>OU342956.1:23407872-25807872 GCA_910592335.1 Adalia bipunctata | reverse complement strand
TTTAGGTTCAATATCATCATAGAAATTTACGGAATACATTTGTTCATCACAAATTTTTGGGTGGGTATGAAGATATTATAAAATTTCAATTCGTATCGAAAAATTAACCCAGGCACGGACTCGCCCAGTTTTATCTCTCAAAGATGAAGACAATTCAACTTTGATGCTGCTTCAAGGTCTGAATTTTCGTGAAATAAAAACGGTATGATTTTGCAAAACGAACCTAACAAGCAATCGAACGACTCTGGATCCCCCGGTAGCCCGAATTATGGTAATCGCCGACCACATACCTCGAAAACAAGAATTCCCACAATCCCGGCCGTCCATAATAAAACCGATAACGAGCGTCGATAACTCAGAGCCATCCGCGACGTTTCGCGAGAAACGCGCAACATTCTCAGGCGCCCCCCGCCGACCCGGCCCATAAATCCAGGACCGGCCGGAACGTTTTTCGGCCGTAACTCCCGCCCACGCCAGCGCCCGCTCGTAAAACGCGAAATTCCGAATCCTGTTTGTTTTTTGCCTCGTACATCGCGCGGAACGAGTCGAGGGGGCTAAGGGGGCCATCTTTCTCTGTGTTCGTGTCTGGAGCGTTTGTCTTCGTTAAGGGAGCGCGAATGATTGGCCGAAGGCGTGTTGGTGCTCGTAAATAGGTCCGTGGGCAAATACGAGTGAAGTCTTCATCTTGGCCGGCTTTACGCCAGTCGTAATTCGCGTTGATTGGTGGCTGGGCGAGGGAAAAATCAATTGGGACGATTTTTTTTGGCGAAGAGACCGATAAAAATGTCCTACAGCTGTTTCATCTGCTTTTTCATCTTGTAAAAGTAGAAACGCTAAAGAATCCAACGGAAGAAGATTGACATCAACTGTCAAACAGATCGTCCATGACGTCATTTCCAATCCAAATGCGAAATTTCATCCTGATCTTATCTGTAATTTCGAATTTACCATCAGGAAAACAAAATTCCGGAACGTCCACCCTGTATTGGGCGGAGTAGAATTCAATGAGACCTCTGGCGGAAAAAAATTGTAATTGAAGCAACGAGTAAAATAATTCGTATTGCATTGTTTTTATTCTGTTTTTTGTCTTCATTGCAGATCAAGTTTGATTTTTTTTTTACCTTTTTTAAAGTTTTATACTTTGAATTATGTCGCTGCATAATCGAAACTGTTCTGTATTTGGTTGCACTAGCCGTGAAGGGAAAAATCCCGATTTATATTTCCATAAATTTCCTCCCATGGGAAGAATGGTAAATATTGAAAATGCGTTTGGAGTTCTGGAAAATATATCTCAAAAGGCTTGGGCAATGAAACTAAAAATGGGGAAACCAGTTATAGATAGTATGTCCGTGTGTTCCTTACATTTTAAAGGGAAGACTAGTCAAGGTTAGTACCAAGTGTGTAATACATAGTTATAAGTTAATAGTGGATGGTATAGGTTATATTTCTGAAGGTGAACAATATATAAATGAGTAACATATTCTTCAGGTCTTAGTAAAAAAAAGTATCTTCTTTTAAATGCAGTACCTTCCTTAAAACTACCACAGTCAAGCCACGAAGTATGTTCCAGAAAACGAAGAGAAAATAAGTCGGTATTAAAAATTTCAAATGATACTCAATACAAACGTACCTTCCCTGCAACTTTTGTAGATATGACTATATCAAAAATGAAATAAAAACACGAAATCAGACCTAAAACTAAACAGTTAATTGAACGCTTGTGGTACTTTTCACAAACATCAACCATACCTATTACTCCAAAAATAAAAATATTGGGAGTCAAAATTTAGTTCAACAACACGAAGCACTAAGGCACAATCAAAGAAATACCAAAAGTTTTACAAAACACACACTGAAAATAACTAAAACAGCAAAATAAAACTACTTAAATATCAAAGGGCTCATACGACATCTGATTTGTTTTACTCGTTGCTAAGATGACATTGACATTTCAGAGCGCCACCTATCGAATTCTACTTTTCCCAATAGATACAGTAAATGCGGACCAACCCAATCCTTCTACAAATACACCCCGGAAATCAAACATCGAGAGCACGCGTTTACCCGGCCTTCCGGATTTTAATTGGCTCCTAATACCGCGACACGCGTTTCGGGCCTCGTACAAATCCTCAGGATTCTGCTGCGGAGTGAGCGGGACCCGTTCGACAGTCGTCTGTTTTCCTAAGCTCGCCGCTCGGGCCCCCGGTGTTTACGTATCGAAATTGAAACGGGGGGCATGTACGTGCCGCAGGGGAGAGATGGAGGGTGGAATAGTGAAATAGATGGAGGAAAAATCCTGGGGATTTGGGAGACGGATCCTCGGATTCTTGGATGCTGATGCCGGAAGTGTAACTTGCTTCAAATCTCTCATTCAGAGTCTTGACGCCAAAAAGACTGGCAAAGTTGTAATTTTTTTTAATTTTTCGACAAACACTAACAGAGTTTCCATGAAATGCTCATTTTTCCAAACCGTCACTTACATGACGCCAAGGCATTGGCTTCCTCATGAGAGTCATTCGAGGAGTCATTGTTAGGAGGACGAGGCATTTGCTACCTCATGGGAGTCATAGTTATGACGACGAGGCATTGGCTTCCTCTTGGGAGTCATTGTTATGAAGACGAGGCATTGGCTACCTCATGGGAGTCATTATTATGACGACGAGGCATTGGCTTCCTCTTGGGAGTCATTGTTATGAAGACGAGGCATTGGCTACCTCATGGGAGTCGTTATTATGACGACGAGGCATTGGCTATCCCTTGGGAGTCGTTGTTATGAGGACGAGGCATTGGCTACCTCATAGGAGTCATTGTTATGAGGAGGAGGCATTGGCTACCTCATGGTAGTCATTGTTATGTGACAAGGCATTGGCTACCTCATGGGAGTAATTGTTATGAGAAGGAGGCATTGGCTACCTCATTGGAGTCATTGTTATGTGACGAGGCATTGGCTACCTCATGGGAGTCATTTTTATGAAGACGAGGCAAAGGCTACCTCATGGGAGTCATTTTTATGACGACGAGGCAAAGGCTACCTCCAGGGAGTCATTGTTATGAAGCGCGTTATTTTTGTGACGACGAGGCATTTAGATCTTGAAAACGCCTTTACCGAACATAAAACATATTTTTCTGAGTAACTACAATGTTCTCTACCAGCAGTTATAGTTGATCCAAAGTTACTTGGAGGAGTCATAAAAATTTTTCGAAGAAACTTCTGTTTAACAGTTTTTATGAGTATCAAAGTTGGCCCAGATTTAGGTTTATCAAGTTTTTTTACTTAAAACTGAAGCAGGTTGGCGCTTGTGAAATTTCAAATAATTCTCAGAGACGTTGCCAAAACTAATTCCTATTTACTCTTTTACTTTGTAAATGGAGTTCTTTTGAGGTTTTAATGTGACACAATTTTTGTAGTTCTACAACATTTTCATACTGGAATATTTCAAATTGTGCTAAAGGTTATTTCAAATGTCTTCTGTAGGCTTATTTCTTGAGAATTTTGAAAAGTGGGGAATTCTCTAAGTCCGTCTGCTCGTTTAGAAGTTTTGCTGTCGGGTTATTCGAGTACTTTTATTCTTTTTTCGAATGAACTATCACAAAGTAACGGACTATTCTGTCCATTTTTCTTCAGTAAAATTTCAACACTCGATTCTTGATTTCCGTACAAGAAAATAGCATAACTGAATCTTCCAACCATGTTTATGTACGTGAAATATTTCCAGTTTTAACAGAGAAAAAAGTTTCTTCAACATTCGCCAAGTCTTTGGAATCATTGAATTCACAAAATATCTTCATAAATTCATTATTTTTCCAAAGTAAATAAACACTACGATAAATACGCAATTACTGTGTAGAGAAGACGTTGCTTAGTAATCTGACGGGAAAATGACTATAACCTAACATTTTCAAAATATACACGGTGAAATATGTCAGAATTTCAGGGCCAACTGGGATACTTCATAAAACCATAAAAGTGAATGGAGTGGAGTATACGTTTCGAACTCTAACCCTGATGTCCATGTTCTTCTTCCAGCGCCTCGCAGCGTCCACTTTTTACCCTGCCCCGCACAACTCTACATCACACACGAGTCCGCCCACGCCAACTCGAAAATAAAGCTCTCACTGCGAGCCGTTCGGATCGTAAATAATCACGTGTGAATATTCAATAGCATTTGCATTATTAATACGCAATGTTAAATGGTACCTTCTCGATTTATAGGCTTATTGTTGATCTATTGTTCGACTTCTAATTTATTTCTCTCTTATTTCTCGTCTTTCTTTCGTTCTCGATGTTTTTTTTTCGATGTTTGTTTAGCCGTCCGGCCTTTTAATGGATTCGTCTGCGGTATAAGGAGGCGTTGAGAATCTTTTGTTGGGATTTACGTCTGTATTCGGAGGTGTCGATGTCCATTGTTCGATTTTTGGGACGCTCATTGTGTCGCGACTGTCGAAAAATCGGCTTGGGCACTCTGAGGTAGATATCTGTTATTTTATGGGATTTCGAGAGGTGAAGAATGCTTTCTGCAGTTTCTGCGTGTTTCGGTGCCTTTGAAAGGGACTTTTGAACGATGCGGAACCGCATTAAAGTGGGGAAAGTTGATACTGTTGCGAAAAAAATTGATTATAGCATGCATAAACGATCTAGATCTACACAGAAGGTCTTTGTTTCATTGTTTCTATCCAACAAGCTGCTTTTTCAGTTGTGGACATCTAAACACGAATAACAGGACTTTGGAATGGTCAAATTATTATACAATTAATATAATTAATCTTCCTCACTTCCTGTCAGATGAATGAGCAACGTTGTCGTTTCTACATAGAGGTCGAAGTAATTACGTTTTTATCGACTTATTTACTTTGGGAAAATAATGAATTTGAGAAAATTTATGTGAATTCAATAATTCCAAAGACCTGACGATTGTTGAAGAAATTTTTTTCTCTGGTTATACTGGAAATATTTCACGTAAATATGGTTAAAAGATTCAGTTAGGCTATTTTCTTGTGCGGAAATCAAGAATCGATTGTTGAGATTTCACTGAAGAATAATGGACAGAATAGTCCGTTACTTTGTGATAGTTCATTCAAAAAAAAAAATAAAAGTACTCGATTAACCCGACAGAAAAACTTGTAAACGAACAGACGGACCTATGGAATTCCCCACTTTTCAAAATTCTCAAGAAATAAGCCTTCAGAAGACATTCCAAATACCTTTTAGCACAACTTGAAATACTCCAGTATGAAAATGTAGTAGTTCTACGAAACCTCTGTCACAGTGAAATCTTAGAAGAACTGAGTGCATTTACAAAGTTAAAAAAGAGTAAATAGGAATTAGAATTGGCAACGTCTCTGAGAATTATTTGACATTTCACGAGTGCCAACCTGCGTCATTTTCGAGTAAAAAAACTTGATGAAACCAAATCTTAGCCAACGGGGTTACTTTATAAAAGTGAATGGAGTACTTACCTATATAGCAGTATCTTTTATCATTTGAAAGGAAATTTAATTCTATTTCTTCTCGTTTATGATATACATTTAAAAAAAACGCACTTTTTACCCTCTTTGGTAGGTACATCTTGAAAAAGCCCCAGAATCTGAGCTGTACCTAATTCATTATACGTAAATGATCATATTTTGCTTCTTTTTTAAATTCTTATTCAATGTTTTCATCAACATTTTGTGACAAAGATGTGACGAAAAAAAAAAAAAAAACATTGAACAAAATTTGAACACCAATAAGAAGTGAATAATCAACAATAAGGTACAACATATCAATGTTGAAATTATAGCCGATGTCTGAAAACACCTATAAATTTTAAAATTACGAATACTAACGAAGATAGAGGCAATATTTTTGTGGTATCCTCGGATTCATACAAAAGTAGCAAGGACACCCTGTTAATCAATAGATACAATAAATCAAATGAGCTAGTTCCAAAAAATTCAAATCATCGCGCCATTTGTGGGAAATTTTAGTTATCTGGAAGCGAGCCCCCCTGTATAATAAACCGACCGAAGAATATCTTTTTTCTCAACTCAAATCCTTCTATTCATATTGAAAAATATCAACCACACGGCATCTACCACCTACATACGTCGTACCCAAAACAGTGACATACGCCGAACATCCATCCCCCCTCCACACTCCAGTTCACCCTAAAAAAGCTCAAGGACAGCCAGCGACACTTCCCCCTCCCTAGGCCGCGTCGAAGATCGTCCGGGGGGATCGAACGATCGAAGACAGATAATCCGGATAGGCCTCGAGCTTAAAAGCGATCGCGAAGCGGATCGCTGTCCCCCACCGGATAGTGCGAACGGCGCGATTGGTCGACGGGGAAGTGGAGGCGGGGCGTTCCATTCAGTCGGTTGCGATGGCAAGGTAACCGAACGGGTCGAGGAGACTCGGGGAATGCCGCGATGCTTTGTCGCGGTGGAAGGGAAGGGAGCTTGCGCCGATCCGCTTCGGCCTTATCGACGGATAGACAGCTGATAGGCTGCGATACGGATTGCATCGGGAATTTTGACGGTTGGCACGGATTTATTGCGAGTTGTTTGTCCAAAAATTATTATTATTATCAATTTGGCATTCTTTACCCTGAATTTTGAAAGTTTCTGACTGGAGGATCATCTTCAGGACGCTGTTTTTGATTAAGTATGTGAATTGTTACTTACCCTGATGGTGTGGAGGCCCCGATGGTATCACCGCCGTCTTGTTGCCGTTCAAATAATCGTCTTTGCACAAAAACTTGCTGTCGTCGATCACGTATAGTTCTTCGCCCGTCGACGGTTGCTTCCGACACACCAGACACGTGAAGCAGTTTATGTGAAACACTTTGTCCCTACCTTTTCGCACCAGGTCACTCGGGGATATACCCTGACCGCACCCTCCGCACTTGGTACCGTACCGCCTGAAAAAAAAATAAAAAAATTAGGTATTTATTCAACAAAAAGAACTCAAGTTACGATAACGACAAAAATCTCCTTTAACTCCTCTACTAAATAAATACACTGCGCAAAAAAATTAACGCACATTTTGAAAATCTCAATTTTAATGAAAGTTAACTCTACATTGACCTTATAACTTATTTTTATGTTCTCTCGAGAAGGTTTTGAACGAAACAAGACACATTAAATGGAAGAAAAATTCAGGATTTCACCGAATCTTATGTGAAAGAAGAGAAATGAACAATTTTCAAAATACTGAAATGCTGATAAGTGATTTAATACTTGGTACTTCTACCCCTTGCGTTAATTACAGCTCGGCAACGACGGTTCATACTCAAAATGAGTGATTTTAAAATGTTCTGATCTAATCCTTCCCAGAGTTGGATTCCTAAGTCATTAAGAGTAGCTGGATGATTTTCTGAACTTCTCAGCCTTCTATTGAGGTTGTCCCAAACCTGCTCAAGCGGATTGAGATCTGGACTTCTTGCTGGCCATTCCATTCGAGAGACTTCAACCTCTTCAAGGTACTCCTGTACGATGCGCGCACGATGGGGTCTGGCATTATCGTCCATAAAAATGAAATTTTCACCAATGTATGGGGCAAATGGCACTACATGCACTTCAATGAATGTTCCTTATATACTTATCAGCATTCATAGCTCCATTATCAACGACCACTAGGTCTGTGCGAGCAGTCAAAGATATTCCACCCCATACCATAATCGATCCTCCCCCGAAACCAGTAGTATTCAGGAAATTGCACTGAGCATATCTTTCATGTGGACGTCTGTATACAAGGGAACGTCGATCACAATGGTAGAGGCAGAATCTAGACTCATCTGTGAAGAGAACTCTTTCCCAATCGGCCTCTTCCCAATGGATATGCTCTCTCGCAAAATCCAAACGCGCCCTTCGATGGGCTGGGGTAAGAGCTGGGCCTCTTGCCTGAGTGCTAATTTGCACCTCATGAGTTTGCTCAAGCTGTTTTTGAAGGAGGCGAGCGGTTGCAAACCGTTGTCTCAACGAAGAAACTCTCAAGTAACGTTCTTGAATGGCAATTGTTACCCGTGGTCTACCCTGTCCTGTTCTTCGGACATTCATACCTGTCTCCCTGAATCGCTGCAACATTCTGGACACACTTGTATGGGAAACTCCAAACTTTTCTACAATTCTTGTATATGTCCACCCTTCTTCTCGCAAAACTACCGCTTGGGCACATTCCTCTTGGGTCAAATTGCGTGTTTCGCGTTGCATAGCGATCGAGTGTAGAAAATCAAACGAAAGAAAAACTATGGATCACTAGAATTGATCGAGAACAACTGATTTTAGAATGGAGCCAATACATTCAAAATCTGATAATATCATCTTTTTTTATTCCTGCTGGGAGAAAACATCTGTATTGAAGAAAAACGTTGAATGTGGATAACATATGCATGCATAATTCTGATAAAAATAATTATCATTGAGAACACCTTCAGTTGTAGAATAGATTTGGGATTTCCATAATGTGCGTTAATTTTTTTGCGCAGTGGCTGTAAAAAAGTCCTTGGCGTCGTATCCAATCCCGCGCTCGGCCGATCGCGAAATGAAGTTCCCGAAATAGGTCGTCGCAGCGCGCGCGTCCAAATGGGTCGCGGGCACGAGACCGCGTGCATTTTTTCGCGCTTGTCGTCGCCCACTTTTCAGTTTGTCACGGAACGTTACCGGCCCCGATTATGCTGCTTTAAATCTCCTTTATTACCCCGCCTAAACTCGGCCCCGCTAATTGGAAAATTACGTGACGCTACACGGGTTCTTGGCGTCGGGACGCCGCCGATGCGCTTTTGACAGGTGCTAAATCGCGCCTTTGGCGCATTTGACGATTCGGCTTGATTTCGTTTCGTATTTCTTTGTCTGATTTGTTAATTCATGATTTTGGGTTTATGAACATCCGCGAAGTTGGGTGATTTCTTACCGGAAATCTTATTCTGTACAACTTGTCAACTTATACGCTGAACTGGCATTTTGTTTTGAATCACCATAAATTAAAAGTAGGTATCCATATAGATGATTTCTCATTTTCACGACTGCATATTTTTGCTTCTCTAATTGAGGACCAGATGAAGTTTTTTCATAAAAATAAACGGAACGTTGGCTGATAATTAGTACTTAGTAATTTGTCCTCATCCGTCAAACCCTACTGTTATTGTTATAAATTAAAAGCACATCAACAAGTTCACATGGGCGTAGATAGGGGGGGGCCTGGGGGGGCACGGCCCCCCCCAGAATCCACGGTGCCCCCGAAAAACTGAAAAACACATTTGTTTTTCCTTGCTCGTTTTCCACTGTGCCCCCTCAGGCCCCCTCCAGGAAAAAAGGCTAGCTACGCCCATGCAAGTTCATTATTTGAATAAACTAGCGGCATTTTCGAAACATAAAATACAATCTACACCGTAGCCTCGACGTAACACGACTGATCACAATCGATAATCTGAGTCATGTAAAAGATGAGAGGACAAAAACAAGAGATAACTACGGGAAGCATGCGAGGTAGTAGGTTTGGACTGAGGAATTGTCAGATTCACCTAGAAACTAGAAAATATTCTAGTTTCATTATCTCGAAACAGGGGCATAATCCATATGAAAAATTTTTGGTGAAATTATTTATCTTGATAAGTTCTACCATTTGCCAAAAGAAAGCCTCAGCTTTAAATACACCCTGTATAGGTACAACAATCATTTGAAAGTGAACGTTCATGTAGGTACTGTTATGGTTCTAAATATCATTTCGAAATTCAAAATTCAAATTAATTTCGATTTATTGAGGCCAAATTGAAAATGAAAGATCCAGATATAGATTTATTTTGAAGTATCTATTGAAGTTTGTACATAGAGAATAGATTCTATGAATAGTTTAGATTATATTAAGAAAATCAAGGAGGTAGAGGATGTTTTGAAGGATGGGAACCACGGAGATGAAATAGATAGAAAATCAAGAGAAAAGTCAGAAAAGAAAATGGGGAAAAATTAAGGGAAAATAGAAGTAAATGAGATGATTCAGAGTTGAAAACAACATTTGAATGATAATTAAAACATTATATGGAGTATGAGCTGTTAAAGGTGCCTAAAAAACCAACAAGAAAGAACACGATACGAGTACTAAGTTGAGAAGTATGAAGAGAGAAGATTGATATTAGAAGAAATATGACGAGAATGTTTATATGGTAAAAGAAAAACTACGGAGCAGAGTTTGGGTTTGAAAACAGGATTAAAGTGTATGAATAATTTTTTATTTTTTTTTTTATTTAAATTATTGTGTCTCGGCAACTAGGCCATTGACACAGTAATTGAAATAGATATAAGTGAGTTTAATTTTATTTAGAGCTAGAATAAGTTTTTTTTTTGTGCATTAGAATAAGAAAGTTGATATTAGAATTAAAGTTTGTATAAATGTAAATTTTTCATTTTAAGTTGGACCCTCAATTGGGATAGAGAATTACCAGGCAAAGCAAAATTTAAATTTTCATTGATTTGATAGATTCCAAATTTATTTCTTTTCGTGATAAAAAAGGCTCATATTAGGAAATCATAACAGTACCTACCTATTCATTTCATTCGCGACTTCTCCTTGACAAATGTGGAATTTTATCGAAAAACTGAGCCCCAAATAAGAAAATGCTGGTGTACATTTGCAGGGGAGTTCTATTAGTCTCTGTTTGATTTGCTGGAGTCAAATTGAGTTAGTATACTCCATTCTTTTTTATGAAGTATCCCGATTGGCCATGACATTCTGACACAATTCACCGTGTATATTTTGAGAACGTTAGGTAAAAGGTAAATACGCAGCGTTGTCCTCTCTTCATAGAGGTCGTAGTATTTATTGAAATGGGAATGGGAATGGGAAAATAATAAATTTGAGAAAATTCAAGTGAATTCAAAAAGACCTGGCGAATGTTGAAGAAACTTTTTTCTCTTTTAATACTGGAAATATTTCACACATTTGAACATGGTTGGACGATTCAGTTATGCTATTTTCTTGTACAGAAATCAAGAATCGAGTGTTGAAATTTTACTGAAAATTAATGAACAGAATAGTCCGTTACTTTGTGAAAGTTCATTCGAAAAAAGAAGAAAAGTACTCGAATATTTTGGAAACTAACACTTTTCAAAATTCTCAAAAAATAAGCCTACACAAGACTTTTAAATACTTTTTTGCACATCAATTTGAAATACTCCAGTATTAAAATGTAATAGTAGGACTACGAATCTTGTGGTGTTAAAAGAACTAACTCCATTTACAAAGTTGAAGAAGAATAATTAGAAATTAGCATTGGCAACGTCTTTGATAATTATTTGACATTTCACCAGTGCCCAGCTGCGTCAGTTTTAAGTGAGAAAACTTGATAAACCTAAATCTTAGCCAACCGAGATACTTTATAAAAGTGAATTGGAGTATTTATATGATCAGTGAACAATTTTGTGGTCTTTCTTGTCACATTACTTCAAGTACGTATAAAAATCACCGTCCTTCGAAAAGGGCCGGTCCGCTCCTGCCCCCCATACACGCAAACGCAAGCGGAACAACCTTTTTCGTGAGGGGTCGACTTAAACAGCCGAACATTACCATAAATAAATGAGAGTGCACTTTATCTACTTCATAACTGGCCGAATCAAGTGGTTGTTGCCTTCTGCGGGACCCAAAACGATGAATAATAAAGCAGGGGTGGACGATATCTTTTACGCCCTCGCCATCCCCTTGTTCCCGGGGTTTTAATAGTTCGACGATAGGGGGTTGGATGTCTGTTTAATTCAAGATAAATATTTATCTTACGAAAGAAGGACGGGGAGAGGGGTTTCTTGTCGCCCTCGTCGATTTGGGATCTGCAGAAACGATCGTTTGAATTTTTGATTGATAAGAGCCACACTGTATCGCTGAAATTGAAGGAAATGAACAGTTGACAACTTCACGGAGTGAAAAACACGTAAATCGTTTTTTGGTACACCGACGTCAGATCTGGTCTATGCGACGGCCGCTTTGAAATCAGTTTCTTGCTGAAAATGCAAGATTTCAATAGATTCATGGAGCTTTAGTTGAAATCTTCAACAGTCCTTGATATTTCCATTCATTCTCGTACGATTTCCACTGAACCTCTCCGCTTCCCCCCAAAATACACTCCTGCTCCAGACGACTCGACTCCAATCTGTACCAGTTCATCAGCAGTTAACTGCCGCCGTTCGATAAGAATTAAGTCTGACGCTTCAACTTTATTGCCGGCGATAACACACTGAACCCGACGCGTTCCAGATAAGGGGGAGACCCGCTCACAATTTGTAAGGGGTGGCGGAATCTCATGAAAAATGATACGATAAGCTGAGGCCAATAAAACCGGCCCAGAATCACTCGGTTCTCCGTTGGAATCGCGATTTTATTCATAGAAACCGCAGTTGTGGCTGCTTTCTGTGGACGTTGCGAAACGTCATATGTCAACGTCAAAGTGACAGCTGTCAAACGTCATATTCTTGGGAGAGGTTAGATCGATTCGAATATCAGGAATGGATGGATTTTGTCTCGTTCTGATGTACTTTTTTTATTTTATCCCAGGTTTTGTATGAGAATTTTCTTCGGAAGACAGAAATTTGAGACAGTCGGTGGTGCGAGCGCAAGATTTCGTTCGGCGTCTCGAATTAACGAGTTTACGAAACGTCATTTGTCAACGTCAAAGCGACGGCTGTCAAACGTCGCCATCTTGGAGATTCGAGGCGGTCAGATCGATTCGGGCACCGGGAACCGACCGGCACCATTTCGCACGCACGGAACGTTCACGGGCTCGTAAAATTCGCCTCGCTTTCTAGCGACGTTGTCCGCGTCTAATCGGAAACAAAGGACTTGCCACATTTTCACTTCTACGCCTTTTAAGTCTTCGCCGTGTCACAAATCGATGCGAGCGCGCCGAGAAGCGACGGCCGTGAACGTCGTAAGTTACAACTCGAATGGGTCCAGTAGCGTAGAAGCCGCAGTGAAGAAATTCTGCTAGATTTCGAAAGATCCATCGACTACCCGATTTGTACGAACGTGCAGATTCGACCCTTAGTCCAAATACCTATTTTCATCAAATCTACTTGGAGATATGAACAGATTAAAGTGACGTTAAATCGAACGAAGAACTAATTTAGATTCGCCGTAAACCTAATGACGTCGTCATAAAACTAATTCGTCTAGAATAAAAGTTTAGCCGAGCGATTCGCGTCACATTAAGCCTGGTTTACGGCGGGAATTTCAACGGAACGGGAATCGTCGGAACGAGGGGCAGTTCCGGCACTCTTTGATCCAACGACCGCCCATGTCGCCGATAAAACCGACGTTTTAGAGGGAATACCCCACAAATTCCGTTTTTTTACCTGACATAATCACTTTGGCAACGTTGTTACCGTTAAAGAGATGTTAAAGAGTTAGTAGAAACGGTTTTTGAGGGGATCCTTTAATTGTCTTCGATTCAAGGACGAAACGGAAGATTTGTCTAGAGCTAGTTTGGCGACTTACCTAAAAAAATCACTCCGGCAGAACAGTTTGGACTCCCTGGAGAAGCATTTGTCTGTGAGGGGGGCGTGACAGTCGAAGCAGCGGACGCAACTGGCGTGCCAGGGTCGCTCCAGGACGTTGAGGAGGAATTTGTCCAGGATGGGCTTGTCGCAACCGGCACAGGCTATCAACATCCCGGCCGCTGGTTCTATACGACCTGAAACAAATAAAAAAATTGCTGTACACGTCATGTCAAGTGTATCACCGCGTATTTTTCACGAAAACCGCGTTTTAGCATAAAACAGACTCGGGATCGTTGACGAAATCGACGAGTCGGACCTTGATCGCGCCAAATTTACCGTGACAAAGGATTCGTCCGTGACAGCGTCTTTGTTTACCACCAAAACGGAGAACCGTGCGGCCAAACCGACGAGAAAAAATCGCCACGGCGTTTGGTTCTAAACGCGACTTTTTGTCGCGATGACTCGACGTCGTTTCGCGCGGTCTAGTGGGCCGCGTCGGAAGGTCGAACTGTTATCAAGGAATGCGACAAGTCGATTAGTTCCGGCAAGTAGTTGCGCGCCTTGTAAAAAATGGGAGTTTATGGAAACCGAACTGTAGGAGCGATCTCGCTTGGAATGACGCCTTTTACGAAATATATGGATGAAATGAAATTCCTTTGTCCACAAGAATTGAGCTGACTAACCATTGTCTGACAGTCTTTTTATTAGGAGCTGTATACGATTATTGTTGTTGGAAAATTGCTGGAAGTATAGAATTTGGAAGGTAGATCGTTTTCCCCCTCGAACAACATCCTAAGAGGTATGAACTTTCTTTGAAATTTGTGAACAATGCCTTATGGTGTTTTATTAGGGTCCAAGTATCGGGCATCCAGGTACCGCCCATCCAAGTATCGGCCATCCAAGTATTGGGTATCCTAGTACCTGTCATCCAAGTATCAGGCATCCAAGTATCTGGCATCCAAGTGCCTGGCATACGAGTGCTTAGAATCCACGTTCCAAGTACTACCGACGTCTCTACTTCAAGCCATTCAGTGGTTGAGGTAACCGGTGCTTTGCACTGGCGTTTCGGTACTCAGTTTGTTGTTACTCAGTTAGTAGTCGGTCAGTTGTAATCAATTTTCGTCAGCCAACTGTTAGTACAGCGAACATATTCGTAAATCACAACTGATCCTGTTGCTCCCTTGCTCTTGCTATACATTTTCATATAGAAGGTACATTTCATAATTGTATACATATAACTTGTATAATTATTTCGTGCTTGTTATCTAAGTTGAGTTTACAAGAAAATACGGTTTGTTGTTTGTTAGAGTGCTTTCAAATTTAACCACTTCTTCATCCTCTTCGCAGTTGTTATCATATCGCTTAGAGAACTGTTCGTTTCTCTACATTCTAGAGAAACGTGGTTTACCCATGTTTTCTTGTAGTTGCTGTCTTGCCATTTGAAGAGTCATCTACCATTAAAATTGAATTCTGGATCTTTACTGCATTTTAATAGCTATGTATGAGTTTGTTCTAGGCGTCTGAACTTAGCAATATTGATCCCCAATTGGAACGGAGTGCATTTCTAATGAATGTTTTATTTTATCTTCCTGATTAGTGATTACGTCCAATTATCAGGGTTGGATTCGCCCCATTTTACACCCATCGAAAAATACTCCCTGCCATCCTAAATAGGAATATTTTAAGTTTAAGACATCTTAAATCTACTATATCGCCTAATGAAGTCATCTTACAATCCCTCTCACTCGAACCCATGCAGTAACCTCAAAAACCGCCGTCTTCATAACCCACAGGTCAAACCTTTCACCATCCCATCAAGATCTCAACTTCTCCTCATGCTCAAACACGGAAACAGGTGGCTAACCTACAATTCCCCTCTAAAACTCATCTCTAAACGTTCCCATGACGCACGCACATCGGCGATACCGAACCCGTAACCTGTAATTTCGCCATTTCGCATGAAAGGCGAAACAAAAGCTACGTGGGCGTGCTCCCAGTCGCCGCGTTCTTTAAAAATCTCGTTATTTACACTCGGCCGATCGCGGTATAAATCAAACGTTTCGAAAACACGCGGACGCCTCGAGAACGCGGCCGCGGATTCCCGACTCTGCGGGTATAAATCATAGAGGAACGTTTTATCGCGTTCGGCTTCGACTACGGTCGATGTTCCGGTCGTTTCCTGCGAAAAACGAAAAAAAATTGAGGGGTGTCAGGTCGGGGAATCTCGGCGGTCAATTTTGAACCAAATGGGAACTACGGCACCTGGAGCAACCCCGACAGTTTTTCTGGCTTGAGGTGCCTCGACTGTGATTTTTGAACCCACTGGAACGCCCTTAGGACCTCGATGAACCCATATGCAAATAACAATTCAATACTTTTTTCCGTTAGGAGGCGCACATGAACAATGTGTAGTTACATGCGTCTAACCTGAATGCATACAGATCGACTTCTTTTTCTAAACGCTCATTTGAATAAAACATTGTTATCCCTATTGTTCTTGTCCTTCAATAGAAGACCATACGAATATGTCAGATTTTTGTAGTTGAGCCCATTCCTTGCTCTCTTCGAGTCTTTCGTTGCCACATGTATTGTGTTCTTGTAATTGATTGTAGACGATTGTCTTCGATTTCACGGATGTAACTCGGTTACATGATCGGATTGGATGTGCCAATAACTATTTTTACGCGCTTATTAGGTCAGGGAATATGCAACAAGCCAATAACTCTTGTTGATAGGACTCAAGGATATTGATGAGTCGAAATAGATCATTTTCTGGTAGATCACAGCGGTTTATTTGAATCCATGACCATTTTGGTATGCAAAATTTACCCAGTTGAATAAATCTGCCTATCTTGATGGTACATATTGAATCTTGGACTTGTAGATTCGTCCCAATGGAAATATCCGACCTAATATAGGGTGGCCGAGTAACGTAATTGCGTATCGAACGAAAAAAACTCTGCCACATGAGCGTCAGGTCACGCGGTATCGCAGGCCGCCGCGTCGAGTCCTGAAAGGGCCCATTGTTCCCGTCCACCGTCGAAACGGAACCCTTGGGCGCGCCATTAACGCTCCTCGCTCTTCGCGACCGTGACCGTACGTCGTAAACGTTTCACCTGGCGATTAAATGTTTACGTTACAATTTCAAAAGCTTAAACCTATCGGTAATTGGAACACCCACGACGGGGACGTGTTATTAACTTCTGGAACGCCGATCGTGGATCTGGACACGGGAAAATGACCACGGCGAGGTGCTGGACGGGACCCGGCACTGGGGTACTGCTCTTGGTGGAGAAATCTGCGATTTATGGCATGAGCGTTCGATTTAGTTGATCGCAGGACATTTTTAGGATTCGGATCTGTCCAAAATCTTCTCACGTTACAGATCAGCAGAAGAGCAACACGATAAGTCTTACTGCCACAATTTTAAAACGCTTTGGAGTAGTTTGAAGTCATAAAATAAAATATACGGTGACGTTTATTGCAGTTCAAGTTGCATTTGGGAAACACATGTCAGGATCAATTATCAAATCGTCCAAGGTTTCTGACATTGGTCAGTAGATTCAAGAAATGGGTTGTTTTTTCCACTATAGTCAAAAAATGGCGAATGAGAGCACCTTGTTTGCTTAGCGAGGCGTTGTTCGATTCTCACACCCAATCAATTGTTGCTCTTTTCCACTTTTATTCAGAGGAAATGTAACCTCCCTCATTTTTGAGCTTGTCTTTAAAACCATATGTTAGAGAGACAAGCAATCAGTAAAGTACGTAACAACAACACCTTGCTATACATTTTCATATAGAGGGTTGAGTTTATAATCATCAGTAAAGTTTATAATCGTCGGTCAATTACAAGTAAAGTAGTAAAGTCAGTAGAGTAAAAGTTTGAAATCGTCTGTAATTAATCACACAACCCCTTGCTATACATTGTCATATAGAAGGTTGAGTTTATAACCGTCGGTAAATAATCAGTAATTAGTAAATAATTATATCACTTTACTCCCTTGCTATATATTTATCCACCAGAACTGTCTTTCTCAATCATTTATTTGTCTCCAAACTGATCTACCAAAGCTTTACTTCAGAAATGCGATACATAAACTCAGAAGAACAACTAAAGAAAAAATACACGTTTTTTGATTGATTTATGCTATTCCTTCTCACTCATTTTGTTCAAATGTCAATGCTGTCAATGTTGACAAAGACATCAACGTGTACTAGAAGGTAATTATTTAATTAATGTAAATACACTTGATAATGAATTATCCTTGCTCTATCTAAATTTTCATGACATATATTACATTAATTTACTTCCATTACATATAATTACATTTGCGTTTAATTGAGGTAATTAGAATGATAGCAGGATTGCTCTCAATTTCAAATGAATGCTTTCGCAGTCCTATATTTCTTTTTTTCTGTGTTTGATTCAGATCTTTTTCGTAAGCCTTTTGAGCTTTCTTCCTCCAGATAAGGTAGATCATAAGCAATTATTCAAATAATCGATTTAAATGGGGCAACGTACAACTGGAGACCGTTGATCCTTTTATAACGGGAGAAAAAATATTTCATAACTTTCAAGTCTGTAAATTTAATGCGAAAGACATCAACAATTAATGGCTTCTATTGAAATCGAACCGATAAGAATTTTATTATGAACTAAATCGAATCATTTGTTATTATCGCGATAAAAAGCAATTCCTAGTTTTATGGGAGTTGGTATAAAATATTCGCGATATTGGATATTTAAATATCGATTTCTAAATGTCCATCGCTGTACAGGAAAACTGTTATTTATCGAGAAAAAGGATTTTTGGGACCCAAATCTGATATTCAATTCGGCTGTTTCTGAATTCTTATACATGGGGAGTCTTCAACTTGTACATTTTTCAACTGTAAATTCTTGAGGTCTGTATAATTTTCCATTTTTTCATCTTAGTCTCTGTTGAAAATATATAGCCATTTTTGAGCAAATATGTTTTCTAAATTGATATTTTTTTATTGAAGCTGAGTAAGTTCATAGTCTAAAGGTGAATATACAGACTATTCTGACGTGACGTGGTTACATGTGGGCCCACGTCAAAAATGTGAGTGATATAAAAATGCATAAAAATGCAACACATCGTTCTGTGCGTTCACGTTCAAATTGGACCAATGTGAGCACTGCACGGTCCTGACGTGACGTGAAATCACGTCACGTCAGAATAGTCTGTATTCACCTTTGGAGAGTATACTTTGATGATACTTTGTTACAATGATTTTATTTTCTCTTTGCTGTTGTTTTTTTTTTCTCTGATATGTTTTCATAATATACTTAATTTGGCTTGTCTCATATTATTAATACATTTAAAAAATATGTACTGATACTAATCTTATTGAAGCAAATTTTTCTCAATTCATTGACAATTTTAGTGGCGTTTTCACAGAGCTCTTTCAATTTTTTCGTAAAATAATGCCTAGTACAGTTATGCTTTCGTCTTCTTTAGCCTCTTTTTTGTTACGACAGTAGGCTATATAAAAGGCATCTTCAAATAATGCAGACCAGGATGTAAAGCTGCGTAAGAATTTTATTTGAAAAAAGTTTTCGAAAATTTCATGAAATATTGAATTGTCGTCAGTTGTTTTACATCTATCTTGTGTTTCGCATCAATTGATGGCTATTTTTGGAGTATTGTTGATTTTTTGAAATAGTCTATGTAGGTATAATTAATTTTATTGTATTTTATTTAAATCGATCTTATATTCTTTTTGTGTCAATTCTTTTGTTCTTTTCCAAGGAATCAAGTTTTTGACTGGTTTTATAGCATTGTCCCTTTTTCGAATATCTAAAGTAGTTTTTTTAATCTATGTTCAAGGCACTCTTGTTTGAGAACGTTTTCCCACAAACGGTAGCTCCCGTAGCCTGAGTAGTTATTAAATATTTTGATTGATTTATATGCGACAATCGATTTGAAATTACGCTCGTAAATCTTATGCATCTAGCCGTGCTTGTGCATAATTTAACATTTATTCAAGTCGAAATTATCTAAATAGCTACCGTCTACCAGATAACCCTAGTAATTTTATCGCCCACGTAGGTAGATTATAGTTATAATCATATTTACTGGTTTGTTGGTATTTATCGAAGGTTTTTTCGATAGAATTTCTGTTATATTCTTGTTTTTTCCTTAGTATATCGCGCATAAGCTTAATTCATTCTTCAATTTCAAATTTGTTGTAAAATTGTAATAAGAAACGTGTTTATTTTTAACAAATTAAAAAAAAAAACATCGATTTTCACTTAGTTCATAATCTGATTCTGCAAAACTTCAGTTGATTCTGCCGAAGGTATCAATGTTGTTCAACAATTGTTCATAAGTCACCTGCCGACGGAAAACGGTAAATCAAATCAACAATTCATACCTGCTGAAACGTTAATTTAACAATATTCAATCTCACACACGTTAGATAACGATTTTAAAATGTTAATTGAGAAGTTCATGAAAGGTCACAAGAATGGTTGATTAATATAATCAATTATGAGGTAGAATTGAGTGACAATCTTGACGCGACTAAATTAGTCTCTTCGACATTTGTACGTATTTTATTTGTTGTTGCTAATGATGGTTAAATGATGGATTTGAGTGTATAGGATCTTTGAAAGTTGTTGAATTTTTGCTATAAGTGTTGTTTCTTTATGTCATTTCATTTCTTCTCGCATTTCTTTTGTTGGAAGTTCTTTCTTATCTGTTCTAGATGATCTGTTGACAGTTGCAGATATAGGTAGATTTATGAGGGACTTGTGTAAGTTCGAATTTTGACGTTTTTACAACTACCCCTAGTTGTTAGTTATGTATTTGAGGATCTTGGAGGATTATGACTTTGAAGTACTTAGGAACCGTAATGATTTTTCACGATGTTATTTTTGTTGGAGGCTCTAGTCTTGCATAATGTTTGACTGAGAACCCAAATATTTCTTTTGCTTTCCAGTTTCCAATCTTTTCAAAATTGAGTTTTCTTTGTTAAAGTTTTAGTGGAATCGGTTGCAATTAAAGAAGAACAAATGATAGGCCAAGATATTGATGAGGAAATAATGTTTAAAGGTTTTTTTTAATCACCTGAATCAACAAAAAGATCAATAAAGAAAATCTTTCCGAGTGTAGAAGAGTAAACAATCTATAAAATTCACGTTAATGAAAGTAGACAACAAACTTGTAAAAACTTTACTAATTTTCGATAAAATTTGCTTATCGAGCTATTGAATTGAGAAAGAAAAAAACAAGTTTTGGGATGATTCTACATTAACTGCATCAAAATCAAACTGTGATGCATGAATATTTATGACAGTTTCTTATCAGAAGCTTGAATGACGTCTCTTTTAATATTTTTGAAAATTTAAAAGGTTTTAGTCTCCAAAACGTTTACTAAGATCTTTATTCATTATTATCGTTTTGCTTTATTTTTTCATTCAATTGCTCTATAGGACAATTTTGTCAAAATATACGAAAAGTTACTGACAGCTTTGTTGTCTATTTTGAAAACTTTTGGGGTAAACAAATTATTGTTTGCTCTTTTACACCTGTATAGATTTATTGAGATATATTTGTGGATTTAGGTTTTGGTATGTGATTAGGTGAGCCAAAAAAAGGTTCAACAAATTTTTCATCAACTCAAAGTTATTTGAACCTTAAGAATTTAGCTCAAAGGAAGGTAGTAGAAGCTATCGGTAGATAAATTTATGTGGAATTCCACCACAATCAGTTAACCATAAGAAGAATGTGTCGAATTACGTTGAAACCAAGCCCCTCTGCCCCAAATCATCGGAGCTTGGCGATGCCGCGTCCCCCATACATCCCAGACCCACCACCATCAGTTAATTTCGCGGTTATCAGATCCGTACGCGGGTTGTTGAGGTAAATCAACGCTCGCGTCCTTTACGTTTTCCAAAAAAGTGAACTAACCTATGTCGTGCGTAGAATGTTGCAAATAATTGGTATTGGCCCCGGAGGGTACATGGGCCAGACCGGCCCTGAGCGTGAGGGCCCCCACAGAAGCACAAGCGGGGCCTCCTTCAAGGTAGGCCGCCAGGTTGACTTTTACACTGACACTATACACCCTGTATACGGAAACTGCGAACTTTTCGGAACACAAGTGCGCTTGTAAGCTCTTTACGCGCGGCACATCAGAACGGAGCTTTACTGATCGCGACTGTTTGATCGATGCGAATCGCGACGCGCTTCGATTTCTCTTGAAAAGCTCCTCGTCACAAGCTTTCAGTGCAAACGGATAGAAGGCAACGACTGATCGGAGCGAAGCGAGCGACAGCTTTGGTCTCCCCCACCACCCCATCGATCCGACCCCCACTCCGAAAGCTGCGTCCGAGGGCCAATAAAAATGCGCCGGTACGCCCTTCTTTCAGGCTCCTCCCGTACCTGGTAGCCATCAGCTTATGATCTTATCGCTCCCGTCGGGGGTGTCGTGGGCCTTACGGCGCCCGGGCGTAGGGCCCATAGTCGCTCGGGCGTCGCGCTTTCGCTTCATTTCGCATTCTGTTTTGCTACCGCTTCGCATTTTTTCGCGTTAGTTTCGGCTCCGGGAGATGCCGTATGCATGTTTTTTCATGTTTCGTAACCGGTATTTACGCTACCTGGCGGCAGATCTTGGGGGGATGATTCTGGAGGTGATATCGAGGTTTATGGTCGGGAGGTTTTCGGAGGGCGAAGTTATGAGGTTGAATGTTAATGTGGGTGGAATATGTCGAGGTGTTTGTTTCTCTTTTATCTCCATGATTTTTACGTCCTTTATTTTTATTTGCTGTAAAATTTCACGAATGAAAGAGATCATTATTGAGGGGGGGATGTAAAAAGACCTGAAAGGGTGTTCAATGGTGTTCTTGGTCCATCTGGAAGTAGTTGGAGCCTCTTCTGCGCAAGGGAAAACGAAAGAGATTCCAACAAAGTATTGGAGTGAGGTGCATGATCGAGTGTTTCATATGATTCTACTCCAGATTTGCACAATGGGCATTTCCAGTCATTTTCAGAAAAAATATATTTTGACATTATTGGATTCCCACGTAATTCGTTTTTTTTTAATTTTTCTTCAACAATTTATACCCTTAAAAAAATTTTGAAAACTCAAAAATAATCTACCGAATTCAAAGGATCAGAAGAAGCGGGAAATCGTGTGACGTCGGTGGCTAGAGAGATTTTTGATTGGTTGTACTCGTCATGACGTGCTGCTGATATAAAAATGACAGCATTGCCAAATCACAATAAAGAATTAGCCTGAAAAAGCCCTTGCTTTCACTTTCCTAATAATATCATATGATAATGTTGATTTTGGATGTTTTTCTTTTATCATCATGACATTTTCATTTGTACTCCATAAAGCTTCATAATATCATTCAATTTACGACCTCCTATTTGAAGATGAAGAGGGTTCAAGTAAGCAGATAGGTGAGAAATTCAATTAAAAATAATTATCCCTAGTCTACACAGGTAAGAATTGGTATATATAGGCCGGTCTTCTAATTTAGGAAGCATTAATAATTATTTTCATTTTAAGAAGTGCAAATTAGTGGTAAGAATAATTATTGATTTGGCAACTGTGTACCTAGAAGTATAGAAAATAGAGTATAGAATACTCCTAGTCTTAATTGTAAGAAACGCCATACTATAGTACGCAGAGAAGACGTCGAAATGTCGAATAATGACAAATAAGAAGGTTATGTTTTTATTCTTAATTTGTCGGCGTGGTTGCCACATCATTATTTGTATTTTCAGAGAATGAGTATAATATCAACTTTAATGAAAATTAAGTTGTTATATGACGATGTTTCAAAAACATTATAGTGATCACATCAAATATAATACGATTACTGAAAAAATTTATGAATAAATTCAAAGATTTTACAAAGACTTGACAACAGCGGCGTGTCTCTCAGTTACTCTGGGCTTTGTCTCCTCCATCACAAACTTCAACCAATCATATTACAAATTGATCCACTGACGTCACAGCAGAGGGACGTTTGAATTCACACGTGTTGAAATCAAATTTTCAATATCGAATAATTAATCAATTCTTCAAAATTCAGAGTGAATAAATGGTTACAAGTTTGTTAGGTATAAACTGCCCTTCATTATGTCATGGGAAGAAAAGTGCATATTTTGAGGTACTGGAAATCCCCATTGCTTGACAAAAGAACAATGGTTGCAAGTTCTATGTCAGGAAGATGTTCCTGATGAGACTTTCGTCAATTCAAAGAACTGTTAGAGGATTTTCCTGGATACAGGAACAGTTCCGTTAGAGCAATAACGTAAATCGAATGCAACCCCACCATTTATTTGCCAAATATGTACGGAAAAATAAGGGAAACCCAAGACCCATTCGTGAAATGTCAAATGGTTCTGAGAGACGTTGCCAAAGCTAATTTCTATTTACTCTTTTTCAACTTGTGCAAAAACGTATTTAAATGTCTTCTGTAGGTTTAGTTCTTGAGAATCTTGAATAGTGGGGAATTCCATATAGGTCCTTCTGTTCGTTTAGAAGTTTTTCTGTCGGGTTATTCGAGTACTTTCATTTTTTTTTCGAATGAACTATCACAAAGTAACGTACTATTCTGTTCGATATTCTTCAGTAAAATTTCAACACTCGATTCTTGATTTCCGTACAAGAAAATAGCATAACTGAATCTCTCAACCATGTCCATATACGTGAAATACTTATTTCCAGTATTAACAGAGGTCTTTGGAATTATTGAATTCACATAAGTTTTCTCAAATTCATTATTTTTCCAAGGTGAATAAACATTTCGATAAATACGTGATCACTACGACCTCTATGTAAAAAGGACAACGTTGCGTGGTTATCTGATAAAATAACTATACTACATTCACTTTTATAAAGTATCGCGGTTTGCCATGAAATTCTGACACATTTCACCGTGTATATGTTTTGAAAATGTTGGGTTACAGCCATTCTTCTGTCAGTTGAACGAGCAACGTTGCCGTTTCTGCTTAAAAATCGTAGTAATTATGAAAATGTTCCTTTACTTTGGGAAATTAATGAATTTGAGAAAATATTATGTGAATTCAGAAGACATTTAAATAACTAACTCCATTTACAAAGTTAAAAAAGATTAAATAGAAAGTAAACTTGGCAATGTCGCTTGATTTTCACGACTACCAACCTGCGTCCGTTTTAAGTGAAAGAATTTGATAAACCTAAATCATGGCTAACCGCGATACTTTATAAAAGTGAATGGAGTATATAACCTATAACATTTTCAAAATACACACGGTGAAATATATGAGAATGTCATGGATATAGTTAAAAAAGTACAAAGTCCAAGAATCACCGTGTATATAGAATTTGGAATTTGTGTCCATGCAAGAAAGAAAATTTTGAAGGAGAAAACCAAATATGCAAATTTGATGCTTCAGTCATTTACTACAGAGATTGTTTGGTTTGAAAAACATTGTTTCTTTCAAAAATATCTGATTTTTCTTTACATTAAGACAAGATTTGAAATTTCGAAAAATACTCACCGTTTACTTTGATCAGATAGTCCAAGAAGAAGAAAGTGATCTCACCTGAAAGTAAAACAGTTTTTGGGGACGAAAATTAAAAGCTAAGATGGCTTTGGCAGAAAAGTAACATATTTCCAATTTGAGAGCATCAACCTATAGTTTGATGTCACTACTCAAAAGCTCACACAAAACTTACCCATTGGACCTATACGATAATAGTCCTGCCTTATTTTCCTGTCACTTATGTAGGATACAAAGGGACCTCCATTATAGAAGATTTGGTACTCGTGACCTAAGAAAGAATTTGAATACTCAAACCATGTGGTACACATGGTTTGTGTCAGTTCTAAATCAACAGAAGAGAAACGAAAAATTATGGTATGAACGGAAATTGGAAAACCGTTTTGAGCAGGTTTTGGCTATAGTTCTTAGAATTGGAAAGTTCTCGATGAGGCCAAATAATGTGGCAGATCCAGAATTCTTTCTGGACAACGATAAGAACTACAAGGACAACATTTCACGTGAAGATAACTAGATAGAACAGGTTTTAATACATCCAGAACAGAGTTCACTCAAGAGTCTAGGAAATCACTGAGAACATTCAAACGTCACAAGTACCAGGACAACGCATGAACTCGTATCGCTATAGATGCGACAACCAGCCAGAACAAGTATCATCAAAGCTGAGGCAGTTCGCGAACAACCATACATACGTATCACGTTGCAACTAGACGTGAAAACCTGTTGAAACAAGTATGATTAAAGTTAAAGAACAGATGGAGCTGCATCTACAATTCGTATCGCAGCTACCGAGCCTGTTGAAACGCGAATGAGCACCCCCACTCTTCGAGAACCAGTTCGAACAAGTGAACCGCTTTAACCGAAAGAGACGGCACTACCTCAGGACGTGTTACGCGAAAGCTTTACCGGACGACTTTCGTATCGCGATTTCGCGAACCACTGTTGGGTCTCTTCGCGGCTAAAATGGCGTTTTCGGCGTGTGGGTGTTTAGGTGTCGATATTGCAGGTAACTAGAGCGGTTTTACGATCTCTGGGCGCGCGGCGTTGTCGCCGGTCCGATTGTTTCGCGATTATTAATAGGTATCGACGTTTGCGTTCGAGAATATGGCCGGTATAAAGTTATTTCGATCGCGGGAAATAAGAACTTTTATGATTCGGGATTATTTACGGCCCTCGATAATTGGATTCGACGCCGATACGGCTCCGTGACGGCGAGGAGGCGGGGCGAATGCGCGTGCGCTATTTTTTTTTGGAGGGAAACGAATGGGGTTTCTTTCGGGAAGATCGACTGCGACGTTCGAAAACACGTGGAGTGGCTGCTTTAGAAAGTCATCGACTTTCTTAGTATCTTTGGCTTAAGTCAAGTATAGAGAGAAAAAGTTTCGATTATGAATTACACCATCACTGGGTCTAAAACTTTATTTCTTTGGAGCCCCTTGTTTTAATTCTGAAAAATTACCTTAAAGTGGCTCAGTTCTTTCGAGAAATGAAATGGTTTTTCAATGATTGGCAAAACTATGTAGGTACTGTTATGGTTCAAAATATCATTTCAAAATTCAAAATTCATTCCGATCTATTGAGGCCTAATTAAAATTGAAAGATTTAGAAACATCATTTGAAGTTTGTACATAGAAAATAGATTCTGTGAATAGTTAGGATTAAATTAGAAAAATCAAGAATGTAGAAGAGGTTTTGAAGTATGGAAACCAGGGAGATGGAAAAAAGAAAATTAATTGAGAAATCAGAAACAAAAGTCAAGAAGTTAAATTAGGAGAAATCAGAAAGAAAAGCCAAGCAGATAAATTGAAAAATAAGAGAGAAAAGTCAAGAAGATAAATCAGGAAAAATCAGAAAGAAAAGTCAAGAAGAGAATTGAAAAATCAGAAAGAAAAGTCAGGAGAGAAATTGGGGAAAATAAAGGAAGTCAAGAAAGAAATTGGGAAAAAATATAACGAGTACTAAGAAGATTGATACTAGAAAACAGGAATATAGTGAAAGGACAATTATAATAGATATAAGTGAGTTTAATTTTATTTAAGGGATAGAATAAGCAGTTTATTTTTTTTGTATTTGAATAAGGAAGTTGATATTATTATTAAATTTGATATAAATTTAAATTTTTCAGTTTAATTTGGACCCTCAATTGAGATAGTTTTTTGTTTGATTCTAAATTCATTTTATTATTATTATCATATAAAGGAATCATAACAGTACCTACTTTTATTAAATGATTGCAGATATTATTGCAATCAATTTCAGGTGGTTATTGATATTGAACAATCCAATAAATGAAAATTCACTCACCCTATAATGCGATGAATCAGGAATCCAGAAGGCTCTCACACACAAGTCGGGTTTTTTAAGGATAGGAAGATAAAGAATACACCCTATTTTTATGCCTAGTTGAGAGAAATTAGGCGACAAGTCACTCAAAAATTGTACAATATCACACTTGTTTGCTTTTGCCCTATACTAAACAGATGAAAAAATGGTGCAAATTTAGACGCGAATTACTATTTTTACTCAGAAGATCATTCAAATTTCCAGAAGTTTTTAAGAGAAGTTATATCAACACACAGCGAAAAGAAGTAATGATAATTGTCACGTGTCGAGAGCCAGCGAGGTTCAAATTAGCCAGTGGCGGGAACAACAATGCCGAATTGGGTTCACGATGTAGGAATGTTTGCTTGTTCTTTCTTCTTTCGTTTGGTTTAATCACCTTCCAAATCCTAAATCAGCAGAAATAAGCCATATTAGGTGTTAGGTCATAGTCATTTTCCTGTCAGATGAATGAGCAACGTTGTCCTTTCGACATAGTGGTCGTAGTAATTACGTATTTATCATGATGTTTATTTACTTTGGGGAAATAATGAATTTGGGAAATGTGAATACGATAATTCCAAAAACCTGGCGAATGTTGAAGAAACTTTTTCTCTGTAAATACTGGAAATATTTCACGTATATAAACATGGTTGGAAGATTCAGTTATGCTATTTTCTTGTACGGAAATCGAGAATCGAGTGTTGAAATTTCACTGAAAAATAATGGACAGAATAGTCCGTTACTTTGTGATAGTTCATTCGAAAAAAGATTGAAAATACTCGAATTACCCGACAGAAAAACTTCTAAACGAACAGGCGGACCTATGGAATTCCCCACTTTTCAAAATTCTCAAAAAATAAGCTTACAGAAGATATTTAAATACCTTTTTGCACAACTTGAAATACTCCAGTATGAAAATGTAGTAGTATCTACTACGAAACCTGCGTCACAGTTAGACCTTAAAAGAACCCCATTTACAAAGTTAAAAAAGAGTACCTAAATAGAAACCAGCATTGGCAACATCTCTGAGAATTATTTTGATATTTCACGAGTGCAAACCTGCGTCAGTTTCAAGCAAAAAAACTTGATAAACTTGAAATTTGGCCAACTGGAATACTTTATAAAAAAGAATGGAGTATCTACAGCTTTTCGTATTTTTCGACAAAGTCTATTCAGTAATTAAATGAAAAAATAAAGCCTCTCTCCTAGTCAGATGATGATAAGAATCTTGAAAAATGGTACACAAAAACAAATGTTTCTTTTTCTGAATCTGAATCTACAATTAAAAAGAAATTCACCAGTCAAAGTTATTGGAAAACTGTTTCACACTTAATTTTGTTGAAGTTTTTCATTTTTCATGAATTTTATTCTTTATCGAATCTTTTCTTTCTCGTCTAAACATTTTTGAAGTTTATACAAAGAGGTTTTAAGGGTTGGATGATTGATTTTTCATACAGATTAAGTTTGAGGAAACCAAAAAACGTATAAATTTGACCATGGGACTTTCAAAACTTAGAAAGTCGCGTCTTAGTAACTCCGATGTAACAATGTTGCAACAAATCCCTCGTTAGATCTCAAATCGGACAAACGATCCTCATCCACTCTGTTGAATTGACCGATAAATCACACCATCTTCGCGTTCCACCAGACAATTCCCATGGTACTCGCTACACTCACCTGCGTTGTTACGAGAGTACCCAATATTCATCCTATTGTCACTTGTCACCCCTAAATCTCCCATCGACTAATCGGTTTTCTCGATAATACGAGACGTAGGTACGGAATAGATTTTTTTTTCTGTCCCGACCTGCGGATTCGCGAGTAGTGAAACGACGTCGTTTCGTTTTAGTCCTAAACTGCCCAATATCGTTCGGCGATGCATTTCGTCGTTTTATTAGCGCCTTTGAGTACCCATTGTTTTTCCTCAAATTGGTCTCTCGATTGGCAGTCGATCGCTGCTCGACAAATTGCCCGTGGTGGACGGTCGCGGTGCCGTTGGTAGACGGACGGGCCGGTTTAATTGGATGGGAGGCGTTTGGGAGGAGGAGGAGGGGTTTGGAGGTGACTCGGTTGTTAGATGAGCTGAATTCGATCAGATGGTGATTCTTCAGTTGGGGATTTTTTTCGGTTTTGGTGATTGTTATGATTGGTCGGGTAATGCGGGTCATTGGGTAATGTTGGTCAGGAAAAGGAGATTTTTGAATTTGTGTCCGCTGAAAGGGGACAGGTTTATCTCTCAGTACCAATGGTGATATTTCTTAAATTGATCTAGTTTCATTCAGGAAGTGGAAAAGACTACAGGAATGGGAGATATGACGTTTTAAATTTCGAAAAAATGTCATTTGACGGGTCAAAATCTAAACTATGATAGATAGCGACTTGAAATTGTTTTTATCGAATAGAGCGTCCTCGAAAACCTATATTTTGATACCAAACATGACCATATAGTCCCTCTTTGACATGAATTTTTTTAGTTTTTTGTTTTCCATTTTTCATTTTCGACTTTTGTTCACACGCTTAGAGCATGCAGAGTTTAGGTGCTATGGATCAGCAAAATGGGTATTTTGGTAGATTCGAATGGGATGAAGACCTTAACCATCGAAGAACAACTTTAGATTCGTCAGGGATTCCTTGGTGATGACGAATACGGTGTTTTTGGGGGGTCTTACCCCTTACGTATTTTTGACCCAAAAAGTTGGGATTTTAGAAATCGATTTTATTATTCCTAGAGATACTTGGGACAATGCTGATTAACAATATACCATCAAAAAGTGGATATGACCACTGGATCGGAAGCTACGACGATTTGAAATTTCGATTTTTTTGAAAAAATGCCATTTGACAGGTGAAAATCTAAACTATGATAGATAGCGACTTGACTTTGTTTTTATCGAATAGAGCGTCCTCGAAAACCTATATTTTGATACCAAACATGACCATATTGCCCTTCTTTGTCATGAATTTTTTGACTTTTTTGTTTTCCATTTTTCATTTTCGAGATTTGTTCACGAGCTCAGAGCATACAGAGTTTTGGTGTTATGGGTCTCTAAAATGGGTTTTCTGATAGATTCGAATGGGTTGAAGAACTTTACGATCGAATATCAACACTTGATTCCCCAGGAATTCCTTGGTGATGACGAATATGGTGTTTTTGACTCAAAAAGTTGGGATTTTCAAAATCGATTTTATTATTCCTAGAGATACTTGGGACAATGCTGATTAACAATATACAAACAAAAAGTGGATACGGTCACAGGAGCGGGAGCTATGACGATTTGAAATTTCGATTTTTTCGAAAAAATGCCATTTGACAGATGAAAATCTAAACTATGATAGATAGCGACTTGAATTTGTTTTTATCGAATAGAGCGACCTCGAAAACCTATATTTTGATACCAAACATGACCATATTGTCCTTCTTTAAAGTGATTTTTTTTAGTTTTTTGTTTTCCATTTTTCATTTTCGAGTTTTGTTCACACGCTTAGAGCATGCAGAGTTTAGGTGCTATGGATCAGCAAAATGGGTATTCTGGTAGAATCGAATGGGATGAAGACCTTAACGATCGAATAACCTCTTTAGATTCGCCAGGGATTCCTTGGTGATGACGAATATGGTGTTTTTGGGGAGTCTTACCCCTTACGTATTTTTGACCCAAAAAGTTGGGATTTTCGAAATCGATTTTATTATTCCTAGACATACTTGGGACAATGTTGATTAACAATATACAAACAAAAAGTGGATACGGTCACAGGAGCGGGAGCTATGACGATTTGAAATTTCGATTTTTTCGAAAAAATGCCATTTGACAGATGAAAATCTAAACTATGATAGATAGCGACTTGAATTTGTTTTTATCGAATAGAGCGACCTCGAAAACCTATATTTTGATACCAAACATGACCATATTGTCCTTCTTTAAAGTGATTTTTTTTAGTTTTTTGTTTTCCATTTTTCATTTTCGAGTTTTGTTCACACGCTTAGAGCATGCAGAGTTTAGGTGCTATGGATCAGCAAAATGGGTATTCTGGTAGAATCGAATGGGATGAAGACCTTTAACGATCGAATAACCACTTTAGATTCGCCAGGGATTCCTTGGTGATGACGAATATGGTGTTTTTGGGGGGTCTTACCCCTTACGTATTTTTGACCCAAAAAGTTGGGATTTTCGAAATCGATTTTATTATTCCTAGACATACTTGGGACAATGTTGATTAACAATATACAAACAAAAAGTGGATACGGTCACAGGAGCGGGAGCTATGACGATTTGAAATTTCGATTTTTTCGAAAAAATGCCATTTGACAGATGAAAATCTAAACTATGATAGATAGCGACTTGAATTTGTTTTTATCGAATAGAGCGACCTCGAAAACCTATATTTTGATACCAAACATGACCATATTGTCCTTCTTTAAAGTGATTTATTTTAGTTTTTTGTTTTCCATTTTTCATTTTCGAGTTTTGTTCACACGCTCAGAGCATGCAGAGTTTAGGTGCTATGGATCAGCAAAATGGGTATTCTGGTAGATTCGAATGGGCTGCAGACCTTAACGATCTAATAACAACTTTAGATTCGCCAGGGATTCCTTGGTGATGACGAATATGGTGTTTTTGGGGGGTCTTACCCCTTACGTATTTTTGACCCAAAAAGTTGGGATTTTCGAAATCGATTTTATTATTCCTAGAGATACTTGGGACAATGCTGATTAACAATATACAAACAAAAAGTGGATACGGTCACAGGAGCGGGAGCTATGACGATTTGAAATTTCGATTTTTTCGAAAAAATGCCATTTGACAGATGAAAATCTAAACTATGATAGATAGCGACTTGAATTTGTTTTTATCGAATAGAGCGTCCTCGAAAACCTATATTTTGATACCAAACATGACCATATTGTCCTTCTTTAAAGTGATTTTTTTTAGTTTTTTGTTTTCTATTTTTCATTTTCGAGTTTTGTTCACACGCTTAGAGCATGCAGAGTTTAGGTGCTATGGATCAGCAAAATGAGTATTCTGGTAGATTCGAATGGGATGAAGACCTTAACGATCGAATAACAACTTTAGATTCGCCAGGGATTCCTTGGTGATGACGAATATGGTGTTTTTGGGGGGTCTTACCCCTTACGTATTTTTGACCCAAAAAGTTGGGATTTTCGAAATCGATTTTATTATTCCTAGAGATACCTGGGACAATATTGATTAACAATATACAAACAAAAAGTGGATACGGTCACTGGAGCGGGAGCTATGACGATTTGAAATTTCGATTTTTTTGAAAAAATGCCATTTGACAGGTGAAAATCTAAACTATGATAGATAGCGACTTGAATTTGTTTTTATCGAATAGAGCGTTCTCGAAAACCTATATTTTGATACCAAACATGACCATATTGTCCTTCTTTAAAGTGATTTTTTTTAGTTTTTTGTTTTCCATTTTTCATTTTCGAGTTTTGTTCACACGCTTAGAGCATGCAGAGTTTAGGTGCTATGGATCAGCAAAATGAGTATTCTGGTAGATTCGAATGGGATGAAGACCTTAACGATCGAATAACAACTTTAGATTCGCCAGGGATTCCTTGGTGATGACGAATATGGTGTTTTTGGGGGGTCTTACCCCTTACGTATTTTTGACCCAAAAAGTTGGGATTTTCGAAATCGATTTTATTATTCCTAGAGATACTTGGGACAATGCTGATTAACAATATACAAACAAAAAGTGGATACGGTCACTGGAGCGGGAGCTATGACGATTTGAAATTTCGATTTTTTTGAAAAAATGCCATTTGACAGGTGAAAATCTAAACTATGATAGATAGCGACTTGAATTTGTTTTTATCGAATAGAGCGTCCTCGAAAACCTATATTTTGATACCAAACATGACCATATTGTCCTTCTTTAAAGTGATTTTTTTTAGTTTTTTGTTTTCCATTTTTCATTTTCGAGTTTTGTTCACACGCTTAGAGCATGCAGAGTTTAGGTGCTATGGATCAGCAAAATGAGTATTCTGGTAGATTCGAATGGGATGAAGACCTTAACGATCGAATAACAACTTTAGATTCGCCAGGGATTCCTTGGTGATGACGAATATGGTGTTTTTGGGGGGTCTTACCCCTTACGTATTTTTGACCCAAAAAGTTGGGATTTTCGAAATCGATTTTATTATTCCTAGAGATACTTGGGACAATGCTGATTAACAATATACAAACAAAAAGTGGATACGGTCACAGGAGCGGGAGCTATGACGATTTGAAATTTCGATTTTTTCGAAAAAATGCCATTTGACAGATGAAAATCTAAACTATGATATATAGCGACTTGAATTTGTTTTTATCGAATAGAGCGTCCTCGAAAACCTATATTTTGATACCAAACATGACCATATTGTCCTTTCTTTAACGTGAATTTTTTTAGTTTTTTGTTTTCCATTTTTCATTTTCGAGTTTTGTTCACACGCTCAGAGCATGCAGAGTTTAGGTGCTATGGATCAGCAAAATGAGTATTCTGGTAGATTCGAATGGGCTGCAGACCTTAACGATCTAATAACAACTTTAGATTCGCCAGGGATTCCTTGGTGATGACGAATATGGTGTTTTTGGGGGGTCTTACCCCTTACGTATTTTTGACCCAAAAAGTTGGGATTTTCGAAATCGATTTTATTATTCCTAGAGATACTTGGGACAATGCTGATTAACAATATACAAACAAAAAGTGGATACGGTCACTGGAGCGGGAGCTATGACGATTTGAAATTTCGATTTTTTCGAAAAAATGCCATTTGACAGATGAAAATCTAAACTATGATATATAGCGACTTGAATTTGTTTTTATCGAATAGAGCGTCCTCGAAAACCTATATTTTGATACCAAACATGACCATATTGTCCTTTCTTTAACGTGAATTTTTTTAGTTTTTTGTTTTCCATTTTTCATTTTCGAGTTTTGTTCACACGCTCAGAGCATGCAGAGTTTAGGTGCTATGGATCAGCAAAATGAGTATTCTGGTAGATTCGAATGGGATGAAGACCTTAACGATCGAATAACAACTTTAGATTCGCCAGGGATTCCTTGGTGATGACGAATATGGTGTTTTTGGGGGGTCTTACCCCTTACGTATTTTTGACCCAAAAAGTTGGGATTTTCGAAATCGATTTTATTATTCCTAGAGATACTTGGGACAATGCTGATTAACAATATACAAACAAAAAGTGGATACGGTCACAGGAGCGGGAGCTATGACGATTTGAAATTTCGATTTTTTCGAAAAAATGCCATTTGACAGATGAAAATCTAAACTATGATAGATAGCGACTTGAATTTGTTTTTATCGAATAGAGCGACCTCGAAAACCTATATTTTGATACCAAACATGACCATATTGTCCTTCTTTAAAGTGATTTATTTTAGTTTTTTGTTTTCCATTTTTCATTTTCGAGTTTTGTTCACACGCTCAGAGCATGCAGAGTTTAGGTGCTATGGATCAGCAAAATGGGTATTCTGGTAGATTCGAATGGGCTGCAGACCTTAACGATCTAATAACAACTTTAGATTCGCCAGGGATTCCTTGGTGATGACGAATATGGTGTTTTTGGGGGGTCTTACCCCTTACGTATTTTTGACCCAAAAAGTTGGGATTTTCGAAATCGATTTTATTATTCCTAGAGATACTTGGGACAATGCTGATTAACAATATACAAACAAAAAGTGGATACGGTCACAGGAGCGGGAGCTATGACGATTTGAAATTTCGATTTTTTCGAAAAAATGCCATTTGACAGATGAAAATCTAAACTATGATAGATAGCGACTTGAATTTGTTTTTATCGAATAGAGCGTCCTCGAAAACCTATATTTTGATACCAAACATGACCATATTGTCCTTCTTTAAAGTGATTTTTTTTAGTTTTTTGTTTTCTATTTTTCATTTTCGAGTTTTGTTCACACGCTTAGAGCATGCAGAGTTTAGGTGCTATGGATCAGCAAAATGAGTATTCTGGTAGATTCGAATGGGATGAAGACCTTAACGATCGAATAACAACTTTAGATTCGCCAGGGATTCCTTGGTGATGACGAATATGGTGTTTTTGGGGGGTCTTACCCCTTACGTATTTTTGACCCAAAAAGTTGGGATTTTCGAAATCGATTTTATTATGCCTAGAGATACTTGGAACAATGCTGATTAACAATATACAAACAAAAAGTGGATACGGTCACAGGAGCGGGAGCTATGACGATTTGAACTTTCGATTTTTTTGATAAAATGCCATTTGACAGATGAAAATCTAAACCATGATAGATAGCGACTTGAATTTGTTTTTATCGAATAGAGCGTCCTGGAAAACCTATATTTTGATACCAAACATGACCATATTGTCCTTCTTTAAAGTGATTTTTTTTAGTTTTTTGTTTTCCATTTTTCATTTTCGAGTTTTGTTCACACGCTCAGAGCATGCAGAGTTTAGGTGCTATGGATCAGCAAAATGGGTATTCTGGTAGATTCGAATGGGCTGCAGACCTTAACGATCTAATAACAACTTTAGATTCGCCAGGGATTCCTTGGTGATGACGAATATGGGGTTTTTGGGGGGTCTTACCCCCTACGTATTTTTGACCCAAAAAGTTGGGATTTTCGAAATCGATTTTATTATTCCTAGAGATACTTGGGACAATGCTGATTAACAATATACAAACAAAAAGTGGATACGGTCACAGGAGCGGGAGCTATGACGATTTGAAATTTCGATTTTTTCGAAAAAATGCCATTTGACAGATGAAAATCTAAACTATGATAGATAGCGACTTGAATTTGTTTTTATCGAATAGAGCGACCTTGAAAACCTATATTTTTATACCAAACATGACCATATGGTCCTTCTTTAACGTGAATTTTTTTAGTTTTTTGTTTTCCATTTTTCATTTTCGAGTTTTGTTCACGATCTTAGAGCATGCAGAGTTTTGGTGTTATGGGTCTCTAAAATGGGTTTTCTGATAGATTCGAATGGGTTGAAGAACTTTACGATCGAATATCAACACTAGGTTTCCCAGTGTTGATGACAAATATGGTGTTTTTAGGCTTAAGTGCTTTGTTTCTATCAGGACACGACATAACGTATTTAACAAAATACCAAAGATTTCTCGAACAATCAAACGAAGAACCGGGGACTTTCTCGATCCGATCCGAAGTCATTCGAACCGACCATAAATCCAGAATCAATTGAACTCGGTGCCCTCCGACGCTCTCTTTACAATTTAATCAACCTATCGCTGTATCCGCGCCGCCCGACCGTAAATCAAGCGCGATTTTTCGTATAAACACAATTAATATTTTGATTTCGGCGCGATCGAATGAGTTACGATGTGTTCACGCGTTGGAAAATTGGGTTCTCGGCAAAAAAGCCGACGCTGCGTGTGCGCCCTCGGATCGCGTGAGGATTCCTGCGGAGCCGCGGAATTCGAGGAGACCGAAGGGGGCCGCCGCGATTAGATGGCCGTTGTGGGAGGGGATAGAAGACGGATTCTCGATTTCTTCCTGAAAAATCGTAGACACAGCCGTCTTAAAGAAAGCTCCATTCACAATTATAAATTCACAACTCTGGCCTTGTAAATTTGACACATTCCACTCTGTATCGAAGTTATGACGTTTTTCAAAATATTTTTATGTTCCAAGTCAACACTATGTTGCCCTTTCTACATTCTTAGCGTATTTCTCAGAATGTGAATGAGTTGGAAAAGATGTGATGGACGAAAATAATTAACGTTTATATGAATTGATAGAAAGGATTCCTTTTCTAGTTATTTTCATGAAAAGTACAAGAGATCACTGTTGAAATATATTATTTTTCGCCATGGAAAAAAATTGCATTGCTTTCACATAATTTTCATATGCATGCTTGTGAAGATTTAATGTTTATTATCCTCTCGAACTGAAAGTTCAAGACTTGACGACATTTCATTTATTTGATCTTATGAACAAGAAGTAAAATATTCTGACTGTATAGTAATTTATTAGTTTGAAAAATATTCATACATTACTGCCACAGTAGGTTTGTACAAATAAAATGGAATAGGTCAAATATATGCTTCACATTTATCATTCACCTGTTCTAAAATAAGACACAAACTCCTGGAATATGGAAAAAACCGATGTATGATGTATTCTGGTTCAATATAGCCTATTTCTACTTTCGGCAAAGGATTGATAGAAATCGAAGCTCCAGTGACACATTTCAATTCATCGGAATCTGAATTCACCTACCGTTGAATGCAATATAGTCATATTTCTTCTTTTTTTAGCTTTTTCGACGTGTTTTTTTCTGAAACGTGAAAACGATCAACAATAATCATTTAGAGACCGATGATGGCCATCCAGAACCCGTTTACATACGAAAATCGTGCAATTTCATTCTGCAAGTTTCCTCATAATTCCTCGAAAATCCTACCTGAACCACATTTTCCGGTCGCTTTCGTTACAAGATCGTATAAGGAAGCCTTTTTTGTCCATTTACACATTCCAAATAAATTTTGAGCACCAAAAACGATACCGAAACTAACCAAACTTCTGGGGGACCGGAATTTCGTTTGAAATCTTTCTAAACGGCCAGATACCTAAAAAACTTCGTTATCAAGTGTAAAAAGGTCGATTAGTACTTACTTTCGCTTTATTTATGTTTATAAATCGATTTTTGGTCCAATTCAAAATTGCCGTTCGTACTTACGCAAAAAGTCTTGAAATGAAAAAATGACACTTGAAAAAATGACACGAAATTTCTCATATCGACGGGAAACTTCTTCTGGACCACGAAGAACGGAAAAATAGGCGATTTCCTATCGATATTTCGCCCCAAAATCGCCGATCGATTCGAACTAACAAAATGTGGCATATCTTTGATACTTTTACTTTGATGTCAACAAGAAACTGGCAACGTCGTTTTGTCATTAACGGTATTTTCTGTACGCGCACAGACTTTTCATCAGGTGCACCAACTCCTGAAAACGAAACCATGACCTCTTATGTGATTAAATAAAAGTGAATGGAGTATAGGTCTATTTATCGTCTATCTAGGACCCCTTAGCTTAGGCATAGTTCAAACTTATAGTATAGGGTTTTCCAATGAGGGATGTTATTTTGAATAGCCCACAATTTGTAGTTCATTCAAACTATCAAATGAAAGGATTTGATTGAAGGCAGTTTATTAATTAAAACTATTTGACAATACCCATTACTCTATTTCATCTCTACGGAAACATGTTCCATACAGGATGAAACTAAAAACATATATTTGTAGGGCACTACAGCCCGTTATGTCGGTAGATGTCACTTTTGAAACTGTCATTTTTTGACATTGGACAAGTAGAAACTTGAAACGATACACGCTTCAACAACGCAATGAAATTATTAAGATTCACTATAAAAATGGTGTTCGCTCAAGAACAGCCGAGAATATCGCTGCTGTAGCCGAAAATGTCGCGTTTACATGAAAGTATTCAGTGCGGTTCGGATTTGTTTCCCATCCTCGTCGCCAATTATAATGACAAAATTCTCCGACTCTCGACTGACATCTCATTTCGGAATCGAATCTATCGCATTAAAATCTCATCTGTAGCCCAAAACGAGATCGCGTCCTCTTCGCCCCTCTTATTTGTTTTGATCTCGAAAGTCCATCGAATCATCCCAACATCGACATATGCCCAGTCAAACAGTCGCACAAAAAGAAACAACCACTCGGTCTCCCGGTTCCCCCGATGGATAATCGAGCATAAATCTTATTAGAGTGTTAAACTGTAGTCCTTGCTTGTTTAGTGTCACTAATAGGGCCCCCCGTCGTCCACCCAGGGGGCCACCGGTGGAACCCTTCATGGCCAACTGTTACTTACAACGCGCGCCCCCACGGGCCAGCCCGATATTTCACACTATAAACATATCAAGTGGAGAAGTGTCCTGACGCAGCACGAGTTTCGAGGACCTTCCGTCGGGGACGTTTCGTCAATTTATGAACGAATCTTCAGGGAGACGCGGTCGTAATTTAGCCCGGTTCGATTGTGTTTTTCGTATAATTGAAACTGGTTTGGTTATTGATGGCACGGAGAGAAGGCGGATAAGGTGGAGGTTATGGGACAGTCCAACGTGAAGAGAATTATGTGTAATGTTGTTCATTCTTCGAGATTTAGGTTGATACAATGAATATTCTATCAAGGACCGGTAGTTACCGAAATATGAAATGACTCCTGAGAATCTGAGATTTCCAATAACCGTCAGAAGTGCTTATACTACTTTCTTTTTTATGCAACTAAAGAAATACGACGTGACAACGCCGTATGCATTGAAAATTTCGATTTCACTTAATTTAAAATGACCATTTTTGAAATAAATGTCATTGATGTGAATTACAATTGACGGTTTCTGAAATAAATGTGACTCGACTGAATTTCAAATGACCATTTCTGAAATAAGTGTCATTAATGTGAATTACAATTGACGGTTTCTGAAATAAATGTGACAATTTCTGAAATAATTGTTATTTATCTTAATCACACTTGACTTTTTCTGAAATAAATGTGACTCGACTGAATTTCAAATGACCATTTCTGAAATAAATGTCATTAATCTCAATTACAATAGACGTTTTCTGAAATAAATATTACTCGACTGAATTTAAAATGACCATTTCTGAAATGAATGTCATTGATGTGAATTAAAATTGACGGTTTCTGAAATAAATGTCATCAGTGTGAATTACAATTGACGTTTTCTGAAATGAATGTCACTCTACTGAATTTCAGAAAACCATTTCTGAAATAAATGTCATTAATCTGAATTACAATACAGAGTTTCTGAAATAAATGTGACTCGACTGAATTTGAAACAATCCTTTCTGAAATAAATGTCATCAAGGTGAATTCCAATTGACGGTTTCTGAAATAAATGTGACCATTTCTGAAATAATTGTTATTTATCTTAATCACACTTGACTTTTTCTGAAATAAATGTGACTCGACTGAATTTCAAATGACCATTTCTGAAATAAATGTCATTGATAAGGCTAATGACCTTAGCAGTCGATGCCTACAACTACCTACCAAAGAAAATAAAAATGTCATTGATGTGAATTACAATTGACGGTTTCTGAAACAAATGTGACTCGACCGAATTTCAAATGCCCATTTCTGAAATAAATGTCATTAATGTGAATTACAATTGGCGGTTTCTGAAATAAATGTCATCAATGTGAATTACAATTGACGTTTTCTAAAATAAATGTGACTCGACTGAATTTCAAGAGATCATTTCTGAAATGAATGTCATTAATCTGAATTACAATACACTGTTTCTGAAATAAAGGTGACTCGACTGAATTTCAAACAATCCTTTCTGAAATAAATGTCATTAATGTGAATTTCAATTGACGGTTTCTGAAATAAATGTGACCATTTCTGAAATAATTGTTTTTTATCTTGATCACACTTGACTTTTTCTGAAAATAAATGTGACTCGACTGAATTTCAAATGACCATTTCTGAAATAAATGTTATTTATCTGAATCACAATTGACTTTTTCGGAAATAAATGTGACTCGACTGAATTTCAAACAATCATTTCTGAAATAAATGTCGGTAATTTGAATTTTAATTGACGGTTTCTGAAATAAATGTGACCATTTCTGAAATAATTGTTATTTATCTTAATCACACTTGACTTTTTCTGAAATAAATATGACTCGACTGAATTTCAAACGAACCATTTTTGAAATAAATGTCATTGATCTCAATTATAATGTATGTTTTCTGAAATAAATGTCATTAATCTGAATTACAATAGACGTTTTATAAAATAAATGTGACTCGACTGAATTTCAAATGACCATTTCTGAAATAAATGTCATTAATCTCAATTATGATGTATGTTTTCTGAAATAAATGTCATTAATTTGAATTACAATAGACGTTTTATAAAATAAGTGTGTCTCGACTGAATTTCAAATGACCATTTTTAAAATAAATGTCATTGATCTCAATTACAATGTATATTTTCTGAAATAAATGTCATTAATCTGAATTACAAATTACATTAGACGTTTTATAAAATAAATGTGACTCGACTGAATTTCAAATGACCATTTCTGAAATAAATGTCATTAATGTGAATTTCAATTGACGGTTTCTGAAATAAATGTGACCATTTCTGAAATAATTGTTATTTATCTTAATCACACTTGACTTTTTCTGAAATAAATGTGACCAATCTGAAATGCAATTGATATTTTTTATTTGAATACCCTAAAATCCGAAAGTAACAGATACTTCGATTGGCGACGAGGGTGGGATGGAAATCAGGAATATAAAAAAATTATGATAATGTGATAAAGGCATATAAAATGTAAAAGAATCACTTCCTTATGAAAAATCAAATTCTTTCGCGGAATTCAGCCTCCTTTCCCAAAGTACCCCAGAACCAACAGTCGGACCATCACATCTGTTGGACGGGGGCCATCCATTTCAAAAACAAGACGTGCACCTAATGACTTATGGACCGAATTCCTAATTTTCATTCCGAAAGAACACCCGACAACATATGAAGTGTCGGCAAAACAACCGCAATACATTAAAATCTCTCGGACAGGATGAAAAATGACGTTGGGTATCTCAGACTGTGACCCGTCCCTGTTGCTTCGTTCGAAAGAAAAGCACATTCTGGCAGGGACGGCGCGGACGCGGTAGTCAAAATGTTGGTATGTCCTATCTTGGTCTCGTATACCTAGCCGGGTTTATGGCTTTTTTTAGGGGCAGACTTTAATCAGTATGGTAATTAGAAAGGTGATTTTGCTCGTTTCTAAGTCGGGTCCGTGGCCAGCGTGGATAATTTTACGAGGGGCGTGGATCTTCGGTGATGTTTCTTCTTCGCGGACGTTTTTTTATGAATGATGATGCCGTATCGGCCTTTGGGACGCTGGACCTTTAGATGGAGATGCCGAGAGACGAAGGGAGCCAAAAAGTCTACAATGTGTGTTGAGATATTTTCGAAAAAATTGATAACTCATCGAAAATATATCTTTTCTTGATTAACTTTCGGATAGTTTAACGCCAGGATCAGGTGGCTGATAAATATTTATCCGACAGATGACCTAGCTAACTCGTTTCAATCAGCAGCAACACGCATATATGCGACATTACGAAACTGAACTTCAGTTCTATCATCAGATAGTAGATGGTAGATTTATTCAGCAGATAGTTTATCCACTGGCTGCATATCCGGAACTTTATCAGCAAGTAGCGACTAAGGCTCTGAAATTCGAAAATGTTTGCAACACCAATGTCGTCTATACTCCATTCACTTTTATTTAATCACATAGGAGGTTATGGTTTCGTTTTCAGGAGTTGGTGCACCTGATGAAAAGTCTGTGCGCGTACAGAAAATATCGTTGACGACAAAACGACGATGCCAGTTTTTCTGTATACATCAAAGTAAAAGTATCAAAGATTTTCCACATTTTGTTAGTTCGAATCGATCGGCGATTTTGGGGCGAAATATCAATAGGAAATCGCCTATTTTTCCGTTCTTCGTCGTCCAGAAGAAGTTTGGTGCAAGTGTCATTTTTTCCTTTCACGAGTTTTGGCGTGAGTACGAACGGCAAATTTGAATTGGACCAAAAATCGATTTATAAGCATAAATGAAGCGAAAGTAAGTAGGTACTAATCGACCATTTCACACTTGATAACGAAGTGTTTTTAGGTATCTGGCCGTTTTGAAAGATTTCAAACGAAATTCCGGTCCCCCAGAAGTTTGGTTAGTTTCGGTATCGTTTTTGGTGCTCAAAATTTATTTGAGATGTGTAAATGGACAAAAAAGGCATCCTTACACGATCTTCTAACGAAAGCGACCGGAAAATATGGTTCAGGTAGGATTTTCGAGGAATTATGAGGAAAGAACTTGCAGAATGAAATTGCACGATTTTCGTAAGTAAACGGGTTCTGGATGGCCATCATCGGTCTCTAAATGATAATTGTTGATCGTTTTCACGTTTCAGAAAAGAAAACACGTCGAAAAAGCTAAAAAAAGAAGAAATATGGCTGTATTGCATTCAACGGTTGGTGAATTCAGATTCCGATGAATTGAAATGTGTCACTGGAGCTTTCATTCCTTTGCCCAAAGTAGGAATAGGCTATATTGAACCAGAATACATCGGTTTTTTCCATATTCCAGGAGTTTGTGTCTTATTTCAGAACAGGTGAATGATAAATGTGAAGCATATGTTTGACCTATTCCATTTTATTTGTACAAACCTACTGTGGTAGTAATGTATGAATATTTTTTAAACTAATAAATTACTATACAGTCAGAATATTTTACTCCTTGTTCATAAGATCAAATAAATAAAATGTCGTCAAGTCTGCATGAATATGAGAATTATGTGAAAGCAATGCAATTTTTTTCCATGGCGAAAAATAATATATTTCAACAGTGATCTCTTGTACTTTTCATGCAAATAACTAGAAAAGGAATCAATTCATATAAACGTTAATTATTTTCGTCCATCACATCTTTTCCAATTCATTCACATTCTGAGAAATACGCTAAGAATGTAGAAAGGGCAACTTAGTGTTGACTTGGAACATAAAAATATTTTGAAAAACGTCATAACTTCGATACAGAGTGGAATGTGTCAAATTTTCAAGGCCAGAGTTGTGATTTTATAATTGTGAATGGAGTATATGTGATTGAATATTTTTCGCTTTGAAATCTGGAGGCTTATTATCGAATAAAACGAACTCAAATAAAAACAAACGCTGATCGTTTCCTCATTGCGAAAACTCACGAATCACTACAATACTTAATCACCGAAACGGCTGTCACCTGAATCCAACTTACATAAACCCATTCCTCGGACTGTAACAAATTGAGCATAAAGATCCAATCCGGAATGGTCGTCGGACCGTGAACTGCGGTACTTAAACCGCCCATCGAAAATAACGCGAATCCACGTGAAAACACGAGATTTTCCGGTCAATTGACTTTTTCGGTGAAATCCGGCGGATGCGCATGCGCTATCGGTCTTCTTCGCGGATGCCCGGTTAGGACGTCAAACGGGCAAGTGGGCATGACATGTCGGCGATAAGAAAATCGGTGAAACAATGGTACCTCGGTGGGTTCCCATTAAGATAACATTGTTCGAGCGGTCAATGGTGCAGTAAATCATTTGTTTTCTCACGACCAATTAGAGCGGATGGAGAGGCCGGCGAATCGGAGGGGACGGCGTTTGGTTCCTGTTTCCTAGGCGGATTTTTTTCGACTGATTTTAGATAAATATTCGTTTTTGTGGAGAGTGATCTTAAATTAACTTACTGGCCCAGAACCTTTCTGTGGTGAAGGCAAATGTACCTTTAAGAGAGAGTTTTTGTATGGTGATTCTGAAGAGCCAAGAGTTTGTTTGATATTTCATGATGCAAACGAAATTTCCTGTGCCGAATCGCTTGAAATGTGGTAGGAAGCCTTTGGGGCTCTGCCATATCGAATATCAGAGCAAAAGGATAATACGAGGATATATGATTCTTAGTCTACTATAGAACCAAACAAAATTTCAATAACAAAATGTTTTATTACTCAACATATTCTCCTCTTTATTGAATACATTTATTACGGCGAACCTGCAACATTTTCAAAAAAATGTTTCTTCTTGCTCTGCAAACCAGTCCTCCACAGCTTTCAATACCTCCTCGTTGGAAGAAAATTTACGACCTTTTAAACTTTTTTTTAGTTGAAGAAAGAGATGATAGTCGGACGGAGCCAAATCTGGTGAATAAGGAAGGTGTTCTAGTAATTCTAACCTTAAATCACGAATTCTTAGCATGGCAACATGAGATTTGTGTACTGGGGCATTGTCCTGTAAAAACAAAACACCTTTGGATAGCTTTCCGCGTCTTTTCTCTTCAATTTTTTCCCGTAGAGTGGTCAGTAATGTCGAATAGTAATCTCCAGTTATTTTTCTATCCTTATCCAAAAAATCAATCATAATTACTCCATGGCAATCCCAAAAAACTGAAGCAAGAACTTTTTCAGCTGATTTTTGGACACGAAACTTCTTAAGTCTTGGAGAACCAGAGTTTCGCCATTCCATCGATTGTTGCTTTGTTTCTGGATCGTAGAAATGTACCCAAGTCACATCCATAGTAACAATTCGGTTTAAGAAGTCTACATCGTTTTCAAATCGAGTACAGATCGAACGCGATGCTTCTACCCTTGCACGCTTTTGGTCAACATTCAAACATTTGGGGATCCATTTTGCAGAAATTTTTCTCATGTCCAAATTGACGTGAAGTAGGTATATGATGAACGCGTTCTTATGAAATCTTCAGTGCTTCAGATATCCGTTTCAGTCCAATTCAACGGTCTAATAAAATCATGTCATGAACTGCATCGATATTTTCGGGGACTGACACAGAAACTGGCCTTCCCGATCGGTCATCATCTTCAATGGAAAATTTACCTCTTTTGAAGCTTGCAGTCCAATTTTTCACGGTCGCATACCAAGGACATTGATCACCAAGGGTATTAAGCATATCTTCGTAAATCTGCTTACCTCTTAACCTTTTTAAATACAGGTTCTTGATGATGGCTCGATACTCCAATTTTTCGATTTTTACAATTTCGGTGGACATCTTTTCTTTTGAATTTATTGCGTAACTCTGGTTTACTTTTTTGACGTCGAACTCTACACTGACTCTTCTAATAAGTTATTGTTCGTTGATATGGTATCGCAATATTTTGTTTACGCATGGAACTGGTCTAGGCTAACTAGATATCAATACATCCTCGTATACGACGTGTTCTAAAGTTGTCTGGAAGTGTGCCTCGTACGAAATAGCCCAGCACATTGCTGTTTATATTCTGGGCATGACATGTTTGTGCCAAAAAGAACTCGATGAGATACAAAACCTTTCACCTCAACTTCAGAGTGATATAATATGACGAAATCATGAAAGATTTTCAAAGTATATAGGCACATCTTTGCCTGAATTCGAGTCCGATGAGGCAACTCGTAAACTGGCATTCAAAAAAAATTTCCAAGACTCCCACTCCATAATTCCACCCCTGCCGCCCCAGCAGTCTTGGCAGTCGCATTCATCATGTTCCTTATCGTCTCCAAATCCTGCAGGACAAAAAAGGGACGAGCAAATCCCTCTTTTTACAGGCCCGGTTCGCCGTCCGTCAAGACAGAGTTAAAGCAACACCGCCCGGGGCCCCTGGGGGTTAAACTATTAATCCCGCGCACAATGCCTTCGCTCCTCCCGCGTTCGCATGTGTGCCGCACTGTATCGGCGGCGGGATGGGGTGTTCTTACGGGCCTTGTGTTCCTCGGATGAGAGTCCCGAGGGAACGGGGGTAGTCGGCGAGGGGAAGAAGGGAAGCACTGGCGGAGATCTGGGATTCGAACGGAATTTGTCGTTTTCTGGGTGTCTGATTCCGTTTGTTCGTTTCCGTTTCTGCTGGGATTCTGCGTCTCAGAAAAGTATTCTGATGGGAGCATTTTTTCGAACAATTCGAACGGTCGTTTTTCTGTGTGTTAGTTAAATTCTTGAATAGTGAGGCTGTATAAAGAGTGAACACTGCCATTTGAACACTACGCTTCCATATAGTGGCAGTGAAGAAAGTTGTACAAGATTTGCAATCAAAGTTGCAAGGTTAATAACGTTAATAATCTTTCTTCAATTTCAGGGTGAATCTGATAGTTGGTTCTTGTGTTTTTATATAATTTAGCTGCTCTGATGGACGATTATTCAAACCGTAAATTTCACGAAGTGCTCTATGAGTTTGGCGAATAAAACACCGATTTTGAAAATAAATTTCAACAATTTGTAAACGTCTTTGCGGCGTGAGTCTTTCCATGATCATTTGTTAATGTTTACTGAACAGTAATGTCAAAACAACATGGCTTCCACCTCTGTCAAATTACAGATATCCCTGTCGAAAGTTCTATCATTCTGTATATTGAGGTTATCTTATTGTCCGCGTGGTACGAAGGGAAAGAACCCGGATTCGCCCTGTACAACCCTCTAAACCTCTAGGATCGCTACTCAATCAGTCTTATCCTTCGATCTGGCACGAATCCTCGGAACCAACCGCCACCAATCCGTCCCCGCGCTACCAATCTCCGATTTTTTCGTCTCGGCTTCGTGAGAAACTAATAAAAATCGAATTCAATACGCGCAATCGTCTCGAGGCGTCTTCGGTTCGCACGCCCGCCGCGGTAGCGACGACCCGAGCCATCGATCTCGCCTAAATAATACCCTCCATTTCAATTTGCCATCAATTTTCTCGCCGTCGCCTCGGTTTCGCGCGCGGCCAGACCGCGTTGGATGGCCCGCGGGATCCTTTTTTTCCCTTCGCTCGGGAGATTGAAATCCGCGTCTTCGGACGTTATGGGAATATAAAGGAAGGGCCCCGCTAGGAGATCTGCCGGATGATGGAAACCCGATGGTGGGCGGTCACCTTTAGCGTTTAGCCGATTGATCGGTTCGTCTGTATTTTTCGAAATTTGAACCGGGAATGGTCTTAAACGATGAATTCAGAATTCCCAGTTGCATAGTAAAATGTGACTCGTAAACTGTATACCTGGAATATCTAAATTTCGACCCAATATTCCCGTCATTCCGTGTTTTATTCGAATTCCCGATTTCACCCCTTCGTTTGGTCCCTCCCAACTGCTCGATACATGCGGATCCCTAGGAATCTCTCGCGCTTCTTGTAAATAAAACGGAGTCTTCCCGGATTTGTTATCGGGCAAGGGAATCAGGGATAGAACGATAGTAGCAAAGGGGTGACATACTGAATAAATAATGGTCTTTGTTGCAGACTCTTGTTACGGTTGGAAAAGGATGGTTCCTCATCCATTTCGTCTTGTTCGAAATCTCCTCAACAAACACCCAATTAACATCTTCTCACCCACCTGCCCGTCGATACGAAACAAAACCCCGCTCATTAACCACCCTCTGGCCGGCCGACAGCCCGGATTTAAATGCACGCGAGTCGATTAGACTCGAGGCGAGCGGAGTGACGACACCGCCTCGCCGCGGGAGTCTCACGAACTACACGCAGCACGCTGAGACTCGACGAGGCGGTATCCATTTCTATGTAAACTTAGATGTTACGGTTCCTTGATGACGGTCATTTGTTTCGTTTTCGACCATCCCTCAAAGTCTCGTCGGGCAGCCCCCAAACGAGGTTCGCGAAATAATAAAACAACGGGGAGCATCGAGAGAAAGAAGGAATGTGGATAGGATTATAGAAAAATATGGTTATGGAGCGATTTTATGCGAGAAGGTGAGATAGAAAAAGTAATGCATCTGTATGAGAAGGTTCCCAACTAATATAAGTGTTTATTATGATGTTGTCACTGTGAAATTAACAACTCGTCAAATGTTGTGGAGACCGAATGAACCCCTTTCAGAAAAACTCTATTTATATCTATACTAGTTTGGGCCCGGCGATCTACCTTTTAAGTAGATTCGCCTTGTTGGTAGATCTCCCTTTGAAGATAGATCCGCATTTTGAAATATCAAAAAAAAAACGCAACCTCCAAACGGTCATCTGAGCGTCGCGTCAAAATTTGACTGCGGTTGTCAAGAACCCTAACCTTTATGTTTACCATGTTCACCAGTGACGTCTCGAAATGTCGAAAAAATCCAACCTCCAAACGGTCATCTATGCCTCGCGTCAAACTTTGACTGCCGTTGTCAAGAACCGTAACCTATATGTAACTTCACCCGTGACGTCTCGAAATCTCGAAAAAATCCAACCTCCAAACGGTCATCTATGCCTCGCGTCAAACTTTGACTGCCGTTGTCAAGAACCCTAACCTATATGTAACTTCACCCGTGACGTCTCGAAATTTCGAAAAAATCCAACCTCCAAACGGTCATCTATGCCTCGCGTCAAACTTTGACTGCCGTTGTCAAGAACCCTAACCTATATGTAACTTCACCCGTGACGTCTCGAAATTTCGAAAAAATCCAACCTCCAAACGGTCATCTATGCCTCGCGTCAAACTTTGACTGCCGTTGTCAAGAACCCTAACCTATATGTAACTTCACCCGTGACGTCTCGAAATGTCGAAAAAATCCAACCTCCAAACGGTCATCTATGCCTCGCGTCAAACTTTGACTGCCGTTGTCAAGAACCCTAACCTATATGTAACTTCACCCGTGACGTCTCGAAATTTCGAAAAAATCCAACCTCCAAACGGTCATCTATGCCTCGCGTCAAACTTTGACTGCCGTTGTCAAGAACCCTAACCTATATGTAACTTCACCCGTGACGTCTCGAAATCTCGAAAAAATCCAACCTCCAAACGGTCATCTATGCCTCGCGTCAAACTTTGACTGCCGTTGTCAAGAACCCTAACCTATATGTAACTTCACCCGTGACGTCTCGAAATTTCGAAAAAATCCAACCTCCAAACGGTCATCTATGCCTCGCGTCAAACTTTGACTGCCGTTGTCAAGAACCCTAACCTATATGTAACTTCACCCGTGACGTCTCGAAATTTCGAAAAAATCCAACCTCCAAACGGTCATCTATGCCTCGCGTCAAACTTTGACTGCCGTTGTCAAGAACCCTAACCTATATGTAACTTCACCCGTGACGTCTCGAAATGTCGAAAAAATCCAACCTCCAAACGGTCATCTATGCCTCGCGTCAAACTTTGACTGCCGTTGTCAAGAACCCTAACCTATATGTAACTTCACCCGTGACGTCTCGAAATTTCGAAAAAATCCAACCTCCAAACGGTCATCTATGCCTCGCGTCAAACTTTGACTGCCGTTGTCAAGAACCCTAACCTATATGTAACTTCACCCGTGACGTCTCGAAATGTCGAAAAAATCCAACCTCCAAACGGTCATCTGTGCGTAGCGTCAAACTTTGACGATTGATTTATCCCTTTGGTACACTTTTATATAATTTAATTTTCATTTATCCTTCCAAACTGTAAAAATCAGCCAGGTGTTCCTCTTCTGTCTGATTGGATTGCACTGTTCACAGAATTACTATGAGAGGGATGGGGGAAAAACAGTAGCAACTGTTAAGGCTGTCTTTTAAGAAAGCTCAAAACATGCCCACTAAGCAGCTCCCGAACGGGAGCTGCCTGAAAAATAGTTGAAATAATGTGAAATTTTCATTCTTCTTAAAATACGTAATATCTCATAAATTTTGCCAGAAATCAATATAATCCAGAATGAGAATCCCGTAAATAACATTCCATTCTTGTACTCAATTGTGATTGTGTTCATTTATCATCGTTTTGAAACAGTTTTCTCTCGATTCCTTCACTATCAATGTCACGTTAAAATTGCAGCAAAATTTCCTTCGAAAACGCGAAATCGGTCAACATTTTTGCTAAAATGAGAAAACGTTAGTCCATCGTCGATAATCAATCCATAAGACAGCTCAAAATCGAAGACTTATTCGAAAAACTCGAATTTTCAACCTTTTCATTTTGATCATCACTTTTTCCCTTCACCCGTACATCATCAATGTAAACATTACATCTCGCTCCCAAAAATGCTTTAGCCGGCCGGAATTTTAGCTAAAAAGGAAAAACAAACGTTAATCTTCGAAGATCGACCAAATACTTACCGTCAAACCGCGATTAAATACCAAAAATCTGCATTTTGAAAAATTACGTCCAACCTCGGACATATCGAACGTCAACCGTCCGAAAATTCTCTGGCTATAGGTCTATGTTCTCGAGCCGGTGGTCGAAAATGTTCATCATTTTCGCGAAAAGACGAAACTTTTCGAATTTATTTTGGAGACCCGGAAGAACGTGTCGAAAAACCCTTTGCGTACCTGTGGTAACGGGGATATGGGTCTTTGTTTAAAAAAATCTCCGAACGTCCAGGTGCCTCCGGAAAAAAGCCTTATTTGCATGAAATTCGCTATTTAAGGGCGAATTTCACCGTTTTTCGCGAATTTTTTTAAAATACTTCCCGGGGTCCTAGAAAAAATCCGAAAACACCCACGCGTGCTCCCGTTCTTCAACTTTCCGACGCCCTCCTCCCCTCGCCCGTAGGCCGTCGCACGCGACGGCCCTCGCGCCTTCGGCGCTCGCCTTTCGACAAAAAAAACCTGTTAAATTCTATGCCTCTTAAATTTTTATTATATAGGACTAATAGAATCTATCTAAAAGGCGAATCTACCTATTATATGAATCTACTTAAAAGGTAGATCGCTGGGCCCAAACTAGTACCTATCTATATTCTATACTAATATTATAAAGAGGAAAGATTTGTATTTTTGTGTGTTTGATACGACTAGGCTCAAAAACTACTGGACAGATTTCAGAAATTTTTTCACCTTTAGAAAGCTACATTATCCCTGAGGGACATAGGCTATACTTGTCACCCGAAAAAATTAAGGATACCTACTATAGCTTAAATAATTACAAAAAAATCAGCCATAATCAGCTATTTTCACGTGCGCTGCAAAAACCGTAAGACTTACGTGGATTCAATTCATGACGGAAATGTACCTCTTGAATAGTTCCACAAAAAAGTACGCGATAGCATATCTCTATCTCTCAAGATTGACTTGCTATTACCTGTTTATGGTAATCAGATGTTTTCCAAAATTATGCACTATTTGGGAGTGTGTTTTTATGAATTGGGTATCGATCCTTATCCAACCTAATACGTTATTTATCCCCAGTATTTAATTTAGAACGAAATTGCCCTTAATCATACAATTACAACGTGTACAGCAAAAGATATAGCAGGTTGAAGTGTTGAAAATGAAACCGCCGCTTGAAACAAATTTCTACCCGGGCGAAGCTGGAACGGCCTGCTTGTATTCAATAAAAATAAATGGTCCCAATACAGATCCCTGTGGAACTCCACAAGGGGTGTAGTTTTTGACGCTGCAGTTCGACCATTTGAGAATTTGAGAAGTAGTTTTCTTTATTTTGGTAAGGGAGTAACATTCCACTGCGACCTCAAGGTATAATATATTGTGCCTCCCAATAGAGCTGTTTCCGTAACTGCGCTATCTACAGCTCGTCCTCCAGCTCCAGAGCTCCAATTAACTCTAGTATCTGAGAAGGCTTCAAGAAGATTAAGTCCTCGTTCCTCCTATGATTCTCTTGTTGAAGACATTCCTTGCGCAGGCTTGCAATGATGAGGCATTCTGTAACTATAGGTGAACTGGAGTTTCCTTATCTTCCTCACGAGTTTCTGACCCATTGTCATCATATGCATCTTGAGACGACAATATCCTGTGGGGAAGCCAGTGAGAATGCGTATCTTATTCTTCCTGAGATCCAAATAGGTCTTGGTTCTTACAGCTTCGAAATTCCGAAGTAACTTTTTGAAATGAGCAAAGTAGTATAGCAAGCGGGGTCCTGGGACTGAGGATGGCCATGTCCATCCGGAGCCGAAGAACCTTGAGGAAATTAGCTGAAGAATTGGTCAATGATCAGAAGGCGTTGTAGAAGAAGATGTCACCTATCGAGAGTGGTAAAAAAACCTCGCTAATTTCCTCAAGGTTCTTCGGCTCCGGATGAACATGGCCATCCTCAGTCCCAGGACCCCGCTTGCTATACTACTGAGCAATTCCTGAAGAGATCTTCTCTTTCAGCTTCTTTTTTCTCCAGAAACTCGCTCTTGTAGGAGTATCTGCCTATACCACTGCTGGCTTGTGTGTTCACCTCTACGTTTCCTCGAACAGCAGTAGCAAAGGCTGAATCAACCTCGATATTCACCATCAGCTGAATAATGAACCTGTATCACATGTCATCCAAATTGAATAATACCTTCCTTTGACACTTCGTCTACTCCAGCTTCGCAACATTTAGCGGGGCAACCCGTTATCGCTCAATTTTTTGCGGTCGATCCTTTCGGTCCATTTACACATCCCGTCCGCTTCAATTAAGCCCTAATCGAGGAAAAGAAAGACGCCTTTTCATTACGCACATGTGAAGGATTGCGAAACGGATACAAGAATGTAGATCGTGATGATGTACGCTTGAATACTCGAGCGTTTATTTTTTTCCGTCTCTGGGAAGCTGGAATTTAGGATGTTTGGGTTGGGAGAGTGTCGATTGACTGTTGAGACTTAGATATTTATTCAACTGATTAGTGGTTGCGTCACGGAACATCGAAATGTCAATTCTCTAATACGTCTTCATCTCAACATAATTTGATTTGTAAGAATGTGGTAAGGGAGAGTCCCGGATAACTTAACAGATATCCTTAAACTTTGTGTTACACGGATAGGTTACAGAGACTCACTTTACGTTTGAATTTGTGGCACCTATCTTGAGCGAATTAAATGATTTATTTTCAATTCAGTGAAGAGTTCCATTGCTATAAAAAAAATTTATCCGACACATTTATCTATCAGATATTTGATCCACTAGATTTCTATACTTTATCAGGCTCTTAGTATATTAATGTTTCCATCAATTAGAACAAAAAAAAGAGATTGTCATGGGAAATAATGGAAGAAAAAGAAGCCCGACAAGAATAATTTTTATGTCTGTTGAAAGAGACTGATTTGGGCTTCGAAACGATACCTTTAGGTATATTTGAGTACCCATCAGCCAAATCTTCCCAAGGATTCACTACTTTGGATATTTCCGTATCCACAAAGATTGAACACAATTCCATCTACATCTTTTTTTCTTTCGCCACAAGCCGACACGAAATCGAATTTGCTCGACGATGAGAAGGTAATATTCCCCGCATATTCATTTCGGTGGTATGCGAACGCATCTACTTTTCAATTTTCTATTTTCCGTGATTCCATTATCGCCGTAATAACGTAAGACGGATCTAGAGTGCGGCGGCGGCGTCACAGAATCATATCGCGTCGTCGAATGTGAATCGTTTCGACCGCAAAACGTCGAACGTGCCGTCGTATCGTGTGAACGCGAAAACTGCTGAGCGATTTTTTTCGGAATCGTTTTGTCTCGGTCCGGGGAACAACGCGATTTTAGTGCGATTTGAGGTCGATCCGCGCCTTACCTATTACGTTATACGTAAAAAGTAATTGAAGAAACGTTTCTCCGTCTGTGCGAGTTCTTTGTCGGTGAAATGTAAAGGATCTTTTACTGTGTTGATTATTGTTGAGGCGTTGACTGAGTTTGAGATCTTTTATATCTGATTTCCAAGTGTCAAAACAAAAAAACAATAAGAGTGTTCTGAATAGATTAATCTATACTAATATTATAAAGACGAAAGATTTGTATTTTTGTGTGTTTGATACGAATAGGCTCAAAAACTACTGGACCGATTTCAGAAATTTTTTCATCCTCAGAAAGCTATATTATCCCTGAGTGACATACTTTTCATCCGAAAAATTGAGGACACCTTCTATAACTCCAATAATTACAAAAAAATCAGCCATAATCAGCTATTTTCACGTGCGCTGCAAAAACCGTAAGACTTACGTGGATCTTGCAGTTTCAAAATTTGGAGTTTTTCTCTTACTCCATAAATTCTTTCTGATAGGTGCATTTCTGGGCCAGTGAATGGCTTTCGTGCGTCTCCTCTGGAAAGCAAATTGGCCTCTTTCTTTCCCTTGATTCCCGAATGACCGAAAACCCAGATAAAAGAGAATATTTTTCTCTCCTTTTCGGACCTAACTCGACAATGGATTATAAAGCAACCTACGATCAAACAGCCAACAATTCGTCTTTCACATCGATTCAACCTCAAACCTCGTTAAAATTCCACAAATAACGTCGAACAATCGTACCCAATAACCGGCAGCACGACCCCGTAAGGGAAACCCGATCTCAAACAGCTCCTGAAAAGACACAATTACAACGCGGCAATTTCCCATGAATCTATCGCTCTCGTCTGCGCTCGATTTTAATGATTGCTCGTAAACACAAACGCTAAATTAGAAATACGCGTCGTCGATCGTCTCTCCCCCGTCCGCCCCCGTCGATCCCCTTTCAATCCGCTTCCATTTCACGCAAATCGGCAATCGTCGTGGCCGTCTTAACTGCCGGAACTAAATCGCATCGATTCGATATCGTCACACGTTCTCACCTATAAAATAAGACCGGGGGCTGTCTGGATCCGGACGGCTATAACGAGGCGTCGGGTTACGTTTATTCAGGTGTCGCAGCAACGGCGAGCTCGGGAACGTAATGAGGCCTTTATTTTCAGCCATTGTTTCCGCGCGAGTGTGCCTTGACCGGCGATATTGCTATTTGCGTACGAAATCGTTTTGAAATAAACTGCTCCACATGAGTTAGGGATATTGACTTAATTTGCAAAAAAATATAGTTAAAATTAGATTTTTGTGATGAAAATTTATATTAATATGATTTCAAGTTGCAAATTAATTTTAGCCTGTAGGTCTGCACCGAATGCAGGGTGGTTAAAAAAATCGAGTAAAATAACGAAATTTTATTCCCAAAGAATTCAAGCATTTTAAGACTATCAATATGGCCTCCACGGGCATCAATAACAGCTTGACATCTTCTTTGCATACTACACACGAGGTTGTTGAACATTTTTTGAAGAATTTGGTTCCATAAACGGGGCAGAAGCTCTCTCAGATCATTTAAGGATTCTGGGGTAGGTTGATGATTATCTAATCTTCTTTGGAGCATAACCCATGCATGTTGGATGCAATTCAAATCTGGTGAGTGCGGAGGTATTGGTAAATGTGGAATACCAAACTCTTCGCGCGCATTCTCAACTATGGCTGCACGGTGCGGTCTAGCGTTATCGTCTAAAAATTGAAAAGTTTCACCAATAGCAGCGTGAAAATTTGGCACAACATTGTCAATGACATGCTCCCTATGGTCTCATATTCCCAGGACAAATGTGTAGATCTGTGCGCCCGTTGAAACATATCCCGGCCCATACCATAACACCACCCCCTCGGAATGGATGGACTTCTTGGACATAGTGACGATTACGGGATATGCATGGGATTGTCCATACCCTTATTCTTCGAGAATCTGAAAATCGTCCATATCTGGATTCATCAGTGAAAAGGACACTACGCCATTGATCGTTCCAATTGATATATGTTGCCTTGTCCATTCCAATCTTTGACGCTTATGGTCACGTGTTAATGGAACTCCTCTTAATGGACGTCTAGAACCTAGATTCACCTCTCTCAAACGTCGTCTGATGGTTTCGATGGGACTTGGACCCCATCTGAATTTTGAAGAGTATTCCGTAGCATTGTATAGATGTAGGGTTTCTTCTCGCCGAATCGATGATGAAACGATCCTGAGTATCAGGTGTTGTTTTTCGTCGCCCACCAAGCCTTGGTCTTTCCAACACGGAACCTGTCTCCCTGAACCTATTCCAAAGTCGAGATATCACACTTTGGCTGACTTGGAGCCTTTCCGCTACAACAACCTGAGTTAGGCCACCCTAAAGCATTCCGATAGCCCTATTAGCCTCAGCGTTTGTTAATTTACGTCTTGGCATTTTCAGAAAACTCGTTTCGAATCGAAGCCGTTGATAAACTGACTTCATTTCAAAATAAGAGCATTCATGAAGCATATGCAAAGAACCAAACTTCAGAAAAAAGGCGACCAGATTGACGAAATGTCTCATACTGATTTTTATTGGATCGATTCAAGTTGTTATGGAGTTTTAAATGATTTTACAGCGATTTTCTCGAAGATTACATTCTTACAAAAACGATTGAATACGATATCCCTAACTCTTGTGGAGCGGTATAGATGCATAGGTATAGGACATGCACTTACCAGTCTCTCCAGATTTTTTATTCTTCCCTCCCAAGTCCCTAATGCTGGCCATACACGAAGCGACCGATCCGAGCGTTTTATGGCCTTTTATGACATTTAATGAGCCCCCGACCAATCACAGAGTCTCTTTTCGCTCGTGGTCTCATAAAATGTCATAAAACGCTCGGATCGGTCGCTTCGTGTATGGCCAGCATTAGACTTAGAACAGTGCAGGCTTCATAGAGGCGTTTGGCCAAATCAAAGTTACTCTTTAACTTCCAATATTTATGATCTGATGCCATACGAACTAAGGCTAGACTGACCAAGGCATCATCAGAGTAAGATGAGATGACGAAGAGAGAAAAATCTATCAATGATGGAAAATGGATTATTGCAGTTTCTCAGTACAACTTCGAAGGCATTGGTCTGGTAGCTCTGGCACAATGTACCAATTCTACCACCATCGGAGAAATGGCATCAGCTTCAATGTGCGACACCGCCTTCCATTAATAACCGAGTCGTTCATTGATATCCGCCTGATTTATTGTCGTTCTTCGAGAACGCAGGTGTCTTTCGAAATGAATTATTTTCAGTTGCACAACAAATGAAATCCAGATCTGGTAACGAGGCAACAGGTGCTACGAAAGTAGGTCGCAAAGATGCAGTGGCGCAATTGCCGGCTCGAATGCACCTCGAGCTGTAGATATATTTGCAGGAAGAAATTTCTCATCTAGTCCATAACCTCTCAACATGACCGATTCCGAAGACAATAACAAAGCTTGGACTGACTCTCAAGGAGTAATCAAACGTTCAATTTTTCTCCTTACCTTTTTTCTAGCCGACGCATATACGGTCGGACCATTTCACGCATATCTCGGTCCACGGACTGTATAAATGCTTTATTACCTGAACCAATGCCAGAGGGCGCTTCCAGAGATGGGTTTTGCATGTACGCTCTCGTTGATTGCCTCGACGTTTTGTCCTTTTTGGGTCATCTCCGAGGATATGTGACGCTTCAATGCGAATGGCGATTTCGTAGTTCCAGCGCGGAATCTGTTAGGAAATGATTATCCCTCTCGATACGCTTGACTCGGCACAGCCTTTCTTCTTCCAAGTAGACCTTTCGAGCGTGGTCTTGCAGAATTTAAAAATACCATCAAAACATGTTCGCTCCCTTATCGGGGACGGCGATCGACGCCGCCGACGTAGACGACGTCGAGGTGTCACACGCACGCCTTGGAGCCTTCAATCAACCGACGTGGCGTGGATGACGAAGATTGCGAAATCGGGGGGTGTTTGGGGGTACGAGGGAAGGAGGGTTGGCTGAACGAGTACGTCAAACTTGGCGGAGGGAGGAAGAAGGCGGGAGGGCAGAACAACGGTCTGGAGCGTCGGTTTGAAGGCACCGTTGATTGAAATATTGATGCGGAGGCCTTGTATGGATGGGTTTTTTCATGCATGCATGCTGGAAATTTATGGGGATATTGGAAATTTATTTAGAAGTACAAGCTCAAAGTTCTCTCGGTTTAGGCGTTATTGATCAGCTTGATGGTTATTTCGAATGATCACAATGAGTTGAAGACCTTTCTCATCGAATAACTGCGTTTTGTTTTGCAAGGATTCGTTGTTGATGACAAAGATGATGTTTTAAGGAGTCTTGCCCCTTGATCATATTTTATCTAAAATTCGAACTTTTTGAAATCGATTTAATTATGCCCAGAGATACTTGAGACAATGCTGATTAGCTATATGAAAACAAAAAGTGGATACATCCACAGGAGCGGGAGCTATGACGATTTGCTATGACGTTTTTAAATTTCGATTTTTGAAAGAATGCCATGTGACTGGTGAAAATCTGAACCATGATAGATAGCGACTTTAATTATTTTTAAATGGATTCAGCGTCCCCGAAAACCTATATTTTGAAACCAAACATGACCATATTGTTCTTATTTGACATGAATTTTTTCAGTTTATTGTTTTCCATTTTTCATTTTCGAGTTTTGTTCACACGCTTAGAGCATGCAGAGTTTAGGTGCTATGGATCAGCAAAATGGGTTTTCTGGTAGATTCGAATGGGATGAAGACCTTAACGATCGAATATCAACACTAGATTTCCCAGGGAATCCTTGGTGATGACGAATATGGTGTTTTTGGGGGGTCTTACCCCTTACGTAGTTTTGACCCAAAAAGTTGGGATTTTCGAAATCGATTTTATTATTCCTAGAGATACTTGGGACAATGCTGATTAACAATATACAAACAAAAAGTGGATACTGTCACAGGAGCGGGAGCTATGACGATTTGAAATTTTGATTTTATTGAAAAAATGCCATTTCACAGGTGAAAATCTAAACTATGTTAGATAGCGACTTGAATTTGTTTTTATCGAATAGAGCGTCCTCGAAAACCTATATTTTGATACCAAAAATGACCATATTGTCCTTCTTCAAAGTGAATTTTTTTAGTTTTTTGTTTTCCATTTTTCATTTTCGAGTTTTGTTCACACGCTTAGAGCATGCAGAGTTTAGGTGCTATGGATCAGCAAAATGGGTATTCTGGTAGATTCGAATGGGATGAAGACCTTAACGATCGAATAACAACTTTAGATTCGCCAGGGATTCCTTGGTGATGACGAATATGGGGTTTTTGGGGGGTCTTACCCCTTACGTATTTTTGACCCAAAAAGTTGGGATTTTCGAAATCGATTTTATTATTCCTAGAGATACTTGGGACAATGCTGATTAACAATATACAAACAAAAAGTGGATACGACCACTGGATGGGGAGCTATGACTGTTTGAAATTTCGATTTTTTGAAAAAATGCCATTTCACAGGTGAAAATCTAAACTATGATAGATAGCGACTTGAATTTGTTTCTATCGAATAGAGCGTCCTCGAAAACCTATATTTTGATACCAAACATGACCATATTGTCCTTCTTTAACGTGAATTTTTTTAGGTTTTTGTTTTCCATTTTTCATTTTCGAGTTTTGTTCACACGCTTAGAGCATGCAGAGTTTAGGTGTTATGGGTCAGCAAAATGGGTCTTCTGGTAGATTCGAATGGAATGAAGACCTTAACGATCGAATAACAACTTTAGATTCGCCAGGGATTCCTTGGTGATGACGAATATGGTGTTTTTGGGGGGTCTTACCCCTTACGTATTTTTGACCCAAAAAGTTGGGATTTTCGAAATCGATTTTATTATTCCTAGAGATATTTTGGACAATGCTGATTAACAATATACAAACAAAAAGTGGATACGGTCACAGGAGCGGGAGCTATGACGATTTGAAATTTCGATTTTTTTGAAAAAATGCCATTTAACAGGTGAAAATCTAAACTATGATAGATAGCGACTTGAATTTGTTTTTATCGAATAGAGCATCCTCGAAAACCTATATTTTGATACCAAACATGACCATATTGTCCTTTCTTCAACGTGAATTTTTTTAGTTTTTTGTTTTCCATTTTTCATTTTCGAGTTTTGTTCACACGCTTAGAGCATGCAGAGTTTAGGTGTCATGGTTCAGCAAAAAGGGTATTCTGGTAGATTCGAATGGGATGAAGACCTTAACGATCGAATAACAACTTTAGATTCGCCAGGGATTCCTTGGTGATGACGAATATGGTGTTTTGGGGGGTCTTACCCCTTACGTATTTTTGACCCAAAAATTTGGGATTTTCGAAATCGATTTTATTATTCCTAGAGATACTTGGGACAATGCTGATTAACAATATACAAACAAAAAGTGGATACGGTCACAGGAGCGGGAGCTATGACGATTTTAAATTTTGATTTTTTTGAAAAAATGCCATTTGACAGGTGAAAATCTAAACTATGATAGATAGCGACTTGAATTTGTTTTTATCGAATACAGCGTCCTCGAAAACCTATATTTTGATACCAAACATGACCATATTGTCCTTCTTTGACATGAATTTTTTTAGTTTTTTGTTTTCCATTTTTCATTTTCGAGTTTTGTTCACACGCTTAGAGCATGCAGAGTTTAGGTGCTATGGATCAGCAAAATGGGTATTCTGGTAGATTCGAATGGGATGAAGACCTTAACGATCGAATAACAACTTTAGATTCGCCAGGGATTCCTTGGTGATGACGAATATGGTGTTTTTGGGGGGTCTTACCCCTTACGTATTTTTGACCCAAAAAGTTGGGATTTTCGAAATCGATTTTATTATTCCTAGAGATACTTGGGACAATGCTGATTAACAATATACAAACAAAAAGTGGATACGGTCACAGGAGCGGGAGCTATGATGATTTGAAATTTCGATTTTTTTGAAAAAATGCCATTTGACAGGTGAAAATCTAAACTATGATAGATAGCGACTTGAATTTGTTTTTATCGAATAGAGCGTCCTCGAAAACCTATATTTTGATACCAAACATGACCATATTGTCCTTCTTTGACATGAATTTTTTTAGTTTTTTGTTTTCCATTTTTCATTTTCGAGTTTTGTTCACACGCTCAGAGCATGCAGAGTTTAGCTGCTATAGATCAACAAAATGGGTATTCTGGTAGATTCGAATGGGATGAAGACCATAACGATCGAATAACAACTTTAGATTCGCCAGGGATTCCTTGGTGATGACGAATATGGTGTTTTTGGGGGGTCTTACCCCTTACGTATTTTTGACCCAAAAAGTTGGGATTTTCGAAATCGATTTTATTATTCCTAGAGATATTTTGGACAATGCTGATTAACAATATACAAACAAAAAGTGGATACGGTCACAGGAGCGGGAGCTATGACGATTTGAAATTTCGATTTTTTTGAAAAAATGCCATTTAACAGGTGAAAATCTAAACTATGATAGATAGCGACTTGAATTTGTTTTTATCGAATAGAGCATCCTCGAAAACCTATATTTTGATACCAAACATGACCATATTGTCCTTTCTTCAACGTGAATTTTTTTAGTTTTTTGTTTTCCATTTTTCATTTTCGAGTTTTGTTCACACGATTAGAGCATGCGGAGTTTAGGTGCTATGGATCAGCAAAATGGGTATTCTGATAGATTCGAACTTCGAAGGGGTTGATGCACTTTACGAAGCGCATAACGCATTGATTAGTTTGTTCTTTTTTTCCATATTTCATTTTCTAGTTCAATCTGCCATTCTTCACCAAAGTGCAGCAAGAATTATATTTCACCAACTGACTCCGTAGATGAAAACGATCGAGGGCCACCCTGCGAAATCGCCCGCTCCAATTCCTGCCGGGCCACATCTTCCCCGAAAACCCATAAAACCCGATTCCGACGAAATCGAAACGCCGAGATGGCTCGTAAAAAGGGGCGACGGGTGACGGGTCGCTAGATGGCGCGGTGGTCGCATTCCTCCGGATCGACCACCTTCGACCTCCGGGGATCCAGGGGATCCCGAATTCGCGATTGCTTTTATAGTTTTCTCCGCGCCATGAACCGCCGGATTTATGAAATATCGAGGGGGTTTACCGACTGAATGGGGTGGAAGACGGAAAAAGGACGTTTATTCGTTGAATTCGTTCTGAATTGAAAGAGAGAAATCAAGTCTGAAAGGTTATGGGCCCAGATTCACAGCACAACTGAGATTTCTCGAAAGAGAAGGATTTTCGGGTACTCAATCATGATTTAAGATCAAAACAAGATGTTCGACAGGTTATGGGCTCAGAATGCTTCCACAACTCAAATATCTGTAGATGCAGAGTGTTTACACCTTCAACTGATAATTTCTTCGAAATACGCCCTTCGGATGCTTCAGAACTTTTCATTTTCACCGGAAAACCGTGGAAATAAGAGAATTTCCTCGATATAACTTCGAGAATTTCAGACGAATTACTTTCTGTTTGAACAACTTCAAAGGAGCCAACGAGACGAACGGGGGAGAGCGAAGACTTCAATTTGCCGTCACTTGGCCCGCTCGGAATTCGCAATAGCAAGAAAAATCCTTCTAAGAAGACGGATTGATGAAATTTGAGAAAAAGTATCTCGATGTTTGCACCGGATAATTAAGTTTGCTGAATTCCGAGAATATAAATCCCCACAAACCTAAGGAATGCGCGTTGAACGGAATTCCGACATTCCGATAATTCCGAACCGGAATTTTTCCTACCCCAGCGTCCACACATCATTTCAATTAACATAGCGACGATTCAACGCCCCGAAAAGACGCATGCTCGGCGCTCTCATGCGTGCGTTCGTCCAAATTCCTACGGTCGGCGTTAATTGAAAAGTGAGGTTATAAATCAAGGAGGAAGTCCCAAACAAGCCATGTGTCAACAAGTCTTCAGTCTTCCGCGCTGGAAAACACGTGTGCGACAATCTAGGTGTCGTTGGGACGTATTTCATGGTAGGGAGGAGCAACTGGGCCAAACGATAGAAATACATACTGGAAATTTTCACAGTTTCATATTTTTCCAGAAAGGCAATATCAAATCTCAATCTTAATGAGGCAATATCAAATTTGCTATACTTCCAGTCAAACGTATCCAAAAAAACGTAGGCCCAGAGAAATATCTCAAATTTCAGAGGCAATATCAAATTGGCTATACTTCCAGTCAAATGTATACGATCACAGAGAAATATCTTAAATTTGATGAGGCAATATCAAACTAGCAGAACCAATCTCAATGGGGCAATATCAAATTGGCTATACTTCCAGTCAAATGTATCCAACAAAAAGTAGTCACACAGAAATATCTTAAATTTGATGAGGCAATATCAAATTAGCAGAATCAATCTTAATGGGGCAATATCAAATTGGCTATACTTCCAGTCAAATGTATCCAAAAAAAACGTAGGCCCAGAGAAATAACTTAAATTTAATGAGGCAATATAGAATTTTTGCCATACTTCCAGTTAATTTTATTAAAAAAAAACGTAGTCACAGAGAAATATCTTAAATTTAATGAGGCAATATCAAACTAGCAGAATCAATCTCAATGAGGCAATATCAAACTAGCAGAATCAATCTTAATGAGGCAATATCAAATTGGCTATACTTCGAGTCCAATGTATCCAAAAAAAACATAGGCCCAGAGAAATAACTTAAATTTAATGAGGCAATATCAAACTAGCAGAATCAATTTATGAGGAAGATCTTTGATTCAAAAAAAGGCAATCTGAATAATGTAGAAACTGCAATAATTAGGCAATATCAATACCATATTCGAGGAATTTTATGATATGGATATGTTGTACAACTCTTTTTGCTGGCGAGGCAATATCATATACGGTCAATTCCGCACTATGTTTTTAGATACAGTTCAAAGGCAATATCAGTTGGTTCAAATTTTATAATAAACTAACTCAAACGTAGTCACACAGAATTAACTCAGTGTCCTTGAGGCAATATCAAATTTGCTGTATCTCAAATAGTTCATAGAGAAGATTGAAGTTGATTCCACGAACGAGTCAATATGTGATATAGAAGGCAATATCAAAATCATATCTCAGTTTCATGGAGGCAATATCAAACTTGAAAATTAGAAGTAAGTTTTGAGGGAAGTTCATTGAATCCATAATCTTTATCAAATTGAAAGGCAATTATTTATTGAACGTAGGGATACAGCTTCTTTGTTATTGGAAGGGCAATATCATATGCGGACTTATCTGTAACTGTAATTAATTTTCGGGAATATATATTGTATAGTATTTAACAGGGCAGTATTATTGAAGTTATTTGTATTTCTGCACAGATTGATTCTTTCTGCAGTCAATATCACAAGAGGGCAACATCAAAATTTCTAATTGATTTGTTGTATAAGTATCGTCTTTGATTCATATTCAATGTTGTTTTTATATTAGTAAGGCAATATCAGGAAACTTTCGTGTGAGGCAATATCAAAAAATTTAAGTGCAAGGCAATATCAAGAAACTTAAGTGTAAGGCAATATCAAAAAATTCAAGTGTAAGGCAATATCAAAAAATTTAAGTACAAGGCAATATCAAGAAACGTAAGTGAAAGGCAATATCAAAAAATTCAAGTGTAAGGCAATATCAAGAAACTTAAGTGTAAGGCAATATCAAAAAATTCAAGTGTAAGGCAATATCAAAACACTTAAGTGTAAGGCAATTCAAAAAACTTGAGTGTGATGCAACATAAAAAAACTTGAGTGTAAGGCGATAATATTATGCAACTAAGTGAGTAAGGCAATATAATATCAGCAAGTGTTGTTCTATTTTGTTTGAATAATCAGTATTTTTAATGCCAAATCGATTATTCTAGCTTGTTTGATATAGGGCAATATCAATTCTTAGAATCTTCATAAGTAATATTGCCTTCTCGTGGCGTACAGGAAAATTTCAGTATCACGTTTATAGTTTATCTCTGATTCGATGCAAAAGGGGCAATATCAAAATGAGCGGCCATCCGAGCCAGACTCCGTACGTGGGTAACCAGTGTGGCCCAGTTGTCCCCCGTCTGCGATATTTTGGCATCCGAACAAATTAGCGGCAATTTTTCAGGACTAATTGGATCTCGAAGCGACGGACCGTGTAAGTAGATGCCGGCGACTCTATGAACGCTCACAGAAATACGTGATGACACCTTCTTACGTTCCGTGTTCACGGTGTAAAATTGAACGGCGGCGTGAAGGGGGAAGGGGGCCCGGATAGAGTACCGCGGAAGCGTGGAACATGTGTTTTCGTGTTTACGGGAACGTCACAAACGTCAGTCGGAATACAAATAGAGCCGTGAGTTACGGGCCCCCTCTTCATTCATGGAGAGAATTGCGAAACTTGTTCGTTTAAACGAATTTGTCATGGAGAAACGGATGGCACGGTAGATTTGGAGGATGACGGAAGAGTTGGTGCGACGGCGATTCAGATGAATGCCTCTTAAACTCCCATTTCGTATTTACTCGTAGGCATCATAGGTTTCTACTGTTTTTGGAAAAGTTTTCTATGGTCTAAGGCACGAATAATTATCACAGATGACAGATGAGTCGGTTATGGTTCTATGGTTGTCCGTGTTCGTCATAGAGTTTGAGACCTGTCAAAAATGTTTCTTTTTCTTTTATACAATTGACCTCCTTCACTTCTAAATGCGAATCTACCTGAAATATTAATCTACTTATTCCACTTATCTACTTAAAGGTCTCTACTTGTCTACATTGAATATTAATCGATACCATAGTTCCTTTTATGATGATATCAAGGCACTATTTTTGGATAATATGGGGGATTCAATAATTGGACGCAATGAATTTCATAAATGAACGATGGATGCGAATCTGCCAAAGTGTTGTTCGCATTTTTCGAGCGACCGCCACATTCCATCGTAACAATAAAACGCCCTCTAGTTTAACGATACACCTCGTAAAGCGAAATAGGAGTCGACCGATTTTTTAAGGGCACTCGCATTTCAAACTGTGCCGGAGGTGCAAAAAAAGTTCCAACTTCGTTCCTCGAAGCCAAAATCTAAACGACCGCCTTGAGGTCAAGCGGTATCGGAAAAAATCTTTCTCTTCACTTACGAAGCGTATACAATTGATGCGAGAAATCCAATTGGAAGATCACGTATTCGGAGCGTTAAATTATTCCGATTTCACAACAATTCCTGGACATGTTAAACCAAATGATTAAACGGATTCCGTGATGGCATTCGCATACATCAACAAAGCACCAAAGAAATAATCTAGTTGGGCATCAAAAAACTTTGAGGTATTAGATACGGTGGTCCTTCAAAACCTGAACTGGTATTTCTTGACCAGAATGACTTTTTCATAAGCCACTATTTGATGATTCATTTCCAAAGCTGTTTCTGCGGTTTTCTATCGTAATTTAGGTTTCATTTGGAATAAGAAAGAGTTTAAATCAGAGGAAATATGAAAATCTATGATATCTATCGATAAACTTGGGCTGTGTGATCCACTCTGTAAAACCGTACAGACACAACGAGGGATCATTTTTCATCCTCATTATTCGGGACGTGCTCTAAAGCATCCTTTTATTCGGTTTGTTTCCATTTGCGACAACACCCCGTTTGACGTTTTAACTAGGTATAGGGGGCTTTATAAAAGGATTCCACACATTGATTAATTGTCCCCGATCGAAAAATTATTGTTGTCGATTCTAATTGGGAGATCAGTTCACGTTATTGGGAATAATAAGTAGGTTATTCTTTGACTTGTAAGAAAATCTAAACTATGTCGGTGTCACTGTTTAAAATGTGAAGATGGCAGAAATCACAATAAAGCTTTTCTGAAGCTGACACTATGGCGCCGTTATCTGAATTATTAAAGACAAGCAGGCCGTCCCAGCTTCGCCCGGGTAGAAATTTGTTACACGCTGTGGTTTCATCTTCAACACTTCAACCTGCCATATCTTTTGATGTACTCGTTGTAATTGTATGATGTGAAGGGCAATTTCGTTCTTAATTAAATACTGGGGATAAATAACGTATTAGGTTGGATGAGGATCAATACCCAATACATTTATTCCACTATAAAACATTATCACTAGGATCACTGAGAATTATCTAATAAATAATAAATAGGAATTTGTGATACATCATCGTATCTGTCCTTACCTACCCTCTTTCAACTAGGTAAAAGCTTCTCGTTTTGAGAAGTATTAACATCCTTCACGTTCCTCACGATGTCCTTACTGCTAAGTTTTGTCATCTTGGTTACAGACCTAGTCTTCTTAGTCTTAGATTTCTTCTTGTTCTGGCACAAATAGAACGTGTTGTGAATGAAGTATTCTTCATAAAAACACATTCCCAAATAGTGCATAATTTTGGAAAATTTCTGATTACCATAAACAGGTAATAGAAGGTCAATCTTGAGAGATAGACATAATATGCTATCGCGGACTTTTTTGTAGAACTATTTAAGAGGTACATTTCCGTCATACATTGTATCCACGTAAGTCTTACGGTTTTTGAAGCGCACGTGAAAATAGCTGATTAAGGCTGATTTTTTTGTAATTATTGAAGTTATAGTAGGTACCTATCCTTAATATTTTCGGGTGACAAGTATAGCCTATGTCCCTCAGGGATAATGTAGCTTTCTCAGGTTGAAAGAATTTCTGAAATCGGTCCAGTAGTTTTTGAGCCTAGTCGTATCAGAAATCAGACACACAAAAATACAAATCATTCCTCCTTATAATATTAAAGATATGTGCTTAATTTGACATTCATCATTGTCACTACGGAATTAGAATCTGAAAAAAGTTGAGGAACTAACCAAAAAACAATAAATTGGACGTTTTAGATATCAACAAAACTATGAAATGAAATTTGATCTGAATTCACAGATATTATACAGGGTCTTTCACGAGGAACCTCACCCATATTTATACGGGAAACTACTGAACGTATTTTCATGAAATTCAGCACTTATAATTATTTCACGATGCTGATGAAATCTAAAATACTTTCAAGGCATGAGCACCTCCGGTTTTTCCGGAAATGACGTCAACTTCCGTTTTTCAAGTTAGAACACCATTTTTTTATTGCAGAAATAGATTCCTTAGAAAATTTCAAGTTATTTTGATGTAACATTTTTCAGTTTTGGTTGGAAAATTCTCTCTGAGCGGGAAAATTCGAAAAAAAAATCGAAAATAGAGCTCCGCTGAAACAAGAATAACTTCGAGGTTTTTGGATGGAAAATTTTCATTTTTGGGATTTTTCAAGATGTAAGATTGATGTATCCACTTTAAAAATCGAAATCGCGATTCATGATACAGGGGGTGAAAAAATCGCTTTCAAAGTTAGGGATGACAAAATCGTGAAAAATCAATTTTTTCAAATTAGAACCCCATTTTTTTATGGCAGATATCGAATCTACGTTAAAAAATAATGTGAGTGTGTGCATCACACCCTTGCCCTAAAGTGGATATTAACTAAATAGTGCCTGAAAAACAAATTTCATAAAAGAGAAAAATACAGGGTGTTCCATTTGAAAAAATCGAGTTAACTTTTTTCTGACGCACCCTTCATATGTAAATTTGAGGCATGAATCAGGTTAACTATTACTTTTACTATTATGGTAATTTCCCAAGCTATAGCATGGAATTGAATATTTTGATGGAATTGTTGTGAATTTCCAGATATTTAGAAAAATTTACAAAACTTTCCAAAGATTCACAATACATTTTCAACCTTAAATTATGAATGTTACGAAAAACCAAGAACCAACAGGGGATTGGATCCCCAAAGCAAAAACCCTTGGTTTTATGGATGAAAATATATGAGATATCATTACATCAATAATAACAGTTGCAGATGATTGTATATAACTTTATTATTGATATTAGTCAACAGAAAAGATCTTGTTGAAATATTTTAGATTAATCCTCGTACATCGCTCATTGTCGTCCCATAAATAAATCGAATCGCATTCCAAACATCGAGTTGAGGACTCCTTCAGCGCCAACTACACAAACGAGGGAGTACTCGTACTCGTACTCGTATACATACGACACGAGCGTATCTGCCCCTGTCACACATCCCTGGGGGCCCTGTAAACATGTGCGTCTCTACCCCCAACCGCTAATTCCCCCAAACTCTATTTCTCGACCCGCTGCCCACCCCTGTACGTAACATCAGGGATTTTTCGATTTCATTTCGGTCAGATTAGCCTGCGAGATCCGACCGAGGGGGACGGCACTGGAAAAGGGTGTTTTTTGAATACAAGACAGAGTTTTATGTGTTGATCGAAAAACTATTCTAGACGTGTAGAAAAAGAGAGAAGATGAACCAGATGTGGGTTTTGGGTGTCTCCTTCAAGATCTTCAGACTACAGAGTGCAAGAAAGTGCAGGGCAAATCATAGAATTCTGAGTCTTCTTCGTTACCGACAAAGTCTATTCGCAGTATGAACTTTGCGCCTTTGCGGTATTAAAAATGAATTCTGAAAAGTCTCTGTACCGTTTAATTTTGAACGCAGTGCATTCTGTTTGATTTTTTTGAGAAAATCGTGGGTTGCAGTTTCCGCATTTTCATGCGATTGAACGAGGGCGCAATTTCTCGACCGCGAACGACGTTTTCGATTTGCCGCGAGCGATAAATCACGCGGAAGGAAAGCGACGCCGGGCGTCGGTTCCGGCCTTGTGTTCCTGACGCTGCTGGGTCATCATATCATAACGCCTGCAGTCGGAAGCGGCGAGATGTGAAATTAGCTCAGGGCTGGGGGCGGGTCGCCCCTTTCTGCTGGTGGGTTTTTTTTTGGCGTCCCGGTGATTCATGAAGATTGGAAAAGTATCACTTGAAAGTATTGTAATGGTACCTATATTGTTCAACGAGCGGTAATGTAAGATTAATTTTGCAGCACGAGGTGTCAGGCATTTTCAAAATTGAGAACAGTTGTCAAAAGCAATCTCTGTGGTCGTCGAGAATCGAATGGCGTGAAGAACGTCTAAAATTCACATTTTCCAAATGCAATTATTGGAAATTCAGACCATAGGAAATGTAGAAATGAACGGCGAGAACATTACAATGATTTCTGAAATAGTGTTCCCGATCGATCCGATTTCTTTATCTACATATTTCGTAAGCAATTTCATTTTTCCTATTTGTATTGAAGTGAGTTACACTAACTCACGCTATTGGTTTACAGAAACTATTACAGATCAAAGTCAGTTGAATAATGAATATATTGTTATACAGAGTGAAACAGCCAAATGGAATAAATTCGATAACGAATAATTGAGGGGGTGTTTGGAAAAACGCTCGGACACATCGATTTGTAATTTTAAATGCGCATGTTTTTCAAGAAAATAAAATTATATATGGTGTTCCATGCGACCGTGGCCAATACCAACTTTCTTATTTCAAATGCAACCCCCTATATATTATTTATGTTTTGGATTCTTCAGAGAATTCTAGATACAATTCATGCACAATGTCCTATACCTATCTTCAACTATTTCGGAAGTATTAGGTGTTTTCAGATTTTGTACAATTTTTTACAATTTTACATTCGACTTCTTTTTGTGGGGATATGTCAAAAGTATTGTATAAGAAACGAAACCCTTAAACTTAGACGACCTAAAAAACCTAATCACGCTTGCGATTAGATCAGTCACGCCTGAAATGTTGAGTAACGTTAGAAGAAAATTCTACACCAGATTAGCATGTTGCCAAGACGTTCGCGGCGAGCATTTTGAACATTTCCTACATTGATAATAATGTTTTATTTTGTTTTTTTTTAATAATTAAGAAATAATCAGTATTACTTATTAGGTTTTAACTGTAATGTACCGATTCTGTGAAATAAAATAATTTTTATTTAAAACGTTGATTTTTGCAATAAATCTGAAAACACTTAATACTTCCGAAATAGTTGAAGATAGGTATAGGTCATTGTGCATGAATTGTGTCTAAAATTCTCTGAAGAATCCAAAAAATAAATAATATACAGGGGGTTGCATTTGAAATAAGAAAGTTGATATTGGCCACGGTCACATGGAACACCCTATATAATATTATTTTCCTGAAAAATATGCGAATTTAAAATTACAAATCGACGTGTCCGAGCGTTTTTCCCAACACGTCCTCATTTATTCGTTATCGAATTTATTCCATTTGGCTGTTACACTCTGTATGGCGGTAGATAAATTTAGATTTTCTCTCATTTTTCCTATTTTGCCTCATCCTGCATGAAGCAAGTTACAAACAAAGATTTTTTATCAAATGAATTGCAGTTGGAATAGAGGAAAATATTCATCTCATTTCCAGAACAAAGATTGTTTATTTCTTGGGAAACTTAGGGGGGGCAAGACTTTTGACGATGTGTGTAGGTAAGAGTATATCATTTTAGATGATATTTAGGGTAAATCCATCCTTTCATTTGTGTCGGGCTTCAATTCAACTCCACCCACACGTCAGATCTTCCCGTTTATCCCCAGATTACTTCGAAATTCCCTCGAATCTCACGACTCAACGCACCCTGTACATCTCCAAATTAACTTTCCAACCCCGTCTCGATCCGCATCCAAAACCGCGATACGCGATCCAAAAAACCCTGCCGGGATCGAATCGGGCGTGCGGGGGGACCGTGCATGCGGAAACACACGTAAACGCAGAAGCAGACGTCGAAAATCCAATTTCATAATTTCGTTCCCGGGCGAAATAGAATTGTAACGAAGTTTCGGAGGCGGCCTACTACGCCGCTCTATCTATCGTCGCAGATGGTCCCGAGGGAACCCCGGAGATACGACGGGATAGGACGTGGAGATCGAGTTTTGCGCTCTGAAATTAGATGGATGCGAGCCGGAATTGGTCATTGGATGGTGAGGCTTAGGAGTACAAAGTTCTATGGATCGATGCCGATGATGCTGTAACTATATAAGGTGGTCTGTCGGGAATCCCATGCATGGACAGGTGATGAACCGAAAATCCCATTCGCCTGAAGTTTCTTAACTTATACTTTATTCACTTTTATGAAGTATCCCGGTTGGCCAAGATTTGGGTTTATCGATTTTTTTTCACTTGAAACAGACGCAGGTTGGCACTCATGAAATATCGGCAATGTCAAAATGATTTTCAGAGACGTCGCCATTTCTATTTACTCTCTTTAACTTCGTAAATTGAATTATTTCTTTTGACGTTCAACTGTGACACAGATTTCGTATCACTACATTTACATACTGGAGTATTTCAAGTTGTGGAGAAAGGTATTTGAATCTCTTCTGTAGGCTCATTTCTTGGGAATTTTGAAAAGTGGGGAATTCTATAGGTCCGTCTGCTCGTTCAGAAGTTTTTCTGTTGGGTTATTCGAGTTCGTTTGTTCTTTTTTCGAATGAACTATCTGAAAGTAACGGAGTGTTCTGTCCATTATTTTTCAGTAAAATTTCAACACTCGATTCTTGATTTCCGTACAAGAAAACGACATAACTGAATCTTCCAATATTGTTTATATACGTGAAATATTTCCAGTATTAACAGAGGAAAGAGTTTCTTGATTCTTGATTGAATTCACATTTTCTCAAATTCATTATTTCCCCAATGTGAATGAACAATTTGACAGATACGTAATTACTACGACCTCTATGCAGAAAGGACAACGTTGCTTATTCATCTGACAGGAAAATGACTATAACCTAACATTTTCAGAATAGACACGGTGAAACGTGCAATAAATGTCATTCATATTTCTTCGTTGTCAATATTATCCTGTCTGTGAATCCTCGAAGAGTTACGGTTGTGCCAGCGCAGCAGCATCGTCTCCTCAAAACTTCGAACCGTCGCTTTTCGGCTTTTTCCCCACAAACAGGCCGAAATCCCAGATCACCGCGAGCCCATAACTCATCCCGAAACCCGACCTGAACCCCATTCATCATTACCTCGATTTTCGCTAACGCACAACTGGCGCGCTCTCGTTTCGAACGAGAGAGAGCGATCTCCACGGGGCCCGACCTAAGGGGGGCGCCATTAACCCCGCGGGGGGGCCCTCGGACCCCTCCACGCCCACCTGGAGGAACGGCGAAGCCTTTTTACGATGTGTCATTGCCAGGATGACTCGATGAAAGGGTCCCGCTAATTCGGTTATTGTTCGGTCTTACGGGGTTACGAGGGGGTGCGGAATTATAACAATGATGATTACTGGTTGTTACCTTTGTTCCTTCTGTTCTGGTTTACGGAATTGTCAGTTCTAGTTTTTGGCTAACAGGAAGAGATTAACATTCAGCACTTTTTTTTTCATTAACATAAAATATCAAACACAAATACTGATGTGACAACCACGCCTACAAATTTAAAAAAAAAAACATACTTAACCTTCTTATTTGTCATTATCCGGCATTTCGACGTCTTCCCTACGGACTATAGACAGGCGTTTCTTACAGTTAATTCTAGGAGTATTCTATACCCTATATTCTATACTCCTCAGTACACAGTTGCCAAATCAATAATTATTCTTACCACTAATTTGCACTTCTCAAAATGAAAATAATTATTAATGCTTCCTAAATTAGAAGACCGGCCTATATATACCAATTCTTACCTGTGAGGACTAGGGATAATTATTTTTAATTGAATTTCTCACCTATCTGCTTACTTGAACTCTCTTCATCTTCAATTAGGAGGTCGCAAATTGAATGATATTATGGAGCTTCATGGAGTAGGTACAAATGAAAATGTCATGATGATAAAAGAAAACCATCCAAAATGAACATTATATTATGATAAAATTAGGAAAGTGAAAGCAAGGGCTTTTTTAGGCTAATTTTTTTTGTGATTTGGCAATGCTGTCATTTTTATATCAGCAGCACGTCATGACGAGTAAAACCAATCAAAAATCTTTCTAGCCACCAACATCACACGATTTCCTGCTTCTTCTGATCGTTTGAATTCGGTAGATTATTTTTGAGTTTTCAATATTTTCTTAAGGGTATAAATTGATGAAGAAAAAATTTTAAAAAAATTACGAATTACGTGAGAATCCAATATGTCAAAATATATTTTTTCTGAAATTGACTGGAAAAGCCCATTTTCATGATCGAGCCGGATGAACGCTTTCGGCAATTTGTGATATTTTAATGAATCATTTGTGTCAAAAAATCGGAGGTCCTTATAGTCGTCTCGAATTGAAGTACCCGAGCTGGGTCGTTGGGCCCGGAGGTCCCGCCGACAACGACCGTCATTTGTCCCTTTTCCCGCTCGTAAAACACGGGAATATTTCACTCCGCGACGGGCCGTAAACGGGCGAACGTTAGAAAAAAAAAGTTCCACCCGCAACCCACCACAATGGATATTGACCCTTAATAAAATAAAAAACAAATCAATCTATCAACATCTCGACGGGGGCGCTCGTGAGGCACCTCTCGGGCCGACAAAAGCCGTGTTTAATATGCTGAAACACAGGTACGGGACCCTTGGGCCGCGCAGCCCCCCTTTCTGATGCGGGGAACAAAGCCGGAGCGAGATCATTACCGATGCCCCCTGTGTTGGATTACGGGTTTCGTTGCTGGTCCCATTTTTTTGATGTATGGACTGCGAGACGCTGATGCCGTCCCGGATGATCTGTGAAAAATTTTATAGATGGAAAGGGGCCTTTTGAGCGAAAATGCCGAATTGACCAGGCGCACGATATATCTTCATGTTATGGCGCAACAGTCCTCAAACTTTCATTCTAGAAAGTAGCTTTAAGTAAAAAAAAACACACACCATTGTAGAGCCACTCGTATGAACAGCTTGTGAAGACATTGCAGACATTATATTTGGGAAAAATTTGGTTCAAAAACTGACATTATTCCAATTGTTATGGACCCAAACTTCTAGACACAAATAAAACCAAATTTTACTCACCCATCGAAAAGGTTATCCAAAAACATTCGGTGGAAAGAGACTGGTACAAGCGACAGATTTTTATATTGGAATCGATCTATACATTCTTAAAGATGATGCATTGTCGGTCAACAAATATTTCTCGTTTCCCAAAATTAACAAATCCTTACAGGTACCTTAATGTGACAGGCTTAAACTGACTGTGCTGATAGGTAGATAACAAAACAAAAAACCACTATACAGGGTCTTTCACGAGGAACCTCACCCATATTTATACGGGAAACTACTGAACGTATTTTCATGAAATTCAGCACTTATAAGTATTTCACGATGCTGATGAAATCTAAAATATTTTCAAGGCATGAGCACCTCCGGTTTTTCCGGAAATGACGTCAACTTCCGTTTTTCAAATTAGAACACCATTTTTTTATGGCAGATATTGAATCTACGTTAAAAAATATTGTGAGTGTATGCATCACACCCTTGCCCTAAAATGGATATTTTCTGAGTTAATATCCACTTTAGGGCAAGGGTGTGATGCATACACTCACATTATTTTTTAACGTAGATTCAATATCTACCATAAAAAAATGGGGTTCTAATTTGAAAAAATTGATTTTTCACGATTTTGTCATCCCTAACTTTGAAAGCGATTTTTTCACCCCCTGTATCATGAATCGCGATTTCGATTTTTAAAGTGGATACATCAATCTTACATCTTGAAAAATCCCAAAAATGAAAATTTTCCATCCAAAAACCTGGAAGTTATTCTTGTTTCAGCGGAGCTCTATTTTCGATTTTTTTCGAATTTTCCCGCTCAGAGAGAATTTTCCAACCAAAACTGAAAAATGTTACATCAAAATAACTTGAAATTTTCTAAGGAATCTATTTCTGCAATAAAAAAATGGTGTTCTAATTTGAAAAACGGAAGTTGACGTCATTTCCGGAAAAACCGGAGGTGCTCATGCCTTGAAAATATTTTAGATTTCATCAGCATCGTGAAATACTTATAAGTGCTGAATTTCATGAAAATACGTTCAGTAGTTTCCCGTATAAAAATGGGTGAGGTTCCTCGTGAAAGACCCTGTATTGGAATCGATCTATACATTCTTAAAGATGATGCATTGTCGGTCAAAGATAACAAAACAAAAAACCACTATAGAGAACGCAGATTTAGAGGAGATCTGATCGAAAGCTTCAAGATTCCAAACGATCGTTACAAGTGTGACCTCAGCATCTTTTTCTAAGCGAATGACTGATTTTTAACAAAGCTTGTTTCTAGTTGGGATAATGTATACTTTTGTCAACATCGCCAATAGGTAATTCATCGGTTGATCAAAGACCACTTGCTATTCTGTAGAGTGTAGAGTGTAGATAATAATGAATAATAATAAAATAAATTCATCTGTATACTCCATTCACAATTATAAAATCACAACTCTGGCCTTGGAAATTTGACACATTCCACTCTGTATCGAAGTTATGACGTTTTTCAAAATATTTTTATGTTCCAAGTCAACGCTATGTTGCCCTTTCTACATTCTTAGCGTATTTCTCAGAAGGTGAATGAATTGGAAGAGATGTGATGGACTAAAATAATTAACGTTTATATGAATTGATAGAAAGGATTCCTTTTCTAGTTATTCGCATGAAAAGTACAAGAGATCACTGTTGAAATATATTATTTTTCGCCATGGAAAAAAATTGCATTGCTTTCACATAATTTTCATATGCATGCTTGTGAAGATTTAATGTTTATTATCTTCTTGAACTGAAAGTTCAAGACTTGACGAAATCAATTGTTGATTCTAATCAAGAATTCATTAAAAAAATCAACCCAAAGATATAAGATGAATTGATGGGTAATTACAAGAATCCAGAATGATGAAACATTATATCCCTCTACTGGAATCCGAATATGTGATATGATTGTGAGGGTGCATAACATTTCTATTTGTAATATTTCTTCATTTCAAATAAATAACAGTTTTATTCATTCATCACAAAGAAAATAAACATAATAACTAAATTAACGAATTTGTTTACAGAGAAACTAATAATTTCAATGCAATAGTAACTGAGTTTTGGTTATGAATTAATGAGCAAGAATGTCAATTCCTGAAAGCTTTACAGATATACATTTCATTTATTTGATCTTATGAACAAGGAGTAAAATATTCTGACTGTATAGTAGTTTGTTAGTTTAAAAAATATTCATACATTACTACCGCAGTAGGTTTGTACAAATAAAATGGAATACGTCAAACATATGCTTCACATTTATCATTCACCTGTTCTAAAATAAGACACAAACTCCTGGAATATGGAAAAAATCGATGTATTCTGGTTCAATATGGCCTATTTCTACTTTCGGCAAAGGAATGAAAGCACATTTCAATTAATCGGAATCTGAATCCGTTGAATGCAATATAGTCATATTTCTTCTTTTTTTTAGCTTTTTCCACGTGTTTTTTCTGAAACGTGAAAACAATGAATAATAATCATTTAGAGACCGATGATGGCCATCCAGAACCCGTTTACTTATGAAAATCGTGCAATTTCATTCTGCAAGTTCTTTCCTCATAATTCCCCGAAAATCCTACCTGAACCATATTTTCCGGTCGCTTTCGTTAGAAGATCGTATAACGAAGCCTTTTTTGTCCATTTTCACATCCCAAATAAATTTTGAGCACCAAAAACAAAACCGAAACTAACCAAACTTCTGGGGGACCGGAATTTCGTTTGAAATCTTTCCAAACGGCCAGATACCTAAAAAACTTCGTTATCAAGTGTAAAAAAAGCGATTAGTACTTACTTTTGCTTTTTTTATGCTTATTAATCGATTTTTGGTCCAATTCAAATTTGCCGTTCGTACTCACGCCAAAAGTCGTGAAAGGAAAAAATGACACTTGCACGAAATCGACGGGAAACTTCTTCTGAACGACGAAGAACGGAAAAATGGGCGATTCCTTATCGATATTTCGCCCCAAAATCGCCGATCGATTCGAACTAACAAAATGCGGAATATCTTTGGTACTTTTACTTTGATGTAAACAAATCAAAGCAACTGGCAACAACGTTTTGTCATAAACAATATTCTCATTCTCTGTACGCGCACAGATTTTTCATCAGGTGCACCAATTCCTGAAAACGAAACCATGGCCAGAGCTGTGATTTTATAATTGTGAATGGAGTATATAAATATTATTCGTAGTTGTTTCAAAGTTAGTTCATTCTTGGAAGTAAAATACCCATAATCGTTAAATGCTTTATTCAAGTTCAGTAAATACAAGAAAATATCTATCACAAATGTAGCTTTTGTAATACTACAAGGAGATTCCTCAATTTGGATGAGTTTCATTTCTTGGCCATAAAAAGACTGCATTTGCATGGCAATTAGATTATTTTTTATCGAGTCGATTCTTTCAGAAGATTCGGATCTTCCCCGCACACACGAGAAACATCTGAAACCGACGTTTCGATATTGATACCAACCAAGGCCGGTTCATTAAACCGCACAAAACCCATACTGTTCTATGGATCGTGCATCGAACATACGCGCACTTATCGACGAGCTCCCATGGCCAGTCGAGATCCACTCGTTTTTTACACGTTACAAATAATAAACAATCGGAAATAGCTGTGTAAATGCGGGTTTTCTTTCTACAAAAACGTTAAAGTTAAGTTATTGGTAATTAAGCGGGAGGCAATAAAACTAAATATTTGTTTGGAACCATAAAGTTGCCGGTAAATAACCGTTTTGAGCGTCCACATGTTCGAGGAGGATAATGAAGCTCTCTGATCGACGTGATCACAGATTTATCGGACCCAGGAATTATGAAACAGTCAAGGCAGCATCGATATCGATCCGCATTCACTCAGTTCACGCTGGATATCTACAGGGTGTTACCGCAAAAGTAGGAAAGTCGTCGCGGTTCCTCCTGTCTGCTCCTGACACCGTAATGAATCGTTTTCGGGTTCTTTAGGGACGTTAACTAACCCTGTCATAACACAAAACAACTGTTATTACAAAACGAGCGGTCCTCCACTCCTCCCCTACGAATCGTCCCTCTTTCCCTAACCCCGTATTAATATTGTATTAGTTACATGGTGTTTTGAACGCGTCGGCCGAGGACGCGCGTACGAGGGGTAGCTCTTCTCGAATTGAAGCACCAGCCATCAAATTGTTGTATAATCATTCTGGATTAGTTCCGAACGGTGGGCACGACGGGCCTGATCGATAGGTCGACTTGTTCTGTGCGGGATTTTGAGGAATGGAAATTTGGTGGGTGAATTGGTGGGTGAACTTGAATTGGGTCGAAATCGATGGGAAATGGCTGATTTACAATCGGGCTGGTGCTATTTCGCTAGGGGAATCTAAATTGGGACAATGCTGATTAACAATATACAAACAAAAAGTGGATACGGTCACAGGAGTGGGAGCTATGACGATTTGAAATTTCGATTTTTTTGAAAAAATGCCATTTTGACAGGTCAAAATCTAAACCGTACCAGATAGGGCCTTGATTTATTTTTTATTGAATTCAGCGACCTCGAAAACCTACATTTTGATTCCAAACATGACCATATTGTCCTTCTTTAACGTGAATTTTTTTAGTTTTTTGTTTTCCATTTTTCATTTTCGAGTTTTGTTCACACGCTTAGAGCATGCAGAGTTTAGGTGCTATGGATCAGCAAAATGGGTATTCTGGTAGATTCGAATGGGATGAAGACCTTATCGATCGAATAACAACTTAAGATTCGCCAGGGATTCCTTGGTGATGACGAATATGGTGTTTTTGGGGGGTCTTACCCCTTACGTATTTTTGACCCAAAAAGTTGGGATTTTCGAAATCGATTTTATTATTCCTAGAGATACTTGGGACAATGCTGTTTAACAATATATAAACAAAAAGTGGATACGGTCACAGGAGTGGGAGCTATGACGATTTGAAATTTCGATTTTTTTGAAAAAATGCCATTTGACAGGTGAAAATCTAAACTATGATAGATAGCGACTTGAATTTGTTTTTATTGAATAGAGCGTCCCCGAAAACCTATAATTTGATACCAAACATGACCATATTGTCTTTCTTTATCGTGAATTTTTTTAGTTTTTTGTTTTCCATTTTTCATTTTCGAGTTTTGTTCACACGCTTAGAGCATGCAGAGTTTAGGTGCTATGGATCAGCAAAATGGGTATTCTGGTAGATTCGAATGGGATGAAGACCTTAACGATCGAATAACCATTTTAGATTCGCCAGGGATTCCTTGGTGATGACGAATATGGTGTTTTTGGGGGGTCTTACCCCTTACGTATTTTTGACCCAAAAAGTTGGGATTTTCGAAATCGATTTTATTATTCCTAGAGATACTTGGGACAATGCTGTTTAACAATATATAAACAAAAAGTGGATACGGTCACAGGAGTGGGAGCTATGACGATTTGAAATTTCGATTTTTTTGAAAAAATGCCATTTGACAGGTGAAAATCTAAACTATGATAGATAGCGACTTGAATTTGTTTTTATCGAATAGAGCGTCCTCGAAAACCTATATTTTGATACCAAACATGACCATATTGTCCTTCTGTAACGTGAATTTTTTCAGTTTTTTGTTTTCCATTTTTCATTTTCGAGTTTTGTTCACACGCTTAGAGCATGCAGAGTTTAGGTGCTATGGATCAGCAAAATGGGTATTCTGGTAGATTCGAATGGGATGAAGACCTTAACGTTCGAATAACAACTTAAGATTCGCCAGGGATTCCTTGGTGATGACGACTTTGGTGTTTTTGGGGGGTCTTACCCCTTACGTATTTTTGACCCAAAAAGTTGGGATTTTCGAAATCGATTTTATTATTCCTAGAGATACTTGGGACAATGCTGATTAACAATATACAAACAAAAAGTGGATACGTTCACAGGAGCGGGAGCTATGACGATTTGAAACTTCGGTTTTTTTGAAAAAATGCCATTTGACAGGTGAAAATCTAAACTTTGATAGATAGCGGCCTGAATTTGTTTTTATCGAATAGAGCGTCCTCGAAAACCTATATTTTGATACCAAACATGACCATATTGTCCTTCTTCAACGTGAATTTTTTCAGTTTTTTGTTTTCCATTTTTCATTTTCGAGTTTTGTTCACACGCTTAGAGCATGCAGAGTTTAGGTGCTATGGATCAGCAAAATGGGTATTCTGGTAGATTCGAATGGGATGAAGACCTTAACGTTCGAATAACAACTTAAGATTCGCCAGGGATTCCTTGGTGATGACGACTTTGGTGTTTTTGGGGGGTCTTACCCCTTACGTATTTTTGACCCAAAAAGTTGGGATTTTCGAAATCGATTTTATTATTCCTAGAGATACTTGGGACAATGCTGATTAACAATATACAAACAAAAAGTGGATACGTTCACAGGAGCGGGAGCTATGACGATTTGAAACTTCGGTTTTTTTGAAAAAATGCCATTTGACAGGTGAAAATCTAAACTTTGATAGATAGCGGCCTGAATTTGTTTTTATCGAATAGAGCGTCCTCGAAAACCTATATTTTGATACCAAACATGACCATATTGTCCTTCTTCAACGTGAATTTTTTCAGTTTTTTGTTTTCCATTTTTCATTTTCGAGTTTTGTTCACACGCTTAGAGCATGCAGAGTTTAGGTGCTATGGATCAGCAAAATGGGTATTCTGGTAGATTCGAATGGGATGAAGACCTTAACGTTCGAATAACAACTTAAGATTCGCCAGGGATTCCTTGGTGATGACGACTTTGGTGTTTTTGGGGGGTCTTACCCCTTACGTATTTTTGACCCAAAAAGTTGGAATTTTCGAAATCGATTTTATTATTCCTAGAGATACTTGGGACAATGCTGATTAACAATATACAATCAAAAAGTGGATACGTTCACAGGAGCGGGAGCTATGACGATTTGAAACTTCGGTTTTTTTGAAAAAATGCCATTTGACAGGTGAAAATCTAAACTTTGATAGATAGCGGCCTGAATTTGTTTTTATCGAATAGAGCGTCCTCGAAAACCTATATTTTGATACCAAACATGACCATATTGTCCTTCTTCAACGTCAATTTTTTCAGTTTTTTGTTTTCCATTTTTCATTTTCGAGTTTTGTTCACACGCTTAGAGCATGCAGAGTTTAGGTGCTATGGATCAGCAAAATGGGGATTCTGGTAGATTCGAATGGGATGAAGACCTTAACGATCGAATAACAACTTAAGATTCGCCAGGGATTCCTTGGTGATGACGAATATGGTGTTTTTGGGGGGTCTTACCCCTTACGTATTTTTGACCCAAAAAGTTGGGATTTTTGAAATCGATTTTATTATTCGTAGAGATACTTGGGACAATGCTGATTAACAATATACAAACAAAAAGTGGATACTTTCACGGGAGCGGGAGCTATGACGATTTGAAATTTCGGTTTTTTCGAAAAAATGCCATTTGACAGGTGAAAATCTAAACTATGATAGATAGCGACTTGAATTTGTCTTTATCGAATAGAGCGACCTCGAAAACCTATATTTTGATACCAAACATGACCATATTGTCCTTCTTCAACGTGAATTTTTTTAGTTTTTTGTTTTCCATTTTTCATTTTCGAGTTTTGTTCACACGCTTAGAGCATGCAGAGTTTAGGTGCTATGGATCAGCAAAATGGGTATTCTGGTAGATTCGAATGGGATGAAGACCTTAACGATCGAATAACAACTTTAGATTCGCCAGGGATTCCTTGGTGATGACGAATATGGTGTTTTTGGGGGTGTTACCCCTTACGTATTTTTGACCCAAAAAGTTGGGATTTTTGAAATCGATTTTATTATGCCTAGAGATACTTGGGACCATGCTGATTAACAATATACAAACAAAAAGTGGATACGGTCACAGGAGCGGGAGCTATGACGATTTGAAATTTCGATTTTTTTGAAAAAATGCCATTTGACAGGTGAAAATCTAAACTATGATAGATAGCGACTTGAATTTGGTTTTATCGAATAGAGCGTCCTCGAAAACCTATATTTTGATACCAAACACGACCATATAGTCTCTCTTTAACCGTTTTTTTTTTAGTTTTTCATTATCCATAATTCAATCTCAAGTTCTGTAGAGAAACTCAAACCTCTCAATTCCATATCTTCCTCAACGGTCCTCTCAGCTCTCATTAAATCTAAAATCCACCCCCGTTTCCTCCGCTCGCCCCCTCTACACCCCTGGCCACGCCATTTTATTCATATCCGCCCCGAAAATATTCATATCGCAAGTGGCGACGCGCTCGTAAAAATCGGGAAAGGCGGTAAACTTTTTATAAAGTCATCGAGGCAATTAATCTAGACGTGACAGCGAATTTCCAGCGAGAAAAAGGGAAAGAAAAACTTCGTGCATTCCCTGGGGCTTTTTCAAGGGCGATGTTCCGAGCTCCTGAAGACGACGGAAAGGATTTTCTAGATAGTCGCGTTTAGATGTTCTTGCTTATTGTTTGTGACCCACAACAAGAAGAAAATGTTGTCGTTTTGACGCATATCTATTTTCCAACAATCAAATAATCAAGATCCAATCCAGCTTAAATTTGACATAGATATCGGTTGTATTATAGGTCTACCAACTCAACAACAACAAAAATTGATGATTCAATTCTAAATCACCTGGTTCTTTTCGATCCCAGCTTTTGAAAGAAGCAGGCGTTGAAAATGCAAGATGCGATCTTCTTGCAACGACAATAAACAATCCTATAATTACAAGAGGCATAAATACTCCGTTATTTATATAATACTAACACTTAGCAGTTCACCTTAATATCTTAATAATTGCCATTCCATTTGGCAACGAACTGTATGATGTCGCAAAATCTGCGAAGATCCTTTCTATTCCTGACAGACCCGGATTAGCCCCTCAGCAACAATAGAAAAGATAATTATTGTTCTCTCGTCAGAATAAACCACTACCAAAGGTTTCTCCAATAAGAAGTATTATTTCGGTAGATGTCACTTTTGAAACTGTCATTTTTTGACGTTTACAAGAAGAAACTACGCCATTAATAAAGAAGGAACGGTACACGCTTCACCAACGCATTGAAAATTAAAATTCACTATGAAAATGGTGAAATTGTTGAATACTGGAGATTAGTAATCAATAGTACCTACAAGAACTAATAGAATGTAGAATTTATGGAGTTTCGTTTTCTTTTAGCTTAGGAAATTGGGAACTGTCACGATATAAAGACTTAATCAAAGACAGTTCGTATTATGAGCTTTTTCCAACAACTCCTGTACACACAACCAAACTTATATGGAATCACCCAGTATTAAGATGAAATATTATTTTGATATCTTTTTCGTTAGAAGCAAATAAAAAGTGCATATGTTTACTCACAAAAACAGTCAGGTTCATAAGCACTTGATAAGATTTGGCTTTGCAGTGTCGATTTTACCATTTCGTTCGAACGTCGCAGTGAATTTATATTTTGTTTTTTTTTGCGAAGTTTTGAAAGAAATGCCTTATGTGGGGTTATCGGGAGTCCAGAGAGGAAGAATTATTACTATGGCAGAACAAGGTATGTCACAAAGACAGATTGCAAGAACGGTGGGGGTTACACAAGGGGTTGTTTCAAAAACCTATGCAAGGTTTCTGGAGTTAGGAACCCTAAAGAATAGGCCGAGAAGAAGTCGTGGAAGAGTAACTACACAAAGGCAGGATCGCTTTTGAGCCCAAACAGCAAGAAGAAATCCCGCAGTATCTCATTCAGAGCTTCAAAGGCAATTTTTGCAAGCTACAGGTGTTAGTGTTTCTGTCGAAACTATCAGAAAAAGACTTCGCGCTCGGGAATTATTCAAGAGAAGAGCGTTAAGAGTTCCAGAACTATCAAGGCAAAATAAAGTTGACCGTTTCAATTGGTGTTTAGAGCATGAAAATTGGACTATTGAAGTTTGGAAAAATGTCTTATTTTCGGATGAGACCAGAATTGGCCTACGATCAGACCACCGGCGTGTTCGCATTTTAAGAGGTAGAGGGAGGCAAGCTAGGCTCCAAGCTGCAAGACCGATCCCTAAATACAAAGGAGGTACTGTAATGTTTTGGGGCGGAATTATGTTTGGTGAGAAAACTCCTTTAATTCCCATTAGACAATCTCTGACAGGGCCTAGGTATGTTGATCTAGTGCTACAACCTGTAGTGAGGCTCTGGCGAGGTGCTTTTGGAGATTATTTCCTATTTATGCAGGATAATGCACCTCCACATACCAGCAGAGTTGCAAAAAAATTTTTCGAAACAGAAGGTGTGACTGTTTTAGAGTGGCCTTTTTGTTCACCGGACCTAAATCCTATCGAGCACTTGTGGGATAGGATCAAAAGAAAAATTAGAGCTCGTCAAAATAATCCTAGTAACGCAGAGCAACTTATACAGGCGGCTTTAGAGGCATGGGCAAATGTTACAGAAGAAGAAATTAACAACTTAATAGAAAGCATGCCTCGTCGAATTCAAGCTTGAAACAATGCCAGGGGTGGTTATACTGATTATTGATTTCTTAAAATCGTTTTATTTGTTGTTCAATTCTCAGTTACATAAAAATTATTTTTAGAGAAATTTACACTTTTAATTTTCTGTTCTATTATAAAAATAATCTTTTATTTATATTATTTTTGTAATAAACTTGTTTTGGGAAAACTGCTCTTCACTTTTCAGCGACTTTTTTTTAATCAAAATTCGTTTTTTCCAAATAACAGGGTGATTCCATATAAGTTTGGTTGTGTGTATGTGTATACCAATTTAGTTTCTCTGTATTCAAATCTAAAGCAAAAAAGAATAAGGTATTTCGCAACGGAAAAAGATAAAATATGAATTCGTTGGAAACTACTCTCTACGTGTCCAACATCAATTGGATGACATCGTGCGAATAAAACTTTTTATCTACGTAATATTTGAAACCACTCCACGTATAAGTGGTCTCGCAAATATTTACAGGATGCTGCGCCACTTTCTCCCTCATCTCGCCCTTCAATTAAACCCCAATCAACCACTTCACCATAACAACTCGATATCGAAGAGAAAAAGAAGATCGCGACCCCCTCCCCCTCCTCCTCTTCCCGTTCCCGCCGCGGTCCGAAAAAAATTCCGTGTGGACATTTCCAATTGCATCCAGGACTGTTGACAGTTCCGAGAGGGTTTGTCGCCGCAGCTCCATGATTGTTTGAGTTCTAGTTCGTACAATTACATTATTGACATTCGATTATTTGAACGATCTCTCCGGTTCGTCGAAGGGCAGAGGCGTACGGGGAGATTTCAAGAGAAAAGACGAAAATCGAGGATTTTTTTTTAAATTTGAGGACGTTACACCCCTTGGATAGATCGACTGCTTGACCAGCTGCGTGGCATGTGGCGCCGTCTTGTCGGAACCGCACACACCGTTTAAATCGAGTCTATCGAATTCTGGTGATGGTGGATCTGAGCTTGATGGTTCACGAATCACAGGACACTCAGTAAATAAACTACCAGAAGGAACGTCCATCAATCTGCGTGCAGCATCTCGAATCCGCGCTAATGAAGACGTGCCTCCGACAATTAATAATTCTTTCTCGATTCTCCCAGAGATCCGTTACCCCTTGATGGCATTCCGCTCGCGGAACAGTTGCCGCAAAATTGCATTCGTCCGTCATGGCCATCTTGGTAATGCATCCAGGTTCGATGGTACGTAGAAGATGGGTTCGCGATGATTGCGAGTAGAGATTGAAAGCTATTATGCCGGATTTTTACCATCTGGAGGACATTATGGTAGATTGACACGTTCGACGGTCGCTGGACGTTTGATAGTAATAACGGTGAAAGCGGTAGTAGTTGTCGTTGTTAGGTTATTTATGCAGGTTCTACACGTTCCGTCAGCTCGAGGTTAGGCTCTCTGTTCACTAAGCTGCGGTCAATTTCATGTGCAAATTCCATTACTCTAAATTAGTGTTTTTCAACCTTTTTCATGGTGCTATACATTTTCATATAGAAGGTACATTCCATAATTCCTCCTTGCTATACATATTCATATAGAAGGTTGAGTTCATAATCGTCGGTCAATTACCAGTTGCCAATAAGTAATTAGTTATTTTTTGTAATTCACAACAACACTTTGCTACCTTGCTATACATTTTCATATAGAAGGTAGAGTATTCGAATATGTGTTTCTTGAATGTCGAAAGAATGAAATACAAAAGACCCCATAGTTTGTTAGCCTCCAGTTCCGGAGGTTTGGGGGGGTTGTTCATGAAAAATGATGACAAAAATTCATATCTCGCAGAAATGAGAGTGTTCCATTAAAGAAGAATGGTGTCATTTGATTAATACGAAACAAGCACATCCTTCGCATGAGTCTTGTTGACATTCTCTTACTAAAGTTCTATCGACCTAACTTGTGACTCCCCTACAGAAGCGTCGCGACCCCCAGGTTGAAAAACACGTCTAAATTCACGAGAATTCGAGTCATCTCCAACAAAAACTCTTTTATCCTCAAGATTTTCAGTTAAATTTGAGCTTAAGTTAATTTTCCATCTGAACATTTTCCTCGGCATCTTGTTTATCCCAATCTGAATCCACCATCTCGATAATATTTTGTACTCTGTTTAGGGCATTACTTCTGCGGCCGCACGGTATCCATGGTGACGACGCCGTGATGCGTCGCGACGCGATATGGCTATCTGCAATGGTATAGAGTGATCTTGTCCAAAATATGCCGAGAAATCGGTTTTAATTTTTGGTATTTGGACGGTTTTCATGAACGATTTCTGCCTATAAATATGAGGACTTTCGATTGATGCTTTATAGCTCAAATTCTATATAGGGTCAGTAGACTCATCAAATGTACGAAGTGTTATTCGTCTAGCACACATTCTTAAGATTTTATCAAGATTTAACTAAAAATAGGTTACGGAGACAACATCCGAACACAAGAAGAAGTAAGTCGCCTATATCCCGAGGGACAATAAGTAAAATGGAGAAGCAGTTTAGCGTTGTTCACAAGAAACGTGTGTGAGCTGTCAAAATCAGTATTCCCAAAAAGAAAATTGTTAAAAAATCACCCGTTATAACCTAGTGGAGGTGACCACATCTAAAACAAACGGCTAAGAACTACCAGGTCTTAATTCCAAAAAAGGAAATTTCAATCATCTCCGTCGCCGTAATAGAATCCGATTTTCGAAAGGCCCGGGTCCATTACACGGTGCGCCATAACATAAACGCTGCGGCAGCGTGATCGACCTAACTGTTCATTTTTCCGCCGACCTGTGATTACGAAACTAACTCCACATTACTGAACCGCGGTTCGGTAATGGCGGCTCGGAGATCACGGAAAAAGATTAGGAATTACTTATTGCCTCACTCGCTCTCTGTACGCCGAGAACGGCCATAGAGGTTAGACGTTAACTCGGTCTTTTTTTTCGGTGGCGCGGTCGACCTTTCGCGTTTTGCGCTATTGAAAATTACGTAATTCGACCGAGGCGATAGCCGGTATGGGTATTATTTTTTTTAAGTAGCCGCAGCGTACGTGATTCGGCCGCGGAGATTGGTACGACCCTGTCTTCGATTCGGTGCCAACTCTCACACAATTTGTTATTATTTCTTCAGCCAAATACTCCCAAATCATGATTTTGAATGAATCAAAGGGGCTAACAAGTCTCTCATAAATCTGAGTAACGCCTCAACAGATTAGCCTATCATATCTCACCCCTTTCCTCTTTCATCGCAATACCGTTGCCACCAAAATCCTATCGACACCGAGTGAAAGAACCGCATAAAGAACCTGTTAACCGTTTTTACATTTCCATCCAAGTCGACAGTTTTAAATCGCCCTCCAATCCTTCTATATCTGGCACGGCTTGCTTAGTATGCGGCCTTGTCTGGCCTAATGGTTTTAACTTAAGCCGGATATAAACCGAACTTTGTAAACTCTACCCCTTATACATTACGAGTATATCCGAGGCGCCCCCTATAACCCTAAGTGATATGCCTAGACGTATTCCGCATTTAAATAAGGTGCGATTGGGGGAATTCTGAAGATTCGGGAGTCTGAGTCGATTTATACTTTCCATTCTGTGGCTTCGAGGTTTAGTCGAAGCGCTAAAGGGTTTGCCGTGAATAAGACACGTTTCTCAATTCTAGAAATCTTCAGCTATGTGCTAACGAACCTTTCCGCCCAACTGAAGAGATCCTTTTTCACACATCGTTGCTACCGTCAAGCGAAATCCCGGTTGACGGACGTAAACTTCAACGCTGGACGACAACGACGTCAAAACGGTCATTCAGAGCGGTCACTTCAAACGAGCTTAAATGGAAGCTTCTCTAATCTTCGTTTGTTCGAACGTAAAAAATCCCGAGGAATTATCGGTGTTCGTATCGACGTAGTGGAAATCTTCTTAAGTCAGTACGGTAGAAAGAATAGAAGCTCAAAATATAAAAATAAAGAGATTAACAGAAATTTACGCGTCAGTGGACAGAAGGACAACAAATAGGTGTGGGTGGTCGAGAATTTAGCGAGATATTTCGATGGTCAGCCTTTTTGCTCCATTGCTGTACCTATTATTGCACTACCTTGTTTTCAATAAATGTAATTTTGAGGTACCTTTAGCGCCAAAAACTCTTTTGGAGTGCATGACGTGATTTTCATCTTCACTTGAACGTTTTTATGCGAGTATTCCTCGAGTATTTGTTTGGATTAAGCTTTGCGCCTGATTCAAGATCCAAAGCGGCCTTCATATGATACAGAAAGGCATCTACAAGTTTCAAAACAACGCCTTCAATATCCGAATAGCCTTTACAAGATCGAAAATAATCTTTACAATATCCAAAACAACCTTTACAAGATTCAAGCGACCACATGATCTGAATAGCCCCTAAAATATCGAAAATATTCTTTACAAGATACAAAACGGCATTCACAAAATCCAAAACAACGTCCGCAAGATCCAAAATAACATCTACAAGATCCAACACAATCTTCGCAAGATCAAGAATCCCCCTCTCGAAATTCAAAATCTCCTTTACAAGATATGAAATAACCGTTGAAAGGTCCAAAACAACCTTCACAAGATTCTAAACAACGTCCACTAGATCGAAAATAACCTTCACAAGATACACAACAACATTTATAAGATTCAAAACAACGTCCGCAAGATCCGAATAGCCTCTACAAGAACGAAAATAACCTTTGAAAGATCCAAAACAACCTTCACAAGTTCCAAAACGGTCTTTACAAGATTCGAACCAACACCCTGATGAGCCGAACAACCTTTAAAATATCCAAAACAACCTTCATAAAATACAAAACGGCCTTTACAAGATTCGAAACAATGTCCACAAGATCCGAAACGCCTCTACAAGATCTAAAATATGCTTACCAGATCCGAATAACCTTTACAATATATAAAATATTCTCTGAAAGTGAAAGATACGAAACAACCTTCACAAGATTCCAAACAACGTCCACTAGATCGAAAATAACCTTCACAAGATACACAACAACATTTATAAGATTCAAAACAACGTCCGCAAGATCCGAATAGCCTCTACAAGAACGAAAATAACCTTTGAAAGATCCAAAACAACCTTCACAAGATCCAAAACGGTCTTTACAAGATTCGAACCAACACCCTGATGAGCCGAACAACCTTTAAAAAATCCAAAACAACCTTCATAAAATACAAAACGGCCTTTACAAGATTCGAAACAATGTCCACAAGATCCGAAACGCCTCTACAAGATCTAAAATATGCTTACCAGATCCGAATAACCTTTACAATATATAAAATATTCTCTGAAAGTGAAAGATACGAAAAAACCTTCACAAGATTCCAAACAACGTCCACTAGATCGAAAATAACCTTCACAAGATACACAACAACATTTATAAGATTCAAAACAACGTCCGCAAGATCCGAATAGCCTCTACAAGAACGAAAATAACCTTTGAAAGATTCAAAACAACCTTCACAAGATCCAAAACGGTCTTTACAAGATTCGAACCAACACCCTGATGAGCCGAACAACCTTTAAAAAATCCAAAACAACCTTCATAAAATACAAAACGGCCTTTACAAGATTCGAAACAATGTCCACAAGATCCGAAACGCCTCTACAAGATCTAAAATATGCTTACCAGATCCGAATAACCTTTACAATATATAAAATATTCTCTGAAAGTGGAAGATACGAAACAACCTTCACAAGATCCAAAACGGTCTTTACAAGAAACCAAATAACCCTTTCAAGATCAGAAAAGATCTTTACATGATTCGAAGCAACGTCCTCAGGAACCGAACAACGTTCACAAAATCCAAAACAACCACTATAAGATACAAAACTGCCTTCACAAGACTTAGAACAACGTCCGCAAGATCCAATTAGCGAAAAAACCTTTACCAGATCGAAAATAACCTTTACAAGATCCAAACCAACCTTCTCAAAGCCCAAAATACAAAATGCTCTTTACGAGATATTCAATAAACCTTACAATATCCAAAACGACCTTCACAAGATTCAAACGGCCTTCACAAGATTCAAAACGTCCTTTACAAGATTCAAAATGTCCTTTATAAGATATTTAATGATCTTCGCAAGATCCAAAACAACCATTACAAGATACACAATAACCTTCACAAGATTGAAATTAACCTTTACAATATGCAAAATACCTTCACAAGATTCAAACGTCCTTTACAAGATCCAAAACAACCTTCCCTAAATAACAATATCGAAATATCATTTACAAGATTCAAAACAAAGTCCACAAGATCCGAATAACCTTCACAAGACCGAAAATGACCTTAACAAGATCCAAAATATCCTTTACAAGATACAAAACAAGCTCTTTAATTTCCATTTCGATCTCTGTTCATCGGGATATTTTTTCGAGTTAAGCATAAACTATGTTGGTCGTTACATATGCATAAATATAACATATACATGCATGAACGTTTTTCGAACTACCGAGAGTCACATTCTTTATGGATAAGCCGACTCGACTCGGCATAAATCAAGTCTACGATCTTTAATGTCACAATATCCGAGAGAAGGCCATGGAATAATTTCAACAAATTGACAGGCCTCCGAATGTGCCCAATGGCCAAATGTAACGACCTTTCGAAAAGCAGTGTGTATCGCTATACAGGATGAGTCTCTTACATTAACAGTTCTTGAGGTAGGTCCCATTCTTCAAACGATCATCTCAATCGACCCCACCCCGTAAGATAACAATCTTCCGCTCGGTATGACACCTACGCCTATAATCCTGAAGGAAACCAACCCCGGATTAGAGCGCCTACGGAACCCTTCCACGCGTTCCGTTTTGTCCGTTCCAGTGCCACCTATAACGACGGGTCAGTCCTCACAGGTAGAGTCATTTAAATTTTCGGGTATTAAGCCACACAATGGGACACTATGATCCTTTCGAAGAAGACATTACAATGATAATGCCAGTGTTAACTTGGAGCCTTTGACTCCTGTTTGTGGGCGACAACTCCCGGGGTAGATGAACGAAATAATCCGGTGACTTCGAGAGAGGTTTAAAAAAATTGTGGTCGATGAGGCTGCGGGATATTTGGGTAATGCTGCGATTTTTTTGTTCGGTAATGGTTTCGGAAGAATAAGATGGTGAAGTTGAGAGGATTGTTGTTCCTCTGATGACGCTTATGCGGTTGTAGATTAAGGTTAACTAAATTCGTACTATTGTTGGCAGTTTGATGGTTCTTTGTCTTGGCATTCAAACGGTTTACTTCACAAACTCTAACAATTTTACGCCTTTATCCACCTTTTCGATAAGACGTCCTCAAAGGTATACTACAGTTGTGAAATATCTAATCCTCGTCCATAAACGAAGTTGTCATATGGACATGACATCAGCGTTAAAAAAATTCCTACGTTCTCTATACATTTGAATTCTGGCGTGAAAGTTATTGACCGGTTGACATACGGCGAAAAGTGTTTTATGTCCTGCTTCGGTATTGCTGCGAGAAAAAAAAAATAACGTGTGTTTCATGTCGAACAATCGACCGTTTCAACCTTGTTGCAGAATTGGACGGTATTACCTTGCTTTTTACGACTCTGAGCTTCGGATTTTTCGATAAGAACATTGCGGATTGACTCCCGGATATTTTTATGCGTTATTTATATCGATTTTAGGAATCACATGCATAAAAATCACTGTGTGATACGCTAAGTTCCTGCCAAGCACAAAATAATACCTGTGAATATATTGAAATCATTAGATTAAAGGTACATTCATCAGGCCATAATGATAATAAATTTGAATACACAATGATTACTAGTTTTCATCACTAAGAAATATACCAATTTCAAAAGAATCTAATATCAATAATCAAGATGAACAAGATCCGAAACAGTCCTTATTCGATTCAAAATAAACCTTACGAGATCTAAAACAACCTGAACAAGATCCAAAACAACCTTTACAAGACTTAAATAATTCTCAACAGGATTCAAAATGGCGTTTACAGATCCAATATGGGCTTTACAAGACCCAAAACAGCCCTCACAAGATACAGAACAAAAAGAACTCTGCAAGATCCAGAACAATTACCACAAGATTCGAAACGATCTTGAAATACATAAAAGAACGATCCAAAGGAACCTTACAAGATCAGAAACAACCTTTACAACATCAAAATAATATTAGCAAGATTCAAAACGCTCTTTAAATGATTCAAAACTATCAGTAAAACACTTAAAACATTCTTTCCAAGGTCCGGAACATTAGTCGCAAGAGCCAAGATCGTAAATAACATTTATGAGATCGAAAATAACATTTACAATATCCAAAACGGCGTGAACAAGATCCAAAACAACCTTTACAAGACTCAAAACATCCTCAACAGTATTCACAATGACCTTTAAAGATCCAGAATAAACTTAACAAAATCAAACCTTCACAAGATACAACACAAAAACGACCTTCACACAATCCAGAGAAGTTCATCAAGATTCACAACAAATACATAAAATAACGATTATAAGATCCAAAGCAACCTTTACAAGATCCAAGACAGCCTGAACAAGATCCAAACCATCCTTTACGAGATTCAAAACATCCTTAACAGGATTCAAAATGACCTTTAAAGATCCAAAATAAACTTAACAATATCCAAAACCGCCTTCACAAAATACAACACAAAAACGACCTTCACACAATCCAAAAAAGTTCACCAAGATTCACAACAAATACATAAAATAACGATTATAAGATCCAAAGCAACCTTTACAAAATACAAACAACTTCCACAAGATCAAAATAATCTTGACAAGATCCAAAAATACCTCTACAACACCTTAAACAAACTTTGGTCCGAAACATTAGTCACATGGTCCAAAACAACCTTAGCAAGATTATAAACAACCTCTAGATGATACAAAACAGCATTCATATGATATTAAACAATCTTTACAAGATCCAAAACATCATCTACAAGATTCAAAACAATCTCTACAAGATCCAAAATATTTTTCAAATGATCTAAAACATTTACGAACCAAATTTACAATATCCAAATCAAGACTCAAAACAAAACCCACTTTTACAAAATACAAAACCAGTTCTGCCGATTTAAAACCTTTACAACACCCAAAACAACCTTTTCGAGGTACGAAATATTAGTTACAAGATCCAAAATAACCTTTACAAGATCGAAAAAAGCATTTAAAAGTTCAAAAACAACCATCACAAGATCCAAAACAACCTTCATATGATATAGAACAACCTTTACAAGATCCAAAACATCATCTACAAGATTCCAAACAACCTCTACAAGATCCAAAATATGTTTCCAATGATCTTAAACATTTACGAACCAAATTTACAATATCCAAATCAAGACTCAAAACAAAACCCACTTTTACAGAATACAAAACCAGTTCTACAGCTTCCAAACCTTTGCAACACCCAAAACAACCTTTTCAAGGTACGAAATATCAGTTACAAGATTCAAAAGAACCTTTACAAGATCGAAAATATCATTTACGAGTTCAAAATTAACCCTTACAAGATCCAAAACAATCTATGCAAGATCCTTAACAACCTTAATAAGATTCAGAACAAGTTGACATTCAACCTTCATTATTTATTAATCAAGTTTTGTGCCCTTCTCATTGGTCAATCATTACTTTACTATTTTATTAAATTTTACTGCTTCTACTGAATGTTGTAGAATAACTAGATAATACACAGTATATCATCTCTAATTAGTTTTCTTCTGGCCTCGAATTTTTAAAACGTTCTTTGTATGAAGCCATAGGTCAGCTTCTGTGATGGATTCTTTCCAGCGCCAGTCACAGCGATCCCTACACCCTTCCAAGGACAAATATCGAACCGTCAACAAATTCCTCGAGATCCAACATCAATCAACCGTCACCTACATCGGTACAACCGTTCCAAACCTCATTTTCTCCCGATGATTAAAACGTCCCAGCAAACGAGCGCCCAGTCCCTAGCATTCACAAGAAGCGCCAGATGATGGTCGTCTCTAGGAAATGCCCCGCTTCCATTATTTCCCTCCGCATCTCTTCTTCGGCAGCAGCGTCGGAGGTCGCGATGGAACAACAACCGATCCGACCTGACCACGATGGACCGACACGTCGAGAACAACAAAAACACGGCGTAGTACGAATGTCGGACACACACTTGATTAATGACGGAACAGTGAAGCAGCAGCCCATTTCGCTGGATGTAATCTCGCTGGTTTTTGTGGTCGCTTTGTGCCCGGAGACGCAGGCCGACTTCCAGGTGGCCAGGGTAGGCTCGGGGGAAGGTTCTACGCTGCCAGAAATAGATAAACACCAGCCAACAGCTGGCACCGGCCTGATTTCCTCATAGGACCAGATTTTTCGGAGATATTCAACACCTTCGATAAGAAGGGTACTTTGGTAACCCCTTGGGGTTAATCAAGGCATCAAGTTTAACACCTGCTGGACCTGAGCCGTCCTGTAGGCTTGGAAAAGACCAATATAAGGCAGCGCTTCAACAATGAGAGTTGGACAACAGAAAAACCCTCTGGAGAAACTCTCCTGGACTTACTCAGTCCAAGAAATTTGAAATGATTTCACCGAGCTGAGCTTCTGGTGATGGTAGGTCTGCTGACTGGTCACTGTCGGTACAAATGATGTTTGTATGGGAAAGTCAACAGACAATATTTGTAGGCTCTGTGGATCAGAAGCTGATACAGCTGAACTCATGGTATGCCAGTGTCCAGAACTGGCTGGACCTCCTTGGGTTTCAATTAATGGGTAGGGTAGAGACCAAAAGATCTATGTGGTCGCAGTTTCCGGAAGGCTAACCGAGCCTTAAAGACCCTGGTTCAAAAATAAAAAAAACTAGGAACAGAAGATTCACAACAGAAGAAACAAGACCAATAATAAAAAGTTATACATTCTTACTAACAATCTGTACAAGTCTTACAATTTCTCACAAAACCAAGTAATATACTTAATCCTAACCGCAGTTACCACTTCTCAAGATCTAGTCACTTTAGTGTGAATATCCAAAGGTTTCACAGGCGGCCTAGGTTTCTTAGGCCATTTCCACCTCCTATTCAACGAATCGATGTATTCGTCACAGTACAATCTAGACTCCACAAACTTCCTCTTATCACCAGGCTCTGGATAAAAAGTGGCCTTACCATTCTTGTAAGCATCCTCCAAAATCTTAGTAGCTATCTGTATCGAACACTCTTTGATCTGATTAAGAGGAGGAAATAAACTACCTTCCTGCAAATTTCGTTTAGACACGTTATGGGCTACCGTTTCAGCCGCTATAAGGAAGTAATCTTCAGGAATGTGGTGGATTTGCCCCAGCACAACGCCAAGAGCTACTCCTGGAAAAATATAGGAGTTATTCCCTTGTCCAGTCTTGAAGGTCTTCCCCTTGAATTTCACCTCTGGAAAAGGAGAACCTGACGAGAAGATCACGCGACCTGCAGTATTATCGTAAGCTTCTTGAGCCGTACATTCAGCGCTGGAAGTAGGATTGCTCAAGGCGAAGACTATAGGTCGTTCGTTGTGAGTGGCCATCGCTTGTAGGACTTCAGGAGTGAAGGCTCCACCTTTGGTGGACACTCCAATCAACGCTGAAGGTCTGACTTGGTTGACCAAAGCTAGGAGATCCTTCTCCGGTTTCAGTTTCTTAGCGTAGTACTTCTGGTGCCCTGGTAAATCCGCTCGATCCGCTGTGACCAATCCGTGTATGTCCATCATGAAGATCCTACTTCTAGCTTCCTCCAACTCCATTCCGTCCCTTCTCATAGCCTCAACGCACAGATCGGCCACTCCTAAAGCCGCTGTACCAGCTCCGTAAAACAAGACTCTGTGGTCTTTAAAAGTCTTGTTCACCATCCTGTTGGACGCTATAAGACCGGCCAGAGAAACGGCTGCTGTACCTTGAATATCATCGTTGAAGGTACAATATTTATTCCTGTATTTCTCGAGGAGCCTTGCAGCGTTCAAGTTTCCGAAATCCTCGAATTGGATCAAGGTGTCTTGACCGTATCTTTTGACCACTGCTTGCATGAATTCGTCCATGAATTCATCGTATGAATCACCTCGTACCCTTCTTTGACGGAGACCGACATAAGCTGGATCTTCCAGCAATTTTAAATTTTCTGTACCAACGTCCAAACATATGGGGAGACAGTGGTAAGGTTTGATCCCAGCCAGGGCTGTATACAAGGATAGTTTACCTATTGGTATTCCCATACCATAAGCACCAAGATCTCCAAGACCTAAGATTCTCTCCCCGTCTGTTACAACAATAGCGTGAATGTTTGGTTCCGGCCAGTTTTGAAGGATGTCGTAAATGTAGCCTTTATCGTTGATGGTGATGAAGAGTCCGTGTGGTCTTCTGTAGATGAGACCGAACCTTTGACAGGCTAGACCTACAGTAGGGGTGTACACGATGGGTAGGAGGTCTTCGATGTTTTCGCTCAAGAGACGGAAATAAAGCTTTTCGTTACGATCCTTCAACTCGGTCAGGTACAGGTATTTGTTCAGAGGTTCCTTGTAGTTGTTGATGGTGACCTTGCAGAGCGCCAATTGTTCCTCTTGGGTCCTCTGGGCTGGCGGTTGTAAGCCGTGTATGCCCAGAGCTTGTCGTTCTTCGATGGTGAAAGCGAGTCCTTTGTTCAGACGTGGATTCTTCAAATGGTCCATACCTTTTACTTGGGACAAACTGATAACGTCCCCTACTTGATCGCAGCAACAGATGTTTCTTTTAACTCGGGAGTATTTCAGGCTCTTCGAGTTTTTGCCGAAGTGAAGGTAGGCTGAAGAAAACCTGGAAATTTTGACCAACATACTTCCAAGGAAGGAATGACAGTTTTGACAATGGGTGACAGTTTCTTTATTCGGGTTTTTCGGTGGAAATGAACATAGATTTTGTGATGTTTCAAACTTCTGTGAAGATGGGGATTTCCAGTACCTCAAAATATGCACTTTTCTTCCCATGACATAATGAAGGGCAGTTTATTAAACATTTGTAACCATTTATTCACTCTGAATTTTGAAGAATTGATTAATTATTCCATATTGAAAATGTGATTTCAACACGTGTGAATTCAAACCTCTTTCTGCTGTGACGTCAGTGGCTCAATTTGTAATATGATTGGTTGGAGTTTGTGATGGAGGAGACAAAGCCCAGAGTAACTGAGAGACACGCCGCTGTTGTCAAGTCTTTGTAAAATCTCTGAATTTATTCATTGATATATTCAGTAATCGTTTTATATTTGATTTGATCACTATAATGTTTTTGAGACATCGTCATAATATAACAACTTAATTTTCATTAAAGTTGATATAATACTCATTCTCTGAAAATACAAATACTGATGTGACAACCACTCCTACGAATTATAAATAGAAACATTACCTTCTTATTTGTCATTATTCGACATTTCGACGTTTTCTCTGCGTACTATAGAATTGCGTTTCTTACAGTTAAGTCTAGAAGTATTTTATACTCTATATTCTATACTCCTAGGTACACAGTTGCCGAATCAATAATTATTCTTACCACTAATTTGTACTTCTCAGAATGAAAATAATTATTAATGCTTCCTAAATTAGGAGACCCGCCTATATATACCAATTCTTACCTGTGTAGACTTGGGATAATTTTTTTAATTGAATTTCTCACCATCTGCTCACTTGAACCCTCTTTATCTTCAATTAGGAGGTCGTAAATTGAATGATCTTATAAAGCTTTATGGAGTACAAATGAAAATGTCATGATGATCAAAGGAAAACATCCAAAATGAACATTATATTATGATATTATTAGGAAAGTGAAAGCAAGGGCTTTTTCAGGCTAATTCTTTTTTTGTGATTTGGCAATGCTGTCATTTTCATATCAGCAGCACGTCATGACGAGTACAACCAATCAAAAATCTCTCTAGCCACCGACGTCACACGATTTCCCGCTTCTTCTGATCGTTTGAATTCGGTAGATTATTTTTGAGTTTTCAATATTTTTTTAAGGGTATAAATTTAAAAAAAAACACGAATTACGTGAGAATTCAATATGTCAAAATATATTTCTTCTGAAAATGACTGGAAATGCCCATTGATCCAAACTAGAGATGGGATGTTTTCTTCCCAAAAAGTTCATCTTATCGTATTGGAATTTCCTGAAGTCCGACCCTGTCTTCAACCTCCCGACCAGCCCCGTACTCTCCAAGCCGATCGGAGCAAGAACTTGGCCTCTCTTAATTACAATTTTTTTAGTGAAATGCGTATGTGCAACCATTTTTACACAATGACGACTTGCCACTGCTGAGCTATGGTTCTTTTTTCGATTACACCTTCGAACAGAGCTGATAAGTGTGGATTTCGCAGAGTCATCCTCGGTCCTATACATATGATTATTTGGTGTGAAATTAGTTTTTTCCTTTTGTAAGTTCTCGTACCTGAGAGTTGCATAAAGCGAGCTTTTTTTAGGAGTCAATATTGTAAAGTAGAGCGGAAAATGTTGCATGATATGTGACTAGGACTCGATTTCCGAGTGTCATGTACAGAGTGATTAATAGAAAGCAAAAAGTCCAATCAATTTGGAGGTATTTTAAGTGTAGTGATCAAAACTTGTTGGACTAAATTCGCAAGCTACTTGTTTTTCATATAATGAGAACCAACTGGGAAAAGTTCAAGATCTCCTTCTGGGGGAAATCGCCAAGGATCCATCAAATTTTCATAAAGAAAATGATGGCGGTGGGACGCTAAGAAAACGGAATGAAACTCCCTGGTAATGGCGGACCACTTACCAGTTTATTATTCATTCGTTTCATGTTAAAGACCTCCACGGAATATTTTTCTTTTCCTGCCCTCTGGAGCATTATACTTATGAATTTTGAACGGGAAGCGTTTGAACTCTGAGAAAATTGAATCTGAGAAGTTTGAGCCATTTTCTCGAGCCGATAATGGGTGAGGATCTTACAAGGGAACTCCCATTGGAAAAAGGGATAATAAATTGAGAATCCAAGAAGTTTCCTTTTGGCGAACATGTGATTATTAAGTAGATACAATATTTTTAGAATGACCACAGACTGAAGACGGTTAACCAAATGACCTTGTCATGTTGGAATTTTTTGGTAGCCTCAAACTTCGAACTGATACGTAGAACTGCGCTTTACGGTTTGCAGAACCAATTTGCTGAATGCCTCTGGCTATGTGCATGCCTAAGCGGACGTGAAATGATATTAAAAGGGGTAGACCTACCTCAACTTCATTCGTTTGAAATACCATCGGAGAGAAGTGAAAATACTTCTAATTTGAAAGAATAAAAAGAATTATGGACCTCCTTTATCTCTAGGAATTCGAACTGAAAATTATTCAACACGTAGGTGATTTCGACAATGCTGAATGATAATATGTAAATGGCAAGTGAATCCGACCACAGGAAAGGGAGCTATGACGGTTTGAAATTTCGATTTTTCGAAAATATGCCATTTGACAAATGAAAATCTGAACTATGATAGATAGCGACTTGAATTATTTTTTATTGCATTCAGCGTTCCCGAAAACCTACATTTTGATACCAAACATGACCATATAGTACTTCTTTGACATGGATTTTTTTAGTTTTTTGTTTTCCATTTTTCATTTTCGAGTTTTGTTCACGAGCTTAGAGCATGCAGAGTTTAGGTGCTATGGATCAGCAAAATGGGTTTTCTGGTAGATTCGAATGGAATGAAGACCTTGACGATCGAATAACAACTTTAGATTCGCCAGGGATTCCTTGGTGATGACGAATATGGTGTTTTTGGGGGGTCTTACCCCTTACGTATTTTTGACCCAAAAAGTTGGGATTTTCGAAATCGATTTTATTATTCCTAGAGATACTTGGGACAATGCTGATTAACAATATACAAACAAAAAGTGGATACGGTCACAGGAGCAGGAGCTATGACGATTTGAAATTTCGATTTTTTTGAAAAAATGCCATTTGACAGGTGAAAATCTGAACTATGATAGATAGCGACTTGAATTTGTTTTTATCGAATAGAGCGTCCTCGAAAACCTATATTTTGATACCAAACATGACCAAATTGTCCTTCTTTAACGTGAATTTTTTCAGTTTTTTGTTTTCCATTTTTCATTTTCGAGTTTTGTTCACACGCTTAGAGCATGCAGAGTTTAGGTGCTATGGATCAGCAAAATGGGTATTCTGGTAGATTCGAATGGGATGAAGACCTTAACGATCGAATAACAACTTTAGATTCGCCAGGGATTCCTTGGTGATGACGAATATGGTGTTTTTGGGGGGTCTTACCCCTTACGTATTTTTGACCCAAAAAGTTGGGATTTTCGAAATCGATTTTATTATTCTTAGAGATACTTGGGACAACGCTGATTAACAATATACAAACAAAAAGTGGATACGGTCACAGGAGTGGGAGCTATGACGATTTGAAATTTCGATTTTTTTGAAAAAATGCCATTTGACAGGTGAAAATCTAAACTATGATAGATAGCGACTTGAATTTGTTTTTATCGAATAGAGCGTCCTCGAAAACCTATATTTTGATACCAAACATGACCATATTGTCCTTCTTTAACGTGAATTTTTTTAGTTTTTTGTTTTCCATTTTTTATTTTCGAGTTTTGTTCACACGCTTAGAGCATGCAGAGTTTAGGTGCTATGGATCAGCAAAATTGGTGTTCTGGTAGATTTGAATGGGATGAAGACCTTAACGATCGAATAACAACTTTAGATTCGCCAGGGATTCCTTGGTGATGACGAATATGGTGTTTTTGGGGGGTCTTACCCCTTACGTATTTTTGAACCAAAAAGTTGGGATTTTCGAAATCGATTTTATTATTCCTAGAGATACTTGGGACAATGCTGATTAACAATATACAAACAAAAAGTGGATACGGTCACAGGAGCGGGAGCTATGACGATTTGAAATTTCGATTTTTTTGAAAAAATGCCATTTGACAGGTGAAAATCTAAACTATGATAGATAGCGACTTGAATTTGTTTTTATCGAATAGAGCGTCCTCGAAAACCTATATTTTGATACCAAACATGACCATATTGTCCTTCTTTAACGTGAATTTTTTTAGTTTTTTGTTTTCCATTTTTCATTTTCGAGTTTTGTTCACACGCTTAGAGCTGGCAGAGTGTAGGTGCTATGGATCAGCAAAATGGGTATTCTGGTAGATTCGAATGGGATGAAGACCTTAACGATCGAATAACAACTTTAGATTCGCCAGGGATTCCTTGGTGATGACAAATATGGTGTTTTTGGGGGGTCTTACCCCTTACGTATTTTTGAACCAAAAAGTTGGGATTTTCGAAATCGATTTTATTATTCCTAGAGATACTTGGGACAATGCTGATTAACAATATACAAACAAAAAGTGGATACGGTCACAGGAGCGGGAGCTATAACGATTTGAAATTTCGATTTTTTTGAAAAAATGCCATTTGACAGGTGAAAATCTAAACTATGATAGATAGCGACTTGAATTTGTTTTTATCGAATAGAGCGTCCTCGAAAACCTATATTTTGATACCAAACATGACCATATTGTCCTTCTTTAACGTGAATTTTTTTAGTTTTTTGTTTTCCATTTTTCATTTTCGAGTTTTGTTCACACGCTTAGAGCTGGCAGAGTTTAGGTGCTATGGATCAGCAAAATGGGTATTCTGGTAGATTCGAATGGGATGAAGACCTTAACGATCGAATAACAACTTTAGATTCGCCAGGGATTCCTTGGTGATGACGAATATGGTGTTTTTGGGGGGTCTTACCCCTTACGTATTTTTGACCCAAAAAGTTGGGATTTTCGAAATCGATTTTATTATTCCTAGAGATACTTGGGACAATGCTGTTTAACAATATACAAACAAAAAGTGGATACGGTCACAGGAGTGGGAGCTATGACGATTTGAAATTTCGATTTTTTTGAAAAAATGCCATTTGACAGGTGAAAATCTAAACTATGATAGATAGCGACTTGAATTTGTTTTTATCGAATAGAGCGTCCTCGAAAACCTATATTTTGATACCAAACATGACCATATTGTCCTTCTTTAACGTGAATTTTTTTAGTTTTTTGTTTTCCATTTTTCATTTTCGAGTTTTGTTCACACGCTTAGAGCTGGCAGAGTTTAGGTGCTATGGATCAGCAAAATGGGTATTCTGGTAGATTCGAATGGGATGAAGACCTTAACGATCGAATAACAACTTTAGATTCGCCAGGGATTCCTTGGTGATGACGAATATGGTGTTTTTGGGGGGTCTTACCCCTTACGTATTTTTGACCCAAAAAGTTGGGATTTTCGAAATCGATTTTATTATTCCTAGAGATACTTGGGACAATGCTGATTAACAATATACAAACAAAAAGTGGATACGGTCACAGGAGCGGGAACTATGACGATTTGAAATTTCGATTTTTTTGAAAAAATGCCATTTGACGAGACAAAATCTAAACTATGATAGATAGTGACTTGAATCATTTTTTATTGAATTGAGCGTCCCCGAAAACCTATAATTTGATACCAAACATGACCATATTGCCCTTCTTTGACACAAATTTTTGTAGTGTTTTGTTTTCCATTCTTCATTTTCGAGTTTGGTTCACAAACTCAGAACAATCTAGATATTAGTGTTAGTGGTTCATAAAATGGGCTTGCATATTAAATCAAATCGTTCAATCCACTTTCCAATTCGATAATGTCATTAATTGACCCCATAATTTCTGTTTGATGATAAATATACTTAGTTGTTCTAACTAGTCAGTCTTACCCCTCAATATGAGCCATTTCATTGTGATTGAACAACACAAAACAGTTATAAATGAGGAAAACTGTTTCCGAAAAATACATGAAAATAACAGATGATCGGCAGATTCGTCAATTAAATATATTTTATCTCCATCTGTTTATAAACAAATTTTCGGCAGACACTTTTCAGACATAACATGCATAAACGAAATTGTTTATAGGGTGGCTGAATGTGTATTATCATTCCCTATTTTCGTATTGATTCGTAGTATCATTTGGAGCTATTCTTTTTTTGAGTGAATTCCATAATTGAAAGTTGTTCAATCATCAATGAATAGTTTAAAAGTCAGAATCTGAAATTCTCTATTTATCGAGTTGGATAATTTATTTCCGTTTTATTCAGGATAATTAATAATATCGAATATTTGAAAGCTAATTTTTTAAGCGTTGGGCGGAATTTCAAAATTTGAAGACTTCTATATAGTGAATTTTAAGAGTTTTTAAAAGAAATCTTCGTAGAGTTCATACTCGAATACTGAAAAATTTCCAAGTCAAATAGAAACATATGTACTTTGAACCTAAGAACAGGACATGATGAACTTTAATCTCTGGGATCGGTGCGAACGCGCAAAACAATAAGAACGCAGCAATTTTGATTGATGGTGATCGGTGCGTTTCTCACCAGGATTCGTACGAAACACTTCGTTCGCCATTTACCTATCGATAACGCTTCACTAGGAAACATTCTAAGCTCTAACAGTCAATCAATCGATAGCGGGGTGTAAACTGAACGTGATTTCTCATCGACTCCCTCTAACAACCAGCCAACTACGAGTTACGTTCAAAAATGTTCCATTGATTCACCCATAGACCATAGAATCACAAGACCTCTCCATGTAGATCACTGATTTTTCTTATGCTGATTCACATCTCTATTAGTTTCGTGCACGAATGACAAGAACATTCGTTTACATTGACTTTATCCTCGTTACCACTGTTCACGCCAAGTGAACGGTCCAAATTAATTATTCCGAATTTTCAAAATTCTGATTCCTTTTAAATTAATTTCTCCATACTGGGGAACTCCCATATGGAGTTGTCATTGTTTAGGTGCGAAAAGAACTCGCGTCAGCTGTGGAGCACATATGTCGTATATTTGTTTCATTTTCATAATTCAAATTAGTTCACTGATTGACTTGATCGTTGAATAATTCTGTTTCCATTGATTGCTTATTTTCTGCTTCCTTTCGTGAATTCGGAAAATTTCAGTTTTTCCTGTGATTTGCAGTTTTTAGTGATTTCGATTCAATCGAATTACATTCATTTAAAACTTTCATTTGTGCGAATTATTTCGAACAAAAAAAACTGTTACCAGTGGCGTGGTTATTTTATAATACCACAAGGATAAGTGTGCACAATTTGACATTTTAGCAACGGATTTTCACGTCAGCTTCATTCCATATTTGTCGAGCTCGATCAATCTTTATATTGGAATAGTAGTCATCGACAGGATCCTGTTGATATAAGTAAGACTATATTTCTTCTGTTATTTTGGGTACACTTATCCTTTCATTTGTGTTGGGTTTCGATTAATTTCATATACGTATACAGTCCACTATCCTTATTTTTATCTTCATTCAGCCACACAAAATACGGTAGAGTTCTAGGTAGATTCGATGACTTCCATATCTTCTTCCCCTTGTGCTAGAGAGACTCAAACCCGAAGGCACGCCGACAAGAATACTGCGAGCCGACTGGGAGGAGTCTCTCTCAGGGATGGAAGGTGTAGGTGACTTTCATATAGAACTCTCTGTAGAACCATTTGTGCGTACTTCTGGAAGCAAATATCGTCTGGTGTCGGCTTTATTTCCTCCCATCCCTCGTATACACCCGGTGAAATATCGCCTCGTATTGTTGTCTTATCCTCATTTACAATCTCTGTGCACGCTCTCGGAAGGGTCACAGTCGTCCATCAGTCATCCGGCGCAGATTGATGCCTGTCCATTTGTTGCGAGTCAAGAGTGCCAAGATTGGTTGCGCCCTGCTGCTAAGAAGTCGTCAGGGCTCACCGCGATGAAACGACTGCGTGAGTGCGTTTCGTTCCTCTGGATGGAGATTGATAAGGACCCCGAGTATTGTTTGGGTTTCGTCCTCTCGAGAAGGGACGCTTGACTCCTAAACAAGCTATAATAAAAAAATCATTTTTTGAAACAAGCTTTTATAATAACAATACTCATCCGCCATTTTGAAGCCGCCATCTTGAATTCCTCAATTTTGAAAAATCGTAATTTCCGACCCAGAAAACCCCCAGATACCAATTTTGAATAGAATCGGATCATAATTACAAAACTCGTCCGCCATATTGTAGCCGCCATCTTGAATTTTTCAATTTTGACGAAAGAATCATCTTTGTCGAACCCAAAAACCCCCAGATACTAATTTTGAATGGAATCGGATGATAATTACAAAACTCATCCGCCATTTTGGAGCCGCCATTTTGTTTTTTTCTATAAAAAATATTTCATGATGCATTGTCACCAGAATTATGTACACCTGCCAAATTTCAAATCAATCGGACGATTAGAAGTGTGTCATATTCAACTTGCAAGATTTGATTACAGACAGACACCGGGACAGGTGAAACTAAATAAAAGCTTTTAAAAACCCTTGGATCATCGGAAATTAGGTATCCGTCGAGATGAAATCGCACAAATTTCGGGCAGACGCAGCCTGGAGGCTGGCCGAACTAGCGTACCTTTTCCTAATGACCAACGAAGGCCTAATGAGAAACAATATTATTCCGGGACGCTCAAAGAATCCGCTAATTTCACGGTCAGAGTATCGGGGCTTCGTATCCAGAAAGGAGGCGGTTTTAATTGTCCCCCGACGTGGCATTTTGCCACGTCACGAAGAGACGCTTACGACGAGACCATTAACTTAGTGGCGTTTGTTTTTTCGTCCTTTGTGCCATTTCAGGACGTCCGTCGACGTCGTTTTAGATTCGTGGCGCTTTTTTACCTGGTTTCCGGGGAAAAACTCGATTGGTACGTTCGCGAAGTGTCCTATGGGACTTTTATTCATTTACACTAAAAAAAGTACGAATACAAATTATACATAACAATAAATAAAGTTGTTCTATAAGTTATTAATACATAGGTTTCAAGCCCGAAGGTTGCAAATGAACTAATTTAAGTGTTACATAGTGAAGAGGCGAATAGAATCTCTCTGTGGCTATCGTAATCATACATAACAGATCTATCGTTGTTGATATTACGTTCCGGAAAACCTCTGAAAATCCGAGTAATCTTCTGATTCAAAATATACTGCTCCACGAGAGTTAGGGATATCGTATTCAATCGTTTTTAAAAGTATGTAATCTTCGAGAAAATCGCTGTAAAATCATTTAAAACTCAATGACAACTTGAATCGATCCAATAAAAATCAGTATGAGACGTTTCGTCAATCTGGTCGCCTTTTTTCTGAAGTTTGGTTCTTTGCATATGCTTCATGAATGTTCTTATTTTGAAATGAAGTCAGTTTATCAACGGCTGCGATTTGAAACGAGTTTTCTGAGAATGCCAAGACGTAAATTAACAAACGCTGAGGCTAATAGGGCTATCGGAATGCTACAGGGTGGCCTAACTCAGGTTGTTGTAGCGGAAAAGCTCCAAGTCAGCCAAAGTGTGATATCTCGACTTTGGAATAGGTTCAGGGAGACAGGTTCCGTGTTGGAAAGACAAAGGCTTGGTGGGCGACGAAAAACAACACCTGCTCAAGATCGTTCATCACCGTTTCGGCGGCGAGAAGAAACCCTACATATGCGTGTAGAATGCTACGGAATATCTTCAAAATGCAGATTGGGTCCAAGTTTCCATCGAAACCATCAGACGACGTTTGAGAGAGGTGAATCTAGGTTCTAGACGTCCATTAAGAGGAGTTCCATTAACACGTAATCATAAGCGTCAAAGACTGGAATGGGCAAGGCAACATATCAATTGGAACGATCAATGGCGTAGTGTCCTTTTCACTGATGAATCCAGATATGGACGATTTTCAGATTCTCGAAGAATAAGGGTATGGACAATCCCACGCATACCCCGTAATCGTCGCTATGTCCAAAAAGTCCATCCATTCCGAGGGGGTAGTGTTATGGTATGGGACGAGATATGTTTCAACGGGCGCACAGATCTACACGTTTGTCCTGGGAATATGACCGCCTTACACTATAGGGAGCATGTCATGGACAATGTTGTGCCAAATGTTCACGCTGCTATTGGTGAAACTTTTCAATTTCTAGACGATAACGCTAGACCGCGCCTTGCAGCCATAGTTGATAATGCGCGCGAGGAGCTTGGTATTCCACATTTACCAATACCTCCGCACGCACCAGATTTGAATTGCATAGAACATGCATGAGATATGCTCCAAAGGAGATTAGATAATCATCAACCTACCCAAGAATCCTTAAATGATCTGAGAGAGCTTTTGCCCCGTTTATGGAACCAAATTCCTCAAGAAATGTTCAACAACCTCGTGTGTAGTATGCAAAGAAGATGTCAAGCTGTTATTGATGCCCGTGGAGGCCTTTTATTAAATTGATACACTGAGAAAAAAGACATGGTTCCAGCAACAAATTGCTTTGTTTAAGAGGTTTTCTTTGAATTAAATTGATGATTTTATTTCATGAAATAAGATCTCTTCTTGGTGAATGAGCATTATTACAATCAATCAACATAGTTTTTTTGGCTCACATAAGGGATTTATTTGAGCGAATTTATTTCAACTTAAAAAATATTTGTTGTGTTCAAACATATAGTTTTTTAATTCAAAAAGTTGATTTGTTTCAATTGATTTCTGTTGAAAATGATGGAATTAAATACGCAACTTATTCGAATGAAATATAAAGAGTTGTGTTGGAACAAATGGATTAGTTTGATCAAAGAAAGATGGATTGAATTTCTAAATGAAATAATTGTTTGGCAATAATTTGTGACCAGAGAATTCATGTATACTACTTTGTAGAAATATTATTGAAACGCTAGAAACAAAGCAACATTTATGTTCTCTATTTTCCTCGGTTTTACCATAAGTTTTGTTTAAAAATTAATAAATTAATCAACAACTTCAAATCTATTTATGTATTATATGCGCAAATTTCAGAAATAAAAAATGAAACCCGTGTAGTGCCTGATTAAATTTGGGCAATACTGCTATCAATATGTTGGCGACTGGAGACTGTACTTGTACTTATATTGACTATCTCCGAATGACCGAGTGTTAGCTTTGGTAACATACTTTCCGCGTACCGGCGGCGTTAGTCGTTACGAATACGCCGCCAATAATTGGCGTATACGCTTATCGGCGAACACATTTGTGTTAACGTTTTACAATCATCGGAGCCAATGAAATGAGGGTTTCTTGTACTTCTGTCCTTTTTCCGTTCGTCAGTTAAGGATATAGTAGAACAAGAAGCTCATTAATTCGCTCAATCGCTGAATGAATGAAGTAATGAACAATTGAACAAAGAACACGCTTGCGCTGCGGACCTGCGGAGTGCGGAATGCGGATAGAAGTTGCGATGTTTCAATTGCCTTATCGAAGATTCACGAACCGGTCCGAACCTTCCCGAACCTTGCCGAAAGAAATTGTGTTGTACCCAGTAGTACCAAAGACTAGTTAGTCTTTGGTTGTACTGTATCCTCGTCAGTTAGGTTAGGGCAGAGGTTAGGGTATCGAAAGTTTGGGGAGTCTTTGGGGAGTTTGAGTAGGACATTATCAAAGAGTATTTACTCTTTGACATTATTACTTATTAGTGAGTGATGAGTGGTCGTAGGTAGGAGAGTAGGACGTAGGGTCATAGTGGAACACTACTACTAAGTGCTGAGTGTAATCAAATTGAGATAAAAATATTTTTACGAGATACGTTTGTTCGTGATACATCGAAGAATAGTTCCTTCTTCAATTATTCTATCTTTCCTTTCAGTGTTTCGATAGATTTGAATAGGTAATATGGAGTAATCAGGAATCAGATACACTTGGGAGTTTTTTAATCAAAAACGGCCTCGGAGATTATAGAAAATATTTTTCTGATTGGATTCATGATCTTTCCTACAGGTATTGAGCCAAACAATGTTCTTTTGGTTGAAATAAATCAAACTAGGCGTCAAAGAAGATTTCGCGCCAATTTTGATTCATTTTTTTATTTATACCAAACAAACCTTGTTTGGCTTAATGCGAGCTTATATTGTGCAATAAAAAAGCTCATTTCATGTGAACTTGTTATATTCTGCGATAAAAAATTGATTAATTATGTGGTTTCAGACAACGATATTAGATTTAAAGACTTGAGAAAACTCTCAGATTCTGATATCCAAACACTAATCCCAATTATTGGTCACCAAATTAAATTGCGTAATGCTTTGGAATCCTTGGAGGAAGTAAGTATTTTTCTGTTTCTGTGGTATTATTTTTTTATAATAACTACATTAAACTTCTAAGGAGAACCTGCAGACCAATGGGAATGAAATAATCGAGGAATCAATGATAGCAGAGTGTTCCTCTGAGTTTGATAAGTAGGAGAAGTTTTTGGAAAATTGCAGGTAGGTCCATTAGTTAGATTTAGTCATAGGATTTAGTACTCCCGGATTTTAAAAGCTGTTTATTTTTATAAATCTTTGTTACTCTATTTTATTTTGACAATATATTATTATATTTAAACATATATTATTATATGTTATATTGTGTTTTATTTGTAAATCTGATTAGTTGAAGAATAAATATTTGGCTTAGTAAGTATTTGATTTCATTCCTCTGAATTTCCTTCAATTTGACTCGCTACCTAGAATTTTCACAGGTAAAAAGGGAGTAGGTTAAAAATGCTAATAATGAACTAATATATTGATTTGAAAGGAATTAAATGTTTTGTTTGATTCAAAAAAATGTTTATTGATGAATAATACAATGAACACGAACAATTAAATAATCATAATTTACAATAAATCATATCTATGCTTATTGGAATCAACCGAATATATATATTGAAATACAAATATACTTTTTCTACAGAGTCTTCACTATGTTTTGTACTGAAGAATCATTCTTGCGACTAAAGGAATATTTATTTGACCCTAATAAGGATACATTCAATTTGAATAAGTCGTATGTTTTGGTTTAAAAAAGATATATTTCATATGAAGTGAAAAAGTCAACAAAATCCCTTATTCAGGCCAAACCTAGCTTTATTAAAACCATTTTTAAAAAAATCATTGGTTATGGGCAAAGCAGGCAGTATTAAATCAAATAAATATTTTTCTCAGTGTAGTCTTAAAATGCTTGTATTCTTTGGGAATAAAATTTCGTTATTTTACTCGATTTTTCTTAACCACCCTGTATACGCTGCAGACCTACAGGCTAAAATTTGCAACTTGAAATCATATTAATATGAATTTTCATCACAAAAATCTTATTTTAACTATATGTTGTTGCAATTCCAGTCGATCTAACACATGTGGAGCAGTTTAGTAAATCGCGTCTAAATTTGCACCATTTTCATATGTTTGTTAGTGCAAAAGCAAACCAGTGATATTTGAACAATTTTTGAGTGCATTATTGTCGACTTATTTCTGTCGATTAGGTGTAGATGGCAAAATGATCACTTTATCCCTTTTTTTTCAGGACCCGACTTTTGTGTGAAAACCGCCCCCTGCTTCATCGCATTATGGTGAGTGCATTTTTTTATTGGATTGTTCAATATCAATGAAATTAGTTCCAATCATTAATCATTATCTGCAATAAATTTTTAAGACTCGCCAAGCGTCCTTCAAATAAACCAACCAAAAGAATTCATAGGCATTGCGTTGCGATCATATTTGGGAATGCAGCTCTATTAGATCTTATTGGACGATTCGAATTGAAGGAAGATTAGAGACGTTGCTTGAATAGCAAGCGATGAGTTTGAAATTCACTTACAACATCGGTGTTGCCAAACCAAAGTTTCAATGCGGAGAATTTGAAACTGAATGTGGTGCAAATTAAGACGAAATAGTAAAAAATGAAGAATTAAATAATATAAGGAGTAAACAGAAAAATCAACCGTAACAGCATGTTTTACGTATTTCTGAACAAACTTTATCGATATTATTGTCTTCGGTGTTCCCGAGCCGTTGGCGTACGGGAAGGCGCATCCGCAGCGTCCGCAGCATCGCCGATATTAATGAATACATAATTCTCCGACTGGAAATTGCCTGTGGGCGGGGCCTTGTCACCTGGAAACCCATTCATAAAATATTACTTCACTTCCTTTTGTTTCGACGCATCCGAAGGGGCCCGCGCGCGAGCGGAGCCGCGAGCGGCCGGCCATAAATCCGGGCCGAGTCGATCGCGCGGCCCGAATTTATTGCGCGCGATAAATTATCCCGAGGTTGGCAACACTTATCGAGGGTCGGCGTCGGAATTAAGAACTAAAAATGTCGGGCAAAGACGGAGTGCGAGCCCCTGAGGTTCCCGCTTATGAATTCGGACGCGAATCGATGGCATGTGGGCCTGCCGCATTCTTTTCCGTACGGAGCGTCTTCGAAACTACCAGTAATACGCGAATTTCGGCAAAAAAAATATTTGGGGTTCCCCAGGGCTCTGTACGTGGGCCGAAAATCTTCTCCGTAGACTACATTTGAGATTTAATCGAGAATCTGGTAATAAATCGAGTATTTTTTCGCGAAATTGATATACTTCAACGCTGAATCGACGAAGAACCGCCCCGTCCTCCATTACCCTCCCCCGCATCCTCCCAAATTTAATTCCCCGGTTTACATACCGGAGCGTCTTGACGCCGGGCCCCGGTTTCTCATTTGACGCTTCGGTCGTTAGCGAAAAGAGTGCTGCGGGAGCGTTTTCTTTATGAAGACCCCCGACGCCTCCTCCATCCCCCGCCGGCGGCATCTCTTCGCCCTCGCGGCGTAAATAAAAGAGTGTTCGCCATCTCGACTGCCGATTTCTTTCGTTCGTCCTCTCGCCATTGGAGGAGAGAAGTCACGGTCGGGGGGGAAAATTGATTTTCGTGACGTCAGAGGACGGATGTGGACGTGTGTGTGTGAGCGGAGAGGGAGGGGGTAGAGACGGTGATGCGTTGGAGGATATTGTCGAAAGTATGAAGAATTTTGCGGTTGGGTTACGCGGTGGGAGTATTTAGAGGTCTCTGGGCCCGTAACCTGTTAATGCACTGACATATACTGCTCCGCAAGAGTTAGGGATATCGTGTTCAATCGTTTTTAATAAAAGTATTTAATCTTCGAGAAAATCGCTGTAAAATCATTTAAAACTCAATAACAACTTGAATCGATCCAATAAGAATCAGTATGAGACATTTCGTCAATCTGGTCGCCATTTTTTTGAAGTTTGGTTCTTTGCATATGCTTCATGAATTCGTTCTTATTTTGAAATGAAGTCAGTTTATCAACGCCTTCGATTCGAAACGAGTTTTCTGAAAATGACAAGACGTAAATTAACAAACGCTGAGGCTAAAAGGGCTATCCGAATGCTACAGGGTGGTCTAACTCAGGTTGTTTTAGCGGAAAGGCTCCAAGTCAGCCAAAGTGTGATATCTCGACTTTGGAATAGGTTCAGGGAGACAGGTTCCGTGTTGGAAAGACCAAGGCTTGGTGGGCGACGAAAAACAACACCTACTCAGGATAGTTTCATCACCGTTTCGGCGAGAAGAAACCCTACATCTACGTGTAGAATGCTACGGAATACTCTTCAAAATGCAGATGGGGTCCAAGTTTCCATCGAAACCATCAGACGACGTTTGAGAGAGGTGAATCTAGGTTCTAGACGTCCATTAAGAAGAGTTCCATTAACACTTGACCATAGTCCATAAGCGTCAAAGATTGGAATAGGTAAAGCAACATATCAATTGGAACGATCAATGGCGTTCACTGATGAATCCAGATATGGACGATTTTCAGATTCTCGAAGAATAAGGGTATGGACAATCCCACGCATACCCCGTAATCGTCGCTATGTGCAAGAAGTCCATCCATTCCGAGGGGGTAGTGTTATGGTATGGGCCGGGATATGTTTCAACGGGCGCACAGATCTACACATTTGTCCTGGGAATATGACCGACTTACACTATAGGGAGCATGTCATTGACAATGTTGTGCCAAATTTTCACGCTGCTATTGGAGAAACTTTTCAATTTCTTGACGATAACGCTAGACCGCACCGTGCAGCCATAGTTGAGAATGCGCGCGAGGAGCTTGGTATACCATATTTACCAATACCTCCGCACTCACCAGATTTGAATTGCATAGAACATGCATGGGATATGCTCCAAAGAAGATTAGATAATCATCAACCTACCCCAGAATCCTTAAAGGACCTGAGAAAGCTTCTGCCCCGTTTATGGAACCAAATTCCTCAAGAAATGTTCAACAACCTCGTGTGTAGTATGCAAAGAAGATGTCAAGCTGTTTTTGATGCCCGTGGATGCCATACATTGTATTGATAGTCTTAAAATGCTTGAATTCTCTGGGAATAAAATTTCGTTATTTTACTCGATTTTTCTTAACCAGCCTGTATACGCTGCAGACCTACAGGCTAAAACTAATTTGCAACTTGAAATCATATTGATATGAATTTTCATCATTTTAACTATATTTTTTTGCAATTTAAGTCAATATCCCTAACTCATGTGGAGCAGTTTATTTTTATATGGAGCCATTTAAAAAGAGGCTTCTTTAAAAGTAGCTCAATATCAGATAAAAGTTTAATTTCTCTTTCTCACATATGGAATACATGCTGGAATGCTTAGATCTCTCAAAAGAACTCTTAAAACTGTCTTTTCCTCCAGTATCTCTAGAATTTTCCCATCGAAATCGAGTCCCATCAGCAGCCTCCAAAAAGTGTACCAGCTTCATCTTCACGCCCACGCCAAACGAGCAGCGGTCCTAGAAGGCAGCGTAATCTAATAACCACGAAAATATTCATGGTCTACACTAATTACAGAGCTGCCATCCAACCGACTATTATAAAGAAGCAGAGGCGGTACTAGCCCGAGCAAGAGAAGCTGCCTGCATGGTCTTGGCCATTATTTTAAACGGCCAGAGATGGGCGCATCTAGACTCACGGACGTGAAACATATGAAAATCGCTACCACGGTCCATGGAGGTTGGAAATCGGACCGTGGCGATCTGGGTTGCTCGCCCAATGGTCAGTAGGGAGTTTGTGAAGAAGTTGGGCACTCTGGAGACTGCATGCATCATTCAGCAAACGCTGAAGAAGACAAAATTTTCACGTAACTCCTAAAAAGAGAATACATCAAAGACAAAATTGATCCATTTCGCGACTCTGGGAAAGTTTACATAGGTACCACCGAGAGAAGCTTTCTCACATGAAAATATTCACAAAAAAGCTTGCGTATCAACATGAGAGCTTCTTCTCGACCGTCGGAGAGTCTCTCCACCTTTTTCGACGTCCGCGGTGCGAGCTCACTAACACAATCAAAGCACGGCTAGGAAACAGATGAACGCTGAAATTCTCGAGTGCGATGGGCGTGTCCGGTCCACCATGAATGATGATCCTTGGCGAACCCAAAGTTATTAATTTTTTTACATTTTTTCCTCGTCCCATGAATATAAAAATTCTCATAAACAAGCTAGGGGATGATCATCGATAAAAAATTAATGGATGTTTTACTCGCGAGTGGAACAGAGAGAGACAATGGGCGAGGATGTACGATGTGAACTCTGTATAAGGCGATGGTATCTCTGTATTGAGATTTGTTTCGTTTTTGGACCGTATTCGGAAAGTATTAATTCAATTATCTAAAATAGTATCGGGTTGTTGAAGAGCTCTGAAGGCAATACTTAAAGATCCATCCTTCATAAACGAGCTATGATCACAAAGGAAATTTTACTTTCCGGACCCTTATTTGACGTCTATGTAAAATTTGAGCAAGATGGGATCATCAGAATTTGTTGTGAAATCAAGACAAAACATGCCTGTTTCATTTAGATTCCAAAATGTATTTCCACCAGCTTTTTTTCTTAATTACGAAAGTGCTTAAATACTCAGCTACCTGTTATTGACACAAATATGATTCCTAGGAAAATAGCAACGAAGGATATAGTAGGGGAAATACGTACAAAATGACATATAAGGGCAAAATGACATAGGCATTATAATTAGAGTTTGGAGATATCAAATGCGGAACTGCCTACCATATCACACGACCCGAGTGACTTCTATTAACCTCTGAAAATTAGCAAGCGCTACTCTAGTTCATTCGGTCGTTTTGAGTGATAGAAGAAATCAGTAGGTCACGAGTTTTTTTTCATTGCGCCAAATTTTTAGAAGAAATGGACAGTTTTCACTATTTTTTTCATTTAAATTGCAGTCATTTCGAACTTTACTTATTTGTCATCGTATTCACGAAGCTTTTTTCATGTTAAATATACTTTTTGTATTAATTCGATATATTTCTAGTTTTATAACGCTATATGGACAAAATGACATATACAGTGAACGGACAAAATGGCATAGGTACTTCAGCTGAATTAACCGTATCTACTGGATAACACCAAGACAATCCATCCCAGGCTCCATCAGCAAACAAAGAACCAGGACTTGTCTTAACATATTCATAACAAAATATTCATCTGCGGCTAATAAAGGCAATGCATCTTAACCTACTCTTGCTGATCCTATGAGGAGGTTTCTCCAATCCCTAAAGGACGATTCATAAGTGAACAAGGCAAACGTGAGCCGAGGACTAGATAAACGTACTTAGTTTCAACTTTTACACCTAATATGATTGCAATCAAATCAAAAAAGAGCCCATACCTCATCCAAAGACAAGGAGACAAGTCCCTAGGGCACTATTTAAAGAAGACAATGAAGAAGAAAATGTTTCTAGCAACTTTCGAGATTATGAAGACGACTGTCCTTCTATCTATTCAGATTTAGATCTTCTCCAGGATTAGCCCTGGAGAAGACTGGTTACGATGCATGCATTGCTTGCATTCGGCTCACGCATCTTGTGCTGATGTTCCTAGAAGAACCAAGCGTTTCATTTGTGAACTTTGTCAGTAGTTTTGTAACTATAAGTAGAAAACTACAGTTATCTTTTGCGGGTATGTCATTTTGTCCATAGCATGAAAACAAAATAAGAAGAAGAAGAAAAGTTTATTCATGGCCATCGACCTGAGGTCCTAACAAAATAAATTTCGCTTATCTCAATTAATCTAAGAATATTTTATTTCTTAGTACTTTAATTTCATAAAGGTTTATTAGATTTTATAAAGAAAGGGCCAAAGATCATAGGTGTAGAATATCTGAATATGACATTACTGTAATTCACTACTAACAAGTTATTCCTCTGAAATAAAACCCTGTCATTTTGTACGTACTTCCCCTATTCAGTATCCCACAAGGCAGTATTCTTGATGAGCATCTATCGTTTGTTGTTTATGTAAAATAAATGATCTTTTAAATATTTTTTCAATGGCGAGATTAAGATGTTAATGTATGGAGATGACACAAGTTTTATGATAACATCTAAGAGAGTTCAATCTGTGGTCCTGAATGACAGTCATTCAGTTCTGAATGTAGGAAAAACAGAGTGTGCCATTTTCCATACAGATTTGGGCCGTTTTTGACTTTCAGTCCCATAAGCTGATACTTGATCTTTGCGGATCAACAAATACGGGGACGAGCGGAGAAGTAATTCCCCTTGTTTCGAATTTTGACGTTAATCTGGACGTTTTGGGGGACAGATCCGACTTGGTGAAAAGTCTGAGATTTGTCAGCAGAAAACAAGATGCAACCGACCAGGTCTGGATCACAACGGGGCATCGAATCTCCTCGATCTCGTATTCATCGTTCCTTTCAACTCCCGGCCACCTAGATCCACGACTTTCCATTGTAATTTTTAATTAGACGCCGATGATTTTCGGAGCAGATACCTCGGAAGCCATACGTGGTATCTCTCAATCGGCATGACTTGCCCAGGGCCGTGACGAATCGGAAAAGGAGAGAAGAGGACGCCCATGAAAGACCGTGTTGAAACGGATTCGCGGCGGGACACCTTGTACGCGTGAGAATCTTCGGCCGTCATGACGGACTCTTCAGTGGAGAGCATCGCCGAAGAGACCGTGAAAATACGCGAATTGAAACGAAAATATCTGGTTGTTTGAGGACTTTTGAGAGCGAGACTTTTGGAGCATCACTAGATGTTATACACCTTTGAAAGATCCATCCCTCATCTTAATTATCGAAACACGATGAGGATCCATTCGTTGAAAGCTAAGAATCTGTGTTTTATCTCAAGAAAAACACAATTACCTTTGGAAATTGGCATATAAAGTAAATTTTTGGGTGAGAATAATGAAAACATAAATCACAAATATACAAACACGTATAATAAATAAAAATAAGAAATCATGATCAGATTCCTGATACAACGTCCTATTCCCAGAGATACATAGATAAAATCATGGAGAACTTGATGTATATATTTGCGTGGGCAGTGCTGCCAAAGGTGGTGTCGGAGGCCATTATTCAGACGACGATTTTGGTCTCTGTAACTGGTAGCATTGGTAATTAATGGCGTTTCGTTCGTACAGAGTTAGAAATTGCGACGTGATAGGCTTTGATTGATCATGTTTTGGCGTGCGTTCAAGTTGTAAGCAAGTCTAGGTTAAGGTTGGAGGGAAGTTGAGATCGCGGTGAGGATATTGCTGGGTTGGGTGAAGATTAGGTAATTTTTCGGTCCTCTTCGTATTCATCTTTCTCATGTTCATGTGGGCTAAACAGGTCGAGTAATTTTCGAAATCTTAGCAGAGTGCGAACAAGACTTTATAGAAGTATGGGAATTCATTACGACTGTCAAAACATGGCGAGCAATTTAAATTTTGAGATTTTATTGAAACAACCTTTAGGTTACGAGAAAAACCTCACTATTTTTTTCCACAAGCTACCGACAATTATAATTTTGCACAAAGACTTTTTATATATTTGTTAGGAATACCTACCTGTATATCTCTTGTTCAAGTTCAATGGCTTTGCGCGAGTAATTAGGTCAATCAGTTCAATGACTGTATGAATGTGGAAATCAACGGAGTCGACACAATTTATTCTTTATCCATCAATTGTACCTAAGACCTTTTGAAAACAGTATCATCCAAATTTTAACATTGTGAATAATAACATTGAATGTTGTTTCTTTGATTTACAGGTAAGATCAACATTCTTGCATGTAATTGTATTTTTGTATAAAATAATAAATTCTTTGATTTACAGAGAAACAATTCTTGTATTATTCTAACCTACAAATGGAACTTCCAATCCAAAATCAATATTATAAAACATTATCTATATATTTTCGCGCCTGAAATCTACCCCTATAAAATACGAGAATTATGCGAAATTATCTGCCCCTTTATTAACCAATCATACACGAACAATCCTAAATATACCTTGGCGAAGGGTAATTTGCTCGAAACGTGTTATTTTCAGAACGGCCCGCGAAGTGCGAAATAATAACTCGCTAGAAATTGACTCTAAAGCTTGACACACACGATACTTGCAAGTTTTTTGTATGAAACACACCGTTTCACGATTTTTGTGGATACTTCCCTGAATCGTAACGGAACTGGGAATTCACAATGTTGCCAATTCTATGCTTCATCATTTGACAACGTCTACACCAAACCGAATGAATAATGATCTACAGCTTATTCTAGTTCTTCCTGAAAGCAGAGTTCAGAGTTTCGAGAGCGTGGGTCCCAACCCTTAGCCTAGAATCCTAGATCAGCGATCACCGCGTCCTGTAAGTACGGGCAATTCCGATAATAGCGGGTTGTCAAAGGTGGCATGCCTGACGATTAGTCGGGACGTCAGCGGAGTGGCGCGCGTGCACATCGGCGACCGGAAGTTGCGTTTTCTCGAAATTCCTAGGCCGTTCTTGTCGCGTGACTCGATAACCGCGATATTTTCATGTTTAGGGCCGATCGGCCTTCCCGATTCGAACGCACTGACAGAACGCGATGTTAAAGCCGTAAAAACTACTCGCGTTTTCAATTATTCAGGATGTTGGTTTGACGTTGACGTGGGCGAGCAATAATCTAGAGGGTGTCTAAATGATAGGGTAAGATTTGAAAGGTATGCTATTTTCGACGTCAAAATTTCGCTGCTTTCGACTGCTTGAAAGTGAGAAGAGGTGAAGGATGTTTCCCACCGACAACATGTTACAAGCTGTCCATATCCTCCTTCAAAGGAAAATGAGGTTTCCTCAAGAGAAAACAGAAATTAATTCAATATCCAATGAGAACCTCTAGCTCAGCGTTAAGAGTGTTGCTACAAGACCCGGAGGTTACGAGTTCGATCCCGAAGATAGGAGAAATTTTCTAGTCAGACAGTAGTGTCCATCAATCACTCATTAATAGGTCAAAAATTAACAGTGATGTGCTTGAAGTGGCGGAAGAACACAGTAACAAAGCTTACACAGAATACAACTGATTCTCCCAACTCTCAAAAGTTTGTAGCTTCTGAGGAAAAAGAGTTTTCAGTAAAATCTTAATCATCCATAAATTTTCGAACACTTTTCATCATCCAATAAAGCTAAGTCTTCCCTGTTATATATTTTCGAGTAGAATTTCAATTTTACAATATCTGAATTTTTTGGGAAACTGCTTGAAGTTATCGAAATTTTCTTTTGGAAATCTTCATAATTCTCTAAACTACGAATTCATTTTTAAGTCAAGCTCACTCCTTCAGATTAAAAAGTCGCGAGAAAAATTTAGAACAGTGCAAAATCAATCATTCTAATGTCTACGTGGTTTAGGTATTCATCATTCAATAAAGCTAAGTTCTCCCTGTTACATATTTTCGAGGTATATTTGAATATTATAATATCTGAATTCTGGTAGCCAAACTCACCTTTCATGAGCGAGTATAAATAGTACACCAAATTTTATGAGGTACCAAATTTTGGTAACAGCGTGTCTTGACCGTGACCTGTAAAGAAAAAAGTCTAACTATTGTTTCTATCGAGTACAAAAGGAACGAAACAACTAGAAAGGTTTCGATTTTTCATTCCTATGTTCTCGGTCTCGAGACGGGCAAGTAGCTCATCAATAATGCCTCGATTGATGCCTGATTGATGGGATTCCGTCGGGCGTCTTCCCCGTCGCGAACGACACGGAGACCAACTCGTGAAACGTAGGAGGATCCGTGACCTGGGGGACCTCTTCGAAGAGGTTTCATTTTCAGGTTCTCGATCGTGTATTTAAAAGGATTGTTACAATATGTTCGAATTCTATACCCCTCACTCCGTGGGAAACCACATCTTGCTCTCCATATACAGGGTGTTCCTTAAATTTTAAAGCTATTTTGAGCGATAATCAGACTCCTCATAATTTTTTTCAATCCTAGAGAAATAAATATGACTTCTTCTCCGATATGATTCCTTTTGTCATGAACTCGTGGCGTGTTCGTCACCTCTCATCCAATTTCGCCCTATCTCCCTGGTCGATCGGTACCCGAAGACTAAACAATCGCAGGAAATAGCTCCCATAAAGAACCACTGACAAATCCTCCGCATTTTTTTCCAAGACCCAGATTTCGATTCGACGATAACCGCCTATGACGCGTAGGACTGCACCCGTTTCGTATCTGATGACGGACCAAACGGTCGAAACGTGGAGTCGCACGAAATCGCTTGGATCGCGCGGAATAAGCTACTGGTCCGCTGTCGCATCGCAGCGTGATGGATTCGGGACATTTGAATAATTTAGGTGACACTGAACACGTGTAGATGGTTTTTCCTCTTTTTATTCGGTGTTTGGAGAAGATGAAGTCGTTTTGAGGGCGATATTTTGTGTGTGGGTGTGGATTAATGAAGATGTTTGCTGGGTATGGAAGATTAACAATGTGGTGGTCCGTACAGTTTTTATTCCTTTTATGAGGGATCAGCAGAAGAAAAAATAACATTCCAACCTACAAAGATTATTCCCATCTCAGCAAAATGGAAAGTTTTGATGAAATAATCATACTTTTTTCATTCATTGTATCTTCTGAATGAGATTCATGCTCACCCAAGAGATTATCATGTCTTCACAAGAACGAAACTGAGTGCCAAATTAAAAAAAAACATGCCTGTTTCATTGAGATTCCAAAATGGTATAACGCTTTCTGTTTCTAGCATTTAAAACAAAACAATTTCCTGTTTTCTCAACTACAGAAGTGTTAAAATACACTGGTAGGTACCTATTATTGACGCAACTCTGGTACCTAGGAAAGTAGGAAAATAGTACCGGAGGTATATCTTTTTATCGAATTAAAGGTGTTCAATTTGGAGTACCACCTTGAACACCTCTAATTCGATAAAAAGATATTCCGAAATGGTATAACGCTTTCTGTTTCTAGCATTTAAAACAAAACAATTTCCTATTTTCTCAACTACAGAAGTGTTAAAATACACGGGTAGGTACCTATTATTGACGCAACTCTGATACCTAGGAAAGTAGGAAAATAGTACCGGAGGTATATCTTTTTATCGAATTAGAGGTGTTCAAGGTGTTACTCCAAATTGCTATCCTAATTCGATAAAAAAGATATTTCGAAATATTAACCGCTACAAAGTTCTCTACCCAAAGGTACCATATGATCCAATCATTACGCCACACCCTGTATACATAAAACCTAGAGCAATCAACACAAAAGTGCTGGCAAAATTCGTATCTAGGACAATGAATGAACCCATCAAGATTGTTGGAAGTATCACCTCCAGTACCTACTCCAAATATGTTATAAGCAAGCTGAATCTATAACAAATTTACTACAATTATTTCGTACACTCTATAAACAAAACAGCAGGTACCATAGTCATCTTTCAATACCGCTGCCGATGGCACCAACACCGGTACCCCCATCTACCATTCAAAACGCCCAACAACAAAACGACATCGGATAAAGATGGACCTGAGGTACTACCTCGTCCGGTACCCGGCAATAAGAGACACGCGTAAATCGTAAAGTCTACCATCGTATGGTACGGTGGGACGGTACCAGCGTCACCTACCGTCGGTACTACCACGCACCTGATTGGCGACCAGGGTAGGTGGGTACCAACAGGTACCAACCCATACGTACCTTATATGGTACTGCTCTATCGGACGGAAAGGCTTCTCATTCGTCGTCGGTCGTACGGGGGGTTAGTCTTGGGTATCTTGATGGTACTGGAGTGGTACCATCGGTGGATTGGGAGTTGGAGAGAGGATTTTAGGATGATGGTTTGGATTTCTTCGTATATGATGATATGATCATTTAAATTCTGAAGGGAATTGGTAATGTGGATACTAACACTAGTGGTACTAACACATAGTCAAATTGCGACAATTATAGTTTCATCTTCTACATTGAGATGAGAGTTTGATTATCAATTTCAAATGATTTTCTTCTTTATTTAACACCTGAAGCTATACACTTATGGCAATTCGTTTTTTCGTTTCTTTTTTTATGCCTTGTCCCATATGTGCCCCCCTTGCCGCAAAAAAAGGCTCATCGCAGCAGTCAACATTTCCGCCTCATCGCTTCCAATCGAATTCGACGAGGCCTCATTGTCGCCAAATGTAATTATCCACCCCACGAAAAAACCATCCCTCTTCGATAGTCGAACCAAAGTATCTATTTCACGGTACCCTGACTACCCCAGCAGACCGCAACAAAGGGGCCGGAGCGTCAAAACAGGCCATGATACGCGCCTAATCCCGAAAATAGAGGGACAGGTGGTGAGGAGTGTACCGCATTTAGGTCGGGACGGCTCGCTGTCCGGGTAATCCTCGTACTGGACGGGATCGGCTTAGGGATGAATGGGGGGTCGGTCATGCGGTATGAGGAGAGAAGAAGGTGAGGTTTTGTGACGGTGGACCACACGCATTTTTTGGACTGTTCGTTCTGGAGAGTTGAGGAATTGTGACAAAGTGTTGGGCGTTAGAGTATGAAGTGATCGTGTTATAGGTAGCCTGGGAATTTAATGATTTTGTGGGAAGATTAAGTCGAAATTTAAACCCTTAGGTTGCATTCATCAGTAGGTACAGAAAAAATTAAAGAACCAGTTGAGGATTGAACTAAATAATAAATAAAACATATTAATAATCAAAATGAAGATATATCAAATGAGTTACAAAAATTTCAATTGATGTAAACGGAGTCAATATGAAATGCCATAAATAGCATTTACTCATCACAATTACATTTTAATTTCATTCCGAATTGGCAATTTGAAGTATTGACAAATACTTTTGAATTTAAATTGACTATTATTCCACATGACCACATATTTAATAGTAATTCAAAATTTCTCTTAACGAATAGAAAATTAATTTGATATTTCCTTAAATCGAATTGGCATATATCTGAATTACATTTTATTTATATTTATTCTCTTCAATTGAATTGATCAGTCTAAAAAAATTCGTTTTATATTTCCTTAAATTGAGTAGATCAATCTCAATTTCCTTTGATATTATCATCAATTGAATAAACTTATCTGAATTGAATCCAATATTTTCTCACATTCAATAGATTGTTTTTTAAATCTTTGTTGACAAACTGAGATTTAATTGTCTTCAGTATTTGATTTTTTTATATCATGTAAGAAGGTACTTGAGAATTCTAACTGATCATAATCATAATTTAAATCGACTCATCTAATTTCAAACATAAATTTGATTTCTTCAGATTTTAGTGGAATATTTCAATGAAATTGTACTGAAAGTTTGTTATATTTAATTTACAAATCGGAACCTGTAAATAAAAGTGACTTCATATATGAATTTCATTTACCATTTTCTCAATTTCAACAAAATTTGGAATCTAATTTCAAATGGCAAATCTAAAATTATATCTTATTGTCGTCGGGTATTTTATCAAGCTTAATAGTTGAGACCTTTATCTGAATTTAATATGTTATTCACAATAATTAAATTGATTTATTGGAATTTCTTTTGATTTTTTTCTGGAACTGAATTGACGTATCTGAATATCACTTAATCTTCTTCAAAATTGAATGGCAGTGTCGAAGAAACAAATGAAAATTTCGGAATTCAACAAATATCGAATTGACTTGACCTAACATTTTTCAAATTTCAGATCAAAATAAATAATTCTGAATATTCAATGATCAATATTTTCTGAGTTTGAACCAATTCCACTAAATTATATTCGATATTTTCTGTGAAAGAGAATTATAATAGTTTAATCTAAAACTAGTTGCAGAATGGGCTCCTTTAATCTAAAACGTATATAAAAATCGAAAACGAGCGACGAAGGAGCGAGTTTTCGGACTCATGAGTGTTGGAATTGTCTTCTGCAACGAGTATTAGACGATATTTTCTCTATTTCAATCAAGTTGTGTGAAAAACTGTCGAAATTGAATGAAAAATTCAGATTATACATCCTAGTGACTTTTGAATTGTATCTTGGCAGTTGGTATGACTGTTACGAAAATTGACAGATCGTACGTTTGAAAGAATTAACAATAACGCATTGAATTTGTGAATTATGTTTGAAGAAATTGATTTAACGCATCCAGAATCAAGAAAAATTGCGAATAAATTAATACATCAAAAATCCTAATCCATGTATGAAAAAGAATACGAAAAACTTGTGAAGTGGTCTGAAGAGAATTCGGTTATTTGAATTTCAGGAACTGTTTCGTTAGCGTATTTTAAATAACGTATTTATGAAGTAGGACATTATGGTGAACTTATTCAATGTAAAGCAGAATGGCTCAGAAATCTATATATATAAAACAAAGTTGTTGGTTACACCATTTATAACTCGAGATCGGATGGACTGTTTGTTATGAAACTTCATTTATGGATTCGTCTACGGCCTGGTTATTATAAAAAACATTAAAGCTCTGCAAAATTCGATGAAAAATTTGTTTGTGTAGGAAATGCTTTTCATCCTTTTGAATAAGGCCACTAGGTGTCGCTACGGTTAATGGCTCTTATCTAGACACTCTAGCGTAGTCGTGAAGGTACTATGTTATATCGCCACTAGATAGGCGAAACAAAGTTCGCCGGGTCAGCTAGTTGATAAATAAAACATTTTCAATTGTTTGAGATTGAGAAAATAGAAGAAGACTAGCAATACAACTACGTAAAACCTCACCTTTCAAACAGAAACTTTGGGATTTTTTTGCAAAAACTAAGAGGATTGCGGACTTCTCGTTATCATTTTCGTAATCTGATGTGACCCAAACTTAGTGAGTACAAATTTTTTCACTTATCCAACACGATTCTTTTAGTTCTAAATAATTCCCATGAAATTGGATAGGATCGGAAGCCATTGCTGACAACCACAAAACGAAAAATAAAACAATGCTGTAATGAGCTCATTACAGAACTCTTTTTAGTACTGTTCATTAGAACTCATTACGATAGTGAAATAGAGAAAATGATTTTGAATATCAAATGATAGATTGATAATTATCAATTCCAATTTTTAAAGAGTTTAAAATTTGCTTTTTCAATGTTGTTTTTCGTATGTTCAAATCCTTTAATCGGAACCGGGGTTAAAATGCATGTATTTTTAATGAGCCCAGGTATTTATTGTGCAATTAAAATAATCCGCGGGTTGGCCCGGTCATAGTTGACCATGGAATGACCGCATCTAAATCAGCCCGGAACTCTTCGGCTATTAATTCGGGATTAAAAGGGGAAAAACGGGAATAGAGTGATAATTTATGGGCAGTATTACGTAGATTAGGTTTACGCCATTTATCAATTAATTGATGCCAAATTCAGAGCAGTCAATCTAGAATATAATATAGTAATTTCTTGTAAAAAGCAACTTAGTCATGTTCAAAATTCTCCGTTTGCTTTTTGACCAACCCCCGTTCGAATGGGGTGGAAACCACCCTCAACTCCAGATTCCACGGATAATTCCCATATTTTGACACGTATCCAGACCAAATCCGATCGCAGACATCTGTCAGCCAACGAGCATATAAAAGTGACGAGCCCGGGTATATTTCAGACGGTTTTTGTATCTACCCCACCTGAATGGGAGATTATTCTCTCGCGTTTCTCACCTACGGAAACTAGATTAAAACGGACTACCAAGTGCACAATGGTCGTATTACACGCATGGACGATCGTTCTCTGTTACGGGTATCAAAATATTGCTCTTTTATCTGTTCCGTAGGTACATTATACGCCGGTTTTGTATACCTGGAGGTCGTGTTTGGATATGAATGCGTTATTCTGCTTGTTGTTCTTTTCTTGTTGGATATGAGGGTGCTTCTTCGACGGTTTAAAAAACCGCAAATTCTTGCTCAGGGTGATTAAGTTTCTATCAAAGCAATGAAATCCTTGTCATCGACTCAAAGATGATGGAGTGACAAACGATAACACTACGCCACTGGACCTTTCAAAATTAGATTCCGCAATGTTGCCTTAGCACTATGAAATGATATTGCTATTCTTTTTGCTGTCTTCGTCCCAATCAAAAAACTGACTAAATTTTGGCCTCACCAATGGGGATTTCCAATACCTCAAAATATGCACTTTTCTTCACATGACGTAATTAAGGCATGTTTATAACACATTTGTAACCATTTATTCACTCTGTATTTTGAAGAACTGATTAATTATTCGATATTGAAAATGTGATTTAAACACGTGGGAATTCAAACGTCCCTCTGCTGTGACGTCAGTGGCTCAATTTGTAATAAGTATGATTGGTTGAAGTTTGTGACGGAGGGGACAAAGCCCAGAGTAACTGAGAGACACGCCGCTGTTGTCAAGTCTTTGTAAAATCTCTGAATTTATTCATAAATATATTCAGTAATGTGATCACTATAATGTTTTCGAAACGTCGTCATAAAACAACTCAATTTTCATTAAAGTTGATATAATACTCATTCCCTGAAAATACAAATACTGATGTGGCAACCCCGCCTACAAATTATAAATGAAAACATAACCTTGTTATTTGTCATTATTCGACATTTCGACGTCTTCACTGCGTACTATAAAATGGCGTTTCTTACAGTTAAGTCTAGGAGTATTCTATACTCTATATTCTATACTCCTAGGTACACAGTTGCCAAATCAATAATTATTCTTACCACTAATTTGCACTTCTCAAAATGAAAATAATTATAAATGCTTCCTAACTTAGAAGACCGGCCTATATATACCAATTCTTACCTGTGTAGACCAGGGATAATTATTTTTAATTGAATTTCTCACCTATCTGCTTACTTGAACCCTCTTTATCAATTAGGAGGTCGTAAATTGAATGATATTATGAAGCTTTATGGATTACAAATGAAAATGTCATGATGATAAAAGAAAAACATCCAAAATGAACATTATATTATGATAAGATCAGGAAAGTGAAAGCAAGGGCTTTTTCTGGCTAATTTTTTTTTTTGATTTGGCTATGCTGTCATTTTTATTTCAGCAGTACGACATGACGAGTACAACCAATCAAAAATCTTTCTAGCCACTGACGTCACACGATTTCCCGCTTCTTCTGATCGTTTGAATTCGGTAGATTATTTTTGAGTTTTCAATATTTTTTTCAAGGTTATAAATTGACGAAGAAAAAATTGGAAAAAAATCGCGAATTACGTGAGAATCCAATATGTCAAAATGAATTTTTTCTGAAAATGACTGGAAATGCCCATTCTCAAATTCAAGAATGATATGCTGTGTCTCCCCTTTCTATGGTCGAAGAAGCTGAACTCTCAAAAACTCTTATTCATTATTCGACCGAGCTCAGTCCCTCAGATCAAAAAGTCTTGAGTGAAAATCAGACCAGTACAAAATCTCAATCATCTTGATTCGAATATTAATGTTACAAAATCTGAATTTTTTGGGTAAACTGCTGGAAATAATCAGATTTTCTGGATGTTTTTACTCATAATTATTCTAACTATGACTAAAATTCATCATTCAAACAAGCTCAGTTTCTCAGATCGAAGTCGCGAGTCAAAATTAGGCCAATAAAGAATCTGAATAATCTCGAGTCGAATCTTATTGTCACGAAATATGAATTTTTGGGTAAACTGCTGGAAATAATCGTATTTTTTCAATGTTTTTACTTATAATTATTCAAACTTTGACTGAAATCCATCATTTCAAAAACTTCTCCTTGCTCATTTCACGCGGTGAAAAAATAACCATTTTGATTATCGAGCAGTGTGCATTAGAATTTCCACGTCGTCAATCGGAAAACCTCCTCATCTTCAATCGTTTCCCCCCCGTTTCGCCGCTCTACCGAAACAATCGAATTACGACCGGATAAAGGCCTTCCATTCTCGCTCCGCATGTCCGCCATGTTTTCGCCACTTTAGGAACATCAAACGCGGCCGTTTTTCCGATTGAAAAAATCCGCGGGACTCTGTTTTTCCGAAACGGCCCGTTCATTATCCGGAAAAGCGCCCGCGGTACCGGGAGGGAAACCCCCGAAGAGCGACAAAGGCGCCGCGGGGTGTCTCCTATTGTTGAATAATTGGAAACAGTGGTCATGAACGCGGAATCGAAGGGGAGGAGGAGATTCACCTGATGCGGGGGGAAGACAAAGGGAGCTTCGCGTGCGCCGTTTACGATGGAGTTTGTAAAAGGAGCTTTAGTGAAAGAATTTGGGAAATTTTTCCATGTCCATTGGAAATTTTATCCATTTTCGAAGACAGTGTTGTTCGAAATTCATATTTTTATTTTTGATACTTACCACAAAGTTCATACTGCGCTTGGATTCCGTCAGTAAAAAGAAGATCTAGAGCTCTATGATTCAACCACTTTCTTCGACTCTGTGGTTTGAAGTTCTAAGGAAGGGTACACAGTTCCCCAACAAAAATACTATCGGGTGTTATATTTTAGAGTGATAGAATGCTCGATAAGGAAAACTGTGATTTGACAGGAGGTAGAAGCCATGTTTTTGGCATTTCTGTTCAGTAAGAATTGACAAATTGTCATGGAAAGATTCACGACGCAACAACGTTTACGAATTGTTGAATTTATTTTGAAAAACATTCGTCAAACTCATAGAAATTCGTGAAATTTACGGTTTGAATAATCGTCCATCAGAGCAGCTTATTCGTCGTACTATCTCGATAGATTTCGGACAACATTTCTTCACCCGAAGCAACAACAACAAGACAAAGAACCGTATGTACAGAAGAAAATATCGCTGTTGTAAGTGAAAGTGTTGATGAAGATCCAGATTTGTCTATTCGTCGATGTTCACAACAAGTTGGATTCTGTGCATACACCACATGGAAAATTTTGCGTGAAGATCTTGGTCTACACCCATACAAGATCCAACTGGTTCAAGAACTAAAGCCACTTGACCATAGTAAGCGTCGTTTTTCTGCTGATTGAGCCCTAGAACATCTTGAAGTTGATCCAGTTTTTTATCGAAAAATTGTGTTTAGTGATGAAGCTCATTTCTGGTTGAACGGCTTCGTAAACAAGCAAAATTGACGTATATGGAGTTAAAACAATCCTCAGGAAAATCTGCAGGTTCCATTGCATCCTGAAAAATGTACGGTATGGTGTGCTTTACACGCTGTAGACATCATCAGTCCATATTTCTTTGAAAACGATGCTGGAGCTAATGTTACAGTGAATGGTGCTCGTTACAGTTCCATGATTAATGATTATTTGTTTCAAAATTTGAATGGTATCGACCCAGAAGTGTTTTGGTTTCAACAAGATGGTGCTACACCTCATGCTGCTACCGTACCAATTGATCTATTGAAAGAAAGATTTTGCGATAACATTTTTTTCGAGAAATGGTCCAATCAATTCGCCTCCAAGATTATGCGACATAACTCCACTGGATTATTTTCTTCGGAGTTATGTCAAGTCATTGGTTTATGCTGATAACCCAGAAACAATTTGGAAGCCAACATAACTCGTGTTATTGCTGAAATAAGGCCTGAATTACTCGAAAAAAAGGTCCAAAATTGGTCTGGTCGAATGCTGTTCCTCAGAGCTAGTCGTGGTGGGCATATGCCGGAAATTATTTTTAAAACCCAAAGAAGAAATACCTACCTGTATATCTCTTGTTCAAGTTCAATGGCTTTGCGCGAGTAATTAGGTCAATCAGTTCAATGAATGTATGATCGTGAAAATCGACGGAGTCGACACAATTTATTCTTATCCACCAATTGTACCTAAGACCTTCTGAAAACAGTGTCATCCAAATTTTAACATTGTGAATAATAACATTGAATGTTGTTTCTTCGATTTACAGGTAAGATCAACATTCTTGTATGTAATTGTATTTTTGTATAGAATAATAAATTCTTTGATTTACAGACAAACAATTCTTGTATTATTCTGACCTACAAATGGAACTTGGTGAATTCAAAATCAATCCAATAAAACATTATATGTCATAAAATTATCTTTCGAATAAAAAATTGGCTTCAATCTTAATTTAAATGTGTTTTTTTTTTTTCAATTTTAAGTTATATCACTCTAAAAAAACACCTGATAACTCTTCACCACACTTCTGCTACTCGTCTAGCAACGGTCATACAGCGCCATCAGTTTGCCTCTCTATTGCTCTTTTACACGAACAAACAAGTTATTCGCTTGAATCCGACCTAGCACGTGCCTGCAAAAACATTAATTAATCAGAGATCCACTGGTGACTTGCTCGCTTACGTCTCACATATATGGCAGCTATCTACCGAGAAATATGGTGAAACCCTAGCCGTAGCACTGGATATCTCCAAGGCATTCGATCGAGTCTGGCATCAGGGACTCCTCGCCAAGCTTCCATCTTATGGCGTGCCCCCAAAGCTATGTTCTCTGCTAGCTAGTTTTCTCTCAAACAGATCTCTCCATGTAGTGGTCGATGGAGTTTCATCTGACTCTCTACCCATAAATGCTGGTGTTCCTCAGGGATCAGTTCTGGCTCCGACACTATTTCTACTTCACATCAACGATTTGCTGGAAGCAACTTCGTGTCCAGTGCACAGCTTCGCGGATGATAGTACCCTCCATACCGCCTCTTCTTCTAGGGCTCCAATACCAGCCCGCCAAATCAAAAACGAACGAGAAAGAAATGTTAACAACATAAATATGGACTTGGCAACAATTGTTGAATGGGGATCTAATAACTCGGTAGAATTCAACGCAAACAAAACACACGCATGTCTTTTCTCTAGAAAAGCCGATCTTGCTGTGCCCAGCATAAAATGGTCGGGAGTAACCATACCATTGAAGTCATACATTTCGATGCTTGACATTTCTGTCGGCAGTAACCTTTCCTGGGAGAATGACGTGAGATCCATTGCTAAAAGTGCATCCCAAAAACTTGGTTTTCTGTTTCGTGCCAGGAGCTATTTCACCTCAGGTCAGCTGCTTATGATCTATAAGGCACAGATTCGACCTGTCCTGGAATACTGTTCCCATATTTGGAGTGCTGCACCTAAACACACCCTAAAACTCTTGGATTCCGTACAAAAAAGGGCAATTCGTCTCGTCGGTGATGCCTCGCTTACAAGCTCGCTCACTTCTCTGGAACGCCGTAGAAAAGTGGGAGATCTGTCTCTATTTTATAGCTATTTCCATGGGCGATGCTCTTCCGAATTATCAGCAATCGTTCCCCCTCTGGCAGTCTCTTCCAGACTGACCCGTCAAGTTAAGTCTTCGCACCCCTTCGTGGTAACTTTGGAGACCTGCAGAACATCTCTCTTCAAAGACTCGTTCATCAAACGAACAATGAGGCTTTGGAACACATTGCCTAGGGAGGTGTTCCCTGAAGCATTTAACCTCCAGAAATTCAAGAAGAACACCAATTCCTACCTGGTTGCCCTTGGTTCTCACGATGTTCTCTGAACATTACAGGATATTCCTTTTCGTGAAAACCACAACATAAAAAAAAACCGAAGTATCCATAAAGTGAATTCGTTCCGTGAGAAAAAGGACTCTATTCAGCACAATCTTCCAATATTGTCGAACAAAACAATTCCAAATCCTATCGTTTCGTTGGTAGCTCGCATAAACCCAGTCGCCCACTCCTAATTCACCCTCGTGTATCGCTTCATAAGTACACATTTACTTGACTAATGTGCCCGGAAAATTCCGCAAGCCACCCCACGAACGATACCGTGTGCACTTGCTTGATTTATAAGCGTTTGATGCGGTCCGACCTCGCCCCTCGCCCCTCTCCGCGTCGTTTCCTTGCTCGCATTCCCCGATCTCGCCTACGGGACCCCGTCTGGTAGAGAAAGAATGCCAGATTGATATCCCGCCTAATGCCCCGTTAACAAATCGCGTATTCGCGCGAAAACGGAATTCAGACTTGCCGGTCCACCCTCGTAGATTACTCATAGATCCGGTTTTATGGTATTCGAAGAAGATATATGGATTTGGAAGTGAGAGTCTAATGAAACACTTGATGGTTAATTGAAAAGTGTATAATCTGGAACAATTCTCATCCCTTTCTATCGTCCATAAAGTCGTACATAAAATTATGGGTACAACACACTTTCTTCCAGTGGTCGATGTAATAGGCAGGTTCAGCGCTTGGATTTAAACTCATGTGCTTCACATCCAAGTTGAATCTTCGATCCTTCTCCTCCTTCTCTTTTTCCCTGAAAACGGGAAGAGGGAACCCTGAGTATTCTTCTTCGCCCAACATGCTCTTGGTGTAAGGTTTCTGGTCCACCTTTCTAGTCATCACGAACGGTTTCTTATGGATGCTTCTAGGCATCGTCTTGTTGATGCTCTCCACCCTCTCCACACCCTCTCTATGGTTCCTATCTCTGATCATATCTTCTATCTTCCTAGCCCTTTTGTCCCTAAGCATATACTCAAAGTCTGGCGTGTTATCTTCCTTATACAATCTTCGAACGTTGTCCATGTACTCCTTGCACTCCATCTTCTTCAAGAAGGTCTCCAGAAGCGACAACTGCTTGGAACCACGTTTGGATAGTATTCCTTCGATGTGGTGGGTTCGGAGTAAGTGGTGCTTGTCAAATAAGGACTGGAGGATCTCTGGGGATTTCTTGGCGATCTTGTACGCTTCTTTCTCTTCATCTTCCATATCTCCCATGGTTAAGGAAGGATCAGATTCGCCTTGTTCTCCTGGACGGAACATTTTGGTGAAGAAGCTTTTCATGGCAGCTTGAGTTTCTTGCTCCTCTTTCCTTTCTGCTATTATGGTGTCTATGTTTAAGTTCTTCCTCACCCAGTAACCTCTCCAAGCTGCCTGGATCTTGGTAGCTAACCTTCGAAAAAAATGGAGCTAATTGATATTTAAGAGTCCCTGTATTCACTCACTTGTTGAAGGTAGACAAACATTTCTTCTTGAAGGCTGCAGCAGCTTTCTCGTTCAGGTGTATCCTAAGCAAGTAACCTCTGACGTACTTTTGGATGACGATAGCAGCTTTGATCATATTCTTGTACTGGCATCTCACAGCGAAGCCTCTGAAGGTCCTTTGGATTATGAGAGCGGCGAAGTATCTCTTCTTGTCCAACTCGAACTTGGCCTCTGTGCTCCATATTATGTAGTCCGCGATGTCTTTAGCGTCGTTGAAGAGGAAGTAGACGGAAGCCATAGTGGAGATTTGTAAGGTTATACTTCGGAATGACAAGGTTTCTTGTCAGTTTGACTGACAGGCATAGAACAACAGGATCGAAAGTTATTCCGGGTGGTAGGCTCTTATAATTGGGACAGGTATACGAGGAGGGAATCAAGTGTTCACTACCAGGCAGAAAAACATGCAATTTAAAGATGCCTGGGAATAATCCTGGAAACAAACTATCAAGAGTGAGGCATAGTGATCTGTTCTGATAGTCAAGCTGCTATTAAAGTCTCGAAGATGATGAAGGGAGTGACGGAGAAAACTTGATGAAGTAGGCAAGAACAAGAAGGTCTCTTCAGTATGGTTCCTGGTCACTCAGTGATCAGAGTAAACGAAGAAGCCAACTCACTAGTCAGAAAGAGACCACACAAGCCACTTACTGGCCCAAGAGCTCTCTGTGGTAAAGTGAAATGCACCTATGGCAGTTCAAAAGATGGAGGAAACTGAAAGAGGAGTACTCTGGAGGGCGAGCTGTGGATAGCTTAGTTGCAGAAACAGCTCTGACAGATGGCAAGATAGTCCTTGAGGTCTCAGTGGAATATAACCCAAACTTTAAACTATAACAGTAAATTTGGACAAAGCTATATTTGTGCCAATACATGTCTCATCTCTAGATACACCAGGCATCTTTGTAGGTAATGGACTGGGCGACAAAGATCTACCTTTTCTACAGTGCATAGCAATCTGTGTTATCCGTTTCCTCTGAGGAAGAGACTTAAGACTTCAAAAGACTCCAATATCGATTCTAGAGTCTCAACACGCCTACCAGCCTCCCCTAAACTTGCAAAGCTACAGTCTGGCGATCTCCCCAGACAGACAGCTTCCCAACTGACTCCAGATAAGAGATATCTCCCAAATCTCCTCGTGCAGGTCTCCGGGATATCTGGTCTCGTCCGAAACACTCCTCCGGGGCCCCTTCTGGTGACGCAACGAAAGAATAATAAGCGCCTATCGGACCACGCACGGAGATAGGGACGTCGAGCGCACACGGAGGGTTCCGCACTCGACGTGTGCTGGAGATTACGGGACAACAAAGAGGCTTTATCTCCCGATCTGAGAGGACGTCGAAGTAGGATGTTTCTGCGTGGGACAGACGTTCGTCGGGCATTGTATGGTAATTTGGGGATATTGGAGTTTGAAAGTTGGTAGCGCGTTTGTTTTTGACGGGTTAATTGGAAGGGTTCGATGTTTTAAGAGTGGACTTGAAGGTGAACGTTGTTAGAGCTACAATATTGAGCAAGTTCCGGTAACATTCGAAAACTGGGTAGACGAGATATATTTTTAATGAATCTAAAAAAGAACAAGACTTCCCCTGAACTAAAAGGATAATTTCCATTTACAGACATCGTCGAAAGTCTTGCCCCCCCTCCTTATCAACCCCCAAAATGTTAAATGTATCATGACAATTTTTTGTGTGTGGAATCTTCACTATCTTAAATGAAAACAATAAACCAGCAAGACCTAAGATTTCTGACGAGGAGTTTATATACTGCTCCACAAGAGTTACGGATATCGTATTCAATCGTTTTTTAAAAGTATGCAATCTTCGAGAAAATCGCTGTGAAATTATTTAAAACTCAATAACAACTTGAATCAATCCAATAAAAATCAGTATGAGACATTTCGTCAATCTCCTTTTTTCTGAAGTTTGGTTCTTTGCATATGCTGCATGAATGTTCTTATTTTGAAATGAAGTCGGTTTATCAACGGCTTCGATTCGAAACGAGTTTTCTGAAAATGCCAAGACGTAAATTAACAAACGCTGAGGCTAATAGGGCTATCGGAATGCTACAGGGTGACCTAACTCAGGTTGTTGTAGCGGAAAGGCTCCGAGTCAGCCAAAGTGTGATATCTCGACTTTGGAATAGGTTCAGGGAGACAGGTTCCGTGTTGGAAAGACCCAGGCTTGGTGGGCGACGAAAAACAACACCTGCTCAGGATCGTTTCATCACCGTTTCGGCGACAAGAAACCCTACATCTACGTGTAGAATGCTACGGAATATTCTTCAAAATGCAGATGGGGTCCAAGTTTCCATCGAAACCATCAGACGATGTTTGAAAGAGGTGAATCTAGGTTATAGACGTCCATCAAATCTGAAGTCCAGTAGCATATGGCGTCAGGTACATTACACGCCATGGCCTCTACCTGCAAAGTATCATGAATACTCCCAGAAAAAGCTCTTCAAAAACATCCCTCAACAAAAGTCAACAACGTATCGCCCTAAACGCAGTATCATCTCCAGTAAACACTCGAAAAGCCCCATTTTCAGCGTAACAAGTCCATAACAAGATCACAATCGCACGTACCGCCTTATTACCCTCCCCCTCTCCCTCTCGAATCGTCTAATTCCGACAACCGATCATGTTTGACATTTCCTCTCGACAAGAGCGCCCCGTGATCGCGACCGACACGCGCGCGAGGTCGCGTGCACGACGCTGACGCACGTGACGTCCGTACCGACGCCCGGCGTCCGCCAGATAAGGGAGGCGGCGTCGATACGAATCGAGGACTGGGCATTAAAAGTCCCGATATGGATTTCAAGGCAACAGGACTCTCAGCAACACCTGACAGTGAGGATAATTTTGTGTTTATCTGAAAAGAGTGGTATCACATACACGGATCGAATTAACTACACTGCGCAAAAAAATTAACGCACATTATGGAAATCTCAAATTTATTCTACAACTGAAGGTGTTCTCAATGATAATCATTTTTATCAGAATTATGCATGCATATGTTATCCATTTTCAACCTTTTTTCTTCAATACAGATGTTTTCTCCCAGCAGGAATAAAAAAAGATGATATTATCAGATTTTGAATGTATTGGCTCCATTCTAAAATCAGTTGTTCTCGATCAATTCTAGTGATCAATAGTTTTTCTTTCGTTTGATTTTCTACAGTCGATCGCTATGCAACGCGAAACACGCAATTTGACCCAAGAGGAATGTGCCCAAGCGGTAGTTTTGCGAGAAGAAGGGTGGACATACACAAGAATTGCAGAAAAGGTTTGAAGTTTCCCATACAAGTGTGTCCAGAATGTTGCAGCGATTCAGGGAGACAGGTATGAATGTCCGAAGACCAGGACAGGGTAGACCACGGGTAACAACTGCCATTCAAGAACGTTACTTGAGAGTTTCTTCGTTGAGACAACGGTTTGCAACCGCTCGCCTCCTTCAAAATCAGCTTGAGCAAACTCATGAGGTGCAAATTAGCACTCAGGCAATAAGAAATCGCCTCAGAGAATATGATTTAAGGCCTCGTGTCGCGGCAAGAGGCCCAGCTCTTGCCCCAGCCCATCGAAGGGCGCGTTTGGATTTTGCGAGAGAGCATATCCATTGGGAAGAGGCCGATTTGAAAGAGTTCTCTTCACAGATGAGTCTAGATTCTTCCTCTACCATTGTGATCGACGTTCCCTTGTATATACAGACGTCCACATGAAAGATATGCTCAGTGCAATTTCCTGAATACTACTGGTTTCGGGGGAGGATCGATTATGGTATGGGGTGGAATATCTTTGACTGTTCGCACAGACCTAGTGGTCGTTGATAATGGAGCTATGAATGCTGATAAGTATATCAGGAACATTCTTGAAGAGCATGTAGTGCCATTTGCCCCATACATTGGTGAAAATTTCATTTTTATGGACGATAATGCCAGACCCCATCGTGCGCGCAATGTTCAGGAGTACCTTGAAGAGGTTGAAGTCTCTCGAATGGAATGGCCAGCAAGAGGTCCAGATCTCAATCCGATTGAGCAGGTTTGGGACAACCTCAATAGAAGGCTGAGAAGTTCAGAAAATCATCGAGCTACTCTTAATGACTTAGGAATCTAACTCTGGGAAGGATTAGATCAGAACATTTTAAGATCACTCATTTTGAGTATGAACCGTCGTTGCCGAGCTGTAATTAACGCAAGCGGCAAGGGGTGGAAATACCAAGTATTAAATCACTTATCAGCATTTCAGTTTTTGAAAATTGTTCATTTCTCTTCTTTCACATAAGATTCGGTGAAATCCTGAATTTTTCTTCCATTTAATGTGTCTTGTTTCGTTCAAAACCTTCCCGAGAGAACATAAAAAATAAGTTATGAAGTCAATGTAGAGTTAACTTTCATTAAAATTGAGATTTTCAGAACGTGCGCAGTGTATTTTTAGGAGAACACAAATTTTCAAGATTTTAGGCTTTTGCGATCGACATAGGCGTTCACTAAGAAAGTATAGGCAACGTTTCGGGTGATTTAGAGCCTCGGCGGGTTCGGATGATCGCCGGTCTGTTCACAACCTAATTAAAACGAATTTATTCGAATTAAAGTCGTCGACGACGAGAGAGCGGTCTAGTCGTTAAATCCGAATAAATATCCCCCGCACTGACAGGGGACAACATTACCGGCTTAAAATGTGTTGTCGCCCGGCGCACCTGACAACGTTTCCGGATTTCGAGGGGTCGGTTCCAACGAATCCCGGAGATTTCCGGGACCCGAATTTTGGTCGTTGAGTTTTACGATGATGGCGGTTCGGGGGGGACGGAAAAGGGAAGGTGTTATTTGGGACGGTTTTGATAAAATGGACGAAAAAGGTGGTCGTCATCGTTATACAGTGCGTCCCAGAGCAGGGCTGATGAAAATGAGAACGAATTTCCTGTAAACGTAGGTGCTAATAATACTGATCAACAATAATTTCAGGTGGATAAGACCACAACAACGGGAGCTATGACGGTTTGAAATTTCGATTTTTTTGAAAAAATGCCATTTCCCAGGTAAAAATCTAAACTATGATAGACAGCGACTTGAATTTGTTTTTATCGAATAGAGCGTCCTCTAAAACCTATATTTTGATACCAAACATGACCATATTGTCCTTCTTTAACGTGAATATTTTTAGTTTTTTGTTTTCCATTTTTCATTTTCGAGTTTTGTTCACACGCTTAGAGCGTGCAGATTTTTGTAGCTATGGATCAGCAAAATGGGTATTGTGGTAGATTCGAATGGGATGAAGACCTTAACGATCGAATAACAACTTTAGATTCACCAGGGATTCCTTGGTGATGACGAATATGGTGTTTTTGGGGGGTCTTACCCCTTACGTATTTTTGACCCAAAAAGTTGGGATTTTCGAAATCGATTTTATTATTCCTAGAGATACTTTGGACAATGCTGATTAACAATATACAAACAAAAAGTGGATACGGTCACAGGAGCGGGAGCTATGACGATTTGAAATTTCGATTTTTTTGAAAAAATGCCATTTGACAGATGAAAATCTAAACTATGATAGATAGCGACTTGAATTTGTTTTTATTGAATAGAGCGTCCTCGAAAACCTATATTTTGATACCAAACATGACCATATTGTCCTTCTTTAACGTGAATTTTTTTAGTTTTTTGTTTTCCATTTTTCATTTTCGAGTTTTGTTCACACGCTTAGAGCATGCAGAGTTTAGGTGCTATGGATCAGCAAAATGGGTATTCTGGTAGATTCGAATGGGATGAAGACCTTAACGATCGAATAACAACTTTAGATTCGCCAGGGATTCCTTGGTAATGACGAATATGGTGTTTTTGGGGGGTCTTACCCCTTACGTATTTTTGACCCAAAAAGTTGGGATTTTCGAAATCGATTTTATTATTCCTAGAGATACTTTGGACAATGCTGATTAACAATATACAAACAAAAAGTGGATACGGTCACAGGAGCGGGAGCTATGACGATTTGAAATTTCGATTTTTTTTAAAAAATGCCATTTGACAGATGAAAATCTAAACTATGATAGATAGCGACTTGAATTTGTTTTTATCGAATAGAGCGTCCTCGAAAACCTATATTTTGATACCAAACATGACCATATTGTCCTTCTTTAACGTGAATTTTTTTAGTTTTTTGTTTTCCATTTTTCATTTTCGAGTTTTGTTCACACGCTTAGAGCATGCAGAGTTTAGGTGCTATGGATCAGCAAAATGGGTATTCTGGTAGATTCGAATGGGATGAAGACCTTAACGATCGAATAACAACTTTAGATTCGCCAGGGATTCCTTGGTGATGACGAATATGGTGTTTTTGGGGGGTCTTACCCCTTACGTATTTTTGACCCAAAAAGTTGGGATTTTCGAAATCGATTTTATTATTCCTAGAGATACTTTGGACAATGCTGATTAACAATATACAAACAAAAAGTGGATACGGTCACAGGAGCGGGAGCTATGACGTTTTGAAATTTCGATTTTTTTGAAAAAATGCCATTTGACAGGTGAAAATCTAAACTATGATAGATAGCGACTTGAATTTGTTTTTATCGAATAGAGCGTCCTCGAAAACCTATATTTTGATACCAAACATGACCATATTGTCCTTCTTTAACGTGAATTTTTTTAGTTTTTTGTTTTCCATTTTTCATTTTCGAGTTTTGTTCACACGCTTAGAGCATGCAGATTTTTGGTGTTATGGGTCAGCAAAATGGGTATTCTGGTAGATTCGAATGGGATGAAGACCTTAACGATCGAATAACAACTTTAAATTCGCCAGGGATTCCTTGGTGATGACGAATATGGTGTTTTTGGGGGGTCTTACCCCTTACGAATTTTTGACCCAAAAAGTTGGGATTTTCGAAATCGATTTTATTATTCCTAGAGGTTCTTGGGACAATGCTGATTAACAATATACAAACAAAAAGTGGATACGGTCACAGGAGCGGGAGCTATGACGTTTTGAAATTTCGATTTTTTTGAAAAAATGCCATTTGACAGGTGAAAATCTAAACTATGATAGATAGCGACTTGAATTTGTTTTTATCGAATAGAGCGTCCTCGAAAACCTATATTTTGATACCAAACATGACCATATTGTCCTTCTTTAACGTGAATTTTTTTTAGTTTTTTGTTTTCCATTTTTCATTTTCGAGTTTTGTTCACACGCTTAGAGCATGCAGATTTTTGGTGTTATGGGTCAGCAAAATGGGTATTCTGGTAGATTCGAATGGGATGAAGACCTTAACGATCGAATAACAACTTTAGATTCGCCAGGGATTCCTTGGTGATGACGAATATGGTGTTTTTGGGGGGTCTTACCCCTTACGTATTTTTGACCCAAAAAGTTGGGATTTTCGAAATCGATTTTATTATTCCTAGAGGTTCTTGGGACAATGCTGATTAACAATATACAAACAAAAAGTGGATACGGTCACAGGAGCGGGAGCTATGACGTTTTGAAATTTCGATTTTTTTGAAAAAATGCCATTTGACAGGTGAAAATCTAAACTATGATAGATAGCGACTTGAATTTGTTTTAATCGAATAGAGCGTCCTCGAAAACCTATATTTTGATACCAAACATGACCATATAGCCCTTTTTTAACATGAATTTTTCCAGTTTTTCGTTTTCCATAATTAAATTTCGAGTTTTGTTCAGAAGCTCGAAACAATCAAAGTATATGTGATACTTGTCAGCCAAATGGGTTTTCTGCATGATTCGGATGGGTAGTAGCTCTTCCAGGTGGGAAAACGCCCGGTATGTATAGTCAACAGTGAAAAAAGCATGTACGGTATATACTCGAAATGAGGACGAGACAACATCGCTCCACAAATCACGCTCTTCATCCGGTAGAACCCAAACAAAATCAGAGCACATCGGCGTCGATCAGGCGTCCCCGCACGTGCCGGTAGCGTCGACCTCCGCGTCTTTCGGAGCTCCCGAGGGAGCGGTCGGAGCCGCGCTATTCGCAACGCGACATGTCGAACAATCGGTAATTGGAGAAACCTTCTAAATATTTGAATAGACGACTATATCGCGACATCGGGCCTAGGATATTTGCGAAACCCTACACGACGCGTCGTCGTCCGCCTCGCACGATCCAAACAAAGCGTCGTTTATTACGCCTCGACGGTTTCAATTCCCGCGACGAGTCTCGTCTCTTCAAACAAGGTGTTTGTCGGGCTTTAGATTTGTGGGTTTCGATCTGGGGAGCTTTTTGAATCGTTTTTGGCGTTTGAAGCATTTCCCGAGGAATTTTTAAAGGGTTTCCTAATTTGCAAAAGCTGAAAGCTCTCGTTCCTGGTCGCTACTCTCTAAAAAAATATTCGATGTTGCCACTTCGTTTTACATGGCAGAAAAGCCTTGGATCGAAATGTCAGCTCATCTTCCATTTCATTTTCGATATTCTTATTCTAGATCCCTATTTTTTTGTTGTTATTCAAGAACAAGGCAATGGGGTTTAATTTCACTCTTTTCCTGTTTCACTTTTATTCGTTTTCCCTCAAGGAAATTGCTAACGGGGGATTTTTTAACTATTTTCTTTTTGCTTTCATCAGAATAAGAAAATTACTCTATTTTACTATGTTTATTAAACTGGCAGATTGATAAAAATAGTAATATGTATTTATACTCCATTCACAATTATAAAATCACAACTCTGGCCTTGGAAATTTGACACATTCCACTCTGTATCGAAGTTATGACGTTTTTCAAAATATTTTTATGTTCCAAGTCAACACTATGTTGCCCTTTCTACATTCTTAGCGTATTTCTCAGAATGTGAATGAATTGGACCATAATTAACGTTTAAGTATATGAATTGATAGAAAGGATTCCTTTTCTAGTTATTCGCATGAAAAGTACAAGAGATCACTGTTGAAATATATTATTTTTCGCCATGGAAAAAAATTGCATTGCTTTCACATAATTTTTATATGCATGCTTGTGAATGTTCAATGTTTATTATCCTCTTGAACTGAAAGTTCAAGACTTGACGACATTTCATCTCATGAACAAGGAGTAAAATATTCTGACTGTATAGTTATTTATTAGTTTAAAAAATTTTCATACATTACTACCACAGTAGGTTTGTACAAATAAAATGGAATAGGTCAAACATATGCTTCACATTTATCATTCTCCTGTTCTAAAATAAGACACAAACTCCTGGAATATGGAAAAACCCGTTGTATTCTGGTTCAATATAGCCTATTTCTTCTTTCGGCAAAGGATTGATAGGAATGAAAACTCCAGTGACACATTTCAATTCATCGGAATCTGAATTCACCAATCGTTGAATGCAATATAGTGTTATTTCTTCTTTTTTTTAGCTTTTTCGACGTGTTTTTTTTTTCTGAAACAAGAAAACCATTAACAATAATAATTTAGAGACCGATGATGGCCATCCAGAACCCATTTACTTACGAAAATCATTCAATTTTATTCTGCAAGTTCTTTCCTCATAATTCCTCGAAAATCCTACCTGAGTCATATTTCCAGGTCGTTTGCGTTAGAAGATCGTATAAGGAAGCCTTCTTTGTCCATTTACACATTCCAAATAAATTTTGAGCACCAAAAACGATACCGAAACTAACCAAACTTTTTGGGGACCGGAATTTCGTTTGAAATCTTTCTAAACGGCCAGATACCTAAAAAAACTTCGTTATCAAGAGTAAAAAGGTCGATTAGTACTTACTTTCGCTTTATTTATGCTCATAAATCGATTTTTGGTCCAATTTGCCGTTCGTGATCACGCCAAAAGTCATGAAAGGAAAAAAATGACACTTGCACGAAATTTCTCATATAGACGGGAAACTTCTTCTGGACGACGAAGAACAAGAAAACAGGCGATTTCCTATCGATATTTCGCCCCAAAATCGCCGATCGATTCGAACTAACAAAATGTGGAATATCTTTGATACTTTTACTTTGATGTAAACAAAGACTGGCAACGTCGTTTTGTCTTCCACATAGCCTAAGCAGTAACATGATATTGAGTAATATCGAGATATCTTTTTTTTATTATTGAATAGAGGAACGAGGACGAAAAAATATTTCTGCAGATCATTTATGACCAACTCTATCGAAGGCCATTTATTGTTTATCACATCTCCATCAGCATCAGCACACATAACATCATCATATACGACCTCAATAAAGCTACGATTACAATTCTGCCCATAATCATTACACTTAATGTTTTTCGGTGCAAATACCTTTTTTATTACTTCGGAAATAACTTTCCCCCCACGAAAAAATCGCCCTACCGACGGGAATGTTTCCTTCCATTGTTCATTGTCCCATTACATCGTCGTTTCTCTTTTATTCATCCCGTCCGCGATGCGTATACAGGAATATCGTTCTAACTTCCATTGTTGTCGGTCTGTTGGGGTGGGTTCTCTGAACATGTGGTGAAAATTACTCTTCATATTTACAAGTATCGCTCCGTCGGGAGATCTTCGATTCGAAACTGGGTCTTGAGGGACCAGTCCAACGAATCGTGGAGGATTACATGATGATTTACATGGTGGGACATGATTAATGGATAGTACGTCATCTGCGGGTATGGGTACCTCGATTTAAAGAAAATTAGAAATCATTTTTTAAAGAAATATCCGAGTTTTGGAGTACACATCAAAGAAGCCATAAAACAACGTGGCAACGTCGAAATGTACTGTCGAAAAGGTACCTTCTACAAGACAGGAGCGTTATCAGTTTATAGGGAATAGAATCGAGCAATTTTCGACCTTTCTTCCGGTTCGAAGGACCCAGGTTTTGGTCCTCCCCGTCGGATAGGGCTGTTATCGTCCTGGCAGCGACATTCGATGCAGCAGGAACAGCAGCAGCAGGACGCGTGTCAGCGGCAGAGATAGCGCTGCGATCCGAGCCTGATTGACGTGCACACGCGGCCTAAGATTAACCGCTGCAGTTTCGCCGGTTGCCGACGCGACAGCGGCGTCCGTCGAGAAGGGGGGAATGTTTTGGACTTGTTATCATTTTTTCCTTGCCATTTTTCGAAATTTTGCTTCGTTTGGGAGAGACAGGGCGTAGAAAATCGATGAAAAAACATTTTTCTACCCTTAGTTATAGTAAGGAAGGGATAACAGTTCATTGCGCCTTAATAGAGCTGTTTTCACGACTAGATCTATAGGTATAGGTACTCCATTCACTTTTATAATGTATCCTAGTAGGCCATGATTTAGGTTTATCAAGTTTTTTTACTTGAAACTGACGCAGGTTGGCACTCGTGAAATGTCAAATAATTCTCAGAGACGTTGCCAATGCTGGTTTCTATTTATTCATTTTTAACTTTCTGAATGGAGTTAGTTCTTTTGAGGTTCAAATGTAACACAGGTTTCGTAGTGTTCAAAATTCAGATTTCTCATTAGTTTGATACCACAAAGTGTCCTACTGGAATGGGCTTTCCCGGTTGGTTGCAAAGAAGAACAGGTCTATGACTCTACCCACTTTTTCTGTGGTTCACCGAAAAACCCGGAATCTTCCTTCTTTTCTACCAGTGCAGTGCAAATTCACCCGCTGCCACGTCGCAACCTCGATACGCCAAAGTTCGAATATACTCTAGTTTTCTTCCCAAAGTCGGACCTCTTTACATTCGTACCTAAAAGTGTATTCGTCAAGTGAGATAAGGACTCTACGCGGTACAACACCTACGAAAGCAGACAGAAGCAGATACGTAACTTTTAAATGTGAACAACCGTAAGTACCATTTCCTACAGTGTTTACTTTGTGGTATTTATTTCTCTTTTATACATCCATTTTTATTTCTTCAATTCTCGTGACGACAAGAACTGGTACGCCAGTCCATTTCTTCTCTCCAAGAGAGCTCCTGTATTTTATTCACGTATCTAGTATTGCTACATTTTCATACTGGAGTGTTTCAAGTTGCCCAAAAAGGTATTTAAGTGTCTACTGAAGGCTTATTTCTTGAGAATTTTGGAGGGTGGGAAATTCCATAGGTCTGTCTATTCGTTTAGAAGTTTTTCTGTCGGGTAATTCGAGTACTTTTATTCTTTTTTCGAATGAACTATCACAAAGTAACGGACTATTCTGTCCATTATTTTTCAGTAAAATTTCAACACTCGATTCTTGATTTCCGTACAAGGAAAAAGTATAACTGAATCTTCCAACCATGTTCATATACGTGAAATATTTCCAGTATTAACAGAGAAAAAAGTTTTTTCAACATTTGCCAAGTCCCGGGAATTATTGAATTCAAATAATATTTTCTCAAATTCATTAATTTACCAAAGTAAATAAACATTTCGATAAATACGTAAATACAACGACCTATGTAAAAAGACCAACGTTGCTTTTCATCTGACAGGAAAATGACTATAACTTAAATTATTCAGAATATACACGGTGAAATGTGTCAAAAAGTCATGACCAAACGGGATACATTATAAAAGTGCATGGAGTGTAAGTCTTCTTGAAACATGTGAAGCATTCAAAACTCTGCATTACAGTAAAAAATAGTCAAGGCGTTTTATTTAGGAAAAAGGAGAAACATCAATTTTAAAGGGACCTGGTACACATCCGAGCTCGCGAGCTCCCTTCAAAAATTGGGCTTTTTATTTCCATGATATCTCAGTTCCTTTGCGGCGTAGACCAACAATTTTTTTTAAATTAAAGCTTAATCATTTCTCTAGAATATGTATCACTCGCTTCTCTGTTTTTCTTCGTATATTAGGAAAAAAACCTGGTGAACTGTAATTTCATGAAAATCTGGACAAACTATTTTATTTCCATGAATCTCAATTTTCGGCATAAATGTATGAAATTTTCAGTATACATGCGAAATAATATTTTCCAGAATGTGTATTGATCAGTTTTTTTGTTTATTGCTCCCCCAATTTTTAAATGAATTATAAAGTAGAAACTTTATTGTTCATATTTTCAACCAGGTTCTTTTCCTAATATACGCAGAAAAAACGAAAAAGCGAATAATACACATTCTGCAAAATATTATCCCGCATGTAAACTGAAAATCTTATATATTTATCCATAAAATTGACGGAGATATCATGGAAATAAAATCGTTTGTCCAGATTTTAATGAAATTACAGCTCACCAGGTTTTTCTCCTAACATACGAAGAAAAAGAGAAAAGCGAGTAATACACATTCTAGAGAAATGATGAAGCTTAAATTTGAAAAAAAATGTTGGTCTACGCCGCATACGAACTGAGATTTCATGGAAATAAAAAACCCAATTTTTGAAGGCAGCTCGGCGTGTACCAGGTCCTCTTAAGTAAAGGAATTATATTTGGCAATCAAAAACAGACATCCTGTGTATGTTAGATTTATCTTTTTGTTATCATGATGAGTTCATGAATCTTTCAGTAACCAAGACTAGTTATTGCAACCGTTTTCCTCTGAATAAGATCTTGCTCTTCGTGGAACCTTCCGGACTTGATCTATACAGCAGAATATGTGTCTCCATTCTCTCTTCTTAAACTCTGGAGCATCCAAATCTTTCCCTTCATGCACGCTCTATAAAGCCGAATACGAAACTCTGCAATTCCTCCGGAAAACATCTTCCGTGAAGAAAACACACATTTTTTTTTTTTTGGACGACATCGTCGCGATACTCCACGGGACCTGTCTCCACATCCCAAGTCCCCAGCAGAAGCGGTTGCAGCGGCAAAACAGCTAATCTATATTCATGGGGTTCCTCCCTCCACCTGCATCCCCATGACGGCTCTATCTCGCAAGCCACCTAGCGGACCGTCGCGACACTAGCTCCCTACGTGGTCCGTTCACAATCGATACCTCCGAGACCGAGAGAATTGGTAAAACGCACTCTCTTTACAGGTGAGGCTGAGAATTGTGCACTTTTTAACTGTGGATTTATCTCACCGAACGAAGCACTTTTTTCTACACCATCTTTCGAAGTTCAGGTACCTTCTAGACGTTGTTTTACGTATCAGAAAAGCCCTTGTTTCAAAATGTGGCTCATCTTCTATTGTAGTTCTCAATATTCTTATTCTAGATCTCTATTTTCTTTGTTGTTATTCAACAGAGCAATGGGGTTTAATTTCGTTCTGTTCTTTTTGACCCTTCTTGGTTTTCCCTGATTAAGAAAACGGCTTCTTTTGGAAGATACAGGTTGTTGGAAAACCTTGAAGAAAAAGGGCTTTTCCTCCCATACCTTTTTAACAGAATGAACAGATTTTTGTTGAAGAGTTCACTTTTCTTATGATGCATAATCCACAAACAACACTCTTTTCCTCTTATTCAAGAATGAGCTTGACTGAAAGTGAATTCAACGAAAAAGAGGACAAATTATTAGAAAAATCAATTGTTGTCATTCGTATTCTCGAGAACCATGGAGTTTTTTAAAGAGTTAGAAAAATGAAACATAAAAATAAGATTCAATCTGACCGTAAAAATCTGTTGTTGAAATGTTTACACCACTAAAAGCAAGTTTCTACAGCAAACAAGATACGAATATGAAAGATGAAAAATAATCATTTCAATGAAAGCGTTTATACAGGAAATAAGTTAAAATAAAGAATAAAAACAGAAGATAACAATTTTTTTCTTTTTACGTTATTTCATCTTATTTTATTTAGAAACTGATAATACGTATGTCCGAAATAACCTCGTTTCTGCATACAAAAAAAGCTGAGATTTGTATAAATTTTCAATTTTATCTATGTCAGTTATTTCTCTTTGATTTTTGTGAAATGTGTAAAAGTGGAAATGAAGTCATTCATTATTATTATCTAAAAAATTGGAATCATTCAGAATGCCCCACAGAATTATGAAATACACTCATAACACTACTCTAGAAAATTCACCAAGACGTTCAAGGAATTAAATAAACCTGCTGGTGAATCTTAAGGATTTGATTATTTCGGAGGTAAAAATTCCTCCATCAACTTTGCGACGGGAGCTGAGCGCGCGCTCGAAGCAATCGTGAACGGACCACGATCCTCCCGTGCCTCTCCCTGACTGTACTATGATTGAATCCTGGCTTCTACCCGGACTGTACATAATAGACATCGGGCGCGCGGCCCGTTAATCTGCGTTTCCCTGGCAACCGGGGATAGCTATCAACAATACCGGCCCTGGGCTTCCCCCTGCCTCACCCCCAAACCCCCAAAAACCACCCCGTTCTCGATCGGGAGACACCACGCTCCTTGGGAGGACCGTGTGTTGGAGTGACGACGGACAGGTGGGAGGAGGTGAAGGGGGAATGCGACAAGGGGGATATTTCGATACATTTTTGATTGTTCGGGTCGAAATTTGAAATTCAGTGTCCTAGGATGCAGGAATTCGTCCATATTGATGGGTTTTGAGAGTGAAAACGAGAAATAATCGATGGGGTTGAATCCGGAGAAATGGGTGATGCACTGTCTAAACCCATGTTGTAGAAAGTAGCTCTGATTGACATTCGACGGTCAACACTTCAGTGCACTTATTCATTTCAGTTAGCATCTTCGAACCATCATTTGATTTTCAGAAAATATCATTTGATCTTCAGAATGTGCTCATCAATTGCCGAAAATATGTCTAATTACTTGAATTTCAAGATTAATCATTTGGAATTCAGAAAGATTTATTATAGATTCAGAAAGTTTGTCTACATATTTCAACCTGCTGAATTTCAAATATTATTTTCTGGTCATCTCCTTCAAAATTAGTCGAAAACATTTGACCTATTTCTCAACACTATTGCTTATTTAATTTGTCACTAATAATTTGATATTCAGAAAGTTATATCATCTGAAGTTCAGAAGATTTCAAAAGGATACTTTTGATATTCAGATCTTTTGTATTTCTTAACTCATTTTCTGTTTTCATTCCACAGTGGTCATTTGATATTCAGAAAGTATCACTTGTCATTTAGAATTGTTTATTCGCTTTCTGATTTGCCGTAAATGTTAAATGAATTTGGAAAATTTCTTCAGAACAACTAGATTTCGTATTCATGTATATTTTTGATTTTTCTGAACGTAGTCCTACGGCATTTCATCTATATTCATCAAACGTCAATTCAAATTCACACATCGAGAAATTTGATATTCAGAAAATTATATTTGAGGTTCAGAAATTTTAATTCCAGTGCAGAAAGTATTCAATTAAATACAGACGAGTTTATTGATTACAGAATATATCATTTGAAGTTCAGATTTTTTTGTGAATTCAGAAAGAAATTGTTGAGTTATAAGTTTTCTGAATAATCCATTTATTCAATATAATAATAAGGATGTCGATCTATACTCGAAGAAAAAAACTGAATAACAAACTTCCTAAAAGGAATCATTTCTGTTTCCTAATTCATTATACGAAATATGCCTATATGAAACTATCAGGATTCAGGTTACATGAGAATTAAATCTGTCACCAGTCACCACATACACTTGAGTGTGGAGTAGACTTCAACCAAATAACGAATGAATATTGAACCCTATTTATGATCTTTCGTTCTGTGAGAAAATAGAGATTTGGTTTTGCTGTATATATTTCAACAGCCAATTGTTCAGAACATATCGTTTGATCTTCAGAAATATGTCTAATTACTTACCTTTCAAGATGAGGCATTTGGAATTCAGAAAGATTCATTATCAGTTCCGAAAGTTTGTAAACAAATTTCAACCTGCTGAACTTCAAATATTATTTTCTGACCATCTCCTTCAAAATTAGTCCAAAACATTTGACCTGCTTTCTCAACACTATTGCTAATTTAATTTGTCACTAATAATTTGATATTCAGAAAGTGAGAAAGTATTATATCATTTGAAGTTCAGAAGATTTTATTAGTATTTCTGAAGGATACTCACGATATTCAGAACTGTTGTATATTGAAGCTCATTTTCTGTCTATCTGATTTATTTTCATTCCACACTCGTCATTTGATATTCAGAAAGTATCACTTGTCATTTGGAATTGTTTATTCGCTTTCTGATTTGCCGAAAATGTTAAATGAATTCGGATAATTTTCGTATTTATTTTTCTGGAAATTTTAAAAGTTGTCCTATGGCATCTGATCTAGGTTTAGTAAATGTCAATTCAGTTTCAGACATGTCATTTGATATTCAGAAAATTACATTTGAGGTTCAGAAATTTGTAGAAAGTATTCAATAAAATACAGACGAGTTTGATACTTTCAAAATATATCATTTGAAGTTCAGAAAGCAACGTTTTCTTTTAACATCAATTGTTTTCATATCTACTCTGATCACTGATTTCTAGACTAATATGCACATTGCATGAACTATGTGGACAAACATTAAACATTTTCTGAATATCAATTGGAGTGTATGGAGTTAGAAGGATATATTCAGAAAATCTGAAAATGTTCCGAATTTCAATCGAAAACGTTACAGCGCATTGAAAATTCAACTTCCCTGCACCCTACACAGAATCTCGATACCATCTGCGTTAACACCCGATTGACGTGGTGCGTCCTCCGCGTATACACAGTGTCCCGTTTTGATTTATATCCAGATCTGCGCCAGATTCAGATTAAGGTATTGTTTGCGCCTCGGTGATCGCCACCCCACTGCACCGTGGCTCTCTCTCTCTCTTGGGTCTATTTTTTTTTTTGATTGATGGTAATTTATGTATCAACTGGAAGAATCTGGCGACCAGGGACTCGATGGCGATAAGGAATCATCGACGGGGGATCGGATTTTGCATTATTACGCCGGGTATTGTGGACCGGAAATGATACCGCTTAAACAATGGGGTTTGCACCCTCGAAATGCTCGTGGTGCTCGCAGATTCGATTGTGAGGTCTAATTTTGGGATCGATAGAGCCAAGTAACCAAATTTTTGAATTTCAGTTCGTTCAAAACATCGTCTATATAGGATGTTTTCATTTCTAGCGAGGATGAGGAAGGAAAAGATCGTCCATCAATAAAAAAAAAGACAGTAAACCGCGAAAAGCCGTATCATTAATTCCGGACGCGCACTGGGCGATAGAACTCAATCCGGTACATAATTCTAACGCCATTACTAGACCCCGTAATTTATTACAACTATAAAATATTAACGAACGCTGGCCGGCCGACTACAATTTCCGATAAATCGTGTTTTATATCGGCGAAATTGAATTTCAAAGAAAATTAGTTATGGGATCGTCCCCGCCCGATCGGTACGCTCGTCGTGTATTACGCGGCTTCGAGGTAATGAAACGCGATTAGAGATAGGAGTCCGTCACGGCCCAGTTTGCGGTCCACCGCAAATCATAGGCATGGGTCTGTTATTTCGGATACCGTACGTAAATGACGTGAGGAACGCGGGACAAGGGGACTGGGAGATCAAAAAGTATTGTTCCATGCATAATTCTCGAATGTAGTTAGGGATATCGTATTCATTCGTTTTGAAAAGTAGGCAAATCTTCGACAAAATCGTTGTAAAATCATTCAAAACTCAATTACAACTTGAATCGATCCAATAAAAATCAGTATGAGACATTTTGTCAATCTGGTCGCCTTTTTTCTGAAGTTTGGTTTTTTGCATATGCTTCATGAATGTTCTTATTTTGAAATGAAGTCAGTTTATCAACGGCTTCGATTTGAAACGAGTTTTCTGAAAATGCCAAGACGTAAATTAACAAACGCTGAGGCTAATAGGGCTATCGGAATGCTACAGGATGGCCTAACTCAGGTTGTTGAAGCGGAAAGGCTCCAAGTCAGCCAAAGTGTGATATCTCGACTTTGGAATAGGTTCAGGGAGACAGCTTCCGTGTTGGAAAGACCAAGGCTTGGTGGGCGACGAAAAACAACACCTGCTCAGGATCGTTTCATCACCGTTTCGGCGAGAAGAAACCCTACAGCTACGTGTAGAATGCTACGGAATACTCCTCAAAATGCAGATGGGGTTTAAGTTCCCATCGAAACCATCAGACGACGTTTGAGAGAGGTGAATCTAGGTTCTAGACGTCCATTAAGAGGAGTTCCATTAACACGTGACCATAAGCGTCAAAGACTGGAATGGGCAAGGCAACATATCAATTGGAACGATCAATGGCGTAGTGTCCTTTTCACTGATGAATCCAGATATGGACGATTTTCAGATTCTCGAAGAATAAGGGTATGGACAATCACACGCATACCCCGTAATCGTCGCTATGTCCAAGAAGTTCATCCATTCCGAGGGGGTAGTGATATGGTATGGGCCGTGATTTGTTTCAACGGGCGCACAGATCTACACATTTGTCCTGGGAATATGACCGCCTTACACTATAGGCAGCATGTCATTGACAATGTTGTGCCAAATTTTCACGCTGCTATTGGTGAAACTTTTCAATTTCTAGACGATAACGCTAGACCACACCGTGCAGCCATAGTTGAGAATGCGCGCGAGGAGCTTGGTATTCCACATTAACCAATACCTCCGCACTCACTAGATTTGAATTGCATAGAACATGCATGGGATATGCTCCAAAGAAGATTAGATAATCATCAACCTACCCCAGAATCCTTAAATGATCTGAGAGAGCTTCTGCCCCGTTTATGGAACCAAATTCCTCAAGAAATGTTCAACAACCTCGTGTGTAGTATGCGAAGAAGATGTCAAGCTGTTATTGATGCCCGTGGAGGCCATACATTGTATTGATAGTCTTGAAATGCTTGGATTCTCTGGAAATAAAATTTCGGTATTTTACTCGATTTTTCTTAACCACCCTGTATACGCTGCAGACCTACAGGCTAACATTTATTTGGAACTTGAAATCATATGTAATATGAATTTTCATCACAAAAATCTTATTTCAACTATATATTTTTTTTTTCAATTTAAGTCAATATCCCTTACTCATGTGGAGCAGTTTATTTCAATACATACTTGCTACAGAAAACCATGTTTAATTGAACAATTGGAATTTTCGTGATATCTCCAACAGAAAACGAGATATACTCGTAGCTAAATATTTGAAATAGCAATTTTTCAGAAACGCTCTGTAACTCGAGAACCGATTTAGATATCCTGGATCTGTTTGCTGGCCATTGATTATTTTGAAAAAAGAGATCGGGAGTCCTTGAACATTTTTTCGCTAACCCTGTACGTATAAGCAAAAAATCGGTGCGAAGAAAACACGTTGAACAATATCGTCGTTCTAAGATGCAAATTGCCCAAGTCCATTTTTGATGAAAACAAAGGTATTAGTGCCTTCTAGTGACAAACGCACAAACCAATGATCTGACAGCGGCCAAGGACCCAAATTTAACTTTTACACGCCATAATTCCATATTTAAATTTTGTTTGCTTCTAATTAAAATTCAAATTCACAACGTTTTTTAGCTCTCCTGCAAAACTGTCATTTTGTGAGTTAATCTGACAGCGGCCAAGGACCCAAATTTAACTTTTACACGCCATAATTCCATATTTAAATTTGGTTTGCTTCTAATTAAAATTCAAATTTACAACGTTTTTTAGCTCTCCTGCAAAACTGTCATTTTGTGAGTTAGGCAATTTGCATCTTAGAACGACGATATGGAAAAAGAAGTTGAAAAAAACGAAAATTAATGAGATATTCGAGAAAGAATAACAAACAGAAAAAAACTCCAGAACAGGATAACTTTCAATTTGAACAATTGCTTTCTCTTAATGTTAAATGCAGTTGCCTACACGACGAATCTACCTACAAGTGCGCTCAATTCTGATTTCTCGTAATTTAGGTGACTTTTTTTTCTCTTCGTTTTCTTCTCCTTCCACTTAGGCCAAGTGGCTTTAGCGATGTTTCCCTCTCGTCAAAGATTCCCGAGTCGATCAAACTCGGCAGCTTCGCACGCATTGTTTTTTTCCGGCCCCCAAACAACCCTCCAACCCCCTCGGGTCGCCGATTCCCCGCCTAATTATATGTATATTTGTATTGTTCGGCGGCCGTGTCCCGGAGGCGTCTTCTCCCCCGCCGCGACGCGCGCGTCCGTCGTTTGTTTTTTCCGCATCGCGGCCCGGCTAACTCGATTACGGGGACGAAAGTCACGGTTCCCGAATCAACGCAAACAAAACACAAGCATGTCTTTTCTCTAGAAAACCGATCTTACTGTGCCCAGCATAAAATTGTCGGGAGTGACCATACCATTGAAGTCATCCATTTCGATGCTTGACATTACTGTCGGCAGTAACCTTTCCTGGGAGAATCACGTGAGATCCATTGCTAAAAGTGCATCCCGAAAACTTAGTTTTCTGTTTCGTGCCAGGAGCTATTTCACCTCAAGTCAGCTGCTTATGATCTATAAGGCACAGATTCGACCTGTCCTGGAATACTGTTCCCATATTTGGAGTGCTGCACCTAAACACACCCTAAAACTCTTGGATTCCGTACAAAAAAGGGCAATTCGTCTCGTGGGTGATGCATCGCTTACAAGCTCGCTCACTTCCCTGGAACACCGTAGAAAAGTGGGCGATCTGTCTCTATTTTATAGATATTTCCATCTTCTGAATTATCAGCAATCGTTCCCCCTCTGGCAGTCTCTTCCAGACTAACCCGTCAAGTTAAGTCTTCACACCCCTTCGTGGTAACTTTGGAGACCTGCAGAACATCTCTTTTCAAAGACTCGTTCATCCAACGAACAGCGAGGCTTTGGAACACATTGCCTAGGGAGGTGTTCCCCGAGGCATATAACCTCCAGAAATTCAAGAAGAACACCAATTCCTACCTGCTTGCCCTTGGTTCTCACGATGTTCTCTGAACATTACAGGATATTCCTTTTCGTGAAAATCACAACATAAAAATCACATAAGATCAGTTCGCTTTGACAGAAGGCGAAGTCTGTTTACCGTATAGTGACGTCATCATAATCACTTCGTTTCAGCAGGAACTTTGAAAACAATTTTTATTTAAGCATTTTTTATTGGTATTTGCTATATTTTTTCCATGAAAATATTTTTTTCGTGTTTGTATAGGGCTTATCTACAAATTCCAAAGTCATTTCCAAAAAATAGTCAACATCCCTATTGTTTCGACAAAGTAGCAAATCCTCTTCAACGGCAAACAATCGACCGATCGAAAACCGATCTTCCCTTGTTTACACCACATGTCGGCGTATTTTTAAACAGGACCATATGGCCTTCGCGATCGTCCCGCGGGATTCGAACGAGGATGATGCCACGGTCATCCCTCGGGCGTTATCTGCTGGAGGGCGAAGAAACGATCGCTCACGACGTTCCCGACATTCGGTCAACTGGCCCCAGGGGAAAAATCGGACAGAGGTTTCGACGGATATCGGGTGTGGGGTTGTTATCGGGGGGTTTGTTTCAGGATCTGACGGTTGGGGTGGCGAAACGCTGCGTTGATTTTTTTTTGGAATCCTTGTTTTTTTTCCGGAAAATAATTGACTCTGATATTTTTTGCGACAATAGACTTGTCTTGTTCAATGTGTCTTTTAGATCTCTTCAAACCTTTGTTAGATGAGTGTGTTTCTGCTCACCTGTATCGAAAAAAATCCCCTCGTTTCATTTAGTTTTTCCGTTCGATGTTGTGTCGGACGAAAACGGCCTCGGGCATTTTCGAGATGGCCAGGCAGGGCAAGGAACATGCATCAAAAATGTAATTACAAAGTGGGAGTGACCGGGCACGATACCATTACCGGGCTCGGGCTTCGAGGTAGGCTGTTATTATGCGGTGGCAGAGCCGATAGCGGGACATGTCTGCCTCTTGCTACCGTGTGCGTTGGGCCTTAGGACAACCGTACCTCGGTGGCCGTACGTCCAGTGAATCCCTGATTCACCTGAATTTGCCCAAGGTGTAGAATTTTGATTTGAGCTTTCTGGAATTGGCGAATGAAATAATTTCGATATTGTAATTGTTTTTTTTTTCTTGAGAAACTCACATCTCCGAAATGAATGCCTGTTTCTCGTTAGGTTTTTCACTGAAATACTCGTATTCGAATGATCCATGATTATCGATTTGTGAATGGATTCGACGAGCTTTGTGGAATTGGTAAGAAATATTTTGGATCTTTTTTGTTTTTATTTTTGAGAATTCATATCTCCGAAATGAATGCCTCTTTTGCGATAATTTCTTCACCGTAATACGTACCTTCGAATGCTCCACAAATATCAACCGCAAAAAGCCTCCAGGAAGCCGTCTGGAAACCGCAAAAAAATTATTTATGGCTTTTTTCATTGTTTTCATTTTCTTCAAAAATTCATATCTCCGGAATGAATGCCTATTTCGCGAGGATTTTTTCACCAAAATACGTGCCCTCATATGCTCCACGAATATCAACCAGAAAAAGCCTCCAAGAAGGCGTCTGGAATTTGCAAAAAAAATATTTATGGCTTTTTTCATTGTTTCCATTTTCTTTTAAAATTCATATCTCCGGAATGAATGCCTCTTTTGCGAGGATTTTTTCACCAAAATACGTGCCTTCATATGCTCCACGAATATCAACCAGAAAAAGCCTCCAAGAAAGCGTCTGGAGTTTGCAAAAAAATTATTTATGGCTTTTTTCATTGTTTCCATTTTCTTTTAAAATTCATATCTCCGGAATGAAAGCCTATTTCGCGAGGATTTTTTCACCAAAATACGTGCCTTCATATGCTCCACAAATATCAACCAGAAAAAGCCTCCAAGAAGGCGTCTGGAGTTTGCAAAAAAATTATTTATGGCTTTTTTCATTATTTCCTTTTTCTTCAAAAATTCATATCTCCGGAATGAAAGCCTATTTCGCGAGGATTTTTTCACCAAAATACGTGCCTTCATATGCTCCACGAATATCAACCAGAAAAAGCCTCCAAGAAGGCTTCTGGAATTTGCAAAAAAATTATTTATGGCTTTTTTCATTGTTTTCATTTTCTTCAAAAATTCATATCTCCGGAATGAAAGCCTATTTCGCGGTGATTTTTTCACCAAAATACGTGCCTTCGAATGCTTCACGAATATCAACCAGAAAAAGCCTTCTGGAATTTGCAAAAAAATTATTTATGGCTTTTTTCATTGTTTCCATTTTCTTTAAAAATTCATATCTCCGGAATGAATGCCTCTTTTGCGATGGTTTTTTCACCAAAATACGTGCCTTCGAACGCTTCACGAATATCAACCAAAAAAAGCCTCCAGGAAGCAGTCTGGAATTTGCAAAAAAATTATTTATGGCTCTTTTCATTATTTCCATTTTCTTTAAAATTCATATCTCCGGAATCGAAGCCTATTTCGCGATGATTTTTTCACCAAAATACGTGCCTTCGAATGATTCACGAATATCAACCAGAAAAAGCCTCCAGGAAGCAGTCTGGAATTTGCAAAAAAATTATTTATGGCTTTTTTCATTGTTTTCATTTTCTTCAAAAATTCATATCTCCGGAATGAAAGCCTATTGCGCGAGGATTTTTTAACCAAAATACGGGCCTTCGAACGCTTCACGAATATCAACCAAAAAAAGCCTCCAGGAAGCAGTCTGGAATTTGCAAAAAAATTATTTATGGCTTTTTTCATTGTTTCCATTTTCTTTAAAAATTCATATCTCCGGAATGAATGCCTCTTTTGCGATGGTTTTTTCACCAAATGACGTTCCTATAAATGCTTCACGAAAACCAACCTGAAAGTGACATCAAGAAGCCTCGTGGAATTTCCAAAAAAATAATTTATGATTTTTTTATTGTTTCAATTTTCTTGAAAAACTCATATCTCCGAAATGGAAGCCTATTTCGCGAGGATTTTTTCACCACAATACGTGCCTTCGAACGCTTCACGAATATCAACCAAAAAAAGCCTCCAGGAAGCAGTCTGGAATTTGCAAAAAAATTATTTATGGCTCTTTTCATTATTTCCATTTTCTTTAAAAATTCATATCTCCGGAATCGAAGCCTATTTCGCGATGATTTTTTCACCAAAATACGTGCCTTCGAATGCTTCACGAATATCAACCAGAAAAAGCCTTCAGGAAGCAGTCTGGAATTTGCAAAAAAATTATTTATGGCTTTTTTCATTGTTTTCATTTTCTTCGAAAATTCATATCTCCGGAATGAAAGCCTATTTCGCGAGGATTTTTTCACCAAAATACGTGCCTTCATATGCATCACGAATATCAACCAGAAAAAGCCTCCAAGAAGGCGTCTGGAATTCGCAAAAAAATTATTTATGGCTTTTTTCATTATTTCCATTTTCTTCAAAATTTCATATCTCCGGAATGAAAGCCTATTTCGCGAGGATTTTTTCACCAAAATACGTGCCTTCAAATGCTCCACGAATATCAACCAGAAAAAGCTTCCAAGAAGGCGTCTGGAATTTGCAAAAAAATTATATATGGCTTTTTTCATTGTTTCCATTTTCTCTTAAAATTCATATTTCCGGAATGAAAGCCTATTTCGCGAGGATTTTTTCACCAAAATACGTGCCTTCATATGCTTCACGAACATCAACCAGAAAAAGCCTCCAAGAAGGCGTCTGGAATTTGCAAAAAAATTATTTATGGCTTTTTTCATTATTTCCATTTTCTTCAAAAATTCATATCTCGTGAATGAGAGCCTATTTCGCGAGGATTTTTCACCAAAATACGTGCCTTCATATGCTTCACGAATATCAACCAGAAAAAGCCTCCAGGAAGGCGTCTGGAATTTGCAAAAAAATTATTTATGGCTTTTTTCATTAATTCCATTTTCTTCAAAATTTCATATCTCCGGAATGAAAGCCTATTTCGCGAGGATTTTTTCACCAAAATACGTGCCTTCAAATGCTCCACGAATATCAACCAGAAAAAGCTTCCAAGAAGGCGTCTGGAATTTGCAAAAAAATTATTTATGGCTTTTTTCATTATTTCCATTTTCTTCAAAAATTCATATCTCCGGAATGAGAGCCTATTTCGCGAGGATTTTTTCACCAAAATAAGTGCCTTCATATGCTCCACGAATATCAACCAGAAAAAGCCTCCAGGAAGGCGTCTGGAATTTGCAAAAAAATTATTTATGGCTTTTTTCATTATTTCCATTTTCTTCAAAATTTCATATCTCCGGAATGAAAGCCTATTTCGCGAGGATTTTTTCACCAAAATACGTGCCTTCAAATGCTCCACGAATATCAACCAGAAAAAGCTTCCAAGAAGGCGTCTGGAATTTGCAAAAAAATTATATATGGCTTTTTTCATTGTTTCCATTTTCTCTTAAAATTCATATTTCCGGAATGAAAGCCTATTTCGCGAGGATTTTTTCACCAAAATACGTGCCTTCATATGCTCCACGAATATCAAACAGAAAAAGCCTCCAAGAAGGCGTCTGGAATTTGCAAAAAAATTATTTATGGCTTTTTTCATTATTTCCATTTTCTTCAAAAATTCATGTCTCCGGAATGAGAGCCTATTTCGCGAGGATTTTTTCACCAAAATACGTGCCTTCATATGCTCCACGAATATCAAACAGAAAAAGCCTCCAAGAAGGCGTCTGGAATTTGCAAAAAAATTATTTATGGCTTTTTTCATTATTTCCATTTTCTTCAAAAATTCATATCTCCGGAATGAGAGCCTATTTCGCGAGGGTTTTTTCACCAAAATACGTGCCTTCATATGCTCCACGAATATCAAACAGAAAAAGCCTCCAAGAAGGCGTCTGGAATCTGCAAAAAAATTATTTATGGCTTTTTTCATTATTTCCATTTTCTTCAAAAATTCGTATCTCCGGAATGAGAGCCTATTTCGCGATGATTTTTTCACCAAAATACGTGCCTTCATATGCTCCACGAATATCAACCAGAAAAAGCCTCCAAAAAGGCGTCTGGAATTTGCAAAAAAATCATTTATGGCTTTTTTCATTATTTCCATTTTCTTCAAAAACTAATATCTCCGGAATGAAAGCCTATTTCGCGAGGATTTTTTCACCAAAATACGTGCCTTCATATGCTTCACGAATATCAACCAGAAAAAGCCTCCAAGAAGGCGTCTGGAATCTGCAAAAAAATTATTTATGGCTTTTTTCATTATTTCCATTTTCTTCAAAAATTCATATCTCCGGAATGAGAGCCTATTTCGCGAGGATTTTTTCACCAAAATACGTGCCTTCATATGCTCCACGAATATCAACCAGAAAAAGCCTCCAAGAAGGCGTCTGGAATCTGCAAAAAAATTATTTATGGCTTTTTTCATTATTTCCATTTTCTTCAAAAATTCATATCTCCGGAATGAGAGCCTATTTCGCGAGGATTTTTTCACCAAAATACGTGCCTTCATATGCTCCACGAATATCAAACAGAAAAAGCCTCCAAGAAGGCGTCTGGAATTTGCAAAAAAATTATTTATGGCTTTTTTCATTATTTCCATTTTCTTCAAAAATTCGTATCTCCGGAATGAGAGCCTATTTCGCGATGATTTTTTCACCAAAATACGTGCCTTCATATGCTCCACGAATATCAAACAGAAAAAGCCTCGAAGAAGGCGTCTGGAATCTGCAAAAAAATTATTTATGGCTTTTTTCATTATTTCCATTTTCTTCAAAAATTCATATCTCCGGAATGAGAGCCTATTTCGCTAGGATTTTTTCACCAAAATACGTGCCTTCATATGCTCCACGAATATCAAACAGAAAAAGCCTCCAAGAAGGCGTCTGGAATCTGCAAAAAAATTATTTATGGCTTTTTTCATTATTTCCATTTTCTTCAAAAATTCGTATCTCCGGAATGAGAGCCTATTTCGCGATGATTTTTTCACCAAAATACGTGCCTCCATATGCTCCACGAATATCAACCAGAAAAAGCCTCCAAGAAGGCGTCTGGAATTTGCAAAAAAATCATTTATGGCTTTTTTCATTATTTCCATTTTCTTCAAAAATTAATATCTCCGGAATGAAAGCCTATTTCGCGAGGATTTTTTCACCAAAATACGTGCCTTCATATGCTTCACGAATATCAACCAGAAAAAGCCTCCAAGAAGGCGTCTGGAATTTGCAAAAAAATTATTTATGGCTTTTTTCATTGTTTCCATTTTCTTTTAAAATTCATATCTCCGGAATGAAAGCCTATTTCGCGAGGATTTTTTCACCAAAATACGTGCCCTCATATGCTCCACGAATATCAACCAGAAAAAGCCTCCAAGAAGGCGTCTGGAATTTGCAAAAAAATTATTTATGGCTTTTTTTCATTGTTTCCATTTTCTTTAAAAATTCATATCTCCAGAATGAAAGCCTATTTCGCGATGATTTTTTCACCAAAATACGTGGCTTCATATGCTCCACGAATATCAACCAGAAAAAGCCTCCAAGAAGGCGTCTGGAATTTGCAAAAAAATTATTTATGGCTTTTTTCATTGTTTCCATTTTCTTTTAAAATTCATATCTCCAGAATGAAAGCCTATTTCGCGAGGATTTTTTCACCAAAATACGTGCCTTCATATGCTCCACGAATATCAACCAGAAAAAGCCTCCAAGAAGGCGTCTGGAATTTGCAAAAAAATTATTTATGGCTTTTTTCATTGTTTCCATTTTCTTTAAAAATTCATATCTCCGGAATGAGAGCCTATTTCGCGAGGATTTTTTCACCAAAATACGTGCCTTCATATGCTCCACGAATATCAACCAGAAAAAGCCTCCAAGAAGGCGTCTGGAATTTGCAAAAAAATTATTTATGGCTTTTTTTCATTGTTTCCATTTTCTTTAAAAATTCATATCTCCAGAATGAAAGCCTATTTCGCGAGGATTTTTTCACCAAAATACGTGCCTTCATATGCTCCACGAATATCAACCAGAAAAAGCCTCCAAGAAGGCGTCTGGAATTTGCAAAAAAATTATTTATTGCTTTTTTTCATTGTTTCCATTTTCTTTAAAAATTCATATCTCCAGAATGAGAGCCTATTTCGCGATGATTTTTTCACCAAAATACGTGACTTCATATGCTCCACGAATATCAACCAGAAAAAGCCTCCAAGAAGGCGTCTGGAATTTGCAAAAAAATTATTTATGGCTTTTTTCATTGTTTCCATTTTCTTTTAAAATTCATATCTCCGAAATGAAAGCCTATTTCGCGAGGATTTTTTCACCAAAATACGTGCCTTCATATGCTCCACGAATATCAACCAGAAAAAGCCTCCAAGAAGGCGTCTGGAATTTGCAAAAAAATTATTTATGGCTTTTTTCATTATTTCCATTTTCTTCAAAAATTCATATCTCCGGAATGAGAGCCTATTTCGCAATGATTTTTTCACCAAAATACGTGCCTTCATATGCTCCACGAATATCAACCAGAAAAAGCCTCCAAGAAGGCGTCTGGAATTTGCAAAAAAATTATTTATGGCTTTTTTCATTGTTTCCATTTTCTTTTAAAATTCATATCTCCAGAATGAAAGCCTATTTCGCGAGGATTTTTTCACCAAAATACGTGCCTTCATATGCTCCACGAATATCAACCAGAAAAAGCCTCCAAAAAGGCGTCTGGAATTTGCAAAAAAATTATTTATGGCTTTTTTCATTATTTCCATTTTCTTCAAAAATTCATATCTCCGGAATGAGAGCCTATTTCGCGAGGATTTCTTCAAAAAAATACGTGCCTTCATATGCTCCACGAATATCAACCAGAAAAAGCCTCCAAGAAGGCGTCTGGAATTTGCAAAAAAATTATTTATGGCTTTTTTCATTGTTTCCATTTTCTTTTAAAATTCATATCTCCGGAATGAAAGCCTATTTCGCGATGATTTTTTCACCAAAATACGGGCCTTCGAACGCTTCACGAATATCAACCAAAAAAAGCCTCCAGGAAGCAGTCTGGAATTTGCAAAAAAATTATTTATGGCTTTTTTCATTGTTTCCATTTTCCTTAAAAATTCATATCTCCGGAATGAGAGCCTATTTCGCGATGATTTTTTCACCAAAATACGTGCCTTCATATGCTCCACGAATATCAACCAGAAAAAGCCTCCAAGAAGGCGTCTGGAATTCGCAAAAAAATTATTTATGGCTTTTTTCATTGTTTCCATTTTCTTTTAAAATTCATATCTCCAGAATGAAAGCCTATTTCGCGAGGATTTTTTCACCAAAATACGTGCCTTCATATGCTCCACGAATATCAACCAGAAAAAGCCTCCAAAAAGGCGTCTTGAATTTGCAAAAAAATTATTTATGGCTTTTTTCATTATTTCCATTTTCTTTAAAAATTCATATCTCCGGAATGAGAGCCTATTTCGCGAGGATTTTTTCACCAAAATACGTGCCTTCATATGCTCCACGAATATCAACCAGAAAAAGCCTCCAAAAAGGCGTCTGGAATTTGCAAAAAAATTATTTATGGCTTTTTTCATTGTTTCCATTTTCTTCAAAAATTCATATCTCCGGAATGAGAGCCTATTTCGCAATGATTTTTTCACCAAAATACGTGCCTTCATATGCTCCACGAATATCAACCAGAAAAAGCCTCCAAGAAGGCGTCTGGAATTTGCAAAAAAATTATTTATGGCTTTTTTCATTGTTTCCATTTTCTTTTAAAATTCATATCTCCAGAATGAAAGCCTATTTCGCGAGGATTTTTTCACCAAAATACGTGCCTTCATATGCTCCACGAATATCAACCAGAAAAAGCCTCCAAAAAGGCGTCTGGAATTTGCAAAAAAATTATTTATGGCTTTTTTCATTATTTCCATTTTCTTCAAAAATCCATATCTCCGGAATGAGAGCCTATTTCGCGAGGATTTTTTCAAAAAAATACGTGCCTTCATATGCTCCACGAATATCAACCAGAAAAAGCCTCCAAGAAGGCGTCTGGAATTTGCAAAAAAATTATTTATGGCTTTTTTCATTGTTTCCATTTTCTTTTAAAATTCATATCTCCGGAATGAAAGCCTATTTCGCGATGATTTTTTCACCAAAATACGGGCCTTCGAACGCTTCACGAATATCAACCAAAAAAAGCCTCCAGGAAGCAGTCTGGAATTTGCAAAAAAATTATTTATGGCTTTTTTCATTGTTTCCATTTTCTTTAAAAATTCATATCTCCGGAATGAGAGCCTATTTCGCGATGATTTTTTCACCAAAATACGTGCCTTCATATGCTCCACGAATATCAACCAGAAAAAGCCCCCAAGAAGGCGTCTGGAATTTGCAAAAAAATTATTTATGGCTTTTTTCATTGTTTCCATTTTCTTTTAAAATTCATATCTCCAGAATGAAAGCCTATTTCGCGAGGATTTTTTCACCAAAATACGTGCCTTCATATGCTCCACGAATATCAACCAGAAAAAGCCTCCAAAAAGGCGTCTTGAATTTGCAAAAAAATTATTTATGGCTTTTTTCATTATTTCCATTTTCTTTAAAAATTCATATCTCCGGAATGAGAGCCTATTTCGCGAGGATTTTTTCACCAAAATACGTGCCTTCATATGCTCCACGAATATCAACCAGAAAAAGCCTCCAAGAAGGCGTCTGGAATTTGCAAAAAAATTATTTATGGCTTTTTTCATTGTTTCCATTTTCTTTTAAAATTCATATCTCCGGAATGAAAGCCTATTTCGCGAGGATTTTTTCACCAAAATACGTGCCTTCATATGCTCCATGAAAACCATTCAGAAATTGACATCAAGAAGCCTCGTGGAATTTGCAAAAAAATAATTTATGATTTTTTTGTTGTTTCAATTTTCTTGAAAAACTCATATCTCCGAAATGAAAGCCTATTTCGCGATGATTTTTTCACCAAAATACGTGCCTTCGAATGCTTCACGAATATCAATCAGAAAATACCTTCAGGAAGCCGTCTGGAATTTGCAAAAAAATTATTTATGGCTTTTTTCATTGTTTCCATTTTCTTTAAAAATTCATATCTCCGGAATGAGAGCCTATTTCGCGATGATTTTTTCACCAAAATACGTGGCTTCATATGCTCCACGAATATCAACCAGAAAAAGCCTTCAAGAAGGCGTCTGGAATTTGCAAAAAAATTATTTATGGCTTTTTTCATTATTTCCATTTTCTTCAAAAATTCATATCTCCGGAATGAGAGCCTATTTCGCGATGATTTTTTCACCAAAATACGTGCCTTCATATGCTCCACGAATATCAACCAGAAAAAGCCTCCAAGAAGGCGTCTGGAATTTGCAAAAAAATTATTTATGGCTTTTTTCATTATTTCCATTTTCTTCAAAAATTCATATCTCCGGAATGAGAGCCTATTTCGCGATGATTTTTTCACCAAAATACGTGCCTTCATATGCTCCACGAATATCAACCAGAAAAAGCCTCCAAGAAGGCGTCTGGAATTTGCAAAAAAATTATTTATGGCTTTTTTTCATTGTTTCCATTTTCTTTAAAAATTCATATCTCCAGAATGAAAGCCTATTTCGCGATGATTTTTTCACCAAAATACGTGGCTTCATATGCTCCACGAATATCAACCAGAAAAAGCCTCCAAGAAGGCGTCTGGAATTTGCAAAAAAATTATTTATGGCTTTTTTCATTGTTTCCATTTTCTTTTAAAATTCATATCTCCAGAATGAAAGCCTATTTCGCGAGGATTTTTTCACCAAAATACGTGCCTTCATATGCTCCACGAATATCAACCAGAAAAAGCCTCCAAGAAGGCGTCTGGAATTTGCAAAAAAATTATTTATGGCTTTTTTCATTGTTTCCATTTTCTTCAAAAATTCATATCTCCGGAATGAGAGCCTATTTCGCGAGGATTTTTTCACCAAAATACGTGCCTTCATATGCTCCACGAATATCAACCAGAAAAAGCCTCCAAGAAGGCGTCTGGAATTTGCAAAAAAATTATTTATGGCTTTTTTTCATTGTTTCCATTTTCTTTAAAAATTCATATCTCCAGAATGAAAGCCTATTTCGCGAGGATTTTTTCACCAAAATACGTGCCTTCATATGCTCCACGAATATCAACCAGAAAAAGCCTCCAAGAAGGCGTCTGGAATTTGCAAAAAAATTATTTATTGCTTTTTTTCATTGTTTCCATTTTCTTTAAAAATTCATATCTCCAGAATGAGAGCCTATTTCGCGATGATTTTTTCACCAAAATACGTGACTTCATATGCTCCACGAATATCAACCAGAAAAAGCCTCCAAGAAGGCGTCTGGAATTTGCAAAAAAATTATTTATGGCTTTTTTCATTGTTTCCATTTTCTTTTAAAATTCATATCTCCGAAATGAAAGCCTATTTCGCGAGGATTTTTTCACCAAAATACGTGCCTTCATATGCTCCACGAATATCAACCAGAAAAAGCCTCCAAGAAGGCGTCTGGAATTTGCAAAAAAATTATTTATGGCTTTTTTCATTATTTCCATTTTCTTCAAAAATTCATATCTCCGGAATGAGAGCCTATTTCGCAATGATTTTTTCACCAAAATACGTGCCTTCATATGCTCCACGAATATCAACCAGAAAAAGCCTCCAAGAAGGCGTCTGGAATTTGCAAAAAAATTATTTATGGCTTTTTTCATTGTTTCCATTTTCTTTTAAAATTCATATCTCCAGAATGAAAGCCTATTTCGCGAGGATTTTTTCACCAAAATACGTGCCTTCATATGCTCCACGAATATCAACCAGAAAAAGCCTCCAAAAAGGCGTCTGGAATTTGCAAAAAAATTATTTATGGCTTTTTTCATTATTTCCATTTTCTTCAAAAATTCATATCTCCGGAATGAGAGCCTATTTCGCGAGGATTTCTTCAAAAAAATACGTGCCTTCATATGCTCCACGAATATCAACCAGAAAAAGCCTCCAAGAAGGCGTCTGGAATTTGCAAAAAAATTATTTATGGCTTTTTTCATTGTTTCCATTTTCTTTTAAAATTCATATCTCCGGAATGAAAGCCTATTTCGCGATGATTTTTTCACCAAAATACGGGCCTTCGAACGCTTCACGAATATCAACCAAAAAAAGCCTCCAGGAAGCAGTCTGGAATTTGCAAAAAAATTATTTATGGCTTTTTTCATTGTTTCCATTTTCCTTAAAAATTCATATCTCCGGAATGAGAGCCTATTTCGCGATGATTTTTTCACCAAAATACGTGCCTTCATATGCTCCACGAATATCAACCAGAAAAAGCCTCCAAGAAGGCGTCTGGAATTCGCAAAAAAATTATTTATGGCTTTTTTCATTGTTTCCATTTTCTTTTAAAATTCATATCTCCAGAATGAAAGCCTATTTCGCGAGGATTTTTTCACCAAAATACGTGCCTTCATATGCTCCACGAATATCAACCAGAAAAAGCCTCCAAAAAGGCGTCTTGAATTTGCAAAAAAATTATTTATTGCTTTTTTTCATTGTTTCCATTTTCTTTAAAAATTCATATCTCCAGAATGAGAGCCTATTTCGCGATGATTTTTTCACCAAAATACGTGCCTTCGAATGCTCCACGAATATCAACCAGAAAAAGCCTCCAAAAAGGCGTCTTGAATTTGCAAAAAAATTATTTATGGCTTTTTTCATTATTTCCATTTTCTTTAAAAATTCATATCTCCGGAATGAGAGCCTATTTCGCGAGGATTTTTTCACCAAAATACGTGCCTTTATATGCTCCACGAATATCAACCAGAAAAAGCCTCCAAGAAGGCGTCTGGAATTTGCAAAAAAATTATTTATGGCTTTTTTCATTGTTTCCATTTTCTTTTAAAATTCATATCTCCGGAATGAAAGCCTATTTCGCGAGGATTTTTTCACCAAAATACGTGCCTTCATATGCTCCATGAAAACCAACCAGAAATTGACATCAAGAAGCCTCGTGGAATTTGCAAAAAAATAATTTATGATTTTTTTGTTGTTTCAATTTTCTTGAAAAACTCATATCTCCGAAATGAAAGCCTATTTCGCGATGATTTTTTCACCAAAATACGTGCCTTCGAATGCTTCACGAATATCAATCAGAAAAAGCCTTCAGGAAGCCGTCTGGAATTTGCAAAAAAATTATTTATGGCTTTTTTCATTGTTTCCATTTTCTTTAAAAATTCATATCTCCGGAATGAATGCCTCTTTTGCGATGGTTTTTTCACCAAAATACGTGCCTTCGAACGCTTCACGAATATCAACCAGAAAAAGCCTCCAGGAAGCAGTCTGGAATTTGCAAAAAAATTATTTATGGCTCTTTTTATTATTTCCATTTTCTTTTAAAATTCATATCTCCGGAATCGAAGCCTATTTCGCGATGATTTTTTCACCAAAATACGTGCCTTCGAATGCTCCACGAATATCAACCAGAAAAAGCCTCCAAGAAGGCGTCTGGAATTTGCAAAAAAATTATTTATGGCTTTTTTCATTATTTCCATTTTCTTCAAAAATTCATATCTCCGGAATGAAAGCCTATTTCGCGATGATTTTTTCACCAAAATACGTGCCTTCATATGCTCCACGAATATCAACCAGAAAAAGCCTCCAAGAAGGCTTCTGGAATTTGCAAAAAAATTATTCATGGCTTTTTTCATTGTTTCCATTTTCTTTTAAAATTCATATCTCCAGAATGAAAGCCTATTTCGCGAGGATTTTTTCACCAAAATACGTGTCTTCATATGCTCCACGAATATCAACCAGAAAAAGCCTCCAAAAAGGCGTCTGGAATTTGCAAAAAAAATATTTATGGCTTTTTTCATTATTTCCATTTTCTTTAAAAATTCATATCTCCGGAATGAGAGCCTATTTCGCGAGGATTTTTTCACCAAAATACGTGCCTTCGAATGCTTCACGAATATCAACCAGAAAAAGCCTTCAGGAAGCCGTCTGGAATTTGCAAAAAAATTATTTATGGCTTTTTTCATTGTTTTCATTTTCTTCAAAAATTCATATCTCCGGAATGAAAGCCTATTTCGCGATGATTTTTTCACCAAAATACGTGCCTTCATATGCTCCATGAAAACCAACCAGAAATTGACATCAAGAAGACTCGTGGAATTTGCAAAAAAATAATTTATGATTTTTTTATTGTTTCAATTTTCTTGAAAAACTCATATCTCCGAAATGAAAGCCTATTTCGCGAGGATTTTTTCACCAAAATACGTGCCTTCATATGCTCCACGAATATCAAACAGAAAAAGCCTCCAAGAAGGCGTCTGGAATTTGCAAAAAATTATTTATGGCTTTTTTCATTATTTCCATTTTCTTCAAAAATTCATATCTCCGGAATGAGAGCCTATTTCGCGATGATTTTTTCACCAAAATACGTGCCTTCATATGCTCCACGAATATCAACCAGAAAAAGCCTCCAAGAAGGCGTCTGGAATTTGCAAAAAAATTATTTATGGCTTTTTTCATTGTTTTCATTTTCTTAAAAAATTCATATCTCCGGAATGAAAGCCTATTTCGCGAGGATTTTTTCACCAAAATACGTGCCTTCATATGCTCCACGAATATCAACCAGAAAAAGCCTCCAAAAAGGCGTCTTGAATTTGCAAAAAAATTATTTATGGCTTTTTTCATTATTTCCATTTTCTTTAAAAATTCATATCTCCGGAATGAGAGCCTATTTCGCGAGGATTTTTTCACCAAAATACGTGCCTTCATATGCTCCACGAATATCAACCAGAAAAAGCCTCCAAGAAGGCGTCTGGAATTTGCAAAAAAATTATTTATGGCTTTTTTCATTATTTCCATTTTCTTCAAAAATTCATATCTCCGGAATGAGAGCCTATTTCGCGATGATTTTTTCACCAAAATACGTGCCTTCATATGCTCCACGAATATCAACCAGAAAAAGCCTCCAAGAAGGCGTCTGGAATTTGCAAAAAAATTATTTATGACTTTTTTCATTGTTTTCATTTTCTTAAAAAATTCATATCTCCGGAATGAAAGCCTATTTCGCGATGATTTTTTTACCAAAATACGTGCCATCGAATGCTTCACGAATATCAACCAGAAAAAGCCTTCAGGAAGCCGTCTGGAATTTGCAAAAAAATTATTTATGGCTTTTTTCATTGTTTTCATTTTCTTCAAAAATTCATATCTCCGGAATGAAAGCCTATTTCGCGATGATTTTTTCACCAAAATACGTGCCTTCGAATGCTTCGCGAATATCAACCAGAAAAAGCCTCCAGGAAGCAGTCTGGAATTTGCAAAAAAAATGTTTATGGATTTTTTCATTATTCCCATTTTCTTTAAAAATTCATATCTCCGGAATGAAAGCCTATTTCGCGATGATTTTTTCACCAAAATACGTGCCTTCGAATGCTTCGCGAATATCAACCAGAAAAAGCCTCCAGGAAGCAGTCTGGAATTTGCAAAAAAATTATTCATGGCTTTTTTCATTGTTTCCATTTTCTTTAAAAATTCATATCTCCGGAATGAGAGCCTATTTCGCGATGATTTTTTCACCAAAATACGTGGCTTCATATGCTCCACGAATATCAACCAGAAAAAGCCTTCAAGAAGGCGTCTGGAATTTGCAAAAAAATTATTTATGGCTTTTTTCATTATTTCCATTTTCTTCAAAAATTCATATCTCCGGAATGAGAGCCTATTTCGCGATGATTTTTTCACCAAAATACGTGCCTTCATATGCTCCACGAATATCAACCAGAAAAAGCCTCCAAGAAGGCGTCTGGAATTTGCAAAAAAATTATTTATGGCTTTTTTCATTATTTCCATTTTCTTCAAAAATTCATATCTCCGGAATGAGAGCCTATTTCGCGATGATTTTTTCACCAAAATACGTGCCTTCATATGCTCCACGAATATCAACCAGAAAAAGCCTCCAAGAAGGCGTCTGGAATTTGCAAAAAAATTATTTATGGCTTTTTTCATTGTTTCCATTTTCTTTTAAAATTCATATCTCCGGAATGAAAGCCTATTACGCGAGGATTTTTTCACCAAAATACGTGCCTTCATATGCTCCACGAATATCAACCAGAAAAAGCCTCCAAAAAGGCGTCTGGAATTTGCAAAAAAATTATTTATGGCTTTTTTCATTATTTCCATTTTCTTCAAAAATTCATATCTCCGGAATGAGAGCCTATTTCGCGATGATTTTTTCACCAAAATACGTGCCTTCATATGCTCCACGAATATCAACCAGAAAAAGCCTCCAAGAAGGCGTCTGGAATTTGCAAAAAAATTATTTATGGCTTTTTTCATTGTTTCCATTTTCTTTTAAAATTCATATCTCCAGAATGAAAGCCTATTTCGCGAGGATTTTTTCACCAAAATACGTGCCTTTATATGCTCCACGAATATCAACCAGAAAAAGCCTCCAAAAAGGCGTCTGGAATTTGCAAAAAAATTATTTATGGCTTTTTTCATTATTTCCATTTTCTTTAAAAATTCATATCTTCGGAATGAGAGCCTATTTCGCGAGGATTTTTTCACCAAAATACGTGCCTTCATATGCTCCACGAATATCAACCAGAAAAAGCCTCCAAGAAGGCGTCTGGAATTTGCAAAAAAATTATTTATGGCTTTTTTCATTGTTTCCATTTTCTTTTAAAACTCATATCTCCGAAATGAAAGCCTATTTCGCGATGATTTCTTCACCAAAATACGTGCCTTCGAATGCTTCACGAATATCAATCAGAAAAAACCTTCAGGAAGCCGTCTGGAATTTGCAAAAAAATTATTTATGGCTTTTTTCATTGTTTCCATTTTCTTTAAAAATTCATATCTCCGGAATGAGAGCCTATTTCGCGATGATTTTTTCACCAAAATACGTGGCTTCATATGCTCCACGAATATCAACCAGAAAAAGCCTTCAAGAAGGCGTCTGGAATTTGCAAAAAAATTATTTATGGCTTTTTTCATTATTTCCATTTTCTTCAAAAATTCATATCTCCGGAATGAGAGCCTATTTCGCGATGATTTTTTCACCAAAATACGTGCCTTCATATGCTCCACGAATATCAACCAGAAAAAGCCTCCAAGAAGGCGTCTGGAATTTGCAAAAAAATTATTTATGGCTTTTTTCATTATTTCCATTTTCTTCAAAAATTCATATCTCCGGAATGAGAGCCTATTTCGCGATGATTTTTTCACCAAAATACGTGCCTTCATATGCTCCACGAATATCAACCAGAAAAAGCCTCCAAGAAGGCGTCTGGAATTTGCAAAAAAATTATTTATGGCTTTTTTCATTATTTCCATTTTCTTCAAAAATTCATATCTCCGGAATGAGAGCCTATTTCGCGATGATTTTTTCACCAAAATACGTGCCTTCATATGCTCCACGAATATCAACCAGAAAAAGCCTCCAAGAAGGCGTCTGGAATTTGCAAAAAAATTATTTATGGCTTTTTTCATTGTTTCCATTTTCTTTTAAAATTCATATCTCCAGAATGAAAGCCTATTTCGCGAGGATTTTTTCACCAAAATACGTGCCTTCATATGCTCCACGAATATCAACCAGAAAAAGCCTCCAAGAAGGCGTCTGGAATTTGCAAAAAAATTATTTATGGCTCTTTTCATTATTTCCATTTTCTTTTAAAATTCATATCTCCGGAATCGAAGCCTATTTCGCGATGATTTTTTCACCAAAATACGTGCCTTCGAATGCTCCACGAATATCAACCAGAAAAAGCCTCCAAAAAGGCGTCTTGAATTTGCAAAAAAATTATTTATGGCTTTTTTCATTATTTCCATTTTCTTTAAAAATTCATATCTCCGGAATGAGAGCCTATTTCGCGAGGATTTTTTCACCAAAATACGTGCCTTCATATGCTCCACGAATATCAACCAGAAAAAGCCTCCAAGAAGGCGTCTGGAATTTGCAAAAAAATTATTTATGGCTTTTTTCATTGTTTCCATTTTCTTTTAAAATTCATATCTCCGGAATGAAAGCCTATTTCGCGAGGACTTTTTCACCAAAATACGTGCCTTCATATGCTCCATGAAAACCAACCAGAAATTGACATCAAGAAGCCTCGTGGAATTTGCAAAAAAATAATTTATGATTTTTTTGTTGTTTCAATTTTCTTGAAAAACTCATATCTCCGAAATGAAAGCCTATTTCGCGATGATTTTTTCACCAAAATACGTGCCTTCGAATGCTTCACGAATATCAATCAGAAAAAGCCTTCAGGAAGCCGTCTGGAATTTGCAAAAAAATTATTTATGGCTTTTTTCATTGTTTCCATTTTCTTTAAAAATTCATATCTCCGGAATGAATGCCTCTTTTGCGATGGTTTTTTCACCAAAATACGTGCCTTCGAACGCTTCACGAATATCAACCAGAAAAAGCCTCCAGGAAGCAGTCTGGAATTTGCAAAAAAATTATTTATGGCTCTTTTTATTATTTCCATTTTCTTTTAAAATTCATATCTCCGGAATCGAAGCCTATTTCGCGATGATTTTTTCACCAAAATACGTGCCTTCGAATGCTCCACGAATATCAACCAGAAAAAGCCTCCAAGAAGGCGTCTGGAATTTGCAAAAAAATTATTTATGGCTTTTTTCATTATTTCCATTTTCTTCAAAAATTCATATCTCCGGAATGAAAGCCTATTTCGCGATGATTTTTTCACCAAAATACGTGCCTTCATATGCTCCACGAATATCAACCAGAAAAAGCCTCCAAGAAGGCGTCTGGAATTTGCAAAAAAATTATTCATGGCTTTTTTCATTGTTTCCATTTTCTTTTAAAATTCATATCTCCAGAATGAAAGCCTATTTCGCGAGGATTTTTTCACCAAAATACGTGTCTTCATATGCTCCACGAATATCAACCAGAAAAAGCCTCCAAAAAGGCGTCTGGAATTTGCAAAAAAAATATTTATGGCTTTTTTCATTATTTCCATTTTCTTTAAAAATTCATATCTCCGGAATGAGAGCCTATTTCGCGAGGATTTTTTCACCAAAATACGTGCCTTCGAATGCTTCACGAATATCAACCAGAAAAAGCCTTCAGGAAGCCGTCTGGAATTTGCAAAAAAATTATTTATGGCTTTTTTCATTGTTTTCATTTTCTTCAAAAATTCATATCTCCGGAATGAAAGCCTATTTCGCGATGATTTTTTCACCAAAATACGTGCCTTCATATGCTCCATGAAAACCAACCAGAAATTGACATCAAGAAGACTCGTGGAATTTGCAAAAAAATAATTTATGATTTTTTTATTGTTTCAATTTTCTTGAAAAACTCATATCTCCGAAATGAAAGCCTATTTCGCGAGGATTTTTTCACCAAAATACGTGCCTTCATATGCTCCACGAATATCAAACAGAAAAAGCCTCCAAGAAGGCGTCTGGAATTTGCAAAAAATTATTTATGGCTTTTTTCATTATTTCCATTTTCTTCAAAAATTCATATCTCCGGAATGAGAGCCTATTTCGCGATGATTTTTTCACCAAAATACGTGCCTTCATATGCTCCACGAATATCAACCAGAAAAAGCCTCCAAGAAGGCGTCTGGAATTTGCAAAAAAATTATTTATGGCTTTTTTCATTGTTTTCATTTTCTTAAAAAATTCATATCTCCGGAATGAAAGCCTATTTCGCGAGGATTTTTTCACCAAAATACGTGCCTTCATATGCTTCACGAATATCAACCAGAAAAAGCCTCCAAAAAGGCGTCTTGAATTTGCAAAAAAATTATTTATGGCTTTTTTCATTATTTCCATTTTCTTTAAAAATTCATATCTCCGGAATGAGAGCCTATTTCGCGAGGATTTTTTCACCAAAATACGTGCCTTCATATGCTCCACGAATATCAACCAGAAAAAGCCTCCAAGAAGGCGTCTGGAATTTGCAAAAAAATTATTTATGGCTTTTTTCATTATTTCCATTTTCTTCAAAAATTCATATCTCCGGAATGAGAGCCTATTTCGCGATGATTTTTTCACCAAAATACGTGCCTTCATATGCTCCACGAATATCAACCAGAAAAAGCCTCCAAGAAGGCGTCTGGAATTTGCAAAAAAATTATTTATGGCTTTTTTCATTGTTTTCATTTTCTTAAAAAATTCATATCTCCGGAATGAAAGCCTATTTCGCGATGATTTTTTTACCAAAATACGTGCCATCGAATGCTTCACGAATATCAACCAGAAAAAGCCTTCAGGAAGCCGTCTGGAATTTGCAAAAAAATTATTTATGGCTTTTTTCATTGTTTTCATTTTCTTCAAAAATTCATATCTCCGGAATGAAAGCCTATTTCGCGATGATTTTTTCACCAAAATACGTGCCTTCGAATGCTTCGCGAATATCAACCAGAAAAAGCCTCCAGGAAGCAGTCTGGAATTTGCAAAAAAAATGTTTATGGATTTTTTCATTATTCCCATTTTCTTTAAAAATTCATATCTCCGGAATGAAAGCCTATTTCGCGATGATTTTTTCACCAAAATACGTGCCTTCGAATGCTTCGCGAATATCAACCAGAAAAAGCCTCCAGGAAGCAGTCTGGAATTTGCAAAAAAATTATTCATGGCTTTTTTCATTATTTCCATTTTCTTTAAAAATTCATATCTCTGGAATGAAAGCCTATTTCGCGATGATTTTTTCACCAAAATACGTGCCTTCGAATGCTTCACGAATATCAACCAGAAAAAGCCTCCAGGAAGCTGTCTGGAATTCGCAAAAAAATTATTTATGGCTTTTTTCATCATTTCCATTTTCTTTAAAAATTCATATCTCCGGAATGAAAGCCTATTTCGCGATGATTTTTTCACCAAAATACGTGCCTTTCAATGCTCAACCAAATCCAACCTGAAATGGAATTCAGAAAGCCTCCTGGAATTTGCAAAACAATTTTTTTTTATTGTTTCAATTTTCCTTTGATTATTTATATCTCCTTAATGAATTTCTTTTTCGCGATAAGTTGTTGATCAAAATACGTGCCTTTTAAAGCCCTATGGTAGTATAGTCTATGACAACCAACCAGAAAATGACTTCAAAAAGCTTTCTGGAATTTGCAAAAAACATTTTTTTTTTCATAATTCTTAAAAATTTATATCCCCGAAAAGATTGACCGTTCCGATATGTATTTACTTTCTTCAGCACTACGTCGATCGAATAATTGCTTCACGTCAGACGAAAAAAAAAAAGAAATCAGGTTCCACCGAGATTTGAACTCGGATCGCTGGATTCAAAGTCCAGAGTGCTAACCATTACACCATGGAACCTTGTTGTAAAAGCTTTCTTTCATCTGTATATCAATGGTTATGGCCTTTATCCTCTGAACTTCCAATTTAATTGGATGTGTTGCTTATTGGTTTAATATTCCTGAGCGCCAATTCCAATTAATCAAAATATCAAATTTGTGAAAAAAAAGCAAAAAACTATATTAGGTATCTATTTTCAAAGATTCTACACTTTCCAACAAATCTGATCAGTGATCATAAATTGTAGTCATAATTTCATAAGAAAGTATCGTTAATCGATATAGGTACGCCAAAATTTAGAAGAACTGAAATTACTCAAAGTCATAATACTATGTACATCATTTTATCCGGTGAAGATGTCTTGGAAGTAACACTATAATAATTTCTAGGTCGTCAAGTTGGAAAGATGAAAGCTGAGAGAGCCTCGGTCTTGTGGTGTGGTGCTCGCGAGAACACAGGTGGCTGGTGGCGCTAATGAGGCAATTTAAATGCATAACACGGGGGTTGAGGACCAGAGGTCCCGAGGGAAGACTACCCTTGGCTCTGACGAGCGGCGGATTCACACGATAACCCGGTAGAATTGTCGGGCATTTTTATGGACACCTATTGGAGAACAGCAGAGGTAAGGCCCATCGAACTTTCTCTTATAATTTCATAGGGCGATATAAGCAATCAGGCATCTGCAGATTCGAAATTATCAGAAAAAAATTTTTAAAGGGCATAAGTACGGAACCTCTAGTGCAATTTCGCCAATTAACCGCGTCATTCGAATTCCGAACGTACCCTGAAAATTTCGAATCTCTATGTTTCTCCGTTCGAGAGTTTATGGCCAGACGGCCGGACGGACAGTTTTGAGTTTGACCACGGATTCGTGATCAGTGAGTCCAACCCAGTTCATTGTCGGCTCGAAATTCGAAAATTAGTGACATCTTTTGATTGAACGAGCGCTCAAACAACGCACCTTTTTTTTAACATACCCATCTTTGAATACTGATAACTAATTCTCCCTTTTCCAGGTCGGAAGCCTCATTGAGCAAAAGAAATGAATGAGCTCAAAAAACAGAAGCCAACATCTACAGTGCCGCCTCGAACCTGAAGTACATCAGCCATCAAGAAGAATTCTTATCGATAATGTAAATTATTATCCATAACCGAGATTTGTAGACTCGGTCCTTGTTTGATTGATATTGTATTTTTTCTTCAGAAATAAATAATTTTTTTTCTATATGTCTTTATTGTTCAAAATCCTTGCACAAAGCGCCTCAAGTCAACTGACACAAAGAGAAATTTTTTGCCTTCATAGAGCAAGAATTTACAGCCTCTGCTGTACAGAGCTTGAATGAGAAATCAGAAATATTGAATTTCAAAATTTCACACACCCCTTTCGGAAAACCGAAATCTAGAAATTTTTGATTTCGCTCGAAAAACGCACCGGTAGAACGCCGAAATCTAGAAAAGTTTCGATTTTGTATCAGGATCACAGGAGCACGAGGAGAAATTTTTCTAGTTTTCGCCGTTTTACATTAGGATCACAGGAGATCGAGGAGGTATCCGGAGTACCCCGTGAGATGGCGAGGTAGGCAACTCGTGAAACATGAACGTGTAAGGTGTGTTGCCTACCTCGCACTCCCACGGGGTACTCCGGATACCTCCTCGATCTCCTGTGATCCTAATGTAAAACGGCGAAAACTAGGAAATTTCCGATTTTGTATTAGGATCACAGGAGCACGAGGAGGTATCCGGAGTACCCCGTGAGATGGCGAGGTAGGCAACTCGTGAAACATGAACGTGTAAGGTGTGTTGCCTACCTCGCCATCTCACGGGGTACTCCGGATACCTCCTCGTGCTCCTGTGATCCTAATACAAAATCGGAAATTTTTCTAGTTTTCGCCGTTTTACATTAGGATCACAGGAGATCGAGGAGGTATCCGGAGTACCCCGTGGGAGTGCAAGGTAGGCAACTCGAAAAACGTGAGCGTGTTAGGTGTGTTGCCTATGTCGCTTTTTTGAAGGGGTACTCCGGATACCTCCTCGTGCTCCTGTGATCCTGATACAAAATCGAAACTTTTCTAGTTTAAAGAGGTAACATGTGTATTTTTTGGTGCGAATCGGGCCCCTCTTCCCCTTAAAAGAGCTTTTTTTTTCGATTCAAAGTGGGATCAATAGGAAGGGAAATTGAAGTGAAAACTATAGTTTTTTTTTTCGTTTTATTCGATATTCAGTTACAGTTAGCTTCAATACAACAAAAAAATCAAATTAGATCAATACATTATTATTTTTCGAACAATTTGAAATAGTTTCTGGGTTTTTCACTATGAAGGATATTTCCTATTCTGAAATCCTTCTCTTCTTGGCTGGTTGTTCAAATTCTGCACTCACCAAACAGCTAGGCGACCTATAAAGGAGAAATCAATAAATATTTTGATAAATAAATTGGCAGCTGTCAACAAAAATTGACAGCACATTTCGGTGAAAGAACTATCGCAAGAGGCTTCCTTGAAAGAAGTCCAGATTGGTTTTAATGGTTTTCGTGTAGCATTTGAAGGCACGTCTTTCGAAAAAAATACTATCGCGAAAGAGGCCAATTCTTTTCGGAGATATAAATCTTTAAAGAAAAATTAAATCAATAAATTATCAATAATAATTTTTTTGCTATTTCCAGGGAGCTTCCTGGAGTCAATTTCAGGTTGGTTTTATTGAAGCATTTGAAGGCACGTATTTTGGTGAAAAAACTATCGCGAAAGAGGCATTGATTCGGGATATGTGAATTTTAGAATTGTTTTTTTACCCGAAATAATTTTTTTGCAAATTCCAGGGAGCTTTCTGGAGCCAATTTCAGGTTGGATACAGTGAAGCATTTAAAGGCACGTATTTTGGTTAATAAACAAGCGCGAAAGAAGCATTCATTTCGGAGATACGAGTTTTTAGAGAAAAATGAAGTCAATAAAAACATCAATAATCATTTTTTTGCTATTTCCAGGGAGCTTCCTGGAGTCAATTTCGAGGTGGTTTTATTTAAGCATTTGGAGGCACGAATTTTGGTGAAAAAACTATTACGAAAGAGGCATTCATTTCGGAGATATGAATTTTGAAGAAAAAAGCCGAAAATAATTTGTTTGCAAATTCCAGGGAACTGCCTGGTGTCAATTTCAGGTTGATTTCAGTGAAGCATATGAAGGCACGTATTTTGGTGAAAAAACTAGAGCGAAAGGGGCATTCATTACGGAGATATAAATTTTCAAAGAAAATTTAAACAATAAAAATATCATAAATAATTTTTTTGCAAATTCCAGACGCCTTCTTGGAGGCTTTTTCTGGTTGATATTCGTGGAGCATATGAAGGCACGTATTTTGGTGAAAAAATCCTCGCGAAATAGGATTTCATTCCGGAGATATGAATTTAAAAAGAAAATGGAAACAATGAAAAAAGCCATAAATAATTTTTTTGCAAATTCCAGACGCCTTCTTGGAGACTTTTTCTGGTTGATATTGGTGGAGCATATGAAGGCACGTATTTTGGTGAAAAAACCATCGCAAAAGAGGCATTCATTCCGGAGATATGAATTTTTAAAGAAAATGGAAACAATGAAAAAAGCCATAAATAATTTTTTTGCAAATTCCAGACGGCTTCCTGAAGGCTTTTTCTGGTTGATATTCGTGAAGCATTCGAAGGCACGTATTTTGGTGAAAAAATCCTCGCGAAATAGGCTTTCATTCCGGAGATATGAATTTTAAAAGAAAATGGAAACAATAAAAAAATCATAAATAATTTTTTTGCAAATTCCAGACGCCTTCTTGGAGGCTTTTCCTGGCTGATATTCGTGGAGCATATGAAGGCACGTATTTTGGTGAAAAAATCCTCGCGAAATAGGCTTTCATTCCGGAGATTTGAATTTTGAAAGAAAATGGAAACAATGAAAAAAGCCATAAATAATTTTTTTGCAAATTCCAGACGCCTTCTTGGAGGCTTTTTCTGGTTGATATTCGTGGATCATATGAAGGCACGTATTTTGGTGAAAAAATCCTCGCGAAATAGGCTTTCATTCCGGAGATTTGAATTTTGAAAGAAAATGGAAACAATGAAAAAAGCCATAAATAATTTTTTTGCAAATTCCAGACGCCTTCTTGGAGGCTTTTTCTGGTTGATATTCGTGGAACATATGAAGGCACGTATTTTGGTGAAAAAATCCTCGCGAAATAGGCTTTCATTCCGGAGATATGAATTTTAAAAGAAAATGGAAACAATGAAAAAAGCCATAAATAATTTTTTTGCAAATTCCAGACGCCTTCTTGGAGGTTTTTTCTGGTTGATATTCGTGGAGCATATGAAGGCACGTATTTTGGTGAAAAACCATCGCAAAAAAGGCATTCATTCCGGAGATATGAATTTTAAAAGAAAATGGAAACAATGAAAAAAGCCATAAATAATTTTTTTGCAAATTCCAGACGCCTTCTTGGAGGCTTTTTCTGGTTGATATTCGTGGAGCATATGAAGGCACGTATTTTGGTGAAAAAATCCTCGCGAAATAGGCTTTCATTCCGGAGATTTGAATTTTAAAAGAAAATGGAAACAATGAAAAAAGCCATAAATAATTTTTTTCCAAATTCCAGACGCCTTCTTGGAGGCTTTTTCTGGTTGATATTCGTGGAGCATATGAAGGCACGTATTTTGGTGAAAAAATCCTCGCGAAATAGGCTTTCATTCCGGAGATATGAATTTTAAAAGAAAATGGAAACAATGAAAAAAGCCATAAATAATTTTTTTGCAAATCCCAGACGCCTTCTTGGAGGTTTTTTCTGGTTGATATTCGTGGAGCATATGAAGGCACGTATTTTGGTGAAAAAATCCTCGCGAAATAGGCTTTCATTCCGGAGATATGAATTTTAAAAGAAAATGGAAACAATGAAAAAAGCCATAAATAATTTTTTTGCAAATTCCAGACGCCTTCTTGGAGGCTTTTTCTGGTTGATATTCGTGGAGCATATGAAGGCACGTATTTTGGTGAAAAAAACCATCGCAAAAGAGGCATTCATTCCGGAGATATGAATTTTTAAAGAAAATGGAAACAATGAAAAAAGCCATAAATAATTTTTTTGCAAATTCCAGACGGCTTCCTGAAGGCTTTTTCTGGTTGATATTCGTGAAGCATTCGAAGGCACGTATTTTGGTGAAAAAATCCTCGCGAAATAGGCTTTCATTCCGGAAATATGAATTTTAAAAGAAAATGGAAACAATGAAAAAAGCCATAAATAATTTTTTTGCAAATTCCAGACGCCTTCTTGGAGGCTTTTTCTGGTTGATATTCGTGGAGCATATGAAGGCACGTATTTTGGTGAAAAAATCCTCGCGAAATAGGCTTTCATTCCGGAGATTTGAATTTTAAAAGAAAATGGAAACAATGAAAAAAGCCATAAATAATTTTTTTGCAAATTCCAGACGCCTTCTTGGAGGCTTTTTCTGGTTGATATTCGTGGAACATATGAAGGCACGTATTTTGGTGAAAAAATCCTCGCGAAATAGGCTTTCATTCCGGAGATATGAATTTTAAAAGAAAATGGAAACAATGAAAAAAGCCATAAATAATTTTTTTGCAAATTCCAGACGCCTTCTTGGAGGTTTTTTCTGGTTGATATTCGTGGAGCATATGAAGGCACGTATTTTGGTGAAAAAATCCTCATGAAATAGGCTTTCATTCCGGAGATATGAATTTTAAAAGAAAATGGAAACAATGAAAAAAGCCATAAATAATTTTTTTGCAAATTCCAGACGCCTTCTTGGAGGCTTTTTCTGGTTGATATTCGTGGAGCATATGAAGGCACGTATTTTGGTGAAAAAATCCTCGCGAAATAGGCTTTCATTCCGGAGATTTGAATTTTAAAAGAAAATGGAAACAATGAAAAAAGCCATAAATAATTTTTTTCCAAATTCCAGACGCCTTCTTGGAGGCTTTTTCTGGTTGATATTCGTGGAGCATAGGAAGGCACGTATTTTGGTGAAAAAATCCTCGCGAAATAGGCTTTCATTCCGGAGATATGAATTTTAAAAGAAAATGGAAACAATGAAAAAAGCCATAAATAATTTTTTTGCAAATCCCAGACGCCTTCTTGGAGGTTTTTTCTGGTTGATATTCGTGGAGCATATGAAGGCACGTATTTTGGTGAAAAAATCCTCGCGAAATAGGCTTTCATTTCGGAGATATGAATTTTAAAAGAAAATGGAAACAATGAAAAAAGCCATAAATAATTTTTTTGCAAATCCCAGACGCCTTCTTGGAGGTTTTTTCTGGTTGATATTCGTGGAGCATATGAAGGCACGTATTTTGGTGAAAAAATCCTCGCGAAATAGGCTTTCATTCCGGAGATATGAATTTTAAAAGAAAATGGAAACAATGAAAAAAGCCATAAATAATTTTTTTGCAAATTCCAGACGCCTTCTTGGAGGCTTTTTCTGGTTGATATTCGTGGAGCATATGAAGGCACGTATTTTGGTGAAAAAACCATCGCAAAAGAGGCATTCATTCCGGAGATATGAATTTTTAAAGAAAATGGAAACAATGAAAAAAGCCATAAATAATTTTTTTGCAAATTCCAGACGGCTTCCTGAAGGCTTTTTCTGGTTGATATTCGTGAAGCATTCGAAGGCACGTATTTTGGTGAAAAAATCCTCGCGAAATAGGCTTTCATTCCGGAGATATGAATTTTAAAAGAAAATGGAAACAATAAAAAAATCATAAATAATTTTTTTGCAAATTCCAGACGCCTTCTTGGAGGCTTTTTCTGGTTGATATTCGTGGAGCATATGAAGGCACGTATTTTGGTGAAAAAATCCTCGCGAAATAGGCTTTCATTCCGGAGATTTGAATTTTAAAAGAAAATGGAAACAATGAAAAAAGCCATAAATAATTTTTTTGCAAATTCCAGACGCCTTCTTGGAGGCTTTTTCTGGTTGATATTCGTGAAGCATATGAAGGCACGTATTTTGGTGAAAAAATCCTCGCGAAATAGGCTTTCATTCCGGAGATTTGAATTTTAAAAGAAAATGGAAACAATGAAAAAAGCCATAAATAATTTTTTTGCAAATTCCAGACGCCTTCTTGGAGGCTTTTTCTGGTTGATATTCGTGGAGCATATGAAGGCACGTATTTTGGTGAAAAAATCCTCGCGAAATAGGCTTTCATTCCGGAGATATGAATTTTAAAAGAAAATGGAAACAATGAAAAAAGCCATAAATAATTTTTTTGCAAATCCCAGACGCCTTCTTGGAGGTTTTTTCTGGTTGATATTCGTGGAGCATATGAAGGCACGTATTTTGGTGAAAAAATCCTCGCGAAATAGGCTTTCATTCCGGAGATATGAATTTTAAAAGAAAATGGAAACAATGAAAAAATCCATAAATAATTTTTTTCCAAATTCCAGACGCCTTCTTGGAGGCTTTTTCTGGTTGATATTCGTGGAGCATATGAAGGCACGTATTTTGGTGAAAAAATCCTCGCGAAATAGGCTTTCATTCCGGAGATATGAATTTTAAAAGAAAATGGAAACAATGAAAAAAGCCATAAATAATTTTTTTGCAAATTCCAGACGCCTTCTTGGAGGCTTTTTCTGGTTGATATTCGTGGAGCATATGAAGGCACGTATTTTGGTGAAAAAACCATCGCAAAAGAGGCATTCATTCCGGAGATATGAATTTTTAAAGAAAATGGAAACAATGAAAAAAGCCATAAATGATTTTTTTGCAAATTCCAGACGGCTTTCTGAAGGCTTTTTCTGGTTGATATTCGTGAAGCATTCGAAGGCACGTATTTTGGTGAAAAAATCCTCGCGAAATAGGCTTTCATTCCGGAGATATGAATTTTAAAAGAAAATGGAAACAATAAAAAAATCATAAATAATTTTTTTGCAAATTCCAGACGCCTTCTTGGAGGCTTTTTCTGGTTGATATTCGTGGAGCATATGAAGGCACGTATTTTGGTGAAAAAATCCTCGCGAAATAGGCTTTCATTCCGGAGATTTGAATTTTAAAAGAAAATGGAAACAATGAAAAAAGACATAAATAATTTTTTTGCAAATTCCAGACGCCTTCTTGGAGGCTTTTTCTGGTTGATATTCGTGGAGCATATGAAGGCACGTATTTTGGTGAAAAAATCCTCGCGAAATAGGCTTTCATTCCGGAGATATGAATTTTAAAAGAAAATGGAAACAATAAAAAAATCATAAATAATTTTTTTGCAAATTCCAGACGCCTTCTTGGAGGCTTTTTCTGGTTGATATTCGTGGAGCATATGAAGGCACGTATTTTGGTGAAAAAATCCTCGCGAAATAGGCTTTCATTCCGGAGATTTGAATTTTAAAAGAAAATGGAAACAATGAAAAAAGCCATAAATAATTTTTTTGCAAATTCCAGACGCCTTCTTGGAGGTTTTTTCTGGTTGATATTCGTGGAGCATATGAAGGCACGTATTTTGGTGAAAAAATCCTCATGAAATAGGCTTTCATTCCGGAGATATGAATTTTAAAAGAAAATGGAAACAATGAAAAAAGCCATAAATAATTTTTTTGCAAATTCCAGACGCCTTCTTGGAGGCTTTTTCTGGTTGATATTCGTGGAGCATATGAAGGCACGTATTTTGGTGAAAAAATCCTCGCGAAATAGGCTTTCATTCCGGAGATTTGAATTTTAAAAGAAAATGGAAACAATGAAAAAAGCCATAAATAATTTTTTCCAAATTCCAGACGCCTTCTTGGAGGCTTTTTCTGGTTGATATTCGTGGAGCATATGAAGGCACGTATTTTGGTGAAAAAATCCTCGCGAAATAGGCTTTCATTCCGGAGATATGAATTTTAAAAGAAAATGGAAACAATGAAAAAAGCCATAAATAATTTTTTTGCAAATCCCAGACGCCTTCTTGGAGGTTTTTTCTGGTTGATATTCGTGGAGCATATGAAGGCACGTATTTTGGTGAAAAAATCCTCGCGAAATAGGCTTTCATTCCGGAGATATGAATTTTAAAAGAAAATGGAGACAATGAAAAAAGCCATAAATAATTTTTTTGCAAATTCCAGACGCCTTCTTGGAGGCTTTTTCTGGTTGATATTCGTGGAGCATATGAAGGCACGTATTTTGGTGAAAAACCATCGCAAAAAAGGCATTCATTCCGGAGATATGAATTTTTAAAGAAAATGGAAACAATTAAAAAAGCCATAAATAATTTTTTTGCAAATTCCAGACGCCTTCTTGGAGGTTTTTTCTGGTTGATATTCGTGGAGCATATGAAGGCACGTATTTTGGTGAAAAAATCCTCGCGAAATAGGCTTTCATTCCGGAGATATGAATTTTAAAAGAAAATGGAAACAATGAAAAAATCCATAAATAATTTTTTTCCAAATTCCAGACGCCTTCTTGGAGGCTTTTTCTGGTTGATATTCGTGGAGCATATGAAGGCACGTATTTTGGTGAAAAAATCCTCGCGAAATAGGCTTTCATTCCGGAGATATGAATTTTAAAAGAAAATGGAAACAATGAAAAAAGCCATAAATAATTTTTTTGCAAATCCCAGACGCCTTCTTGGAGGTTTTTTCTGGTTGATATTCGTGGAGCATATGAAGGCACGTATTTTGGTGAAAAAATCCTCGCGAAATAGGCTTTCATTCCGGAGATATGAATTTTAAAAGAAAATGGAAACAATGAAAAAAGCCATAAATAATTTTTTTGCAAATTCCAGACGCCTTCTTGAAGGCTTTTTCTGGTTGATATTCGTGGAGCATATGAAGGCACGTATTTTGGTGAAAAACCATCGCAAAAAAGGTATTCATTCCGGAGATATGAATTTTTAAAGAAAATGGAAACAATGAAAAAAGCCATAAATAATTTTTTTGCAAATTCCAGACGCCTTCTTGGAGGCTTTTTCTGATTGATATTCGTGGAGCATATGAAGGCACGTATTTTGGTGAAAAAATCCTCGCGAAATAGGCTTTCATTCCGGAGATTTGAATTTTAAAAGAAAATGGAAACAATGAAAAAAGCCATAAATAATTTTTTTGCAAATTCCAGACGCCTTCTTGGAGGCTTTTTCTGGTTGATATTCGTGGAGCATATGAAGGCACGTATTTTGGTGAAAAAATCCTCGCGAAATAGGCTTTCATTCCGGAGATATGAATTTTAAAAGAAAATGGAAACAATGAAAAAAGCCATAAATAATTTTTTTGCAAATTCCAGACGCCTTCTTGGAGGCTTTTTCTGGTTGATATTCGTGGAGAATATGAAGGCACGTATTTTGGTGAAAAAATCCTCGCGAAATAGGCTTTCATTCCGGAGATATGAATTTTAAAAGAAAATGGAAACAATGAAAAAAGCCATAAATAATTTTTTTGCAAATTCCAGACGCCTTCTTGGAGGCTTTTTCTGGTTGATATTCGTGGAGCATATGAAGGCACGTATTTTGGTGAAAAAATCCTCGCGAAATAGGCTTTCATTCCGGAGATATGAATTTTAAAAGAAAATGGAAACAATGAAAAAAGCCATAAATAATTTTTTTGCAAATTCCAGACGCCTTCTTGGAGGTTTTTTCTGGTTGATATTCGTGGAGCATATGAAGGCACGTATTTTGGTGAAAAAATCCTCATGAAATAGGCTTTCATTCCGGAGATATGAATTTTAAAAGAAAATGGAAACAATGAAAAAAGCCATAAATAATTTTTTTGCAAATTCCAGACGCCTTCTTGGAGGCTTTTTCTGGTTGATATTCGTGGAGCATATGAAGGCACGTATTTTGGTGAAAAAATCCTCGCGAAATAGGCTTTCATTCCGGAGATTTGAATTTTAAAAGAAAATGGAAACAATGAAAAAAGCCATAAATAATTTTTTTCCAAATTCCAGACGCCTTCTTGGAGGCTTTTTCTGGTTGATATTCGTGGAGCATAGGAAGGCACGTATTTTGGTGAAAAAATCCTCGCGAAATAGGCTTTCATTCCGGAGATATGAATTTTAAAAGAAAATAGAAACAATGAAAAAAGCCATAAATAATTTTTTTGCAAATCCCAGACGCCTTCTTGGAGGTTTTTTCTGGTTGATATTCGTGGAGCATATGAAGGCACGTATTTTGGTGAGAAAATCCTCGCGAAATAGGCTTTCATTCCGGAGATATGAATTTTAAAAGAAAATGGAAACAATGAAAAAAGCCATAAATAATTTTTTTGCAAATCCCAGACGCCTTCTTGGAGGTTTTTTCTGGTTGATATTCGTGGAGCATATGAGGGCACGTATTTTGGTGAAAAAATCCTCGCGAAATAGGCTTTCATTCCGGAGATATGAATTTTAAAAGAAAATGGAAACAATGAAAAAAGCCATAAATAATTTTTTTGCAAATTCCAGACGCCTTCTTGGAGGCTTTTTCTGGTTGATATTCGTGGAGCATATGAAGGCACGTATTTTGGTGAAAAAACCATCGCAAAAGAGGCATTCATTCCGGAGATATGAATTTTTAAAGAAAATGGAAACAATGAAAAAAGCCATAAATAATTTTTTTCCAAATTCCAGACGCCTTCTTGGAGGCTTTTTCTGGTTGATATTCGTGGAGCATAGGAAGGCACGTATTTTGGTGAAAAACCATCGCAAAAAAGGTATTCATTCCGGAGATATGAATTTTTAAAGAAAATGGAAACAATGAAAAAAGCCATAAATAATTTTTTTGCAAATTCCAGACGCCTTCTTGGAGGCTTTTTCTGATTGATATTCGTGGAGCATATGAAGGCACGTATTTTGGTGAAAAAATCCTCGCGAAATAGGCTTTCATTCCGGAGATATGAATTTTAAAAGAAAATGGAAACAATGAAAAAAGCCATAAATAATTTTTTTGCAAATTCCAGACGCCTTCTTGGAGGCTTTTTCTGGTTGATATTCGTGGAGCATATGAAGGCACGTATTTTGGTGAAAAAACCATCGCAAAAGAGGCATTCATTCCGGAGATATGAATTTTAAAAGAAAATGGAAACAATGAAAAAAGCCATAAATAATTTTTTTCCAAATTCCAGACGCCTTCTTGGAGGCTTTTTCTGGTTGATATTCGTGGAGCATAGGAAGGCACGTATTTTGGTGAAAAAATCCTCGCGAAATAGGCTTTCATTCCGGAGATATGAATTTTAAAAGAAAATAGAAACAATGAAAAAAGCCATAAATAATTTTTTTGCAAATCCCAGACGCCTTCTTGGAGGTTTTTTCTGGTTGATATTCGTGGAGCATATGAAGGCACGTATTTTGGTGAGAAAATCCTCGCGAAATAGGCTTTCATTCCGGAGATATGAATTTTAAAAGAAAATGGAAACAATGAAAAAAGCCATAAATAATTTTTTTGCAAATCCCAGACGCCTTCTTGGAGGTTTTTTCTGGTTGATATTCGTGGAGCATATGAGGGCACGTATTTTGGTGAAAAAATCCTCGCGAAATAGGCTTTCATTCCGGAGATATGAATTTTAAAAGAAAATGGAAACAATGAAAAAAGCCATAAATAATTTTTTTGCAAATTCCAGACGCCTTCTTGGAGGCTTTTTCTGGTTGATATTCGTGGAGCATATGAAGGCACGTATTTTGGTGAAAAAACCATCGCAAAAGAGGCATTCATTCCGGAGATATGAATTTTTAAAGAAAATGGAAACAATGAAAAAAGCCATAAATAATTTTTTTGCAAATTCCAGACGGCTTCCTGAAGGCTTTTTCTGATTGATATTCGTGAAGCATTCGAAGGCACGTATTTTGGTGAAAAAATCCTCGCGAAATAGGCTTTCATTCCGGAGATATGAATTTTAAAAGAAAATGGAAACAATAAAAAAATCATAAATAATTTTTTTGCAAATTCCAGACGCCTTCTTGGAGGCTTTTTCTGGTTGATATTCGTGGAGCATATGAAGGCACGTATTTTGGTGAAAAAATCCTCGCGAAATAGGCTTTCATTCCGGAGATTTGAATTTTAAAAGAAAATGGAAACAATGAAAAAAGCCATAAATAATTTTTTTGCAAATTCCAGACGCCTTCTTGGAGGCTTTTTCTGGTTGATATTCGTGGAGCATATGAAGGCACGTATTTTGGTGAAAAAATCCTCGCGAAATAGGCTTTCATTCCGGAGATATGAATTTTAAAAGAAAATGGAAACAATGAAAAAAGCCATAAATAATTTTTTTGCAAATCCCAGACGCCTTCTTGGAGGTTTTTTCTGGTTGATATTCGTGGAGCATATGAAGGCACGTATTTTGGTGAAAAAATCCTCGCGAAATAGGCTTTCATTCCGGAGATATGAATTTTAAAAGAAAATGGAAACAATGAAAAAAGCCATAAATAATTTTTTTGCAAATTCCAGACGCCTTCTTGGAGGCTTTTTCTGGTTGATATTCGTGGAGCATATGAAGGCACGTATTTTGGTGAAAAAATCCTCGCGAAATAGGCTTTCATTCCGGAGATATGAATTTTAAAAGAAAATGGAAACAATGAAAAAAGCCATAAATAATTTTTTTGCAAATTCCAGACGCCTTCTTGGAGGCTTTTTCTGGTTGATATTCGTGGAGCATATGAAGGCACGTATTTTGGTGAAAAAATCCTCGCGAAATAGGCTTTCATTCCGGAGATTTGAATTTTAAAAGAAAATGGAAACAATGAAAAAAGCCATAAATAATTTTTTTGCAAATTCCAGACGCCTTCTTGGAGGCTTTTTCTGGTTGATATTCGTGGAGCATATGAAGGCACGTATTTTGGTGAAAAAATCCTCGCGAAATAGGCTTTCATTCCGGAGATATGAATTTTAAAAGAAAATGGAAACAATGAAAAAAGCCATAAATAATTTTTTTGCAAATTCCAGACGCCTTCTTGGAGGCTTTTTCTGGTTGATATTCGTGGAGCATATGAAGGCACGTATTTTGGTGAAAAAATCCTCGCGAAATAGGCTTTCATTCCGGAGATATGAATTTTAAAAGAAAATGGAAACAATGAAAAAAGCCATAAATAATTTTTTTGCAAATTCCAGACGCCTTCTTGGAGGCTTTTTCTGGTTGATATTCGTGGAGCATATGAAGGCACGTATTTTGGTGAAAAAATCCTCGCGAAATAGGCTTTCATTCCGGAGATATGAATTTTAAAAGAAAATGGAAACAATGAAAAAAGCCATAAATAATTTTTTTGCAAATTCCAGACGCCTTCTTGGAGGCTTTTTCTGGTTGATATTCGTGGAGCATATGAAGGCACGTATTTTGGTGAAAAAATCCTCGCGAAATAGGCTTTCATTCCGGAGATATGAATTTTAAAAGAAAATGGAAACAATGAAAAAAGCCATAAATAATTTTTTTGCAAATTCCAGACGCCTTCTTGGAGGCTTTTTCTGGTTGATATTCGTGGAGCATATGAAGGCACGTATTTTGGTGAAAAAATCCTCGCGAAATAGGCTTTCATTCCGGAGATTTGAATTTTAAAAGAAAATGGAAACAATGAAAAAAGCCATAAATAATTTTTTTGCAAATTCCAGACGCCTTCTTGGAGGCTTTTTCTGGTTGATATTCGTGGAGCATATGAAGGCACGTATTTTGGTGAAAAAATCCTCGCGAAATAGGCTTTCATTCCGGAGATATGAATTTTAAAAGAAAATGGAAACAATGAAAAAAGCCATAAATAATTTTTTTGCAAATTCCAGACGCCTTCTTGGAGGCTTTTTCTGGTTGATATTCGTGGAGCATATGAAGGCACGTATTTTGGTGAAAAAATCCTCGCGAAATAGGCTTTCATTCCGGAGATTTGAATTTTAAAAGAAAATGGAAACAATGAAAAAAGCCATAAATAATTTTTTTGCAAATTCCAGACGCCTTCTTGGAGGCTTTTTCTGGTTGATATTCGTGGAGCATATGAAGGCACGTATTTTGGTGAAAAAATCCTCGCGAAATAGGCTTTCATTCCGGAGATATGAATTTTAAAAGAAAATGGAAACAATGAAAAAAGCCATAAATAATTTTTTTGCAAATTCCAGACGCCTTCTTGGAGGCTTTTTCTGGTTGATATTCGTGGAGCATATGAAGGCACGTATTTTGGTGAAAAAATCCTCGCGAAATAGGCTTTCATTCCGGAGATTTGAATTTTAAAAGAAAATGGAAACAATGAAAAAAGCCATAAATAATTTTTTTGCAAATTCCAGACGCCTTCTTGGAGGCTTTTTCTGGTTGATATTCGTGGAGCATATGAAGGCACGTATTTTGGTGAAAAAATCCTCGCGAAATAGGCTTTCATTCCGGAGATATGAATTTTAAAAGAAAATGGAAACAATGAAAAAAGCCATAAATAATTTTTTTGCAAATTCCAGACGCCTTCTTGGAGGCTTTTTCTGGTTGATATTCGTGGAGCATATGAAGGCACGTATTTTGGTGAAAAAATCCTCGCGAAATAGGCTTTTATTCCGGAGATTTGAATTTTAAAAGAAAATGGAAACAATGAAAAAAGCCATAAATAATTTTTTTGCAAATTCCAGACGCCTTCTTGGAGGCTTTTTCTGGTTGATATTCGTGGAGCATATGAAGGCACGTATTTTGGTGAAAAAATCCTCGCGAAATAGGCTTTCATTCCGGAGCTATGAAATCTTAAAGAAAATGAATACAAAGAAAAAACCATAAATATTTTTTTGCAAATTCCAGGCGGCTTCCTGGAGGCCTTTTCTGGTAGATATTCGTGAAGCATTCGAACGCCGGTATATTGGTGAAAAAATCATCGCGAAATAGGCAGAGACAGTAGAAACACTATTCTCCCAATCCCACACTCAGTGTTGCCATGTTGACATATAAATACGGCAGAATAGATATTACATTTCTATGTTCCGGAGCCTCAACATCCGTGAATATAGAGGTTAGGTTTGTTGTCAGTCTGTTTTGTCAGTTTTTGGTCGAGATAATCATATTTTCAGTTTTCGCTAAATATCCTGAATTATATGATTTTCATCGAATATCCACGAAAAAATGAACACAGATGTTCAGTTTGTTGATAAAAATGAAGCAGCAGATACTACCACTGAAATGTGAGCATTAATATTTTAGACTATTGAATTTCCCCTATTTTTATATCAATTGGATCATTTCCAACTCTTTCAGAGCTCATTACGGAGATGAAGAAGATGATAAAACCAAAATACCAAAAATTGAAAACATTGACATCACTGATCAATTTTTCGACAAAGAAGGAATTTATGACAGGAAAGAATACATCGTCAAAACAGAAGAAATTCCAGCAAATATCTCAGGTAACCAGTGTAGCTTGGACGATTATGCTGCAGATCAAGAACAATTACTTGAGATACACGTAAAATCTGAACCCAATACTTCAGATTGTGCTATAGATAGCAAACAGAATCTGGTAAAACTTGAAGAATCTGTTCATTTGGATATCGGCAAATATGAATGTATCTCTTCGGATTCTAAAAGAGAACAAAAGTGTAACATGTGTGATTTTGTTACAAATCAAAAGTGTAACCTCAATAGACATGTAGAATCTGTTCATTCGAATGACAGAAAATACAAGTGCAGCATGTGTGACTATGCCGCAACCGAAAAGAGGCGTCTCAAAACCCATGTTGACTCAGTCCATTTGAATCTCAAAAAACACAAGTGTAGCTTGTGCGACTTTGCTACAGCTAGTAAAGCGTCAATCGACAGACATGTAAGCAGCGTTCATTTCAAAATCAAAACATTCCAGTGTCAGCAGTGCGAGTACGTTGCGAACGAAAAAGGATTTCTCAAAAAACACGTCGACACAATTCATTTAAACATCAAGAAACACAAGTGTAGTATGTGTGATTACGCAGCAGCTCAAAAACAAAAGCTTCAAAATCATATAAACTCTGTTCATTTGAATATTAAACAACACGAATGCAACATGTGCGATTATGCGACAAATTGTACATGGTCTCTCAAGAATCACATAAAATCCGTTCATTTGAACAGTAGAGAACACAAGTGTAGTTTGTGTGATTTTGCCGCAAGTGAAAAAGGTACTCTCAAAAAACACGTTGACTCGGTCCATTTGAACCTCAAGAAATTCAAGTGTGAGATGTGTGACTACGCAACGAATTTTAAAGCCACCCTTGAGAATCACGTAAAGTCCATTCATTTCAATATCAGAGAGCATAAGTGTGGCATGTGTGTGTATGCTACAAACTTGAAAGCTACTCTCAAAACACACATAGATGCTGTTCATTTGAATTTGAAGAAGTACAAATGTGACTTATGTGATTATGGGGCAAATCATAAGATTTATCTTAGAAATCATATGGAAACTGTTCATTTGAATCAGAAACGATGACCCAACACTTGATCGTAGCATATTGAGATGGAGATCTTGATAATCATATTTATATGTTGAATTTGAAGTAGTACAAATAGCGCTCATGTGATTATTCTGCAAATAGTTTTCATTCAAATATGGGTGTGATTTAAAACAAATCTCTGATGACGTGGTTATAACTTATTTTGAATAAAATCAGCATTCATTCAATTTTACTTTGTTTGTTTCGAACCCTTCCCTTTTAATTTTCCAATTATTTGAAGAAATGCGGTATTTTTCGTTCATTTCAAAGTTTTAAATCTATTCAATTTTCAGGAGAATTCGATAGTTTCAATGGTACAATTAATTCAGAAACACGATTATCTTTGTTCAGGTTTACACATTGGCATTGCGACTTAAGGAGAAGCGGTGTTGCCAAACTGTATTTCATGGCTTGTATAAGTCAGTTTGAATCAGGGATGTAAAAAGACCTACCTCTATGAAAATAACCACAGAGCAACAATCGATAATAGCTATTTCCATGACTTAAAAAACCAGTAGTTCTGTGATGCCCAACCACAGAAGGTAATTTGATCTTTAAATCCATAGATATGAAGAATGAAGCCACAGACCATGAAGCCATATTCTATGGAATAACCAGAGACAACAAGAATAACAAAAACAAATGTTTGTGTTTAATTCATGAAATCATTAAGAAATAAACAGATTTTTCGATTATTTTCTGTATATTCTGGATTATTTACAGATTACTTTTTCAGCAAGCCTAAAAAATGGAAACTACCTATCACTCTAATCTCATAAAAATTGAAATAGATGAGGTTACTGAAGAGTGAGTAATAGCAATTTTGAATTACTTGGGAATTTCTCTCAATCATATTCCCCCTAGACAATTTCACTACGAACTCATCTTTCAGCTCTAAGCACAAAGATGTTGATAGTCTTGAAGACAGCGAAAATATTGATACATCCGAACAATTTAACAACGAAATAGAAATTCATGACAGGAGAGAATTCATTGTCAAGAATGAAGATATAACAATAGAAATAAATAACATTGCCGAAGAGTAAGTATATCTCTTTAAATTCCCCATATACAAACTTTTCAAGAAGAACTCCGGATAAAAATCACTCAGCAATAATCCCTTTAAACATTTATAATGTAGAATGTTCAAAACTTTTCCAGAATCCGAAACGAAAATGAAAAGATTCTTGAGACTAATACAGAAAAAACCGGATCTATTGACATCAACAAAATTATCAATACATTAAAATTTAAAATGAATCAAAACAAATTGAAGAAACACGATAAAACCTCACTCGAAGTAAAGAAGGAATCGGTTTCCTTGAAGACATACCAAAGTAAAATGCCCGAAGAAGATGTTTCGAAAGTACATGTAGAATCCGTCCCTATGGAACCTAAAAAATACGAGTGTGCCATGTGCGATTACGATGCTACCTACAAAAAAGACATCACTGTGCACATGGAATCCGTCCACTTGAATATGAAGAAACACTATTGCCACCTGTGTGATTATGCCGCTTACCTAAAAGGGACCCTCAAAACCCACATAATAGCCATCCATATGAATAGCAAAGAACACAAGTGCCAACAGTGTGATTACGTTACCAATTTTAAACGACATCTTACGGCACATGTGAAATTTGTTCATTTGAAAGTGAGGAAATACAAGTGTTGTATGTGCAGTTATGCGGCAGCTCGAAGACAGGCCCTGGAGGTACACGTAGAATGCGTTCATACTAAAAGGAGAAAATTCAACTGCGACAAGTGCGATTACGCTGGGAATCAAAAATTCAGGCTCATACAGCATGTTGCTTCGTTTCATTCCAAACTCAAGAAATGAATATGATTGTTCAAATACGAAATTGTTGTTGATATTGGAAAAATCGATACTGGGTGTCTATTCATAAAAATATGCCATGATTGTTATGTTAAGTTTTTTAAGGTCAAGCATAATTAGGAAAAATTTTGGTTTTATTATTGTTTTATCTTTATTGGCCACTGATCTGTGCAATAAATTCATTGGAAACAGTTCATTCATTAAATGATTTTCATTATTTTTGTTTTTTATTAGACCCGAGGAATTAATCTAAATAGATGATGCTCTTATGTTTCTGAGAGTATTCATTTTGACAGACGTCAAAACATAGACAGCAGCTGTCAAAAAAGTGACAGCAGCTGTCGAAAAATTGACAGCTGTCAAAAAAGTGATAACAGTTGTCAACAAATTTGACAGCTGTCAAAAAAGTGACATCAGTTGTCGACAAATTTGACAGCTGTCAAAAAAATGACAGCTGTCAGAGAAATTATCCCGGATCTGTTATTGAAATATGGAGATTTTTTTTCGATAATTCGCTTCTAATGTGGTTCTGGTTTTGTGATTTAGACAAAATTTTGCATTTAGCTCGAATACGACGTTCTCCATCTAAATGCGAATGCTCATTTCGATTGAATCTGTAATTTCGGAATTATCTGGAAAATAAAATTTTGAACCTTATTTACGGTTCCCCTGGACAAATTTTTTCACTACGGCCTCAATGATCAATCCATTATACTAAATTCGAAGTTGAACGATTCGATAGCTACCAGTTTGACAAAATTTAAGGAACACCCTGTATACAAGGAACCGAGAATCTAAAGGTTGAGCCATGAAAATTCACTTCCTGGATACCGTGTATAAAGAATTATATTTAATTAATGTCCATTTTTGCAATGAAAAGAACTATAAGGGTAGATACCATTTATATTGTGACACTGTATATATCTTAAATCCAACCACATTTTCATTATGAAAAGCTACCTTTTCTCTGTAAAATACTGGGTGACTTCAAGAACGTATAGGAGGAATTAAAACAAGCTTTTCATCATCATGTTTTTTGATCACTGCACATTTTCAATAAACACTTATAAGTCAATAAGACACATCAAGATATTTCACATTTATATGAGGTCCAACTCTGAACATTGAAATGGGCATTCCCCCAATTTTCCGTTCACATTAATCAATGTGTTTTCCAGAGATAGACCCAAAACAATATTATGTTTATTCTGCATCCGTTCCCGTATTACTGAAATCCAACAGGAAATTTGTCACTCGTATCATACTCATTTTTTTTGGTATGTTTGGAGTACAAAATGTCAGGTCTCCTGTCGAAGTAGATTTAACGGGACAGGGGCAGAACGACACATCGACTTAGTTGATACAAAATATATACAGGTTTGTAATTTTTATGCTTTCATCGAATTTCAAGAGAATCTTAATGTTCAGCATAAACTTACTTATTGTCTCGATTCTAACGTACTAATATCACAAAAATAATTGCGTGAACCCTATCGACATCTTCATTATCAATTACGAATATACACAGTGAACCATTAACGTTCAGCTAAAACAAATTTAATTTAACACTTATTTTTTTATTGTTTTCTTTATTGCTTTCATTTCGATAATATCGTGTATATCTTTTATTCGTTATCTATAATCTAAGTTTTGTTTTAGCTGATCTTATATCCATATAAAAATTGTAGTTGTTAGATTTGTAATCTTCGAGTTGCTAGAGTCGTCTTTGTTAGTGTTTGGTTTCTGGAGCTTCCCTTTTGTAGAAGAGTTTGCTTTCTGGATGCCATCTAGGAGGAGCGTCTCCTTGGTCTTCTTTTTCGATCTCGGTTTCCAGCAACTGCGCCAAGACTCTCAATCGTGAGAAAGACACGAAAACATATGCAGAGAAACAGAGCATTCTTGAAACTTGGAATTTTTTCGTTACTGAGATAAAGTTATGGGAAACAGAATGCCCTGCTTCATTGGAAGTTTGTAACATCGAGAAATGCCAAAAAGCAGCCATTTTTCTCGTCATGCTAAGCGAAGCAACATTTAAAGAAGCACCCTGTAACTTTTTTAAGCCTATAAAACACTGCCATTGGAGCGATGCTACATCGAAAATTATACCAAATGAAGACGTTCTTAATTTGATACTCCTTGAATTAATGACGTTGAAACTGGACCACCCTGTATAGGAAGTCACTGCTGGTCACTCCGACATCGATGATGCTCGTGGTCAAACGGCAAATTCTTGGTAGACGACGAGTGAAAGTCCATTTCGACACATCCTCCAAGGCGGTTCAAAGACTATCATTTCCGACTACCAGATCGAAGAACAACAATTGCGATGGAATTATTGAATCACGGCGCGTGATAATGACGAGCTTCGCTCGTTATCCAACAGACAGGGCCGTACTAGGGAACGAGCGGGGCCCAGAAAAGAAGGTACACCTTCAGAACGCCGTTTTTAAAGAGGCGAATCTACCTAAAAAGTGGATCTACCTATTACATGAATCTACTTAAAAGGTAGATCGCTGGGCCCAAACTAGTAAACCACATAAACAAAAACTAATGTCTCGTTTTAGTGTTTTTTGAAAAGTGGCTCCAACTGTCTTGTGGAAGATCTTTCGTTTCTGTGAGAACATTCCTACCCTACTCTTTTTTGTACCATCCAATGGTGTCTGTATATTTTCCTAGAATAATTCTTATCACTATTACATAACACTGCGCAAAAAAATTAACGCACATTATGGAAATCTCAAATTTATTCTACAACTGAAGGTGTTCTCAATGATAATTATTTTTATCAGAATTATGCATGCATATGTTATCCACTTTCAACGTTTTTCTTCAATACAGATGTTTTCTCCCAGCAGGAATAAAAAAAGATGATATTATCAGATTTTGAATGTATTGGCTCCATTCTAAAATCAGTTGTTCTCGATCAATTCTAGTGATCAATAGTTTTTCTTTCGTTTGATTTTCTACACTCGATCGCTATGCAACGCGAAACACGCAATTTGACCCAAGAGGAATGTGCCCAAGCGGTAGTTTTGCGAGAAGAAGGGTGGACATACACAAGAATTGCAGAAAGGTTTGGAGTTTCCCATACAAGTGTGTCCAGAATGTTGCAGCGATTCAGAGAGACAGATATGAATGTCCGAAGACCAGGACAGGGTAGACCACGGGTAACAACTGCCATTCAAGAACGTTACAGCTTGAGCAAACTCATGTGGTGCAAATTAGCACTCATCAGACAATAAGAAATCGCCTCAGAGAATATGATTTAAGGCCTCGTGTCGCGGCAAGAGGCCCAGTTTTTACCCCAGCCCATCGAAGGGCGCGTTTGGATTTTGCGAGAGAGCATATCCATTGGGAAGAGGCCGATTGGGAAAGAGTTCTCTTCACAGATGAGTCTAGATTCTGCCTCTACCATTGTGATCGACGTTCCCTTGTATACAGACGTCCACATGAAAGATATGCTCAGTGCAATTTCCTGAATACCACTGCTTTCGGGGGAGGATCGATTATGGTATGGGGTGGAATATCTTTGACTGCTCGCACAGACCTAGTGGTCGTTGATAATGGTGCTATGAATGATGATAAGTATATAAGGAACATTCTTGAAGAGCATGTAGTGCCATTTGCCCCATACATTGGTGAAAATTTAATTTTTATGGACGATAATGCCAGACCCCATCGTGCGCGCATCGTTCAGGAGTACATACCTTGAAGAGGTTGAAGTCTCTCGAATGGAATGGCCAGCAAGAAGTCCAGATCTCAATCCGATTGAGCAGGTTTGGGACAACCTCAATAGAAGGCTGAGAAGTTCAGAAAATCATCCAGCTACTCTTAATGACTTAGGAATCCAACTCGGAGAAATCTGGGAAGGATTAGATCAGAACATTTTAAGATCACTCATTTTGAGTATGAACCGTCGTTGCCGAGCTGTAATTAACGCAAGGGGTGGAAATACCAAGTATTAAATCACTTATCAGCATTTCAGTATTTTGAAAATTGTTCATTTCTCTTCTTTCACATAAGATTCGGTGAAATCCTGAATTTTTCTTCCATTTAATGTGTCTTGTTTCGTTCAAAACCTTCCCGAGAGAACATAAAAAATAAGTTATGAAGTCAATGTAGAGTTAACTTTCATTAAAATTGAGATTTTCAGAATGTGCGTTATTTTTTTTGCGCAGTGTATGTGAAGAAATGTCGTTTATTTGAATTTTACCGAGCACTTGAAAGTGCGGATTCTATGGAGTTATCATTTTTTCACTGATGTCAACTAATAATTGAAGGTCATAGTGATTGTTTTTCTAATTTGAGTTACATTATGGAAGAATCTAACAGACAACTTACGCGCTACTTTTTCATCACCCTGTATAAATAAATCAACCGACAACGATGACACCGATTTAAATCCTAACTCAAATCGAATCACCAAGACATTCCTCGAGAATCTCCATACCGTTTCTTCCACTTGGAAGAATGAAAACTTTCGATTTAAACGAAAATCAAATTACACACATTTCCCATTGATTCAATTACGTCACATCCTTCTTTGAACACGGAAAAATACACTACGAAAACGTTTTTTAATCAACGCGCGTTTTGTAACGAGGAAACGTTTAATGATTGAGTTCAAGATTAATTTTAAAATGACGAAACAGCATGAAAGTCAATACTTCTATCTGATACGAATGATCTATGTGGATATTCAAAGTTATTTGCGCAACTGGATCAAAAAGAACTTCTCGAGTATGAGTTGGACTGTTTGTCGATAAAAGATCTACAGAGTGTAACAGCCAAATGGAATAAATTCGATAACGAATAAATGAGGGGGTGTTAGGAAAAACGCTCGGACACGTCGATTTGTAATTTTAAATGCGCATATTCTTCAAGAAAAGAAAATTATATAGGGTGTTCCATGCGACCGTGGCCAATACCAACTTTCTTATTTCAAATGCAAGCCCTGTATATTATTTATTTTTTGGATTCTTCAGAAAATTCTAGACATAATTCATGTATAATGTCCTATACCTATCTTCAACTTTTTCGGAAATATTAAGTGTTTTCAGATTTTTTACAAAAATTAACATTTTAAATAAAAATTATTTTGTTTCACAAATTCGATACATTAAACTCGATACTTATTTCCCATTTACCTCTTGATATGAAGAAAGTAAGCAAAAACCATTACTAAGAAAAAAAAAACAAAAACAGTAACGTTAGAAGACAATTCTACACCAGATTAGCATGTTGCCAAGACGTTCGCGGCGAGCATTTTGAACATTTCCTACATTGACAATAATGTTTGTTTTTGTTTTTTTTTAATAATTAAGAAATAATCAGTATTACTTATTAGGTTTTAAGTGTAATGTACCGAATTTGTGAAATAAAATAATTTTTATTTAAAACGTTGATTTTTGCAATAAATCTGAAAACACTTGATACTTCCGAAATAGTTGAAGATAGGTATAGGACATTGTGCATGAATTGTGTCTAGAATTCTCTGAAAAATCCAAATAATAAATAATATACAGGGGGTTGCATTTGAAATAGGAAAGTTGGTATTGGCCACGGTCACATGGAGCACCCTATATAATATTATTTTCTTGAAAAATATGCGCATTTAAAATTACAAATCGACGTGTCCGAGCGTTTTTCCCAACACGCCCTCATTTATTCGTTATCGAATTTATTCCATTTGGCTGTTACACTCTGTATATAATATCTTGAAATCACACTTACTCTGAAGGCTCAGGTTTTGAGGCGAATAAAAACAAATGTTCATAATGGGAAATTTGATTGTTCTTTTCTAATTTCACTATGGCTTCCTTAGTATACGCCATTCCGAAGATATTCTGTAGAATATCTTTGCTCCATTCACTTTTAAAATGTATCCCTGTTGGTCATGACATTCTGATACATTTCACCGTGTATATATTTTGAAAATGTTAGGTTGTGGTCAATTCTCTGTCAGATAAATAAGCAACGTTGTCTTCTTTACATAAAGGTCGTAGTAATTACGTATTTATTGAAATGTTTATTTACTTTGGGATAGTTCATTCGAAAAAAGAATAAAAGTACATACTCGAATAACCCGACAGAAAAACTTCTAAACGAATAGACGGACCTATGGAATTCCCAACTTTTTAGAATTCTCAAGAAATGAGACTACAGAAGATATTTAAATACCTTTTTGCACAACTCGAAATACTCCAGTATGAAAATGAAGCAGTACTATAAAAACGGTGTCACAGTAAAACCTTAAAAGAACTACTTCATTTACAAAGTTAAAAAATAGTAAATAGGAATTAGAATTGGCAACGTCTCTGAGAATTATTTGACATTTCACGAGTGCCAACCTGAATCAGTTTTAAGTAAAAAAAACTTGATAAACCCGAATCTTGGCCAACCGGGCTACTTTATAAAAGTTAATGAATTTGAAGAATGCATCCAACTCTTTTCTACCATGTTGCCAAATTACAAATATATCTTCAACAAATCTCCACCAAGCCTTTGATTTAATCAATTATGAATCTGTATTTAAGAATTGCCATCCCAATTTTTGTAATGATTAAAAGAATCTCCCAACTGTAATCCACACAAAATTCCAACAATGTCATACTCAATGATGAAAATGTAAAATTTGACATGTTTCCATCCTATTTAGATACACTCTGTATAAGTCGAAAGTATCCCGACAAAATTGAATGATCAAATCCTATCGAAAAAAGACCATCAACAACCGGACCTCGTCGTAATAATCGTAGATGTTCATGCATCTTCTGAACTTAATTCTACCACGTTCTTGAGGAATTTTAAGCTGATCTACCAGCGATAATCAGATTCCAACTGTTTTTGCTCGGTATGCATCCGACTGCATCTGCCCATTAGGCTTTTTCATCTGTCGGTCGTTAGCTCCTTTACGTAACGCTCTTTATTGTGGCGAATTTATACAGGATAGGATCGAGAAGTCTACAGCACAGCCACAGTCTTCTTTACAACGTGTGGTAATGCTGGTTTGGAACATAATCAAAGCAAATACAGTCAGCCTTTACGAAAAATAAAATTAGTTCAAAAAATTATTCAACAGTCGTGTACAAAGTTGAAAATTCTACTCGCAGTTACCGGCAGAATTTCGTCTCTAGTCTAAGCTGCGGCTGTAAAGAAGCTTCTAGAACGCATGCACATCGTCTACAGTCTAGTACACACTAAAACACGAAACATGCGTCAGCTACGGTGACAGATGGGGGTCAAACGAAGCGAAGCCTACAATATCGACGTGCAGAAAGCCAGGCAACTCATTTTAAGGGATGTGTGTGGATGGATACCTTACGAATCTTACTCACTTCTTTGAGAAGCTCGCGCAATTTGTCGATCCTATCGCCCGAGGCTCTGGTCGACAGGTATCTGGCCTCCGATACGTCGTTGAACGACAGAACTGTCACTAATACTAACAGGCAGAAAATGGAGAAGTGCTTGGTGAACATTCTGATCTGAAAAGGATCGTCTGATGAAAGCCAACCTGAAGAACCTACACTAAATACGTCAGCAGTCGTGGACAAAGACGAATACCCTTCTCGCATAACTTGTTTGCCGATATAAGAGATGAAGTGAAACCTAAACTAAAAGAATTGTTTTCTACACGAAAATCTATTTCTAAACTAAATAATATTTCCTGAACATACCAAAAAACAAAGAAGAAATCAACAGAATCGAGTCCATACTTTGAAAAATAAACTATAATCGACCAAATAAAGCAGAAATACCGTAAAACCCAAAATTTTCGAAACAGTTTCCTCATACCTGATCTGGTGAAAAATTCACTAACGGAAATAGGTCTGGAAGCTGCGGGGGCTAACTGAACTCTACTCGGGATCTGCAACTAAAACGGGGTAAGCCCTACGGTTCTCTCCTTTTATACGAGGGGCATTTCCACGAGTGGGGGAAGGGGAAACGAACGCTATCAGCTTTGTGTCGGACGAAAACAACCCTGCGCGGGGGGAGGGAAATGGAGCGGGAAATCCGACAAACAGTCGGTCCAGATATGCCTGCCACCCCAAGATTAGGTGCCAGGCTAACCAAACAAAAAGTTCTGGAGTAAAAAAAGGGGAGAGAAAAAATATCACCCTGTAGATTTGCAATCGAAATTGGCATGTCACATGATGCAAACTCTAAATTGGAACATTTATTCCAAATTGCAGTTGAATATCTTGTGAAATATAGAAACAATGAGAAAAAAATTTGACTAAAATTTAAACTATGCTCCATTCACTTTCATCATAAAGTATCCCGGTTGGCCATGGAATTCTGACACATTTCACCGTGTATATTTTGAACATATGTCATAAGCATTTTCCTGTCAGATAACGACGCAACGTTGTCCTGTCTACACAGAGGTCGTTGTAATCACGTATTTATCGAAATGTTTATTTATTTTGGGAAAAAAATGAATTTGAGAAAAACTAATGTGAATTCAATAATTCTATAGACCTGGTGAATGTTCAAGAAACTTCTTTTTGTCGTTTTACTGGAAATATTAACATAGTTGGAGGATTCAATTATGGGATCTTGTACAGAAATCAAGAATCGAGTGCTGAAATGTTTCTGAAAATAATGGACAGAATAGTCCCTAACTTTGTGATAGTTCATTCGAAAAAAGAATAAAAGTACTCGAATAACTCAACAGAAAAACTTCTAAACGAACATACGGACCTATAGAATTCCCCACTTTTCCAAATTCTCAAGAAATGAGCCTACAGAAGACATTTAAAACCTTTTTGCACAAACATTTAAAACCTTTTTGCACAGCTTGAAATGCTCCAATATGAAAATGTAGTAGTACTATGAAACCTGTTTCAAAATTAGACCTTAAAAGAACTAACTCAATTTACAAAGTTAAGAAAGAGTAAATAGAAATTAGCATTGGCAACGTCTCTGAGAACTATTTAACGCTTCACGAGTGCCAAAACCTGCGTCAGTGTAAAAAACACTTGATGAACCTAAATCCTGGCCAACCGGTTACTTTATAAAAGTGAATGGATTATACATCTCAAAAACGAAATGTTTGTACCTTCAATTTGGGAACACCCTGTAGACAACGTAGTTAGATTGTAAGATCTGTCGTTTTTCACAATCGCCTTATAAAAAATTTAAGAATTCATTTCTTGCTTCTCCAAATACAGGGTGTATTTAAAGGTGGGGCTTTTTTTTGACAGGTGATAAAACTCATCAAAATAAGTCATTTTACCGAAAATTTCTCATTTGAAATGTTCAATTTGAAAAATTTATAAAAAAGAGGCATATGGCAAAATGATCTGTTCTAAGCACTAGAATTTTCTGCAAATTTGTTAGATAAGAAGACAAAAAATAAGAGATGTTAATATCAACGGAGGAGCAGGCGATTCACCTAGAAACTAGAAAATATTCTTGTTTAATTTTTTTGGAAACAGGGGCATAATTCATATAAAAAATTTTTGGTAAAATAACTCATTTTGATGAGTTCTACCATCTGTCAAAATAAAGCCTCACCTAAAAATACACCCTGTATAAACGAAATGAAGACTTGTAGCGTTTTTCAAAGTGACACTGCTAACTTGTTATCAAAATTAGATTCCAATTTCACCAATATGACCTACACAGAGATCTTCTATTTGAGATCACCCTGTCGATCGTAAGAATTCTTAGAAAGCCCTCTGGTTTTTCTGGATCGACTCGAAAAGAAAAACTTCAGGGGTTTTTCCAGCATGATGAATAGACTACACAGTGTCCACCAACATTGTAAGGAACTTCTCGAGGATCTACTCAGATTGATTTATTGGACCATCATTTCTTTGTGTCCTCCAAGTTTACGGTCGTTTGAATGTATCGCTCGTCTTCTATACGAAATAGATTGACTGGTAGTTTCCATATTTATTGACGTTCTTCTTTTATTTCGGAGCCAGAAATCGTATTTGTGGCTAGATTTGATGGATCGACATTGGAAGATATTTATGATTGTCTATACATGAGGGATTACTCAAGGAGATTGGATTATTTTGAAACTTTAGTTTCTACCATGATCAGTTGATTTTTTTTTAATTGATATCCTTTTGTATCATTGAATTGAAGTTATTTTCTTATGATATATCATGATTTCATATTTCCATATTCAAGTTTCTATAAAATCGTGGTATTCTTGACCAATTTTGCATTAAAATGAGATGAATCATTTCTTACAAGGAATGTCCTATACCTAACTCGCTTTATTTTCGAGATATTCCACATTTGAGTATGGGACATACTTAAAATATTTGTAAAAAATTTGTACATTTGAAAAACAGATTACATGAAAGAGAAAAATACAGGGTGTTCCATTTGAGATAATCGAGTTATCGCATATATATAGTTTGGGTAAATTGGTAAATTTATATTTGACACTCTGTATAAAAAACACTTCGGATGTTTACCGAATGATGAAGCTGATACCTTAAGCAAACTACTGTAAAAATTTCGTTTATTTAGATTGAAAACAGTGATTGCTATAAGAATTTTGATGAACCCCTTCAAACACTAAAAATATCCTAAAAATACGAATTATGTGGCAACGCTGTGATAAAATTTAAAAAATAGGTATAAGTGTAAGCTCTTGTTGTCCCCGGAAGAATCATGCCATGAAATACAGGGTGTTCCGTTTGAAAAAATCGAGTTATCGCATATTTAATTTGGGTAAATTGGTAAATTTATATTAGACACTCTGTATAAAAAAATCTTCAGATGTTTACCGAATGATGAAGCTAATTCTTTAAGCTAACTTCTGTAAAAATTTCGTTTATCTAAATTGAACACAGCGGATGCTATAAGAATTTTGATGAACCCCTTAAAACACTAACAAAATTCTAAAAAGTTTTTTCCACACGGTACAGTTTAGGCGCTATTTTAGACGTACGCCTTGCTGACGCACCCTGTATTTAAATGAATTTAAAAATAAATTCTTTTTTGTAAGTTATTGTGGTAAAATGATAGCAGAAGATTCGGTCTTCAGCATCTGACCTCAAAAACTCCCCTGAAATATAAGATAAACAAGTATTCCTATAAAAAATTACCGAGAAACTTCAACGTTCTGCAAAACAATTCCGTCCCGTGGGATTATCCCGCTTCTGAAGCCTTGCTGTCTAGACAATAAGACGCCCTATCTCCGGGGATATTCGGGAATCGGGAGCGGTTTCCTCTCAGGGCCGTATCCAGCAACTTTGTCGATTTCATGCTCATGCATTTCATATTTTCTGAACAGAGATCGATTCATCAGTATAATTGGAAAAAAGGGACACGTGACAAAAAAAAATGAATTCCTTCCAATCTTTTTGATACATTATACGTATAGCCTTCAGTCCTTCTTCAATTCCACAAGAATGTTGTTTATCAGTGGAAAAATTGATGTTAGAAAAAATGATAATATAATATTATTCTTTTAACAGTTGTCTATACCTGTCCTTTCTTTCGAACTCTACGTAAGTGTGACCAATGGCTCAATCCCTATAGTCAAAAATGTGCGTGCCAAATCCTAAACAGTACCATAACATACCAGATGTTTTATTGCACCGTCCAGAATTCAAAATTCGCCAGAGAAAGTCCAGTTTATTCTTCTAACAAGTTGTGACCTTGGTGCCAAATACGATTTTAATGTTCCCAGATTTATACGCGGTGGACAAGTTTAAATCAGTTTCAGCCACATTTCACTTCGAATAATTGGATAAGTGTCATTACTCGCTAAAATACTAACCTTACTTTCACAAAAAAAAATATTCGAACGACTTCAAACGACCGACAAATATTTTAATTGATTTTCGTGCATACGTAATTGAAATTCATGAAATTCCTTTCGAAGCTATAACACTTTATGAAATATCGAATAATATTCTGACGAAATAATATATCGAATCAGTATTTATGAAGAAGAGCTGATTCCAGCCCTGTGAAATAGCCAAAAGTGGTAGTTTCATTTGTCTTGTTCCAATTCACCGAATGAACATAAAATCAACATCAGAGTTCTCTTAGAATGGCTTTATTTGCACTAATTTTTTGGGGAGACCTCGTATATTGATTTTAAATTGGAAACTACATCGTTTTTTTATATTAAATGCGGTAGGGACTGTGATTACATTTCACGAATTGACTGTTTCAGTTGATCATTTACAAGAAAATATACAGAGTGTAACAGCCAAATGGAATAAATTCGATAACGAACAAATGAGGGGGTGTTAGAAAAAACGCTCGGACACGTCGATTTGTAATTTTGAATGCGCATATTCTTCAAGAAAATAAAATTATATAGGGTGTTCCATGCGACCGTGGCCAATACCAACTTTCTTATTTCAAATGCAATCCCCTGTATATTATTTATTTTTTGGATTCTTCAGAAAATTCTAGACATAATTCATGTACAATGTCCTATACCTATCTTCAACTTTTTCGGAAATATTAAGTGTTTTCAGATTTTTTACAAAAATTAACATTTTAAATGAAAATTATTTTATTTCACAAATTCGATACATCACACTCAATACTTATTTCCCATTTACCTCTTAATATGAAGAAAGTAAGCAAAAACCATTACTGAGAAGAAATAAAAAAAAACAAAAACAGTAACGTTAGAAGACAATTCTACACCAGATTAGCATGTTGTCAAGACGTTCGCGGCGAGCATTTTGAACATTTCCTACATTGACAATAATGTTTTTTTTTGTTTTTTTTTAATAATTAAGAAATAATCAGTATTACTTATTAGGTTTTAAATGTAATGTACCGAATTTGTGAAATAAAATAATTTTTATTCAAAACGTTGATTTTTGCAGTAAATCTGAAAACACTTAATACTTCCGAAATAGTTAACGATAGGTATAGGACATTGTGCATGAATTGTGTCTATAATTCTCTGAAGAATCCGAAAAATAAATATATACAGGGGGTTGCATTTGAAATAAGAAAGTTGGTATTGGCCACGGTCACATGGAACACCCTATATAATATTATTTTCTTGAAAAATATGCGCATTTAAAATTACAAATCGACGTGTCCGAGCGTTTTTCCCAACACGCCCTCATTTATTCGTTATCGAATTTATTCCATTTGGCTGTTACACTCTGTATGTATAATAAAATATCAGTCAATATTAATAAAAAAAAATAAGCAGTAGCTTTTGAGCGCTCTCTTATCCACCTTGGTAGATCCATATCACTGGCGGATACAGGGGGGAGGCAAATTCAATCGATCCCTGATATTTAGATACAAGAATTCAATTCATGCCCCTCCCCCTGAAAAGCTGTCTGGATACGCCAGTGATCCATATTCTCCAGTTCAAGAAATCAATTATTGAAGATGTTTTCAACAGCAGCTGTTGAAGAAGAAACTATCAATTTCTGTGCAAAAACCAATGATGCATTTCTGAACGATTAAGAAAAAATTTAATGATCTATGTCATTTTTCTTTTGGAGCAATATTTCACTTTTTATCTTTATTTATACGGAATGATATCCTAAAAAATAAAGCCAGGAAAGTACACACAAAACTCAATCGTCAAATCCACCAAATTTAATCAGTTTTCATGCCAATTCCAAACATCCCTGGGTAATAAATATATCTGAGACACACTGTATACTGCCTCTTTCGAATTATCTCAGCTCCCACGGCCTTAAATATCCCCGATATCATAAACCAATTCAATCTAGTCGACAACAATAACCCCCAAGATGTTCAACAGCCTCCAATTCCAAGTCAAAAAGTCACGTCCACTTTACGACCGCCCCTCGTACGTCAAATTACGAGGGACGTTTCGAAACTGTCTCTTGTCCGATTGGTCGACGCTAAACGTCCCTAATTGACATATTTACCAGGTCGAATTGCAGTAAAAACCCTGAAACTGGACTGTGTCAACTAGATCCGAAGTAGTCGTGAAAATTGTACAGGATAGGTCGAAAGGAATGCGACTAATTGAACGCGAAGTATTTCGATGAGTTAACTAGGGGCCAATTAGGTTACTTATACTGTGTCACCTGCTTATTTTTAATTAGTTATGATCTGAGCTTTAAGGAGTGACCTGTTAAAGTTGAGTGAAAGAAAGATGAAAAATTTCGAGGTGAGTTCTGGAGTTTTTTCGTTTTCGGGCAGCCCCGGTAATTTTATGAAGTTGTCTCTACAATTCAGCTGAAAATTTTTTTTACATACAATGAATTGTAACATTCTGCAAAAAATTATAAAAGAAATAACCTGAGGTTGACAGCTTTAGCGAGCTTGTTTAAATTCTGCAAGCAATCTATTTTTTTTATTCACGAAACGAATTCCATCTAAATTGGTCTATCAGTTTTCTTCAAAATTTTTTTTATTCTTGAAATTTCAATTAAGAGTCGATATTATACAGCTTTTACCAAATTTCAATCCGATCAGATATTAAGTTTCGGAAAAATAGTTTTTGAAAAATACCAAAACCATTGGATCGATTTTGCCCATTTGCATTTTCGAACTTAACATTTGGAACTCAAGTCTTCATTCGGATTCTTCATGAATGAGTCCACCCCGATCGTTTGAGACCGGTTTGGGTAGAAAATTCAACAATTACAGACAATTAGACAAAATGATACCGTTTTCCCACTATCTTGTTTGGACAAGTTGAGGAAATAGATAAGTTCAGCTCAAAGAATGTTGAAAGCCATTGTGAAACATTATTAATTATTTCAAAACAGAATTAACGGATTGCAAAAATCATTTACGCCTTTTCTTTGTCGATTTGCTGAAAAGAATTCGAAAAAGTAATACAATTCCAAACTATCGTTGATGTCCTATCTTTTTCGATATGTTGATAGTTGGTTTACGATTTCTCTTACACTATTGATATTCCATTTTTTCACACCTTTTTGTGATACATCCTCTTTATTTTTTCATCCTTTACAAAAATATATAATCACGTAATTCTTGTTGTATTTTCGCAAGACAAACAAGCTCCCAAAACATAAAGCTCTCCAATGGAATCAAATCTACACTCGTCCAGATATATTCTCGAATTTATCCATACACCAATACATCCCTAATTTTTTACAGAAGATCCCCTTGCTGGGAGCCATATTCTACCTCAGCCTTTCTGCACACGCCGCCCAAAACAACTCCCAAGAACCTCCACGTCCGAAGAGGTCGTTCGGTTCCTCCAACCCCATCTTCTCCAGAGTATTCAACCCCTACGACGACAGACCGCTTGCCCAGAAATTCTTGGGATACGATCCAGGATCAGCACGAGAAGGAGGCCCTCAGTTTTACCCGCTATGGTATTCCCAACCGATCTTGCAGGAAGCAGACTCTGAGGAAGACCATCGAGAGTATTCGGCACTTAGAAACTACCCTTCTCGTAGGACTTTCGGGCAATGGTACCCGGAGTCTTCCAAACCTCGCCCAGAGACTGAAAAACCTTATCCTCCACCTTCTAAACCGTCTCAACCTTATCCAGAGGCTGGAAAACCCTACCCTCCACCTTTCAAGCCTTCTCAACCTTATCCAGAAGCAGGAAAACCATATCCAGCATCTTCAAAACCCTCTCAACCCCATCCAGAATCTGGAAAACCTTCGAAGCCTCAAACGAATGTCACAGATCCTTGCTTGGATCCTTCAAAACCATACCCAGCGTCTCACAAGCCTCATCAGACCTCTGGAAAATCTCCGATAGGTCGATTGTTTGTTGACGAAGTCGATAAAACCCTCAAGTTCGTCAAAGACCCTGAGACTGGAGAGTTAGTGCCTGTGATATCAGACGGAAAGACTAATAAGCCTAGAAGAAATGAGTTCGTCCCTGATTTGATGGACTTAATTGCCGGTTTCCAATACAAGGGTCCTGGTTACTACGAATCTTCACCAGCTTCAACAACAACAACTACCACCACAACTGCAAAAAGTACCACTGAGAGGGAGTACAGATTCAAACTCTTACCAAACTACGACATCAAGACCAAATTCGATACCACAACTCAAAAACCTGAACTGAACGAAATATCTGACAACCTGGAGAAGGCTAAAAAGCTACGAGAAGAAAGTGAGGAGAACCAGAGGCTCCAAAAGTTGCTGATTAAATTCGAGGAGAAGAGGAGGAAGCTGATTGAGACCTTCTACGGCACGGACGAATCCAAATGGCCATCAAATCCTTTCCAGAGTATGCTGGATGAAGTCAAGAAATCTAGGAAACATTACACCAGCTCTAGCTCCTCAACCCAAAAGCCATTCGTAGAAATAACCCCAGGTTATCCCACTACAACCCTGAAACCATTCGTTGAGGTATCTTCCAGGCCTTTAACAGCAACCACAGCTCGTCCAGCTTTCATCCTGCCGAACCTTGCAATCAGGAACACGTTTTTTGAGGAAGCACCAAAATTCTACTCGCCATACTCAACTCCCCAACAGAAAGTGACGAATAAACCTTGCACCAACAAAACTACACAAGCAAGACCATTGCGCTTCAATATACATGTCAAGGTTGCAGAAACCCCCAAAAACACCCCCTTCACCTTCAAGATAACACCACATTCCAGGCTACCCGAAGGCTACACCCAATTTCTCGCCCCTCCAGCCTACGTAACGTACCAAAAATTCAACTTTGAGTCTTCAACAGTTCAACCTCTCACAACCACATCTAACCAAAAACACCAAACAAAATTCTACAGAATTCAGCCTGACAAAAGATTGCCGTTCAGGGTCTTCAACGAGAAACTCGACCAGTCGGTTTTGGACAAGCTCAAAGACCCCATAACTGGTAAAATCGATGGGTCCAAACTGGAAAAGCTAACACACGTTGTTTACGTCGAGCCCGTAAACAAGAAGCTTTTGGGACAAAGGACACAACTCCAGACTTTGGAAAACAAGCCTTTGGACGTGGTGAGCAAATTTGCTGAAGAGGTGGAGGACAGATTCGAACCGTTTGAGAGCAACCAAGCGTCCACCCCTTACTTTGGTAAGCATCATCGGATAAGCAGGAGGCCTTTGGTGTATTGAACAGATTTTCTTCCAGAACCAGTAAAGAACAACTCTTCATTTCCATCTACCATGGACCAAAGAAGGATTTTCTTTGGACCAAACTCGAAAATTTATAAATTTGGGGTGGACAGTGAGATTTCCAAATATTTGGAGCAGGATTTGAAATCTATCAAGAAAGTTGATTTAGGAAAAATTCCTTTGGATAGGCATGAGATATGGGATTTTGAAAAAAGGGTTTTGACTGATTCGTATGGAAGAAAAATAAGACTGAATTAAAGGGCAGGGACTACTGTTTTTTTTTGTTAAATAATACATAGAAATATGGGTTTACTTTGTGGTGAAGAAAATTCATTTTGATGAATATTCGATTCAGAATTTTTAATGTTGTGCATTTTATTATTTGGGATTAAAAAAGATATTATATTTATTCAATGATCTCTTGCAATCGTAAGTGAAGTATATCTGTAAATTTATTGATTTTTGTATATAAAAAATAAATAATTTATTCCGATAATGTTTTATTTTTAATTTAAGAGATCTTCTTATGAAATGTGAGAATGAAAAATAGGAACATCGAATTTTATCATAACATTTCAATTTGGTATTTTCTTTCTCCTCAAATTAAAATTTTCGTCAATTTTGATGTCGTATTCTACACAGAATTTTTTGTTATATGAACAAAGATCAGCAAATTTTTGGAACGATTTCAGTTGAGAAAACTTGACAGTTGTAACAATTTGAGAAAAAAATCTGTAATGATCTACTATGTGATGTTTGTTTCAGAGCGATATTTCCGTTTATATACAGGGTCTTTCACGAGGAACTTCACCCATATTTATACGGGAAACTACTGAACGTATTTTCATGAAATTCAGCACTTATAAGTATTTCACGATGCTGATGAAATCTAAAATATTTTCAAGGCATGAGCACCTCCGGTTTTTCCGGAAATGACGTCAACTTCCGTTTTTCGAATTAGAACACCATTTTTTTATTGCAGAAATAGATTCCTTAGAAAATTTCAAGTTATTTTGATGTAACATTTTTCAGTTTTGGTTGGAAAATTCTCTCTGAGCGGGAAAATTCGAAAAAAAAATCGAAAATAGAGCTCCGCTGAAACAAGAATAACTTCGAGGTTTTTGGATGGAAAATTATCATTTTTGGGATTTTTCAAGATGTAAGATTGATGTATCCACTTTAAAAATCGAAATCGCGATTCATGATACAGGGGGTGAAAAAATCGCTTTCAAAGTTAGGGATGACAAAATCGTGAAAAATCAATTTTTTCAAATTAGAACCCCATTTTTTATGGTAGATATTGAATCTACGTTAAAAAATAATGTGAGTGTATGCATCACACCCTTGCCCTGAAATAGATATTTTCTGAGTTGATATCCATTTTAGGGCAACAAAATATTTTGAAAAACGTCATAACTTCGATACAGAGTGGAATGTGTCAAATTTCCAAGGCCAGAGTTGTGATTTTATAATTGTGAATGGAGTATAAATAGAGTCATTTTTATCGAAAAATATAGTTTTTAAGCTTATTCTGTAAATCCCTCAAAGACTGAGCACCAATCTTCTTCGCGTCAATTAGAGCGAAAAGATTTCTCATTGATATGAAGCAATAAAAGGTTCAGACATCGGAGTTATTAGCGAAAATTGATGGTCTGAAACCGGCTTAATTGTTATTTGGTGTTTCTATCAAGAAAGCATCAATTAAATTAATTGTGAAAGGGACATTATGTTGCTATCGTTATTTCGGCGTGAAATTTTACTGTTAATGCTCGTGAAGCGATGAAATTATACCGAGAGTTCATAAAACTAATACAGTTCAGTACGCTATGGACTTTTGAGGGTTGGGCTTAGCTTTGATCTTAGGAATCTTTTATTGTACTTATGGCATTTCGATTGGTTCGAGTTTGGTTACTTGAAAAATGCCAAACAATTTATATACAGGGTGTTCGAAGTTCTCTATTCAGCTTAGATTTATTTGGACCTCCTAATCCAATTTTCAAGATTTCAAATAGACTCAGTTCTCCATAACCGTCTTCTATCCTCTCGAACTTGGAACACCCTGTATACGTCGTATTTTCGACTGCCTGTACAACTGAAAAACGCGAAGATACGCCTTCACCGGTACTCTATAACATCTCATCTCTTATGTAAAATAAAAAAATTGAAACGTCTGGAACTTTCAAATAATTTCTCGATTTGATGCCTCAGAAAATTGCCCGTCTGCAGTTAGATTGTTACATTTACCTTCTTTCTCTCGAACGTACCGGCTGTAGAGAGAAGATGCTGTAACGAAAATAACAGTCTTGGTGGCCGGAGATTGTGATCTGCTCTTTCATTATCGGTTGCGTAACTTTGGTCGGCGATGAGATGATCCTAGTCGGTCGTCTTGAGGGGTTTGAGGTTAAAAATGCAATCTGGGTGTCGCGAGACGGACGTAAATCGGGAGAATCGGAGGGCCACGTCAGGGAGAGGGTAGGTACCAAATATTGGTACCTATATAGTCAAGACATTATTGAGAAACCAACCGAAATGCGACCAAATTCTTCATTAACTGTCCAGTTTTCGACACATAAAGATTCCAGTTTTCATTATTAAATTTGATTGTATTTTTTTTTTCAAAAGTTCTTCTATGGAAATATTTTTCTCGAAATGTTTCTTCTTTAAAAACGTTGGTTTTTTTGTGGAGAGAATTCAGTTGATATTTTTCTTCACACGTAAGTAAAATACTCGATGAGGGTACCTGAAATTGACCAGCACCTTTGACCTTAAAAATCACTTACATTGACGCTTTGAAATCTTGCATATTTCGCTCTTGGTCCATCGATGGCTTAAGCTGAGAATGACGTTCAGGAGTACCTCAGCACCCAAGTCCTGAATGGTCCCAGGAAGTCCAGCAAAATTTCCGTTACCTGAAACGAGTACATACTTTGAATATAGAGGATGTCAAATGAATTTTAAATACATTGAAGGTGTTCGAGAAGGAATGAGAAAATGTGGAAAACTTGACCATAGGATGCTTCATTGCCAAGACTTATTTTTCACCCAAAAAGTTGGGATTTTCGAAATCGATTTCATTATGCTTAGAGAAACTTGGGACAATGCTGATTAACAATATACAAACAAAAAGTGGGAACGGCCACAGGAACGGACGCTCTATGGAGGTTTGAAATTTCGATTTTTTGAAAAAATGCCATTTCGCAGGTGAAAATCTAAACCATGGTAGATAGCAACTTGAATTATTTTTTATTGAATTCAGCGTCCTCGAAAACCTATTTTTTGATACCAAACATGACCATATAGCCCTTCTTTGACATGAATTATTTCAGTTTTTCATTTTCCATTTTTTATTTTCGAGTTTTGTTCACGAGCTCAGAGCATGCAGAGTTTTGGTGCTATGGGTCAGCAAAATGGGTATTCTGGTAGATTCGAATGGGATGAAGACCTTAACGATCGAATATCAACACTAGATTTCCCAGGGAATCCTTGGTGATGACGAATATGGTGTTTTTGAGGGGTCTTACCCCTTACGTATTTTTGACCCAAAAAGTTGGGATTTTCGAAATCGATTTTATTATTCCTAGAGATACTTGGGACAATGCTGATTAACAATATACAAACAAAAAGTGGATACGGTCACAGGAGCGGGAGCTATGACGATTGGAAATTTCGATTTTTTTGAAAAAATGCCATTTGACTGGTGAAAATCTAAACTATGATAGATAGCGACTTGAATTTGTTTTTATCGAATAGAGCGTCCTCGAAAACCTATATTTTGATACCAAACATGACCATATAGCCCTTCTTTGACATGAATTTTTTTAGTTTTTTATTTTCCATTTTTTATTTTCGAGTTTTGTTCACGAGCTCAGAGCATGCAGAGTTTTGGTGTTATGGGTCAGCAAAATGGGTTTTCTGATAGATTCGAATGGGTTGAAGAACTTTACGATCGAATATCAACACTAGATTTCCCAGGGAATCCTTGGTGATGACGAATATGGTGTTTTTGGGGGGTCTTACCCCTTACCTATTTTTGACCCAAAAAGTTGACATTTTCTAAATCGATTTTATTATGTTAAGATATATTTGGGACCATGCTGATTAACAATAAACAAACAAAAAGTGGATACGGTCACAGGATCGGGAGCTATGACGGTTTGAAGTTTCGATTTTTTTGAAAAAATGCCATTTGACAGATGAAAATCTAAACTATGATAGATAACGACTTGAATTTGTTTTTATCGAATAGAGCGTCCTCGAAAACCTATATTTTGGTACCAAACATGACCATATTGTCCTTCTTTAACATGAATTTTTTTAGTTTTTTGTTTTCCATTTTTCATTTTCGAGTTTTGTTCACGAGCTAAGAGCATGCAAAGTTTTGGTGTAATGGCTCTCTAAAATGGGTTTTCTGATAGATTCGAATGGGTTGAAGAACTTTACGTTCGATCATCAACACTAGATTTCCCAGGAATTCCTTAGTGATGACGAATATGGTGTTTTTGGGGGGTCTTACCCCTTACGTATTTTTGACCCAAAAAGTTGACATTTTCTAAATCGATTTTATTATGTTAAGAGATACTTGGGACAATGCTGATTAACAATATACAAACAAAAAGTGGATACGATCACTGGATCGGGAGCTATGACGGTTTGAAATTTCGATTTTTTTGAAAAAATGCCATTTGACAGGTCAAAATCGAAACTATGATAGATAGCGACTTGAATTGTTTTTAATTGGATTCAGCGTCCCCGAAAACCTATATTTTGATACCAAACATGACCATATAGCCCTTCTTTGACATGATTTTTTTTAGTTTTTTGTTTTCCATTTTTCATTTTCGAGTTTTGTTCGCGAGCTTAAAGCATGCAGAGTTTAGGTGTTATGAGTCAGCAAAATGGGTATTCTGGTAGATTCGAATGGGATGAAGACCTTAACGATCGAATGAGAACTTTAGATTCGCCAGGGATTCCTTGGTGATGATGAATATGGTGTTTTTGGTGGGTCTTACCCCTTACATATTTTTGACCCAAAAAGTTGACATTTTCGAAATCGATTTTATTATGTTAAGAGATATTTGGGACAATGCTGATTAACAATATACAAACAAAAAGTGGATACTGTCACAGGAGCGGGAGCTAAGACGATTTGAAATTTCGATTTTTTGAAAAAATGCCATTTGACAGATGAAAATCTAAACTATGATAGATAGCGACTTGAATTTGTTTTTATCGAATAGAGCGTCCTCGAAAACCTATATTTTGATACCAAACATGACCATATAGTCCTTCTTTGACATAAATTTTTTTAGTTTTTTGTTTTCCATTTTTCATTTTCGAGTTTTGTTCACAAGCTTAGAGCATGCAGAGTTTAGGTGCTATGGATCAGCAAAATGGGTATTCTGATAGATTCGAATGGGATGAAGACCTTAACGATCGAATAACAACTTTAGATTCGCCAGGGATTCCTTGGTGATGACGAATATGGTGTTTTTGGTGGGTCTTACCCCTTACGTATTTTTGACCCAAAAAGTTGGGATTTTCGAAATCGATTTTATTATGCCTAGAGATACTTTGGAAAATGCTGATTAACAATATGCAAACAAAGAGTGGATACGACCACTGAATGGGGAGCTACGACGGTTTGAAATTTCGATTTTTTGAAAAAATGCCATTTGACAGATGAAAATCTAAACTATGATAGATAGCGACTTGAATTTGTTTTTATCGAATAGAGCGTCCTCGAAAACCTATATTTTGATACCAAACATGACCATATAGTCCTTCTTTGACATAAATTTTTTTAGTTTTTTGTTTTCCATTTTTCATTTTCGAGTTTTGTTCACAAGCTTAGAGCATGCAGAGTTTAGGTGCTATGGATCAGCAAAATGGGTATTCTGATAGATTCGAATGGGATGAAGACCTTAACGATCGAATAACAACTTTAGATTCGCCAGGGATTCCTTGGTGATGACGAATATGGTGTTTTTGGTGGGTCTTACCCCTTACGTATTTTTGACCCAAAAAGTTGGGATTTTCGAAATCGATTTTATTATGCCTAGAGATACTTTGGAAAATGCTGATTAACAATATGCAAACAAAGAGTGGATACGACCACTGAATGGGGAGCTACGACGGTTTGAAATTTCGATTTTTTTGAAAAAATGCCATTTGACAGGTGAAAATCTAAACTATGATAGATAGCGACTTGAATTTGTTTTTATCGAATAGAGCGTCCTCGAAAACCTATAATTTGATACCAAACATGACCACATAGCCCTTTTTTGATATGAATGTTTTATGTTTTACATATTTGTTCTTCAGCTCAAAGAAAACCAACATTCATCTTATCTCCCAAAAATATTTTTCTACATTTCAACAATTCAGAACCTCAATATAAATCATAAAAAACGAAATATACACACTATAACCTTTCTATTAATCGATAACATCCAAGATTTCACCGGATAATGAAATTCCGACGTTTCTGATATTTCTGGATCAATCATCAGGTGTAATGGCCGTGAACGCGATTTGATAGACTGGCTGTCTGATCTCAAAGCGATGATTCTTTCATTATTGGTGGATCGTATTGATGAACTTGAAGATTAACGGTTTCACTAATTTGGTAGGTAACCACATCCTCCTAAGCATACCTAAGAATAATGCAAATCGATATGAAAGTGAAGATGAATGTGTTCAATTTAGGATGTACCGAAAAACTAATACAGATTTTCTGGTGAAAAGATACATCAAGATAAAAAAAAACATCCATATCGTATCCAAAAATAATTTGATTTCATTTTCGATTTGTTTTCCAATGCCTCCAATTAAGAATGAGGTCCAAACTCAATAATGCAACAGATTAAAATCCGTAATACTTGACGGCCGATACCTTCAATGAACCAAACTCGAAAACCTAAACTCGACTCGTCACAATTTTGCAGAATGGAATTTTTCCTCAATCAAAATAATTCCAATACGAATTTCAACTAAACACTACCGGAATTTATTAATGAACCGATTTGTTGAACCTGCCTCCAATTTCCTGAAATAAATGTAGATACAAGTGCGTACGTCGTTTGTTTAATTGATAACCATTCCATTTGCATATACATTTACATATACGAAGAAATATCGAATTTTCTACCCTAAACGAAATTTAATCACTCTACATCTTATTTAGATTGAAATAAAAGGTTCGACTTGAAAATTTGGTCGTTTAGTCACGTTTCTAGAGTGCCAGTGTCAACATGGGTTTAAAAAGAAACACTGCGGTAAGTTATTTCTGTCAAAATCGAGATTAAGTATTTTTCGTAGTTGCTGGATTGTCAATTTCAATTGCCCATGTAGTTTTGAGTAGAAATGGACGATTAATAAGGGGTGGGAGTCCTGATGAGTGCAAATGGGGTCCGAAACGTTTCTGGCTCTCTTAATTCATATATCCCCTCTCTATCAGTTTGGGTGGCTGATTTCAATGCCTTATGGAAAGCTTAAAATGTGAATCTTATAATTGACATGTAGATAAAGGTTGCTCTTAACTTTCAAATTTAGAAAAAGGCTAGACAGATGTATGGAACACACTCAGAATGTGGTTTTCATTTCTGCTTTACAGGGTTTGAAGAAACGTGTCTATATGATGGGGGAACAAATAGCTCTGGACTACATAAAGCTTATATCACCTGTAGGTCAAATATGCGAAAGGGAAAAGTATAAACAGGCCATTAATTTACATAAACTGTACTTTATTCACATCCATATTTTCTCAGCCCAAAACAACCAATAGTGTCTGGGAAAATAAACAATAAATGGGATCGATTATTTCGAAAATGATCTTTTGAACGGAAGCTTTTGGTTTTGGCGAATCATCCTGTATAGACTGTTGGACAGTAATTCAAGTGTACCTTAATTTGAAATTCAATATTCAAATAACGGACATGTAGATATTCAATTTCACTTTCACAGATCGCTGATTTCAACGAGTAGTCGTGACGCAACTCGACTATTTTGGAAATCGATTCTTTTATACTTGCGCTTTATCTGATACGGATATCTTCACCTATTTCTTAATTGTAAACGTGCTAGAGACTAATTATTGTCTAATTTTCGATTGCCAACGTTCAGATTCGAAGATTATATCGAGGCTTTGTCAACATTCGTTTACACAGTGTTCACTATACAGGCTGACACAAACAAAACAAAATACAAGAAGGAAGAGTTGAAAAGAAGGTCTTCTACTGGCGTTGTTACATTTGTGGTCTATCATTTTAGTGTCTTTGACGAATAGTTTTAATATCAAAGCAGCATCGTTATCGGATAAAACTTATCTCGGCATCTTCAGAAAACATCAAACCCCTTGACGAGCCATGATGAGTTGTCCAAACCATCGTAAATAGTCCAGGATGTATTCATTGACAACAAATGCATTTCTACTATCTCAAATACCCTCAAGAACCCTATTTTAAAGTCTCTAACACCATCTTTTCTCATTCCAGAGGCTCCTCTTCCTCCTGCTCATCACAGCAGTGGTGGTATCCTCCCAGGAGTACCAGACACCACCTCCACCTCCACCACCCACCGAAGACCAGACCATAGGCTCTCTGGGCGTCCAACTCATCACCCAGTTCCTGACCGGAGACTTCGTCAAGAGAAAACTCCAACTGCTCTTCGACATCATCGACTTGAAGGCCAGGCTCATCTACGCCATCACCTCCTTCTGCACCACCGACAACCTCATAGCGCTCAAGAGGTTCCTGGACTGGGTCTGCAGGTTCTCCACCTTCTTGAGCCAATACCTACCAAACGTACCGGAAGAAAACCCGAAGACAGCCTTGCTTGGTCTGGCTCTGAACATGTTTACCAACTTTGTGTCACCAGCACCTACAGAAGCTCCTTTCTACGTGCCTCCCCAGATTGAGAACAGTCCTCCACCTGTGGTGTACGCACCACCGTCTTTCTACGACCCCCCACAACTGCCACAAGAGGTCGACATCAACAACAACAACAACAACAACCAACAGGAAGATACCCAAAACGTGAAGAAGTCCTTGGAGCAAGACCAGGTGGCTGAGGCTTCTGAGATCAACACCAAACTTAGCGATTTGAGCGAGGACGAGATCAGAAAGATGCTGAAGAATAAGGATGGGGTGATGACGCTCAGCAAGCTCATTTCTTCTAGGAAGCGGTAGATTTATAGAGTTTGGTTTGAGTGTGGACACCTAGTGAAGTCTTCTCTTTGTTGTCATGATCTTAGTGGTTTTAGAGTGGGACTTATGAGGTTTTATCGCTGTCAAACTTTTGGTGGTTTACGGGAGAAGTTTGGGAGTATGAAGATTGGTTGATGATGTGACTTTGAACTTTTGTTCTATAGTGCTTTCTTTTATTAATGTTCATTTCTGAAATTTTTCTCTGATTGCAGCGTTATTCTCAGTTGGAGATTCAATTGTCCATAATCTATTTATTATTTTATATTTTCATCGTAATTCTTATATCTTTCAATTATTTATATTGTACATTGTGATAAACAGACTGAAGATTTATTCGTATGTAAATAATTTTTGCGAAATAAAAATCCTAACTAAAGCTACCTACTTGTTCTCGATCAATTCTAGTGATCAATAGTTTTTCTTTCGTTTGATTTTCTACACTCGATCGCTGTGCAACGCGAAACACGCAATTTGACCAAAGAGGAATGTGCCCAAGCGGTAGTTTTGCGAGAAGAAGGGGGGACATACACGAGAATTGCAGTGTTGCAGCGATTCAGGGAGACAGGTATGGATGTCCGAAGACCAGGACAGGGTAGACCACGGGTAACAACTGCCATTCAAGAACGTTACTTGAGAGCTCATTTTGAGTCTTTTGTTATTTCTCAAAATAGTTTTTATATTACCCATTCACAGTTCGTTCGGAAAAAACAGATGTCTAAGTTTGATAAGTTGTTTAGAATACAGAAGCAGTTGCAAGATCCTTTGGGACAGAGCAATCCAAACTGGTTGATTAATTTAACTGATATTGATATACCTGCGGATGTAAAGTATATTTTGAGTTTAGGAGGAAAGTTCAATGTTCCCTATGGAGGGAGGCAGATTCCAATTGAGCAGATGATTATTGATGTAGAATATATGTTGGACCATGTATGTGTTGATGAGAACTCAAAAGTAGAGTTAAGAAATAATTGTATAAATATTATGTCGAATTTTATGAATCGAAGTGTTAACAGAATCAATCTGTCTGACAATTCAGTTAACAAACTTATTTTTTCTCCGATCGTGGGAAAAGTGACACTATTTTGACCTGATTTCTATGCGCAAAGCTCAACATTCCAGAACAGTGGGCAGTTGCTAAGCAATTAGAAAATAACAGTGCGGTAATAATTACCGCACTGCTGTAGCGTGCGGTAATGTTACAAATGGATTATTACAATGAAATGAAACAAAGTATGGTTTTCATTTTAATATTGATAAATTTGGTATGAAATAAATAAAAGAAACATCTAATTTATAACGTTATTCTTGAACACAATTAATTGTTGTTAATATTTACATTTATTGTACAGTTTGTACAATTTGTAAATTGTACTGGAGGGCAACGAGAATTTATAGACGTTGAAGCTGCATGGCTAGTTGTTTGGTTTATCTCGTTTCGATCATTTTCATTTGAAGTCGAGGCAGGGGTGTTGAATATTTTATTAGCCACTTCTACTTTATTATTAAGTGATTCGTCAATATATTCTTCCGCCACATGGGAAGACTTCCATCCTCCGTGGCGCTTTAAAGAAAGAATGTCAGCTCCAGCATCTACCAAATGTGTTGCCGATGATCTTCGGAAACAATGTCCTGTATATTCTGTCGGATTTGGCAACTGTAAATAACTTGCAACAATTTGCGGCATTTTTCCAAATTGATTAATTCCAATGACTGTCTTCCATCCTTTTCCCTTGTTGAATTTAAAAAAAAATCTAGGATTTTCAAAATCATTAGGCCTGAATGATACGTACTTTCTATAAACATTTAAATAGGTTTCGTTGATGATGAATGATCTAGGTCTATTTGTTTTTGTTTCTGGTATTTTTACCAGTATTTTTGAACCGAAATCTTCTATATCCTGAACTTTTATTCGGACAAGCTCATCTCGTCGACAGGCTCCTGCTATTCCAAATATCAGAGCCACCTAAAAATTAATCGAACATTGTATATTTCGTATTTCATTTAATTTAAGTAATACTATTTAATCTTTATCTACTTACTTTCGTCGATAAAAATATGTCATCTGAGGCCTCTAAAATGAATTTCTGAACTTGTTCCTGGGTTAAAATTTTAGATTTTTTCGGTTTGTATCCTATAGCTTGACGTTTCAAAAATGCTCTCAGTTTATGGTACTGGGCAATATTAATATTATTTTTAATAGACAAAGTTGATCGAAGCATGGAATAATGTGCCCACAACGTCGAAGATTTCATTGTTTTAGCCAATTCAGCAACATACGCCATCAGTACATTCTCAGAAAAGGATACACTGTTGTTTTTTCTGCAAAAATCCATGAAGCGTTGGTACGCAAGTTCATACTTCTCTCTGGATTTCGCCGGAAGTAAATCAAGTGAAGCCGCGTTCGCTGCTTCTACAAGTTCAGGAGGCGTGCAAGGTAACGAATAATCACCATCAGTGTCCATGTTTACTACTGTTTTTTTAATTTCTTATAAAATACAACGAATCGAACAAAATCGGCTTGAAAATTATTTTACTTCTGTCATAACAAAGTAATTTCCATAGTTACCACTTCTATATTTAAATATGAACATAGAGAAACCTATTTAAACTTACTTGATTACATCTTGAATGAAATATTTTTTAATAATTTTTTCAAATATAAATCGACGATCGGAGAAAAAATAGTATGTATAATTCGTGGGAAAAGCATATTCCCAAACTCCTGTGTTACCAGACTCGTCGCTACGCTCCTCGTCTGGTAATTATCACAGTCGTTTGGGAATATTATGCTTTTCCCACTAATTATACAATATACTATTGCGTGGTTGTCGAGAGACAAGAAAGTTTGTTAGGGAGAACAATCAACAAATTATTATCACTAAGGCTGATAAAGGTAATGTAACCGTGATCTTAAGTAAAGAAATGTATTTTGATAGGGCCCAGGAAATTTTGAATGATTCTACAACTTATTTGAAATTGAATAAGGATCCAACTATACAGGTTCAGAATAAAATGAATAAATTAATTGAGAACATAAAAAGGAAGGGAGGAATTTCGGCAGAACAAGCTAAGTATTTGAAATGTACACGAGGTATTGCACCAAAATTATATTTTCTACCAAAAATACATAAACCTAACACACCATTGCGCCCTATAGTATCATTTGTGAATTCACCTACCTACAACTTAACAAAGTTTTTGTCAGACATGTTGAATCATGCCTTCATAAAGGATGACAGATATGTAAGAGATTCTTTCCATTTCTGTGAAAATATAAGACAAAATAATGTTCCAGAGGGTTACGTCCTTATATCCTTAGATGCGACTTCGCTTTTCAGTAACATACCTGTGGATCTGGTTGTTTGCTTAATCCGAAAAAAATGGCATTTAATAGAACCTCATACTACCTTAGACGCAGATTCCTTCATTGAATTGTTTGAATTTGCCACTTTTAATAGTTATCTGCAGTTTGATAATGATTTTTATAGACAGATTTTTGGTTTAGGTATGGGTAATTGTTTAGCACCGGTCAGCTCGGATATAGTAATGGAGGATTTACAGAGTGATTGCATAGATCGATTGTCTTTTTCGTTGCCTTTTTACTATAGGTACGTGGATGACATTTTCACGGCTATTCCAGTGTCAAAGCGGGATGAGATTGTGAATGTTTTTAATAGTTTTCACAACAGAATTCGTTTCACGCTGGAGTTGGAAAGTGAGGATTATAGTTTACCCTTTTTAGACGTAAAGGTTTATCACGCTTCGGATGGTTCTTTGAAGACTGATTGGTTCCATAAACCAACATTCTCTGAGAGATACCTGAATTTTTACTCGCAACATCCACTTCAACAAAAAATTAATATTATCAACAACTTGAAATGCCGAAGTAGAAGAATCTCTGATCCTGAATTCCACCAAAAAAATGAACAATATATCGTTGATTTACTTTTGAAGAATAACTTTCCCTTGTCTTTAGTGAGGAAAATTTTGAACCAAAATGTTTCGGCGTCTGATGAACAGCGACAGTTGACTAAATATTTTAAGATCCCCTTCTTGGATGCCCTTTCACAGAGGATAAAACATGTGATCGAGGGAAAATTTGATAATGTGAGAGTTGCACAGAAAAGTGAAAATACAATTCGAAGCCTTTTCTTTTCTCGTTTGAAATCAAAAACAGAAAAAAATCTTATTTCAAATGTGGTATATCAAATACCTTGTATTAGTTGTTCTAAATGTTATATAGGTCAGACAGGTAGATATCTGAAACAAAGAATTTATGAACATTCTAATGATTGTAAAAATTTTTTAATTAAAAAAAATCCAACTGCTTTGGTCGAACATAAAAAAGATACCGGACATGATTTTAACTTTAGTGAAGTAAAAATTTTAGCATCACAATCCAATTATAAAAAAAGATTATTACATGAGATGATTTGTATAAAAAAAGAGCCTAATTCTGTCAACAAAAGATCTGACATTGATGGACTTAGTTCCTCATATTTTAATTTGCTAGGAAGATTGAACACCTGAATTATTTCAAACATGTTGTCACTCCTGTGTTGTTGCTTTTTGTTAGACTGATACGTATGACAGATCATTATTTGATTTGTTCATCTCTCCTGGATATCTGTTACCCTGATATTTTCGATGAATTTTATGGTACCCATTATGTTATTTTACTATTTTATTTTTGACTGTGATATTCTAATAGACCAAAGAAAGCACAACTGTGAATGTGAGTATTTTGAGAGAAATCTATTTTGTATTTTTTTACTTTTTTTTATATTTTTATATTTTTCTATTTATATTCATGTTATTTAAATTTATATCATTCAGGGGGAAAAAACCCTTTTTATATGTGTTGTCCATGTTTATATTTCTGTTTTAAATGGTTGTACTCCTCTTGGTTTTCTGTTGGTTGAAGGTTGTATCAATTGTTTGGTTGTGATGTAGTTTTCTGACTTTTAGTTGTTTTTCTAGAGCCCTGATGATGCAATAATAAATTTTGCGAAACGTTGGCCATCACACAAAGTGGTTTCTTTTAATAACGTTCCCAAACCCAACAAAGTATTTTCATCTTGTTACTTGAGAGTTTCTTCGTTGAGACAACGGTTTGCAACCGCTCGCCTCCTTCAAAATCAGCTTGAGCAAACTCATGAGGTGCAAATTAGCACTCAGATATACAGTGAAACCTGGTTAATTGGGATCTCAAGGGACCAGAGTTTTCGTACCATTTAAAGAGGTTCTCATTTATCGAGTTTTCCAATTAGAAAGGTTCAAAATCATAGTGGTCTCATTTACAGAGGCTCCACTTAGGTATAGAGGTCGAAATGTACTGTTATTCTATTTATAGAGGGGTTGGGGTGGAAATGTGTTTAAAAATCACTCTTTTGGATATGTAGATATTTATTTTATACATTATACGTACATACCTACATACATAGAAGAGTTTATTACTTAAAGTAATCTGTTATGTTTGTTTGTATTTGTTTGGTAGTTGCTGAAACCTGTTTCTCGATGGAAGAGATTTGATAAAAAATAGAATGATGAATATCTGACATCTTTAAATACTTGTGTAAAATTTCTAAAGCTTCCATCGCCTCACGCTTTGAAATTTTTACTGGAGTCTCTTCAGATGCCGATGACGTGCTATATTTCCTTTTGGACATTTTTTACGCTCTGACTCCCTTGTTTGGAATCCAAACCGGAGATGATACTGGCGAACAAACCACGTGCGAAAGAAATTGAAATTTTTGCGAGCAAACGTGTCGAATCTTGCGGAAACCTGATAAAATGTCTCACTTATACAGGGAATTGCGCTGCGAAGTCCCAATTATAGAGGTAAATGTCGGAAAAATACTTCAAATCAAATCTCATTTAACCAGGTTCAAAAAGTCCCATTAACAGAGGTAATTTGATGAGAAAGTGCCGGGACCTCATTGGAATTATCAATAATAGAGGTTTCCCATTTATCCAGGTCCCAATTAATCAGGTTTCACTGTAATAAGAATAAGAAATCGCCTCAGAGAATATGATTTAAGGCCTCGTGTCTCGGCAAGAGGCCCAGCTCTTACCCCAGCCCATCGAAGGGCGCGTTTAGATTTTGCGAGAGAGCATATCCATTGGGAAGAGGCCGATTGGGAAAGAGTTCTCTTCACAGATGAGTCTAGACTCTGCCTCTACCATTGTGATCGACGTTCCCTTGTATACAGACGACCACATGAAAGATATGATGCTCAGTGCAATTTCCTGAATACTACTGGTTTCGGAGGAGGATCGATTATGGTATGGGGTGGAATATCTTTGACTGCTCGTACAGACCTAGTGGTCGTTGATAATGGAGCTATGAATGCTGATAAGTATATAAAGAACATTCTTGAGGAGCATGTAGTGCCATTTGCCCCATACATTGGTGAAAATTTCATTTTTATGGACGATAATGCCAGACCCCATCGTGCGTGCATCGTTCAGGAGTACCTTGAAGAGGTTGAAGTCTCTCGAAGGGAATGGCCAGCAAGAAGTCTAGATCTCAATCCGATTGAGCAGGTTTGGGACAACCTCAATAGAAGGCTGAGAACTTCAGAAAATCATCCAGCTACTCTTAATGACTTAGGAATCCAACTCGGAGAATCTGGGAAGGATTAGATCAGAACATTTTTTAAGATCACTCATTTTGAGTATGAACCGTCGTTGCCGAGCTGTAATTAACGCAAGGGGTGGAAATACCAAGTATTAAATATTAAATCACTTATCAGCATTTCAGTATTTCGAAAATTGTTCATTTCTCTTCTTTCACATAAGATTCGGTGAAATCCTGAATTTTTCTTCCATTTAATGTGTCTTGTTTCGTTCAAAACCTTCCCGAGAGAACATAAAAAATAAGTAATAAAGTCAATGTAGAGTTAACTTTCATTAAATTGAGATTTTCAGAATGTGCGTTAATTTTTTTGCGCAGTGTAATTTCAATGCATTGTTGACGCGTTCATCCTTCAATTTTAATTAATGGCGTAATTTCTACTTGTCAAATGTCAAAAAATGACAGCTTCAAAAGTGGCATCTACCGGAATAGTGGGCTATTCAAAATAACACCTTTACTGTTATTTCTTCGTGATTCGTGTCTACAAATAATCCCTAAAGACCAAAGCGTAATCTTCTGGTATTATCTGGGCAACGACCTTGATGACCTTCGTAATCCATCGCATCCTTGATTGCCCAACTTTCTTCCTTCCTAACGGACTCACAAATTAAATGATTGATGAGTCGATGACCAACAAACGCATTTCGAGAAGAGATGGGTTATTATGGTACGTATTTTTTTTGGGCCCGCTTGTACAGTTGCTACATTCACGCAGATGATTATCGAGATTATACCCCGTTGGTATCTTCGAAAGTGAAACCGATTTCGCATACACTGAACGACAAAAAATGGGAAAAACTGAAGAGGTCGATAAAACAATTCGTTCGTTTGTGTTTTCTGTTCATGAAAGCCTGGCTCCAAATGTTAATTTGTGTTATTTATTGGAATTTTCGAAATATTTTGGGAGCTTTTCAAGGAACAATAAGAAAAACAAAGCCGCTTTAAATTCAGAGAAAGAACGAATGGTTAAAAGGATGAGGGCTCTACGTGAACAAAAGAAAATGGAAACAAGAAAACAACGAAGAAAGTAAATAATCAATATTATAAAGAAAGAGAAAATAAAATAAATGGGAATAAAAAACAAGAAACAAAGAATAAGAGAAAAAAATACAAAAAACAGAATTTTTCAAGAACGTTCAGCTAGATCCAACGGTACTAAATCCATCCCTGCAGAAGTCCATCATCTTCTTCAACAAAACTCTCGCTATCGAAGCCACCAAGCGTTCAAATTCGTTCGGCATACCATCGCGATCGTTCTCACCTTGACTATGCAAATGTTTTGCGGAAACGCGACCAGATATGGGTCAGAGAGAAAGAAGTAAGAGTGGCACGCTTTGATCGATAGGTGCGGTCCGCAATTTGACGGCTATTACAGCTGATTAAACCAACAAACTACGATCTAACATCATCTGAGATCGGGTAGACGTTCTCACGATACGAAGACAATGGTTTGGGTTTAATCAGACATCGTGGTCCTTTCTTTCACTTCATCGTAGTCGAATGAAGCAAGAAAGGACGAAACCTTTCTCAAAATTCCTCTTTAGATCAATAATTCCTAGAGGGAAAGTTAGAAGACTAAGATCCACCTAGAATACCGTTCCCCTTACACTTTATTCTGAGGTGTGCCGCAAGGGCCTATTCTAGTCCCTTCCGAATCCTCCCCAAGCTGTAATAAACCGATTTTCGACCAGTAGATACTCCAGTTCACCTAGAAAACCTTAATGCAGTATTATATAACGTTGTCTCGCTCTAGTACTGATATTTTTTGCTTTGGAGAATAAAAGACGAGAGTTAACACACGTCTATTGTTAACGGGGTATTGCTAAATAATGCAAAGGACCGTTTTGTCGAATAAAATGGGTAGTTTGAGCGAGAAGGTGCGTTTTTGAGCGTGACGAAAGATAATGACGGTATCTTCTTGAGCTTTGTTCGTTTCCTCGATCAAATTATAGTTTGGCACATATATTTTTATTGTTCAGAACTGTTAACCGTGTAAGAACGGATTGCATTCGTTTAAACTTGTTTGAAATCGCCAAATATCTTACATTATCTTACGATTATTCCCAGCAATTTACCTAAAAATTCAGATTTTGTAACATTAAAATTCGACAAATGTCCCTCATTACTTGAGTCTCAGAGGGAGACCATTTTGAGAAGCCAGTTCCATTCAGGGTTCCCAGCAATAAATCCTTTTATCTTCTCATCTGACAGATGCATCTTCAAAGATCTAGACCACATTCACAGCGTCAAATTAAGAATGCATAACTCATTTGCAAATAATAACAGGCCAACTTACTCTCTCATATTTTTCGACATCAATTTCCGTATCGTCATTCAAAGAACGTATTTGCTTTCACAAGTCGTTGGTGTTTATGATTTATTCCGATACCTCCGTTCGAATATAGGACTTTTAATTGCCGACCGCAAAAGGAATAGGTGTAATGTTACTCGAAGAGATTCTACAGAAGAAATCTTTTTGAAAGTAGACAACCAAATTTGATACAGTCACTCAAGCAGTTTTTTAGATTTTCGTAGATCTCGGTTGATAAACTACTCCACATGAGTTAGGGATATTGACTTAAATTGCAAAAAAATATGGTTAAAATAAAAATTTTGTGATGAAAATTCGTATTAATATGATTTCAAGTTGCAAATTAATTTTAGCCTGTAGGTCTACTGCGTATACAGGGAGGTTAAGAAAAATCGAGTAAAATAACGAAATTTTATTCCCAGAGAATTCAAGCATTTTAAGACTATCAATACAATGTATGGCCTCCACGGGCATCAATAACAGCTTGACATCTTCTTTGCATACTTCACACGAGGTTCTTGAACATTTCTCGAGGAATTTGGTTCCATAAACGGGGCAGAAGCTCTTTCAGATCATTTAAGGATTCTGGGGTAGGTTGATGATTATCTAATCTTCTTTGGAGCATATCCCATGCATGTTCTATGCCATTCAAATCTGGTTAGTGCGGAGGTATTGGTAAATGTGGAATACCAAGCTCCTCGCGCGCATTCTCAACTATGGCTGCACCGTGCGGTCTAGCGTTATCGTCTATAAATTGAAAAGTTTCACCAATAGCAGCGTGAAAATTTGGCACAACATTGTCAATGACATGCTCCTTATAGTTTAAGGCGGTCATATTCCCAGGACGAATGTGTAGATCTGTGCGCCCGTTGAAACATATCCCGGCCCATACCATAACACTACCCCCTCGGAATGGATGGACTTCTTGGACATAGCGACGATTACGGGGTATGCGTGGGATTGTCCATACCCTTATTCTTCGAGAATCTGAAAATCGTCCATATCTGGATTCATCAGTGAAAAGGACACTACGCCATTGATCGTTCCAATTGATATGTTGCCTTGCCCATTCCAGTCTTTGACGCTTATGGTCACGTGTTAATAGAACTCCTCTTAATGGACGTCTAGAACTTAGATTCACCTCTCTCAAACGTCGTCTGATGGTTTCGATGGAAACTTAGACCCCATCTGCATTTTGAAGAGTATTCCGTAGCATTCTGATTCTACACGTAGATGTAAGGTTTCTTTTCGCCGAAACGGTGATGAAACGATCCTGAGCAGGTGTTGTTTTTCGTCGCCCACCAAGCCTTGGTCTTTCCAACACGGAACCTGTCTCCCTGAACCTATTCCAAAGTCGAGATATCACACTTTGGCTGACTTGAAGCCTTTCCACAACAACAACCTGAGTTAGGCCACCCTGTAGCATTCCGATAGCCCTATTAGCCTCAGCGTTTGTTGATTTTTACGTCTTGGCATTTTCAGAAAACTCGTGTTTCAAATCGAAGCCGTTGACAAACTGACTCCATTTCAAAATAAGAACATTCATGAAGCATATGCAAAGAACCAAACTTCAGAAAAAAGGCGACCAGATTGAAGAAATGTCTCATACTGATTTTTATTGGATCGATTCAAGTTGTTATTGAGTTTTAAACGATTTAACAGCGATTTTCTCAAAGATTACATACTTTTAAAAACGATTGAATACGATATCCCTAACTCTTGTGGAGCAGTATAAACATGCAAACGAAATGTAATATAGGAATTCATTCTGTATTAAACGTTTTCTTTGAAATCTTTTAATTTTCCTGTAACTGATGGACTTGCATTCTTTGAGTTTGGACCATTTGCCAAAAATAGTAAACACGATGAGACTACTCTACGTCAGAGATAGTCAAATACCTCAATTCCCAAATTACTCGAAAATTCCGATGTCCAAACAGACCGTCAATTGGGCAACACTCCAATAATTATTCCTCATGATCCTTTCGTCACGCACCATCAGCAAATGAATTCATCTAACACCGTTTTCTACAATTCATCATTATTTACCAATCATACCCATCGAGATATTCAGGTAAGGTAAGCCTTGTCGATACTTATTAACCGTTGACCAGTTGCGCAACGTCTTTTTTCGTAACAGTTCGGAAGAAAGTAATAATTTAGTCAAATTTTATTTTTAATGACACCCACGCGATCGAAGGTTGTTTTCGTGGGACATAGCGTCTATATTTCGGCTACTTACCACCGATATACCGGGTGTCCCACTAAGTATTCAATATCGAAAAATGAATAAATGGGATACGCCCTGTAAACCGATTGACGTTGAATATTGGATGACTGATGTAAATAAGAACAGAGCTCTTGTAAACATGGAGGTCCAGTATCTTGGCCACCACGATCCCCGGACCTCAATACATTGGACTTTTTCGAAAACAGTGCTGGATACTTCAATTTCCTTAATTTTTCAATAAAAAATCAGTTAATTGTCAAAAATCTGTTCCTTTTTGAGATCTTGTTTCACGCAAAAGGGAGCTACATCTATTTTCTCATATTTCTGCACAAGATATTTTACTGAAATTTGGCATAGTTGGTACGATTTGAAGTTGACACCATGTGATATGCCAATGGGGATTTCCAGTACCTCAAAATATGCACTTTTTCCCATGACGTAATGAAGGGCAGTTTTTAACACATTTGTAACCATTTATTCACTCTGAATTTTGAAGAACTGATTAATTATTCGATATTGAAAATGTGATTTCAACACGTGTGAATTCAAACATCCCTCTGCTGTGACTTCAGTGGCTCAATTTGTAATATAATTGGTTGAAGTTTGTGATGGAGGGGACAAAGCCCAGAGTAACTGAGAGACACGCCGCTGTTGTCAAATCTTTGTAAAATCTCTGAATTTATTCATAAATATATTCAGTAATCGTATTAGGTATATTTGATGTGATCACTAAAATGTTTTTGAAACATCGTCATATAACAACTTAATTTTCATTAAAGTTGATATAATACTCATTCTCTGAAAATACAAATACTGATGTGACAACCACGCCTACAAATTATAAATAAAAACATAACCTTCTTATTTGTCATTATTCGACATTTCGACGTCTTCTCTGCGTACTATAGAATGGCGTTTCTTACAGTTAAGTCTAGGAGTATTCTATACTCTATATTCTATACTCCTAGGTACACAGTTGCCAAATCAATAATTATTCTTACCACTAATTTGCACTTCTCAAAATGAAAATAATTATTAATGCTTCCTAAATTAGAAGACCGACCTATATATACCAATTCTTACCTGTGTAGACTAGGGATAATTATTTTTAATTGAATTTCTCACCTATCTGCTCACTTTAACCCTCTTTATCTTCAATTAGGAGGTCGTAAATTGAATGATATTATGAAGCTTTATGGAGTACAAATGAAAATGTCAGGATGATAAAAGAAAAACATCCAAAATCAACATTATATTATATATAAAGCAAGGGCTAATTTTTTTTGTGATTTGGCAGTGCTGTTATTTTTATATCAGCAGCACGTCATGACGAGTACAACCAATAAAAAATCTCTCTAGCCACCGACGTCACACGATTTCCCGCTTCTTCTGATCGTTCGAATTCGGTAAATTATTTTTGAGTTTTCAATATTTTTTTAAGGGTATAAATAGATGAAGAAAAAATAAAAAATCACGAATTACGTGAGAATCCAATATGTCAAAATATATTTATTCTGAAAATGACTGGAAATGCCCATTGGGGCATATGGAATTATTGGAAAAATACAAGAGTAAGATTCGTTCTTATTCTCATCAGTACTATCCAAACTCTGGGACACCCTGTGATTTATGACATGAGCGGTTTTCGTACCATTTAGAGAAATAAAAAAACAAGATATCGATTATTCACCACTTAAAAAAATAGTGATATGAACGCAACTACATATCTAAAAACGCTTTTTATGAAAAAAATTGTTACCAAACGAATATTCGATAAAATAATGGTTATCGACTTAAAAATCTGCCAAAACCCGTCACTTTCTTCGACTTGGGCCACGTCGTAGGTCGGCCAGTGTATCCACGAAATTAGAACGGTTATCAGGACATGGCGTCAACGATTACACATTCCACAAGAAAGCACATAATTGTAGGAAGGCTCAACCTTGCTCATCTCCACCTTCCAACTTCCCCCCCACCCGTCCCGCTCATGGTTCCTCGCGAGTACCGCCGAAACGCCGTGGTAGAATCGACCAGGGGATGTTTCTTATAAAAGAAAAAACGTTTCCACAAGTCGTCAGTTGTTCAGTGACTCCTTCTGTGGATTAACAAGTTCAGAATGAAGATTTTTGTGGTAGGTGCAGATCTCTAGTGACTTAAGAGTTTTCACGCAGTTTCCGGGTGTGGTAGCTTGTGGAAAATCGGTGCAGTGTAGGGAAAATTCGCTCGAATTTTGGCGGCTTCGAATCTTACCGAAAATTGAATAATACGATCTATGAAAGTCGTTGTAGTGGAATTTTTTTCAACAAACATTTCAAGCCCAATTTACTCATATTTTTCTCGGTTTCTTCATATTCTTTCATATTTTTCTTGGAAAGGGAAATAATTTGAAAATTTATCAGCAATGTTTCGACTAGAATATCAAAATTCTTTCAATTGAAATACGATTCCTTCAGTGGATAAACACACTCGTTGTATGCTTCAAATTTCAATCATTTTTATCAAGTTTTTAAGAATTAAAACTCAAATGCAACAAGATAAAAGCAACAATTTTATACAGAGAAAAGCAGAGTTCATCATTTCGAGAAAAAATAGACACAAATACCTCAAATTAAAAGCTTTAGGAGAATTGGATAAGTCCTGAAGATTTTGATTGAAAACAAAACCACCAACGACTATGACGAATAGAAACATTCAGTATATTTCGCATTTTCACAATAAAAAACGAATTATTCATTGAATCGATCGAAGAAACGTGTATGCCAAACCAAAATCCCACGAAAAACCGTGTCCAATACTCAGAAATCGAATAAAATTTAAAATGATAGCCCTAAAACACAACCCTGCAGAACACCATCAAAAACCCTCGAAATTCTGACTTTTCCCATAGAATTTGAATCTATGAAAGATCCATACTCGTCGACCACCAGAAAAAATCGTTTAAAAAATTCCAGAGATCCCTAGAGAGAAAGCCAAGTTTTCTCAAACGACAAAAACCACTCAACAAAGATGACACATCGATTTCCGTCAAGCGAGCGCTTTCTGAACGTAACGAACGATTGTGACTGAAAATTCCATGTTCTAAATTGATGATTTCGACGAAAACTAGTCCATTTTCCACTCGGTTTCGCTCCAAGAGGCGCGAACAATATCTTGGAGCGTTTCGTCACTTTAGAAAGCGAAAAAAAATGCTTGCTAGACTGGGTTTGAAGAAGCTCTTCCTACATATCGAGTGAACACGCTTCGATTAGTATTATTATTTCGAGCACACATTTTAATATACGGGTGTTATGTAACTTTTGATTGCGGGTCTAGTTTAAGTAGCTTTTTCCTTCCTGTACGTCCACTTCGATATTAAAGAATGGTTATTGAGTGGAATTTAGTTGTGGTGGCGTCCTTCAATTTATTTTTTCGGTGAATTGTTTTTGAATTTTTCGTTATCGAAATTGAAAAAGAAATCAAGACGATTCATGAACAGATGTAACCTGAATTCGAAAAAATATTGTGGCATTGTCTTTGAATACCAAGGCATAACACTCAAACTTCTTTCAGCTAACCTCAGTTAGGCACATCATTCTTGTAGACACCTTTACCAGCTGTATGTCTCCTCAATATTCCCTCCCACAGTCCCACAGTTTTCCACACTTCAAAATAGGCTTTGGTATCATTGTATGCCTATCTCAGTCTTCCTTAAGGAGTCTCATTCATTGAATATTTTCCCAAAATATTTCCTACAGCCATAGATTCATAGATACTCCGAAATAACCTCTCATTGTCAAGAAGAACTGGATATATCCTCGAAAATACTTCAATATAACACTTCTCTAGCCAACAACCAACTCAAAACAACCCTGCTAGCCTTTTATGCAGCTTCAAACATGAATTTGAGTCCTTCAGTTAAAAGCAACGATCACAAGGAAGCCCTCAATTACTAAATTTGCCCTTGCAAAATCCTTCCATAGACTCAAACTAGCTAAACTGAATCTCCATATATTCCCTTTACTATCCACAAGTAGAAGCAGTCTTTCACGAAAATCTCCGAAAGCTTCACACTATCTCAGTAGTACCAACCTACCTAGCTATCAACAGAACCTTTGTCAACCAAGGAAAGCCCTCGCCAGAACTTCCCAAAGCCTCAAAATATCTGAACTGACTCTGAGTCTTCCTCTTTCCTCTACACGGAAGTACCAACCTTTTTACCAATGACCAAAGCCTTCTGCAACCAAATTCACCTTCGAAAGAACTTCCCAAAGCCTCAAACTATCTCAACTGACCCTTCGTCTTCTTCTTTCCTACCCCAGGTAGTACCAACCTACCTGCCTATCAACCGAACCTTCTTGAACCAAATTCACCCTTTCAGAAACTCCTCAAAGCCTCAAACTACCTAAAATAATCCTCTATCTTCATCTTCCAACCTCCTGACCAACCTTCTTCGGCCAAATACACCTTCAAAAGAACTTCCAAAGCCTCAAACTATCTCAACTGACCCTTCATCTTCTTCTTTCCTTCCCCAGGTAGTACCAACCTACCTAGCTATCAACAGAACCTTTGTCAACCAAGGAAAGCCCTCGCCAGAACTTCCCAAAGCCTCAAACTATCTGAACTGATCCTGCTTCTTCCTCTTTCCTCTACAAGGAAGTACCAACCTTCCTTCCAATGACCACAACCTTCTTCAACCAAATTCACCTTCGAAAGAACTTGCCAAAGCCTCAAACTATCTCAACTGACCCTTCGTCTTCTTATTTCCTCCCCCAGGTAGTACCAACCTCCCTGAGTATCAATAGAACCTTTGTCAACCAAGGAAAGCCCTCGCAAGAACTTCCCGAAGCCTTAAACTATCTGAACTGACCCTGAGTCTTCCATTTTCCTCCACAAGGAAGTACCAATCTCCGTGCCAATAACCACAACCTTCTTAAACCCAATTCATCCTCGAAAGAACTTCCCAAAGATCCAGTCTATCTAAATTTAGCCTTTACCATGATCTTTCAGCCCTCTGATAGTTGCCAGAACCCTCCTCAACCAAATACACCCTCACAAAAACTTCCAAAGCCTCAAACTATCTGAACTGACCCTGCGTCTTGTTCTTTCTTCCCCCAGGTAATACCAACCTACCTGCCTATCAACCGAACCTTCTTGAACCAAATTCACCCTTTCAGAAACTCTTCAAAGCCTCAATCTACCTAAACTAACCCTCTACCTTCATCTTCCAACCTCCTGACCATCGCCAGAACCTTCTTGGACCAAATACACCCCCAAAAGAACTTCCGAAGCCTCAAACTATCTCTTCTTGCCACCTCCAGGTAGTAGCAGCTTTCCTGGCAGTCGCCTACGCAAGGCCCGAAGCCCCATTCGGAGGCTACGCCGCCGCAGCGCCACCATCAGGCGGCTACGGAGCTCCACCACCACAATACGGACCACCCCAGCAAGAACCAACGGTGCACAAGCACGTATACGTCCACGTACCACCACCAGAGCCAGAATACCAAGCTCCCCCCAAGGTGATCCCGGTTGCACCAGCCCAGAAGCACTACAAGATCATCTTCATCAAGGTAAAGCATATCTCTTTCCTATTTTAACGGTTTAGTCACAAAACGATTGGTTTTAGGCACCAACACCACCAACCCCGACCGCCCCCATCATCCCAGCTCAGCCACAAAACGAGGAGAAGACCCTGGTCTACGTGTTGGTCAAGAAACCAGAAGAAGCGCCAGAAATCGTCATCCCAACTCCCGCTCCAACACAGCCAAGCAAGCCTGAAGTATACTTCATCAAATACAAGACTCAGGTAAGAAAAGGGGTGTCAGATCCGGTCGTATCGGCGGCCAAGACTCGAAATATCGAACTTAGACGGATTGTACCCCTTATTTTCGTTTTATAACTTCTTAATTGGCGTTTCCAGAAGGAAGAATCTGGAGGATACCCTGCCAGTGGCGTGCCAGACAATGCAGGACCACCATCTTCGTCTTACGGCGCCCCATCATCCGGAGGATATCAGTAAAGGATTCGTCTTTCAAATAGCGACAATGCCAGTTCTAGTAATCTCATTATTTCAACTAAAGCATACTGAAGGAAGATGACTGTAACCAAAGACGTTTTAGAAGCCAAAACAGTATTCCTCCAACGTGTTGAATCTATGGTTACGTTCATCAGTTTATTTTTGTATTAAACATACGGTGAAAATGTATGCAAGTTCACGAAAACTCTGGGTAACGACAAAACTTCTTTGGAATTTTTGTGTGTTACTCATCGTTTTCGTTTTTTTCGCTTGGTGTTTCATTTTTTGATTCGTCAAGTTGCCCAGTCAGCTTGTGATTTCTGCTCCAACCAGTCTTAAGTTAAGCATTTTGTAAATAATAGGTAACTTATGAAGAAGCTTTATACAAGTATTACTTAGGCTATGAAATATCTTTATACTTTTGTGAACTTATTTTTATACTTTAATAAAATATCATTTTGAACTTTTTCGTTCCATTTTTCGAAACTTCGAAAACACCCTTCGATATTAGCGAGTTGGAATCTTAAAGTTGCCTTTTGCAAACTTTCTAGCTACCTCATATAACTCTAGAAAATTCACCATACAGAAAAAAATTCAAAGAAAAACATCACTTCAATCCTCTGCATAACCATGGTTTCCAATTCCCAGGGAATTATTTCCCTCACACAAATTTTCATGAACATTTTAACTTTCATATTATTCTCCTATATAGTTCCATTAATTACCGAAAGAGGGCGCAACAATCGCTGTTTCCAATACTAAACCATAGAGGCATAGAAATATTTCTTTTCTATGCATCTTTACTAAACCTTAACCTTGCCACAAACTTGGTGAAACGAATGAAACGATAGGAAAATCATAAAAGCGAAATTAGCAATTTCCACCCATTGAAGGAAAGCAATAATTCCAAGTCTCAATATTACATGAAAGATTGCAAAAATATTTACGAAACGTCTTCGAACTTATATAATAGGAGAGAGAAAAGGCGTTATTATAGCACAACAATCATTCTAAATTTGATTTATTCCATCACAAATCATAGGAATATAATGATAAGAGGTAATAATTCTATTATGACGTTATTAAATAATGCCATTTTCATTTTTCCAATGGCTATCTCGATGAGAGGGTAGGCCATTGCAGAATCACGAATAAAAAAAATATTTACGAAACACGTCTTCGAACTTATATAATACCATATAGAAATGGTATTATTACAGCCCAACCTGCCCAACAATCATTCTAAATTTTATTCATTCCATCACAAATCATAGGAATACAATGATAAGAGGTAATAAATCTATATGACGTTATTAAATAACGCCATTTTCATTTTTCCAATGGCTATCTCGATGAGAGGGAAGGCCATTACAGAATCGCGAATAAAAAGTGAAATGTAAACAAAATAAATCACTCACACATTTGTTGAGAAGTCTTGCGTTTACCCTATATTCGCCGAGGTTTCAATTATCATCACAAAATCACTTAATTTTTCTGCAAAAATTCGAATAAAAATGGCGTGAATTGGAAAACATTTGAAAAACCACTGAATATAATAAACTGTTTTAGTCGGTCAGAAAACTTGACCATAGATGCAAAAAATTGCCATGTTCAGGCCGTTGGATAAAGTGTATGGTTGTTTTTGCATTTTGCTCCCTCTATTCGAGAATTTTCGAAATTCCATCCCTTCTTCATAAGGATTCATGGGAAATACACAGGAAATTAAGATCTCCCCTGGAATTTACATCCTCATGAATCATAATTTTGCGAAACAAAATCGTGGTCATAGATATTATTATTTCTCAATTTCTATGCAAAAGGAGCATAGAACAAAGTTCTAAACCATAGCTTTCGCATACAATATGTCATAGAAACACGAAATAATTTTGAATCTCATAGTTCAGATTAATAAATTCATTTCCAATTTCAAAGTCATTTCGAGAAACTAAATTAATTTTGTAGGAATCCAAATAGTTGACCTTCGAATCAGAGAGAGCCTCCCACGGTAGTTCGTCTGTGCGTGCATAAAAATAGGTTAAGTCGATGCCTGTTTATTTACATTGTTTTCTTGTGGACCGAATGTCAGAAAAATTCGAGAATTAAACAAATTCAAAGGATATGGGTTTCTTAAAAGTGCTTAGGAAGATGAAACAGAAGGAAAAAGAGATGAGAATCTTGATGCTCGGCCTGGATAACGCTGGAAAAACGACGATTCTTAAACGTTTCAATGGCGAACCGATAGACACAATTTCGCCCACTCTAGGTTTCAATATCAAAACGCTGGAGCACAGGAATTACAAGTTGAATATGTGGGACGTGGGAGGGCAGAAATCGCTGAGATCTTACTGGAGGAACTATTTCGAATGCACAGACGGTCTGATTTGGGTTGTCGATAGTGCAGATAAGCGTAGACTGGAAGACTGTAGGTGAGATTATAATCGACCATATGTGGTATTTTTCGAATAAGATTATACAGCAGACAAGATTCAAAAGAATCTTCACTTCTTTTTCTGTAACCTTTTAATTTCTACATAAACGCAAAATATTCCGGAGATGATCAATATAATTCTGTTCATTTCAGAGATGAATTGCACTCGCTTCTCAAAGAAGAACGTCTGCTAGGGGCCACTTTATTGATTTTCGCAAACAAGCAAGATTTACAAGGGGCTTGTTCGGCAGAAGAAATCAAAGAGATCTTAGGACTTGAAGAGATCAAGACGCACCATTGGAACATAGTCTGGTGCAGCGCAGTGACAGGGGAGAACCTTCTGAAAGGTATAGATTGGATGATCGACGATATTGCTTGTAGAATATTCACCCAAGATTAATTGTTCATAAATTATTTATCATAAATACCTGTGATTCTTTTGGAGTTTGAGTGAATGAAATATGCATTTAAGATGTTTTTGGAGATATTCGAGTGGATATTGATTGAATTGTTGAGTTTTATAATGAGAAACCTGCATATGTATTTTGTTTGTTTGAAATATACTTTGAGAATAAAAATGGGTTTTTTTTAAATACGAGGCAGTTGACTTCGTGTGAATTACATAAATGAATGGAAGTAAGAATTTTATGGTCTTAATTTATTGAGGAAAAACATTTTTCAGTATATACATTGCAATATACAAAAGATTCTTGGGAATCAGTAAGAAATAGGATGGAAGTACTTGTAAAACTCAAAGAACCCTTTCAAAACTCCAAATTCCATTCACACTGGACGTCTATGTTGATTTATCCACCAGAATGATAAAATTCATCAATATTCTACCTTTGTATTATTCCCCAGTGTATTCTTCTTCAAACTTCCGGAAATCTTCTTCTGTAAACACAGTTTCCGTCTCCTTCTTCTTCTTAATCTTCGGTTTACCAGACACAGGTCTTCTAGAAACCCCCCTTTCTATTATCCTATCAATCGCATCTTCTTTCAACGTAACAGTAGTTATCCTCTTGATCAGCTCTAATTTTTCCAAGTTCTTCCTGTAGATTTCCTCTTTTGGTTTCATGGTTCTCCGGAGCTCAGTGATGGTCAGTTTTTTGCTTCCCTGCATGTTTTTCAACTTTCCTCCCCCTAAAACATCCTTGGCTTTCATCTCCTTCTTCTGTTTTTTCGTTTTGGGTGCACTGTCTTCATCTACGATTTGTAGGGCTTTCCTCACCATTGCGGCAGACATGTTTGGAAAAATATCTTTCAAATCCAAACAAAATTGAGGCGCAAACTTATCGAATAGAGTACTTGTCTTGTGTTTGTTTTCGAAATTATTTGCGGTTATTTTATTATAACCTTTAAAATTATTGACCGTCACAGAGATTTCAATCAATGGAATATCAAACCACAGAATGTTAACGATAATCCAAGGCCGTCTTGTAACATCCATGAAATGTGGCAAGAAATCAGAAGAGGTTTGGGCAATTTGTTTTCTGTGGAGCTTCAGATACACCTGATATCATTTCGAAGCATCTTTCCATATCCTTCTATTTTTCATTTTTTCTTTTTTCACCCTAACAGTGTTGCCGTTGATACCCATGGTATGGCTGGTTATGGAGACGGCTGTGTTCCATAGAAATAAAATAATTTTTTTCTGTGGTTGACAGATTTGCTCTTGCTCAGTGATTCCAAAATTTACGGCATTCATTTTGTGAAACAGGAATATATAATATTTGGAATTTTGCAATTTTCACAATAAAAAATGGCTATAAGTTTATTGAATCCCAAAGCTGAAGTGGCCAGGGCGGCCCAAGCCCTAGCCGTCAATATCTCAGCAGCAAAGGGGATCCAAGATGTGATGAAAAGCAATTTGGGACCAAAGGGAACAATGAAAATGTAAGACACCACATGATCATTCTTAGTCCAATTTCTGTCGAAAAACCATCGTAAACGACTTGCATTTGAAGTATATCGTTTCTTGGGTTCATAAAGAGAGGATTTGAAGCCTCACTCAGCTATTCGCATTTAAATTCAGCGTGAAAATTGCGTTTTAAAATTTGTAGGTTAGTCTCCGGTTCCGGAGATATAAAAATAACCAAAGACGGAAATGTTCTGTTGCACGAGATGCAAATTCAACACCCCACGGCCTCCCTCATCGCCAGAGCTTCCACAGCTCAAGACGACATGACTGGGGATGGTACCACCTCCACCGTTCTAGTAATCGGTGAGCTTCTTAAGCAAGCTGATATCTACATATCCGAGGGACTCCACCCTAGGGTATTGGCCGACGGTTTCGACAAGGCCAGAGAGAAGACTTTGGAGGTTCTCGAAAAGTTCAAGATACCCATCAAAATCAACAGGGAGAATTTGTTGGACGTCTGCAAAACCAGCATCCGAACCAAAGTCCACCAAAACATCGCCGACCTCCTCGCCGACGAATGCGTCGACGCCGTCCTCCAGATCATGAAAGACGACAAACCGGTCGACCTCCACATGGTCGAGATCATGGAGATGCAACACAAGAGCGAAACCAGATCCAAGCTCGTCAGAGGCCTGGTCCTCGACCACGGTTCCAGACACCCCGACATGCCCAAATCCCTGAAAAACTGCTACATCCTCACTTGCAACGTCAGCATGGAGTACGAGAAAAGCGAGGTCAATTCCGGATTCTACTACAAGACTTCCGAAGACAGGGAAAAGATGGTGCTGGCCGAGAGGGAGTTTATCGAACAGCGAGTGAAGAAAGTCGTGGAGCTGAAGAAGAAGTTGTGCGACGGAACGGATAAGTCGTTTGTGGTCATAAACCAGAAGGGGATCGATCCTCTCAGTTTGGACATGTTGGCCAAGGAAGGTGAGTTTTTCGTTTTTTTTTCATTGTATTTCACTCCTACATGGTACCCTTCCGTTCGAAATACCTGGAGGTTGTGTGGTTTTCGAAATTGGTGTGGTGTTCCCCATGGTTCCCTTCTTGTCCCCTTCCAATCCTAACCAGCGAAACGACGATTTAAGCGATTTTGAGCAGGTATCATGGCCCTACGTCGCGCCAAGAGGCGTAACATGGAGCGTTTGGCCCTGGCTTGCGGAGGACAGGCCCTCAACTCCTTCGAGGACCTCAAGGAAGCCCATTTGGGCTACGCCGGTCACGTGTACGAGCACGTTTTAGGCGAGAACAAGTTCACGTTCGTGGAAGACTGCAAGAATCCCAACTCCGTAACTTTGTTGGTCAAGGCCCCCAACAAGCACACTTTGGTGCAGTTGAAGGACGCCATCAGGGATGGTTTGAGGGCTGTTAACAACGCTATAGCTGATGCGGCTTTGGTGCCTGGTGCTGGAGCTTTCGAGGTGATGGCCAATAAGGTTTTGAGCGAGTATAAAGATACCGTCAAGGGTAAGGCTAGGTTGGGGATTGCTGCGTACGCTGAGGCTCTGTTGGTGATCCCGAAGGTGCTCGCTGTCAATTCTGGATATGACGCTCAGGTTAGATGTTTTTTTTTTGTTCTTTCTGGGTTTTAGGGTTCTAACAGCTTCATTTTAGGACACAATAGTGAAACTTCAGGAAGAATGCAGACTGAGCCCTGAACCGGTTGGGATAGATTTGAGTTCTGGGGAACCGATAAACCCCAAAGATGCTGGCATCTACGACAATTACATCGTGAAGAAACAGATCATCAATTCCTGCTCCATCATCGCCTCCAATCTGATCTTGGTGGATGAGATCATGAGGGCGGGTTTGAGCAGTCTTAAGGGATAGGATTGAGATTCTGAGATGTTGCAAAATAGTGTTATTTTGCGTTTAATCTGTATTCACTTAACTGAATAATTTTCGTGTACCCAGTTCTCACTATTTAATGATTTTATTAATAAATTGCTTTAATAACAAGTTGCTTTTTATTTTATTCGTCTGGATATGGTGGAGAAAAATTTTTTAAATGGGTAGAATGTTGAGAGATTCAAAGGTAAGTACTGCGAAGTGTTGTTGTTTTATTTCTCATTGGACTGTATCATTTGTTGTTATTTAGAGTTTGATTCGAAATTATTGGTCTGGATATCTTGAAGAGAGATTTTCTTGAAAAAAAAAAGTAAGTTGTTTATTCCAAAAGGTTCACGAGTAAGTAATGTCAAGTACTTCCGTACTTCGAACGAATTTAACAACTTTTCAATCAATAAGCAATCATTGAAGGACATTTTAGACCGAATATAAAAGATAAATAATATATATATATAAGAACAACTTTTGCTATCTGTTAGGAGAAGATCGAAGTTTATTTCGTTCGTCTTCAGCAAGATGCTTGTTCTTCGGTAATGTTTGCTGATTGCTCCATAGGTGTCGCCACCATTTCAATTATTAATATGCGGTCTGATGAAGAATTATATACACAAAGGAGATTTTTTCATTTATAGTAGGTAGAAGCTAACGGAAATGCATTTTTTTCCAATACAAAACGTATTTATCGTGAACAGTGGCGTACGTACGTGAATGAATCAAAACTAGAACACTACTATAGTTTTTTTATTTTTGTTCATTTTCAAACAGAAAATGTTTCCTGATTCAATAAAAACTGCTAATTTCATAACTCAATTTAAAATAAAAAACGGCGTTGATATTTTTGAAAAAGATTGAGAGGATTCAATGAAATTAAGTACATAGGTAAACATATAAAAATGTATTTGAAATTTTCGAATTCAACAGTGGCGTATCCAAATTTTCTTAAACTTCAACACCCTGTATTTTCCCCACGGTACTTATTTGGGCCATAATTTATAGGACAAACTATCATTATTATTTTTGTATTTGGTAATATTTGGACTAAGGAAAGGAACAATTCGTATATTTCATTTAAGACAGCGAAATCATCATCCCTTAAAGTCGAATTCGATATCTTTTCGGCAGGCGAATGGTACAGGGCCGTATTAGGATCTTTTCAATCGTTCCATATAATAGAACGTTTAAATAGGCAATTTTTGGTGAAATTTTTCATTTTGACGAGTTCTTCCTCCTGTTGGAAAAAGGAACAACCTTTGATTGAAGACATGGGCGCCCGCAGGAATTTTTCTCATGGGGTGCTGAAAAACAATGAGGCCATCAACAGGCCACCCTGTATGTAACTAATTTGATCGTAGTCGGAAACAGAAATTAATTTGTTAAAAAATGAGTAAAAAAAATATTTTTTATATAAATAAATGATATGTCAAGCAGTGGCGTAACAAGAGATTGTTTTATAAGGTGAAACTTGATTCTTTATGCATGGGTAGATGAAGATCAGATTCTGAAGATTTACCACTTTGTTAACTTTATTTTTGCAAACCTATAGTCATGGGCGTCCGCAGAAATTTTTCTCAGGGGGGGAGAAAAATGATCCATTTTTCCTTGCCCTTTGAATTGAGAAAGTAATATTTAGGGTGTTGTGCTGGAAAACAATGAGACCATCAAAAACTTAGGGGGGGCCATGGCCCCCCTGCGGGCGCCTATGATTGGAGCCACCTTGTATGTGACTAATTCGATCGTAGCCGGAAAGAGAAATTAATTTGTTGAAAAATGACTGAAAAAAAGGTATTTTTTTTATATCGAATGATATGTCAAGCAGGGGCGTAGGAAAAGATAGTTTTAAAAGGTGAAACATAATTTTTTATGCATGGGTAGATGAAGACCCGATTCTGAAGATTTATTACTTTGTTAACTTCATATTTTCAAACCTATAGTCATGGGCGCCCACAGAAATTTTTCTCAGGGGGGGGGGTAAATAATCCATTCTTCTTTGCCCTTCGAATTGAGAAAGTAATATTGAGGGTGTTATGCTGTAAAACGATAAGGTCATCAAAACCACAGGGGGGCCATGCCCCCCACCCCCCTGCGGGCGCCCATGCTTATATTCTTGTTTTGTTCAGAAAAGAATTGTTACTTTGTCATTATTTTGTCCAAGTTTCTGTAATTTTCGAACTTTCAGCCAAAAATGGTTGTCAAATTCCATTCTGTCCGTCCGTCCTTATACACGATAATTTCCGAGAGAAAAGACCTACAGTCTTGAAATTTTCAGAGTACGTTTGATGTCAAACTGTCTCGATTAAACTCCTAAATGGGCTGAAATTGGTCGAACGGTTTCGGAGTTATCAATTTTTGAAATTTTATTTTTCAATATTTCAAGAACTACACATCCCATCGTATTGAAATTTGGTATCAAGCCATAAAATGACGACCTTCGGGCGTATACGAAATTTCATGAAGATCAAGTGATAAAAAAACATAAAGAAATATTGAAACGAAATTCAATATCTCCGACATTTATCGTTTAATTCGACTGAAACTTGAATAATTGGTCGAATAAATCGTTATCGTCGTGTCATCAGAAAATCAGGAAATTTCCTTAACCGGAATCCAAGCAGCGTTGGGCGGATTCAGCACCTGAAAGGGCGACCGCTCTGGCTACGAATTCGAATAAGCTCGTCAGAACTTTATTTTCGTCTAGTTCCAACAAAGATGTTCATAATTTTCGATATGCAGACTTGAAAAAGTATGCAATTAAAGGAACTCTTAAATTCCAATGGTTTCTTCGTGATCCAATAATTTTTTTTTGATTGAATGTCAAATTTACCAATTTTTCGAACTTTTCGAGAAGGATTAGGAGGGAAAGTATAGGAAGACCTAACCTATGTCGACCGACCATAGAACATCGAAGAACACAGATCCGAAAGTTATAAAATCACAGAAAACACTTTTCACTTTTCTTCTTACCTTTCTTCTTCTTCTTTTTTTCTTTTCTCCTTTTTCTTCTTTGTTTCTTCTTTTTTTATTCTTCTTTTTCTTCTTTTTTATTCTTCTTTTTCTATTTTTCTTTTTCTTCTTTTTCATTCTTCTTTTTCTTCTTCTTTTTATTCTTTTTTTCTTCTCCTTCTTCTTTCACTTTTACCGACAAGGAATAAACGTAAAAAAAAGTCAGATATCTATAAAAATACATTTATTTGTCACCGTATTTATTCATAAAATATACAAAGTAGAAAAATAATACATAAACTATATACAAATGCGCGGCGGTAGGCCCGGAGTCAACTCGCCTCCAATTTTAGCATACGGCGACCTAAGTCTTTGACTGAAGGCCGAAGAGATGGCTCCGGACCGCTCGACGCGCACCAAAGAACCTTCCACCCGACAAAAGGCGAAAAGTGATCACCGCAGCTGTGTATTTTTGGTAGCGACGGGTCTGGGCGTCAGACCCGAAGCCGTGTGTGACGTCAGGATCTTAATACGGGCCGGATTTGCCGGGGGGGCCGTAGCTGCTGGAGACGCCGCTGCCTCCGCCGATTCCGCTACCGCCTCCGATTCCGCTGCCGCCGAAATCGCCACCGCCGATGCCGCTACCGCCGCCGATTCCTCCTCCAATGCCGCCTCCGATTCCACCTCCGATGCCGCCGCCGATTCCTCCTCCGAAGCCGCCTCCAATTCCACCACCAATGCCTCCGGCTTCCTTCTGAAAATTAAAGAAGAATCCATGGAAATCTTTCCCCACATTCCGGGAAATTTCGAGAGAACCGGCAACGACGCATCTCTCTGAAAATCGGGATATTCGCAAAAGCGCTGTATCTGTATCGAAACTTAAGAATTTTCAAGAATTCTGGCAACATTTCATATAGCGAATGCAACTAAGTTTCATGGCAGGAATTGTCTAGAATTCAAGTAAATTCTGCGAGATCCGGCAACATCGCAATATCCCTGAAAATCTGGAAAATTAGAGATATTTGGCAACGTCGCTTTTCCTCAATCTGCGGAATCCCACAGATATATGGCAACATAGGGAACTACCTATTCAAGAAAAAAATTGACAAGTGTCACTGAAAAGCAGAATTTTCGAGAAACCTGGCAACATTTCAAGGAAAGAATTGCAGCCAGTTAGATAGAATGCATCAAAGTGTTGCATATCAGGAATTTTCCCGAACTCTGGAAAATTTTGCCAGATCCGGCAACATCACAATCTCCCTGAGAATCTGGAAGATTATAGATATTTGGCAGTCACTTCTCCTGGATCTGCGGGAATTTCAAGACATCTGGCAACAACGGGAAGTATCCATTCGGTAATAAAATTGACGAGTGTCACTGAGAAGCAGAATTTTCGAGACACCTGGTAACATTTCAAGAAAAGAATGGGAGAAGATAAGATGCAAAAAATTGTCATTGCAGGAAATTTCCAGAATTCTGGGAAATCTTGCCAGATCCGACAACACCGATTTTCCCAGGAAATTTGCAAAATTAGAGATATTTCTCAGTTGCTTTTCCTGCATTTCCGGGATCTTCAAGAAATCTGGCAACATCGTGAAGTAAGCATTAAAGAAAGAATGTTACAAATGTCACCAAGAAGAAGAATTTTTCAGAAATCTGGTAAAATTTCCAGGAAAGAAATGCAGCAATTCAGAAAGAATGCAACAAAGTGTCATTTCAGGAATTTCCCAGAATTCTTGCGAAACTCGGCAACACCAGATTTCCCTGAAAATTTGGAAAATTAGAGATATTTGGCAACTTCGCTTTCCCTGCATCTCCTGAATCTTCGATAAATCTGGCAACATAGTGAAGTAAGCAAAAAAAATTTCAAAGTTCACAGAACTTAGGAATTTTGGAGAACGTCGACAACATTGTACGAACTCGAGTTGGAAGTGAAAGTTGCAAACTTCTCCAACGATTCGAGAAAGAAATTTCGGGAAACCCGGCAACGACGCAAAATCGAAATACGTTAGAATGTCGTGGGAATTGGCAACGTTGTCTTCAAGATATCTGGCAACATCGAAAAGTAAGCATTCAAGAAAAAATTCAACCGTCACTCAGAAGATGAATTTTTGAGAAATCTGGCAACAATTCAAGGAAAGAATTGCAGCAAATCAGATAGAATGCAACAAAGTGTCATTGCAGGAATTTCCCAGAATTCTAGGAAATCTTGCGAAATCTGGCAACACCTGATTTCCCTGAAATATTGGAAAATTAGAAATATTTGGCAACGTCGCTTTTCCTGCATCTTCTGAATCTTCGAGAAATCTGGTAACATCGTGAAGTAAGCATTCAAGAAAAAATTTGAATGTTAACAAAACTAAGAAACTGGAGAATGTCGACAACAATGTGAGAACTTGAATTGGAAGTGAAGATTGCTAACGACTCCAATGATTCGAAAAAGAAATTTCGGGAAACCCGACAACGACGCAAAATCGAAATACGTCAAAGAGTGGTAGAAATCCAGAAAATTTCGGGAAGTCCGGCAACGTCCTTCCATGAATTCGCGAACACGAAACCCGGAAGCGCCGTAATTTCCGAACCAATCAAGTCCGTCATTGTTTGCTTTCCTTTCACCCGAGACAATATGCCAGTAGCGGCTTCCCCGGAAGAAGAACAAAGAACGCCGCGTCGCTAATCACCAGCTGGTCCAGCAGTAGACGCCAGATGAAAGTAATCACCTTTTTGTCCAAGACAGATCGCAAATAATTCAACTTTCTCCCGAAGATTACCGCCGGGTGAAAATGAAGATGAAAGCGATGGACACTGTGATGTCACCGTCGCTCTATGGTTCCTCACAGCGTTGCCACAATTTTCAAATCTCAAAACCGTAAAAAGGGCTTTGGTCGAACCCTCATCTGCTCCCCTAAACACTTTACTCAATTTAAGCACCGAAAATCCAGTCTGAATCGAAAACCCGAAGTGGTGGCCGCCAATCCGACCGGACCTGACGCCCTTAGTTACCTGGGTCTTGTATCTGATGAAGTAGACTTCCGGTTTGCTTGGCTGAGTTGGTGCAGGGGTTGGGATCTGAATTTCAGGCGCTTCTTCTGGTTTCTTCACCAAGACGTAGACGAGGGTCTTCTCTTCGTTCTGGGGTTGGACTGGGATGACTGGGGCGGTTGGAGCTGGAGCGGATGGGGCCTTGATGAAGATGATCTTGTAATGTTTCTGGGCCTGTCCTACAACGATGGGTCTCTGGGGCCTGAACTCTTCAGGCTCTGGTGGTGGTACATGGACGTAGATGTGCTTCTGGACGGTGGTGCCGCCGCCGAATCCGCCGCCGGCTCCGCCTCCGAAACCGCCCCCGAAACCGCCCCCGAATCCGCCTCCGGAGCCGCCTCCGAAACCGCCGCCGGAGCCGCCTCCGAATCCACCGCCGGAGCCGCCTCCGAAACCTCCTCCGATTCCTGAAACACCAAAGAAGTTAAACTCCGAACACCACCAAGAATCACCTTCAACTTACCGCCTCCGAAACCGCCTCCGGAACCGCCTCCAAAGCCACCTCCTATTCCTGAAAAAATCAGGCGGTTAAACTCTCATTCAGGAATCCAATAAAGGTTTATTTACCAGAACTTCCTCCGTGGAAGCCGCCGCCTCCGCTACCGCCTCCGAATCCGCCTCCAAAACCGCCACCTCCCCCTGAGGGTGCTCCGTAAGAGGTTGATGGGGGACTGTAGCTATAGCCGGATGGAGGTTCGGCTGTGGCGATTGCCACCAAGGTGGTGAGGATCTACAAGGAAAGAAATCGATAAAATTCGATGGGTAAAAAAGAATGTGGGACCGCGAAGGGAGCCTTGAGGAACCCCGAATTCAAGATAAAACCTTCATACCCTCATGGATCCATCTTGCTTGAAATACACTCGAATTAGAATAAGAAATCTTACTCTATTTCGATAAGCACTTTGGGACACTGATCTACGCTTGACGAACTTTAAAAAATAAATTGTGGGGATTCAAACTGAACCATGAGGAAGACAGTAAATACACAAACGAATGACTCTTTAAAAATGAACTAAATAAATTAAAAACGTTAAGTTTTCTTGCATATCAGTGAAAGGAACATAAATATTCAAATCGACCCTGCGGTTACATCACATCAGAATCATCACCCACAACGTTTCGACATCTAACGCGTTGGTAATCGTCAATGACCGTCCATTTGCCTAGAAATTGGACGGTGAAAATTCCGTTTTATCTGCTCGTCTCCGGATTAGCTATTCTCCTCGATTTCCAATTCGAATTCGCGATTCTACTAACGGTACTTTCTCCTTGACTTTACCGATTAACAAAAGCGCATCTGGTCTTGTCTAGGTCAGTGAAATGAAGTCGATGCGTGGGTTGAGTTTAGAGGTCGAAGTGCATGGGAATCTTCTGAAAGTTGCAGGTAAATAATCGAAGAAGCGATAAATATCCTTGGTATTTTTGGAATTCCACAAGGGGGTATTCGAACACCCCTATTATTCATTACCTTGAACTTACAATCTCGATACGACCATTTTGGACCCATTTATGTCTTAATTTTGAAGCTCCTGAAAAGGGGGAGACCTAGACCGCGCCCCTGCGGAACACCACCATAGAATCGCTTCGTAAGTTGCATATTCCCGAAGACATTTCTCCGTAATTATCGATCGAGAATTTAATAACGTGTAATGTCATAACAAGAACGAAGATTAAAGGTCAAAAATGATTGGTCTGCATCACCATCTTGCGGAATTACGAAACGTCTACAGTTTTTGTTGTTGGAATTGGATCACGTGAAATTAAATGCGATGTTGTGAATTGTGATGCGACGGGTTCTGCGCGTTCGCACGGTTTCTAAAGAACATGGGAAAACGCTGTCTTTGTTTGCGGAAAAAAGCATAACGAATCTAATTTGATTGGTCGATGTGAAAATTACGTTTGTTTGTCGATTCTGAAACGTTCTCTCGATTAAGGTGGTCGAAAGGGCTCATAATAGGATTAAAAAGTATTTTTCTGGCCCTAGAATGGAACCTTGTGGAACTCCGAAATTCAAAACCAATTCTTTTAATTAATTTACCTCGATGTTAACTGTTTTATTGGTACTAATATACGTTAATTTAAATGTGATATTCATGTTCCGTGAAAATATAGGTATACAGGGTGAGTCTTCATTATGGATCTTTTTTTTTCTGTGAATTTAAAAGTCGGATTAGATTGTAGGAACCATCTTGAATTATGGTCGAGGAAAAATGTTTAATTTTTGATGATCTCAGTTGAAACATGAACTCGTCAATGACTCACCCTGTATATGTATTTCCCAAAATGCTCGAAATTTTTTAATGAGTGTAAGCAAGTAGGAAAATGTTAAATTGAGAAATTTAATGGCAAGATTCTCCTAACAAATAATTAAAGGACTTGTTCTACAAATTACTACGATTTTACGCATCTGATTCATTTTTTTTAATCTGAATATTCGCCCCATGAAGAATGCATTTTTGAATTTTGAAACAAAAATGACAAAAAAATAATTCATCATTTGCGAACATAAATTGACATTTTCTGGAATTAATATTCGTTCTTTCAAACGCAAGAATTTTCAAGAAAAAATTAAAAAAATCACGTAAATCCACATAGAAAAATCCAATTCGAAAGCCCTAATCACAACACTAAAACACGTGGACCGAAATCACCAGTGGTGTACCCTTAAAATTTTTTCGGTAGAAATGTACGTACCACTAAAGGTCTCATTGCTTAACTGGCACACTGCACAGAGGAAAATGATACTTTGGAGAAGACTGCGGTCTCTTTAAATACTGAAATCTCCCACTTAACGTATGAAGATTCACATTGTGTTGTTGTCCGGTATATGGGCTCATTTTACATTCACTTCTCGACCGTCCCAAACTACCACAAAAATCACTTTTACCGGTCGATATTCGAGAACGAGCGGCCGAGAAGAAGGTGCCTTACCATCGGAGATGCAGATGGACGATGCGCCTGCAAAGAAAGACTTCGTCGAAAGTCTTTATGTGAATTTTTCGGGTAAGAAATTAAATTTCGTCCCTGTATAGATAGAAGACTTAACTAGAGCCGTCGACAGACCGAAACACATCGAATTACCCGAAGTAATGTCACGGTTTCCGTAAAATACGAGGTGTTGTGGTTACTCGCTTGGTCGACCGTTGGAATCTCCGATAAATGCGTTACGCGCTTAACCTAGCGTTGAAGTCTCCACCATTGAGCAAGGGTTGTTCAGTAAAAATCTCAAAAGTTTCGTTTAAAAATGGGAAGATTCAAGAATTCTTTATTGTACAGGGTGTCCCGAATTTCCTTGGACGAACCAAAGGCACCCACAACAAATTTGCTCTAAATAAATTATCGTCATTTTATGCTAAATGTGATTTTTATCAGACTTAGAAAAAGGAGGTTCTCAATTAGTCGAAAACTGTTTTCTTATGTTTGTTTATTTTTTTTATTTATTTGCATTGGGTTCGGTTTGACTTCGAGGTGATCCCAGAATGAAATATACGGGGTGTTCTAAGAAGAAATTTAACAACATCGAATTATTTCTCACCACAATCAATTTTTAATCGGAAAATTGGCTTAATTTTCCAATTATGACAAGATATAAGCTGTGGGTACTCAATATACAGGTGTCTCAGAAAAATGTTTTCACAGTATTCTATTGTTCATGGACCTATTCCGAAGATTTCTTCTGTTTTGGTTTCAGTAAGTATATGTAGTTTCATAGTGGTCTGATTTCAGAATGAAATATACAGGGTGTTCAGAAAAAGAGATACTTATAAAAGCACAGATAATTTTTAAATTGGTTAAAAGCATTCTTTATTGATAGGGTCACACTTTTTTACATTTCACCAGATATGTATGTTGAAATATAAGGGGTGTCTCAAAAAATCTAATTTCTGTAGTTTTTTAAACTTTTTGGATGATTTCTTCTGCTGCTTTGGATTCAGTGAAAGCTCAAAAGTGATCTCAATTAAGAACGAAATATACAGAGTGTACCAAAAAACGAATATGATAAAGTCGATTTCAATTGAAAGACCAATTTTTTATTGGAATAGGCACATTTTTCTACGTACCTACAACAAAATGTGAGCAGTAGGTAGGTTATATACAGAGTGTCCCAAAAAAATTTGCGTGATTCTATTGTCCAAGAAACTGCAGATGATTTATTTTTTTTTCATGTTCAGTACCTATAGTTTTAGACTGGTCCCATTTCAGGATGAAATATAAAGGGTGTTTGAAAGAAAGAAACGACAGAATCGATAATTTTTGTATTGGTAAACGCCATATTTTATTGAGAAGGTCACACTTTCCTACGTTTGACTGGATATGTATTAAGAAATATAAGGGGTGTCTCCAAAAATTTGTTCGCATATTTCTATTGTTTATGAAACTTTTTGGATGATTTCTCCTGATGTTTTGGCTTCAGTATACTCCAGAATAAATTATACAGAGTGTTCCAATAAAGGAATAAAATAAAATCGATTATATTCAAATTACTAATTTTTGATTGGAAAAGCCACATTCTTTCAAGTATGACAAAATGTGAGCTGTAATATACAGGTTGTCCCAAGAAAATAAATTGGCGTAATTCTATATTCTATACCTACCAATAACGCATTGTTTCTTTTCAATGCCACCAAACCGATAAATCATCTGATGATCGCAGCAGGCCGTGCATCAGGATCCCCCTCGAATTACGAAACCCACGTCAGTTGGCCCCCTCAAATCCTCTAATTAAAGAATCTCATCGAGGACATACGAAGTGAACGTACCCAGGCATATTGTGTTAAAATCGACAGTGTTTACTTTGATCAATTTAATTTACGGACGACTCTCCTTCAATTAGGTCCGTCGACGGTGGCTAGATCGTGGTATGCGTTAGAAGAGCGTCAACTTTCTTTTACGAACGTGTCGACGACAATGGGAAGTTCATCATCAGGCGAAGATGGAAGTTACCCGCTTGATCGGTCGTTGATGTCTCCGGGTCGACGCCAGAAATGCATCAGGATCCTTGGATCGATTGATTTGTTTGGAATTTGATTGGAAACGGTTTGATTGTATTTGGGAGATTTGAGAAAATTACGGAGGTTACTCACTTGATCGAACGTTGAAGTCTCCTAGTAAAATACGAGAAATTGAGGATGCTACAGTGCGATTCGTCGTAGAAGTGTTCAAATTATTCAGAGATTCTTGAAAAGGAATAATTTTGATGCATAGAGCTTTAGTTTTTTCCTTTCATCGAATCTCAGAAAATACTCGCTTGGTCGAACGTTGAAGTCTCCATGTAAAAAACGAGAAATCGAGAATGCTCCAGTTCGATTTGTTGTTAAAAGTGTCAAAATATTTTACAGAAGCTCAAAAAATTCAATTTCGATTTAGAAGCCTTCAGTTTCTGACGTTTCATTGATAAATTTCCGAATTAGATGCATTCGCTTGATCGATCATTGAAGTCTCCAAGGTTGAAGCAAAGAATGCATGGGATTATTGTCTAAAGGCGGACTCCCACTACTCGTATATTTGGCAAGTAGGCAATTATTTGCGTACTTGGCAAGTAGATGAAGTTTCGAATTTGAATGACAAGTATTGGCCGAGTGAACCACTCCCACTAATTGCCAAATATAGGCAAGTGGCATATATTTGCCAAATACACGAGTAGTGGGAGTCCGGCTTAATATAATGTCGAATTAAGAGGAGCTGCTCGCTTGATCGAACGTTGAAGTCTCCTGGGTTAAAGCAGAAAATACAAGGGATTTTTGTCTAATTTAGTGTTGAATGTTTTCAGAGATGCCTATAAAAGAATGTTTTGGATCGATACAGCCTTAATTTTCAACATTTTCAGTCAAATCTACCCGAGTTACTCGCTTGACCGAACGTTGAAGTCTCCATATAAAATACTATAGAAAGTAGAAGTGTTCGAATGATTCAAAGAATCTTAAGAAGGATAGTTTTGATACAGAGAACTTTAGTTTTCGACGTTTAACGAAATCTCAGAAATAACTCGCTTGATCTGACGTTGAAGTCTCCATGAAAAATACGAGAAATCGGGGATGCTTTAGTTTGATTTGTTTTTAGAAGTGTCCAAATATTTTACAGAAGCTCAAAAAAATTCTTTTTCGATGTGGAGGCCTTCAGCAAAGAATGCAAGAGATTAGATATTGTCTAATTTAATGTTGAACGTTTTGGTAGATTTCAGAGATGCTCAGGAACAAACGTTTCTTATCGATACACCTATAATTCTCAACATTCTGAGTCAATTTAAGAGGAGTTGCTCGCTTGATCGAACGTTGAAGTCTCTAAGGATAAAGCAGAGAATACAAAAGATTTTTGTCTAATTTAGTGTTGAATTTGTCAGAGATGCCTAAAAACGAATGTTTTGGATCGATACAGCCCTGATGTTCAACATTCTGAGTCAAATCAACAGGAGTTACTCGCTTGTTCGATCGTTGAAGTCTCCAGTGTTAAAACAGAGACTGCAAGAGATTATTGTCTAATTTAGTGTTAAATGTTTTCAGAGATGCCTAAAAACGAATATTTTGGATCGATACAGCCTTAATTTTCAACATTTTGAGTCAAATAAACATGAATTACTCGCTTGGTCGATCGTTGAAGTCTCTAGTGTTAAAACAGATACAGCAAGAGATTTTTGTCTAATTTAGTGCTGAACGTGTCGTTTTCATAGATGCTCAGATTTCAGAGGTGCTCGCAAACGAATGTTTCTGATCGACACATCATCAAATTTTGACAATTGAAAGTTTTACAAAATTCAGGAGTTACTCGCTTTATCGAACGTTGAAGTCTCCATTTAAAATACAGGATATTGAGATTTCATTTGCTGTTTCAACTGTTCCAATGCTATAGAGATGTTAAGGGAGGGTTGGTACTCATATACAGGGTGAGTCATACAGTTATTCACGTTTCTTTCGCGATTTACAGGTGAATATTTTAGTTGTTCTTAAGCAGAAAATTATTTGTAGCACTTTGCTAGATATATTTTTGTATATACAGGGCGAATAGGGATGTTATAACCTCATTTCCAAAGATTGTTTGACCAAAAAGTATTGTCGAATTTTCGTAAACTTTCCAAACGATTTCACGAATCTCTCCTACCCGAAAAACGTCTCCCATCTAAATTTTCGCAATTCCCCGCGTAACTAGATCAATTTCTAACGAAATCAGCCAGTTTATATTCAAATTCAGGTACTCTGGACGATCTAGAATTCAACGAGGCGTTAGGTCGTAAATCAAGCTGGCTTAACTGAAAGCAAACCGTTCTTTGTTTGTTTCTTAACTGGCTACCGATTTTTCAAAGTTTATTGCGTCAATAAAATTAGCGTGTGATGAAGAGGAGCTCTTGGAGCGAAGACGATGTCGAAAATTGCTCTGTGGGAGGTTTGAGCGTGTAAATATTTGAGGTTATTTCGTAAATATTGGATGTTTGAACATGGTTGTTGTGGTGTGTGAGATCTCCGACAATTATATTGATCTCTGTTGGTTACATTGATGGATTTTTGATGAAAAATGTTGGAAATCGACAAGTACCTACCTAATCATCTTAAAAATCAGGGAAACTCTCAAAATCATCTTTAGAATTATTTCGTACATACCTAGTTCTGATGGCAAATAAAACTATTTTTGTTCTTGATGACAGCTTTATTCCTAACATCGAATGTTTTTGAACGCTCCTTATATCCGCGAACTCGATAAATCTCAATGAAGTTTATTGACAGATAATAATAATTACCGCAATATCGTTATTGATGGTTAAGGAAGTGAATAATAAATTAAATCACCTACTTCTTCGAGAAGCTTTTTCACCAAGTCAATATACGATGTTATGTGTTCCGAGCATATGGAAAGAGAATGTTTCTACATGTATCTAACTGAAGGAGAATGTATCATCTTCATTTAGATACAGGGTGGGTCATAGTCATAGTAGCCAATATGATCGAACAGGTATAAGAGTTTTTTTTCGTGAATATCACATTCAGTAATACGTTCTAAAATATTGTGTTCCATTCGAGAGGAATATATCAAACTTTCAAAATATAACAGTCTAAAAAACGAGAGGAAGAAAGAAACAGACATATTTGAGTCTGGGAATCTGGCGGACCATGACGAATGTCCACCTGAACCAATCCACCCCCTAGTACACCCTGTATCTCAAAAACGAAACGTTTGCGGTACCATCTTTATGAGACTTTTTCTACTTAAAATTATACAAGGAATCTCCCCTTTTCGTTTGTATCTCCAATTTGGGGATAGGTACCCTTTATGCATATGCATTACGTTGAAATGCAGAAAAATTCGGATTTGAATAATTTCAATCTGAAATTCTGAAGGATGTTTTCCTGTGAGATCCTCGTACAGTCCTAATTTCGGTCTTAAATAACATTTAACAGTAGGCCTTTTACCGAATTAGCGTCTCTTTAGCGAGCTCCCATCATTGTACATCGCTTTTCACACAGTTTCACCTTTCACATCCTGATTTTGACACGCTCTCGTCTAACGAGACAAATTGAGAAATTACCAGAATTTGTACCGTTCGATGTAACCGCAAGGTCGTCGGAATTAGATTCTGGCAAATTGCGACATGTATTCTGTGAATTGTTTCGTAAAAATGACGAGTTCTTCCATCGAGAAGCTCGTGAATCTATACAAATTATTTTCCGCTGAAAAAAAATTCAAATATCTACCTGTAAATCGCGAAAGAAACGTGAATAACTGTATGACCCACCCTGTATTTAAGAAGGTACACCTATTTAAACCTCAAACAACCCTCCCTAAGCATCTCTATAACATTGGAACAGTTCAAACAGCAAATGGAATCCTAATTTCCTGTATTTTAAATGGAGACTTCGACGTTCGATCAAGCGAGTAACTCCTGAATTCTGTAAAACTTCAAAATGTCGAAATTTGAAGATGTATCGATCAGAAACATTCGTTTGCAATCCGAGCATCTATGAAAACGACACGTTCAACGCTTAATTAGACAATAATCTCTTGCAGTCTCTGTTTTGACATTGGAGACTTCAACGATCGACCAAGCAAGTAACTCCTGTTGATTTGACTCAAAATATTAAAAATATACTTAGGATGTACCTATCGATATAAAATATTCGTTTGTAGGCATCTCTGAAAGCAACTGACACTAAATTAAATAAAAATCTCTTACAGGGTCTGCTTTGATCCTGGAGACTGCAACGATCGAGCAAGCGAGCAACACTTCTTGATTCGACTCACAATGTCGAAAATTAAAGCTGTATCGATAAGAAACTTGTGTTCTTGAGCATCTCTGAAATCTACCAAAACGTTCAACATTATATTAGACAATAATCTCTTGCATTCTTTGCTGAAGGCGTCCACATCGAAAAAGATTTTTTTTGAGCTTCTGTGAAATATTTGAACACTTCCAAAAACAAATCAAACCAAAGCATCCTCGATTTCTCGTTTTTCTCATGGAGACTTCAACGTTAGATCAAGCGAGTTATTTCTGAGATTTCGTAAAACGTAAAAAAATGTTCTCTGCATCAAAACTATCCCTTTTTAAGATTCTTAGAATCATTCGAACACTTCTACTTCTACTTTCTATCGTATTTTATATGGAGACTTCAACGTTCGGACAAGCGAATAACTCGTATTGATTTGACTCAAAATGTTGAAAATTAAGGCTGTATCGATCCAAAACATTTTTTTATAGGCATCTCTGAAAACATTCAACACTAAATTAGACAAAAATCTCTGCTTTAACCCTAGAGACTTCAACGTTCGATCAAGCGAGCAACTCCTCTTAATTCGACTCAGAATGTTGAAAACTTAAGCTGTATCGATCAAAAACACATATCTGAAAACTCTCAACAAAATCAACATTATATAAGACAATAATCCCATGCATTCTTTGCTTCAACCCTAGAAACTTCAATGATCGATCAAGCGAGTGCATCTAATTCGGAAATTTATCAATGAAACGTCAGAAACTGCAGGCTTGGAAATCGAAAGTGAATTTTTTTGAGCTTCTGTTAAATATTTTGACACTTCTCAGAACAAATCGAACTAAAACATCCTCGATTTTTCGAATTTTTCATGGAGACTTCAACGTTCGACCAAGCGAGTAAGTTCTGGGATTCGATGAAACTTGAAAAACTGAAGCTCTATGCATCAAAATTATTCCTTTTCGAGAACCTCTGAAACATTTGAACACTTCTACAACAAATCCAGCTGTAGAATCCTCAATTTATCGTATTTTACATGGAGACTTCAACGTTCGATCAAGCGAGCAATTCCTCTTAATTTGACTCAGAAAGTTAAGAATTAAAGCTGTATCGAACAATTTTAAAACATTCATCATCTTTGAGAATGTATGGATCGATTCCAAATATAGTGACCTCGCTAAAGCCCCAATTACCCAATCCCATCGCCTTTATCTCTCTCTAATGTTGATCGGAAGTGCATAACCGATTTTTCGACCGGCGCCCGTTTAATTACTCAACTGCTGCTCACTTTCGGACCAGTTCTCTTCGGCCAAGTGTTACATGGGGGGACACGCCCGAAAATTCGACCGGATGCGATCGGGAGCTTTCTTGGAGTCCGCCGAAGACGTGGAGGCAAATCGATCCGCGATGAGGAGATATCGATTTCGAGTTTCGTTGATCGCTCTAGATCTGTCGGAAGTTGAGCCGTGAGATCATCATAGAAAGCCGCGACTGCCCACGGTATCGTGCAGGCGAATTTGTTGCTTTTGTGGATGTTCCTATACAGGGTGTGGAAAAGCCAGATGGAATTAATTCATTTTCTTGGTTGTTAATTTAGGTATTTATTTCGCGCCGTTCTCTATAAATTTGAGGTACAAATGGAGAGAGATGCATAATTCTAAGAAAATTATAAAACAGGTGGAATGGACGAGGTGGACGTCAGTCATGGCCCGCCAGATCCCCAGACTTGAATAGTTTAGATTTCTTTCTAGGTATATTAGGTACATATCTGGATTTTAACGACAATTTTGATTTTTTTGAGGATTTCCAGAAAATCCTGCAATTTTTTCTCGAAATCGATAGCAGATACGACAAAACTACAAGAGACCATAATGTTAACCGTAACAACAAAGCGCACAAACAAAACACAACCACAATGCTCCAGAAAAATCACCCTGTAGATTTGCATTCGAAATTGGCATGTTACATGGTGTAAACTCTAAATTGTAATAGATATGTCTGCCTGATTTCAGTTGAATATCTTGTAAAATGAGACGAAAACATAAAAAAAATTTAAACTTCAACACCCTGTATCTCGAAAACGAAACGTTTGTGGTCCGATATTCATGGGACTTTTTTTCTTGAAATAACAAAAGGAATCTCCCCTCTTCGTCTGTGCCTTCAATTCAGGAACAGCCTGTGGATTTCACTCAGCAAAATCAATCCTAACATCGCAACAATAATTGCGATGTAACGTTTGAAAGTTCTGATTTGTTAATACCATATTTATAGCAAGTCCGAGATGGTATGATCGTAAAAATGCCATTGATGTCACCGATCGCATTAGAAATCCAATGAGGAAGATACGAGTCCATCTATTGTACAGGGGTATCCAGAAAATTCAGTAGAAGAACAATACTCTGAAAAAGATCAGGATATTTTCTTCATCACAGTGAAAATATCTTCTGCCATTTCTTATCAGGGTTTCTTGCAAGTTTTTTTCGGGCTTCTTGACTTTTCCTTGAGGATTCAACAAAGAGAAGTGTGGGAGGAGTCTTTTTTTTTATTTAATACTTGCTTAATCTTGAAAAAATTTAGACTTCAACTCAATATTGCCCTCTCATTAAATTTTCTCGATTTTAATGGATAATTCATTAAAAATTAACTCAGTTGCCTAGAAATTGAACTCTTCAATTCCTCTTGGATACCTCAGGTCTCCTAATACTTCCCGAACCGCCCCCGTATCAGTTATGACTACCACGACCCAAACAATCTTCGAGGATCCATCTCGCCACATGATCCTCATGATCTACGGTCTCTCCCAGCATCCTCTCACTTCACAGCCGTCATATTACACCAAATTACGTACGGACCATGAGGAAATCGAGTACCGGCCACGACTTACGGTCTTTCACCCATTAAATCGCCGATAGATCCAGCTTGGCGACCGCTGATTAATCCATTATTCCATTTCTCGCAATTATCGAAGACGCCCGGGGTCCAGCGACCGAAAAAAAGAAGATCGGTGCCGAGAAACACTTTCACTGCGGCCCTCAAGCCTTCCAGATTCGACGTCGAGGTGGCAGATGAGATTGTCGACTGTGGTCTCTGTTCCTGGTGGAGGATTCTGGTCGCGAAGCCGTACCTCTTGCTGACGCACCCTGTATAAAACATCGACCGCTTCAGTCATTCTCCCAACTTATCCTCGATTTTATCGATTTATCCTCTACCTTATAATTCCATTGTACAGTTAGTTTATCCAATTGTGAAGTCTCTAAGCAATTTACCTCTCGACGATTCGAAATCTTCAACGATTGCGTATTTTTTTTAACATCGCTAAACAATGCGAAATAATACCTCGTTAATAATCGCATTATGAATGGAAACAAAAGTTTGCGAAACGTGCCATTCAAATGCGATGAATATCCAGCTCATTCCCACAGCAAAAATTCCCACCTGGTATAACTAATCACGTTTGTCCAATTCTAGTCCCATCGAACAGAAAATAAACCCATGTTTATTCACTGTGATTAATTATAGAGATAACGGAGTTATTGGGAACCTTTTAAGGATTTAAAGGGACCAAGAACGGACCCTTGTGGAACCCCATTAGGGGGTATTTAACAGCTCAGCGATCAACCAATTCCTGATAGCTTTCAATTTATTTCCATTTATATTCAATGTTCTTTTATGGATACTCATTAATTAAATTTATGTGATACTCGTTTCATCCAATGAGGGCGATTTAATATTCCTTTTTCCAATTGAATAACTCGGAATTTATCGACGTTCTAAGGCATCTAGATTGCGAAACTTAACCGTTAAATAAGAAACCTCCTACAACTTTCATACTCGACGAAGTTGAATTTCTAAAACCGCTTTTCGACAAATTTATTCAAATGAATTCAAACTTGAACATTGTGATATAATTAGAATGTTATTCGATTAATTGGGGAGTCACAGGTCAGTCGATGCTTCGACTCGGCTTCTGTGGTGCACAGGAATATTCTATGTGAAAGTGTTCTGATGGATGAAAAACGTTTTCTTGAAATCGTTTATCGTATCTTCACAGAGAGAAGCTAATTCGATTTTATGGTTGAGTTTCTCTTCAGAAATACACTAACGTAGAGTCAAAAATCGAGAAAAATGAGGAAAATCACTTAAATAAGTACACTGCGCAAAAAAATTAACGCACATTTTGAAAATCTCCATTTTAATGGAAGTTAACTATACATTGACTTTATAACTAATTTTTTATGTTCTCTCGGGAAGGTTTTGAACGAAACAAGACACATTAAATGGAAGAAAAATTCAGGATTTCACCGAATCTTGTGTGAAAGAAGAGAAATGAACAATTTTTAAAATACTGAAATATGCTGATAAGTGATTTAATACTTGGTATTTCCACCCCTTTGCGTTAATAACAGCTCGGCAACGACAGTTCATACTCACAATGAGTGATCTTAAAATGTTCTGATCTAATCCTTCCCAGAGTTGGATTCCTAAGTCATTAAGAGTAGCTGGATGATTTTCTGAACTTCTCAGCCTTCTATTGAGGTTGTCCCAAACCTGCTCAATCGGATTGAGATCTGGACTTCTTGCTGGCCATTCCATTCGATAGACTTCAACCTCTTCAAGGTACTCCTGAACATTGCGCGCACGATGGAGTCTGGCATTATCGTCCATAAAAATGAAATTTTCACCAATGTATGGGGCAAATGGCACTACATGCTCTTCAAGAATGTTCCTGATATACTTATCAGCATTCATAGCTCCATTATCAACGACCACTAGGTCTGTGCGAGCAGTCAAAGATATTCCACCCCATACCATAATCGATCCTCCCCCGAAACCAGTAGTATTCAGGAAATTGCACTGAGCATATCTTTCATGTGGACGTCTGTATACAAGGGAACGTCGATCACAATGGTAGAGGCAGAATCTAGACTCATCTGTGAGGAGAACTCTTTCCCAATCGGCCTCTTCCCGATGGATATGCTCTCTCGCAAAATCAAACGCGCCCTTCGATGGGCTTCTTCTCTGAGGCGATTTCTTATTGTCTGAGTGCTAATTTGCACCTCATGAGTTTGCTCGAGCTGATTTCGAAGGAGGCGAGCGGTTGCAAACCGTTGTCTCAACGAAGAAACTCTCAAGTAACGTTCTTGAATGGCAGTTGTTTCCCGTGGTCTACCCTGTCCTGGTCTTCGGACATTCATACCTGTCTCCCTGAATCGCTGCAACATTCTGGACACACTTGTATGGGAAACTCCAAACCTTTCTGCAATTCTTGTGTATGTCCACACTTCTTCTCGCAAAACTACTGCTTGGGCACATTCCTCTTGGGTCAAATTGCATAGCGATCGAGTGTAGATAATCAAACGAAAGAAAAACTATTGATCACTAGAATTGATCGAGAACAACTGATTTTAGATTCAAAATCTGATAATATCATCTTTTTTTATTCCTGCTGGGAGAAACATCTGTATTGAAGAAAAACGTTGAAAGTGGATAACATATGCATGCATAATTCTGATAAAAATAATTATCATTGAGAACACCTTCACTTGTAGAATAAATTTGAGATCACCATAACGTGCGTTAATTTTTTTGCGCAGTGTATTATGATAGTAACTTCGTGTTCTGAATGTGTCCATTTCTTGGGAAACCTGCGGGGGGCAAGACTTTGACGATGTGTATACCTATTTGTGTTTTGTCTCTCAGTGATTTCATTTTTTTTTCTGTGGTGGACGTCTCGTCTTCCAGATTCGATCCCAGTGGATAATCACCCCGAAAATAGTCTTCTTCGTGTTCGAGTCGGGGTGTACTGCACTCGACGTACTTTTGATGGCGGTTCCGTTAAAAAAAATGAAGGTCAAAGTCGATTAGGCCTTTCACCAAGGCCCGTTGGAATTTGGCGAGAAACAAGATGCACTCAGTTGGCCAAGGTCGACGTTAACGGGACTTCTTCCCCATTTTCACTTTCACGTAATAAATTTCGATCGTGTATGTCGGTACTCGACGGTAATTTTAGTAGGAAGAGCAGGGCCGGACCTTTGGAAAATCCGTTCGATTGCAACATGTCGCATCCTCATTTTTTTTCGTCTATTCATACCGCTCTCGAGTTCTTGCGAAACAGAGATGGTTAGAGCCTTAAGGCGTGATATAAATCACTCCGTATCTGAAATTCTACTTTTACAATGTCCTTGCACATAGATTTCATACGGTCCATATTTTAACGACATTACTGATGGCGATTCACACGCGTTGAGCAATGATCGAGAGTGCTCTGATCTGCGATCTAGGCCAAGTTATTCGTTATTACACAGTATCGGCTACTCGAGTTACCATTAAAGAGTAATTATAACGCCTGAAAGGTTGGTTATTAGACGCCTTAGGCCGTTTGTCGATGGTGACCTTTAGGTGATTTTTGAGAATCCGTCTCGACTTCATTTCGTAAGCCATGTGATGGACATGAGGCAATAGGATCACATCGACAGTTTTTTGAAATTCCTACTCGAAAACAAACCTAAGAACAAGAGTTACGACGTTTTGAAATTTCGATTCTTTGAAAAAATGCCATTTGACAGGTGAAAATCTAAACTATGATAGATAGCGACTTGAATTTGTTTTTATCGAATAGAGCGTCCTCGAAAACCTATATGTTGATACCAAACATGACCATATTGTCCTTTCTTTGACATGAATTTTTTCAGTTTTTTGTTTTTCATTTTTCATTTTCGAGTTTTGTTCACACGCTTAGAGCATGCAGAGTTTAGGTGCTATGGGTCTGAAAAATGGGTTTTCTGATAGATTCGAATGGGTTGAAGAACTTAACGATCGAATATCAACACTAGATTTTCCAGGGATTCCTTGGTGATGACGAATATGGTGTTTTTGGGGGGTCTTACCCCTTACGTATTTTTGACCCAAAAAGTTGGGATTTTCGAAATCGATTTTATTATTCCTAGAGATACTTGGGATAGATTCGAATGGGTTGAAGAACTCAACGATCGAATATCAACACTAGATTTTCCAGGGATTCCTTGGTGATGACGAATATGGTGTTTTTGGGGGGTCTTACCCCTTACGTATTTTTGACCCAAAAAGTTGGGATTTTCGAAATCGATTTTATTATTCCTAGAGATACTTGGGACAATGCTGATTAACAATATACAAACAAAAGTGGATACGGTCACAGGAGCGGGAGCTATGACGATTTGAAATTTCGATTTTTTTGCAAAAATGCCATTTGACAGGTGAAAATCTAAACTATGATAGATAGCGACTTGCATTTGTTTTTATCGAATAGAGCGTCCTCGAAAACCTATATTTTGATACCAAACATGACCATATTGCCCTACTTTAACATGAAGTTTTTTAGTTTTTTGTTTTCCATTTTTCATTTTCGAGTTTTGTTCACACGCTTAGAGCATGCAGAGTTTAGGTGCTATGGATCAGCAAAATGGGTATTCTGATAGATTCGAATGGGTTGAAGAACTCAACGATCGAATATCAACACTAGATTTTCCAGGGATTCCTTGGTGATGACGAATATGGTGTTTTTGGGGGGTCTTACCCCTTACGTATTTTTGACCCAAAAAGTTGGGATTTTCAAAATCGATTTTATTATTCCTAGAGATACTTGGGACAATGGTGATTAACAATATACAAACAAAAAGTGGATACGGTCACAGGAGCGGGAGCTATGACGATTTGAAATTTCGATTTTTTTGCAAAAATGCCATTTGACAGGTGAAAATCGAAACTTTGATAGATAGCGACTTGAATTTGTTTTTATCGGATAGAGCGTCCTCGAAAACCTATATTTTGATACCAAACATGACCATATTGCCCTACTTTAACATGAAGTTTTTTAGTTTTTTGTTTTCCATTTTTCATTTTCGAGTTTTGTTCACACGCTTAGAGCATGCAGAGTTCAGGTGCTATGGATCAGCAAAATGGTTATTCTGATAGATTCGAATGGGTTGAAGAACTCAACGATCGAATATCAACACTAGATTTTCCAGGGATTCCTTGGTGATGACGAATATGGTGTTTTTGGGGGGTCTTACCCCTTACGTATTTTTGACCCAAAAAGTTGGGATTTTCGAAATCGATTTTATTATTCCTAGAGATACTTGGGACAATGGTGATTAACAATATACAAACAAAAAGTGGATACGGTCACAGGAGCGGGAGCTATGACGATTTGAAATTTCGATTTTTTTGCAAAAATGCCATTTGACAGGTGAAAATCGAAACTTTGATAGATAGCGACTTGAATTTGTTTTTATCGGATAGAGCGTCCTCGAAAACCTATAATTTGATACCAAACATGACCACATTGCCCTTCTTTAACATGAAGTTTTTTAGTTTTTTGTTTTCCATTTTTCATTTTCGAGTTTTGTTCACACGCTTAGAGCATGCAGAGTTCAGGTGCTATGGATCAGCAAAATGGGTATTCTGGTAGATTCGAAAGGGAAGAAGACCTTAACGATCGAATAACAACTTTAGATTCGCCAGGGAATCCTTGGTAATGACGAATATAGGTGTGATATATATTTCTCCAAAATGTCGAGAAACCAAAGAGCATTCCTGAATTATCTTCTGTAAAAATAAAGTACGGAACCCTAGCTCCTCCTTCAATTTTTTCACCTAAAAACCGATATCTAGTTTCTCGCCTCGTCGACCGTTAAAGTCTCCAAGGTCAATCAACGCCCAACCACTCGATGCCGATACAACAGATTCCAATTTCACGACCATACCCCAGCCTCCCACGACTCGTTTCCGTCCTGTATCTAGGTCCTTTTTTCGAAATCGCCATTTTAATTCCGTCACGGCGATGCAAATGCACATCTCTACGCTCGCATCAGGCGTAAAATTATTCCGTCCGCGTAGGCCGTGCATTCGCCTGAATAAAATCCGCGCTTTAAAACGGATTCCGAATAAAACAATCGACCGTCGTCATATCCATACGGCCTACCGCTATTTTTAATTGTGGGAGCATTCGATTGGAAAGTGAAATTATCGCGTGCATCTTCGTCGAATCGAGAGGGTCACGTGATCGAACCGATCGCTTTTAAGACCGTTGTGTACCTATTAGAAGACGGGAACGATCCTTATCTGCGATTGTCGTTTGTTTTTTCGTATTCGTTTCCGTAAACGGAGGAGAAACGGTCGGAGATTCCGACGTCCGATCAAGCGGGAAGCCGTAGACGTGGGAGATATCGACGATGGGCCAGGCGACGAACGTATTAGTTCTTGTAAAAGTAAAGAGTGTTTCCTTAAGGACATTACTGATTCGTATTTGAATAAAACACGGAATAATTGGGGTATACAGAGTGGCCACTTTTCTAATGAGAGTGTATTGATAACTTTTAAACCATAAAAGTTAGAAGGTCGGTCAAATGGAGAAAAAGTTGCATTTATAGAAGCATCGTCAAGCAGTTCAAACAAATCTAGATTATAATGGCTGGTTTTTGAGATATCATAAGAAATGTGAATTCTGTCATTTCGATTTTTCTTTTTTTTTCAATACGGACCTGCATATTTTATGACACTTTTTGAAAGAACTTTTAACGCTGAATTCAACGATATATCATACAATGTCATTCAAAGTTGATTTTCAGGTGATTTTGACCCTTATTCAAATTTCTTTGGGTCGAATCTGTATAATTACATTTACTTTAGTTTAATTAACAACGTGCAATACATTTCGACAAGAACATTGATATCGTTGATAGACTTGTTTTTTCTTGAATACACGCAACTCTAGGTTTATTAAATGTATTTTTTTCAAGTAGTAGGCTGTGGATAAAAAAAACATAACAAGAAATGACATTGTATGACATATCGTTGAATTTAGCGTTAAAAGTTATTTCGAAAAGTGTCATAAAATATGCAGGTCCGTATTGAAAAAAATGAGGTTGAAGGTGGCCCAGAAAGTACGAAACGTTGGATACGAAATCTGATGATATCAATTTGAGGATAATTTACTGTCGAATAAAAAATTCCTGTAATATTTTTTGATAATATTTGAAACTAGCTGGCCCAGCGAACTTTGTTTCGCCTAAATGATACCTATATCTACCATAGCCATCTTTATCTTAAGAAGGCCGTGCTTACTTACTGTGGATTTCACAAATCGTGATCACCAGTGATCGGAAATCAACGGCTTGGTTAGATTTCTAAACTGTCAAATCGAGTTGATTCTAGATCAAGCTCCGATCACCGGTGATATGCTTTGTGAAACCCCCGTTTAAGTTGTATAAACTTACCATTGCTATTTTTTCAAGCAGGAGATAAATTCGGGATAATGAAAGTTCTGTCAAAAGTCATCTGTCAAATGTCATCTGTCAAATGTCAAATGTCATCTGTCAAACGTCATCTATCAAACGTTATCTGTCAAATGTCCTCTCTCAAATGTCATCTGTCAAATGTCATCTGTAAAATGTCATCTGTCAAATGTCATCTGTCAAACGTCATCTATCAAACGTTATCTGTCAAATGTCATCTCTCAAATGTCATCTGTCAAATGTTATCTGTCAAATGTCATCTGTCAACCGTCATCTGTCAACTGTCATCTTTTCCACGGATATGAGCTGTCACACAAAACAGAAATACAAAAATAATATGTCAATTACTAATTATGGGCAATTTTGAATTCAGTCATTTTCGCAAATATATTCATTACCCAAAAATAAATCAGAAAGATTTCAGAAATATAGAGAAAAGATGAAAATGGACAACTCACGATTGATGCTGATCGTCACATTTACTTTACATTTCGGTGAAAATTCACTGTTCCACCAACTTGAGATCTTTACCCGCTTTGGATCTGATAATAGCCTTCCATGTTATCATAAGTTCTATGCAAATTACACAATGATTTTATACATCGCCATTCATACTCTAGTCTATACCATTTCTGAATTTCCTACCCTTCAAGAAAATGAAATGCACCGTTGCCAGACTACTTCATGGCTTATATCTTCACAACGTTCTATTTTATTATTGCATTTCTATTGAATAACGTGAAACTTCGTTCTACTACTATTAATCCCCATGGAATATTCTTATACCGTTGGTAAGACCTACTGCACTTTTAACTATTCACTTGACATGCGATTCTGTGGAAGGAAAACTAACCTCCTTTGTCCAAATGTCAAAACCTATTCAAGTACTCTATGATTGCTCGATTGGTGGTAACACATAATTCTATGGGTGGTAAGAAATAGGAAGGCTTTTTTTTCTTTTCTGTAGGATATTTTTGGGAATATTTTGTTTTATAAACCTTGCCCTAACAATAATAAACACAACAAAGAAAGAATTGTCCAATTTGGTGCGATCGTTTGAACAATATGGCATTTCGAAGTTTTGAACCAACCATAGATCGCCTTTTATTAATATAGATAAAGTGGAAAAAGAAAAATCAAAATGACAGTATTTACTTTCCGTATGAAATCTCAATAACCGGCCCTGATAATCTCGATTTGTTTGAACTGCTTGATAATGCTTCTATAAATGCAACTTTTTCTCCATTTGTCCGACCTTCTAACTCTTATGGTTTAAAAGTTACCAAATACAGTCCCGTTAAAAAAGTGGCTAGGCAGGAGCTCAAAAATCCCTTAAAAACTCATGAAATAATAGCATAATATACGAAAATCTGTTCATTTTTTCTATTCTGATTGTTTTTTGCTCCCCTCCCCCAGTTCAAAAGCTGGCGACGCCCTTGGATTGAGCTAGTTTGGGCCCGGCGATCTACCTTTTAAGTAGAAAGTTCAATAATTAATTTTTGAAGCATTTGCAACAAGCATTTTTTCTTTCAGAATGCATTCGAAACACCTGTTTTTGTATACTTTTGATTCTATGAAAGCTGACCACTCTTCAAATGGTAGTGTTGACTAATCCGAATTCAATTTCTTCCGAAAGTACTGTGGCAAAACCGAGAAAAGAAATCCCCTGGCACGTAATCGCCACATTTTCCATGTTGGTTTAACGAATCCAATGCACTCCGTGAGATGCTTCAGATAATCGTATCTCAAGAATAATCCTCTTCTTCTGATGCATCCCGTAATCTAACCAGTCATTTTTTTATCGTCCTATTCATCTAACCATGTGGAAACATCCAACCGTGTATTTAAAATGCGAGTTTTACGATCGTATCTTTCCGTCTTGATATTCAATTAGATGGTTTTTTATGGTCTATTGAATTAGTCGAGAATTTGGTATCTTCGAGTCGGTTTGTTTTTTTTGGGAAACATCGAGTTATGTTTTATGTTCGGCTTATTGAATCTTGGGAAACAGAAATATTGTTGGAATCGCTTTTTTTATTGTTAACTGTGTGACGATTCCATACCATTTGTTGATCGAACATATTATAATCCATTCGCTTTTATAAAGTATCCCAGTTGGTCATGACATTCTGACACATTTCACCATTTTTATTTCGAAAATGTTTGGTTATATTCATTTTCCTTTCGAATAACTTAGCAACGTTGTCCTCAGTACACAAAGATCGTAGTGCTTACGTATTCATCAAAATGTTTATTTACTTTGGGAAAATAATGAATTTGAGAAAATGTTGTGTGAAATCAATTCCAAAAACCTGGCGAAAGTTGAAGAAACTTTGTTCTCTGTTAATATTGGAATTATTTCACGTTTGAACATGGTTAGAAGATTCAGTTACGCTTTTTACTTGTACGGAAATCAAGAATCGAGTGTTGAAATTTTACAAAAAAATAATGGACAGAATAGTTCGTTACTTTATGAAAGTTCATTCGAAAAAAGAATGAAAGTATTCGAATAAACTGACAGAAAAACATCTAAACGGACAGACGGACCCATGAGAATTATTTTGACATTTCACGAGTGCCAACCTGCGTCAGTTTTAAATAAAATAACTTGATAAACCTAAATCTTGGCTATCCGGGATACTTCATAAAAGTGAATGGAGTATACAGGGTCTTTCACGAGGAACCTCACCCATATTTATACGGGAAACTACTGAACGTATTTTCATGAAATTCAGCACTTATAAGTATTTCACGATGCTGATGAAATCTAAAATATTTTCAAGGCATGAGCACCTCCGGTTTTTCCGGAAATGACGTCAACTTCCGTTTTTCAAATTAGAACACCATTTTTTTATTGCAGAAATAGATTCCTTAGAAAATTTCAAGTTATTTTGATGTAACATTTTTCAGTTTTGGTTGGAAAATTCTCTCTGAGCGGGAAAATTCGAAAAAAAAATCGAAAATAGAGCTCCGCTGAAACAAGAAGGTTTTTGGATGGAAAATATTCATTTTTGGGATGTAAGATTGATGTATCCACTTTAAAAATCGAAATCGCGATTCATGATACAGGGGGTGAAAAAATCGCTTTCAAAGTTAGGGATGACGAAATCGTGAAAAATCAATTTTTTCAAATTAGAACCCCATCTTTTTATGGCAGATATTGAATCTACGTTAAAAAATAATGTGAGTGTATGCATCACACCCTTGCCCTAAAGTGGATATTAACTCAGAAAATATCCATTTTAGGGCAAGGGTGTGATGCATACACTCATATTATTTCTTAACGTAGATTCAATATCTGCCATAAAAAAATGGGGTTCTAATTTGAAAAAATTGATTTTTCACGATTTTGTCATCCCTAACTTTGAAAGCGATTTTTTTCACCCCCTGTATCATGAATCGCGATTTCGATTTCTAAAGTGGATACATCAATCTTACATCTTGAAAAATCCCAAAAATGAAAATTTTCCATCCAAAAACTAATTCTAATTACAGATTTGACCGTTGAAGTCTGCTGTTGACCTTAAGATGACCTGGGCGTTTTATAGGAAGATCTAGGATGATTCGTTGGTACTTTTACTCTCTATCGAATACCGTAAAGGTGCTAGGAAGAGGCCACTAAGCGTTTTTGCGTTATCTTCCAAGTTTCACTTTCACAATACCGTTCCTAGTATTCTCTTTGGTCATTTCCGATATACCTGATGTGCTTTTCGATCTTGAAGAGTCGCTTTCTGCTCGTCCCGAGCACAGGGAGGGACTAAGAAATTATTCTGTTCGAAGAACCCTTGAAGTGAGTACGTAAAAAATTAATGGAATACTGTTTTAAAGATAAGATTTTAAGATAAAATGGAATTTCATAAGGGACGATTACCTTAAATAATATGGACTAAATCAATTTTATAATGAAATCTTTAAAGCCTCTGTGCCTCTCATGCAGGATGCTCCGAAATTAATGCTATACAAATTTTGGTCACATCAGGCGATATTGGAAATGAGACACTTCTCCTGGACCACAATGTCTTCTGCTGTCAATTTTTTGGACAGCTGTCATATTTTCGACAGCTGTCATATTTTCGACAGCTGTCATATTTTCGACAGCTGTCATATTTTCGACAGCTGTCATATTTTTGACAGCTGTCAATATTTTCCTTTTGTATTTCGTTTTGTTGGATCGAATAACGTGGTTGGCGCCATCATCTAAATTCTAAGGTATCTGAAGCCGAGTTCACACGGAGCGTAACGCGTAAACGTGTTCAGGAACCTCAACGCGGATATGATCGATGTTCCAATCTAGCCGGCGTGATTTACAAGCCATTTCGTCCAATTAACCTTAGCCGGCCGTCTCGAGCGAGCGCGCATTTCCCTATTTTGATACGATTGGACGAAAGGGAGTGGCGCTTCGGTTTTTTCGGCATTTCGCAGACTGCGTTGTTACGTTAGAGATGGATATAAGGACGAAGGAGGATGTGGACTGTGGAGGTTGCGTAAGATGCGGTCAGGGGAAAATGTCGAGTTTCTAGATAGATCCGGGGTAATTGGAGCTTAATGATTCTCGCATCTATTTGAATAAGATATGATAAGTTTTCTTTATTGCAATACGATGTGGATCACTTCGGTCTTCGAGTGACGATAATCGTTAGTTTGTAATGTCTTCGTATTAAGGCTCGATTTCTATTCAAAGTTGGAAAGTATCCGATGAGATTTCTTGTGTTTAGTCGATATTAATGAAATCTATAAAAAAGGAGGAAATACCAACTAATTGAACTGTCAGAAAGGGGTTTTCCAATAAGAGGTGTTACTTGGAAAAGCCCCCCCTATTTTGAAAGATGTCATTTTTGAAGCTGTCATATTTTGACATTTGACAAGTAGAAACAACGACGTTAATATGAATGGAACGATACACACTTCAACAACGCATTGAAAATATTAAAATTCACTGTGAAAATGGTGAAAATTTGGCAGAGACGGTTCAGAAAACTCGAAAATTTTTGATTCGTCGTGAAGCACCTCGTCCAACCGCAATACAAGAAATTGGTGACAGAATTTGAGCCATTGGGACGAATTAGTGATGTGAGGAACAAAACCAGGGCATGTCGCTCAAGAACAGCCGAGAATATCGCTGCTGTGGCCGAAAGTGTTGAAGAAAACCCAGGTTTGTCCATTCCTCGTCGTTCTTTGGAATTGAGAATTCCACAATCGTCATTACACCGAATTTTGCATAAAGATTTGGGTCTTAAGGCTTATAAAGTTCAGTTAACACAATAACTCAAGCCGGCAGATCATCAACAACGTCGTGTCTTTGATGACGGGGTCCTTGAAATGCATGAAAATGATCCGGAATTCCATCGAAAATCATCGTGAGTGATAAGGCCCATTTTCACTTCGGTGCCTTCGTCAACAAGCAAAATTGTCGAATCTGGGGCTCGGAAAATCCAAGAGTTATCGCTGAAAAGCCTCTCTATCCTCAACGTGTGAATGTTTGGTGCGGTTTATGGTCAGGCGATGTCATTGGACCTTCAGACTTTAACACCCTGTATCTCGAAAACGAAACGTTTGTAATAGAAGATTTATTCTTCAACACAAGAACTCAAGTTGGCCGATCATCAACGTCGTGTCTTTGCTGATTGGGTCCTTGAAATGCATGAAACTGATCCGGAATTCCATCGAAAAAATCATCTTGAGCCATGAGGCTCATTTCTACATCGGTGGCTTCGTCAACAAGCAAAATTGTCGCATCTGGGGCTCGGTAAGCCAAGAGTTATTGTTGAAAAGCCTCTCTTTACTCAACGTGTGACTTTTTGGTGCGTTTTATGGTCCGGCGGGGTCATTGGACATTACTTTTTCGAGAATGAGGCTGGAGCAACAGTTGCGTTGAATGAATTGCGCTTTCGAGAAACGATTTATGATTTTTTATGGCCCGAATTGGATGGTATAGATCTGGACAACGTTTTCTTGTAACAAAACGGCGCTACGTGCCATACAAGCAACGAAACCATTGATCTCCCCCCTAAAAAACTCCCTAGGTTCGCTAGCACTGGACACCCTGTATACATAGCGACTAATCACGTTTCGAAAGACCCTGTATATCTCCGTACATCTGTCCAAAGTAAACTAACCACGAAAGTAAACAAGATCTGGCAAGGAAAACAAGATCAATCTAGATCTTCTAGATCTCGCCAAAAAAAACATTACGAGAACAGAAAATGGAACACGAAACACCTCGACTTTGTCCATTTTCGTGCTCGGTAATCTCTCGAATAAGCCTGATTTCGTCATCCCAGATATTAATAATGCGTCTCATAATCGGCTGGAATCCGATAAAAGTACAAATATAAATTTAACGCTAACGCAAGTATGTGCCATCGTTTCTCAATATCTAATTTCAATAGGAAATCGAAAAAACTTATTGCACATCTGTAATATTGCAATTTACGAGAAATTGAAAGGTCCAGAGGCGAGAGAGCATTATATGGGAATGGACCGAGAGGCCAGTGGCGCGCGCATTTTTACCGGAAAGAAATCAGCGTTGTTCATTTCGATCAATGCTCTATAACTCTACAAGTCTACAACAAACACTCGAAAAAATGGGCATTTCCAGTCATTTTCAGAAAAAATATGTTCTGACATATTGGATACCTAAGTAATTCGTGATTTTTTTTAAATTTTTTCTTCATCAATTTATACCCTCAAAAAAATATTGAAAACTCAAAAATAATCTACCGAATTCAAACGATCAGAAGAAGCGGGAAATCGTGTGACGTCGGTGGCTAGAGAGATTTTTGATTGGTCGTACTCGTCATGACGTGCTGCTGATATTGACAGCATTGCCAAATCACAAAAAAAGAATTAGCCTGAAAAAGCCCTTGCTTTCACTTTCCTAATAATATCATAATATAATGTTGATTTTGGATGTTTTTCTTTTATCATCATGACATTTTCATTTGTACTCCATGAAGCTTCATAATATCATTCAAAATAACACCTTTTATTAGGAAACTCTTCACTTTTTTCAGAGCGAACTTCATCAGATGATTTATGAGAAGGGTAACCTTAATTTTGCTCGAATTTTTTCAACACTCGTCGTTTGTTTTCCGGTTTTAGAACTGGCGCCTCCATCACATCACTCTATCAATCAAAATACCAATAAATCAAGACACCGATAAACCTTGAGAAGACTGCACCAACCCATTAAAATCTAGCACGTTCCATTCAAGATCTAGAAATGTGGGAGACCCTCCCCCGCTTATCGAGTACCTCCTACGCCACTGGACGATTTAAGACCGCTGCTGACCATACAGCGGGATGAAATCTATAGACGCGGATAGATTCCATCCTCGTGAAAGTACCATACAAACGGTGACCCCATAGCCTTTGGCCATCGAATGAGCGATCTCTATGGTTGATGTTATGGGTGAAGATTGAAGAATGTTGGACTCGTGAATTGTTGCAACGAGAGAGAATTGGGTAATTGTCGAGTAGGCTTAGAAATATCCTGGGGATATCCTCAGGAAAAATGTTAAGCTGTTTTGCCCAAATTGAACGTGGTGACAGAAGATAATGTTTGTGCTCACCCTGTACAATTCGAATTTCATTAATTCACTCGTCGTAATAAAAATCCGAAGTTTAATCGATTTTGTTTCGCAATATTCCAGAACGTATGTGCGGTGTTTTTGCGAAAAATTTTTAGTTCTTTTAATCACATTGAAATTTCGTATTAGTGATTCTGTTTCGACAAAAGAGGTGATCACAATGGGCATTTCCAGTCATTTTCAGAAAAATATATTTTGACATATTGGATTCTCACGTCATTCGGGATTTTTTTTTAATTTTTTCTTCATTAATTTATACCCTTGAAAAATATCGAAAACTCAAAAATAATCTACCGAATTCAAACGATCAGAAGAAGCGGGAAATCGTGTGACGTCGGTGGCTAGAGAGATTTTTGATTGGTTGTACTCGTCATGACGTGCGGCTGATATAAAAATGACAGCATTGCCAAATCACAAAAAAAAAATTAGCCTGAAAAAGCCCTTTCTTTCACTTTCCTAATAATATAATATGATGTTGATTTTGGATGTTTTTCTTTTATCATCATGACATTTTCATTTGTACTCCATAAAGCTTCATAATATCATTCAATTTACGACCTTCTGATTGAAGATGAAGAGGGTTCAAGTAAGCAGATAGGTGAGAAATTCAATTAAAAATAATTATCCCTAGTCTACACAGGTAAGAATTTAATGTATATAGGCCGGTCTTCTATTAAGGAAGCATTAATAATTATTTTCATTCTGAGAAGTGCGAATTAGTGGTAAGAATAATCATTGATTTGGCAACTATGTACCTAGGAGTACCTATAGAATATAGAATACTCCTAGACTTAACTGTAAGAAACGCCATTCTATGGTACGCAGAGAAGACGTCGAATTGTCGAATAATGACGAATAAGAAGGTTATGTTTTTATTTATAATTTGTAGGCGTGGTTGTCACATCAGTATTTCTATTTTCAGAGAATGAGTGTTATATGAACTTTAATGAAAATTAAGTTGCATATGACGATGTTTCAAAAACATTAAGCACATCAAATATAATACGATTACTGAATATATTCATGAATAAATTCAGAGATTTCACAAAGACTTGACAACAGCGGCGTGTCTCTCAGTTACTCTGGGCTTTGTCTCCTCCATCACAAACTTCAACCAATCATATTACAAATTGAGCCACTGACGTCACAGCAGAAGGACGTTTGAATTCACACGTGTTGAAATCACATTTTCAATATCTAATAATTAATCATTTCTTCAAAATTCGGAGTGAATAGGTAAATGGCTACAAACGTGTTATAAACTGCCTTTCATTACGTCATGGGAAGAAAAGTGCATATTTTGAGGTACTGGAAATCCCCATTGGCCACCGAGATCTTGTGATTTAACACCTTGTGACAATTGTTCCTTTGGGGCCATGTGAAAGAGAAGGTCTACGCCAAGAGCCTGCAGCGTCGATTGAAGACCTCAAAGATGCTCGCTTAGCGAAATCTAACAGTGAATGAGGGAAGATAATCAATTAGTCGAAACGTTCTCGAACAAAATTTCCACACTTCGCCCAATTAAAGACATCTCAATTAAGCTGCTCGAGCAACGAAATTCGATTTCTTCAGAATAATTCCACCAGGTACGGGTAGTTGAAAAAATTGTCCAATTAGGGAAGTTACGTAAGAGCCACGCCTTCTGTTTTGCATGACGGTGATGATGATGGGAAATTGTCAAAAATATACGAACGAAATTTAATGACGGGTGGATATCGAGAGAAATTGGCAGATGGGTGAACTCGACTGGGCAATTATCTCGGAGTTGCCTGTAATAAGATCGAGACCGATGTTGTTTTGTCTTCGAGGTGTAATCGGAGGAATTTTCGAATGTATTTGATGGTAAAGGTGTTCGTACCTACACAATTCCAAACCAGAATTTAGAAAATTTGAATTTTCAATTATCGAAAAACTACCATTTCTTGGGTCAAAATCTAAACTATGATAGATAGCGACTTGAATTATTTTTTATTGGATTCAGCGTCCTCGAAAACTTATATTTTGATACCAAACATGACCATATTGCCCTTCTTTGATATGAATTTGTTTAGTTTATTGTTTTCCATTTTTCATTTTTGAGTTTTCTTCGCGAGCTTAGAGCTTGCAGAGTTTTGGTGTTATGGGTCTGCAAAATGGGTTTTCTGATAGATTCGAATGGGATGAAGAACTTAACGATCGAATATCAGCACTAGATTTCCTAGGGAATCCTTGGTGATGACGAATATGGTGTTTTTGGGGGGTCTTACCCCTTACGTATTTTTGACCCAAAAAGTTGGGATTTTCGAAATCGATTTTATTATTCCTAGAGATACTTGGGACAATGCTGAATAACAATAAAAAAACCAAAAGTGGATACGGTCACAGGAGCGGGAGCTATGACGATTTGAAATTTCGATTTTTTTGAAAAAATGCCATTTGACAGGTGAAAATCTAAACTATGATAGATAGCGACTTGAATATGTTTTTATCGAATAGAGCGTCCTCGAAAACCTATATTTTGATACCAAACATGACCATATTGTCCTTCTTTAACATGAATTTTTTCAGGTTTTTGTTTTCCATTTTTCATTTTCGAGTTTTGTTCACGAGCTTAGAGCAGGCAGAGTTTAGGTGCTATGGATCAGCAAAATGGGTATTCTGGTAGATTCGAATGGGATGAAGACCTTAACGATCGAATAACAACTTTAGATTCGCCAGGGATTCCTTGGTGATGACGAATATGGTGTTTTTGGGGGGTCTTACCCCTTACGTATTTTTGACCCAAAAAGTTGGGATTTTCGAAATCGATTTTATTATACCTAGAGATACTTGGGACAATGCTGATTAACAATATACAAACAAAAAGTGGATACGGTCACAGGAGCGGGAGCTATGACGATTTGAAATTTCGATTTTTTTGAAAAAATGCCATTTGACAGGTGAAAATCTAAACTATGATAGATAGCGACTTGAATATATTTTTATCGAATAGAGCGTCCTCGAAAACCTATATTTTGATACCAAACATGACCACATTGTCCTTCTTTAACATGAATTTTTTCAGGTTTTTGTTTTCCATTTTTCATTTTCGAGTTTTGTTCACGAGCTTAGAGCAGGCAGAGTTTAGGTGCTATGGATCAGCAAAATGGGTATTCTGGTAGATTCGAATGGGATGAAGACCTTAACGATCGAATAACAACTTTAGATTCGCCAGGGATTCCTTGGTGATGACGAATATGGTGTTTTTGGGGGGTCTTACCCCTTACGTATTTTTGACCCAATAAGTTGGGATTTTCGAAATCGATTTTATTATTCCTAGAGATACTTGGGACAATGCTGATTAACAATATACAAACAAAAAGTGGATACGGTCACAGGAGCGGGAGCTATGACGCTTTGAAATTTCGATTTTTTTGAAAAAATGCCATTTGACAGGTGAAAATCTAAACTATGATAGATAGCGACTTGAATATGTTTTTATCGAATAGAGCGTCCTCGAAAACCTATATTTTGATACCAAACATGACCACATTGTCCTTCTTTAACATGAATTTTTTCAGGTTTTTGTTTTCCATTTTTCATTTTCGAGTTTTGTTCACGAGCTTAGAGCAGGCAGAGTTTAGGTGCTATGGATCAGCAAAATGGGTATTCTGGTAGATTCGAATGGGATGAAGACCTTAACGATCGAATAACAACTTTAGATTCGCCAGGGATTCCTTGGTGATGACGAATATGGTGTTTTTGGGGGGTCTTACCCCTTACATATTTTTTACCCAAAAAGTTGGGATTTTTGAAATCGATTTTATTATACCTAGAGATACTTGGGACAATGCTGATTAACAATATACAAACAAAAAGTGGATACGGTCACAGGAGCGGGAGCTATGACGATTTGAAATTTCGATTTTTTTGAAAAAAATGCCATTTGACAGGTGAAAATCTAAACTATGATAGATAGCGACTTGAATATATTTTTATCGAATAGAGCGTCCTCGAAAACCTATATTTTGATACCAAACATGACCACATTGTCCTTCTTTAACATGAATTTTTTCAGGTTTTTGTTTTCCATTTTTCATTTTCGAGTTTTGTTCACACGCTTAGAGCATGCAGAGTTTAGGTGCTATGGATCAGCAAAATGGGTATTCTGGTAGATTCGAATGGGATGAAGACCTTAACGATCGAATAACAACTTTAGATTCGCCACAGATTACTTGGTGATGACGAATATGGTGTTTTTGGGGGGTCTTACCCCTTACGTATTTTTGACCCAAAAAGTTGGGATTTTCGAAATCGTTTTTATTATTCCTAGAGATACTTGGGACAATGCTGATTTACAATAAACAAACCAAAAGTGGATGCGATCCCTGGATCGGGAGCTATGACGGTTTGAAATTTCGATTTTTTGAAAAAATGCCATTTGACAGGTGAAAATCTAAACTATGATAGATAGCGACTTGAATTTGTTTTTATCGAATAGAGCGTCCTCGAAAACCTATATTTTGCTACCAAACATGACCATATAGTCCTTCTTTGACATGAATTTTTTTAGTTTTTTGTTTTCCATTTTTCATTTTAGAGTTTTGTTCACACGCTTAGAGCATGCAGAGTTTAGGTGCACGAGCTCAAAGCGATCTGCCAAATGGGTATTCTGGATGATTCGAATGGATCTCGAAAACAGCATTCGCTGAGTGCACCTGAAATAAACCACCACCTTTAACCCTAAAAGTCACTCACATTGACGTATTTTAAAATTCTTGATTTTCTGGCTCTTGGTCCATCGATGGCTAAAGCTGGGAATGACGTCCAGGAGATCCCTTAGCAACCCAGCCCTAAAAGGGCCAACCTGTTCTCTAAGACCTTTCAATCATTCCTTTTCTTCGACCCAGGAGGTCCAGCAACATTTCCATAACCTGAAATGTTCACCTTCAAGAGAGAGTTCCAAAAAAAATTTTACATGCTTTAATAATAATAATGACCATATAAGTCTTCTTTGACTCGACAGAACAAAAATTAGAGGAAATGCTGGGAATATTCTCCTCATTGCTCCAAAACACCTAACCCTATTAGAACTATTAGAAATTCTATTCGCTTCATCTTACGATGAACACGCTTAATGTACAGCCTTTTAAGATTCCAGTGCTTGCTTTGATAAGCAGTTGCGACACTTCTTGCACTTATTTAGAAGTGCACCTCCATTAAAGAAATATTCAATACAGATTTCCAACGCGATATTCTTCAATATGAAGTCAACTATTCGCATTACTGTACGACTTGCTTTATTTGGAAAGACTCGACAGTAATCAGGCCATTTTTGAACACCCCTCGTACGTAAGGTTAGGATTTTCCACCGAAAACTACGAGAAAGAAATGATGACGTAATAAACGTACGACAGTGATTTTTTCATGACCCAAAGCAATCTTAACGAAGCAGACAGGATGTGACCTGGGTAAAAATGAGGTTTTACATTTAATAGCCAATTTCCACAAGAAAGTAAAAGTGAAAGAACGCATTGTTCCTCGATTTCTCAATAAACAAGGGAAGACGTGTCTGTTAGCTTCCCATGGGTCCTTCGCAACGTTTTGACACGAAAGGGTATAATCGTAAATCATTTTTTGTAGTTTTACATTACATTATACCTGGTTATTCGCATTAACTCATGTCCGCCATATTCGAATCGCGTCTCGAATTATTTATGTCATTTCTATGGACCCTCACTCACCTCACATTAAATTAGAAGATTTTCCTATACAATAATTCAACGACAATCTTCCGGAATAACGCTTCCGAGATACGTATACACTTTAATTCACACAACGCGAAGAAAATTTGATTTCTTAACGGAATTCACAGTTAAAACTTAGCGTCCTTTTGTGGAAATTAATTTTGATTGGGCACAGAATATCTGAATAACCATAGAGACATGTAAAGAACAGAAAACGTTCTAACGCAACCATAGAAATAGAAATATCTACGTCTGTGGATCAAAATGAGCTTACCAGACTCGTAATTTGTTCTACGTGTAAACTCACAGAGGAATAATTGTATTATTTCTATGGTGAAGGTTCATATTTAGCTTTTCGCGCAAAAGTAAGAGAACATTCGGTGAAGCCTTCTTGCATTAAAACATCGTTCAGTTTCAAAATATTTATTCCTTTATTTATACAACAAAATTTATGAGCCAAGCACAAGTAAAATAAAATTATTTTCAAGTATAAAATGTTAGATTGGAATGAAGTAGCCACTCATTGTGTAACTTTCTCCTTATATGTGACCAGGCCTTTTGAAATCAGGTCAGGAATCTCAACAGCCAGCCATGGTCCCAACTAAAACAAAAACAATGTTTTACAACATGAGATATTTTTACATGTTCTGGATTTTATTTAATACATACACCGAGAGCCATGGCATGTCCAATGCCAAACTTAGGTACATTTCGTGCCCATAAAGGCTTGAAATGGTCGCTCAGGCAGATTTTTCCACCTCTGTACATCTTGACAGTTTTACCATCTAATTCAGGTAAGGTTATTTCAGGAGCTGTCGTAGGGTACATCACAGGAATCTAAAATCCCGGGTTCAATTAAATATATCTAAATATTTATTCCACTCACATCAAATTCAACGTCAAACTCATACTTGAGTTGCTCGTGAAAATACCAACATTTCCCAAACCACCTAGTACCTTCCTTATTGGATTCTAGTCTGAACCAATCGTTGTCAGCCTCCTTATTGTTTTGTACATACTGAAACAACAGCAACATACGGAAATATGGCTCAGGAATCGATCAGCTTATGATTTACCTTGATGAGCGATTGATATTCTTCTTTTAATCGTTCAACCCATAGTTCCTTATCCCTAGGGCCTGCTTTCGTTTTCAATAAAGGGATACTACCGAGAGTTTTCCTTGTGCTTTCATCTACCATGTTAAATGTTTATGGAAAAAAGTTTACGTGAAAATATTTTCACATTCTAAATTTTCAACGAGGTTGAAGTTGATGACCTTGAAATCTAAAATTCGACCATAGACAAGATGGTTATGTGGAAGCATCATAGAATGGAAGAATATTGAAAATCAAGGTCATGAACCCCATTGAGTGTAATTTTGTAATTTATATCGCCAGAAAAGTGATAAGAACTTGAAGATAATGTACAGTTTAATTTTGACATACTGTGTCGAAATAATTAGCAGCGTTATTTGATTATGATTCATGGCTAATTGTAAAGACGGCTGTGACTGTGAAAAACCATTAGAGCACAGAATTTTCCAAATCTAACCTCTAATTTCGTGCTGGAAAATATATTTTCCAAAATGTTATCATTCACGCAAAGGATTTCTATATCGCCCCTTATAAAATCATGGAAAGAGCCGGTCCAAAGCATACTGAGCCGAAACTTCGCGGCCAGACGGGGTACCCGAGAAAGAAAAAACAAAAAGAAGGTAAAAGTGGTAGTTGAAAAAGTTGGTTTTATACCCCACAATCAAAGAAACAGGGAAGAATTGATGAAAAACAGACTGTCTAGGAAAGTCGACGATTCGTGGCAGCCAATGCCGACCGACGAGATATACTGCACGAAATATTACAAATGGAAAGTGCATCCTTTCGAAGAAGCTATTCGTTGTCATAGAGAAACCCACCATCCTGACATGTATAACCAGCCAGGGGCCCCAGTGCACGCTGTGATCGAGCTGTACATGCAAGGCGACAAAAAAACTAAGTTTGTCGAAGATTTCAGTAGAATATGCAGTATAAACCACCAATTTCCTCACAACGAAGAAAGACCAATCGTAGCTTTCGCCAAAGACATTGACGCCCAAGAAGCGGCTAAAAGCGCTGGAGCCCTCCTCGTAGGGGGCGTTGAATTGATCAAAAACATTCAAAACGGAAACGTCGCCTTGAACGATTACGAATACGTCATTGCGCACCCTGATATTTTGCACGAGTTGAGTTCTTTGAGAGGTTTGATGAAAAAGAAGTACCCCAATTACAAATTAGGCACGATCGACGTGAATTTGGATGAAGTGGTGAATCGTTTTATGTACGGTATCAATTATAAAGCGACCAAGGACGATTTCGAGAAAGATTTTGGGGTTATTGAAGCCCCTATAGGTACTTTAGATATGGATGAGAAGCATTTGGAAGAGAATTTTGGGTCGTTAGTGAATGATGTGATGGTTATGAAGCCGTCTAAGAGAACTGGAGATTTTATACTGAGGACGCTCATTAAAAGTCCTCCGTCGCCCGAAATATTCAAAGTAGATTTTAGCCTTTATTTGCCACAGAGTGAGACGCAAGAAAAAGAGGTTTTAGAGAAGGAGGTTAAACAAGAAGTTGATCAAAGTATGGTACTTTAAATTGTGTTAATATATTCAATAAATTATAAGTGGAACATAATAATTGTTTATTTTTACCATTCCAGTTTTCCTTTATTTCAATGAAAACTTTCTAAATCAGAAAAAACCCTTTCTCATTCAAAATTTAGGTTTATTTCCTCATAAACTCTTGGGAAATCAGAAATTTTCTCGATTTTATCCATATTTTTATTTCATTTTAATAAAAGATCACAATATTCAAGTTTTACCTATGAACTAAGTATTTCTTTTGACGATGAACGTGAATGATTTGAAAATGGGGATGAAATCCTAAAATTAACCATAAAACTATCCACTTGCTCTAAATTCATGGTGAATTCAATTTTAAATACACAAAAAGCTTCTCCACTCTTGTTTTTTTTACACATTCATTTTAAATGCTACTGGGAACCTAAATTATGTGCATTTAATCATTGAATAATTTCAAAATGTAAATATAGCTAAATAAACACTAAACAATATCTAAAAAAACTATGAGATTATACAGAAAATATACAAATATCAATCATGTCCTGAAATAATAAAAATCGATAATAACCTCGTTACCACACACCTTCATATGGAAAAATCATCAAATATATTAAAATACTATCGATTTGACTCAAGTTAAATATATTGTTATCGTGTTTATCAATAGAATATTACATTTAAGTTTGTGATAATCTCTTTAGTTGTCTGATCCATAGACGTTCTCATCTGAATAGGCAATATACAAAAAGAAATCCTCTTCATGGTGCTCCTAGAAACAAAAACAATCAAGGGAATTTTCCACAACAATCCTTCGATACTTCGAAATGTAAACAAAGGAGTTCTCCTATTACCTGATAGAGGGAGCCCATGGTAGCTGAAGTTGGTGGAATCACATTGTTTACAAAGAAAAATAGAGCATCTTCGGCTCTAAGGTGGATTCTCTTCCTAATTAAGAAATAAAATTGACCCACAGTAAGGTCAGATGGTACCAAGTACTTCTTTTTGTCCAGATCACCTATTCTCGCCTTTGGGGCTTTCTCCACAATCACCTAATGCAACAGTGATATAAATTCTCATTACAATTAAAACTAACGACTGGAATTGGAAGATAAACTAGAACCTAATAAAGAATATCTATGCAAATGATTAGATCTAATAATACCAAGTCCCCTATGTTTCAATGTTATATGCTAAGAAGAATTGGAAAAACGAAAAATGTTCTTGAAAACCATAATACTTCGCTCAGACAATATTTTCATGACATTTCAAATCGGGCATTGAAGCCATTTTTTAAATGCTGAATCACCCATAATAACATGGCATCGTGAAGTAATTTTCACAATCACAGAAGTGACCTTGAATCATAAAGGAACAGATGACATTTAAAAATAAAAACAAAATAGACCTCAAATGCATCCCATTAACGAACGGTTTCGCAATACAGACGTGACGTAATTTTAAACAAAAACAAGGGACAAAAAGAAAAGTTCTTTGTTTGCGTTCGCGATTTTAATGCGTATCCATTTCTACTCACTGGGACCCTGTCGGGATATTTCCTCCTGATTTTCTCGCCTTCCGCTTTCCTCTTCTCGAAAGGATGTTCTTCCTTGTATTGAAACTTCATTTTGTTATAGCACCGGAATTTATTGGATGATGTCCCTTACAAACTTTCGTGTTAACAGCTTCAATCTGTTTTTCTTTCTCTCCTGTCTCGGGATGGAAAACAATCGATTGTGCGTATAAAACGCCGCGCTAGTCAACAAAATGTCAAAATGATCTCAATTTTCACCCATACAATTTTTAACGGGCGGATTATTCCCGACCCTTGGAACTGTTCAAGTTTAAAGTTAATGGGGAAGAACAAAAAATATACTTTTTGAATTAATTCGTGTAAACGAAAATTGTTAAGTAATTGAGTTGATTAATGTTGTGGAAGGCACAGAAATGTATAACGATGCTAGTCAGCCGATGTCCTTGTAGAGAAAATGCGAACCAGGAAAGGAAATTTCCATTACTTTTCGCCTTAGGATTCCGGAAACGTATACTCTTGAGAACTGTAATGGATTATAATGACGAAATATCGTTTTTCACGGTGAAAAACCACAAGAAAATTCAAAATACAACACATAATACCGAGACCGTTCGGGTAAAAATCAAGAATTATTACATTTCTATGATCAATGTTTGTTTGGTAGTTCCAAAAAACGAAGCCGGAACTTGTGGGCACAACTATTTCATTATTTAAACGAATGCTAATGCAGTAATTGTTTATGCTTATCGATAAACAGAATTTCAGAAGGATTTTATCTTGTATCCGGCAATCGTTCGTCCATAGACTGCGTTCGTGCTCCTTTGCGACAAGTTGATTCACAATGAACAAGTCAGGTAGGAAGGATGATACTGAAGGAGAATACGAAGTTGAGAAAATCGTCGATGTCAGGGTGAATTCGAGCGGTAGTAAAGAATACCTGATAAAATGGATTGGCTACAGTGATTCTGATAACACTTGGGAGCCTTCAAAGAACATCCAGCAAGATCTTATACAAGCCTTCGAGGCAGAGCGAAACAAAAAGAAAAGAAGCCAATCAGGGCAAGATAGTTCGAAATCTCAAAAGAGGAAAACTGACGATAAGAAATCCCACGGTTTTGAGAGGGGTTTGGAACCGGAAAAAATCATAGGAGCCACAGATAGCTCAGGTATATTGAATAAAAATTCAATCGTACTGTTGGTTTCTGTTCAAGGTTATAGTTGATCAAGTTTTCTTTTAGGTCAGCTCATGTTTTTGATGAAATGGGCTGGGGTTGATGAAGCTGATTTGGTGCCATCTGAATTGGCCAATGTGAGGTGCCCGCAAGTGGTTATAAAGTTTTACGAAGAAAGGCTTACTTGGCATTCAAACACTTCAGACGAAGCAAAGTCTAAATAATTAGTATTCGATATTTTTTATATATACATGTGGTTTTTCATTGAAATATCAATTTATCTTTTAACATCCAAAAAGCAAATGATGATAATATTTGGAAAAAGGTTTGACTTTTTTAAACAGTTTATTGTATAATCAATGAATTGCTGCATTTCAAACTGTAACATATATATTGATTATTACTTAAAAATGTATGTAAGATGAACACTTATTCTTGTTGTAATGTAAATAACTTTTACACCTATTCTTTGGAATTTATATGTCATTTTGATAGAAAGAGTTTGTTTGGGTTTTTGGATGAATGTAATAAAATTTGTTTTGTCTATTGACCAATAAAAAGAATATTTTATTTGCTTTTTCCTTTCCAAAAATTTTTTATAAGAAAATAATTCTTTCACGCAAACGCACATAGAAAAGTAAAATATTTTTTTTTATATTCAAATCTGTGATTCCTAATCATGCTTGTAATTTATTATCGAAGACTGTCTTTATCTTTAACCTTCAGTGTTATCATGAAGAATAAAAGTTCCATTGTTATTTTTTATAAACATTTTTATTAGAAACACTGAATCATCGACGAAAGATAACCTACCTCGCGTCATAATCTTTATACCGTGTAAAAAGACCGCGTCTTCAATATTCTATGGACGACTAAAAATATCGAACGCCATTGTTATTGCTTTTCAGAGAATCTATTCGAATTTTGTCCAGCTCTTTGCGAAAACACAATGTACGTTATATTCAATTAATTTCACTCCGAAGAAATATTGAACACCAACGCTTCGAATCACTTGATTTTGTGTTCAACCATCTTGAAAGTGTGTTTCCAGTCGGTGAATTTGATATTCTGTTTTTCAGTCAACAATGAGCAAAAGTAGGGCTGGCAGCCCGGCTCCAGTGGCGGTAGAGGAAAAAGAAGGCGAGGAATTCATCGTAGAAAAAATTCTGGACAGTAGGATAAATTCTAAAGGTATCAAAGAGTACTTTTTGAAATGGATAGGATACGATGATAAGGATAACACCTGGGAACCAGAAGAGAATTTAGACTGTCCCGAACTCATACAGGCTTTCGAAGCAAGTCGCGGTGCTAAAAATAAGGAGAAGGAAAAGAAGAGAAAAAGCACGAGCACACCAACACCTACTGAAGCAAAGTTACCGAAAAAGAAGGGTGATGAGAAGAAACACGGCTTCGAGAGGGGGTTAGAACCTGAAAAAATCATCGGTGCCACAGACAGCTCAGGTAGGAGGACTAATTCTTGATTATATAGGTCTAGTCTTGTGATTTACATGAAGAGACGAGGTATTATGTTTGTTTGTTGTTTTAGGACAGCTGATGTTCTTGATGAAGTGGGTGGGGACAGACGAGGCTGATTTGGTGCCTGCCAAGCAGGCGAACATTAAATGCCCTCAAGTAGTGATCAAATTTTACGAAGAACGTTTGACATGGCATTCTGGACCAACCGACGAGACAAAAGCAGATTAATCGCTAGTACTTTAAGTGCAAACTAGATTCTAAGACGAAAATGTAAGTTGAGTTTATTTCTATAATAAAATCTTTGAAAGCGAGAGGTGTAACTTCTTGAAAAGGGCAGAAAGTTTGAATTGAGAGATCGGGGAAATGGTTTTGATGTCGGCATCGTATTCGTTTGGTTCCTTCATTACTTTGTGTACATTCTTGAATCCGAATTAAATGGAACTTTCTTTAATTGTTTTATCATTGTGAGAATTGAATTTTAGGTTGGAATCACATATCTCTTTTTTATTAATATTGTATGAATCGAATTTAATTCCACGATCTTTTCGAACGGAATACAACTTGCAATTTGTTTTTTTGAAAATGTTGGTGAGATGGAAATTTTAAAGTTGTTTTGAGGTATTCTGATTATGTTTTGAAAATCAAAATGAGTACACTAATTTTGTCATCTATGGATGGATTCGAATTGAAATCGTGTTATCGGAAGTATGAAATCACCTGTATTATCGATAATTTTGTTATTAAACAAAGAAAAGCGATTGCATTTTGGTAATATGTTCCATTGTTCTTTTATCAGCTGTAATTTTTATCAGGTCTATTGTTTTACTGTAGTCATAACAAGAATTGCTGTGGAATTTTAAAGCCTTATCCTTTTTTATGGTTCCTTGAATTTGAAACAAGTGTAATAGGTGACAAAATGTAAGTGATACTTGATATTTATAGACCGTATTTTGTATATATTATGACTTAATAAATGTTTTTTTCATAAATATCTCGTATTATTTAATCCTAGTCGACAACTTCACAACCGAGATAAATAAACAGAAAATCTTGAACTAAGCCAGATCACTAAACATTTCTGAAGGGAAAACACAAAACAAACAATCCATGTAACGTTTTAATCAACCCAAATCCCAGCCCACAATTGTGACCTAACTGCCAAAAATTTCATGGAACGTGGTCCCATTGTACCCAACATCCTCAGTTTTGACGTTACTGAACGTTATGTACATCCTGCAACATAAAAACAGCGGAAGCTACAAACCAAAAACGTTTTTCGTAACCAACCTATCATTGGGGATTCCCAACTCGTTTCCGAGAGCCTCGGAGATGGCTTTTGAATGCTTTTTATTCTCGTTCCTACCCAGAGCTCCGATGCTCATTAAGGTGGCTTGTGCGGCTGGTTCGTCGGTGCCGCCCCAGGACATGTTCACGTCCCCCACGATCGTAGCCACGCAGTACTAGAAGAGAAATTATTTTCTGCTCGAGGAATGGTAGGAAGGCTTACTCACGTTTATGGGTTTTCCCAATGATTGAGCAACAATGTGGCACAATTTGGCCGGTAAATCTTTAGGGATTTTAACGGTAGGGACGTTTGTTTCTATTCTCAAGTGGGGCATTTTGGATTCGTTATGTAATTTCGAGATTTTCCTGTATATTTCTCGTTAATTGTTGAATGCAGGGCATAGAGTGACGTAGGGTCAAGGACATTCTTGAACCATAGATGCATCTATCATGAGCCCATAGAGAAATCAAAACTTCTTTGAAGAAATGCTCTATGCTCAGACCATAGAGTAGGATCATCGAAGGTCTATGTTAATTTCGACAAATAAAAATGGATTTAATGAAATCTATTTGAAAGGAGGAGATATTAACAATAATAAAAGAAGCTAATCCAAATATTCATGAGTTGTATAAAGAGACCGTCAAAGAATTAATTCGACGTAAAATACCTCGATGTTCTGTTCTTTCTCTGTGGTTTGGTCAGAGACTCTGGTTTGGATCCCCTTTTCTGTTGGCTACGTTTGGTCTTTGGATTTGCGTTTGTCCAAACCAAAGCACGCCATTCGCCAAAGCGTTTTGTTTGGCATTAATGGCATTCTCTCATTTTTATTAAATTTTCGAATTCCGAACTCCTAGTATTTCCTAGTTGAATCTCCTATAATTGAAAAAAGAAACTTCTGAACGGCGAGTATTCAGAGCAAAAAGACGGGTAGAATATCTTCGTTTGAGTAACAAGGGACACAAGTGCAGCATGTATCAGTGTGCTACACTTGTGTTCCTTGATATTCGGATGTTGAAAGATGACAGGGATGGCGTCTTTTTGTATAAAAGAGGATGCATGTGCAGGTGAAAATGTTCCACGTTGAAGCAGTTTTAGGTACAACAGTTGTGTGCTGTAAGATAATAAATATGTACATGTATATTGAATAAAGATCTATTAAATAAATTTCATCTTTTTTTTACAGAAATAACCTTTAAACTACTTCCCTAGCACAGTGTCCTCTTTTATGGGCTTGTTATTGTCATCCTCAAATTTTAGTCAAATTTGACTGCTGGATATTCTTGAATAAAGAATATGAAAAATCCCTAGTGCAACAAAGTGGTACACTTAATAATGCAAAAAAAACTAACATTGGAAAAATTTATTTTATTTGTTCATCAATAACAAATTACATATATTCTATCGTTTTCAGCTACAACAAATCCACATTTGTTATCCACGAAAGCCACACTTTGTTCGTTAGTTTTCGATTGGGCAGTGAACAGCTTTGATGTGTTCTGTAAGATTCCATTTTCTATCGGTAGCATAATTACATTGGCTACATTTAAAGTTTTTAATTTTCAAATGAACGGAGTCAATATGTTTTTTCACATTCGACTTTTGCCTTGTAGCGAAATCGCACATATTGCACTTGTGTTTCTTGAAATCCGAATGAGCCGATTCAAGGTGTTTTTTTAAATCCTTCTTTTGACTTGCAGCATAACCGCATATTCTGCACTTCCGTGGTCTAAGATTTAGATGAATTGAGTCGATGTGACGTTTCAATGAAGACTTATGGTTTGTAGCATAGGCACATGTGCTGCATTTGTGTTTTTTGACGTTTGTGTGAACAGATTCACTGTGTGTTTTGAGATTCTCTTCTTTATCTGTAGTATAATCACATGAGGGACACTTGAGTTCTGAGACATCGGATTCTGGTCTATTATCAATGTGTTCTTCTCTGCTTTGAACTCTCGTTTCATCGATAAATCGTTCAGAAATATCATTTGCAGACCTGGTTTCTTCAAGCTGGCAGCTGGAATGAGTTTTTTCCAGTTATGATAACATAATAAAGGTGAATAAGACAGTTTACACTGCATTCCAATATCGATTTTTAATTCATACCATTTCTCAGGATTATTTGATTCCTCTTCTGTATTAAGGCTCAATGATTCTTTTTCCACATCCAAGCAATTACCGGTAGTTTTCATTTCTTTATTAATAAATGAGAATTTTGATAATAATTCATCACAAAAGGAAACTTAACCTTTCTCATTGACTTAGAATATCATATTCTATATCAATGACCTTTCTTCGAATAAAAGTTAACCTTTATTTGATAATCCACAGAACATCTAAATTGATGTCAATTTTAACCACAGAATTTTTCCATAGATATGTTGACATTTTGAATAAATGTTCCTTCGATGTTGAAGATTGAAAATAAAACATGAAATAATGCGTTGTAATTTATTTCTAATTCCACATATCCATACAAGTTTTACATATTCTTTGTATCCAGAATTTATTTTAAAATTGGATAATTATACAATTACAATTTTTTTCTAAAATTCAGTGCCACTTAAACACTTTTCATCAATATTTGAATGAACAGATTCAACATGTTTTTTCAAGAACTGATTATAATTCGTAGCGTAATCACACATGCTGCATTTGAATTTTTTAAGGTTTAAATGAACCGATTCCACATGATTCTTGAGATGTGTTTTGTGACTTGAAGCATGATCACACAAGTAACACTTGTGTCGCTTGATGTTCAAATGAACAGATTGTATATGTTTCTTGAGATCTCCCTTTTCATTAGTGGCATAATCACACATGCTACATTCATGTTTTCTAATATTCAAATGTACTGATTCAATGTGTTTCTTGAGATGCGACTTACGATTTGAAGCATGATCACACATGTTACACTTATGCGCTTTCATATTCAAATGAACTGATTCATTGTGACGTTTCAAAGCCGACTTATTATTTGTTGCATAATCACATGAGCTGCACTTTTGTATTTCAATATTTGAATGATTTGATTCACACTTTTCATCCTTAATTGAATGAACAGATTCTAGATGTTTCTTCAACACCTTTCTATAATTTGAACTATATTTGCATGTGCCACATTTGAATTTTTTAAGGTTTGAATGATGGGAATCAATGTGATCTTTCAGATGAGTTTTTTGACTTGCAGCATAATCACACAAGTTACACTTGTGTCTTTTAATCTTCGAATGAACTGATTTTAAATGCACTCGGAGTTTCTTCTTTTCATTAGCAGCACAATCACACATCTTACACTTATGTCCTTTGATTTCCAAATGAACTGATTCAACGTGATGTTTCAAAGCCGACTTATCGTTTGTAGTATAATCACACTCATTGCACTTTTGTGTTTTAATATCCGAATGAACTGATTCAATATGACGTTTCAAAGCCACTTTATAATTCGTAACATAATCACATATGTTGCACTTATGATCCCTGATATGCAAATGTACGGATTCTATATGTTTAATAAGAGCGTCCTTTGTAGTTGTAGCGTAATTGCATGTGTTGCACTTATGATTTTTGATATTTAAATGAACCGTTACGACATGAGTATTGAGATCGTCTTCTGCACCTGTAGAATAATCACAGGAGAGACATTTGTGTTGCTCAAATGAGGATTGGTTTTCAGCGGGTATTTCTTCATCGGTGAAAATGTATTCTTCTTTAATGTAAATTCTCTTTCCATCGATAAATTGGTCAGAACTGTTGAAACTTTTGATTTTGTCCATTATATTTGCAAAACTATCTGTTTCTTCATACTGGCAGCTGAAAGGGATAACATGAAGATTGAATTTTTCCAGTTATAATAAAACAAAGGTAAATAAGACAGTTTGAAGTGTATTCGAAATAAAAAATTTCAATTCTTACCTTTCCTCAGGGTTATATGATTCCTCTTCCATATCAGGGCTAAACATTTCTTCTTTCTCCGCGCAATAAACGGTAGTGTCCATCTTTTTAATACTTAATAAAAATTGTGATTATTCAATATTTTTCACCAAAGCAAAATTAACCTTTCAAACAAAACCTAACCTTCATTCGATAAACTCATAGAATTATAATTAATCTATGTTCCGAGTGGATTCAATTTTGAAAGCCTGCGACCTTGCGGCCAAAGTCGGAAACCTTTTGGAGGACATCGAATACGTCCTGTTTTTGTGTAATCGATAAGATATAAGAGATGTCTTCCCAAAAACATTGAAATTTTTCGTCAAAATATATCACGAATAAGACCATAACACTTGAGAAAAGAGATTTTATTGTGTAAAGTTCATTATGTATATTCGTCTATTGTATACATTTCACCATATTTTTTCAAATAGAATCGATACAAAATGTGAATAAAAAATAAACTCTAACCATCTGCCATACACAGAGTTCAACCCCTTCAAAATGATTAAACACAATACCGAACTTAGTTTAATAGCAATTAGGAAATACAATCTTTTAAAGAAGTTAACATAATGTAAGAACACTTATTTAAAGAAATAATAACTACATTGAAAGCAACAGAATGCTTTTACTTCCATTTTGATTTTGTAACATAAGGAACTACTTATTTTTCATAAATGCTTCAACAATTTATTAATCAACAATTCAAATGATCTGTATACAAAAACTAGTCAATAATGTCCACTGAAACATGTTTGCAGCATAAGCAAATTTTTGGACACTCTTCCAAATTAACCAAATCTATGTTTTCGATTTGTTGGAATTCATATTTTCACAACTTCGAATTTGAATGAACAGTATCAATATGTCTCCTGATAGATACCCTATGATTTGATGCAAAATCACAAATGTTACATTTATATTGCTTCAAGTTGAGATGAACAGAATCTATGTGTGATTTGAGGGTATCTTTTCGAGCAGCTGAGTAATCACATAAGTGACACTCGTGCTGCTTCAAATTTAAATGAACCGAGCCGATATGACTTTCGAGCTTATCTCTTCGATTTGTTGCAAAATCACATGTGCCACATTTGTGCAGTTTGATACTGGAATGGACACAATTTATGTGAGTTTTGAGAGTTTGACTTAAATTTGTCTCGTAATCACACAAGGAACATCTGTACTGCTTTGAATTCGAATGGACAGATTCTATATGTCTTTTGAGAGTGTCTTTTCGAGCTGCTGAGTAACCGCAAGAGTGACATTCATACTGCTTAAAATTTAAATGGACGGAGTTGATATGATTTTTGAGATTATCTTTTCGATTCGTTGTAAATTCACATGTGTGACATTTGTACATATTTGTCTTGCAATGCACTGTTACTTTATGTATAGAATCAATATGATTCTTGAGATGTCCTTTTCCATTTGTTGCGTAATCGCATAGGTGACATTTATGCATCTTCAAATTCAAATGAACAGAATTTATATGTCTTTTGAGATTGTCGCTTCGAGCTGCTGAAAACTCACAAGAGGGACATTCGTACTGCTTTAAAATTGAATGGACAGAGTTATTATGATTATTGAGATGATCTTTTCGATGTGTTATATAATCGCATTTGTGACATTTATACTGCTGCAACTTCAAATGAACGGAATTCATATGAGATTCAAAATCTCTCTTTCGATTTGTTTTGTAATCACATGCAAGACATATATGTTGATATAAATTCAAATGAACAGAATTGATATGATATTTGATACTAAATTTGGAATTTGCATGATAATCGCATGAGAAACATCGGAACTGCTTCAAGTTTAAATGAACAGAATTGTTGTGAGTCTTCAGGTGTCCTTTCAAATTTGTACTATATTCCCACGAAGAACATTCGTATTTCTTCAATTGAACAGATTCTTTCGCGTCGGAATCATCAACAGTTTCCAAATCACCACAAAATGTTTCGTTCTTCAAAATGCAAGGTGTAAAATCTAGTTTATCAATAATCTTGTTTTCCGCCAAATAATGTTCTTCTATGTCCACATCTTCTATCTTCACATCCTGGTTGTCTATTTTCAAAGTACTGAAACAAATCAAAAATTATTTCAAAAACCTCGACTAACTTTATGTAAATATAGCTCATTTTATCATGAAATTTATACCTACTCGTTATTGTGGGTTATTTGTGGTTGTTCACTTTTACACTTTTCAAAACTATCCATTACGCTTAGTGAATACCAAATTCAGTCTCTGCCAAATCCTCGGATTTGAAAGTTTTTTTATAAAAACTAAAAAGACAACAAGACAAGCTTTGTCCTTAACCTAGATAATATTGACACATTGACACATGATAGATGTTCTGTGATTCTAAGATATGCGTTCTGTGATTCTAAGTCAATGATTGAATCTGTGGAATCACAGACCCACTGCCAAAAATTATAGGTTAGTAATTTATTTTTGGTTCCTCAAAATATTCATTAATTCATTCCTCTTTGCAAAAAACCTAATATAGATATAGAATTCGCACTTCAGAATGGAGAACTACGAAACAATAAAGAGTGAAATACAAGACGTAGATATAAGTGAGGAGGTTATTGTTGGTGATAAAATATTCAAAAGAAATGATCAATGGAAGATCGAACGTATTCTCGTATCGGATGTTTATGATTGGTATGTATCATTATCAAATATTAATATCTCGGTAATCCAGTTTTTTTTTTTCAGTAAGATTGAACATCAGGCAGAAATTGCAGATTTGGAAACTCCTTCAGTCTTGAAACATGATTATGCTGCAAGTCACAAAGAAAAGCTTATCAATGCAGATCAAATGCAAGATGTCGAAAAGCATTCGAAATCTGTTCATTCAGAGTTGAAGAAATACAAGTGTGATTATTGTGAATATTCTACAGGTCGGAAAATGGATCACAAAAGACATATAGAGACTGTTCACTTAAAATTGAAAGAATATCAGTGTCACCTTTGTGATTACGCTGCAAGTCAGAAAATAAGTCTCAAAGGACATATAGATGCCGTTCATTTGAAATTGAAGCAATACCAGTGTCAGAAATGTGATTATGCTGCTGGTCATAAAGTAAGTCTCAAAAAGCATATGAATAATGTCCATTCAGACTTGGAGCACATAATTTCCGTTCATTTGAACATGAAAGAACACAAGTGTCATCTATGTGATTTTGCTACAAAATACAAAGGTAGTCTTAAGGACCACGTAAATTCCGTTCATTTGAACATGAAAGAACACAAGTGTCATCTATGTGATTTCGCTACAAAATACAAAGGTAGTCTTAAGGACCACGTAAATTCCGTTCATTTAAACTTGAAGCGTTTCAAGTGTGAGCAATGTAATTTTGCTGCAAATAAGAAAAGCAAACTGAAGATTCACGTTAATTCTGTTCATCTAAACTTGCAGCAATACAAGTGTGATCATTGTGATTATTCTACAGGTCGGAAAGACGATCAGAGGAAACATTTAGAGACGGTTCATTTAAAATTGAAGGAATATCAGTGTCATCTTTGTGATTATGCTACTAGTCGGAAGGGACCTCTCAAAACACATATAGAAGGTTTTCATATGAAATTGATGCAATACCAGTGTCAGAAATGTGATTATGCTACTGTTTATAGAGGAAGTCTCAAAAAGCATATGGATAAAGTCCATTTGAACTTGGAGCAGTGTCAATTTGAAAGTGATGCAAAAGATGAAGACATTCTAAAGGATCACAAACTTTCCGTTCATTTGAACAAAAAAGAACACAAGTGTCATCAATGTGATTTTGCTACAAAATACAAAGACAGTCTTAAGCACCACGTAAATTCCTTTCATTCAAACTTAAGGCGGTACAAGTCTGAGCAATGTAATTTCGCTGCAAATCAGAAAAGAATTCTCAAAAAACATATTGATTCTGTTCATTTGAATTTGAAACCTTATCAGTGTCACCTTTGTGATTATTCTGCAACTCGAAAAGAGCATCTCAAAACACACATAGATTCTGTTCATTTAAAATTGAAGGAAAACCAGTGTCACTTATGTGATTACTCTACAAGTACGAAAGGAAATCTCAAAAACCATATAGATGGTGTTCATTTAAAAATGATGCAATACCGGTGCCACCTTTGTGATTTCGCCTCAAAATGGAGGACCAATCTCAGAAAACATTTAAATTCTGTTCATTCAAACTTGGATCAAAACAGGTGTGATCAATAAAGATCAGATACCTATGTTATTATGGATCGGTACCAGAGTATTTTGCTGCATGTTGCAGCTCAATATTTTGTTCATACCTACAATTATTCTGTAATTGACCTCATTTCTATTTTATTGTATATTGCAACATGTATGTGATAATTTTGGAAATGCAAATAAAGTATTATTATTATTATCTATTTAAAAGGAGTTTTACTTATATTTATATGAACATTTATTGAATAAAGCTGTATTAAACAGGTTTCACCGTCTTTTTTTTCGAATTGCAGTCGATTTAAACAAATCTATCAAGAAATAAACTCTACCTTTTACGCTTGTAGAGTTGCCTAGTTGACGGTAGTTCACGGCTTGTAAAGACGCACACAAGTCGGAAGGTCCATAGAATCACAGACCAACAAGACAAGTTGGTCTGTGATAGAATTCAAATTTATGGACTTATGGTGCTGTCAAAAATTGTAGGTTAGGAAGTTATGTTGGTTAAATTCGCGATTCTTGGTCTAAAATATTTTATTTCTCAGTATGGAGACGTGTAGTTTTCAAAAAACAGAAGATATTGACATCACTGAACAGTTTGTTGATGGGGACAAAATTTATGAAAGACAAGAGTATATAGATATCAATTTCGTTGCCAAACTGGAAGCTGATGTCAGGTAAAAATCTCACAACTCTTAGTTTGACTTCAGTGGGTATGAATGAATAAATCTGAATACCCCATTTTCCAAAATTTTCTGCTATGAATTGAGTTTCATTTTAAAAATCGTCATAGTTTTATAATTTTTCAGTGTGAGCGACAAAAAGGATGAGACGGAAGTTATAAGGTACTTGAAACGATACAAGTGTCACCAGTGCAGTTATTCTGCAAAATTGAAAGGAGATCTTAAAAGACATATAGATTCTGTCCATTTGAAATCGAAATCGTATCAGTGCCACCAATGTGGTTATGTTGCGTATCTGAAAAAAACTCTCAAAAAGCATATCGAGTCTAATCATTTGAACTTGAATCTAAGGTGCCGGTTTTGCGATTATTCTGCCAGTCGGAAAGAAGACCTCAAAAATCATTTATTTTCTGTTCATGCGGACGAAAATTTGGACCAGTTCATGTGTGATCGGTGCGATTATTTCGTGAGTGACGAATACAATTTTAAAAGACATATTGAAGCTGTTCATTTAAAACTGAAGAAACACAAGTGTCAAGAATGTGATTATTCTACGAGCCAGCCAGGAAACCTTAAAAAACATATAAATTTGGTCCATTTGAAATTGAAACAACACAAGTGCAACCAATGTGATTACTCTGCAAGTATAAAAGGACATCTCAAGAGACATTTTGATGCTGTTCATTTGAAATTAAAGCGATATCGGTGTCAGCATTGTGATTATTCTGCGGCCGAGAAGGAAACTCTCCAGAAACATACGGATGTTATTCATTTGCAATTGAAGGAATACATGTGTCATCTTTGTGATCATGCTTCGAGTCATATGAAAGCTCTCAAAAGACATATAGATAGAGTTCATTTGAACTTAAGGCCTCACCATTGTCTCTACTGCGATTATTCCGCATCCGTGAGACCAACTCTCATAAAACATTTACGTGTTATTCATAAGAATTTACCCCCCGTCGGTACCAAAAAAGCGGAGGTGATCTCAATGTAACCCCCCAGAACGTTGAAAAGTCTCATCGGATGTGACTCGAAAAAATTTTCGATTAGGTCACATTTGTTGTGTAACAGATATCAACTGGAATAAAAACTCTAACAAAACTATCTTTCATAATCAAATCCTGAGTTTGGTTTTCTCATTAAAAGAGATATTTGCACAAAGAAATAGATTTTCAGGAGATTAGAAAGTTACTGTGGTAAAATTGAATAATCGATTGATCAGATACACCGCGTTGTAAAATTGAAGCTGAAAAAGTTTGATGCTATTACGACGTTGCCATATTGTACTGCATAGCTTGTTATAAAGCGGCTTTTGCCACAAAACGTTAAAATAATATGTGTTCTGTGGTGCTACCAAAGACGAACACATATGTTCTGTGGACATGTCAATGTTGATAACAAAAAGGTTAAAACCACAGACCGTCTGTAGTTCACGCAAAACAGAAGTTGTTAGAAACAAGAATTGAATTTATTTTAATATAATATATATATATATATATTCTTTTGAAAGAGAGTAATACATAATTTTTTCTTAAATCAAACAATATATGGCATAAGGCACGTGTATAATAAAACTATTTGTACATAAATGGATTTTTTATTGTAATATCTACTCTACATGTTTCGCCTGGTTAGGGCATCTTCAGGAGCTTCGTCAAAATATACAGATATTAATTATCATCCAGCTTATGTTTTTCACAATATTAAGAGGATTGAACAAACTTTCCTTGGTTTTAATCTAAGTTCTAATACAATGAAATCTTTCTCCACTAACATCGATATTGGCCGACAATATATTCAAAAACGCAGAAATGGAAGTTGACACCATTCATGTTCATGAAACGGATAGTCGTACAGAAAATGTTAAATCTGTAGTTGAATCCGGAATGGATAGGTGAGTCCTTGAATTCATATTTTTCTCCTTCCTTCCAATTCTGATGAAAAAAATAATTTATTCTTCAGTGTGGAGTCTAGTAGAATAAGAAAGACAGAAGAAATTGACATTACTGAACAGTTCGTTGATGGAAAGAACATTTTCGAAAGAAAAGAATATGTAGATTGTATGGATTCCATAATTAAATCGGAAGCCGATGTCAGGTGAGAATCTCACTACTCTAAGTTTGACTTTATCGATACTATTAGTTGGTTCTTTTTTCAGTTTGAAAAACTCAGAGGTCTCAAGACCACAAATTTCCTTGAAACCACACAAGTGTCATATTTGTGATTATTCGGCAGGCCAAAAAGTAAATCTTGAAAGTCATATAAATTGTGTTCATTTGAAATTGAAACAATATCAGTGTAATTTTTGTGATTATGCTGCAAGTGTGAAACGTAATCTTAAAAGACATATAGAATGGGTCCATTTGAACTTGAAACGATACAAGTGCGAGAATTGTGATTATTCTACAAACGTGAAGAGACATCTGGATAATCATATAAATTTGGTTCATTTGAAAGTAAAAGTGCAGCAATACATGTGTGATCAGTGTGATCATTCTGTGAGTAGAAAACATTCTCTCAAAAGACATATAGATGCTGTTCATCTGAAATTTAAGCTACACCAATGCCAAGAATGTGATTATTCTACAAGCGATAAGGGAAACCTCAAAAAACATACAAACATTGTTCATTTAAAATTGAAACAACACAAGTGCCATCTTTGTGATTATTCGACGAGTGGGAATCTAAATCTTTTGAGACACATACAATCCATTCATTTAAATGTAAGGCAATATCAGTGTGACGAATGTGATTATTCTGCAGAAAAGAAGGGAAATCTCAATAATCATAAAAGATTGGTTCATTCCAAAGTGAAGCAATACATGTGTGATCAGTGTGATTATTTTGCGAGTAGAAAAGAATGTCTTAAAAGACATATTAATAGTGTTCATCTGAAATTGAAACAACACCAATGTCAAAAATGTGATTATTCTGCAAGTGACAAGGGAAACCTCAAAAAACATACAGATATTGTTCATTTGAAGTTGAAACAATACAAGTGCCACCTTTGTGATTATTTGACGAGTGGGAATCGAAATCTTAAAAGACACATACAAGCCATTCATTTTAATGTAAGACAGCATCAGTGTAAAGAATGTGATTATTCTACAAATGAGGAAAAAATACTAAAACGACATATGGACACTATTCATTTGAAATTGAAGAAATACAAATGCCACAACTGTAATCATGCTGCAAGTAAGAAAACAAGTCTCAAACAACATATAGAATCTATTCATTTGAAATTGAACCACCACAGATGTCAGCAATGTGATTATTCTTCGAGTCGTAAGAGAGATTTTGTTGCACATATGAATCGTGTTCATTTGAAATTGAAGTTACATCAGTGTCACAAATGCGATTATTCTTCAAATTACAAGGGAACTCTCAATCTTCATATTGATTCAGTTCATTTGAAATTGAAACCGCACAAGTGCGAGTTTTGTGATTATTCAGCAAGTAAGAAAGGAACGCTCAAAACGCATATAGGCATGGTTCATAAGAAATCACCCCCTGTGAATGTCGAAGATTGTGAAGTGATTGACATTGAGAAATCTTGAATAATGTGCTTTCACAACCTTTTCAATTTAGCCATATTCAGATCGATAATTTGAAAATCATTCAAACTGATCTGATTTCTTTCCCGGCTTTGAGATACTGGATTATCAAAATTATTTCCTCGTCACTGAGAATAATTTAATCTTAAGTCGATTCTGTTGTATCAATTAGATTTTATTCGTTTTGTTTTTTTCTACCATTTGTATCCATATTGGCAGCTTATATTTTGCGAATAAAGTGTTATAAATGTATATTGAAATGGATTTCCAGCAGAATTAGTAAGCTACTTTGGTAAAATTAATGGTGGAATAATTTGAATCTGCTGTGTTTACGGAAGTTTCACATACACTGATCAAAAATACGGCGTTGTCATAATGTACTGCATAGCTTGTTATGAAGCGGCTAAGACCGTCGAACGATAAAATTATCTAGGGCTCTGTGCTTTTCAAGAGGACCACAGATCAAAAATATAACCTAACACCTGTTCTGTCAGACTTGTTCTAAACACTTATTGACCTAGAATCAGAGCTAGAATCCAATTCTTTCACCACAGGCACAACTTTGATTCAAGAAGTAAATTTATTATTATTTATTTGCTGACAATATATTCAAAAACGGCAGAAATGGAAGTTGACGGCGTTCATGTTGATGAAAGGAATGGTGCTACAGAAAATATCGAATCTGTTGTTAAATACGAAATGGACAGGTCAGTGTGAAAATAACGTCCTTGGATTAATTTTTTTCACCTTTCTCCTTATTCTGATCTGATGAACAATAATTTATTTCTCAGTGTGGATACCTGCGAAGTTCTAATGACAGAAGGTATTGACTTCTCCGGACAGTTTATTGATAGTAAGAACATTGTTGAAGGAAAAGAATTTATAGATTATAATGATTCTATTGCATCACTGGCCAATAGTTGGTGAGTATCTTAAATTTTCGGTTGGACGTCAGTGACTGAATTTGAGTTCTTCCTATTTTAAAATTATCGAGTTCCATTTCGGAAATCCATATTTTCTAACAAGTTGCTAAAAATTAACTTGAATGTCGCTTTCTTTTCAATTTATGGTTGGTTATGGAGCATGGGCTGCCAGCGGGACCAACTTCTTCAAAAGAAAGAGTCAATATCAATACTATTAGTTGGTTTTTTTTCAGTTTGAACAACTCAGACGTTGAGATAAAAGATTTAAGACAACAAATTTTCTCGAAACCACACAAGTGTCTCCTTTGCGATTATTCTGCAAGTCAGAAAAGTAATCTTAAAAGACATATAGAATGTATTCACTTGAACTTGAAACGATACAAGTGCGAGATTTGTGATTATTCTTCAAATCAGAAAGGAGTTGTAAAACAACATATGGAGTCCGTACATTTGAAATTGAAACGGTACAAGTGCGAGATTTGTGATTATTCTACAAATGTGAAGGTAGATCTCAAATATCATATAAATTCGGTTCATTTGAAAGTGAACTTGCAGCAATACAAGTGTCACCAGTGTGATTATTTTGTGAATAAAAAACACTATCTCCAAAGACATGTTAATAGGGTTCATTTGAAATTGAGGCATTATCAATGTGATTATTGTGATTATTCTACAAGCGAGAAGGGAAACCTCAAAAAACATACAGACAGTGTTCATTTTAAGTTGAAACAATACAAGTGTCATCTTTGTGATTATTTGACATGTGGGAATCGAAATCTTAAAAGGCACGTACAAGCAATTCATTTCAATATAAGGCCATATCAGTGTGACCAATGTGATTATTCTACAAGTAAGGAAGAAATACTAAAAAGACATAGAGAGACCATTCATTTGATATCCGAGCAATCCCAATGTGACCAAAGCGATGTCAAGAACAGAAATCGATACAAGTGCGATCAATGTGATTATGCTGCAAGTATAGAGGGCAATCTCAAACAGCATATAGATAAAGTTCATCTGAAACTAAAACAACACAAGTGTGACTTTTGTGATTATGCCACAGATCGTAAGGGAAATCTCAAATTACATATGGATGCCGTTCATTCGAATTTGAAGCGTCATCAGTGTCATCTCTGTGATTTTGCTTCGAGTGTGAAAGGAAACCTCCATGCACACATAGATTCCGTTCATTTGGAATTGAAACCGCACAAGTGTCAGCTTTGTGATTATTCTGCAAGCCAGAAATCACATCTGAAATATCATATTAATTGTGTTCATTTGAAATTGAAACCTTTCAAGTGCGAGTTTTGTGATTATTCCGCAAGTAAGAAAGGAACACTCAACACGCACGTAGATGTGGTTCATAAGAAATCACCCCCTGTTGATGTCAATGGTTGTGACTTAGAGAAATCTTGAATAATGTGCTTTCACAACCTTTTCAATTTAGCCATATTCAGATCGATAATTTAAAAATCATTCGAAATAATTTTGATATGTTATTCAGCTTTGAGATCAAAATTATCTCTTCATCACTGAGAATAATGTAATCATAAGTTGTTTCTGTTGTATCCATTAGTTTATTTGTTTTGTTTTTTCTACCATTTGTATTCATATTGGACAGCTTATATTTTGCTAATAAAGTGTAATATATGTATATTGAAATGGATTTCTAGGAGAATTAAAAAGCAACTTTAGTGAAATTGATACTGAAATAATTTGATTCTGCTGTTTTTACAGTAGTTTTACCAATTACATACACTGCTCAAAAATACGGCGTTGTAATATTGTACTGTATAGCTTGTTATAAAGCGGCTAAGGCCGTCGAACGATAAAATAATCTAAAGCTCTGTGCTCTCCAAGAGGACCACAGATCGAAAATATAACCACAGGTCTGTGATATAACCTAACATCTGTCTTTCTACCATAAAAATATGATTCTATGGTCTGTGCTTTCATCCAAGAAGTGAATTCATTTTTCCGTCTACATTCAAAAACGGCAGAAATGGAAGTTAACGACGTTCATGTTCATGAAACGAATGGTCCTACAGAAAATATTGAATCTGTTGTTAAATACGAAATGGATAGGTGAGTGTGAGAATACATTGACTTAGAATCTAGGTCAATGTGAGCCCTTGAATGACTGTACCATTTAATGTTTTTCTCCTTATTCTGATCTGATGAGCAATGATTTATTCCTCAGTATGGATACCTTCGAAGTTCTAAAGACAGAAGGTATTGACATCTTCGAACGGTTTATTGATGATGAGAAGAACATTTATGAAGGAAGCGAATATATAGATTATGGTGATTCCATTGAATCATTGGCCAATATTTGGTGAGTTTTTCAAATTTTCAGTTTGACATCAGTGACTGAATTTGAGTTCTTTATATTTTGAAATGATGTGAGTCGAGTTCAATTTATGAAATCCATTTTTCTTAAACAGATCAAAGTAGTCAACAAGTTGCCAGAATAACTAAAAATTAACTTGAATGTCTCTTTCTTTTCATTTTATGGGTAGTTATGAAACAATATACAGGCTACCAGCAGCGACCAATTCCTTCAAAATCAAGAGAAAATGCCAATACAATCAGTTTCTTTTTTCAGTTCGAACAACTCAGGGGTTGAGGTGGAAGTTGTAAGACAACAAATTCCCTCTAAACCACACAAGTGTCATCTTTGTGATTATTCCACAAGTCTGAAAGGAGTTCTTAAAAGACATATAGAATCTGTTCATTTAAAATTGAAGCAACACAAGTGTCCTATTTGTGATTATGCTGCAAGCCAGAAAGCACATCTCAAAATTCATATAAAAGATGTGCATTTGAAATTGAAACGATACAAGTGCGGGATTTGTGATTATTCTTCAAATCAGAAAGGAGTTGTAAAAAAACATATCGAGTCCGTACATTTGAAATTGAAACGGTACAAGTGCGAGATTTGTGATTATTCTACAAATGTGACGGAAAATCTCAATGATCATAAAAGATTGGTTCATTTGGAAGTGAACGTGCAGCAATACATGTGTAACCAGTGTGATTATTTTGCGAGTAGAAAATATGCTCTCAAAAAACATATCGATTCTGTTCATTTGAAATTGAAGCGACACCAATGTCAAATATGTGATTTTGCTACAAACGATAAAGGAAACCTCAAAAAGCATATAGATGCCGTTCATTTGAAATTGAAACAATACAAGTGTCATCTTTGTGATTATTTGACGAGTGGGAATCGAAATCTTAAAAGACACATACAAGCCATTCATTTCAATATAAGGCCATATCAGTGTGACCAATGTGATTATTCTACAAGTGAGAAAGAAACACTGAATAGACATATAGACACCATTCATTCGATATCGGAGCAATCCCATTGTGACCAAAGCGATTATTTCGCAAGCAAGGAAATAGATGTCAAGGACCACGTAGATGTCGTTCATTCGAAATTGAGGCAATACGAGTGCAACCAATTTGATTATGCTGAGAGTATAAAGGGCAATCTCAAACAGCATATAAATTCCTTTCATTTGAAATTAAAGTTACATGAGTGTCATCTTTGTGATTATTCTGCAGATCGTAAAGGAACTCTCAAATTACATATAGATGCCGTTCATTCAAATTTGAAGCAGTACCATTGTCATCTTTGTGATTTTGCTACAGGCCAAAAAGGAAACCTCAAAGCACATATACATTCCGTTCATTTGGAATTGAAACTGCACAAGTGTCAGCTTTGTGATTATTCTGCAAGCCAGAAATCACATCTGAAATCTCATATCAATTGTGTTCATTTGAAATTGAAACCGTTCGAGTGCGAGTTTTGTGATTTTTCAGCAAGTCAGAGAGGAAATCTCAAAAGTCATATAGATTGGGTTCATAAGAAATCACTCCCTGCCAGTGTCAAAGATTGTGAGGTGACTCACATTGAGAAATCTTGAATAATCTGCTTTACCAACTCTCTCAATTTGGCCATATTCAGATCGATAATTTGAAAATCATTCGAAATAATTTCGATTTCAATTTCGGTTTTGAGATACCGTATGATCAAAATTATTTCATCACTGAGAATATTGTAATCGTAAGTCGTTTCTGTTGTATCCATTAGAGTTTATTTGTTTTGTTTTTTCTACCATTTGTATTCATATTGGAAAGCTTATATTTTGCTAATAAAGTGTAATATATGTATATTGAAATGGATTTCTAGGAGAATTAGAAAGCAACTTTAGTAAAATTGATGCCGAAATAATTTGTTTCTGCTGTTTTTCCAGTAGTTTTACATACACTGCTAAAAATACGGCGTTGCTATATTGTATTGTATAGCTTGTTATGAAGCGGCGAAGGCCGTCGAACGATAAAATAATCCAGGGCTCTGTGCTTTCAAAGAGGACCACAGATCGAAAATATAACCTAACATCTGGTCTTTCTACCATAAAAACATGAGTCTCTCAGTTATTAATCAAAGGTCTGTGCTTTCATCCAGAAGTGAATTTATTTTTGCGTTTTCTGGCTGACAATACATTCAAAAACGGCAGAAATGGAAGTTAACGACGTTCATGTTCATGAAACGAATGGTCCTACAGAAAATATTGAATCTGTTGTTAAATACGAAATGGATAGGTGAGTGTGAGAATACATTGACTTAGAATCTACGCCAATGTGAGAATACCGTCCTTGAATGACTGTACCATTTAATGTTTTTCTCCTTATTCTGATCTGATGAGCAATGATTTATTCCTCAGTATGGATACCTTCGAAGTTCTAAAGACAGAAGGTATTGACATCTTCGAACGGTTTATTGATGATGAGAAGAACATTTATGAAGGAAGCGAATATACAGGGTGTCTACTTTTAAAACGGCAAAACTTCAAAGGGAGATTATTCAAGTGATTTGCAACAAAAAATGTCATATAACACATGGTCGAAATCTTGACGGTTGTTCTTCAATTTAACATTTCTCGTTTTCACGAAATATTTCAATTTTTTCCATGAAATATTTAATATATCAGTTATGCTTGTGACTTCATCGAATTCGATCACATATTTGGAAATGGTATTAAATTTTCTACAAGAAAAGAATTTCAGTGTGCCAAAAATATTTCTCTTGTGGGTTTGGTGAGGAGATGAATATCACGATACTGAAGTGACCAAAATCAGTCATATTTTTCCAATGGGTTTTTCGTTGAAAAATTATTTATTATGGACATGTTTTTTTTTCAGCAAAAAATACCTCATTTAGTGTACTTTCGAATGACATATCAACTTTTTTGCTAACTGCTTTTTTTCTGCCATAATATCATGGCTAACAAGATAAAAACGAAAAAGTCGAAAAATTTCAAACCTAAATTTGCTCCATTTTGAAACTCATTTTGATTGAATATCGAAGTAATTCTTATGGAAATCATGAATTTATCAATGAAATAAGAATAATTCAGAAGAATGAAATAATTTTTAATAATACAGATTTTATGAAAAAATGTAGAAAACAGACTATCACTATTTATAACAATTGTTCGAAATATCCACCTCCTTGTTCAATACATTCAACACATCTTTTTCGAACAACCCTGCGAAGTTCGCAAAGTTTTTGACGCATTTCTGCACAACACAATTTAATCCTTTCGATCAGAGCCTCTCGAGTCTGAACGCGAATTCGGTACACATTTTCTTTTAAATTGCTCCAGACTTAAAAATCCAAAGGCGCCAGGTCTGGGCTCCTCGGTGGCCATCTTACCGGACCGTACCTTCCAATCCATTTCTCTGTCGTCCGTTCCGGCTATCATGAGATGGACAGCCATCCATTTGAAACCAGACATTTTGTCTGGTAGCCAAAGCCAGGGGCATTTCATCCAATATGTCTGTTAAGCTGCTTTGGATTAATCTTATGAATTCATCATAGTTGAGGCGATCGGGGAGTATAACTGGTTCGGAAAAGATGTGTTAAATGTATTGAACAAGGAGGTGGACATTTCGAACAATTGTTATAAATAGTAATAGTCTGTTTTCTACATTTTTTCATAAAATCGGTATTTAGTATTGAAAATTATTTAATTCTTCTGAATTATTCTTATTTCATTGATAAACCCATGATTTCCATAGGAATGACTTCGATATTCAATCATAATGAGTTTCAAAATGGAGCAAATTCAGGTTTGAAATTTTTCGACTCTTTCGTTTTTATCTTGTTTAGCCATGATATTATGGCAGAAAACAAGCAGTTAGCAAAAAAGTTGATGTCATTCGAAAGTACACTAAAAGAGGTATGCATTGCTGAAAAGAAAACATGTCCATAATAATTAATTTTTCAACGAAAAACCTATTGGAAAAATATAACGGATTTTGTTCACTTCAGTATCGTGATATTCATCTCCTCACCAAACCCACAATAGAAATATTTTTGGCACACTGAAATTCTTTTCTTGTAGAAAATTTAATACCATTTCCAAATATGTGATCGAATTCGATGAAGCTACAAGCATAACTGATATATTAAAGATTCCATGGAGAAAATTGAAATATTTCGTGAAAACGAGAAATGTTAAATTGAAGAACAACCGTCAAGATTTCGACCATGTGTTATTTGACATTTTTTGTTGCAAATCACTTGAATAATCTCCCCTTGAAGTTTTGCCGTTTTAAAAGTAGACACCCTGTATAGATTATGGTGATTCCATTGAATCATTGGCCAATATTTGGTGAGTTTTTCAAATTTTCAGTTTGACATCAGTGACTGAATTTGAGTTCTTTATATTTTGAAATGATGTGATGTGGGTCGAGTACAATTTATGAAATCCATTTTTCTTAAACAGATCAAAGTCAACAAGTTGCCAGAATAACTAAAAATTAACTTGAATGTCTCTTTCTTTTCATTTTATGGGTAGTTATGAAACAATATACAGGCTACCAGCAGCGACCAATTCCTTCAAAATTAAGAGACAATGCCAATACAATTAGTTTCTTTTTTCAGTTCGAACAACTCAGGGGTTGAGGTGGAAGTTGTAAGACAACAAATTCCCTCTAAACCACACAAGTGTCATCTTTGTGATTATTCCACAAGTCTGAAAGGAGTTCTTAAAAGACATATAGAAGCTGTTCATTTAAAATTGAAGCAACACAAGTGTCCTGTTTGTGATTATGCTGCAAGCCAGAAAGCATATCTCAAAATTCATATAAAAGATGTTCATTTGAAATTGAAACGATACAAGTGCGGGATTTGTGATTATTCTTCAAATCAGAAAGGAGTTGTAAAAAATCATATGGAGTCCGTACATTTGAAATTGAAACGGTACAAGTGCGAGATTTGTGATTATTCTACAAATGTGAAGGATTATCTCAATGATCATAAAAGATTGATTCATTTGGAAGTGAACGTGCAGCAATACATGTGTAATCAGTGTGATTATTTTGCGAGTAAAAAATACGCTCTCACAAGACATGTTAATAGTGTTCATTTGAAATTGAAGCGACACCAATGTCAAATATGTGATTTTGCTGCAACCGAAAAAGGAAGTCTCAAAAAGCATATAGATGCCGTTCATTTGAAATTGAAACCATACAAGTGTCATCTTTGTGATTATTTGACGAGTGGGAATCGAAATCTCAAAAGACACATACAAGCCGTTCATTTCAATATAAGGCCATATCAGTGTGACGAATGTGATTATTCTGCAAGTGAGAAAGAAACACTGAATAGACATATAGACACCATTCATTCAATATCGGAGCAATCCCATTGTGACCAAAGCGATTATTTCGCAAGCAAGGACCACGTAGATGTCGTTCATTCGAAATTGAAGCAATACAAGTGCAACCAATGTGATTATGCTGTGAGTATAAAGGGCAATCTCAATCAGCATATAAATTCCGTTCATTCGAAATTGAAGCAATACAAGTGCAACCAATGTGATTATGCTGCGAGTATAAAGGGCAATCTCAATCAGCATATAAATTCCGTTCATTTGAAATTGAAGAAACACAAGTGTCAGCATTGCGATTATTCTACAAGTCACAAAGGAACTCTCAAAGAACATATCAAGTCTGTTCATATGAAGTTGAGACAACACAAGTGCCATCAATGTGATTATTCTACCAGTCTAAAACACAATCTCAAATTACATATACATGCCGTTCATTCAAATTTGAAGGAGTACCATTGTCATCTTTGTGATTTTGCTGCAGGCCAAAAAGGAAACCTCAAAACACATATACATTCCGTTCATTTGAAATTGAAACCGTTCAAGTGCGAGTTTTGTGATTTTTCAGCAAGCCAGAAATCACATCTGAAATCTCATACTAATAGTGTTCATTTGAAATTGAAACCGTTCGAGTGCGAGTTTTGTGATTATTCAGCAAGTCAGAGAGGAAATCTCAAAAGTCATATAGATTGGGTTCATAAGAAATCACTCCCTGACAGTGTCAAAGATTGTGAGGTGACTGACATTGAGAAATCTTGAATAATCTGCTTTACCAACTTTCTCAATTTGGCCATATTCAGATCGATAATTTGAAAATCATTCGAAATAATTTTGATTTAAATTTCAGCTTTGAGATACTCTATGATCACAATTATTTCTTCATCGCTGAGAATAATGTAATCAAGTCGTTTCTGTTGTATCCATTACAGTTAATCTGTTTTGTTTTTTCTACTGTTTGTATTCATATTGGACAGCTTATATTTTGCTAATAAAGTGTAATATATGTATATTGAAATGGATTTCTAGGAGAATTAGAAAGTAACTTTAGTAAAATTGATGCCGAAATAATTTGTTTTTTTAGTAGTTTTTTATACACTACTCAAAAATACGGCGTTGCTATATTGTCTTGTATAGCTTGTTATAAAGCGGCTAAGACCGTCGAACGTTAAAATAATCCAGGGCTCTGTGCTTTCAAAGAGGACCACAGATCAAAAATATAACCACAGACTTACTTGGTCTGTGATATAACCTAACACCTGGTTTGTCTACCACATTGACCTAGAATCCTATATTCTAAGTCAATGGTCTACCATAAAATCAATGGGTGCGTTCATCGGACTGAGCAGTTGGCCAACTGTTGTGAAGAAGTCGGATGAACGTCTATGCTACCTGACTGCTACTTCCGGAGCGGACGCCATTTTTTCGAGCAGTCTATTCTTGTGCTACAAATCGAAGAAGTGTTGAGTTATATGTCACATGTCAAAAGCGTGAAGTTTGTTGTTGTTTATAGAAGTGTCAATTTTAAATTTAAAAATGGAAAACAGACTAGAGTACGATGTCAGTTATCGATTCGAAGGGAAGGATTATACATTTCACACAAATAAGGAAACGCACGAAAGGTTACGTGGTAAGTTATGAAAATAGCCTTGAATTCATAATTTTGACCGAAATTTTTCCATTTTAGATCCAGTTTTTTTCCTATCGTGTATAAGTTCGGATCAGGAAAAAGTGGAGACTAATGGGGAATTACTGGAAGAGAATAAGACATGTAAGTAGTTTTTAATTATTTTCAAACATATTTAACCTAATTCTGCGAGAGCATGTTGAGAAAAAGGAACTGAGTATTTGATTATTTAGTGTTTCATATCGCTGTATCTTTTTTGCATGAATAGTTTAGCACTAATTGTAATATCCTTTCATCTGGTAAATAACTGCTAATGTTTGCTTCACACATATTTGTTTGGATAATTAGAGATTTCTATTATCCTCCAGTAGTATATATTGATATTTACACTGATACCCCCAGATTTCAGTATTAACTCTCAGATGCCTAGAGTTTGGTCTTCCACTTTAGGTACATCTCTATTAATTCAACCAAACAGCCTATGAAGATGAATGAATTCTCCAGTCATATCATATGGAGGAAATTGGAGGAGAATAGAGTGAGAAATATTTGATTTTTTGGGGGTTTATTTATTCAATTTTCTATATAAGTGACCGTTGCACTGATTATTGTAATAGCTGGAGTGTGTTTTTATTTTAACCTGCTTTCATGATGAATTGTATCAGCATTTGACGTGACTACTTATCAAAATGATTAATAAATACAGAACTCAGGGAAATTGTGAGGTTCTGTTCAAAAGTTTTGAATTCTTTCCTTTGAAAATGCACTCCTGCTCATCTCGGAAGTGATCAGTGATTGTTAATTCGTACATCATATTTTCACTGATAATGTAGGTTTTAGGAAATTATGGAATATTTCAATTACTTTTGTATTGAATGATTTGAATGTATTTTGCAGTGTAATCAATATTTTTTATCCATAGGTGAATCTACGAGTTTTGCATGGACTGGGGAAGCCAGCAAACTATTAATAAGTAGCTATGCAGAGCGTAAGGATCTCTTCAGAGATCCTAAAGTAAAAAAAAAATTACTCTGGGCGGAGATTAGAGGATGTTTCGAGCATCATGGGTATAGTGTGACTGAAGACATGCTTGATAGGAAATGGAGGAATATGAAAAAAACCTTCATGAACATAAAAGATCAGTTAAGTAAAACTGGCAGAGGTAGAGTCAGTTGGGAATATTATGACTCGTTCACTGAAATATTCTCAGCTGACAGAACAGTCAATTTACCCAAGACCTACTCGTCTTTACGAATAGGTGGTGGGGAATCTTCACAGGGAGGTGTAGTAGCATCACCGAAACATTCTCCTGTGGTAGAAGAGGACCCGTCCCCAAATAGAACCAGCCCTCCATCCTCCCATTATCGGCAGAGAGCTGAACTCCTGGATGTGGAAAGGCTCAAACTCCAGGAAATGAAAGAGATAAAAAACCAAATGGTGGAACATAATAGGATCCAGGCAGAGAGAAACGAAATATTACGGGAAATATCAAACAAAATGAATAATAAATAAATGAATATTATGTTGTATATATGTATATAATTAAATATAATTATGTTTTCTAATGACTCAAAATTTATTAAAGTTAAATATATACTTATTATTTATTTATTTTATTTATTAAGCAATTTACAGCTGACCTTAAAACAGTTCCTGCAAACTGATGACAAGGCCCACAGGTACATCATATATTGGTCAGTTGACCACGAACTCCAAACAAAAAAATAATACACATATAAAAAAACATACAAAAAACAAAACATATATCACAGAGATTATTCTCAAAAATTAAATAGTCTCTTAATATCACATACTATTTACATAGTCCATAAGAACTTTACTAAATTTAGTCTTTTGTATCACAGACTTTACTTCTTCCGGAAGCTGATTAAACATCAGACTTTCAACAAATACTGGTGAACGTTGAGTAAGGCTAGTTCTTTTCGGTGGTCTTCTAATTAGGTCCTAAGATCTCGTTCCATGTTCATGTGCTCGTCTATTATATTGAACCACTTGCGTTGTCTTGAAATATTTATTTATTATACCATGAATCATTTTAACCTCTTCTACATGATGTATTTTACTGATGGGCATTAGGCCAGTTTCTTGATATATTATGTATGTGCTTGTGAGTCTATCATATCCAAATATGGTTTTGATGGCTTTGTTCTGGACAATCTAATTAACATTAATTATCATAATATATTTGACTCCAAATCACCTGCATTGCTGTTAAGAAAGCCTCTTAGCCCAAAAAAATAAACATAAAACGAAAATTATTTCCTTTCATATTCCAATATTCATAACATAAAGGAAGTCTTAAACTTTTATGTCACATAAAAAGAGGTTTTTTTGGCCAATTCATTGTTTTAATTTTCATCAAGCATCCACTTTTCAAAGGTTTTTATCTGTTCTCGTGTATCACGCAGAATTGTATAATTGTGTAAGCAGAAGGAATGTAAACAGGGTGCCAAAAATCTCTATATGAGGTATTTGAGCAGTTTTATCAACTTTTTTGTTGAAAACATTTGAAAATGTAAAACTAATTTTTTTTATATATTTTCAATTTCACTGCATATTTGTTATGCAGGACCGACTGCAGTGTTATATTTAATGCATTTGTAGCAAGTTTACGGTCTTTTGGAATGCTTCAGGGTTAGAGTAAATAATCAACATTGCCGAACAGAAAAATGCAGATTTTTATTATTTCACAGATATACATATTTAACTATGCCCAAGCGTCCATTATAAAATACTTTCACAATACCCTCAAAAGGTTAACTATATTTTCTCTCTTCAGTACTCCTGACTGCATGCTCTCATTTTCTGAGTTGTGTGCATCATTCACCTCATTTGTTTCCTCCTCATGAAAATCTTCCTCCCCTTCATCTCCATTTAAAAGCATTAAATTATGCAATATACAACAGGTTGTGATGATTTGAGAGCCTAAGTCAGGGTCTTTTATATCCAAATATTTTAGTCTTCTGAATTTGCCTTTGAGCAATCCAAATGTTCTTTCAATTACCGATCTCATCATTGAAAGTTTCACATTATACCTCACTTGATCGTCATTGAGGTGTCCATTATCCCTAAATGGAGTCAATAAATTCATCATCAGAGGATAGGCTGAATCTCCAATGATGTGCATTTCTTGCTCTAGTAATGGATTCTGATTGTTAATCAGAGCTTGGTAAATGTCACTATGCCTGAAAACACGTGCATCATGCACTCTACCAGGAATTCCAACAAAAATATCAGTAAAAAGTTTTCGATGGTTGCAAATTCCTGTAATAACCATTATTAGTTTCTTGTAATAATCAGATAATTATTTGAATACCTTGTAGGATGATCGAATGAAATTGTTTCCTATTATAATAATCATTCGGATTTGATGATGGTTGTTTAATTGGAATATGACATCCATCAATAGCACCCACTACACCTGGAAAGCCTCTAGACCTTCCTTGAAATGCCTAGAAATAATATATGACTCAAAATTTTCCCAACAGTTTAGATTTTACTTACTGCTATTGTATCACCATGGTTATTTGGCCATGTTATGTATTGAGGCATCAGCAGACAAATCGCTTGAATGACATCCTTGAAAACTTTATGGCCTGTGCTTTTAGCAAACGAAAAGCGATCTCCACATGCCAAAAATGACTCTGGTTTAGCCAGTACCCAGATAGTGAATAATATTTTTTTTTCAAGTGGGATTTTCCTACATATTGGAATGACCCCGAGATGTCCAATCTGATTTGTTAAGATCTAAAAATAGAAAGAAAGAAAAGTTTAGATTTAACTTCGATGACTAAACACATCTATTCTAGGCATCTTAGATTTAACAAACACAGGTAACTCACTTCTACTTGTTCTCTGTTCAATCTGAAATGTTGCCGAAATAAATCTCCTACATAGAGAGGTATAGTTTCCTCATAGAAAAGTTGATTTCTAGGCACTTCTGTCCTAGGAACTATATTGAAAATACTTTCTGAGGAAGATTCTATACTATCAAGTACGCTGACAACCTCTTCAAATATACTACCACTCTCTGATAATTCTTCAAATAAAATATTTCCAATATCGCGATCCATATTTAAAAACTTAAACTGCTACTTCGTCTTTTCACAACATAACCAAAAACTCTGACCGCTGACGCAACGAACTAACCAAATAATACCACAGGTCTGTGATGTGGCTTTGACGTTTGAAGGAGCATCGAGCGAAAACGTCGTTCATAAAACTCGGATGTTACTCAAATGTTACCGATGGATCGGAGCGGTAGCTGCTCAGTCCGATGAACGCACCCAATGTTTACACTTTCATCCAAGAAGAGAATTTAATATTACGGTTGGCTGACAATATATGTATTAAAAAATCTGAAGACCGAAATGGAAGTTGTCGCCATTCATGTTCACGGAACGAATGGTCATACAGAAAATATTGAATATGTAGTTAAATCCGAAATTGATAGGTGAGTGAGAATACGGTCCAATGAATGTATCATTAATGTTTCTAATTCCGATAATTTATTTCTCAGTGTGGGCTCTAGTAGAATAGAAAAGACAGAAGAGATTGACATCACTGAACAGTTCGTCGATGGAAAGAACATTTTTGAAAGAGAAGAATATGTAGATAATATGGATTCCATTATCAAAGCGGAAGCACAAGTAAGGTAAGAATCTCACAACTCTCAGTGATTAAATTTGAGTATTTTATCTTTCGAAATTATGTGATGTGAGTCAAGTTCAATTTTGGAAATCCATATTTGTTAAGAGATTAAAGTCAACAAGTTGCTAGAATAACTAAAAATTAACTTGAATGCTGCTTTCTTTGATTTTATGGGCAGTTATGGAACAATATATTGGCTACCAGCACGACCAACTCCTTCAAAATCAAGAGACATTATCAATACTTCCAGTTGTTTCTTTTTTCAGTTTGAACAACTCACAGTTTGAGACTGAAGTTATTAGACATCAAATTTACTCGAAACCACACAAGTGTCATCTCTGTGATTATTCCGCAAGTCAGAAAGGAGTTCTTAGAAGACATATAGATTCTATTCATTTAAAATTGAAACCTTATCAGTGTCATCAATGTGAATATTCTGCGACTCAGAAGGGAAATCTTAAGAAGCATATAGATTCCGCTCATGTGAAAGTGAAACCTCAGCAAGTCATGTGTGGCCAGTGTGACAGTTTTGTGAGAGATAAATACAGTCTCAAAAGACATATGAATGATGTTCATTTGAAGATGAAGCAATATTTATGTGATTATTGTGATTATTCTGCAAAACGTAAAGGGGATCTTCAAAGTCATATCGATGCAGTTCATTTGAAATTGAAACAGTACAAATGTCCCTCATGTCCTTACGCTGCAACCGAGAGAAAAACGCTCAAAAAGCATATAGATGCCGTTCATTTGAAATTGAAACAATACAAATGTCACCTTTGTGATTATGCAGCAAGTGAGAAAACAAATCTTAAAAAACATATTGAGGCTGTTCATTTAAAACTGAAACAACATAAGTGTAATCGGTGCGATTATTCTTCAAGTCACAAAGGAAATCTCAATGCGCATATAGATACTGTTCATTTAAAATTGAAACCATTTAAATGTGATCGATGTGATTTTGCTACGAATACTAAATATCATCTTAAGAATCACATAAATTCCCTTCATTCAAAATTGAAACAACACAAGTGCCGACAGTGTGATTTTTCTGCAAGTAATACATACAATCTCAAAAGACATATAGATGCTGTTCATATCAAATTGAAGCAATATAAGTGTGACCAATGTGATTATGCTTCATGTTCGGAAAAAACTCTGAAAAGACATAAAGATTGTGTTCATTCGAAATTGAAGCAATACCATTGTGATCAATGCGATTATTCGGCAAGACTGGAAAGAGATCTCAAAAAACACATAGATCATGTTCATTTGAAATTGAAGTTACATCAGTGTCAGCTTTGTGATTATTCTGCAGGTCGCAGTGCATCCATCAAAAGACACATAGAATCTGTTCATTTGAAATTGAAACCCCATCAGTGTCCCTATTGTAATTATTCTACGAGTCATAAAGGAAATCTCAAAACTCATATAGATATGATTCATAAGAAATCACTTCCAGTCGGTGTCGAAGATTGTGAGGTGATTGACAATGAGAAATTTTGAATGTGCTTTCAACACTTTTCTAGTTTTGCCATATTCAGATCGAAACTTTCAAAATCATTCGGGATAATTTGATTTCATTCTCAGCTTTTAGATACTGGGCGATCAAAATTATTTCTACATCACTGCGATTGATGAACGCGTAAGTCAGAGTAAATTCGAATTTATATCCAAACAAAATACTATCTCCAGTGAAAAGCATTATAAAATGACATATTATGTTGTTTATGGCATATTAAAGTGTACCCAAGTTCTTCATTTATTGCATTATTGTGACATTATCAAAGAATTTCTTCTGTTTATAAAGCTGTATATTATATATAGCATATATATGTAATTATCCAATATTTGTTATATATGTGTATTGAAATGGATTTCTAGGAAAATTAGACAGCTGCTTTGGTAAAATTAATGCTGTTATAACTCGATTCTGCTGTTTACGGAAGTTACATACACTGCTCAAAAATACGGCGTTGTCATATTGTACTGCATAGCTTGTTATAGCGGCTAAGAGCGTCGAACGTAAATAATCTGTGCTTTCCAAGAGGACCACAGATCAAAAATATAACCTAACATTGGTCTAAAATCAAACATAGCCTGAAATTAAAATTCAAATCTGAAATTTTCATGCAAATATATTTATTTACGGGATAAACAAAATTAAACATCCATGAAGTTAGTTTATTTTTTTGTTTGGCCGACAATTTATTCAAAAAGGCAGAAATGTAAGTTGACGCCATTCATGGTCATACAGAAAATATTGAATGTGTAGTTAAATCTAAAATGGATAGGTGAGTGTGAGAATACGGTCCTTAAATTAATGTACCATTTAATTTTTCTTCTCCATTCTAATCTGATCAAAAATCATTTATTTCTCAGTGTGGAATCCTGCGAAGTTCTAAAGACAGAAGATGTAGACATCACTGAACAGTTTATTGATGGGAAGAACATTTATGAAAGACAAGAATATGTAGATAATATTGATTCCATTATCAAATCGGAAGCCTGTGTCAGGTACATTGACTTAGATTCTACATCAATGGTCAGGTATGAATCTCACAACTCTCAGTTTGACTTCAGTGATTAAATTTGAGTATTTTATCTTTCAAAATGATGTGATGTGGGTCAAGTTCAATTTTGAGAATTCATATTTGTTAGTAGATGAACGTGAACAATTTGCTAGTATAACTTTCGAAATTCAACTAAACATTAACTTAATGCCAGTTTCGTTTGATTTTATGGGTAGTTATAAAACACTACATAGGCTACCAGCGCGACCAACTTCATCAATATCAAGAGACAATATCAATACTATAAGTTGTTTCCTCTTCCAGTCCGAACAACTCAGAGGATAACATAGAAGTTTTAAGACAACAAATTTTCTTGAAACTACACAAGTGTCAGCATTGTGATTATTCTGCAAGCCAGAAAGGACATCTCAAAAAACATTTAAATTCTGTTCATGTGAAAGTGAATCCGCAGCAAGTCGTGTGTGACCATTGTGATAGTTTTTGGAGGGATAAAAAAAGTCTCAAAAAACATATTAATCGTGTTCATTCGGAATTGAAGCAATACCATTGTGATCAATGTGATTATTCGGCAAGTCAGAAAGTATCTCTCAAAGTTCATGTAGATTCTGTTCATTTGAAAATGAAACAGCACAAGTGTCAGGAGTGTAATTATTCTACGAATCTGAAACAAAATCTGAAAAGACATATAGATTATGTTCATTTAAAATTGAAGCAACACAAGTGTCCCGAATGTGATTATGGTGCCGGCGAGAAACAAATTCTTAGAAGACATATAGATTGCGTTCATCGAAACTTGAAACCCTTCACATGTGACCAATGTGATTATTCTGCAAGGGAAAAAAGACATCTCAAAATCCATATATACACTGTTCATTTGAAATTGAAGCAGCACCAATGTCATTTGTGTGATTTTGCTGCAAGCCGAAGAGAAAATCTCAAAGCACATATAGATTCCATCCATTTGAACTTGAAACAGCACAAGTGTCAGGAGTGTAATTATTCTGCCAATCAGAAAGGCAATCTCAAAAGACATATAGATTATGTTCATTTAAAATTGAAGCAACACAAGTGTCCCGAATGTGATTATGTTGCCAGTGAGAAACAAATTCTTAGAAGACATATAGATTGCGTTCATCGAAACTTGAAGCCCTTCTTATGCGACCAATGTGATTATTCTGCAAGCGAGAAAAGACATCTCAAATTCCATATAGAAACTGTTCATTTGAAGTTGAAACAATACAAGTGTCACCAATGTGATTATTCCACTTGTAGGAGCACAGATCTCAAAACGCATATAGATTCCATCCATTTGAACTTGAAACAGCACAAGTGTCACAAATGTGATTATTCAGCAAGTCAGAAAGGACATCTCAGAGTACATATAGATACTGTTCATTTGAACTTGAAGCAACATCAGTGTCACCTTTGTGATTATTCTGCAGGTACGAAAGGACATCTCAAAGAACATATAGAATCTGTTCATTTGAAATTGAAACAACTCAAGTGTCACGAATGTGATTATTCTGCAAGTCGGAAAGACAGTCTCAAAAAACATATAGAAGGTGTTCATTTAAAATTGAAGCAACATCAGTGTCAGCATTGTGATTATTCTGCTGGTCGGAGAGGAGTTCTCAAAGCACACATAGATGCTGTTCATTTGAAATTGAAGAAACACAAGTGCCAGCGTTGTGATTATTCTACAAGTCAAAAAGGAACTCTCAAAAAACACATAGATTCCATCCATTTGAACTTGAAACAACACAAGTGTCAGGAATGTGATTATTCTGCGAATCACAAATGGAACCTCAAAAACCATATGGATTCTGTTCATTTGAATTTGAAACAACATCAGTGTCACCTTTGTGATTATTCAGCAAGTCAGAAAGGATCTCTCAAGATACATATAGATATAAATCATAAGAAATCACTTTCAGTCAGTGTCGGAGATTGTGAGGTGATTTCATAGTGGCCTTCAGGACATTGAGACATCTTGAATGTGCTTTCAATGTATTTTCAGTTTTACCATATACATTCCCAGCGGGCGATCAAATTTATTTCCACATCACTGCGAATGATGTACACGTAAGTCAGGGTAAATTTATATCCAACTGAATACTTTCTCAAGTGGAAAGCATAATAAAATGACATATTATTTTGTTTATGGCATATTAAAGTGTACTTAAATTCTTCATTTATTGCATTATTGTGACATTCTCAAATAGTTTCTCCTGTTAATAAAGCTGTATATTATATTTATTTATTTATTAGGCAATTCACAGCTGACCTTAAATATATATAACATATATTCGTATCTTATTAGAGAGCTTATATTTTGCTAATAAAGTGTTATTTATGTATATTGAATTGGATTTTTAGGAGAAAAATCAAGGCTGAAATAGTTTGATTTTGTTGTGTTAACGGTAGTTTCACATACACTGCTCAAAAATACGGCGTTGTCATATTGTACCGCATAGCTTGTAATAAAGCGGCTAAGACCGTCGAACGATAAAATAATCTAGAGCTCTGTGCTTTCCAAGAGGACCACAGATAAATAATATAACCCTACACCTGGTCTGTGCCATAGAATATAAAATACGATTCTTTATTCTAATGTCGAGGCCACACCGAGCGCTATGCTATGGACGCTACGTATGTTTTATTCGGACATAGCGTACCAGTGTCGGTGTGGCCGGGTACATTTAAAATACCGATGCATCGCGAACATAGCGTACGTAGCGCTCGGTGTGGCCGCGACATTAGAATAAAGAATCGTATTTTATATTCTATGGCACAGACCAGGTGTAGGGTTATATTATTTATCTGTGGTCCTCTTGGAAAGCACAGAGCTCTAGATTATTTTATCGTTCGACGGTCTTAGCCGCTTTATTACAAGCTATGCGGTACAATATGACAACGCCGTATTTTTGAGCAGTGTATGTGAAACTACCGTTAACACAACAAAATCAAACTATTTCAGCCTTGATTTTTCTCCTAAAAATCCAATTCAATATACATAAATAACACTTTATTAGCAAAATATAAGCTCTCTAATAAGATACGAATATATGTTATATATATTTAAGGTCAGCTGTGAATTGCCTAATAAATAAATAAATATAATATACAGCTTTATTAACAGGAGAAACTATTTGAGAATGTCACAATAATGCAATAAATGAAGAAGGTCTGTGCTCAGGGAAATTAAGGGCCGCTTGCACCGGTTTATGAAATTCAAAAGATGCATGACCTCTCCACATTCTTCTACTTTGACGTTGTGAGAACGGTTTACAGTCGGGATGTTCAGAATGAGAATAATGAACATAATACCTAGGAGCTCCTAGATAATACTGACTTTGTATATTCGATATTTTTTCAGTTTTTTTTTTTCGATATTTTGAAAACTATCCGAATGAATACAATGGTTTCAACAGAAATGTATTCAGCATTGAATACATTTCTGTTTAATATCAGTAACGAAAAAATTGAAAAAAATATATTTTGAACAGATTTATTTCCACTCCTGGAATAACTGGAAGTGCTCAAGCTCCAGAAATATTTTAGGCCTGTAGAGAATTTCCAACAATATCAATAATATCATTATCCCCATTTTGGGACTTCAAATATGTCTTCCGATGAAGACCTTCGTGACATCTAATATTTTCAGGATACACTCATTAGGATTAAAGCTTTCAGGTAAAAGTTGAATCATTGCGAAAAAAGGGGAAGTGATTTTTAGGTATTTTTAAACAGTTGGTCAGCATGAAGGAACTCTTTTATTGATTCATGGATGTCATAATGAATGAAACAGGTGGATTATGAAATTTTTTTTCGATAGTCATAGATGAAAGAAATAAAGTGGTAGAACGAAGTCAAATTTTGCAACTTTTTCCTTTGCAACCTTCCATTTTGTGCAATAAACTCCTATAAAATGAATATCTTTCCAAGTCGATATCATCGGCTATATTCCTCAACTCGAAAGGATCGTCCATCAAGTCATAAGCCTCAACGAAATTCTTAAAAGAAAACGTTAGAAAAAGAATCGAAAAGTACAGAAACATACCAGATCGTCCTTGAAACTGCACATTTTAAATCGGGTAGTCTTCGAAAAGTGCAAAACGCAAGAATAAGTGTTGTTTTTGGAATCTTGACATTTGCACCAACTATCCGAACCACATAACTGAAATTAGATCTTTCAATTATAATCTACACCGCTTAAACAACCTCTTGACTAATTCACCGATAAATTTTCGTCTTTCCAAGGACAACTCCCATCAAATCTACCGTCTCCTTCTCCCCAGTACTCCAAAAGGATGGATCTTTCCACGAAGTCACCTTCGTGCATCTTCTCCTTGAAAGACTCTCCGTCGATATCTGTAGGTACCCCGATATCGGCCAAATCCAAAATTGTCGGTGCTATATCCACGGCCATCACAGGACTCGATAAAACCCTATCTTTGGGGACACCAGGCCCGCTTATGAAGAAGGGCACCCTCACGTCCGTTTCGTAGGGTTGTCTTTTGTCCCACGGCTGACCGAATTGACCTTATCAACGTTCAAGTGATCAAATCAATGGAATAAGAGAAAGACAGATCTTACCTATATGGTACCCGTTGTCTGATGTGAATATTAAGTAAGTGTTTGAGTAAACGTTCAATTTCTTCAGTTCTTGTACCATCAAGTCTACCATGTCATCTACTGCCAACATAGTTTGTAGCCTCTTTCTCTGGATGACGTTCAGACGTGAAACGTTTGTTGGTAAGTATTTGGGGGGCATTCCAACTATCCAATGTTTCTGAATTGGATACAGATGTTTTCGGTATTCATTAAACGACATATGAGTTAAGATAACTCTTACCGTGTCTGAGGAGTGGTTAAAAGAAGGAGTCCTAACGACTTCTTCATCCGGAAATCTCTGAGAGTGTCTTTTTGCCGGAGTAAACGGAGCATGGCAAGCAGGTGTTGCAAGCGTCATAAAGAACGGTTTATTATAGTTTGTTCGTACGAAATCCAAGGCGGAATTAGCCTGAAATCACCCTCAAGTAATCCCAACATTTTCTATTGTAACCGTAAACTCACCATTAAATCGGTTAAGTAAGAATCACTGTAAAACTTGCCCGTTCCGTTCACTGATAGAGTATAGTTATAATATCTTGAATTCCCTTTCAAACCTAACCACCAGTCGTATCCAATAGGAACATGTTTGAGTCCCCCGGCTTCTTTATTACCGTACTAAAAGAAATTCGATATCACCTTGTACTCAACAATGTTTGATTTACCTGGTTTAGATATTTTCCAGCGTAGTATGTTGTGTAATTCCTTGCACTTTTCAAATACGAAGCGATACTGTACTTTTCGAAGTTTTTCTGCCAGTCTAAACTAGAACAATTACCACTTAACGAATTGTTGTAAACGTTAATGTTGTGAGCGTATTTTCCTGTTAGTATAGAGCTTCTACTGGGGCAACAGATGGGTGAATTGACGTACTGAAACGTTTTCATTCGAAATTTTGACTCAATAACTGTATGTAGTTGAAACTCACCGCGTTCTTGAAGGTGACTCCATTTTTAGCTATATGTTCCTGCGTTTTGGGTAAAGCTTTCTAGAAATTAAATTATTCGTTCAAAAATGTACATAGGATTACCACTAAACTCACCAAACTATTCAAAAGGATGTCTTGATCGTCTGTTAGGAAAAATATAAAGTTGGGAGCATCCGATAAGGATGATACTACCCAACACATGAGGATTATAATGAAACACGTAGAATACATCACGATACCACAGTATAGACACCAACTGTATCTACTGTGACGATACTTTCAGGGCTATTCACTAAGTGAAGTGGTTATCACAGTTGCAATTCTGATAACAACTTTTGATAACCACTGGTGACCACTTACACTCTCACTTATACACTTAAAAATTTGGGGGAATCCGATAAGGATGATACATTGACTTAGAATATATTCTACATCAATGGGATGATACAACCCAACACATGAGGATTATAATGAAACACGTAGAATACATCACGATACTATATAATGTTAGGTAATAATTTGTACAATTCTAATATTTTAACTTTGGACAGGGAGAAGCTCCATACCAATGCACTCTTGAGCTATTCTTACACCAAGCGCAAAAATGCCGATACTCTTAACAACAGACCTGGAATAATTGAGGTTAAATCGGAAAGTAAAATGATTTGACTGTTACCATTTGAATTCATCGTAATATAGTCCTTTGAAAAACGATGAAATTGTGCCTTGTTTTGCCATTTTGTGATGGATTTTAGAAATATCAGGAAAAATTTGATAAGAATATGATAAGAATTTACTTTTATTCATCAAACCATAGAATAGAGTAATAAACTGTCACAGAATTATTCTTCGGCTAACAAACAAACCATAGAAAGCACCTCTCCTCTTCCTTTTTATAGAGATGTCATTTTAATAGGTTAATCTATGGTCCAATTTAAGGTTAAATTTCATAAAAAATTCGAATTTTACGAAGTTCAAAATGATCAACATTATGAAATCGTTAATATTATGGAGACTCGTGAGCAGTCCTATCAAACCAGCGAAAAATCATTTCCCTACGTTTTCCAACCACATTAACATTTGTGGACAAAATCTGGGCAAAAGGTCACAACATACAAAAACTATAAAATGTTGGAAATGCGGTATAGAACGGCAAAACATTCACGAACTATTTTGCCAGCAATGCAAAATCATACAGGGTCCAGGAGACAAAAACAACTATTTTAAAATATTACAGCACGACGAAAATTTCGATATAGACTTGAAAACGTTACGAGATAAATACAGGTTGATGCAGACTGTTTTGCATCCCGATAAATTCAGCAATAGGTGAGGAAAACTAGGATGAAGCAGAACTATAACGATTTCTTGAAATTGTAGAAGTAACGAAGAAAAAAACATTTCTGAAGACTTTTCCTCGCTGGTAAACAAAGCTTATGATACACTCCAATCTCCCTTAAAGAGAGCTGTACATTTATTGCGTTTGAAAGGGGAACAAATAAACGAAGACGATAGGATTGATGATCCTGAGTTTTTAATGGAAATTATGGAGTTAAACGAAGAAGTATTCAAAATGTAACTTGACATATCGAATCAATAATTGAATGATTTTCAGGTGGAAAACGCCTCTACTGAAGAAAAATTAAAGGCATTGGATGCTTCCAATAAGATAATTGTCGGAAATATAGAACTAGAAATAAGTAAACTGTTTAAAGATAACGATTTGGAGAAAGTAAAACTTTGTATTGTGAAATTGAGATATTATAGCAGCATATCTGATCATATAAGTAATTTAATGAGAGAAAAGGGTATTGTAGATTAATTATACTGATTAAATTGTTTAGTTTTTATTAAAAATATAGTTATTCAAAGTTTCCATTCCAAACATATCCACAAATAGTTTACAGTAACAAAGCTTAAAATTGTGCGGGTATCATCAGGATAACTGGCAGATATTCATGAACCATTTAGAAATTCCAAGCAGAAAGAATTTGTCGCTAACTTTCCCAACGTCTTTGTTCTTATCGCTGCCCAACAATTCCATCAGTAATCGGTTGATGACGTCGGTGTTTTGAGACTCGGATTTTTTCCTAGGCACCATCTTATTGTGTTCTTCAGTCGCCAATTTTTTGGCGTACTCATTGAAAAACTGCAGTTCGGAGTACAACTCCCTTTTGAAATAATGCAATTGCGGTTTTTGCAAGGTGTAAATGTGGTAAAACACTTGGACGGCAAGGAAAGCCATCAGATACTCCAAAGTCGTCTGCACTTTTTCCTTCGAAATATCCTTGATCCAGGGCTCGGAGTTCACTTGTTCTCCGTAATGCAAAAAAGCGCTGAGCTTTATGGGTTGAAGAGCGTGGTTTGAACTTCTCGGGTACTCCACAAAACCGATATAATCTTCGTCGAATAAAGTAAACTTTCCGAAAATTTCCCCCAGGCTTTTTTCTTTTGTAATTTCAGTGTTAAAGATTTCTTTGGAGCGCACACTGGGGGAATCTGCTGTTGAAGTCTGGGAGAACTCTTGGTTTAAAGTTTTACACAGGAAATAGATCATGCAGAGCAGTCTTCCATACGTTAAATCTTCGGAGATTGGAATGTCGAACTTGGGTATCGTAAAATCGTACTCGACCAATAGGTAAGAAGCGCACTTGGGTTTTTCCACGGAAAACAACTGATCCATGGATGGGTTGCACTTGATCAAGCAGCGAAGGGCCAAGCAAGACAGTTCCAGGAATCTGTTCACAACTCTCGCTATCAGATTATTGGAAGACTCGTACATGAAGTTCAATTTTCCCAGCTTGTTTATCTTGTAGAAATGTATGTTTTCCGGGCGTAGAACCGACGAAATACAACTGTTTAACACTCTTTTAATCGCCATGACCGTCAGGGTGAAGGAACCCATACTTTTAATCGACCACACCTCCGCCCAGTCCAACATCTTATCCACGAACAGCAAAGTCTCGCAAGACAAATCTAAAGCCCTGTTATCCACTGTATACTCCGGCAAACAGATCATCTGAGCAATCACCCTGTCGTAAACGCTCAAAAAGGTGAAATTGGATTCCGTCATCTTTTCTCCGAACTTATTCAACAGTATATGATTCAATTTTATGACCATCGTGTACAAAATCCACAACTCCTTCAAATTCACTGGTAGTTCTTCCTTGCTCGAGTTTGGAAAAATCGATTTTCCGTTTTCGATGATGTCGTAGATGACCGAGTAGTTCTCAGTCAGGAAATCCATTGCTATATCGGATTCAGCGTAGTGTATAAGAGTCTTGAGCAGCATCTTGACCATTGGCAACGTATGGATGTCGTTCAACAACAGTCTTATAGAGTCCAACATTTTCGAGAGGTACTGATGGTATTTGAAGAACGCAGAGAAGGGTTTCACACTGTTTAAAGACAAGACCGAGTCTCCTACGCGCGCTACCAAAACCCAGCACATGATAGACCTGATTTTCGAAGTCAAATCCTGGTGGTTGGAACATAACTGGTTATACTCGGAGTCAAACATAAGTCCGATTGATTTCAAAAGGTTGTTCAGTAAATTCGGGTTGCTCTGCAACAATTCCCGACAATCTTTGATGGATTTGTGAGCGATGGTCAGAAAAACTTCCCGATTATGCAAAGAGGGGAACTTACAGTTCGTTACGAAAGTGTGCAGTACCGAAGTCAACAAATCTACGGTCTCTATTTGGAAGTTGTAACTCTCCGGCCAGGTAAAGATCAAGATCAAGAATAAATCCGAGAAATCCGTCAATATTTCGTTGTTAAGCATTATCGAAAAGTTCCATATAATTCCCTTCAAACACGAATGTATCAGACTGCACTTTACAGAGTCCAACGTTATGACTTCCGGTATGAATGTTTTGATGGAAATTACCATTTTTTTCCAAGCCAAAATAAATTTCGAAGCTTCTTTATACTGCTCTTCGTCTATATAAGTGTTCAAAACCGATTTTATGTAAGCGATCCATTCTTCGATCAACTTTTCGTTCTTGAAGAAGTCGGTGAACACTTGCTTCAAGTTTTTATCCACGTTCTTTTGAAATTCCATGATATGTATGGTTGCGATGGTCATTATGTGGGTGTAAACTTCGGGATCCTTGATTCTTGGATGAAATAAAGGGTCTGTAAGTAAAGGCCAAAAACTTTTAAGCCCGTAAATATCTTTGACCAAGTTTTCCCTACCGGTGGACCACAAGGTAGAAAACACCCTTAATATATTCTTCTGTACGGGATTCGTAAGATAATCCGGACTCTTCTGGATATTCTGCAGGTAATCTATCATGAAATCACAGACGGAATCGCTCGTAACGTTCTTCTTTTTGTCCAGACCGTCTGTGGCGTTGAAAAAAGCAGCTGTTAAGCCGTTTTGGGTCAGCAAAGATGTGTTGATGAAATCCAAAGCGGTTATCTTAAATATGTCATCTTCTAAAGGATCCCTCAGTTTCTCCAGGAACAAGCATTGAATTTGGGTGTAATCCATCTCTAAAACTGCCAAAATCGGAATGTCTGGGTCTCTACTCAATTTTTCCAACAAACGGCAAGCCAGATTCGCCAGCGAGGAACTAAAAGCGTTGGTTATGAAAGAAGCAGCGCATTTAGTGACCGTCTGAATATTCGGTCTCAACACAGGATCGCTTGGTTTCAAATTGCATTCGCTGAGCAATCTCAAAAAGATACTCAAGTGCAACTTTGATAAAGTGATATTATCCAGCGTTTTTCCACTGATCCAATCTATCTCGTTCATCATGATTCTCTGTAAATGAAACTTCTCCTGCACTAAATACTGCAAAAACACAGTCATCATGGGTGGACACTTCAACAAAGAGTAAAACACAAATCGTTTCAACACGTCCTCTTCCTGCCCTCCTTTTCTATTCAAAACTTCCAAGATGATCCTCAGGCACAATATCGAAATTTCCACCTGTTCCTCTCGGTCCACATACTGCCAATTCTTATGGAACGGAAACACAAAAGTGGTCATATACACAACCCCAGGAGTTTGAATGGTTTCCACATCTACATTCTCCCTTACGCAATGCAGGATCAGCTGAAGGTACGTCTTAATGGTAGAATGGTCTTCTTCGTACTCTTCCTTGCGTAGAATGGTTAAAAGTAAGGAGTCTATTATGTGGCGTTGCATCAGAGCTTCCGGTATGCGTTCTTGCGTTAGAAGCTTTGGAAGGAACTGTTTGGCGGTTCTGAATCCTTGGAATCTGGTTTGAACCTTGCAACCTTGATAAAGCACCATCCCGGTTTGTATTTTGAAGTAAATCTTGATGAATCTAACGTAAGTGGGTTGAGATCCGTAAATATCCACTAATTTGTCCAAAATATTCAAGCATTCCGTGAATCCGCACTTATTCACGTTACCTTTGTAATGTTTAACAATCTCGTAAATCAGTTCGTACCCCATCAAGATATCACAGAGCAATTCTTCACTCAAAACTGCCCCTTTTACACCGATCTCTTTAACCATCGACCATAGATAACTGAAATAGTTCTGTGGTCCCTGATCACCGTATTCTCTATGTTCCAAGTGTAAACAGTTGAGTTTGGACAAAACCACGTCCTGTAAATCGCTGTGTTTCATCATAACTTTAGCCAGTTTAGTTAAGTTGGCGTAGCTATTCGGAAAATCGATGAATTGGGCCATTACGATGGCATCCAAGCCTCCTTTGGCCATTGTGCACTCTGCGGCTATGTCCTGGTCTCTCATTAACGAACATACAGAAAGAATAATACCTTGGTTTCTAACGAACATCTCCTTGTTCTCCATTGCGATTATCAGTTCGTCTAGAAGCTTAAAAACACCAGCCTGAATCAGTTTAGCCGATCTTACTTCCGATTTCATCAATTTCGACGATAGAAATTCGTGGACCGATTCGAAAGTCTCGCCTTCTATCAGTATCCTCAATAGATTCTCGTAAGTGTTTGCCGACTCGATATCGTCGTCTTTTAAAGCTTTCAACTTTCCGAAAACCCAAGATAACAACACTATCTTATGGTTACCTTGATTCTGCAAGTTTTTCAAGGATATTTCAATGTCTTTGGATAATCCGTTGATTTTCTCGGCTAACTGATGAATCCCTATTATAAAACTTCCAATCTCGGCAGTTTTGACGTCGTTAAAGTCGGTCGGGTCTCCGTAAAGGGTAGCATCGAAATACACGGGTTGCCTGGTGAAATTATGCAGAAAAAAACAGTTGCAGAGTTCGGAAAACTCACCAGTTGATATTTCCTTGTATTCCATCGTCATTATGATCAGTAGTATGAATTCCAACTGCTCACGATTGTTCCTATTGACGTAGGTACTTTTGTCAAAACTGTTCTCAAGACTCTCTTCTGTTATTTCGTTCATCAAGGATTTTAGTTGAGTTATTAACGTTTTCCTGAATGCTGTTATATCTAGGGTGCTAATGAATTTGACGTATTCTTTTTTGAAAGGGCTCCTTTGGTTTAAAGCGCTCTCGAATATATGTTTTAAGGTTTTGACATAGTACATTCTTTCAGAAGTGTAAAAATGCCATATATTCTCTAGTAAACTAAGAACGCTGTGTTCATACAAGATCAGATTTTTAATATCGTCGATTTTTCCATAATACTCGAACATTAAATAGTTGAAGAAAATGGGAAGTGCCACCGTAGGTTCCAAATTCAAACTTTTGCATAAACGCTTAATGAAAACCAACAAATCAGTGTCTTTTTCGGTGATGCCCTTCTCCCATTTCAGAAAGCCTTCTTCGGAGTAATTCTTGTAAATGGAATAGGCCCCTTTCAGTTCCGTACTGGATACTTTCAGGATTTCCTCTACTATATCGCACGTTACAGAAGGACTGTAACCGCTCGCTGTCTGGTAGATTTTTTTCCAGAACGGAACTGTGTCGATTTTTTCGAATATAAACATCGCTGTAGTCCTTTGGCTGATCCGAATGTTGATAATTTGTCTTTATTTCTACTTGCCGGGGTTTGTTTTTTTGTAAAAATGTTAGGTTAAGTTTGGGGGTTAACATTTGTTTGTTGACGTTCAGAACACAGAATATCAATAGATGTAAACACAGAAAACCTGAAGGAGCTATGCATCTATGGTTGTAAATGTAGAAAACTGCAATGAATATATTTGGTTTTCCTCAATTTTCCGATAACAGGTTTTAGATGTCAGCACTAGTTACGATTTCGTTTTGATGTACAGGTGTTGTACGTAAATTTCGTTCACCATTTTTTCGTTTCGCCTAATGTACAAAGTTCCTTGACAGCTCAAGTCAAGGTAAGAGCTCATTGATTTCATAGGTACTATATGTATTGTTCCAAATAAAATCGATATCGATCTGATTTACGAAGGAATATTGTTGGAACTTGTTATTTACAATTCTTCGAAAAAATTTGTGTTTTGGCATAGGTTGGTGGCATGATTATTCGATTAGTCATACATCATTCGAAATGAAACGAGGAAAATAAGCGATGTTATTTGTTGAAAAAAGGTTTACATCAGTCTTAAATTAACTGATAAGCATTACATGACGGATTTTACAATGAGTCCGCAAGGTTAACAATGTGTTATTCATTCGAGGGAGATATTGGTTTTAATTTCATATTAATACCGGTATAATTTTTAGGGGGTACCTATATTCCTTTATTAGGTACATCGTATTTCACTATTGTGATCCTTGATTTATTGTCGAGTGGCGAAGTATGTTAGTCGTTTGTGAAATATAGATATTGGTCCTTCGAGTAATTGACTTTGAAAGTCGCGATTTCGACTATTTCATTTTCTCAGCATTTTCAATGATTCTTTGGGAGAATTTAACAATGATTCTTCACTGACGGTGTGATTTTTGCGAGCAAAACGGTCTCGTATATGTGCATAGTCTGGTACCCAAGTCCATAGACTCCCAAGTCTGTTGTACCTATTTTCTATCGGAGGTCACCAACCTACCTGTGCGAAAAGTAGCACGCCCATGTGCTGTGCAGTAATCGCAGATAGCCGATCATCGAATAATGTAACATGTTACAGCTTCTTGTGCATAACAGTCAACAGTGAGCACATATCGTGGCTGCTTGAGGCTTTAAAATCGAAAGTGTTGTCGCTTTCTTAGGTTCAACGATTGAACACGAGAAGAAAGTGAAGAAACGGCGATTGTGAGCGCTCGTTTCAGAACGTATTATCGAATTTTTTCGATTAGCGCTCGGCGATTACCGAGAATCGAGTTTTTAGACGGAAGGAAGGTTTAGATTTTTTGCGATGGCAACCGTGCAATTTTCAGAAAATGTTTGCTGCATTTCACATGGAAAATTGGGGAATCTTAGGTAGCTTCGAAACGAAAGATTTTTCGGACTATGTCAATGAAGAAAGGACCCCGCACTTTTCTTATGGCAAATGGCGTTCCGTCAACTGTAAAATAACTTCCTAAATAAGCCATTTCTTCCCGTAAAATGTGAAGGATAAAAATGGTTATTGTGGGTTATCCTTAAGAGATAGACATATACCATCGAGGACTTTTTTGTTGGCCTTTTTTAGGAGTGCAATACCGAGTACATTATTTTGATTTATCTCTGGGGTTCAGTCAGCGTTTGCAATGTGAGTGCAAAAAAATGTGTTTATTTACGACATCACATTAGAAACCTGTAGATTCATCAGTGTTTCTCTATACAATAATATGCATGTATCCTACATATGAACCATCGTCTTGAATCACTTCATCTATTAAAAAAAAGCGTTTCAAAATCCGTTGCGTAGTTTTGAAGATTCAAGCATACATAGGGACAGACATCGAAAGAAAGACTTTGTTTTATACAATGTTATGATATTTCATAAAAAGGTACGAGTATAAGCTGACCCCTCTAGCCTCCCCTTGCGGCCGCTCATGTGCCCGAATCTAATGCAACAACTCCGAAATATCGCGTTTTTTCAACGTTTAGAAAGCTTCGCAATTAATTTTTTTTGGAACATATCGTGAATTTGAGACCGCTTCCTTCACTCACCAAATATCTTGCTTTTTTCGCAATGATAACATTCGAAAATTGGGCTGAATATTGCTCAATATGAGAAATACAGGATTGGCCAGGCAACGTTACGAAATCGAGAATGTTAAAATCCCCAATTAAACTTCGGTATATTGCAACTTACCGTCAATTTCAAGTTCCTGTTTGAATTTCGTGAAATTTGACTTCTATTTATTTGTGAATGAGTGTGTGTAGATGATTATCTGTTATTTCAATACCTTTTTAGAACTTTAAACCTTGATAAAAACAAGTAATCGAAAAGAAAATATTGGGGATCACTCTGGCTTGACGCTTTAACGAAAATTATGCAAGTGCAAGTTTGGTTCCTCAAGGAAAAAAGTCCCATAACATTTCTTCCGTAAAAATATTCGCTTTCATTTCCATAAAATACAGGGTGTCCCTTGATTGGATGTACAAAGAAAAAGGGGAGATTTTGACCGCAAACGAATCGTTTTCAAGATACAGAGTGTTAAAGTTTGAATTGTTTTCAAGTTTTTCTCATAGTATCTGCATGCCACAAGATATTCAACTGAAATTTGGCGTAGATATTGCTATTCAAAGTATACACCATGTGACATGCCAATTTCGATTGCAAATCTACAGGGTGGTATTTTTCTGGAACACTATTTCCTAGTTTCCCTCAGAACTCTTTTTCGGTGAGCCACTGTTAGTTTGAAAAATTGTTAAAAAAAGCTTTGTTGATATAGTGAACTTTATGGTCTCCTATATTTTTATCGTATCTGTTACCGATTTCGGAAAAAAAAATTGAAGATTCTCACCACCGAAAAAATCAAAATCATCATGAAAATCCAAAAGGAATCACCCCTCATGGTTTGTACCTCCAATTAAGAAACACCAGCTTATTTGTCATTTTTTTTTCTGTTTTAAGTTGTTTTCCTACAGCCGTAATAAGTAATGTGAAATATTGGTCACGGTTTGACGTTTCTACCAGACAAAAAATGGGTAAATAAAACGCTAGCAACCTTGAGCGGTCACCCCATTAGGTACCTAAAGACCGTAGATTAAAAAGATCGCGCAAGGAAACAGAAAAAATCTTATCGAATATCAATTGAATTACCTGCGGATACACGACAATTATTTTTTTTATCGCGATCTCTATGACCGTGAATTTTAATCGTAATTGGATGGTACGAGTAGTCGTTGATTTCGTAATGAGTTTTCAGTGATTTCGAGCAAAATTCAGAACCAATTTCTTTCTTGGGAACCTCTCGATTGTTACGCCCAAAAAATCAGCATTTTTTTCCTGAGAGAGCTCATATTTAGATTCCACTATATATTATGACGTAGGTATCTAGGTATCTTGCTGTTGCCAGTAATAAATCTTCTTTAACATGGCTTCCTCATCCCAAAAATCATTCGGCAATTATCAGATCGTATAAAGGTGATTTACGATCGGCATTTTAACAACTTCAACCCAACCTTCAAACTATTTCTCGTTCTTAATTCACGAGATATTAATAAATTTGGTCTCATTTGCATATTTCCAGTAATCGAAAAATCAGATTCGAAGAAATGTCCAGAGACCATAATTACTGAAAAGTTGATTCCTTAGGCAGAACAGCAAGAACAGATGGCAATCAGAATTAATCTTTTTTTCAATCTCAATTTGGGCTGTTCAAAGATTTCTAAGAAACGTTGACGTAAGGATTCGAAGCGATGTCGATATTTACTTTATCTAGATCGAAAGACCATAAGAATCTACTCAGTTTCTGTTAGAAGATTCATACAAGAGAGCATGTTATTCTTAAACGGCTCTAGAAACAATTCAAGCTACACTACAACATTCATAACGTTATAAATTGATAGGCAATATTTATACAGGTTTCTGACAAATTAAAGGTGTAAAGAATAAATATTTGAAAAGCCAATAATTACATTACACAATTCAGAAAGAAAACATTGATTCTTTGAAAATGATCCCCATTAAAACAGCAACGAAAATTTCAGGGTGATGCCCACATGAAAGAGAACAACAAAGCGAATGGATTTAAGTTGGGACGCACTGTACATTGATTTTGTGGGTCAAAGAAACCTTTCTATCTCACGGATGAACAATGGGGTGTGCATGGGCGCCCGCAGGGGGGGGCCAGGGGGGGCCATGGCCCCCCCTGAGATTTGTATGGCCCTATCGTTTTTCAGCTTAACACCCTCAATATTTCAATAATTTTTATTTTGCCCTCCCTGAGAAAAATTTTGGCCCCCCCTGAGAAAAATTTCTGCGGGCGCCCATGGGGGTGTGCCACCAGGTCAACGTCCCACAGCATCCAATTATAATCACAAATTCAAGAAGTCTTTTGTACGCTTAATATTCGTTTCTTTTATTCCCATTTTTCTTAACATACAGGATATATGAGGAAGTGATGAATGGGTCGTAAATATTTCATTGCTCAATCACGGCGAAGAGAACATTTTATTGGCCATCAAGAGGAGGAATGATGGTTTATGTGACAAAGATGGCTCGTTTGAGTATTACCAGATTCCGCAGTTGTGCCTTTTTTTCAAGATTTCGTCCAATTTCTAATCGTCAAAATGAAAGCTTATTTTACTGAATTAAGGAATCATTTCACCAAAGTATGAATGATTTTTTGGTCAGCAAAAAGGGTACCTATTCTCAATTCTCATAGGTTCGAATGGGTTTCGAAATCGATTTTATTATGCCTAGAGATACTTGGGACAATGCTGATTAACAATATACAAACAAAAAGTGGATACGGTCACAGGAGCGGGAGCTATGACGATTTGAAATTTCGATTTTTTTGAAAAAATGCCATTTGACAGGTGAAAATCTAAACCAGTGTTTTTCAACCTTTTTCATGATGCGACCCCCCTGGTATGAGAAAATATTTCGCGACCCCCCGACCCTTCGCTTTTTTATCATGTATGGTTATGTATGTTACAGTGTTACAAATATTCATTCCATACATCGATGAGAAGTTAGCATCCACACATACACTCAAAGACAAAAAATGGCTAATGGAAAAAAATTCATAACTCAGTGAAATGAGATGGTATTGCAATCAAATTTAGATGTGAGCTTGATGGGTTGATAAGAAATTGAATCCTCTTTCATTTGGAGACTTTCAAGACTCAGGGAGGGAGTTATGGGGGTTGTTGGGGGTGTTTTCTGACCAAAATCAGAACTCGACGAAATGGGAGTGTTTTTCGATTGGTTTCGGATATGTGTTTCTTGAATGCCGAAAGAATAAAATGCAATACCCCTCATAGTTTTTGTTAGCCCCCAGGTCTGGAGATTTGAGGGGTTGTTTATGAAAAATGATGAAAAAAATTCATATCTCGGAGAAATGAAAGTGTTCCTCGTTCAGATTCGAATATGCATTTCTTTAATGCCGAAAGAATGAAATACAATTGTTAGCTCCCATGTTTGGAGATGTTGGGGTTTTTTAAAAAAAAAATAATATCTCGGTGAAATGAGAGTGTTCCACGATCTGATTCGAATATGTGTTTCTTGAATACCGAAGGAATGAAATACTTTAAACCCTGTAGTTTGTTATCCCCCAGGTTTGGGGGGTTGTTTATGCAAAATGATGAAAAAAATTCATATCTCGACGAAATGAAAGTGTTCCACGATCATATTCGAATATGTGTTTCTTGAATGCCGAAAGAATGAAATACGAAAAACCTCATAGGGAGATTTGGGGGGTTATTCATGCAAAATGATGATAAAAATTCATATCTCGACGAAATGAGAGTGTTCCACGATCATATTCGAATATGTGTTTCTTGAATGCCGAAAGATTAAAATACAAAAAAACACATAGTTTGTTAGCCCCCAAGTTTTGAGATTTGGGGGGTTGTTTATGCAAAATGATGAAAAAAATTCATATCTCGACGAAATGAGAGTGTTCCACGATCATATTCGAATATGTGTTTTTTGAATACCGAAGGAATGAAATGCAATAAACCCCATAGTTTTTAAGCCCCCTGGTTTGGAGATTTGGGGGGTTGTTCATGCAAAATGATGAAAAAAATTAATATCTCGACGAAATGATAGTGATCCACAATAATATTCGAATATGTGTTTCTTGAATGTCGAAAGAATGAAATACAGTAAACCCCATCGTTTTTTAGCCACCCGATTTGGAGAATTGTGGGGTTGTTCATGAAAAATAATGAAAAAAATCATATCTCGACGAAATGAGAGTGTTTCACGATCAGATTCGAATATGTGTTTCTTGAATGCCGGAAGAATGAAATACAGAAGACCCCATAGTTTGTTAGCCCCTAGGTTTGGAGATTTGGGTGTTTGTTTATGAAGAATGATGAAAAGAATTCATATCTCGGAGAAATGAGTTTGTTCCATGAGAGAAGAATTGTGTCATTTGATTAATCCGAAACAAGCACAACCTTCTCTTACTAAAGTTCTCCCGACTTCTGGCGACCCCCCTACAGAAGCTTCGCGACCCCCCAGGGGGTCGCGACCCACAGGTTGAAAAACACTGATCTAAACTATGATAGATAGCGACTTGAATTTGTTTTTATCGAATAGAGCGTCCTCGAAAACCTATATTTTGATACCAAACATGACCATATTGTCCTTTCTTCAACGTGAATTTTTTTAGTTTTTTGTTTTCCATTTTTCATTTTCGAGTTTTGTTCACACGCTTAGAGCATGCAGAGTTTAGGTGCTATGGATCAGCAAAATGGGTATTCTGGTAGATTCGAATGGGATGAAGACCTTAACGATCGAATAACAACTTTAGATTCGCCAGGGATTCCTTGGTGATGACGAATATGGTGTTTTTGGGGGGTCTTACCCCTTACGTATTTTTGACCCAAAAAGTTGGGATTTTCGAAATCGATTTTATTATTCCTAGAGATATTTTGGACAATGCTGATTAACAATATACAAACAAAAAGTGGATACGGTCACAGGAGCGGGAGCTATGACGATTTGAAATTTCGATTTTTTTGAAAAAATGCCATTTGACAGGTGAAAATCTAAACTATGATAGATAGCGACTTGAATTTGTTTTTATCGAATAGAGCGTCCTCGAAAACCTATATTTTGATACCAAACATGACCATATTGTCCTTTCTTCAACGTGAATTTTTTTAGTTTTTTGTTTTCCATTTTTCATTTTCGAGTTTTGTTCACACGCTTAGAGCATGCAGAGTTTAGGTGCTATGGATCAGCAAAATGGGTATTCTGGTAGATTCGAATGGGATGAAGACCTTAACGATCGAATAACAACTTTAGATTCGCCAGGGATTCCTTGGTGATGACGAATATGGTGTTTTTGGGGGGGTCTTACCCCTTACGTATTTTTGACCCAAAAAGTTGGGATTTTCGAAATCGATTTTATTATTCCTAGAGATATTTTGGACAATGCTGATTAACAATATACAAACAAAAAGTGGATACGGTCACAGGAGCGGGAGCTATGACGATTTGAAATTTCGATTTTTTTGAAAAAATGCCATTTGACAGGTGAAAATCTAAACTATGATAGATAGCGACTTGAATTTGTTTTTATCGAATAGAGCATCCTCGAAAACCTATATTTTGATACCAAACATGACCATATTGTCCTTTCTTTAACGTGAATTTTTTTAGTTTTTTGTTTTCCATTTTTCATTTTCGAGTTTTGTTCACACGCTTAGAGCATGCAGAGTTTAGGTGCTATGGATCAGCAAAATGGGTATTCTGGTAGATTCGAATGGGATGAAGACCTTAACGATCGAATAACAACTTTAGATTCGCCAGGGATTCCTTGGTGATGACGAATATGGTGTTTTTGGGGGGTCTTACCCCTTACGTATTTTTGACCCAAAAAGTTGGGATTTTCGAAATCGATTTTATTATTCCTAGAGATATTTTGGACAATGCTGATTAACAATATACAAACAAAAAGTGGATACGGTCACAGGAGCGGGAGCTATGACGATTTGAAATTTCGATTTTTTTGAAAAAATGCCATTTGACAGGTGAAAATCTAAACTATGATAGATAGCGACTTGAATTTGTTTTTATCGAATAGAGCGTCCTCGAAAACCTATATTTTGATACCAAACATGACCATATTGTCCTTTCTTCAACGTGAATTTTTTTAGTTTTTTGTTTTCCATTTTTCATTTTCGAGTTTTGTTCACACGCTTAGAGCATGCAGAGTTTAGGTGCTATGGATCAGCAAAATGGGTATTCTGGTAGATTCGAATGGGATGAAGACCTTAACGATCGAATAACAACTTTAGATTCGCCAGGGATTCCTTGGTGATGACGAATATGGTGTTTTTGGGGGGTCTTACCCCTTACGTAGGGTAGGGTGGGGCAAAGATCCGCAATTTTAGGTTTCAACCTTTTTTCTCACCCAATAAGTAAAAGGTCCTGCAGGTTTTGGCTTCACTGGAAATCTTAATTTATGTGCTACAATATACCATTTTATTACTAGCGAAATAAGCACCATTTAGGAAAAAAAAGGAAAGGTAGACAACCTTGCCTTTGCGGACCTTTGCCCCACTGTTTGGGGTAAACGTCCGCAGATGCGGGGCAATTGTCCGGAGCTGCGGATCTTTGCCCCATTGAAATGAAATACACGGAAAAATTAACTTTAATCAGTTTATTTATTCACAGTTATGAGTAAAACCATTCCAGTTCACTGACTGAATAAACATTTCGGGTTGTGCTGGTTTTTTTTTGGCTCCTTTATACTCGAAACGACTGATCCCCATTCATAATCGAGAACAAGGGCGGATATAGTTCTTTTTCATGGGAGGGGTAATAACGATCATGGGGGGGGTAATAACGATCATGGGGGGGGTAATAACGATTGAAAACCATTAAATCAGGTACACAAACCACCTTCTCCTCAGGTTTTGGATACTCATGGGGGGGGGGGTAGTTACCCCCAGTACCCCCCCCGTAAATCCGCCCTTGATCGAGAATGTCAGGCCGGTCGGGCCATTTCCATAATTTTCCAGCTTTCACCATTGATGATACAGTGGCATGGGTTTCTGAAACGCCAGTAATAACTCCTGGAAACAGTTTTTCTTCATATCGAACGGTACAAAATTCGCCTATGCACCTCTTTGGAGGCACCATCCGCTCAGACGATTCTTCCATCTTCTGATCACTGTCAGATTCTGACTCGTTGTAGACCGAAGAATCTTGGGGCAAACGTCCGCGCGCGGACCATTGCCCCATGCAAAATGCGGACCTCTGCCCCATTTTGTCATTTTGTAAACACAAACTAACCTAAAACCAAGAAATGCGCATTTGGCCAAATTATTGTCCATAGATCGCCTTTCAAAACCTGAATTATGGAATTGAACCAGTAAAAAAGTAAGCAAAGCGTATAGTAAATTACATTTTCAACTGAAGATGACCTACGGATTATTACATCAAAACAAGTAAAAAGAATTCTAACCTCATTGTTTTTGTTGTGCCGGTCGGACGCCATGTAACTTTTGTGAGTCGTCTTCTATCAATGTTGCCAGCATAAAAATGTGTCTAAAACCACGACAATATTAAGCGATCATTTTAAATTGACGGTGCGGATCATTTCCCACTGCGGATCTTTGCCCCACCCTACCCTATTTTTGACCCGAAAAGTTGGGATTTTCGAAATCGATTTTATTATTCCTAGAGATACTTGGGACAATGCTGATTAACAATATACAAACAAAAAGTGGATACGGTCACAGGAGCGGGAGCTATGACGATTTGAAATTTCGATTTTTTTAAAAAAATGCCATTTGACAGGTGAAAATCTAAACTATGATAGATAGCGACTTGAATTTGTTTTTATCGAATAGAGCGTCCTCGAAAACCTATATTTTGATACCAAACATGACCATATTGCCCTTCTTTGACATGATTTTTTTTTAGTTTTTTGTTTTCCATTTTTCATTTTCGAGTTTTGTTCACACGCTTAGAGCATGCAGAGTTTAGGTGTCATGGTTCAGCAAAAAGGGTATTCTGGTAGATTCGAATGAGATGAAGACCTTAACGATCGAATAACAACTTTAGATTCGCCAGAGATTACTTGGTGATGACGAATATGGTGTTTTTGGGGGGTCTTACCCCTTACGTATTTTTAACCCAAAAAGTTCGGATTTTCGAAATCGATTTTATTATTCCTAGAGATACTTGGGACAATGCTGATTAACAATATACAAACAAAAAGTGGATACGGTCACAGGAGCGGGAGCTATGACGATTTGAAATTTCGATTTTTTTGAAAAAATGCCATTTGACAGGTGAAAATCTAAACTATGATAGATAGCGACTTGAATTTGTTTTTATCGAATAGAGCGTCCTCGAAAACCTATATTTTGATACCAAACATGACCATATTGCCCTTCTTTGACATGATTTTTTTTAGTTTTTTGTTTTCCATTTTTCATTTTCGAGTTTTGTTCACACGCTTAGAGCATGCAGAGTTTAGTTGCTATGGATCAGCAAAATGGGTATTCTGGTAGATTCGAATGGGATGAAGACCTTAACGATCGAATAAGATCTTTAGATTCGCCAGGGATTCCTTGGTGATGACGAATATGGTGTTTTTGGGGGGTCTTACCCCTTACGTATTTTTGACCCGAAAAGTTGGGATTTTCGAAATCGATTTTATTATTCCTAGAGATACTTGGGACAATGCTGATTAACAATATACAAACAAAAAGTGGATACGGTCACAGGAGCGGGAGCTATGACGATTTGAAATTTCGATTTTTTTGAAAAAATGCCATTTGACAGGTGAAAATCTAAACTATGATAGATAGCGACTTGAATTTGTTTTTATCGAATAGAGCGTCCTCGAAAACCTATATTTTGATACCAAACATGACCATATTGCCCTTCTTTGACATGATTTTTTTTAGTTTTTTGTTTTCCATTTTTCATTTTCGAGTTTTGTTCACGAGCTCAGAGCATGCAGAGTTTTGGTGTTATGGGTCTCTAAAATGGGTTTTCTGATAGATTCGAATGGATAGTAGATCTTCCAGATTGAAAAACGTCTTTAAGATTCGCCAGGGATTTCTTGCGGATGGTAGGGTTTTTTCATAGGATCATTCCCCCATTTTTCACTCGAAAATTAGAGAGTTCGTATACATAGAAACCTCGAACAAAGCTGGTTATGTCTGAATAAAATACATATTTCTAGTGGATCTGGCCGCAGAAACCGTTATTCCTCTTTAACCCACATTTTCCTCATATACCGTCCATCAAAAGGATATAAATCCGAAAATTTATATGAATTTCACACTCGAATCAATTCAGAACTCGTTTCTGATTGGGAATTGTTGAAATGAGTTATTTCGACATTGAATGGGTACATCAGTATGAAGAATTGGAAATGGTGCTTAAAGGAACCAATCGAGATGCTTCAAGCCTTCAAGACACGATGTGGAGGAAGATAATCGGTTATATTGGAATTGAACGGAGATAATAAAAGTTGTTTATATGAATTTCTCCATACATGGACACCAGATTATCATCAGTGAAGAAGTCATTAGGGTTACTAACATAAATTGCTGTAATAATTCAAAAATGCAGCGTACCTACTTCACAAAGTTACATTTCACATTTGTTGTTGTGCTTTCCAAAAATTAAAGGTCGAGTGAAATCACCGGAAAATAGTCTCTCCTGTTAACCAAAAATCGAAGTATATGGGCGTTTCTCAAAGATGTTGATGAAGGTTTCTAAAACTAGCTGTTTGCTTATCCTTAGCCCACCCTATATATCGATCGTACGCATCCAACATCACGTCCGCCACATTCTAATCACGGCAATAATAAAAAGAAGACATCTTATTCTTCTTAAGGAGATACCGGGTCGCCTTGAAAATAACTACAATCTGCAGATTCCTGTAAGCGATCTAGGGATCAGGACTACGTGCCTGTTTCTGATCACGTAGGTATCGCGAATTATACCAGGTGTTCTCGTAGAAACGTCAGACATAATGGACCTAACTGTTTTCGAGATTCAGCATCAATAATTACGGATCGAGAGCGCGTTCAGTTCTAAGAGAATGTGGGAATATTGGACCACCGGATCGCCAATTTCACATTCCTACATTTTCTTCGGCAGAAAACCTCTTCCTCTCGTCTAACTCACATTCATTTCAACACAAAGACTGATGATTAATTATTCGATCGTGTTGAGATATCACGGCGATTAAAATCAGTTCTATAACGAAGAAAATGCATTGTATGTCATAAAAAAAACACGATTGATATGGACGATATCTGTGGCTCAACCTTAAAGATATAAAATCTCATCTATTTCAATTAAATTTATTTGGCGACTGACCCAAGTTGTTAACCTCATGAAACCGGTCGTGATTACCACGATACCTAGGAATTAAAATAGTGTCCATGAAGTCTGCCATCACGAAATGTTACTCGACAATGTCGAGAATGTTCTCAATTTTAAAACATCGAAATTATCGATTTATCGTGAACTCTTCGCTTGTTACCGAATAAAAAAGTTCGGGGAACGCGCTGGAACAAGGATAAATTAAACATGTCCAGTTTGAACAACACGATTTGGACAATGTTGAACACGATTCCGAGTAATTGGATATTTGCGTTAGATTCCTCTATGGATATTGAAAAAGACGATGAGGAGATGTACCATGAATGAGCTAAAAAAAAAGAGATCTTCTAGATTATAGACGACAGATTTAAATAGACGATATATTCATAAGATACGCTAATATCTTATTACATACTGCTACAGACGATATATTCCTAGGAAATAAGACGGTCATAGTCGATTAATTTATAGACGAGAATGTACCTAATGACGATAGATGTATAGACGATAGGTATAGACGATATGAAGGATATAGAATATATTCTTCGAGGTTAGGAAGATCTCATGGACGAAAATGAAGAGTTAGATAATAATAATAATGTATTTATACTTTATAGACGATAAGGCGAGTATAGACTATATTCTTAGAGACTAGGAAGATCTTATGAGAAAGAACTAAAGAAGACGATAGAAGTATGGACGACAGATATAGACAATGGATTATTAGACGAGTATAGACCATATTCTTCGAGACTATTAAGATTTTATGGACGAAAAGAGGACGATAGATATAGACAATGGATTTATAGACGAGTATAGACTTTATTCTTCGAGACTAAGAAGAAGTTATTGTCGAAAAAGAAGACTATAGATTATAGAAGTATAGACGATAAATATGGACAATGGATTTAAGATGATATTTTTTGAGACTAGAAAGATTTTATGGACGAGAAAGAAGACGATAGATATAGACAATGGATTTATAGACGAGTATAGACTATATTCTTCGAGACAATGAGGATTTTATGGACGAAAAGAGGACGATAGATATAGTCAATGGATTTATAGACGAGTATTGACCATATTCTTTGGGACTAGGAAGATTTTATGGACGAGAAAGAAGACCTAAGATATAGACAATGGATTATTAGACGAGTATAGACCATATTCTTTGGGACTAGGAAGATTTTATGGACGAAAAGAGGACGATAGATATAGACAATGGATTTATAGACGAGTGTAGATTTTATTCTTCGAGACTAAGAGGAAGTTATTGTCGAAAAAGAAGACTACAGTTTATAGAAGTATAGACGAGTATAGACTATATTCTTCGAAACAATGAGGATTTTATGGACGAAAAGAGGACGATAGATAAAGTCAATGGATTTATAGATGAGTATTGACCATATTCTTTGGGACTAGAAAGATTTTATGGACGAAAAGAAGACGATAGATATAAACAATGGATTATTAGATGAGTATAGACCATACTCTTAGGGACTAGGAAGATTTTATGGACGAAAAGAGGACGATAGATATAGACAATGGATTTATAGACGAGTATAGACTATATTCTTCGAGACAATAAAGATTTTATGGACGAAAAAGAAGACGATAGATACAGACAATGGATTCATAGACGAGTATAGACTATATTCTTCGAGACTAGGAGGATTTTATTGTCGAAAAGGAAGACTATAGATTATAGAAGTATAGACGATAAATATAGTCAATGGATTAATAGACGAGTATAGACCATATTCTTTGGGACTAGGAAGATTTTATGGACGAAAAGAAGACGATAGATATAAACAATGGATTAATAACGAATTTGGACCATATTCTTTGGGACTATGAAGATCTTATGGACGAAAATGAAGAGAAAGATATAGATAATGGATTTATAGACGATAAGGCGAGTATAGACTATATTCTCACTTAGATACTAGGAAGATCTTATGTATGAGAAAGAAGACGAACGAAGTATAGACGAGAGATATGGACAATGGATTTATAGACGAGTATAGACTATATTCTTCGAGACTATGAAGATTTTATGGACGAAAAGAGGACGATAGAAAGAGACAATGAATATAGACAATAGATTTAAGATGATATTCTTCGACACTACGCTAGTGAATACGGCTTTAGATAATGCATACATTAAGGTGTGGATAAAGACAAATACAGACTATGGATTTATAGACGATAAGTTTAGATATTATAGAAACAGAAGGAGACTGCATAGATGTTAGATTTCTAGATAAGACTGTTTCAGACGATAGATTTATATAAAGACAATTCACTCATAAGATTGTAGGATATGCGAGACACTTATGAAGTTGGAGAAGACCGTCATAGAAGTTAGATTTTTAGCCGAAGAGCTGGATGGTTTTATAGACGAGAAAACACACCTATAGACGATAAATTTTGATAGCTATGGACTAAGGATCTGGAGACGATACTTCCATAAGTAGGAAGGCGATGATAGACGTAGAATTCATAGAGGATGACAAGAGTGTGACTATTTTCGTGTAGGCGATCAAATCTCTAAAGTACAATTGAGATGATTGCTTTGAGTACAAGAGAATATGGGTATAGAACAGTAAGACGTCTATATAGACGATGGACTTTTAGACGATAAGATGAATGTAGACTAAATATTCATACAACAGTAACTGATAGATCTTCGGGATGCAACAGCAGATGATTCTGAAGATACGATGATTCTATAGACGAAGGACTATAGATACAACAATAGACCATAGATTCACGGGTGTGCGGGAGAAAAATCGGCTGTAGTCTATAGATTCTGGACGAGTAGCAGGCTGTAGATGACAGAACGTCTATAGACGATAGATCCATAAACGGGAAGACGGTGGATTTATGGACGATAATAAAGGAGGCAATACGAGTGTTTTCCGAAAATTTTCCAACTCCCGACCGCCTCCGCCGCCGCTGTTCTCCCGCATCGCGCAGAGCACGTTGCGAGGCTGCCGCCAGGACGAAGTCCCCCCACCGGTCGCACGGCTGCGCTCGGCAACGCGCCCGGGGCCCCGGACAATTCTCGATCTTCCTCCCGCGGTCGGAACAAAAAACGATCGCTCGTTTTGTCCCCCGTCACTTTCGCTGTTTGCGTCGCGAGGCAACGAGCGATTAGCCGGCTATGATAGGCGTCGTCGTCGTCGCGATAAGAGCTCAATAAATTCCCAGACAGCGAGCCGGGAACGTCAAACGCAGAGGGATTTACGGGAAGTGAAGGTTTACGGTGAACAAAGAGGATTTGTGTGGATTCGAGGTCGGGAGATACCGAATGGTGAGTAACGAGAACGGCGTAGTGACTCATTGTCGTGGGGTCAGGTGACTGTCAGGTAGTTTTTCGGGTGCAAACTTCAAATTGGACGGTTTTTTCGACTGCGAGGTGGAAGATTTGTGGTTGCTGCGACGTTTCACGGCCGGTTACTCAATCTGTTACGTTTTGATCAACCTTTGAATGTTCCAGATGCCCGAGGTCGTTTTAAGACGGTCGAAAGTTGTAGGAGGATTTAGAAATGTAGGGTGGTCTTTAGCTTTGTAATCAATGTTGTTCTATGCTTCGTCGAAAGAGTCTCGATGGTCTTAGTGATCTATGGTGCACATGTTCATCATAGATGCAACGAAAGTGCACAGAGATAGACAGTCACCTGTCGTAAGTCGTAGAAGAATCTAAAAATGAAATGTAGGGTGGTCTTAGCTTTGTAATCGATTTCATTCTATGCTGCTTCGAATGAGTCTCGATGGTCTTGGTAGTCTGTGGAAGAGCAGAGCCATATGATCGAATTTCTATGGTTGTGGTTAGGCATCGGGTTTTCTGTGTATCCAACGGGAAGTTTTCATTTTTTTAGCTCTGTGACCTGCATAGAATTTCCGGAGATCAAACAGAAATGTTTGCAGAGAATACCAATCGAACATCATTATGGAATTTCTCGGTATTTATTGAGATATCGATCTATTTATTCGCTGATGATTAATGTCTTCAATAAGTCATCCTGATCAACAATTTGGAAACAATGCTATTTTCAGATATCGTTGGATGAACTGAAAGAACGAATAATTAATTACTCGTGGGAACTGACCATAGAATCTTCAAAATATGAACGGAGTTTACGAGAATTAAAACGAGTAATCATTATCAAATTGTAAGAAATTATTAAGTCGATCGAAAACCATTCAAGGACGGGGAGTTCATAAAGTTTTTATGGCAACAACAAAATTCTTCGAGATGAGACTTCTATAAACAAACCAGAGAATGCAATACGTATGCAATGTTTATGCGATCTCCATAAACCTGACGGAGAACGCTATCTTTCATTTCGATTCCACAGAGCAGCGTTACGACGGCCATGGCATAAATTGCTAGTATCGATGAACTCAGAAACACCCATAAACCATTATAAATCTTTCACATTTTGACATAGAGTTCGGGCAATGTGAATTCACGAAAGATCGCTTCTATGGTACACGTTCCGACCACGGAATTTGGTACGGTTGACATTTCCGCGATCCCAACACAGAATTTCCACGAAACTTCTATGCTTCTTACATAGAATCAATTCGACCGCTTTTCTATGGACCTCGAACAGAATTTCATCTATTGAAATTCATTCGCAAACGAATTCCAAGTTATGCTGCTGCCAAAAACTCATCCATATTCATCTTTAACACCATCGACTTCCGCCGTTCTATCAACACCTGAATTTTCAATCAATCGTCATACGTTTACTTGAGTAGCCGTGAACTTTGTATCGACTCGTGAACGAAATACGCCCGGTTTTCCCGGGAAAACCGTGTCATTTTCTTGGAAAATCTCGCTGACATCCAACGTCAATTCGTACGTATATTTTTCTGTGTTCAAAACACCGAGTTCAATATTCATTCGTCTGTGGTTCAGAGGAAGTGCACAAAGCGATAAAGGGCCGGTATCGATTATCTGTAGTCTGGTGGAAATTTCCGTAACAGAGATCAAGCGGGGTCGAAGATTTCGACTCGGCCAATTACGAAATTATTGTTTTATCAGTCCGAGAATTCACTAAACGAACATCTTTAGTCTATGGCGAGGTATTTGCATATATCGAAGGGAATTCTATGCACGTCATGGAATACTTGTGGATAAACGTCGGCTAATTTGAATATTTGCGAATGACAACGACCCAAATCTCAACGCCTCCTTCAAGTCCACCTGTATACAACATTTCCAATTCGAATGTCCCATTGTTTCGGTTCGAACGAACCAAAAATCTGCATCACGCCGTATGTTGACACGCATCTGACAATGAAACAATGCTTAAATATTAACGCGTAATTATTCGACTTGTTACACGGAATTACTCATTTCATCCTACCATTATACATCCACTTCCTTGATGGCTTAACACAACTTTTCGATTTTTCGACCAGTTCGCTTTTAATCGTTATCGCCCAAGAGTATTTGTTCAGGTTATTATCGTTATGGGATTGTTTTTATCGAGACTACTTCCAAAGGACGCATACGACAAAAGAAGAACACGAAAATCGATGTCATCGTTACGCAACTCTATGCCTACGCCACAGACTCGAAGCACCGAGACAAATCTCATAATTAATTCCACAGGCAACTTTAACCCTCAAGGATGAATAACAGAGACGAAGAAACGAATCAAATCTAATATCTCGTCCGTTTCCCAATCGAAAACTGCGCAATCCTGCATAAAACCAGACAGTTTGACAACTTTCCACTGAAAAGGCAACCGAGACCACAAGCGTGTAATATTCGAATAATGCAACGGTCCTCTGTGGACGAATTAATTTTTCGTGACTCGAAAGTGGGCCTCGACTCTCCACGGTTTATGGTTATGTAAAAACGGTGTTTTGATCATTCGGGTCTTATTAAAATTCGTCGGTTTATCTCCGTTTCATCAACGTTTTTTGTCCGGATCCGCGGTAGATTTCTCGAGAAGAAAGCATGAAAGTTATCATAGAATATATGAATTCTCATGAACGGTGGTTAGGTCACAGAATAGTGGATTTATATGAGTCAGGGGTGTGCAATATGTGATCGATGGGGTCATAGATTTTCGACAGTTTTAACAAAGATCATTTTTCCGTCGAAATCTTCGAGTATACATCGAATTCGAAAGCGTCAACGAGCATCACCTGTTGGATACTGATTCACCTTGAAGTTTTCGTGTCTTCGACTGATTTAAAAAAATACATACGTCAAAGAATTCGCTGGAATCGGTGTCATTCCCTCGGATTTCCTTGACATAAAACCGAACGTCGCTATTTTCATCGCGATTCGATAATTCAAAAGCCAGTCCATAAAATATGTTAATTTGACGAATTCGAGATCTCTTCCTCGTTCCATAAAAGAACTGGTTTCTTAGATAACAGATATATCGAGTTTTAATTTTTTTCATGAATTAATCGAATCGCCTGGTATACAAGGGATCGTAACTTTAGACTTGATTATCGTTGAAAATTCGCGCTACTGAAAATTTCCGAAAATGTGAGAACGAGGAAAATAAAGCACTTGCCGTTCTCTTATCTGAGATACGTTCACGAAAGCCAAGTATACTTCCTGGTTTTGAGCACGTTTTCATGTACCATCAGCCATATAACTCGAGTAGGAAATAAAAGTGAGAAATTCAAGCATAATGGACTGTTGCAATGTCTGCCATTATTCAAAGTATCACACGAAAAAAGTCTAGAATACAATCGACTTTGTTCGATGCGAATATTTCAATTCTATGTTTTTAGATTGACAATTCGCAAACATCAGATATCTGTTGGAAATAAAAAGAACAATATTCGTTTAATCCAAGCAAGCTTATTACGCATACGAATAAAAAAGACCACTAATTTTGGAATTTCACACCACAACGACAAAAAACGAGTCGTAAAAATTTAAAATTACGACAGCGAAAAAAAATTCGCGTAATCTATGGCCTCGACTTCGGAACATACCCGAGCCATAGAGCGGGATGATGTGATATGTTTAAAGCATAGATATATGGTTTGAAGTGAGCGAGATGATCTGATATGTTTGAAGCATAGATATTATACGGTTTAAAGTTATGTGATCTCTTAATTGCTTTCCATAATGCATGAGACCTTTCCTTATTCCGCTTCATATGAACTCTACTGATAATTGACCACCGGAAACAGTTTAATTGAAGTGAAAACTAGACCAGGAGTTATGTAAATCGAAATGAAGAAACGATAGCAATTTGAATGAATGGATTATCTTATATTACTCTAATTTTTCTGATTATTCATAGAGTTTTTTCTTTATTTCGAGGTGTTTTTCGTGGTTTATATCGCACCAAAGTTGTTAGAAAGTTTCTTCATTTAATGTAAGGTTTATTCGTTATGTTTATCGCTGTGTAAATCTTCTCGATTTGCTGAAAAATCCTAGGAGCTTCCACTTCAATTATAAACAATAATTTGTAAAAATTGCTTTACTCAACCTTCCAGCCAATTACTAATTATGTCGATGGTAAAAAAAGCAATTTTCCCGATATTTCATAGCTCTATTTTTTCTACGACATGTTTACCTCTCCAAGCGTTCATCATAATTTTTTTATTCGTTCAAAGTCGATCAATTGATGCTTATTACCGAGCGATCATCTGCACCATATCATAAACAATCGATTACCTTCTATTCGATTTCATAATGAGCATTATATTGAAACAGATCATAATAATGTTGCGTGAATAGGTCGAGCAATCTAAAGTTCAGGTTTTATCAACGCTGTGCCACAATAGGAATATTTTTTCAAGGACTAGGTACTAGATACGTTTCATCCAACTTAATATCAATATCGCGTTCTTCCACTGGTTTCTAGAATGGGCCAAACGATCGATGTCGTCGATAGGGGAGATGCTCGAGTCCATTAAATGCAAATAAGGTCGTGACAACTTTATCTCGAACTGATTAATGCTATAATTGAGATCACATAACCTACATTTTATCTGGAATTTCTCATAATCTACTCGGAATTCTTATTGTTGTTATGAGACTCTGCGATCGTCTGATCTGTGTATCATATCTAGTTTGATTTTCTTCAGGAGTTGAGGTATCATAAAGAATATTCTACAGTTCAAGAATATACAGGGTGTCCCAGAAGTCGCGCACCCCATTGAGGGGATCGAAAGTGGAAAACATTCTAAGCCCAAAATTCCATGTTTGAAATTTGTTGATAAAGTAGTTAATTAGTAATTAATTAATGAAAGTGACCAATCAGGAGCGCCTTAGAGAAGAATAAGTAGGCAGTGGGGACGCGAGAGTGAGACGCCAGTCTCGGTTTATGCGCGAAAAGCCGGCAGCAGCTCTGGCGTCTCACTCTCGCGTCCCCACTGCCTACTTATTCTTCTGTAGGGCGCTCCTGATCGGTTACTTTCATTAAATAATCACTGATTGACTACGTTATCAACAAGGACCCCGCACTTTTCTTATGGCAAATGGTCTACTGATCCAAAGTGTCCATGGCCCAAGCTCAATCCTAATGACTAGTTTTTGAGATACAGGGCGTTGAAGTTGAGAATTACCCACTTTTACTACGCGCATATCTCGAAACAGAATCGAATGAAGTTCAATTTTTCTCAAGAAACATTTCATTCCATCCCCAGGGAGCAACCATATAGAGAATATGACCGAAAATAGTTACGAATACAGGGTTATCCATAATTGAATGCTTGCCCGATTTTGAAAGTATAAAATATGTCAGTTCCAGAGCGAAAACATTCGCAAAATGAACTATTTCACTAGATATGTTGTTGTTACATCGAAAAAAACCTGAAATACCCAGAATTCATACAGGGTGATCCATTATTATAGAAACTATTCACAATGAAGGTTAAGTGGACACCCTGTATTTTTGGGTTGATTTAAGGTGTTTGTTTGATTTTTTCATAACATATCATCATGGACTTCAAAGTATACAGGGTGATTCAGTCATGAAATAAACTGTGAACCTCACGAAAATACCTAAAAACCACCTTTTTTTCATCACCCTATATTACAAGATTAACTCCGTTGAGGTGGGGGTTTTCTTTCACCACTGTACTTGATAAACAAACATCAATAAGGCTGAGAGTTTTTATCCTCTTCCTATGACCAGATTTTTTGCTGGAATGAGAATAGAATAACATAAATAAATAATTTTCATATTACATAAAAAAAATCTGGTCATAGGAAGAGGATAAAAACTCGCAGCCTTTTTGATGTTTTTATATCAAGTACAGTTGTGAAAGAAAACTCCCACCTCGACGGAGTTAATCTTGAAATAGAGGGTGATGAAAAAAAAGGTGGTTTTTAGGTATTTTCGTGAGGTTCACAGTTTATTTCATGACTGAACCACCCTGTATGCTTTGAAGTTCATGATGATATGTTCTGAAAAATCAAACAAACACCTTAAATCAACCCAAAAATACAGGGTGCCCACTTAACCTTCATTGTGAATAGTTTCTATAATAATGGATCACCCAGTATGAATTTCTTGGACTGAGTAAGTCCAGGAGTGTTTCTCCAGAGGGTTCTTCAGTTGTCCAACTCCCATTGTTCGACCGCTGCCCTATTTTTGTCTTCAGCAAGTCTCCAGAAAGGCCCAGGTCTAGCAGGAGTTAACCTTGATGCACTTTCAGCAAGCTCGTCGTCCTTTTTATTTCCTGCTACACGACAATGTCCTGGCACCTTTAGTAAAGTCACCTTATTGCCTCTGGCTTGATTTATAGTGTTACAGCACTCCCAGGTCGACAGAGATTCCTGGAATTTTTATTCCAGGGTTACGAAGGTTCACTTCCCAAACCTCAATAACACATCTTTCCATTTCAGATCGCCAACTGCTAGAGACCCCAAATATGACCTACAAAATCCGCAAGAAAACCCCGCAGTGAACCAAAGAAACCCCAAAAAGAACCTCTCTAACCCCCACGACCGAAACAGCATCACCATGCCCGCCGTCGTGTCCAAACTGCTGGAGAAGAGCGAAACGGCTCTCAAAGTCAACAAGACCGCCATCTCCGGAGCTGTCATAGCGGCCGTCATGTTCACCTACGGCTACAAAGTCGCTTATCCCTTGGTCGACAGGTACTTCCACAAGTCCGAAAAGGAAGAGACCAACATCAACAACAATCTAGTCAAGCCTAATATAGTGCAGCACAACGGCGATCCTAAGACCCAGCAGGCGATCTCCAAGAGGAGCAAGCTGCTGCATTCCATACCGGCGCTGAACATCAAGTTCATCCTCCAGTTTTTCAAGCTGTTGAAGATCATGATACCGGGGGTGTTTACTCAGGAGATAGCCTTGTTGTCGGGGCATACTCTGTTTCTGTTCTTGAGGACGTTTTTGAGTATCTACGTGGCGAATTTGGAAGGCGCCATCGTTAAATACACCGTCAGAAAGGAACCTAAGAACTTCATGGTGCAGTTGGCCAAGTGGTTCGCTGTGGCAGTCCCTGCCACCTTCATAAACAGCATGATCAGGTACTTAGAGTCAAAGATAGCCTTACGTTTCCGCACCCGACTGGTCGAGCACTCCTACCAGCTCTACTTCAAGAACCAGAGCTACTACCGCGTGACCGTGCTGGACGGACGTCTGGACAACTGCGCCCAAAGACTAACCGACGACATAGAAACGGTGGCGTCCACAGTATCCCACTTGTACGGCCAGGTGACCAAGCCGATGTTCGACATCCTCCTCATGGCCATAGCCCTGGGCAACTTGGTCAAATCGAGAAACGCGAATCTGATCACGGGGCCGGTGATCATCAGCGGCGTAGTGCTGTTCTCGGCGCTGATCCTGCGGGTGGTCTCGCCCAAATTCGGACAGTTGGTGGCTCAGGAGGCCGAGAAGAAGGGGTATTTGAGACACGTGCACGGACGTATAGTGTCGAACGCGGAAGAGATCGCCTTTTACGGGGGACACAAGGTGGAGCAGAGCCATCTGAGGAGCGCCTACAGGATCCTGGTGCAGCACATGGAGCACATGTTCGGCGTCAAGCTGTGGTTCATCATGCTGGAGCAGTTCTTGATGAAATACGTCTGGTCCGGTACAGGTGAGGAACTTTTCTCGCATTGATGTAGGTTTATTATTTAACTATAGTCCGTTCAAATATAAGAAGGAGCTTTGTAAACAAACAGTCTGGTTTGCGCACAATAAAGCTGCTATTGGTCAAACGGTGATGACAACGCTCCCTTTTAACGCCATAAGAGTCTGCCAAATAGTGCTCGGAACGTACTGTGGATGGTACTGGATAGAAAATGATTCAATAATTTGAGTCAGCAATTCCCACATTAGAACTTTTTTCCTCAGAAACTCTAGTGCAAAGTTTCTGTTATGATTTGCAACTGTCATAAACATTTTATATCCGACGTACTCTATTTTTCATTTTGTTTTTATATTATTATCTACTAAATAGTTTCTTTTTCGGATGCTCGAGATTGCGGCAAGGTAATTCCAGGAAACACCAGAGTTTTGGAGATTTGGGTCGGAATCTTGCAGGATTCCGACAAAGTAATTCCGGGAAACACCAGATTTGGGTCCTTTCCCTTAGTGGGTTAAAGCCATCTTGATTTGCATAAATATCGAAGGTTTCAATTGACAAGACTGGTTTAAATACCTAGAGCTACAGTGAAGGTCTAGCTGTTCAAAGTGTTTATAGATTTTGTTGTGAAAAGTGTATTGTGTTGGAAAATCTTTTGACAAAGTGTATATAGTGTTTATATAACAATATCGAATTCGGAAACGGATACTGCATCTGAGGGTGATGTGTGGGGACCACCACGAAAAAGGTCCAAAAGGTCGCATTTCTCTGCTGAAGAGAAAGAGATAATTTTGAACATTTTTCGAAAAGAATTGGAAGAACATCCTGATCGAAAAGAGACTTAGTAGGAATTGTTTCAAAATCCTCAAGGGTGAGCGATTCAGCTGTATTCAGAATTCTCAGAGAATATGAAGCGAATAAAACATTGACGCCATCTAAGAGGAGAGCCCAGTCGTTAAAAATAATCGACTCGGTTGACGATTTCGATATGAACCTTATCAGAAGAATTGTCCACGTTTTTTTTTTTCGGAATGAAATCCCAACGATTTCTAAAGTACTAGAAATCGTGAATGATGACGACAGTTTGCCAAATTTCAAAACGTTCTATAAATTATTGAAAAAAATGGAATTCAAGTTCAGTTAAAACTGAACGCTTGTGTGAAATCTCCTCGATTCGACTCTGGACGGAAAGAAACTTTACGAAGGCCCTCATACCGCTGCGCCCAACATGTTATTATTGCTCCTTCTTACATTCGAACAGAGTATAGACACGACTCAAGCCAATCAAATGAGCTAGAGCCAAGTGCATCTTTACGCATCGTAAATCACCTATAGGTGGCATCGAGCCACCAGCGATGATAATCTACCAAGAAACCCTCGAGCCTAAATTGGTCAATTCATCTGATTCTAAGAAATGGTACCTACAACTGCTAAATATCGTATTGCAGTTAAGGATTCTTTTCAATTATAAGACGAACGTTTCACATTCAGAGCTCGAAAAGCTCGCACATGGAAGTCGTCAAACTGTGGTGATTTCTGAAGATCTCTGTCTATCACGCGTACGAAAGTCCCCTGAGGTCGTTCCTTTCGGTAAATATTTGTGGAAATCGAGGGAAAAGTCGCTAACGAAGCATCATAAATTGCGGTTTAATGATATAGACGTCGGTAAAAGCGTCCCCTTTTGTCCGACCTGTGTTTGTTCTGAATATTTGCACGCGAACTCGCAATATTTAATATCCCACATTATTTGCTGCCTTTGTTAGAAAGCGGATGCGGAACAGCGATGTGAAAATTCACAAACACTGTAATTTTTCCATATTTTCCACAGTATGATATGAATGATTTGAATGATAAAGATGTTTTTGTATGGAACGTACAAAGGTTATTATTATTAAAAAGTACTTTAACTGATATTATTTGAGTACCCTTCAATGTTTCTATTGATTATAAATGTTTTCAATACTATTTAATCGTTAATGTTGATTAAATCTCAAACAAGAATATAGGATAGATGCATAGAAACCTATGCATGCAGGCTTAGACCATAGAAAGAGGAGACACAGCATCTCATTCTATATTATACTAAAACGGTAACTCTGTGGTCCGGCCCGGGGAATCTGTCGAAAAAGTGGGTCCAGAAGAATCTTGAAATCGCAGCGAAGCTGCGATACAGGAGAGAAATTTTTACACGGTCGGAAAGAGGAATGATCGATCCGTACGTGGGCGAAATTTCTATCCTCTAGGCGATGTAGAAGTATTTTAAAAAAATTCGCGAAAATAGCGAAAAAATTCGGCAAAAAGGGCAATTTTAAACTCGATGAAACTTTTCTCGCAGATATCCTGGCCGTGATGTGAATATACGGATCAAAAGAGGAAGACTCAACGAAAAATAGCTTGGTATTCAAATTTTCCATAATTTCCCCATTTCTTCAGGAAAATTGATCGAAGTATGACATTTCTCCTATAAAATCGCCCGATCTGCAGAGATCACAGAGAACTATTTGTCATTGTAGCTGTAAGCTGTCAGAGTTTAGCCACATCTTCGATGACTGAACACATCTTAGCCACATCCTACTATAGAGAAAGCCTGGAACACAATCTGACAACTGCGCTCAGATTCCGCGACCGGAGGCCTACCGATAAGGATAACTGCTTAAAAGGTAGATCTGCTGGCCCATACTAGTTCATAAATAAGATGATTGGAACATTGAAAGCCAAAATTTAGTCAGTTCTCAATGTGTGAAACGAAGATAGCATAAAGGATAGCCATATCGTTAGTTACTGCCATGGCAACATTGCAGAATCTAACTTTGAAAGGTCCAGTGGCGTAGTGTTATCGGTATTGAAGAATGAAAATAAAATCACAAGTGAATCAATAGTAGTACAGTTAACCCAGTTTAGTCCTGTTGATTTTGAAAATTGACTTCACTGTTTATCACTGAAATATGCGTCTCCTCTTTCCATGGTCTAAAGGGATAGATTGTTGAATAATGTATCGAATTAGAGTAAACAGCAGCTTCTCTCATTAGATTACGAAAATTGACTACAACAAATAAATTTAGTAGCGTTGAAAAAAAAGGAAAGAAAACGAAGTTTAATTCCAGATCACCGAGTCTCTATTTGTACAGGGTGATTCAAAATGTCCTTAAACATAGACTGTCAAAACTTTTTAGATTTTCTCATTATACAAAAACGATGAACATGAAAATTGTGCAGAATAATTGGAGGTATTTAAAGAATACATTCATATACAGAGTGTTCCATACGAAAGAATATAACCAGAAAAGGCAGAGGCGGGTCTATTTTTAGGGGGGAACAACTATTGATTGCGAATGCCACTCTCAAGAATCTCAAATGGCAAAGGGCACACCTTTTTGAAGGTTTCGCAATTTCATACTGAAAAAATTTCCGTGTGGAGTTTCTGAACGAAAGCCAAGATGTTGAAATTGTTTCTCCTTCGCTTCTTGGCAGTGATGAAATTCTTATTCAATGTACTTTGTATCACTTCTTCCAGTTGATAAGTTCGTTGTTACACAACACTCGAAGTGCTACAAAATGTTGATAAAAACATTGAATAAGAATTCAATTACTGCCTACAAGGAAATGATGGTCAATTATCTCAGTAATTAAGCATGTTAGACCTTGTTTCTTCCTATTGGTTACATGAAATTTCGATGAAGATATTTTATTCATTTTTTCCTCAGTTACAATTCGAAAAACTTTTTCCAGTCGTTCATGAAGTGTCACAAATCAGTACGCATTAAAAAGTAGTCAAGGTCGTTGTGCGATCTATTTTTCGAGCAGAAAACTGGAAGTATACAAGTTTCTTGGTGTGGCGGTTTTTACCTCATCTCGAGTATGTTTACCTTCAATATTTGACTCCTCGAGACAATTCGAGTGTTTGTGTACACTCGTCGACAAACCCGATTGGTGAGCTACTCGATTATCGGATCTGGAATGCTTGAAATGGATGGAAAACAAACAACGCACGGTCGATGTGCTTCGAGCTCAGGCAGTGCGTGTTACGGAAAACAAAAGCATCAAGCCGTGTCAAGAGCCGCGTTTAGCTTCGTTTCCGGGTTTTGAGCTCCAATCGCCTTAAATCGACACATGTTACAAGATAAGATTTTATATTTTACTAGTATGGGCCAGCAGATCTATCTTTTAAGCAGTTATCCTTATCGGTAGGCCTCCGGTCGCGAAATCTGAGCGCAGTTGTCAGATTGTGTTCCGGGCATATACTAATAAGATAAGATTTTATTAGTCTATGGTTCCGGGCTTTCCCTATAGAAGGCTGTGGCCAAACAGCTTACAGCTACAATGTCAAATAGTTCTCTGTGATCTCTGCAGATCGGCCGATTTTATAGGCGGAATGTCGAAGTTTGATCAAGTTTCCTGAAGAAATGGGGAAATTTTGGAAAATTTGAATACCAAGCTATTTTGCGTTGACTCTTCCTCTTTCGATCCGTATATTTACATCACGGCCAGGATATCTGCGAAAAAAGTTTCATCGAGTTTAAAATTGCCCTTTTTGTCGAATTTTTTCGCGATTTTCGCGAACTTTTCGAATAACTTCTACATCGCCTAGAGAGGATCGAAATTTCGCCCACGTACGAATCGATCATTCCTCTTTCCGACCGTGTAAAAATTTCTTTCCTGTATCGCAGCTTCGCTGCGATTTTAAGATTCTTCTGGACCCACTTTTTCGACAGATTCCCCGGGCCGGACCACAGAGTTACCATTTTAGTATAGTATAGAAATAGAATAACACGACTGTGCAAAAACAATTTCGCGCACAGTTGAACAACACGCTATTACCTATCAGTGGATCTACCAATAAAAAACACGAAATTCCCGCACGGCACCAAATCGGGTCTGCGAGACGGCTATGCCAAAAGACCGGACAACGAAATCGAAATTTACGAATAGTAAACACCAAAATCTACATCCTATCGCCTTGGAAACGTTCGAAATCAAATCATTTATATTACACTCAAGTTCTGGGTGGTATCAAAAGAATGAGGTTACTGCAATCCTAATCCTTGATCGTCAACTCGATTTCCACCGGTACAAGAACGTCGAGATTCGTACCGTTCCGATAACCTTCCGCAGATGCAGTCATTAGCGAATATACAGGGTGATTCACGAAAATGTCGATTTCAATGCAAATTAATGATTCCTCCATCTGTTCAGCTCAATCCAAGATGATTGATGGCTTCCCGAAGCTAGAAACCCGTCAAAACGCGAAAAAACCGTGAACTACTTTCACGAAGAAACGCGGGTGACCTAGAAGCGACCCTCGAGGGACCCCATCGATGGACGCGGGACGTAAATCATAGAGTTCGCAAGCATCGGAAACTGCTTTCTACCGTCAAATCTATTATTATTATTTCCACGATTCATATTTTAGTGCGCCGGTTGAATTATTGCCGTAATTATTGATTAAATTGTATGCGGAGGTCGAGAATTGATCACGTTCCAGTGGCGTGGGGTTCGTGAATATTTCATTTCGGAACTTGATCGAAATCGCTAGGTCAGATCTATGTTCTTCATATTATGTATTGCGCGATCAGAATCGAAACGTCATGTTCTATGACTTCAAGTATTCCAGTGGCGTAACATCCAATGCATCAAAGAACGAATAAAAATTATTTTAAGTAAAGCGAGAATTCCTGTCCAAATCGAAATTAAAGATCTCATTTTTCAGGCATGTTCGTCGTCTCCCTGCCCATCCTGTTGAGCGCCATCAAGACGGGAAAGAGCGACGACGACGGCTCCGCCCACGACAACGTCTCGGAACGCACCCACTATTTCACCACTGCCAAGAACCTCCTGATCACCGGCTCCAACGCCGTAGAGCGGCTCATGTCCAGCTACAAAGACGTGGTGGAGCTGGCCGGCCACACGGCCAGGGTGGCCAACATGTTCCAGGTGCTGGAGGAGGCCAGTCAAGGCGTGTACCAGAAGACGGTGGTAGAGAAGAGGAGAGAGGTGGGAGGGTTCCAGATCGAGTTCAAGGGCAACCAGCCCATAGCCAAAGGTATATGGATCCAATCCAAGAACGAGATCGTACTCAGGGACGTCCCTATAGTGACGCCCAATTGCGACGTCGTCTGCCCCACCCTTAGTTTCCAACTGTTGCCCGGTCAGCATCTCTTGATCACGGGACCCAACGGCTGCGGTAAATCGAGTCTTTTCAGGATCCTGAGCGGTCTGTGGCCCATCTATGGCGGCGAATTACACACCCCTAAGGACTCTATGTTCTACATACCACAGAGACCTTACATGGTCATAGGTAAGTGTACGTTTCTTTCTCATTTTCGATGCTTAACAGCTTCAATTTTAGGCAACTTGAGAGACCAAATAATCTACCCGGACACCTACACGGATATGATCAACAAGCAGGTCACCGAAGAAGATCTTCGAAGGATAATGCGGATGGTCCATTTAGAGCACATCGTAGAAAGGGACACGTTCCACGAGATCAAGGATTGGACCGATATTTTGTCCGGAGGAGAGAAACAGAGGATGGCCATCGCCAGGTTGTTCTACCACAAGCCAAAATACGCTCTTCTGGACGAGTGCACGTCCGCCGTATCCATAGACGTAGAGAGCAACATCTACCAGCAAGCCATAGATATGGAGATCACTCTTTTGACCATCACACACAGACCCACATTATGGTGAGTCTCCATTAATCGATACCAAATGTTGAATCATCTAACATTTATTCTTCTTCAGGAAATTCCACAGTCACATCCTTCAGTTCGACGGCACTGGCTCGTGGACTTTCAACAACTTGAACGCGGACGACAGATTGGACCTCAAGAGCGAAAAATTGAAGCTTTTGGAGATCTCCAAAGATAAAAAACTGCTGTGCAACGAAAAGGAAAGGTTGGACGAAATCAACAGACTTTTAGGGGAAGACGAAAACTGAGAAAAGTTTGCGGATTCAGGAGCTTAAAGGAACAAGAACGGGAATACTCTCCCAGCGAACAAAACCGCGTCACGCGGGGGGACACACGAAAGAGTTCCGGAAGGGACTCTGGTGAAGAACCCGATTTCAAAACACTTCACTTGTAGATAAGTAGTGCAACTTATTGTGATTTTTACGTAATAATATGTAGACGTTTTTTTTTTTAATATATTTTATTAATGCCGTCTTATTGTAAGTATTAGCGTTCAGTTTTTGAAGGTTTTTATTAAAATGAACACAGAACGAAGGTTTTCTCTCATTTCACATGCCATTTAACCACAAAACCAGAACCATTGAGCCGCTTTAACCCAGTATTAAGGATCTTTTATCACCATTCAATGTAGTCGATCCATTTTAATCTCACAAAATTACATAGTTAACAATAATCAAGAAAACTATTTCAAATGAATCAAATATGAAAAACGGGTAATTTTTGCTATTTTGATCATAGAAAATGTTTAGACAGTGTCACAGACATAGAAAATGTTATGTCAGTGTCACAGACATAGAAAATGTTAAGTCAGTGTCCCAGACAAAATAATTCAAATTTTCGGAATAAAATTAGGTTATGACGGTCATAGAATTATGTGATGATGGATAGAATATAGAATTGTGTTATGACAGCTATGTCAACTTAATCTTACATAGAAAAAAAATCATTTCTCTATGACACTTAGGTTAGATCTTTGATAGATGTATTTCTATGCATCTATGATCTTTGGTTAGATTTACTAGCCGAGCGTTAATTCATGTTATTTCATGAAAAAATACATAGACGGTGTTAGTTGAATTATTTGTGTTTTGAGCTGCAATGGATAGTTTTGAAGAGGTTAAAATTGAACAACAAGAAGTGGCATCCGATAATGAGTAGGTATATAAATTGTATGATCTTTCATTACTTTAATGATAGAGAACAATCCAACATTTTGCATGCATGTTCCTCTGATACAAAAGGGTTAATCGTAATTCACCATACCTCCTCTCGATTTGGAATATTCGATCCTGATGAGTCCAAATGAGAATGAAACCATGTTTAATTGGTATTCTGTTGACAGAGTGTGAAACCCGCTTTTTGAAAGATGCTAGTGACCTAGTTTGATTCATACTTTGTTAATCCAAGATTATCAACAAATAGATTTTTCATTTTTTTTTCTTTTAGTTTAGACTTTATTCTAGCGTCAACTTTGTAGTTTGGAAACAGCAGGGTTCTGTGTTTTGTTGCAGGTCTCCAGCTGACCAAAAGGTCAAGATAGAAGATGTGGACATCTCCGAACATTTTGTGGATGAAAACAGTGTTTATGATAGACTAGATAATGTCGACCTAATTATAAAAAATGAAAAATCTGATACTCAATTCGAAGATTATGATGAACATTCAAATGATTTGAATGGAAAACAAGACGAATATCACATTCTGGACTCAGTTTCATTTTTACAACAATTTAAATGTCAGAAATGTGATTATATAGCAACTTCTATGGATGATCTTGCGAAACATATAGATTTCGTTCATGTGAACATGAAACTACATAAGTGTCAAGCATGTAATTATTCTACAAGACAAAAAGGAAGTCTCAAAAGACATATAGATGGTGTTCATTTGAAATTGAAATGCCACAAGTGTCATCACTGTGATTATTCCTCAAGTCACGAGAAAACTCTCAAAAGACATATAGATTGTGTTCATTTGAAATTGAGACAGTACAAATGTCAGCATTGTGATTATTCCGCCAGTAGAAAAGATTCTGTCACAGCACACATGAAAGCTATCCATATGAAATTGAAAAAACTCAAGGGCGAATATTCTGAAATTGAGAAAGAAACTCTCAAAGCACACAGGTGTGATCAATGTGAATATTCTTCAAATAGAAAACAACATCTCAAAAGACATATACAGTGTGTTCATTCAGACTCAAATTTGAAATTGAAGCAATACCAGTGTGACAAATGTGATTATTCCACAAGTAATAAAGAATACCTCAAATCTCATCATTCTTTTCATCTTAATTCAAAGTTGAAGCAATATCAGTGTTTCCAATGTGGATATTTTTCGGCAGCGAAGGGAAACCTGATAAAACACATAGACGCTGTTCATTTGAAGTTGAAACAATACAAGTGTCCATTCTGTGATTATGGTGCAAGTGTGAGGCAATATCTAAGAAGGCATATAGATTCTGCTCATGTGAACACAAAACGACAAAAATTTAGCTAGTGTCATTAATCGGCAAGTGAAAAACACTCTCGGAATACATTTAGATTTAAATTGAAGCATGAATGTCACTCATGTGATTATGCAGCGAATCAAAAAAGTGATCTTACGAAACAAAAGTTGTAATTTGAACAATAAATAGAAATATGTAAATGTCATTGTGCTTGATTTTGTTCGGTGTTGCCATATCATGGCTTGATCATGATGTGTGGTCACAGATATCCGCTGATGTATCTATGAAATTACCATTAACCTAAATTTTTTCGTCTTGCATGCTGCGAAATCATTTTCTCGAAAACCCGAAATAATTCCGAGTACTTGACTTACAGTAATTATTCGTGTTCTGAGTTGCAATGGATAGTTTTGAAGAGTGTAAAATTGAACAACAAGAATTGGGTTCTGGCGATGAGTAAGTATATAAATTGAATAATTTTCGACAAATGGAGTAAGTTTTTATTTTTTACTCGATTCTGATTCTTTCGGTTTAGGCTTCTAGTTTCAACTTTGTAGTTTGGAAACTGCAGGGTTCTGTGTTTTGTTGCAGCTCTCCAGCTGACCAGAAGGTCAAGATAGAGGATGTGGATATCTCCGAACATTTCGTGGATGAGAACAGTGTTTATGATAGGCTAGATAATGTCGACCTCATTATAAAAAATGAAATATCTGATACTCAGTTCGAAGATTACGATGAACATTCAAATGTTTTGAATGGAAAACATGACAAATATCACATTTTGGCCTCAGTTTTTACCTCACAACATTACAAATGTCTGAAATGTAATTATACAGCAACTCAGAAGGATGATCTCGAAAAACATGTCGATTCTAATCATTCTAGTATCGGGTACAAATGCCCTTTGTGTGATCATCGTTTTAAGGACAAAGTAACTCTCAAAATACATGTGGATGCTGTTCATCTGAAATTGAAACTGCACAAGTGCCATCTTTGTGAGTATTCTGCAAGTCTGAAACAAACTCTGAAACAACATATAGATGCTGTCCATCTGAAATTGAGACTGCACAAGTGTCATCATTGTGATTATTCTGCAAGTCAAAGTATAACTCTCAAAAGACATGTAGATGCTATTCATTTGAAATCGAGGAAAAACAAACCCAAGTGCGAGTATTCTGAAAATGAGGAAGTAACTCTCAAAGCACACAAGTGTGATCGATGCCATTATACCACAACTAATAAACATCATCTCAAAAGACATATAGATGCTGTTCATTTGAACTTAAAAAAATTGAAATTGAAACAATACCAGTGTGACAAATGTGATTATTCCACAAGTAATAAAGGAAACCTCAAAACTCATAATTCTTTTCATCTGAAGGCGAAGCAGTACAAGTGCCCCCATTGTGAATATTCTGCAGATCTTCGAAGAGCTCTCAAATTACATAAAAGTTCTGTTCATTTAAACTTGAAGCAATATCAGTGTTTCCAATGTGGTTATTTCTCAGGAGCAAAGGGAAACCTCATAAAACACATAAACGCTGTTCATTCGAAATTGAAACAATTCAAGTGTCCATTTTGTGATTATGCTGCAAGTGTGAGGCAAAATCTAAGAAGACATATAGATTCGGCTCATGTGAAGACGAGGAAACAAAAGTGTAGCTAGTGTCATTGTTCGGCAAGTGATAAGAGAGCCGCAAAAACAAACTGAAAAAACATATTTATTGAATAAAGGAAACAAAAGTTGTAATTTGAAAAATAAATAGAAATATGTAAAATATGTATAATATTTTCACGCTAGAGACAACCTGTCTTCTAGCGACAGTTTGAAAACCACAGAACATATAAAAAACTACAGCGTTCCCTTTTCATGACTTGAACGTGGTCACAGATGTCCTGATGTGTCCATAGATAAAATTCCGTATCTATGTTATCATTAACCTAATTTTTTTCATCTTGCATGCTGCGAAAACATGAACATTTTCTCGAAAACCTGAAATAAATCCGAGTACTTACAGTAATTATTTGTGTTCTAAGCTGCAATGGATAGTTTTGAAGAGTGTAAAATTGAACAACGAGAATTGCGTCCCAGCGATGAGTAAGTTTATAGACAATCGAAAAATGGAGTATGTCTTATTTTTAGATTCTGATTCTTTAGGTTCAGGCTTTATTCTAGTTTCAATTTTGTAGTTTAGAAACTACAGGGTTCTGTGTTTTGTTGCAGGTTTCCAGCTGACCAAAAGGTCAAGATAGAAGATGTGGACATCTCCGAACATTTTGTGGATGGAATAAGTGTTTATGATAGACTAGATAATGTCGACCTCATTATAAAAAATGAAAAACGTGATACTCTGTTCGAAGATCATGATGCACATTCAAATGATTTGAATGGAAAACATGGCAAATATCACATTTTGGACTCAGTTTCTTCCTCAAAACATTACAAATGTATGAAATGTGATTATACAGCAACTCAGAAGGATGATCTTGAAAAACATGTCGATTCCAATCATTCTAGTATTGGGCACAAATGCCCTCTGTGTGATCATCGTTTTAAGGACAAAGTAACTCTCAAAATACATGTAGATGCTGTTCATCTGAAATTGAAACTGCACAAGTGTCATCAGTGTGATTATTCTGCTAGTCGGAAAGGAACTCTCAAAGGACATATAGATGCTATTCATTTGAAATTGAGGCAATTCGAGTGTCAGCATTGTGATTATTCAGCAAGTCGGAAATCACATCTGACAGCACACATAAAAGCTGTCCATTTTAAATCGAAAAATATCGAGGGCGAATATTCTGAAAATGAGAAAGAAACTCTCAAAGCACCCAGGTGTGATCAGTGTGAATCTTCTTCGAATAGGAAACAACATGTCAAAAGACATATACAGTGTTCTCATTTGGACTCAAATTTGAAATTGAAGCAATACCAGTGTGACAAATGTGATTATTCTACAAGTAATAAAGGAAACCTCAGAACTCATAATTCTTTTCATCTGAAGGCGAATCAGTACAAGTGCCCCCATTGTGAATATTCTGCAGATCTTCAAAGATCTCTCAAATTACATAAAAGTTCTGTGCATTTGAACTTGAAGCAATATCAGTGTTTCCAATGTAGTTTTTTCTCAGGAGTAAAGGGAAACCTCATAAATCACATAAACGCTGTTCATTTGAAGTTGAAACAATACAAGTGTCCATTCTGTGATTATGCTGCAAGTGTGAGGCGAACTCTGAGAAGGCATATAGATTCTGTTCATTTGAAGACGAAAACACAAAAGTGTAGCTAGTGTCATTGTTCGGCAATTTAAAAACGAGCCATAAAAACAAACTGAAAAATCATATTGATTCTGTTCATTCGAATGTGAAGAAGTATGAATTGTCACTCATGTGAGCAAATCGAAAAAGTGATCTAACAAACAAAGACTATCCATTTGCTGTACAACTATACTTATTGAATAAAATGAACAAAAGTTGTAATTTGAAGAATGAATAGAAATGTAAAATGCTTTTTTCTATTTATTTATTGCTGACCCCTAAACCACAATTTTATAATATTTGTGTCTGATTTTTTTTTTGTGATTTACAACACGGTCTTGTATCAATATTTTCACGCTCCTAGCAGAAACAACCTGTCTGTTCTCAACAAGTCAACAACGCAATCTGTATTTACAGTTTAAAAACTACAGCGTTGCCTTCTCATGGCTTGTATAAAGACGGGATTAGTAGTCACAGTATCCCATAGCGCTGATGTGTTCATAGATAAAATAATCTATGAGATTACCATTAACCTAATTTTTTCGTCTTGCATGCTGCGAAAACATGAACATTTTCTCGAAAACCTGAAATAATTCCGAATACAGTAATTATTTGTGTTCTGAGCTGCAATGGATAGTTTTGAAGAGTGTAAAATCGAACATGAAGAATTGGATTCTGGTGATGAGTAAGTATAAAGATTGAATAATTTTCGACAAATGGAGTAAGTCTTATTTTTTACTCAATTCTGATTCTATCGGTATAGGCTTTATTCCAGCTTCATCTAGTTTCCAGACTACAAGGTTCTGTGTTTTGTTGCAGGTTTCCAGCTGACCAAAAGGTCAAGATAGAAGATGTGGATATCTCCGAACATTTCGTGGATGAGAACAGTGTTTATGATAGGCTAGATAATGTCGACCTCATCATAAAAAATGAAAACTCTGATACTCAGTTCGAAGATTCAAATGATTTGAGTGGAAAACATGGCAAATATCACATTTTGGACTCAGTCTCTACCTCACAACATTACAAATGTCTGAAATGCGATTATACAGCAACTCAGAAGGATGATCTTGAAAAACATGTCGATTCTGATCATTTTAGTATTGGGAAAAAATGCCCTTTGTGTGATCATCGTTTTTATAATAGAGGAACTCTCAGAAAGCATATAGATGGTGTCCATCTGAAATTGAAACTGCACAAGTGTCATCAGTGCGATTATTCTGCAAGTCACAAAGGAACTCTCAGAAGACATATAGATGCTGTCCATTTGAAATTGAGGCAATTCGAGTGTCAGCATTGTGATTATTCAGCGTTTCAGAAATCAAATCTGAAAGGACACATAAAAGCAGTCCATTTGAAATTGAAAACACTCAAGGGCGAATATTCTGAAAATGAGAAAGAAACTCTCAAAGCACACAGGTGCGATCAATGTGAATATTCTTCGAGTGAGAAACGTTATCTCAAAAGACATATACGACGTGTTCATTCAGACCCAAATTTGAAATTGAAGCAGTACCAGTGTGACAAATGTGATTATTCTACAAGTGATAAAGGAAACCTCAAAACTCATAACTCTTTTCATCTGAAGGCGAAGCAGTACAAGTGCCCCCATTGTGAATATTCTGCAGATCTTCAAAGAGCTCTCAAATTACATAAAAGTTCTGTTCATTTGAATTTGAAGCAATATCAGTGTTTCCAATGTGGTTATTTCTCAGGAGGGAAGGGAAACCTCATAAATCACATAAACGCTGTTCATTTGAAGTTGAAACAATACAAGTGTCCATTCTGTGATTATGCTGCAAGTGTGAGGCAAACTCTGAGAAGACATATAGATTCTGTTCATGTGAAGGCGAAAAAACAAAAATGTAGCTAGTGTCATTGTTCAGCAATTGAAAAACAAGCCGAAAAAACATATCGATTCTGTTCATTCGAGTGAGATGAAGTATGAACGTCACTCATGTGATTATGCAGCAAATCAAATAAGTGATCTAACAAAACAAAGACTATTCATTCGCTGTACAACTATACTTATTGAATAAAGGAAACAAAAGTTGCAATTTGTACAATAAACAGAAATATATAATATGTAAAATGTCATTATTTTTTTTTATTTATTGCCGACCCCTAAACCACAATTTTATAATACTTGTGTCTGATTTTTTTGAGTGATTTACAACACGGTCTTGATCTTGTATCAATATTTTCACGCTCCTAGCAGAAACAACCTGTGAACCTGTCTCTTTTTTTAGCAACTGAACGCAACGCAATCTGTATTTACAGTTTGAAAACTACAGCGTTGCCTTTTCATGGCTTTTATAAAGAGGGGATGAGTGGTCACAGATATCCCATTAACCAAAGATTAATAGAAATATATTTCTGTGCATCTGTCATTAACCTAATTTTTTTTCGTCTTGCTTGCTACGATAACATGAACATTTTCTCGAAAACCTGAAATAATTCCGAATACTTACAGTAATTATTTGTGTTCTGAGCTGCAATGGATAGTTTTGAAGAGTGTAAAATCGAACATGAAGAATTGGGTTCTGGTGAAGAGTAAGTTAATAGATTGAATGATAATCGAAAAATGGGAGTATTCTGATTCTTTCGGTTTAGGCTTTATTCTAGCTTCATCTTCGTAGTCTGGAAACTACAAGGTTCTGTGTTTTGTTGCAGGTTTCCAGCTGACCAAAAGGTCAAGATAGAAGATGTGGACATCTCCGAACATTTCGTGGATGAGAACAGTGTTTATGATAGGCTAGATAATGTCGACCTCATCATAAAAAATGAAAAACCTGATACTCAGTTCGTAGATTATAATAAACATTCAAATGATTTGAGTGGAAAACATGACAAATATCACATTGTTGGCCCAGTTTATACTTCACAACATTATAAATGTCTGAAATGTGATTTTACTGCAACTCAGAAGGATGATCTTGAAAAACATGTCGATTCTGATCATTCTAGTATTGGGAGTGAATGCCCTTTGTGTGGTCATCGTTTTTATGACAAAGCAACTCTCAGAAAGCATATAAATGGTGTCCATCTGAAATTGAAACTGCACAAGTGTCATCAGTGTGATTATTCTACAAGTCTGAAATCAAATCTAAAAGAACATATAGATGGTGTTCATCTGAAATTGAAACTGCACAAGTGCCCCCAGTGTCATTATTCTACAAGTCATAGGAAAAGTCTCAGAAGACATATAGATGCTGTTCATTTGAATTTGAAACAATTCAAGTGTCAGCATTGTGATTATTCAGCAGGTCAGAAATCACATCTGACAGCACACATAAAAGCTAAACATTTCAAATCAACACTCAAGGGCGAATATTCTGAAAATGAGAAAGAAACTCTCAAAGCACACAATTGCGATCAATGTGAATATTCTTCAAGTAGAAAACAACATCTCAAAAGACATATACAGCGTGCTCATTCAGTCTCAAATTTGAGATTGAAGCAATACCAGTGTGACAAATGTGATTATTCTACAAGTGATAAAGGAAACCTCAAAACTCATAATTCTTTTCATTTGAAGGCAAAGCAGTACAAGTGCCCCCATTGTGAATATTCTGCAGATCTTCAAAGATCTCTCAAATTACATAAAAGTTCTGTTCATTTGAACTTGAAGCAATATCAGTGTTTCCAATGTGGATATTTTTCGGGAGCGAAGGGAAACCTCATAAAGCACATAAACGCTGTTCATTTGAAGTTGAAACAATACGAGTGTCCATTCTGTGATTATGCTGCAAGTGTGAGGCAAACTCTGAGAAGACATATAGATTCTGTTCATTTGAACAAGAAACAAGCAAGGTATATCTAGTGTCATGAATCGGCAAGTGAAAAACACTTGGAATACATTTAGATTTAAATTGAAGCAACTCAAGTATCACCACTATGGTTATACCGTATGCGTTCATTTTTTTTAACTTTAGGAAAAAATTTTTGAATTTGTCTAACTGTGTCATCAAATTGGAAACAACCTTACTTTACAACCTATAATGAGAAATGGACCTAGATTGTATCCACTCAGAAGATAAAGTTTAATGGTGAAGGAAATATAAATATAATTTATATAACCTAAAAAACTATTTTGTTCGACTCATTTATTCCAAGGCTTGTACGCGAAAAAAATCGTAAGAATTTCCTTGCATCATCAAGAAATGACCGCATGAAAACAATATTGATCTTTGAGAAGTTAATATACTATTAACATTGTTTAAACAATCCTTTTTGAAAACTGCTTTATTTTGTTCGTGTTCGATTTCGGACCACAGAACACTAATATAAAACCATATATCTACTAATACCAATATGGACTATACCCCTGCTTTTTACACTCACAAAGTGAAGCCAAATCTTTGGGAAGGCTTGAGTTGTACGCTTGCGTCAACTGGAAATTCAAAAATTGCGATAAATTTAGAGGTTATGTTTATTCTGAAAGACAACAAGAAAATAGATATCCAGAATGAAAATATGTCACTTAAATGCTTTCAGTTCAATTTTAGAATATGAATAGGAGTCAACAATGATATTAAGGACTTGAAGAAAACGGAATAAAGCGATTGAAACATTTCACATTAAATTGTGAGGTTACGATCGAATCTACTCACATGAAGTTAAGAATGACATACGTTCCACGACATAATACGATGTGTCAGAGAGAGATAGAATCAAAAAAATATTTTTATTCTCAATATTGCCGCACAAGCGCAGATCTGGATTGTTACCAAAGCCCAGCTTCAATTTTGATTGGCTTATTACCCATATAGGAATTATTAGATATATGTATAAAACGTACCGTGTTATCTGTGTTCACCATAGATATAGTGTTCACGGATGAAACCATAGAAGTATATCCGACTTAACCGTAATAGTTTGTGTTCTATGCCTAATATTCCTACAGCAAATCAGAGTTGCCTCTGAGCAAATATTTTGTTTTATTTTATGTAATTTGATTAATTATTTTTTGTTTGAGCTGAAATGGATAGTAATGAAGAGGTTAAAAATGAACAACACTTGAATTTTACAGATAAGTAAGTATGTATATTGAATAATTTAGATAAATATTAGAGCTGTGCAATTCATAATTTCCCATTATCAATTCACTGAGAATCTAGATGAATTGAAACTACAGTACAACTTCAGTAGTTCGGGCAGATATCGGACCGGGACGTGCCCGAACCATCGAGGTGTCCGGATTACTGGAGTGATTTGAATTTATCATATAAAACAACTAAAAATGATCAAAATTGAAGTTTATCAATCAAAACTAAAAAAAATGATTCTTATAAAATAAAACCAAAGTTTACAAATTTCTAATAATGAAAATAAGTTATATGTATACGACTACATATAATATGTATATGTATGTACGCCTACTTTGCACTATGAATGTGAATAATAAATATATATATGAGTGCCCCTAGCTCAGTGGTAGAGCGTTGGAATTCGGACCCAAAGGTCCGAAGTTCAATCCCGAGCTAGGAAAGAAATTTTCTAGTCTCGGTAGGGGCCACCATTCTCACTGTTGGGTCAAAAATTAACAGTGCTGTGCCTAAAGTGGCGTAAGGACACAGTAACAAAGCCTACACAGAACACAACTGCTTACTCCGAACTCGGCACAAGTTACAAGCTTCGAAGCTTGTAATTTCAGAGGGGTCTCCACAGGAGTAATCAGGATAAACAATATATTATCAATATCAATCAATATAAGAACATGCACCTTATCTTCTATTTTTTTGAAAAATATGAATCAATTTTACTTTTGAATCATTTTTGATGTATAAATAATATAAGTGGCTTTGTTTCTGATCCTTTTCAAAAGTAACAAGTTTTCAGGGAGAAGATTCTTCTCCTCACTCCTGATGATGCGGCCAGCGCCCCGTGACGTTTTCAACCCGTCCTACAACTGTTTTGTACAAGTTCAGACAAGAAAATTATATTGTTTTGCATATGAATGTTCTCGCGCCCGGATTTCAGAGGTGAAAATTTCAAACTGCCCGAATCAAAGCAGTGCCCGAATTACTGGAGTGCCCGGGCTAGCGAGTGTCCGAACTACTGAAGTTGTACTGTAGTTTCATACTTGAACAACTCGTCATTCTTGAATATTATGCCTGTGAATCTGTTTTATTTCAAATAACTTGAAAGTTATTTAGAAATTACTAATTTTTATGATTTGTTAAAGCCATTCAGAGAACGAGTACCCGAAGGTCAAAATAGAAGAAGTGGACATCACCGAAACTTTTGTGGATGGGTACAAAATTTATGATAGACTAGATTATGCCAATCTTCTTGTGAAGAATGAAAAAACTTGTGATGAAATCGAATATATTGATGAACAATCAATTGATTTGAATGTGAAACATGAAGAAAATAACACAACCGACTCAGTTGTAGACTGCAAAAATAATCTGACAGGATATATTGATTCGGTTCATTCGAATTTACTACAGTATGAATGCCACATATGTGGTTATGCTACAAGTAATAAAATAAATCTCACAAAACATATAAATTATTTTCATGCAGCAGTGAACATTTCAAGTGTTAAAAAAGAACCCGAGACACATATGAATTATGTTCATTTGAAATTGAAACAATTCAAGTGCCAGCAATGTGATTATTCTGCCAGTCTGAAACAAACTCTTAAAAGACATATAGAAGCTGTTCATTTGAAATTGAAACAATTCAAGTGTCACCAATGTGATTATTCGACCAGTCAGAAAGGCTCTCTCAAAATTCATGAAGATGCTGTTCATTTGAACTTGAAACAACACAAGTGTCCCAAATGTGATTATTCTGCAGTTCAAAAAGGAACTCTCAATAGACATATAAATTCTGTTCATTTGAAGTTGAAACCATACAAGTGTCATGAATGTTGTTTTTCAACATGTGCGAAAGGACATCTCAAATTGCATATGGATGCCATTCATTTGAACTTGAAGAAACACAAGTGTCAGCAATGTGAATATACTACAAGCCATAAACCAAATCTCAGAGTACACATAGATGCTGTTCATTTGAAATTGAAGCAATATCAATGTCACCTTTGTGATTATTCTGTAAGTCGAAAAAATAGGCTCGTAAGTCATATAGGTAAAGTTCATTCGAATCAAGTGATGGACAAAATCTCAAAAGACACATAAGATAATGTTCATTTGAACTTGAAAGAACACAAGAAAGTGTTAAAAATGTGATTATGCTGCCTGTGAGAAAGGTGTACAATTTATCTTGAAATAATAAATCGTTTTATTTGCCCCACCTTAATTATTGGAAAAGTTGCTTCACTCTTGAATCCAACAAGCCATGTAAATATAAGTATACAGCTTTTTTTTGATCCGGTTTATTTTCGAAAGACTGCTGAATTGTTCTAATTTCTAACTGCAAGTGAAACTTGTATTAAATCAGATGAGCAAAATATTCATTTTGAAATACTTCGACGATGTTTACGTGATTGACACACTGCGTCGAATGAAAATAGGGTGTTGCCACATAGTACTTCATGGCTTGCATAGAGAGGGCTTTGGCCACAGAACATCCTCATGTCCACCTGGTCTGTGATATGTCCTGATAAAACCACAGACCAACGATTATTTTTTTTTGGTCTGTGATAAAACCTTTATTTTTACTGTAAAAATACTTATTATATATAAATATATATATTAGTATTATTTGACTTCAAAGCTATAATGGATAGGTTTGAAAATGTTGAAACGGGACAACAAGAATTAAGTTCTGGAGATAAGTAAGTGTATAAAATAAATATACAAATATAGTACCTACTCAAAACAATTTCGAGATATTTATGTATCACAGTTATTTTTATTATTTGTTGCAGCACCGATAACCTGAATATCAAAATAGAAGAAGTGGAAATCTCCGAACATTTTGTGGATGAGAGCGGAATTTATGATAGAGAAGATTATATCAATCTTCACGTGAAGAATGAAAAATCTTGTGATGAATTCGAAAATATTGATGAACAATTAAATGATTTCAATGTTAAACCTGAAGAATATAACACAATGGACTCAGTCGTGGACATCAAAAGTAAGTACGAATGCGAGATATGCAGTCATGCTACAAGTGATAAAGCAAATCTCAGAAGACATATAGATGCTGTTCATTTGAAATTAAAGAAACACAAATGTGATCAATGCGAGTATTCTGCATATCGGGCAGGAACTCTCAAGATACATAGAGATTCCGTTCATTTGAAATTGAAACCATATCAGTGTCATCTTTGTGAGTATACTCCGAGCCGTAAAAGAGATCTCCAATCACATATAAATGCTGTTCATTTAAACTTGAAGCAATACAAGTGCGTCCAATGTGATTATACTGCGAGTCTTAGACGACATCTTAAATCACATATAAAAGCTATCCATACAAAATTGATACAATACCAGTGTCACAAATGTGATTATTCTGCAAATAAGAAAAGAAACCTTAAAGTGCATATAGATTCTGTTCATTTGAAATTGAAGGAATATCAATGTCATCTTTGCGATTATTGTGCCTGTCTGAAAAGGAATCTCAAAGCACACATAGAAGTTGTGCATTTGAATTTGAAATACCAATGCCCGTCTTGTGATCATGCTACAAGTCACAAACGACATCTTAAAAGACATATAGATGGCGTCCACTTGAACTTGAAAAAACAAAAGTGCCCCCTCTGTGAATTTGCCAGTAGTGCAAAAGATTCCATCACAAGACATATAAAATCTGTCCATTTGAAATTGAAGGAATATCAATGTCAACTTTGTGAACACTCTACAAGTGAGAAAAAACATCTCAAAACCCATATAGATTCTGTTCATTTGAAGTTGAAACCATATAAGTGTCATCTTTGTGAGTTTTCTGCAAATCAGAAAGGACATCTCAAATTGCATATGGCTGCCGTTCATTTGAACTTGAAGAAACACAAGTGTCAGCAATGTGAATATACTACAAGCCATAAACCGAATCTCAAAGTACACATAGATGCTGTTCATTTGAAATTGAAGCAATATCAATGTCACCTTTGTGATTATTCTGTAAGTCGAAAAAATAGGCTCGTAAGTCATATAGGTAAAGTTCATTCGAATCAAGTGATGGACAAAAAAAAAGACACATAAGATAATGTTCATTTGAACTTGAAAGAACACAAGTGTTAAAAATGTGATTATGCTGCCTGTAAGAAAGGTGTACAATTCATCTTGAAATAATAAATCGTTTTATTTGTCCCACCTTAATTATTGGAAAAGTTGCTTCACCTTGAATCCAACAAGCCATGAAATATAAGTATACAGCTTTTTTCTGGTCAGGTTTATTTTCGAAAGACTGCTGAATTGTGCTAATTTCTAACTGCAAGTGAAACTTGTATTAAATCAAATGAGCAAAATATTCATTTTGAAATACTTCGACGATGTTTACGAGATTGACACACTGCGTCGAAAGAAATTAGGTTGTTGCCACATAGTACTTCATGGCTTGCATAGAGAGGGCTTTGACCCCAGAACAGCCTCATAAATAACCTGGTGGTCTGTGATATCACAGAATACCTAACTAACTAGATAGGTATTCTGTGGTGATATGTTCTGATAAAACCACAGACCAACGATTATTTTTATTGGTCTGTGATAAAACCTTTGGAAATATCTGTAAAATTTGGTAAAATATCATTATTTTTACTGTAAAAATACTAGTATTATTTGACTTCAAAGCTATAATGGATAGGTTTGAAAATGTTGAAACGGGACAACAAGAATTAAGTTCTGGAGATAAGTAAGTGTATAAAATAAATATACAAATATAGTACCTACTCAAAACAATTTCGAGATATTTATGTATCACAGTTATTTTTATTATTTGTTGCAGCACCGATAACCTGAATATCAAAATAGAAGAAGTGGAAATCTCCGAACATTTTGTGGATGAGAGCGGAATTTATGATAGAGAAGATTATATCAATCTTCATGTGAAGAATGAAAAATCTTGTGATGAATTCGAAAATATTGATGAACAATCAAATGATTTCAATGTTAAACCTGAAGAATATAACACAATGGACTCAGTCGTGGACATCAAAAGTAAGTACGAATGCGAGATATGCAGTCATGCTACAAGTGATAAAGCAAATCTCAGAAGACATATAGATGCTGTTCATTTGAAATTAAAAAAACACAAATGTGATCAATGCGAGTATTCTGCATATCGGGTAGGAACTCTCAAGATACATAGAGATTCTGTTCATTTAAAATTGAAACCATATCAGTGCCACCTTTGTGGTTATTCTGCAAGTCTGAAACCAACTCTAAATCAACATATAAAGGCTGTTCATTTAAACTGGAAGCAATACAAATGTGTCCATTGTGATTATACTGCCAGTCGTAAAGGACATCTTAAATCACATATAAATGCTATCCATACAAGATTCAAGCAATAACAGTGTCGCAAATGTGAATTGAAGACTCATATAGGGACAGTTCATTTAAAATTGAAAGAATATTCTTTGAATCAGAAAGGAAATTTTGAAATTGAGGACACACAAGTGTCAGCAATGTGAGCTTTTTGCACATAACAAAGGAAATCTCAAAAAACATATAGATGCTGTTCATTTGAAATTAAAGAAACACAAATGTGACCACTGACATTCTGCGTATTGGAAGGAACCACATGGATTCTATTCACTTGAAATTGAAGCAATAGTACCAGTGTGAGAAATGTGATTATTCTACTTATTTGAAAGCAAATCTGTAGACTCATATAGAGGCAGTTCATTTAAAATTGAAGGATTTCCAGTGTGAGAAATGCGATTATGCAGCAAGTCGAAAAAGTACTATCGGAAAACATGTCGCATCAGTCCAAATAATGTGAATTAATTGTGTTATTCGAGAATCCATGGGACAATAAATACGATAGAAACGTACTTGTGTTTTCTTTATTTCACAATTTCAAATAGGGTTCTACGGTTCAACTTTCTTGATCTAAGTATAAGAAAGAATATATTTACAAATTATATCATTTCTAGCTGAAAATTTCTACAATAAAGTATTAATTTATTGAAGTCAAAGGAAAACATAACCTATATAAGTTTCGATATGGACACAGAACATCCATCCTGTTTCGAACTTTGACCATAGAACTTATAATACTATAAGTTCTATGACTTTGACCATTCATGTTCTATGATTGTTTGTATTCAAATGTCAAAAATCCAAAGCGATGATGGGATCGAAGAAAATCGAATTTTGAATTACAAACTCTCCCTCTTGTACGAACTATGCGGAAGCTCTAAAAGTCTTCAAAGCATTCCAGTATGTCCAAAGAGACGACCATTGTCTTTATTTACGACACCAAAAAGCTGCAAAATGAAGAAGACGACCCTGCTACCGCGATATTATATTTCCACCCGACCTGGGTATCTGACCACCAAAAAACCGTATTATGCGGCCAACTCATAGGAATCATACACTGCATACGCAAAGTGTTCAACATCCCGCAAGTAATAACTCTTGAAAGTGGAAAGTTCTTCGTTAATAATGTGGACGGAAGGTATTTGCTAGCTGTTGGTACAGATAGAAATGTCCCTGATTGGGCTTTATTGCACAGGAACAATCTCCTCAAGTCTCTCATTGAGTTTTATCACAAGGACATTGAAGAAATGGCTTCCATTTACGGAAACTCTGATGCTCTTTCAGCGAAGATGTACCATATGTGCGAAACATACTTGAAGATAATTTCTTTCGGGGGTAACATATTTTCCATTATACCTTCCATCAATTTACCCAAAAGCGCATCAAATGTTTTTATAGAAACCCTGAATATACTTCAGTATTGCCAAACTTTCGATAGTGTTCTAGGAGGTCTAATTTTGCATCATAACAAAGTCGTAGCGACTCAATTATCGCCTTATTTGACGAAAATGATAGTTTTAACCGATCCTTATAGGATTAAGAGCCCTGCTGAGACTCTAACTACTAAGTTTCATTTACCCATTGGAGTACAAATGTTAGAGGTGTACATCTCGAAGTTCGAGTACGACAATTTGGATAAATCGTCTTCTCAACTGAGGAAAGTGTTTGAAAACTACGAGGATATGGTGAAGAAAGCTCCAAGAACTGAAAATTCTGATTATACAAACGACATAGTGCCAAATTTGAAAAGGGACTGTTCACTATTTTTCACAGCTGTCCCAGAAGAAGACAACGAAATATCACCGAACAAAAATGTAGACGCCACCATTATACGTTTGAAAAAACCGTCTAGACCAAAATTCTTGAACCTGACGAACAAAATTTCAGACTTGAAAGAAGTCGCTCAAAGCGGCACGAAAACTCCTTACACTCCTTTCACCGGGAACCCAAGTGTTATTTCAACACCAATGACCGATTTGAAGAAAGTTTTACACATCAACACTTATTCTATATGTACAGACCCTGAAGCTACGGAACAAACGGACTTAGATGTGGAAAACGAGGAAAATTCCAAACGCGAGAGGTCCCTCAGTTTGAAATCTCCTGAGGAAGAAAACGGAGAGATATCAAAGATGGAAAACGGTACATCTGATTTGGTGGAACCTTCCAAAGAAAATGGTGAAGTTTTGGGTGAAAGTAAAGACACAGATTTGTCAGAAAAGGAGGTTATCAATGGGGACACGATGAACGAGGAAAAGATCCTCAAGATTGATTCCGAGAAACCAGACAGAATAATCAAAAGGAAAAGTTTAACCTTACCGTTAAAATCCTTGAGTATAGATTCGGGAATAACTCAAGATAAGTCAGATGTTACCATGTCCGGTCTACTTACCCCATTAATGCAAAAACTGAGCTCTCTAGCATTCGAAAAAAGAAGCGGTAATTTCACTCCGACTCCTCTAGAACACAAAGACATCATTCCCCTTTTCAAGAAACTAAGCAACAACGAAGAATCCAAAAGCCAAATAGAAACAACTGGGGGTTCCCCGATAAAATGCGTTTTATTCATTTGCGGTCAACAAGACACAGTTTTCAACATGCTGGTCAAATCAGAAGTTATGGACAAGGAAGATCTGGTACTTTCCCTGTGGGAATTGTGCACCAGAAAACTGGGGGACCTGGAGAAACAGCTGCATCAATGCATGGAGCCCTATTCCGGTAACTCTGTACCCGAACAAGAACCTTACAGTTTTCTGTGTTTGGACAGTCAGTGGGACACGATGAAGCGTGGTGGGCCTTGGGAAACCGGAGAGATGACCTCGTTGTCCAAGCTACACAGGGACTTCCAAAATAACGACAACATCACCGAAATATTGTGCAAAGGTAATGATAACATTCTGTACGGGGTTCATACTGGAGATTCTGAAATTTTTTATCATCAATCTGAGAGTGCCAACGGGGGGCTTCCTACCCCCTCTGATTCCATGGGACACGTGCCGATGCGGGCTAAGCGTAGCCTCGAAAGGGATCACGCCATAGTTTTGTTGTAGGATTAGAGTCCACGTTTGGACATGAATGTCGGTCGTTGTAGAGAAAGTATTTTTTTGAAAATGTTGATTTTTCGATGGCAGTTTTACATATTTTATAGTGTATCGAAATGTTTCCTTCCAAAAGTATCTACCAAAGATTTTGATTGTTGAATTGTTTGCGGCAAAGTGGAATATTCAGTCCCGTCTACATAAAGGGTAGAGGGCACCAAGGTTGGGAGAATTTCAACATCAAAAATGTCACTTTTAAACTGTGAACAAAGGAAAAGTTCAGAATATTGAAATTTGTTTAGCCGATTTCTCAAAAAAGTCACATCTCTAAAAGTCAAAGTACTGTGTACAAATTCAAGAACTTATGGAATTTACTACTTTACTCTCTACCCTTTCTCTTTTTAAGCATTACTTGACTAATTTAATTTTGTAGATGTATGTATAGACTGTGATTTTACATTCCTTTTTCTATATGTTATAACCTTCGTTGTTCATCAAATATAGTTTTAAATAGTACTTATTCATCTTTTTTATCTACCTCAAGAAATAAATAAAATACATTACCACTAACAATAAAATATATATATATTTACCCCACATATATGTAAAAATAACATTCACAAGTTTAGTTCCAAAGGTGTCGATATTATTTACAAGAATTCCCCTAAATTCCTATAAACTGTCTCATAATTCTATCTTGGCTTTCTCCGCCTTGTCTTTTTTCATCTGATGATCGAGGGCCCTGTATAATTGGTAGCACTGGGAAACAGCAATGAAAATATTCACGCTGAATAAGTTGTAATTTTTCGGTATGATAACCAGAGAATATCTGGACCATATCAATCCCGTGGCTGCCAAGGCACAAGTTTGGGGGACACTGAGGGCTTCGGCAGGTCTTTGAAGGTCGCTTATTCCAGCAATGACGAGGCCCCATTTAAAAGCTGGGGCCCAGAAAAATATTGTTTTTGGACCAGCTGGGTGTCTCCACAGAGGCTGCAGTTTGGATGGGATGAATTTATCTAAGAAAGCCATCTCTAAATTTGCTAACTACACTTTCCTTTTTGATTTAATTAAAAGATAATCTAGTTACGAAAGTTTTAATTTGTAATTTTGTATTCAAGGTCAAATTCTAACCTCAGTCCATAGAATTGAAATATAGGTCAAGGTGAAACATTTACACTGCAACCAGGATTTTTTCCAAGATTTTCTGAAATGTTTTATGTCGAACTAAACAAGTTTTGTGCTTAATATGAGAAATTTAATGTTGCTTATCCATTTCGAACTCTTCCTATGAGCCCAACCATAGATTTTGTTCCAATTGCCGGAATTCTGAACACAGCCCGTTGAATCGCTTTGGCAACGGAAAACGACATACAAAAGCGCCATCTTGAAAATCCCAAGTTGAAAAGTAATTTCTATTTATGGAAAAACGTATGTACAATTGTTGGGTTTATTTTCACCCCCTAATCTGAAGCCATCACGAACTCATATTCCATCCCAAAGCTTGCGTTAATATATGAGAAGAAATCTAATGAGAGTTTCTGTTTTTTCAAGGACCAACTGAAGCCGCTTCATGCTGTTTGGTGTGATTCAAATGTGTTGTTGAGAAAACGATTTGAGGTGGAACATCCATAAATAAATTAATCAAAGTGAGTGAAATGCTTGATTTAAAGGTGTAGCTATGTTAAATTCATGATTTCGTAGATGGCGGACGTAGATAAGTTCAGCGATGCGGAACTGAGGACAAAGTTGATGGAATACGGATTCCCGGCGCTCCCCATCACCGGCACGACGCGTAAAGTCATGGTGAAGAAGCTCAAACTCCTCATGGAGAACAAAAACTCCAAAAAGGTCGACTCCAGAAGATCCCTTGGCAAATACTCCAGCGAGGATGATAGCGACACCGATGTCAAGGCTGTTAGGAATAAAAGAAGGGTAACCATGGCTGCGCCACCCATGCAACCCCCAACCAATATCCCAACTCTCAAAAAAACAACCAGGATCGTCGAAACTACCATTGAGGAGGATGTAGGTTTGGTGAGTCGTTCTGAGTTAGTTTGCTGAGTATTGTGGGTTTTAGATTCCGAAAACGTCAACCGGGAGTGTAACTTCAACAAGAACGTCTAGGATTGTGCAAAACGCGCAGAACGAGTATGATACAGGCTCGGATTCCGAGTCTGAGATAATAAGAAGTAGCCAAATCAGTTCTTCCGGAGCAGATAAAAGTAGCGGTAAGTCGATTATTGAGTTGAAATTGGCGGTTTTTCACGTGTGGTTTACAGGGAAACAGTTCAATCTTACGTCGTCCTTCAATAGCGCTGTGAGTTCCAGGGAATCGCCTAAAAAAACTTTGGATACTTCGTACAGCAGGACGTTTTCATCGTCTATCGATAAACCTGCTGCTTTTTCTTCGCCAGTCTTGTCCGATAATAACACTGAGGAGTTCAGCGATAGATTGAATAGTATCAGATCGAGACTTACAGGTTGGTGCTTTGAATATTCCTTAGTTTTGTGAATCTTTGAATTTCCGGTTTTTTGTAGGAGTCGACAGGAACACTTATTCGTCTCCTTCTGCCGAAACCAAATGGTCGGCTACGGATAAAGAGGATCCACCTTTTTTGTCCAATTTTACCAAGAGATTGTCTCAGTTGTCCTCCGCTTCGAAATATAGGAATGAAGTGATTAAGGAACAAGAAACGAACGGGGCGACTTCTTATTTGCGATCTCCTCAATACAGGTACATTTTTTGTGATTGATTTAAGTGTCAGTTGTCATTTGTCAAATAAAATGACGGTTCAGGTTTTGACAGCTGTCAATGTCATTTTTTGATGTTTCAGTGTGAGATCGTCGATGAGACCCAGAGAGTACCAGGATTACGGAAGACCCAGCCACAACGATCGTAACTTCTTGAAGGACAACTTGGTGCCGTTCACTGTCCTGCTGGTGGCCGTCCTATTCTTCCTGTTTGTGGGCTTCATCTATCTGGGCATGAGATCGGACACCGGCCTGGAAACGACCGGTAAGGTTCCCTCGGTTCAAGAGAACCCCTACGAGATTTAGATCTTGTTGATTTGGGGGGTGACAGGGAGTTTTAAAGTCGCTAAACGATTCGAAATGTGCCTTATTGTTGTCGGAGGTTGTGCCATTCTCGATCTGTACGAGAGGAATTGCTCCAGTTTTAATGTTGTTGTTTTTTTATCATTTTCACCCAGTAGAGATGCTCTCTCGAAATGTCAGCCGTCAAAATTTGTGGAATTGACGTATGTCATGATTGAAGTGACGTATGTCACTTTGAAGTTGACGTATGTCATAGAAATGACGTATGTTACTTCGACGTTGACGTATGTCACTTTGACGTGGACGTATGTCATTTTGACGTTGACGTTTGGCACTAGACAATGTTAATTATGTTTATATCTGTTTTTAATCAAATTTTGCGATTGTGAATGAGCTTTTGTGGAAAAGTGTTGTTTTTAACCCGTTCAGTGGTCCTGTGCCGGCCTATTTAGTGAGAATCTCCGAAACCATGTACTTTGTTCTTGAATAAACAATAAATATTTTGCACTATCGAAACCAGTTCTTTTTTTCCGCAAACACCTCCGATTTTCCTACGAATCTAGGTCGGTTCGCCCAAAATATTTATTGGTTATTGAGGGACGGAGCAGCGGCGCCTTTTTTGACGCTGGGGATGCCTTTCCAGGTGTCCGAGCGCCGATCTGCGATTTCAACAAGAATCCGAGAGACGCGAGAGGGGTAAATTGCGTGTTGGAGGGGGACGTAGAGAAGGCGGTGAACTTGCTGAAGCCGCTGAAGGCGGAGCTAAAGGAGAGGGCGGTGCGGAGCTACTGCGACGGCTCGGAGGCGAGGAGCGGTCGCATGCTGGATCGCGACGTGGTGGAGTTCGTCAAGGCGAAGTTCAAGGTGCAGGTAAGTTCAGATTTTTAGTTTCCATGGACGCGGTTTTGGAGGGGGAAGGTGAGGCGGAGCTATATAGACGACTGGAGGTCGATTTTTCGGGGCTGGCTCGACGGTGAACACGCCCTATTGGTGTGTTTCGGAGTTATCTTAATACATAAAACAGAGTTGTTGGTTACACCATTTATAACTCGAGATCGGATGGACTGTTTGTTATGAAACTTCATTTATGGATTCGTCTACGGCCTGGTTATTATAAAATACATTGAAACTCTGAAAAATTCGATGAAAAATTTGTTTATGTAGGAAATGCTTTTCCTCCTTTTGAATAAGGCCACTAGGTATCGCTACGGTTAATGGCTCTTATCTAGACACTGTAGCGTAGTCGTGAAGGTACTATATTTGATATTATCGCCACTAGATGGCGATGGTAATTACGATTTGTGAAATCCACCGTGAGTAGGTATCATTTAGGCGAAACAAAGTCCGCCGGGCCAGCTAGTTTGGGATTAAAAAAATTCTTCGTTTGGGTGCATCAGAAATCTGGTCGTAGCAACTTGACCTTGGAAGTTAGAAGGATGAAATTTTTTAGAAATGATATTGAAGTCTTGCTGTACGTTTTGTACTTCGATTCTGACGAAAAAAAACTACAGGGTGTTCACAAAAAAGGCCGAATTTCGATTTGAGTTCTAACTTGAATGAAGATTAAAAAAAATGGCCTGATTCGTGGATAGTCTCGAAAGATGAGCAGAAAGAGGGGAAAAAGTCGTAGTTGGCAATGGGCAATGCTTTTAATGGTCCATTTGTAACCAATTTTTCCCAATAAAGTTGCATTTTCTTCAAAGAAAAACAGTGGGAAATTACTTTCAATGAAAAGAACCATAGACATATTCAGGGTGAGTCTTTGACTTGTACACATATTTTGAATGTAGATTCTTGAGACCAAAAGAAACCTTTTTTTCATTTTCCATTTTCCCGAATTCGGCTCTGTTAAAAAGATAGAGCCATTTGAAAAAAAAGAGCCAAATACGTGCCTGATACGATTCTCCGGATTCATATTTCTCGATTGAAAATGTGTTAATACATTCAGGGAATACTGAAGTACTAACCTTATTTGAATAAGAAATAAGGAACAGAATAATACACATATACAGGGTGAGTCTTTGACTTGTACATATATTTTGAATGTAGATTCTTGGGGCCAAAAGAAACATTTTTTCCATTTTCCCGAATTCGGCTCTGTTGAAAAGATATAGCCATTTGAAAAAAAATTGGGCCAAATACGTTTCTGATACGATTCCTTGGATTCGATGCAGAGTTCATATTTCTCGATTAAAATTGAGTTAGTACATTTAGGAAATACTCCAGTACTAACCTTGTTGGAATAAAAATGGTACAAACACGATATTTCCTAACAAAAATACTAACAACTTGTTCATATTTTCCTCGATATCCCAAAAATATCTCATAAAGAATGTTTTTCAATCAATTTATCAGAGTTTATGGATTTTCGACGCCCTGTATCTTTCAAACGGAACCGAATTTTGGCAAGTGGTATAGGAAAAAATTTTTGCGTTCGATGAGAGGAATCTACAGTAAAAATAAATGTACAAGTCAAAGACTCACCCTGTATACTCCATTCGCTTTTATGATATATCCCGGAATGTTAGGTTATAGTCATTTTTCTATCAGTTGAATAAGCAACGTTGTCCTTTCTACATAGAAGTCGCAGTCATTACGTATTTACCGAAATGTTTATTTGCTTTGGCGAAATAATGAATTTGAGAAAATTTTATGTGAATTCAATAATCACAAAGACCTGGCGAATGAAGAAACTCTTTTCTCTGTTAATACTGGAAATTTTCCACGTAAATAAACATGGTTGGAAGATTCAGTTATGCTATTTTCTTGCAAGGAAATCAAGAATCGAGTGTTGAAATGTTACTGAAAAATAATGGAAAGAAAAGTCCGTTACTTTGTGATAGTTCATTCGAAAAAAGAATAAAAGTACTCGAATAACCCGACAGAAAAACTTCTAAACGAACAGACAGACCTATGGAATTCCCCACTTTTCAAAATTCTCAAGAAATAAGCTTACAGAAGACATTTAAATACCTTTTTGCGGCACAGTTAAACCTCAAAAGAACTAACTCCATTTGCAAAAGTTGGCAACGTCTCTGAGATTTATTTGACATTTCACGAGTACCAACCTGCGTCAGTTTTAAGTAAAAAACTTTATAAACCTAAATCATGGCCAATCGGGATACTTTATAAAAGTGAATGGAGTATACCTTGAGAATTTGTCGTTTTTACTGGTCAAATTAATGATGAAGTACTCGTTCGTCACCTGTCATTGTTACAACCTCAGTTAGCAGCGTTGCCAAATGTTTCTTAACAGTTTATGAGTAAAGAAAGGTATGACATTATCTAATGGCAACGAGTGACATGACTTCAATCCGAATATAAACGGGTAGTGGGATTGGACGATGAAAATGAGAATTGAATGGCGAAAAAAAATTCCAGTCTCCTTTTCTTCTAGGACGATTCGAGAATATTGACCGATCTGAGGAACTTGCAAGTGTTGGCGCTAAAGAACCCCTCCTGGGGCATCTCTATCGTCCAAGCTGGACCAAACGACGAGATCAACGTCGTCAAAACGTTGGTGAGTACCCTTCGAAGAAAAAATCGAACCGGTTGAGAACAAAATCGTTGACTTTCACCCCGTCTAGGACAAATTGGGCTTCGACAGGGTGGCCCATCCGATCTACATGACCATCCTCGACCCCGCGATACCCTGGTCTTGCAGCATGGCCAAGACCTTCTTCGCGGCGGTCAGAACCGTCTTGATCCTCTGCGGTATAGCGGGAGCGGTCTACGCCTCAAATTTGGGCTACAAAAAGTACACGATGTACCAGAAGAGGCGTCGGAACGAGATCATAGGTCTGGTCGAGCGGATCCTGGAGGTGCTGCAAAGTTCCGAGGGCGAGAACAACTATTTCGTCATCAACCACGTGAGGGACATGATCATACCGGTTACGCAACGGAAAGGTTCGTGTTCAAGGTTCTCGTTCGATTCGAAAATTGACCTTTTCCTGTTTAGCCAAAGACGGGATATGGAAGAAGGCCGTGGAGTTCATCAACGAGAACGAGTCCAGGGTCAGGACCGAGATCCAGGTGGTGCAGGGGGAGGAATACTTGGTTTGGCGATGGGTGGGCAGCAGCAACCTCAGTATGAAGTGAGTACTTTCGATATTTCTATAGGAAAAGACGAGGCAACGCCGCAAGGACGGTTGGCAGACCTGGAAAAGGACCTTTTTGTAGTTTTCCCTCTTTTAGCGCCTCCAAGAGCAACAAGTCCTGGCAGGGACAGGCTTTCGAGACCCAGACGGGAGCGGTGAACAGTCTCATGTGCTCCCCCACCCCCTGTCTTAAGATCAGGGGCATGGTCGAGGAGGGCGACAGGAACACGACGGCCATCAGACAGGCCGTGCTGGGCAAGTGTTCTTCCAAGTGCAGGATCTTGCACTGCTCCGTCGACACCAAGATGAAGTGCGTGTACATGAAATGCGCGGACACCCAGGACGCGGCGGTGGCTTACCAGAACCTGCACGGCTGGTGGTGAGTCGCCTCAGCGCTTTTCGATTTTTTCGGCGTCCGACTATCTGGCAAATTTATTTCGAGGTTAGGGCTGGTGGAACCTAGTTCTGTGTTCGACTACCAGCGCTTACCTCAAAATAAATCTGACAGGTGGTTGGATCTTCTAGGTTAGGACCACGTTGATACGAAATTCCTTCTCTGGGGCGGTGTTTTGATCAGTTTTCTTCCAGGTACGCCGGCCAGTTGGTGACGGTTAAGTACGTGCGATTGGAGCGTTACATGCAGAGATTTCCGGATTCCCCCAAGACAGGGCCTCCGTATCTTAACGAGAAGTGGGCCAGTTAATGGATTTTATCGAAATTTAGCCGGTGGATCGCTTTATTTCGTTAAGGTTGGACGTCGGAAGTTTTTTTCACAGTTTCGACTTTGAGACGACTGACAGTGCGGTTCATACGGGGCTGGGACGAACCGGGGGGGACGTTGAACGATAGTTGTCGTTTTAAATGATGCATACAGAAATTCGGTTCGGTATTTCCGGTGGTTCGGTCGAGGGGCGTTGTTTTTCTTGGTTTGAGGGACGCGGTTTGGATTTTGATCGGAAAAATGCTTCGAAGGTACGTAAAATGAATCTCATTGCAGGAATTGTACAGTGCGACTTGTGGTAGTAGCGGTTACATCGCGGTTTTAGCCATATTATGGATCCCCGATGGGTACTCATTAGAATTAATGTTCGGATGAAAAAAAAAATAGCGTCACAGAGAGACAGCCAGGGGCCAGTTGACAGCGTGAATCGCCTCTATGCTTGTTGCCCTACATGTCAAATGTCAACATACTACGATTGTCAAATTGTTTCAATTATTTTTACATTATCTCTCTTATTTTCTTTATTCGGTGAAAATTTTTCTATTTCAGATTCATTTTTCAATTTAAAATCTCCACAGTTTAACAAATTAATGAATCACTTGAAATTCAGCTCTTTATTTTGATCGTTTTGAAGAAAAATTGATTCCTAAGATAAAGTTTTCAGGATTTAGCCTTTTACTGCTGGGTACTTCGAGAATAAAGTGGAAGGTTCTTCTACCAAGCCACCGAGAAATTCGAGGACATTTTGTATGCTGGACCGTTTCAAATACGAAATTTCTTTCGATGTCGTGCGTTGTCCACGCCTCGTATCGTACCGAAGATGCCGGTTGCTATTTTTCGTACCCATTCTCGTAGAACCGATGTATTTATTTATCTCGTAAGTTATCGTTTAGGGTCTAACCTCGACTGAAAAAACAGAAATTCACGTTTTCCTATCGGCCGTTGTAGGAGGGCGTTTTTTTTGGATTAGGCTTAGACGCATGGTAGACTAATTTTGTTGTAAGAAATTGACATGTTGTTACGTTTTGTCGAATTCAACGTTGGAATTCTCTTTTTTAACAGCTGTTTATTTGTTTGTGGAGTTTGGACACGATACGGATTTTAACAATGTTGTATTTTATTAAGGAATTTCATTAAATTAAATTTTGTGATATTTATGTCTCTTACTATTCTTCCTTTTTCTGTTTTCGATACCATCAGTTCTTTTTCAGCTTCAACACCCTGGTACTCAAGGTTGAGAAGAGTTACGACCCATGTTTGCAGGTAAATCGTTCTTATTTTCATTCCATCTACCTTATGAGTCATTTGAACTACTCTGGGACACCCTGTATAATTTCGTAATTAGAAATGAAATTCAGAGGCATTTTTCCAAAGGAAGTCATGGAAAGTGGTTGAAAATTTCCATTATTGCGTCATTTTTTCACTTGTAATAATCCAATATTGAAAAAAAAATTACATTATGAATCTTGAATAGGGCGTGAATTAATGAATTTCTAGGCAATAATTCCTCTTTCAATGAAAGAAAACGTGAAATTTATCCCAAATTCCGAGAGAGGTAGGTAAATATACAGTATGGACTACGCGTTATAATTTTGAGCGAACTTCTGGAATTTTGAAAAGAAAATGGCTTCAAACCACTCACTGATGAAGGATTCTTGAATATATACCGAATTTCATCCAGATCATGCGTTTGAAAGATAAATAATTGAAAAAAATACAATAAAATGAGATAAAGATTGTCGTTATCATCGTTCCATCAGAAGATCCTGAAATTGTTATAATCCGGAAGTCAAATAAAGTTGAGAACATATTCAGTACATTCTCCTAACCTCGGGCTCTTCTTTCTATAACTTTTTTCAAGGTTTTATCGGTTTCCCGAATTGAAACAAGCCATCGACATATAACATTCTTTATAAAAATTATTTGATACATAAGTCTAAATTATACGATTTGTACAAATTCAGTGATATAACAAAATAAAAAACTAAACTGCTTAAACAATAAAGAGTTATATACAAGGAATACAAGTAGGAAATTACAAAACATGAAAAATTTCTTGCAACTCATCATTCGTAAAACGTAATAAATTAAAAATTATAGCACTGCTTCGATACAAACTACCAATTTCGTTAAATTAAAGATAAATCGAAAATAAAACCAGCAAGACGAGAAATTAATTCGAAACTTCAACTGATTTTTTCATTTTTTTCACTTACCGTACAAAGTTATCACCTTGACCAAAATCGATAAACTTAAAACGCCAATAAACAAAATAACAAGTAACAATATTGCAAGATATTTACAACTTACTCGTTTCCTTCAGCATAACAGAATTCGAAAACAATCGTTGAATCTTAAATTAAGTAAAATATTAAGGTTCAAAACCTGAAAACTGCATCGACAGTTTAGATTCCACCTGAGTCTCGGTTTCCGGAGGTTTCATCTTGTTTATGAACCTTTTTCTTCTCGAAAAATCCAACAAGACTCTACGCCTTGCGTTTATAAACCAGTTTTCAACTTGAACAAGGGTCAGGTCCGTTTCTTTCATCAAACACTGTTTTTCATAGTCCGTCGGGTATGGGTGCTGAAATTCAAGGCTTGTCACACAAAAATAACGATAAAGTAGATTATTTCACCTGTTGATGGTGAAAAAGCCATTCTGTAAGGTGGTTCTTAGCTTTTGCTGGCAAATGGGGCCGTTTTTGGGAAGTTTTACCCCAAGGAATTTCTGAAACAAAAAGCATGCACCAGTCAAAGAGAAGATAACTTTGACATTTACTCACTTGCTTCCTTGTCTTTACAAAGAGTATTGTGCTGTCTCAATAGGAAAAGACTCCTAAATTCTTTATTACAAAAATTACAGACAAACGGAGAACTGTGCTCCTTTTTTTGATGCTTCACCAAATCCTTCGTAGTGATAAAACTTTCCTGACAATTGGCACACACGAATGGGGGCAAGAGTTGTACATCTTTCTTCTGTTCAACAATTTCCATTTCCTCCACAACTTCCTGTTTTATTTCATCTGAAAAAGTAACGTGAATCGGTTTGAACCATAACCCACAACATTCTGCTTACGACAATCCAAATCCAGATCGGTAGAAGTATCTTTATCAGTTTCCGTTGAAGTATCTTCGTCTTCCTGTTGTCTAGCAAATTTGGAAAGGGTCGAAAGTTCATAACTGCTGTCGGCCGACAAAGAATCAAAGTATTGTTTTATTCTATCTTCAATCATCAAGCAATTGGTTTTGAAGTCGTAGGCAGACTTCAAAGAATCTGCACAATTGAGGCATATATAACATTCAGGCAGGATATCTAGAGCCTGCAATACATGAAATATAGTTCCTGAAATAACTTGAGGAAGAATTGAGATGAACTTACAAGTTCAGGCATACAGGTAGTTATCTGATCCCTGAATGGCATGAATCCAGAAGTAGGTTCAACATAGTTTATGTCGAAAAATTTCTCCTTTAAAAGTATCCTCAAACATAATCTACAAACTTTCAGGTCTTTCTCGTTCATATCTAACAAATTTCAATCAGAATAACATAGAATGCTTTGTATTCTAGGATTTTTGGATAGCACAGTTGATTTTGAAGAATTAATTTTTCTGATGGCCTATTTTCATTTAAAACGTCAAGTGTCACATCGTCGACGATGACAAAAACGTCAAAATTACCGAAATGAAAACAAACACTACGACTTTGATACGAACGATGCTGAAGAGATTTTCCTCATTTTTTTGTCATCAATTCGGTAAAATGATATAATTCCTATGGATCAGAATCAATCGCATAATATTGGGAGCTTTTGATGATCCGAAATTTTAGAGAGCCTTAAAGTAAATATCTCAAAGGGCAAGAAAAAAAATGAGGGGAATTCGTGCGATGTATTCTTTATTATATATTGTATGTTTTTCTTTTACATTTTTTCTTTTTGTTTAGCGCGAAACTGTGGGTGCAATTCAAAAATTTTTACTGATGACGTCACAATGACGTCAACGCCGCCAGCGCCACTACACTAATTTTCGGCGAACTAATTCAGTAGTCATTGATGGGTTTTTGCAATGTTATGAACTCAATAACAAATATCTAAATAGTGAGACAAAAATGTCTTTAATAACGGTGCCGAATGAAAAACTAGTTCGTGTGGGTTATTACGAACTGGAAAAAACAATAGGAAAGGGGAACTTCGCCGTCGTAAAACTGGCAACTCACATAGTAACCAGAACGAAGGTAAATTTGAGATTTTTTGATCAACAATCGAAATGTCAAATAGGTATTTTTGTTGAATTGTTTGTTTTTTCCATCGGCAACTGCGACTTGTACGTTCAATTTTAAGGTGTTTTACGCTCATTTATTTGTGCCCCAATAGGTACTTTTTCGCGAATTCATTCAAACTGCTCTGAAGTGTAATCTATAGGTCAGTTTGTGTCCTCAAAATTAATTAGGCAAATTAACTCTCTCAATGAAACTGTATTATAATTCTCCGATTATCTGTATCGTTTTTCCAATTTATTCGCGATAAAATTGAAACAATTGCAGAAATTTTTTTAGGTTAAGTATATTTTCATTTGTTTATTCAGTACATATTAAATGGTGTGTTGTTTTCTGTTTATCAAAATATCTGAAGCAAGTATTTAAGTGACACCTGGAAATTTCGCATAATTAAAAAAAAATCATATACAAACTTCTGTTTTTTTTTACCGACCCTACAAATATCAAGTTGTATGTTGATCCTGTTCGCCTACTTCTCAATGTTATATGAATATTAACAAATGAAGTTTTGAGTTTTGAAAAGTATTCCATTATTTTCTTGGGAATGAATCTGAATTACATCATGAAGTCTTGGAGAACTTGTAACGTTATCGTTTTTGGCCTTGTGACCTTTCAGATTCCATCTTTTTGTGACATGGAATTTGAATGACAATCCGTATTTTCCATGCTTTTCAGCTACTTTGAATAATTAGAACATTGTTGCTTTCGATTATTGTTAGTTTTCGTGATTTACTTTCTTCAAAATTGTTTTATTTGATTTTCTATAATAAAATACTATTTCCGCTTGAGTATCTGTGTTTTCTTCCTGTTTTAATGTATTGCGTGTTTTTTTTTGTTACTGACAGTGACGAATCGTTAATATGTTTTAATCGAAATGAGTTTGGGCTATTGCTCACTAGATGTCGCTGTTTCAGGAAAGAAAAAATCATACTCTAATTTTAATTGTTACCCAGTGTATGCGCTATGAAATTGTCAGGAAATTTTCTTCGTGTACCTTTAAAAGGTAGACTATGCGAACAATTATTAGAAGTGGGGTAGCTACGAATGCTTTTTGAAGCGACATCTATTTGTCGGTAGATGAACACGGGAAAGATATAAACCTTAGACCATAGAAAGATATGGTCTAAGATATAAACTAATTATTTATGAGTAAAAAAAATAATATATTCGATTTGATGAATACGATTTCCTAGTGTAGTATTGAAATTCGATCATTTGTTGACGGAATATTATGGTTTCTACCAGCGATTCCAGAGCAAACCCAGTCAAGTGTCACGTTGTTCGACTTGTGCACAGAAAAAAACACGATACTGCATAGATTCGGGTTAACTCGTGCGTTCTATGTCGATTTTCCAATATCTGAAACGTGATCTTGGAAATTAATGAAACACGTTTTAACAAAACTAAGTCGGGAATTCTCCTTTTGAATATCACAATAATCATTGTGAATTATCATGAAAATCTTCACAATTTTCGATATATGCCAAACCAGGGACTATAATTTGGAATTATTCTATACAGGGTGGTTCAACTAACCGATTCATTAAAGGTTTATAGAGACATCGAACTGAATTTTTTTTTATCGATATGTCTCAGAGTATTTTCGATGTTACCAAAAATGTGAAACTTAACTAATGCTTTTTGCACTTGACACCATTTTTCGTTTATACTTCTACCTGTGTATCTCAGATGAAGGCGGATCGGTGTTTGCATCCGCTCAATAAAAAAGCGCTTTGATCACTCGGTGAGATTGTTGTAAAATAAAATAAATATTTCCTCAGTTGAATTGGCAATCAACAAAGAGTTTACTTTGGTTCGATGTTTATTCAGAAAATACGCACTGCTGTTTTCGCTTAATCAGATATTTATTTTGGATCCCATAAAGTTTTCCAGAACTGAATAAAAATACCTATTTATTAACTATTATTCCTAAGCGATCTGGAATTATTTTCGGAAGGATGAATTTTTTTCTCATTTTGATGATGCCAGTTTTGATACTTTCGCGTTTGAAAAAAATTCAATCTCGTTTTTAGGTAGCAATAAAGATAATAGACAAGACAGCCCTAGATGAAGAGAACCTGACGAAAATCTTCAGAGAAACCGCCATTTTGAAAAGTTTACGACACCCGCATATCACCAGGCTGTACCAGCTGATGGAAACGAGCCACACTATATACATAGTTACCGAATATGCACACAAAGGAGAAATATTCGGTGAGTAATTCGTCTGTAGATGGCGCCACCGAACGCTAGCTGCTGACTCAAATTTGGCAACGCAGCACTGAGCAGTGTTTAAGTTCTACCATAACTGTTATCTATTTATAACTGGTTAGCAATAATTTTACAGGTTAACTATAAGGTCAGTGCTTTGAAATTTTCTGTAAAAGAACTAATAATAATAAAAATTGAGTTCTTAGTCTCATTGGACAATTTATTGTGTGTTTTAGACCACCTCGTCGAGAAGGGCAGAATGCCCGAGGATGAGGCAAAAAGGATATTCAGTCAGATAGTTTCGGCAGTCAGTTATTGTCATTCTCAGGGTGTCGTCCATAGAGATTTAAAGGCTGAAAATCTTCTGCTGGATCATAATATGAACATCAAAGTTAGTAACGTTAATCGACCATTTAATTTCCCATTGAAGTCATGAATTCAACGACAAAGTGTTCGACACACCCTGTAGAACTAATCAATTCAAATATCCTTTAATACAAAGACCATTTCATTCTGGGCATTCTGGTTATTGATTTGTCTTAATATCTTCCTCAGTTTAGGATATTTTGTTTAAAACGTTACTCTCATGTTTTATCGGCTTATTCTTTAACGCTTCAACAAAACTTGTTTCAATTGATGGAGGAACTATAACTGAAAAAAGCTGTTGTTTTTACCCAATTTATTGATTCAATTCGTTTTCTGCTTAAAAATAAAAACAGCAGGCCAATATTAAGAAAAGTTTAGAATGATCGTTTGATCCAAAAGTGTAACAATATTTCCTTATATTTCCTAAACTAACGAAGATATTGATTCAAATTAAAAAGGAAAGTGTTGAGAATAAGTTGAACTTTGTATTAAATCACATTCAAATCCGTTCAAACTATCCAAAGACTCTACAGGGTGTTCCGAACTCTGACCACCTATCAAAATAAGTAAATACTTTATCGGTTACTCCTATAACAGTTGGCGGACTTTGGGTTCAGCAACCAGTTCACGGAGGGCACTCTGCTGTCCACGTGGTGCGGATCCCCCCCGTACGCCGCCCCCGAATTGTTCCAGGGGCTCCAATACGACGGACCCAAGGTGGACATATGGGTAAGGGCCCCGTTCCGAACTCCCTACCACTCAAATCAGACCTTAACGTAACATTTCAGAGCCTGGGGGTCGTTTTGTACGTATTGGTTTGCGGGTACGTTCCCTTCGACGCCCCCACCCTTCACATGCTGAGGAACGTGGTGATCGAGGGCAAGTTTCGGATACCGTACTTCATGTCGAGAGGTGAGAGGTTCAATTTTACCTTAAGGGAAGTTGATGATTCTTTTTTTAGACTGCGAAGACTTAATCAGACATATGTTGGTGGTGGAGCCTGAGAAAAGACTGAGTATGGGGCAGATAGCGAGGCATCGATGGCTGGCAAACGTCCCACCTGTGGACACGGGCCCGGATATCGAATTGAACCCAAACAAAACCGTGATAAATCACATGCTCCAACTGCCTAACTTAACCCAATCGATGATATTGCAATCGCTGAAGAATAAGACCTTCGACCACATCTACGCCATTTACAATCTCTTACTGGACAAGTTGCACCAAAGAACAATCAATTTTCAGTCCAAGATATCCCAACAGAGAGCCTCCAGTAAGTTATTCTCACTCTAACTCGATTTCAGCTCGAATTCTATCGATTTATCCCTCCAGTGTCGATCGAATCGGAAGAGGACGCTTCCGAGCAGAGCGTGGAGTTCTCCAGGTCGATGAGGATAAACGAGCGGAGCGAGTCTTTCAACGAACAGCAACTGGTCACGCATCTGGCGCAGGAGCAGGCCGTTTACAACACTTCGGAGCAGTCGATCGACCAGGGCTACAACAACAGGAGGGAGAGCTTCAACGAGAACTGCCTGAGGATGTCCAAGAACGGCGAAACGGGGGAGAGGCGCGGTTACGACGGTTTGACGTCGGACGACGGGGGTTCCCCCTTCGTTTCGATGCCTACGATACCGGCCGTTTATCTGGTGGGGGAGGGAGATGCGCAGCCGCTGGAGAAGGTGAGTCGAGAGGGGGGACAGTGGGGATTTCAGGAATCGATCGTTTTTTCCCGAAATTTTTACGTGGAAAAAATTCTCGGGAAAATATCGATTCTTAATGAAATTCTTTCAGTACGGCGAGATGGACTTGGACAATTCGGAAGATACATTATCGCTCACCGTTCCTTCCAACTCTTCCGGCTACGGGAGCTGCACCTACGGAGATAAGTACCTGACCGTCAGGCGGCACACAGTGGGTCCCGGAGATCCCGCCCACGAACAGGTAAGCCTACCCACCTAGGTCGACACGCCCCATCTCCCAACAATGTCCGAAACCACCTTTACAAGATCCACATTAACCTTTATGAGACCCAAAACAGACTTTACAAGATCCAAAACAATCTTTACGAGACCCAATAGAAACCGTAACAAGATCCAAAACAATCTTTACAAGACCCGACCCAAAACAAACTTTACAAGACCTAAAACTAAATAGACTCTACAAGATCCAGAACAACCTTTACAAGACCCAAAATAGACTTTACAAGATCCAAAACAACCTTTACAAGATCCGAAACAACCTTTATAAGACCCAAATTAACCTTCACAAGACCCAAAATAGACTTTACAAGATCCAGAACAACCTTAACGAGACCCAATAGAAACCTTTACAAGATCCAAAACAACCTTTACAATACCCAAAACAAACTTTACAAGATCCGAAACAACATTTTTAAGACTCAAATTAACCTTTACAGGATCCAGAACAACCTCTATAAGCTCCAAGACAAACTTTACAAGACCCAATACAAACTTTACAATACCCAAAACAAACTTCACAAGATCCGAAACAACCTTTTTAAGACTCAAATTAACTTTTGCAGGATCCAGAACAGCCTTTACGAGACCCAATAGAAACCTTCACAAGATCCAAAACAACTTTTACAAGACCCAGAACAAACTTTACAAGATCCGAAGCAATCTTTTTAAGACACAAATTAACCTTTACAGGATCCAGAACATCCTTTATAAGCTCCAAAACAAACTTTACAATATCCAAAAAACCTTTATAAGAACCAAAACATCCTTTACAAGATTCAAAACGACTCTTACAAGGCCCAAAACAAGCCTCAAAAGGTTTAAAACGCAAAGAGTCCCTTAGACCCCGCCCACGAACAGATAAGCTGCCCTCGCACCTAGACTCCTCCCATTCTTCACCCGCTCGACACGCCCCTTCCCGCCTACTCTTGCCATTAGAGGCGTCCAAAACGTTCGGGAAGGTGAACCTGATGTGTTTTTAGGTTCTAGAGTCCCATTACATAGCGACAGGCCCGTACGATCCCAGCAGGAGTAAGCTGCTGCCTCACACCAACCTTCCCTTGAATCTACCGCTGTTGGGGCAGCAGAACCCGCACTATTTCGGCGGGAAGGACCCGCATCTGTTGAAGCCTCCGACCGTCCTAAACGCCGCCGGAGGCTTCGGCCGGAGGGCTTCGGATGGCGGTGCTAACTTGCACATGTCATGGGGCAATCCGGGGTCCCACGAGCAACTGTCCATGATGTCCACGAGTTCTAGCGGTAATCCGAGCCTGAGCAGCGGTACCGGTGCCCAAAACGTGGAGCACAATCCTCAGTCTTTCGAAGAAATGGCCGCGGTAGCCAGGTAAGCTTCGCTGTCGTTGATCTTGAGAGGGATTTTGACGGAATTTCGACAGGTACATGCAAGGGAGGGGCAACTCGAAGAGACACACCATGGCCAACCCCGAAGACGTCCATTCTCTGCAAGGGGGAACGTCTACTGGAGGCAGGACGAGGAGGACCGGTCTCCTGACCGTTATGGAGAGACCTCCAGGTGAGCAACGATCTTCAAGGTCGAGGTGGTTCTTTAGGGTTAAAGCACAGTGCACACCTTCGTTTGTAGCAAGCGCATCCCAGCACAGTTTTTATTATTATTTTTTCTTAATATTTTAATCGTTTTTTATCACTGTTTTAATTCTTTACCCGTTTTATTTTGCATGTGTTTGTTGTGTGTAGTCATACCGCCAGAGTTAGTGATGGAGGTTGAGAATAGAATGAAGCGCAATCACGTGCCCCCCATGCTTACCCAAAGAAAACATTCCAGACACGCCGTTAAGCCTCATTTACCGACGGTGCAAGAGTTGCAAGGTAGGGAAAAGTAGCGTCGGAGTAGTTGAAGTTTGACGTTTGCTTTTTGTGGAATTGAGGACGTGGGAGTGTGCTTCATGTTGTTTTTTCTGGTGTAGGTAGGGAGCAGAAGTCGAGCGAGAGGTTCAGTCCGGTTAGGAGGGGTAGCGAGGGATCGGCAAGCAATAACAGGACGCTAAGTCCTTCGACGCCTCAGCAGGAATGTCAGAGGCTGCAGAGGGGACTGCAGGCTAGAGCCAGCCCGCCGAGATCGATTCCAGGTAAGATTTTTCATTTTAGGACATTCATTTCGGCCCACCCTGTACTTGTGGAAGTTTTGATTTTCTAAGGCCGGGTTTCACCAACGATTTTAATCTCGTTTAAGTCAGTAAACCATAATTTTCTGTGGTTTTCCAGTCAAAAATCAATCGGTAATCTCAGTTATCTCGTTAAACCAGATTAAAATGTTTGGTGAAACCGGGCTTAACTAGGTTTCATAACCTCGGGTTATGATGTCTCTTTCGCTCGTTCAAATTCGTAGCTAGCTTGGACCCCCATCCAGAAAAACTTCGAAAGATTACAAACAACCTTCACCGGATCCAAATATCCTTCAGAATTTCAACATAAACTTCAAAGAACCGAATAAATCCTTTCAAGATCCAAAACAACTCTCACAGGATTCGAAATAGTCTTTACAGATTCAAAACAATCCCTGCAAGATCCAATGGAATATTTACAAGATTCACTATAGCCTTGACAGATTCGAAACAATCCCTACAAGATCCAAAACAACTTTCGAAAGATTCAAAATCGCCTTGACAGATCCAAAATTAACTTTACAAGATCCCAAACTACTTCTACAAGACCCAAACAAACTTTACAAGATCCAAGACGAACTTAACAAGATCCAAAACAACCTTAAAAGACCCCAAACTACTTCTACAAGATCCAAAACAATCTTCACAAGACCCAAAAAAACTATACAAGATTCAAAACGACATCAACAAGATCCCAAACTGCTTCTACAAGATCCAAAACAAACTTCACGAGACCTAAACAACATTTACAAGACCCAAAACAACATTCACGACCACGAGATCCAAAACAAACTTTACAAGATTCAAGACTAACTTTACAAGATCCAAAACAACCATAACAAGATCCAAAACAACCTTAACAAGATCCGAAACTGCTTGTACAGGGTATCCCATTTTGGGCACTTTTACGGGATATCTCCGTTATTTTTAACGTTAGCGGGATGCGGTTTTCGCGACAGTGTGCTACTTTTTTGTGAAACTAAAGATGGCGCAATCAGTTTTTGCATAGCCCTCTTAGTTTTTGCTATACAGGCTGGAAATGAAAAGTATCACTTTTTAATCACCCCCCATATCTCAGTTGTGCTTGAACTTGGAGAAATGGTTGAAACGCATTCCTATAGATTTTTTTCCGTGGAATCCAGTGGCGTAGTCAGTTTTTCAATTTCACTTTCTGTTTTTGAGTTATTGAGCAAACATATGTTTTTTTAAATGGGACACCCTGTATATTATTTTTTATTCTTATTGAGCACAATCTCAGCTTTTCAAAAACATTATTTTATGCATTTATTTTCGAATTATTTAAATTTTCAAAAAATTGCAAATTAAATTAAGTTAAATATTAGATCATGTGATGTAGATAATCTGTTAACATTATTTTCGATTTCTAACGAAATCTTGACATTTATTTTTTGTTTTTAATAAACAGTCATAGCCTACTACTTAGCTATTGACAATTGAATTACAAAATGCATAAAATAATATGTTTTTGAAAAGCTGAGATTGTGCTTAATAAGAATAAAAAATAATATACAGGGTGTCCCATTTAAAAAAACATATGTTTGCTCAATAACTCAAAAACAGAAAGTGAAATTGAAAAACTGACTACGCCACTGGATTCCACGGAAAAAAATCTATAGGAATGCGTTTCAAAAATTTCTCCAAGTTCAAGCACAACTGAGATATGGGGGGTGATTAAAAAGTGATACTTTTCATTTCCAGCCTGTATAGCAAAAACTAAGAGGGCTATGCAAAAACTGATTGCGCCATCTTAAGTTTCACAAAAAAGTAGCACACTGTCGCGAAAACCGCATCCCGCTAACGTTAAAAATAACGGAGATATCCCGTAAAAGTGCCCAAAATGGGATATCCTGTACACGATCCAAAACAGATTTTACAAGACCCAAAACAGACTTTACAAGACCCAAAACAACCTAAACAAGATCCGAAACTACTTCTACAAGATCCAAAACAGACTTTACAAGGCCCAAAACAACATTTACAAGGCCCAAAACAACATTTACAAGACCCAAAACAACCTGAACAAGATCCGAAACTACTTCTACAAGATCCAAAACAGACTTTACAAGACCCAAAACAACATTTACAAGATCCAAAACAAACTTTAATAGATTTAAGACGAACTTTACAAGATCCAAAACAACCCTAACAAGATACCAAACTACTTCGACAAGATCCAAAACAGACTTTACAAGACCCAAAACAATCTTAACAAGATCCGAAACTACTTCTACACGATCCAAAACAGACTTCACAAGACCCAAAACAACATTTACAAGACCCAAGACAACATTTACAAGACCCAAAACAACCTCAACAAGATCCGAAACTACTTCTACATGATCCAAAACAAACTTCACAAGACCCAAAAAAACATATACAAGATCCAAAAAAACCTAACAAGATTTTGAACGACCTTTACAAGATCCAAATAAACGTGTTCAAGCCCCACGCAATATTCCAGGTTCCCCGATCCACCAGATAATGTCGGACCGCCACCAAGTGACCGAGACCTCCTCGTCACCCCTCCAGCAATACTTCCCCTCCGATCAGGAGGCCCAGAACGTTTCCTCCGGTACCCAAACGTACGGCGGCGGATTCGACCTGCCGTCCATCCAGCACAGGAGTTACGGCGGCAGTCCCCTGCATTCCGCCTCCCCCTTCAACACCAGTCCTTCGGGATCCATGGTCGGCCAGCCCGGCCTCTACGGTCAGGTGCCCAATCTGGGGATTTTCGGAGGGAGCACTTCTCCCATTTACGGGGGATTCGGCCAGCCTGGGGTCCCTAGCAACGTCACGTCGATCACTCAAGGTAAGTTTCGTGTTTGTCCCACCACCGACGTTGTCAAATGTCATGACTTTCTCTCTATCGAACATGAAATTTCGTTGGTAACGAAAAACTCCAGAATCTCAATTTAAAACGCGACCAAACATGGGAATTTGTCAGATGTTGCAGCTGACAAAGAAGTATTAACGATCTTACTTCGCTCAAATTTGACGTAGATGACGGTTGGGAGTGTACCAACTTAACAACAACAAAAAAACAGCCTTCTATAGGTTGAAAGCGCAATGATCCGACATTCCCCGCAGGTATAAGCGGCCTGAACACCTCCGGTTCCATAATGCAAGGCACCCCCTCCGCCAATCTACAGCTGGAGATCAGGGGTGTCCCATACCAAACGGACGATCCCTCCAAGATGGACCCGTCGATGTACGCCACCAATTTTCCCAACTTCCTGCACCAGACCCACATGCATCACATCCTCAACATACACAACCACCGGAGCCTGACCAATTCCCCGATCTCGAACCCCGGCAGTCCGGGCCTGGACATGATACAGGAGGAACTGCCGCACCTGACCGTCGCCAGCGGCAAGAACGACGCGGTCCCGGCCGGCGGCCATCCGCAAATCAGCGTCACTGACGTTTTAGGTGAGTCGAAGAAGGACTAAAAGGGATTTGAAACGGCACTAGAAGGTCCAAAACAAACATTGAAAGATTTGAAACACAGTCACGCCTCCCCACCTAGGCCCCTCCTATTCTCCACCCGCTCGACAAGCCCCTTATCCGAAACATCCCTTACAAGATCCAAAACAACATTCACAAGATTCAAAATGGCTTTTACATATCCAAAACAAACTTTTCGAAACCCAAAACAACATGTACAAGACCCAAAACAACATTTACAAGACCCAAAACAACATTTACAAGACCCATAACAACATTTACTAGACCCAAAACAAGATTTACAAGATTCAAAATAGCTATTACGATACCCAAAACAACATTTACAAGACCCAAAACAACATTCACAAGACCCATAACAACATTTACTAGACCCAAAAAAACATTTACAAGATTCAAAATAGCTATTACGATACCCAAAACAACATTTACAAGACCCAAAACAACATTCACAAGACCCATAACAACATTTACTAGACCCAAAACAACATTTACAAGATTCAAAATAGCTTTGACGATACCCCAAACAACATTTACAAGACCCATAACAACATTTACTAGATCCAAAACAACATTTACAAGAATCAGAATAGCTATTACGATACCCAAAACAACATTTACAAGATTCAAAATAGCTTTTACGATACCCCAAACAACATTTACAAGACCCAAAACAACATTTACAAGACCCATAACAACATTCACAAGACCCATAACAACATTTACTAGACCCAAAACAACATTTACAAGATTCAAAATAGCTTTTACGATACCCCAAACAACATTTACAAGACCCAAAACAACATTTACAAGACCCATAACAACATTCACAAGACCCATAACAACATTTACTAGACCCAAAACAACATTTACAAGATTCAAAATAGCTTTTACGATACCCCAAACAACATTTACAAGACCCAAAACAACATTTACAAGACCCATAACAACATTCACAAGACCCATAACAACATTTACTAGACCCAAAACAACATTTACAAGATTCAAAATAGCTTTTACGATACCCCAAACAACATTTACAAGACCCATAACAACATTTACTAGATCCAAAACAACATTTACAAGAATCAGAATAGCTATTACGATACCCAAAACAACATTTACAAGACCCATAACAACATTTACTAGACCCAAAACAACATTTACAAGATTCAAAATAGCTTTTACGATACCCCAAACAACATTTACAAGACCCATAACAACATTCACAAGACCCATAACAACATTTACTAGACCCAAAACAACATTTACAAGATTCAAAATAGCTTTTACGATACCCCAAACAACATTTACAAGACCCATAACAACATTTACTAGACCCAAACTACTTCTACTAGATTCAAAACAACCTTTACAAGACCCAAAACAACATTTACAAGACCCATAACAACATTCACAAGACCCATAACAACATTTACTAGACCCAAAACAACATTTACAAGATTCAAAATAGCTTTTACGATACCCCAAACAACATTTACAAGACCCATAACAACATTTACTAGACCCAAACTACTTCTACTAGATTCAAAACAACCTTTACAAGATCCAAAACAAACTGTATAAGATTCAAAACGACCTTTACAAGATCCAAAACAACCTTAACAAGAGCCCAAACTACTTCTACTAGATTCAAAACAACCTTTACAAGATCCAAAGCAACCTCAACAAGATCCAAAATAAACTAAATGGACTAAAAGGGTTTTCGAATTTCGGAAAAAAAATGGATATGCCAAAACATCATTGCCACTTAAAGAGTAGACTGTTATTGTTTCGAGCTGAGTTTCTCATTTCTGCGTACTTAGGCAGTGAAGTAACCCTGGTGGCGGGCTCGGACACCAGCGAGGACTCCATGGACTCCCTGGAGAACCAGAAGGTCTCCAAGATTCCATCGTTCATAATCTCCGAACCGTCCGAGAACCTCCCCTCCATAACCAGAGGCATAGGTCGGAAGACGAGCCAAGAGAACGAGGTCGTCCAGAAACCAGAACAGCAGCAGGAAGAGTTTTTTCTGAGGAGAAACTCCGATAAAAGTTCCTTGTACTCCGACGACTCCTTGTCCAACGACAGTCTCAGCATAGGTAAGTCGAAGACTTCCTCGAACCTCCCAGTCCGACCTTCTAACCTCCAAAAACCCGGACTCGCAGGCAACCAGAGCCCCAGCTCCAGCTCCAACACCCAGAGCAGCCACGTGTGCGACGCCGACATCCGCTACCGACCCCTGGAGACCTCCAGCCACGTCCAGATGCAGATAAACCAGGAGCTGGCCGATTCCGAAGCGGGCGGTTTCCAGATATTCCAAAAGTTCCACGAGTCCGGCAACATGGCGCCCCCGACGCGCGGCAACCTCCACAAGAACTCCGGCTCCTTCGAGTTCGAGCTGTCCGAGGTGTGCTCCAAGCTCCAGTCCACCGACATCTTGGAGATGGTGAAGAGGACCATCGACGACCGGATCCCGCCCAAGAACTGCGTCAGCTCCGAGATGGTGTGCGACAGGCTGTCGCTGGAGTACGAGGGCGGCATCCAGATCGAGCTCAAGATCATCGACAAGGAGAAGGACTCGAAGAATTTGAAGGTGAGGAGGATATCCGGGGACCATCTGGTCTACAACCAGCTCTGCCAGCAGCTGATCTCGTGCATGACCGTCTCCTAGCATGAGGCGGAGGGCGATTAGGCGACCGTTCGAATTTGGGGGCTCGTTTGCATTCCTTACGGATGGTTCTCGAGGCCCTCGGGTCGGGTTTTCCCCGTTTCCGGGCCCGCGCGGTGTAAAACGTTCGATGGGAGGATTTCCTGGGCCCATAACCTGTAAGGGGAGTTATTCGGCCACAAATATCACTGTGTTTGGACGTTTTCGAGTTGGTTTGAACGTGGAAGAGCTGCCATACGTTTTATCGTTCTTGGTCGGTTCGTACTTTCGGCTGGTTGTATACCGGGTGTTTCAAGTAACGTGGCGTTCCACCTCCCCGATATAAATAGATCGTGGCGTATTGAGCACATTGAGACCAATTGTTCAGGACGACTTGCTACCGCTCAAGAGTAGCGATGATCATATTGACATTCGACTGACGTTTCTAGGTTAAATGTCAAATTTATTTCAGTTCTGTCATTCTTCAGCTGTGATGGTCAATTAGATCAAGGTGCACCTCGAGTGTTAAATTAACGGGTGCTATTTTTCATGCTCAATTTGGTGAATTACGAGAAAAAAAGGTTTCCATTTGGAAAAGTCAAGATTTCATTTTGTTTAACGTTTCTTTCTTTGACGAGAACCTAGGTTTAAATTTCATGTTTTTTTTCTTATTGTACGAAAACGGAGCTTTTTTTAATCATTCGAACTTCAGTCAAAAACCAATTACACCTTTGTAGAGCTTGCTGGGAGTAAAAATTGCAAAAGGACATTTCTTCAAGAGACCACGACACTTGAAACACCTGTATATATTCATTCAATCCGCAGAAACACCATAATTCACGAAAATTTAAGGAGAATTTCGTAAACTACTCCTTCTATGGTTGGGGGAGGGGCCAATATGGAATCTTATTAAGCTCCGCCTCCATTACCTGACGTAGCTCCGCCCACCCGTTAAAACATCACAATTGACGAAAATTTAAACAGAATTTCGTGAATGATTCTTTATATGGTTGTGGTAAGGGCCTAAATGGAATCTTATTAAGCTCCGCCCTCATTACGGAAGTAGTTCCGCCCACCCGAAAAACACCAAAATTGAATCAAATTCAAACATAATTTTATGAATGATTCATTCTATTGTTGGGAAGGGACCAATCCTTTTGAGCTCCGCCTCCATTTCCTGGCGTAGCTCCGCCTACCCGTTAAAAAAACTTTCGTGAATGATTTCTTTCATAGTTGGGGGCAAAATGAGACCATTTTTAACTCTGCCGCCATTGCCTTCCCGACGTAGCTCCGCCTTCTCGTAAAAAACACCATAATTGACGAAAGTTTAAACGGAATTTCGTGACTGATTCTTGGGGGAGGAGCCAAGATGGACTCATCTTAAACTCCGCCTCCATCACCAGACGTAGCTCCGCCCACTTGTATAAACTATGATTGACGAAAATTCAAACGGAATTTCGTGAATGATTCCTCCCTTGGTTGGGGGAGGGGCCAAAATGGGATCTTATTAAGTTTCGCATCCATTACCTGACGTAGTTCCACCTCCATCACCAGACGTAGCTCCGCCCACTTATATAAACAACTATGATTGACTAAAATTTAAACGGAATTTCGTGAATGATTTCTTCTATGGTTGGAGGGGGTGAAATGAAACCTTATTTAACTCCGCCTCCATTTCCTTCCCAACGTATCTCCACCTACTCGTGAAAAACACCATAATTGACGAAAATTTAAATAGAATTTCGTGACCGATTCTTTACATAGCTGGGAGAGGGGCTCAAGATAGGCTCTTATTAAGCTCCGCCTCCATGACCTAACGTAGCTCCGCCCATCCGTAAAAAGCACTATAATTGACGAAAATTCAAATAGAATTTCGTGACCTATTCTTTCTATGGTTAGGGAAGGGGCCAATATGGACTCTTTTAAAGCTCCTTCTCCATTACTAAACATAGCTCCGCCCACGTGTATGAAGCACTCTAATTGACGAAAATTTAAGCAGAATTTCGCTAAATATGGTTGGGGGAGGGGCCAAAATGGGATCTTATTAGGCTCCGCCCCCCTTACCTGACGTAGCTCCGCCTATCCGTGTAAATGATCGATTTCTTCGAACACAGGTGAAGTTTGTGGCCGGAATAAAGACGTATTGTATATTCAACGCAATCTTAACTAGCGAATACCAGTAGGAAGCTTCGTAAATTTCGAAATTTGGTAGTTTCTCCACATATTTCCAAACTGTAACATTCCTTAGGCTAGTTTCAATTCTATGAAGTGCAATTATTATCGTTTCCTCTGTTGCGTTCGAAATGAATCCAATGCCTTATGATCTTATGCACTTCGAAGGGGACGCGGCCGAGTTTTTGTAAATCTCGAGAGTTTTGTAAATAAATTTCGGAGTAATATTGTATATAGGAAGGTTTCCGCACAAAATGTATATAACGATTTTTTTTTTCTTTCTGCCATATGAATTTTAATGTTAGCGTTTAGGTCCTCATTCTTTAACTTTGTTAGTTGCGTCTCATAGTCTGAGTTAGTGTACGATTCCTATTTTGAGGTTACGTTAGTCTTTTATTAAAACGCCGATTTTAGTACAAGTGGAGGTGTTTGCCGAAAAGCTGGGGACCACGTGAGTTTCGTTGAAAATTCCAGTGATGATATTCCAAGAAATGAAGCCGACTGGTGCTATGCTTTCCGGTGAGTCCCAATTTTATCCCTTTTGATTTTCCGATCATTCCAACGTTTTAAATTGATTTTCAATCCGGTTTAAATCGAGAATATTCGATTTTCACAATTTTCCTATTCCGCAGACTTGACCGATTCGTTTTAACTGTAACCGTCTTCAGTTAAGGCTGATCCGAACGATACTTTGTGATTTTCGTGTGAACAATATGATAAATGTTATGTCTATAGGCAGAAATAATCTGAATGTATTTGTATATTTTTATAAATATTGTATATACTTTGAACTGCTACATTCCCGTTGAGAGTTTTAATTTTCGTTTCATGATAGATCCTTTGATTCGGATCTTTTTATTTTCTTGCTGACTGCAATCTTGAACATGCCGGACTATCAAATTTTCAGATAGAAATAATTACTACATATTGACTAAACATGATTTGTTGGTAGGTTTTGTTTCTTTTTTTCGTCGATTTTTATGTGATTTTTCGTTTAGACTTCTGGCACGTCTATGAATTCCGAAAAGATTGTATGAGCCAACATTCTAGTATTTTTTGTCAATTGAAATCTGTGATGTCAATAAAACTAATGACTGGGCATTTTTTTACCTCTGCATACCCCGTATTCACTAAAAAACCACACTTTATTTAGCGTCATACGATATATTTGCCATTAAAAATCTCTAGCATTCCGTTTGTCTGAGATTAATACATCGTGAGAAGATTTCGTCGATATCATTTGTCCAGTTGACTCGTCCCCGCTCACAAACCACAGAAATCAAACTGACATCTGCGTCATATTTCCTTGTTAAATGTCAAATTTACGTCAGTTCTGTGATTTTATAGCGGTGATGGTCAATTGGACCAATGTAATACAAATTAGAAGTTTTCTCGTTACCTATGACAAAGTTTGATCAATTCTCCTGAAGAAATGGGGAAGTTATGGAAAATGTGAATACTAAGATATTTTGCATTGAACTTTCCTCTTTCGATCCGTATATCCACATAACTGCCAGGATATCTGTGAAAAAAGTTTTATCGAGTTTAAAATAACCCTTTTTTTCGCGAATTTTTTAAAAATACTTCTCCATCGCCTAGAAAATCGAAATTTCACCCACGTATGAATCCATTATTCCTCTTTTCAACCGTATAAAAATTTACTCATTTAGATTCTTCTGGACTCACTTTTTTGACAGATTCCCTCGGGAGTTACCATTTTAATATATTATGGAACAAAAGTCCAACTTTTGGGAAATTCAATACCCCCCACATCAAATAAAAAGAAACTACATGAGTTTTCAGATTTATTATTTCAATTCAAGTCGGCGCAAAATCACATAACTCACAAGTTCAAAAATTCATATGAATTTTAAGGTGGCTTACTGAAATTAAGTATAATCACAAAGTTGACACTGTTTGTCTTCCAATTTCAAATCAACAGAAACTACATGTATTCAAGACTTTAATTCAAGTTTGCGGCAAAATCACATAACTGACACTCATACTGCTTCAACTTCAAAAGGGCAAAATTTGAATGAATTTTGAGGTGGTTTTTCTGAACTGTAGCACAATCACAAAGATGACACTGGTTTTATTCCAATTTAAATGAACAGAATTTCTTTATGTTTTGCCGCAAAGTTACACTTATACTACTTGTACGGCGTCAATTACAAATGAACATTATCCACATGTCTTCTGAGGCTTTGTTTATAATTAACGGCATAATCACACTCCTGACACTGGAATTTCTTCAATTTCAAATGAACATTATCTATATGATTCTTAAGATTGCATTTCTGACTTGAGGCATAATCACAAAGATCGCACTGGTTTTGCTTCAAATTCAAATGAACGGAATTGATATGTTCTTTGAGTTGTTCTTTCCGACTTGCCGCATATTCGCATTCTTCGCACTGAAACTGCTTCAAGTTCAAATGGACATTATCTACGTGTCTTTTGAGAGTTCCCTTATAACTAGCGGTGTAATCGCAATTCTGACACTGGAATTGCTTCAATTTCAAATGTACGCCATCTATATGCATCCTAAGGTTTCCTTTCTGACTTGCAGTGTAATCGCAAAGATGACACAGGTATTGCTTCATGTTATGGATGGAATCTATATGTTTTTTGAGGTTTCCACTTACACTCGCGGAATACTCGCACTGCCGACACCGGTATCGCTTCAGTTTCAAATGAACCGAATCTACGTGGCTTTTAAGATGTACTCTCTGACTCGACGCATAATCACAAAAGTGACACTGGTGTTGTTTAATGTTTAAGTGAACGGAATCAATGTGCGCATTGAGGGTTCTTCTCCAACTTGTCGAGTAATCACATTGACCACACTGGTATCCCTTGAGGTTCAAATGAATAGCATCTATGTGAAGTTTGAGATCGTGTCTCCGACTTGAAGAATAATCGCAAAAGTCACACTTGTATTTCTTCAACTGAATTGAACGTTTAGGCTTTTTGAAATCTTGCAATTGATGTGAAGCATCGGTATTAGCTTCTATCTGATACACAACTTTTGTTTCTGTCCGACAATCGATCTTGCTGAAAAAAATATAGGATGTTTAGAACTGCATTTTTTTGAGAGATGAAATAGAGAAATGCATTAAGATGAAGTGGAAATAATTACCAATCATTAATATCCGAGTTAAGAATAGACTCAATGTTCCCTTTATTATCACTCCTTTCAATTATTTCATCCCCAACAATAAAGTCCTCAGATATATCTACGTCTTGTATTTCACTCTTAATAATTTCATATTCCCCCATACTGAATGTATGTGTGGATGTTGGCTATGAATTAAATTCTTGTAAGCATATTCTTATTTTTGTCTCTCTTTCGTGTTTTTTTTCTTGCAGAGGGGAATAATCATGAAGTAAATAAAAATCCTTCCTAACCTAAAATTTTAAGCTGAAACATAGATTGACTGACAGAACCCACAGAATAATAAATTGATTCGAACGTAAAAAAGAACAAGATCTATGTAACTACATATTATCTTCTGTAGTTTTTTGAAAGGTAACCTCAACCTCCCAATGTCAAATAACAGTTGTCTCTGCAAAATTATAATTAAATAAAGTTCTTGCTTTTCTGCTAAATCAAAGGAGTGATATTATTTTTCCTTTTGGATAACAAAATATTCGAAAAGGTAGATATGGAACTAGACAAAACTGAACAGTGCATTGAGCACAATCATCTTTATGAAATGAAAGATACAGCAAATATTGAATCAGTTGTTGAATCTCATCTAATTGTGGGCTCCTGTAGAGTTCAAAAGACCGAAGAGATTGACATCACTGAACATTTTAATGACGGGGAGAACATTTATGACAGACAAGAATATGTAGATGATATTGATTCCATCATCAAATCGGAATCCAACGATTGGTAAGAATTTCAGGACTTTTTTCAACGAAATTTAATGATTATGAATAAATCGGAAATCTTGATTATGTGATGTTGTGTAATTTTTCAGTATAAGTGACGAAAAAGATGAGACAGAAGTAGTTAATTTGAAACCACATAAGTGCCACCAGTGTGATTTTTCTGCTATTAATAAAGGCATTCTGCGCAAACATGTTGATTCTGTCCTTGAATTAATGTACCATTTAATGTTTTTCTTCTTCCTTCTAATTCTAATCTGATCAAAAATAATTTATTTCTCAGTGTGGACTCCTGCGAAGTTCTAAAGACAGAAGATATAGACATCACTGAACAGTTTATTGATGGGAAGAACCTTTATGAAAGACAAGAATATGTAGATAATATTGATTCCATTATCAAATCGGAAGCCTGTATCAGGTATGAATCTCACAACTCTCAGTTTGACTTCAGTGATTAAATTTGAGTATTTTATCTTTCAAAATGATGTGATGTGAGTCAAGTTCAATTTTGAGAATCCATATTTGTTAGTAGATGAACGTGAACAATTTTCTAGTATAACTTTCGAAATTCAACTAAACATTAACTTAATGCCAGTTTCGTTTGATTTTATGGGTAGTTATAAAACACTACATAGGCTACCAGCGCGACCAACTTCATCAATATCAAGAGACAATATCAATACTATAAGTTGTTTCCTTTTTCAGTCCGAACAACTCAGAGGTTGACATAGAAGTTTTAAGACAACAAATTTTCTCTAAACTACACAAGTGTCAGCATTGTGATTATTCTGCAAGCCAAAAAGGACATCTCAAAAATCATTTAAATTCTGTTCATGTGAAAGTGAATCCTCAGCAAGTCAGGTGTGACCATTGTGATATAGATGCCGTTCATTTGAAATTGAAACAACATAAGTGTAATCAGTGTGATTATTCAGCAAGTCACAAAGGAAATCTCAATGCACATATAGAATCTGTTCATTTAAAATTGAAACCATTTAAATGTGATTTTGCTACGAATACTAAATATCATCTTAAGAATCACATAAATTCCCTTCATTCAAAATTGAAACAACACAAGTGCCGACAGTGTGATTATTCAGCAAGTCAGACAAACGATCTCAAAAAACATATAGATTCTGTTCATTTGAAATTGAAACCTTATCAGTGTCACCTTTGTGATTATTCTGCAACTCGAAAACAGCATCTAAAAAACCATTTGAATTCTGTTCATTTCAAATTGAAGCAATATCAGTGTGACCAATGTGATTATGCTGCTTATCAGAAAAATACTATGAAAAGACATATAGAATCTATTCATTCAAACTTCACTTACATGTGCCAGTTTTGTGATTATTCCGCGAACGTTAAGGGAAATCTCACAAAACATATAAATTCCGTTCATTTGAATTCGAAGCAGTATCAGTGTTCCCAATGTGATTATTCTGCGAGTCGCAAAGGAACACTTAGAAGACATGTGGATTCGGTTCATTTGAACTTGAAAGATCAAATGTGCCATCTTTGCGATTATTCTGCGAGTGAGTATGGAAACCTTAAACAGCATATCGATTCTGTTCATTCGAACTTGAGGAAGTTCAAGTGCCATCTTTGCGATTTTTCTGCAAATCTGAAAAAAAATCTCAAAAGGCACATTGACGATATCCATTTGAACTTGAAGCCACATCAATGTCCCAGCTGTGATTATTCGGCTCGTCAGAAAGGAACTCTCAAAAGTCACATTGAATCTATTCATTTGAACTCAAAACGATACAAGTGCGAGCTTTGTGATTATTCTGCCGGTAAGAGAGTAACTCTTCGAAATCACGTAAATTCTAGTCATTTGAATTTATCTCATCGGAAATGATTTCGAAAGTTTTTCAATTTGGTCAAGCTGGATTTAAGAGAATTTTTGGGGACAGATAGAACAGGGAACCCTTATAGAATCATAAGAGTGTCTGTCTTTCTTGGTTCTGTTTGTCTGTGGTCAATATTTTTTTTAATCATATATTATGATTCGCCTTAAGAACAAATAAAAACATTAAAACTCCTCACATTGTTATTTATTAGTCACCAACTAGAGTAAAAGGAGATACGATCCAAATACCTGCAAATCAAAAAAATGATGAATCCTTTATTTTTATTATAACCGAGTCAGAGCAGAATTGTGGCGTTGCCACATTTTATTTTATGGCTTGTTTTGGACTTTTGGAGAAGCAGACTGCTCAGTTACAATTGAACGTAGAAAAAGAAATGGATCTGTGTAGCCCCAAATAGATATTCTTTTCTGTGGTTTCTTGAAAAGTAACCTAACAATTTCAATCTGAAAGTTGACGAAATGTTTACCTTTTTGTACTTATTTGAAGCGTATGTTAAATCCAGTGCCCTGCCACCCGATCTTTCTCCATTCAGAGCTTAGGTCCCCACATATAGAAAGAGAGGGGCAATCTGGAGGCTCTGACTAAACAGAGAGGGATATAGTTTGCCCACCAAAGTTGGTGGGCAAAAAGCATTGGAAGGCATCAGTGTTGCCGTTATATGCGGGGACCTAACATTTTCCGAGTACCTCATCCAGTTAGTATTCTATACACAGAACATATAATAGAAGAAATGCAACCTGCCCACTAATCTTTGGCAACGGCAGTGACGTTTCTGCAGCGGTCATAGACTACATAAATAAGTGGCAAATGGCGGCCACTAATATTCTATGACAGTTTGACAGATGTCGACGATTCCATTCCTTCAGGGGGGGGGTCGCTGAATGATTTCTTATTCTTCAATATTGTTCCAACAGACGCCAAAATAATTTTATAACCTTCCCCTCAAGAAAAAATTACCAAATTCTTATTATTTTCACTTATTAATATAAAAATTATGAAAAAATTCAATAAGCAAAATATTAATATCTTTATTTCGAATAAGAACAGGTGTATTACAAATTATTTATTCTACAATTTAGGCAACTCCATTTAGCAATTTCATGCCGAATGGACAAATTAATGTTTCACTTCTCTATATGAATATTTAATAAAATAATTCAATAAAATGATCATAAAAAATGAATATTCTTCTAATGATATTTGAAACACTTACAGAATAAAACTTTCAAAGAAGCATCAACTTTCGAATTTGTTTATCGTCAGCTTACTATGAAATAGGTATGCATAGGTAAGTCCAAATTGAGTAACTTTACAGAAGACATAAAAAACTGCATATGAGGTTGAACTTGAAACAAATTATAATTTTTTTTATTATAGATTTTGGGGAGTGAGATAATAATGAAAACTCAATTTTCAACTATTGAGGTACAGCTAGCGGATGCCAGCAAATGGCAAAATTGAATATTGGACTTATGCATTTTTCATTGTAAGCCGATGATATGCAGTTCTCACATATATCTTCATTACCCTGCAAAATGATCACATCGAAAGGTCTTCCTATTTCCTTTGGATCCTACAAAAAAATTCAATTATGTATTTTCAATATACATACTTGATTATATGAAGAGTAATAATAATTACCAGAAATGAATTCGAATATTATGCTTTAATATCATGCTCTCATCGTCTCATCACTGATCTATTATTGCCATCATCCCAAAATTTGTATGTTGTTCATCAGGTCCTACAAAAATTAATATTGTTATAGATGTTCCACATTATTGGTAACATGAAAAAATTGCATTTCCAACATATAGTATCCTCAAATAACTGACATATTACCTTAAGAATTATTATTATTATTTGAACTGGGGTCGTTTTGGCTCGTTAAGCCTTCCGAGAACTGCGACCGTGTAGATCTTTTGTTCCCTACCCTACTCATTCATGGAAACCCAAGGAGGTCGTCAATAGTGTTGATAAAATTGGCAACCTCCCTAGGAGCCTTGGCCGTGACCTCATGGGTATCCAGGACCGGTTTCCCCATATGAATGGTTCTTAGTTCAGCCAGCTCTGGACACTTGCATACCATGTGTTCAGCTGTTTCCGCTTCTGATCCACATAGCCTGCAAATCTCATCTGCTGACTTTCCCATGCGGTACAAATGGTGTTTGTACCGACAGTGTCCCGTCAGCAGTCCTACCATCACCCGAAGCTCAGCTCGTGATAGCTTCAAGAGTTTCCTGGTATAGGTAGGTGATATCGTCACGAATTTCTTGGCCTGAATAAGTCCAGGAGCGTTTGTCCAGTAGGTTATCCTGTTTTTCAGCTCCCATTGCTGGACCGCTGCCTTGTATTGGTCTTTTCCGAGCCCACAGAACGGCTCAGGTCCAACAGGTATTTGCCTTGATGCAATTTTTGCCAGTTTGTCGGCTTTTTCATTTCCTTCAACGCCATAGTGCCCTGGTGCCCACAATAGAGTCACTTTATTGCCTCTTGCCAGTTGCTTTATGGTGTTACGGCATTCCCAGGTCAGCAGAGACCCCTGGCAGTTTGATTCCAGGGATCTCAGTGAGGCCTGACTGTCCGTGATGATGTAGACATGCGCTCCCTTGAGGTTCATCTTGAGACACTCTTGAGCGCATACATAAACAGCCATTATCTCGGTCTGTAGGATAGAGGGCTCGCCTCCCAGGGCTTTAGAGATCCTCAATTTAGGTCCATATACCCCAATGCCAGTACCCTTCTCTGTTTTAGATCCGTCGGTGAACCATATGGATGACTTTTTGTCCAGACGATTTACGAAACTTATTGCCCTAGGACGGTCGGTTATGACCGTTTCAAAGGGCGTTTCAAAATCGTAGATGGTTGGCATAACATCCGATGGTTTTGCCAGGAGATTTGAATCAAATTGATTCAAGATCCCCATATGTCCAACCCAGTTACCGGGTAGTAGCTTTCCGTTAAGGGAGATTCTTACAGCTTCCAGCAGGCTACATTTCCTCACATGTAGGTGTAAGGGAGGCAAATCAAGAATGACCTCAAGCGCTGCTGTAGGAGCTGTACGCATAGCTCCTGTTACCCCAATACAGGCTAGCCTTTGCAGTTTCTGCAGACGACTGCGTGTGGTAACCTCTTCGGTTTTTGTCCACCATGCTAGAGACGCATAGGTGACAATAGGGCGTACTATCGCTGTGTATAACCACAGTACCATTTTCGGTTTCATGCCCCATGTCTTTCCAAAGAGTCTTTTGCAGGCCCACATGGCCGCCGTGGCTCTGGAAAGAGTCTTATCTATGTGTTTCCTCCAGTTGAGTTTGCTGTCCAGGATAACACCTAGATATTTACACTCACTAGAGAAGTTCAGAGTCTGGCCATTTAGGACCGGAGCCCTGAGGTTGAGATTTCTTCTTCTAGTGAACGGAATCAGTGTGGTTTTCGAGGGATTGACAGTTAGCCCTTCTTCCTCACTCCACTTTTCGATGATACTGAGAGCAAGCTGCATTCGGCTGCTTAATGAGCCTTCATGCTTGCCTCTCACTGTCACCACTATGTCGTCGGCGTACGCCTGGACGTTAAAACCACCCGCTGTGAGCTTCTCCAGGAGACCGTCCATGACCAGGCTCCACAGCAAGGGTGACAACACCCCTCCTTGAGGACATCCCCTGCATGTTAGCACGGTCACTTCAGTATCCCCCAGATAGGCTGTGACAGTTCGTCCTTTCAACATAGCTGATATCCACTTAACAGTGGAAGGTTCTACCCCTTTCCGTTTAGCTGCATTGCATATGGAAACATGTAGGGTGTTATCAAAGGCCCCTCCAATATCTCCAAACATTGCAAGTAAAATCTCCTTTGCATTGAGGGTGCCTTCCACCTCTCTAAGGAGCTGATGAAGGGCGTCTACGGTAGATCTGCCCGCCCTGTAGGCAAACTGCATCTTGTGGAGCTTAATATTTCCCCTTATGCTGTTGTCTATTATTTTCTCCATAGTCTTCAGGAGAAAGGAGGTGAGGCAAATGGGGCGATAGGATTTGGGCTCTGGGGAGCCTTTACGACCCATTTTGGGTATGAAAACTACCCTTGCCTCCCTCCATATTTTTGGAATATAACCCCTTGCAAAGCTGGCCTTGAAGAGCTCAGCTATCGGGGGTATAATGAAATCAACACCTTTCTGTAGCATGGCCGGAAAGATACCATCCATGCCTGCTGATTTGAAGGGCTGAAAGCTTTTTATCGCCCATTCAATTCTTTGTGGTGTGAATAGTCTACCAGCTTTCTGAAGATCCCGCCTAGTGGGGTTATGTGGTGCTTCCCCTTCGGGAACTTCATCTTCGATGGTTGTTTGCTTGGAGCCAGGAAAATGAGTCTCTAGCAGAGCTCTTAGGCTTTCTTCAGGATCATTCGTAAAGTCCCCACATGGCTTCTTGATTTGGCCAATTGGGTTAGAGTGATCCTTAGATAGTACCTTTTGAAGTCTGGCTGCCGGGGATGTTTTGTCTATTCCCTCACAGAAGCTTCTCCAGGACTGCCTTTTGGCTTTTCTGACCTCTTTGTTGTAGTTTGTCAAGGCCAGTCGATAGGCATCCCAGCTGCCATCTCGCTTGGCCTTGTTGAAGGCTTTCCTGGCCGCCTTCTTGAGGTTTTCTAGATGATTATTCCACCAGGGGACGTCTCTGGAGACCGTCTTTTTCCTTAGTGGACAACTGTTCTCGAATGCCCTCTTCAAACATGATGTGAAGTGAGCAGAGGCGTTTTCCAGATCCTCATTTGAGCCGATGTTGTATTTCAGTCCTTCCAGATCAGATCTTAAATGGGCTACATAGAGATCCCAGTCAGTCTTCCTGGGTATCCTGCACTCAACATCAGCTGAAGCAGTTGCTTCAACGTCGAATTCAATTGCCATATGGTCGGACATGGATGGTTCCTTTGAGACCCTCCAGTTCTTGACCATCCCCGCAATAAAAGGCGTCACCAGCGTAAGGTCAATTACTTCCCTTCTAATCGCATTCATAAAGGTTGGACTATCACCCACATTCGCTATCTCCATATTGTTAGAAAATAGAAAATCAAGCAAATCCTCACCTCTATGATTAGTGTCTGTGCTCCCCCATACTGTGTGGTGTGCATTCGCATCGCAGCCCAGAATCAGTTGTTTCTTCTCCTTGCGGCACCATTCGATGAGGCGTTGTACTTCCTCTGGTGGTGGGCTGATAGCGTCTCCTGGGAAGTAACCTGAGGCGATAACCAGCTGCCTCTTGCTGTTCCCAGCTCGCACCTCAACCAGCGCCGCAGCAAGATCCCTTGTCAGGAACTCTGTAAGTGGAAGACAGGTTAGTCCCTTCCTGAGTAGTATAATAGCTCTTGGACCTACTGACCTGTCACAGTATATCATTTGATATAAGTTGTTTGGTAGGCCTTTAACTTGGCCTCCATTAATCCAAGGCTCTTGTATCAGCCCTATGTCAATATGCCTTCTAGATGTTCTCCAGCATAAGGCACTAGAGGCTGCCTTCGAGTGCTGGAGGTTAATCTGAAGACATGTCAGACACCTGCCCTTTATTGAGGTTGGCCGTCCGCCAGGCTTAGTGGGAAGGGCCGCAGGTTTTACCCCGCCAGGCCCTCCCCTCCCACGCCCCGCGGATTAGCCCCCCTCCCAGCGCTGGTGCTCGGCGTTGAGGCTCCGGCTGCTGTGCCGGTAGGCTTCGCCGACTTCTGAGTTTCCTTTCCCCTGGGCTTCGTCGACACGGAACCGGAGGTAGAGGCCTGTTGTGCCTCTTCCCTCTTCGCCGTTGTCTTGGCTCCCTTGAGGCGAAGGATTGATTGGCCGAATTTATAGAAAATTCGCCAATTCTTCTCTCTCAGACTTTCGACCGAGCCTCTGTCGGCCGAAATAACTATTTCTAGCATGGGTCCTGATGGTCCCCTTCGAAGAACTCTCCAACTAGATGTTGAGAGTCCTCTATTTTGTCTCGCCACGAACGATAAAATTTGTTCGTTGGTGAGATGCTGACTCTCTGGGAGGTAGCCAACCAGGATCTCCGGATGAGGCAGTTCTGCCTCCTCGACAACCCTTAAATCAGCCCCCTCCCAGGGTTTCAGTTTTGGCTGAATGCTCCTAAGCCACTCAACTGTGTCTTTGTCAGAGCAAGTCAGACCCAGCCAGCCTGGCCTTGTGTGCAGTTGCTGGAAATTGGGCTTTATTGGGCCCTCTATTTCCAGCTCCATTATCTGCGTACAGATTGCTTCCTTGATGGCCTGTATCTGGTCCATTTCCAGGAGCACTTCTGGGTATCTCCTATCCATTATGCCCACCTTCAGACCAGCGGCAGCCTGGCTGTAAGTGGGCATATGTTTTGCAGGAGCTTTGGAAGCTCCTGAGGACTGTGAGGCCTTCGAAACCTCTTGCCTTGCGCGCTTAGGCTCTTTACCTTTAGGCGTGCTGTCCTCCGACCTGTTCCTTTTGGACGCCTGGCCTCGTGTCGGTTTCGACCCAATTGGTTTGGAGGCTTCTTTTCTGGCTTCTTCTGGCGCCATCCCCCCCTTTATGAGGAACTTCATCCTCTTCCTGGCGGCCCCAGAGAGTCTAGGTCTCTTGACCACCAACTTTTCGAGGCCCTCGATGACCTCTTCATCGCTGCTCTTCAGCAACGTTTCTTCAGTCCTGGTGTCAGGACTTGCGCCCTGTTCCCCAGGCTGATTGAGGCTAGTTTCTTCCTCCAGTTCTGACATATTTGGGCTAATGTCAGGCCCTTTTCCTTTTGTTACTTGGTCCATAATTGATCCCACGAGTAGCTAGGGAGAAGTAGTCACCAGGAGCAGAGCCCCGCATGCCCCTGGAAGGCTTATTGAAACCGGAGGTCGCCTGGTATCCGGAGTTCGCATATTTGTGACTAGCTCTTCCCACTAGCCATGCAGACATCGGCATATGCTGTTCCACCTTGTCTTGGGGAAAGTGTTTATTGTGTCTTTCTTCCACTTGGTTCGGGCGATTAAGCCGGAACCCCCGCCATGCATCCTCCGCCCGCGAGACATGACCACGTCAGTGGAGAAGCGTGACGGTATAACAGTCATGAGGGGGTCAGACCCTTGCATGCCTGGCATCGTTTGCCCACGTGCAGTACCTTTGGCCACGACACTACAGCCAGGTGGTGGGGGTCGGTCTTGGTTTTCACCGCTCAGCTTGGACCTTATCAACCTGGAGACCCTGCCGGAGCAGTGTTCCGTTGACCTTGCTCCAAGAATCATTGCAGCTACTTAAGCCCTCACACCAGCGTCAAGGTGCCGACCATTCGTGAGGGTACCTTAAGAATAATATAACAGTAATTTTGTATTAAGATTCACTTCATTTTTTCATCATTAACTTAAATTTGTCTCATCTCTAAAACTTCTTCGACGTCGCCACTTTAATCAATTTACAAATGGCTGACAATCTTGACATTTGTCGGTCCCAACGAATCAACGACATACGATTCTGAATTAGAGTGAGAGGGAAATATGTTTTCTTTCAACATTTGCTTTAAGTGGCACCGTATGTCTTAGTATATCTGTGTTGCCAGGTTTTGAACTGGCGCTTCACCCCCCTGATTCTATATCTATGGTTAAATCAGAACAGTGATTTTATTTTTCCTTTTGGACAACAAAGTATTCAAAAAGATATGGAACAGTGCATTGAGCACAATCATCTTTATGAGATGAAAGATACAGAAAATTCTGAATCTGTTATTGAATCTCATTCTATTGTGGATTCCTGCAGAGTTCTAAAGACTGAAGAGATTGACATCACTGAACAGTTTATTGATGGGGAGAACATTTATGACAGACAGGCATATGCAGATAATATCCTTTCCAATATTAAATCGGAAGCTGACACTTGGTAAGAATCTCACATCTTTCAATTCGACTTCAGTGAATAAGTATGAATAATAATAATAAGTTATTGATCCTCTGAGACAACATATTGTGTATAAGATAAGTCACAAACTGATGTGACTTATGAATGTAAAAACAAATTTCCTCAAACATGGGTCCTAACTCTTTTCACTTCCGAAACACAGGGACTTGATGTTAGAAAAATATCGTCAATCGTGTTTTTTGCAATAATTCCAAAATGGCTGAAAAGTCCCCTACTTGAACGCCACTGACATTTGCGCAAATTTCTTGACGGAAATTAAATTGCTGAAGATTAATCTTCAGAACTGTACTTTTGGTCGAAAGCTCTAAAACCTCACCATTTTCAAGAAAATCGGTCTCAAACATTTTCGGTTACTTGGAAATGAACGGGATTTTTATTGGAAAATTAAGGAAGTTTGAACAGAAAGCACTGGAGGCCGTAGTTTGGAGAGTTCGGTAGCTGCAGGATAGGTCCTAGAGTCTAGGACCTAGACTATCCCCTGAATTGCTATTTACCGACAAAGAACAATGCTGGGAAGCCCAAGATCTGACCAACTCAGCCAAAGAAAGAGACAATAAGAATATTTTTTCATTTTTCAGTATGAGTGACGAGACAGAGGGAGTTAGACACCAATTATTGTACTCAAAGCCATATGAGTGTCATCAGTGTGATTATTCTTCAAGTATGAAAGGCAACGTCAAAGCACATATAGATTGCGTTCATTTAAATTTGAGAAAATTTAAGTGTCACCAGTGTGATTTTTCTTCACCTCGGAAAACTTCTCTCCGAACGCACATTCATTCCGTTCACTTGAAATTGAAACGATACACGTGTCAACATTGTGAATATTCTACAGGTTGGTCACAAGCTCTCAAAATACATATGGATTCTGTTCATTTGAAATTGAGGCAGTACAAGTGTGACCAATGCGATTATTCTGCAAATTGGAAAGAAAATCTCAAAGTGCATAAAGATTCTATTCATTTGAAATTGAAACAACACAAGTGTCAACAGTGTAATTATTCTGCAAGTCAGAGAAGCAGTCTAAAAGTACATATAGACGCTGTTCATTTGAAATTGAAACGATTTCAGTGTCAGCAATGCGATTATGCCACAAGTCAGAAAGGATATCTCAAAGTACATATAGATTCCATTCATTTGAAATTGAAACAATACAAGTGTCAGTATTGTGAATTTTCTTCAGGTTGGTCACAAGCTCTCAAAAAACATCTAGGTGTTGTTCATTCGAAATTGAAGCAATAAAAGTGTGACCAATGTGATTATGTTTCAAAAAATAAGCCAATTCTCAAACAACATATAGATGGTGTTCATTTGAGATTGACGCAGTATAAGTGTCCCCAATGTTTATATTCCACAGGTGGCAACTGGTTTGGTCCATTTGAACTTGGAGCAACGTCAGTGATATTCTATCCTAACAGGAATTTTGTATTTAGTTGATCAGGTTTAGCAGTTTGAAAGAACACATAAAAACAATGAAACTTCGTATTTTTATTTATTTTTCCACTCTGTATACCGACGAAAAAATATACTAGAATTTCATCACTTCTGCACGTTCATCTCTAAAATTCACCGAATCAAAGCCGCAATGCGGCGGTGACACGTATCATTTTATGGCTTGTTGTAGACCACTGTGGTTTCCCCCATAGAACAAATAAATCAGAACGCAAGTAGTTCAAACGACCTGGATCCCCGAACCACAGACCAATGATCTGTGGCCAAGCCGCAGATTTTGAAAAATCAATAAATTGTCGCTCAACTCAAGTTTCACATCGCTCTTCCACAATGTTATTATTATTGCCATTATTTTCTTCGTTTATATTCACGTCTGCCTCAAGTTCGTTTTGTAAAGATGTCCAAGTATCAGCGAAATCCTATACAACGGAAGACGCGACTGTTCTATCCCAAATAGCGTTTATCAGCGAGTTCGACGTGAAATGCAAACCAGTTTCTTCTAGCCCAGGAAATTTGTACGCATTATTCAAGGGGAATATTATTCCCGTGGCCAACGTAGCTCCCAATAAATATCAAATTAGCTGGACGGAGGAATTGAAGAATGCGCTGATAGGGATAACAGTGGTGAAGATATTCGATGAAGATGGATACGCTGTTTTGAAAAAGGCCGTGAGGAACGGAGATGATCTGTACGAAGTGCCGCATTTTATTACCGTTTCGATACCTTTTCCAGGAGCTTATAAAGGACCCTGCATCAGTTGTGAATTTTTAGCCGCTGTTTTTTCTTTATCGATTGCTTATTACGCTGTGCATTTGAGAATGAAGTTTGTTTCTTAGGTGATTCACGATTTGATTGTGGATTATCCAAATTTGTTCTATGGTTTTGCAATAAATTATTTACGAAATTTGTTCAGGTTTATGTACTAGCGCATCCACCATTTTATTTTCCAGACCCAAATTTTACCTCGATTGGTTTCCGAGAATACACTTTTTTATTGAAAAAAACTTTCCTTTGTGCAGATTGTGAGACCCTAAAGTTAGAACAGAAGACACTTCAATTCAAACTAGGGATTTGTTGAAACAATGGAGCAAAACAAAGTTCTATGGTTCTGGCATTACGATTTCACGTGGAAGCGGTGAAACTGGTATCAGGAACGCAGGAAATCGAACAGGTATGCGTAATTCGAATTCTATGCAGGTTTGCGCGTTTTTTCTTTTTATTTGGGGAACTTCAAACTACGGAATTTTCAAAAAGTATTTCCATAACTTTTGCACGGTCTTATAAAATGAAATTGTGATCATTTCAAAGGTAATTTGTGCGAAATATTCCTTGGAAATTTCTCATGTTTAACTGATTTCATTTTAACAGGGATTCCTGTTCTAACCTTGGTTCGGAAATTGTAAATTGAGAGGGTGAGTTTTTATCTCTTTCCTTTGTCTAAGGTTTTTATCAATTTCTCATAATAAGGCTAACTTTACGGGGTTCTCATCATAAAATCGAAAACTGAACTTCCATTGGCAAGAAATAAAAAAGATTCTCAAACTACAAATATTATTTTAATTTTTGGCACAGATACATAAATTTGACTAAAAACCAATGATGTGTACCATGAATTCAAAACAATGTTAGTGTTTTTATTTTTAAATTCCATAAAAAATCAAATATAAAATCTCAATATGAAGCAACTCGAGCAACCGTATCCATTCTCGAGGATGCAAATGACATTGAAACTCAACGGAAAAAGCCTCTGTGACTGTTTAAAAGGGGTTACTAAGCTAAGATGGCAGTTGAAGCCTTCAAAGTCTATAAAGCATTCTCATTAAATTTTTGGTCGCATGAGAAAATAATATGAATTCTTCCAACTCAAAAACAGGTGTTAGAATGCTTCGAAGACTTGGAAATCTACTTAATACATAGTGATTATGTGACATTGTTCGATTTGAGGAAGATCCATGCGGAAAAGCAGTGTATGTTACAAACTTCAGATCCTTTACTTTTACTCTCAATACCTGTCCACCCTGTATACAAACTGCTCCCTACGGTACAAATAAATCACGTTTTGTGTGTAAACACTTTTATATAATACTTTCTATTCCAATATGATATTTTTCTGATAATATATATAAAATTCAAATAAATTCATAACCGAATAAAAAAAAAAGGATAATATAAATATAAACTTCAACAAATAAAAATCGCTAAATAAATACATCACTGGTTTCTTTTAAAGCATCAGAATGTTGTCCCTAAAGGTTGATATATAAAAAAAATCACAGAAAGTAACGAAAAAACTAAACGATATTTCCTCCGAAAGAATTCAAGTGAACCATACGTTGCCCGTCAGATCTATGTAGAACATGGAGCTGTTCGCAGCGTTAGGTCCATTAGAGGGGTACTGGGTCATTAGAAGTTGAGAGAGACACCTTCGAGAGAGGTGACATGCTACGTCTTGGAAAACTCCCACTGCTGCTGCCCCCTTCGGCAAATAACTTCCGAAAACTGAAAAACAAACCGTTCGCTCAGAACTCACCATCACAACACCCAAACTACCCAATCGCCAAGAATCAAGGATCACTTGATAAACAACGAAAGAAATGTCAAAATTAGTCTTATAGTTTCGGAGTTCTTAATCTTCAAAACTACACATCAGATCAGGTTGAAATTTGAAATCTCGAGTGATTCAAACTGAAAATGTGATCCTTCAATCTTTGCTCTTGGTTTAAATACAAACAGAATGAACCTTTACCTATTATCTCCCCAAAATGAAATGGTAAACCAAATTAAATGTCCAGGACAATACTGAATGTTACCCAAATTTTTTTTTTCGATCAAACATGCACATCAGAAGCCAATTTTATCATCACCTAATTTACAATATCAAAATTTATCTACAGACGTCAAGGTCAAGTTTGAAGGGCGTGGCCTCCATTCGCCACGCCCCTCGAAAACGAAACCCCTCCTACAAGTGTTATTGTCAGAAAACCCAACTGATGGGCGATTTAAACCATCCCTTATCCAAGTTTTTCCATAAAATACCTGTCAATCGATCGAGAGAATTTTGTCTGAGTCGATTTAGGCCGTCAAAGCTTCCTCCTATAAAACCTTTTTTTCTTTTGCCCCTGCTCATACAGAACCTAAAGTTTTTTTCGAGAAACAGAATGAGGTGAGACATCTTTGGAAAATGCTGAAGCTGTGGGATAAAACTTACAATTTTCGTATTCCCGATTCCGATTTTTTCCATGGTGCATCGTCGGGTTCTAGAGGTATGGGACCTTGAACAGGTGCATCGTCTTCTATCGGTCTGTAAAGGAGAAGAATAAAAATGATGTGGATTTTTTAAACTGACGAATGAACATTGTTAATGGTTTTAAAATGGCGTTTTTCGTTTAGAACAGTGAAGGGTGGAAAGTATACAGGGTTCTTCCAGAGATGGCCTCCTTTCGACATCAACTCGAACTCTTTTGAAATAATGATTAGCTTTGTTTCAACTTCGAATAAATCGGATATATTTTTTATATATCCAGATGATAGGGATTAAGCACATTCATCGGTTAGTTTTGCGAATGGACAAAGACGTTAGTTCAATTAGATCCAATCCAAATAACTTACAGACTGGTTACGTATGTTGAAACGCTGGATTTTGATATTTGGAATGTACTGAGTAAACTATCACAGGCATTTTCGATACTATTTACAATTTTCTTCATATTTCTGAAACGAAAATTAGAAAAAAGAACAAAATAAAATATAAATAAACGAAAAGTGAAGAACAAACCAATAAGAACAATAAAAACCTTCCCATTTTTCGAAATAAGGCTCTACTTACGACTCGGGCTTGGGTTTAGGCCTGTAAGTGTCCAGTTCGTCCTCGAGGTCGCTGACTCGAGCCTTCAGGTCGTTCCTCTCGTTGAGGATGTCCTTGAGCTCCTCCGTCGTGAATCTGGGCCTGTTCGGGTCGTCCAAATCGTAAATGGCCATGTTGGAAGGCAGCGGAAGGTCCATCTGCAATTTTCATTCCGTTTGTTCTATTCGTAAGGAAGAAATTTAATAAGTCGGTGCCCTCACTTTGCTCAAGTCCTCGTTCTCCTTCTCCGCCAGTCCCAGTCGTTGCTTCAGACCGTTGATGCTTCTTTGCTGATCTTGGATCTGGACCAGGAAGTCCGCTCTCTCCTCGCACAGATTCCGGACCTGGGTCTGGAGGTTTTTGTGTTTTCTCTTGGTTTCTCTGGTCGAACTTTGCAGCCTCTCGTAGTTGGATCTGATCTGTGAAGAATTCATTCGTGTATTCTTATTTTCGAGTAATTGAAAGTCTGCTCACGTTATCGATCTCGTTCATCTTCTCCTGGATCTTTTTCTCCTTGGTCCTCATCTCGTCCCTCTGTTTCTCGATGGTGTCCTTCATCTGCTGCAAGATTTCCCCGTTGCCGGAGTTCTCCAATGTCTCCACTTCGTTGCCTCTGTCGCTGGGACTGGAGCTGCTCTGGACCCTGACCAGTCGTCTGTTTTCCTCTTGGAGCTTCGCGATCACGTTGTATAGGTCGTTGCTGTCCTTGCGCCATTGCTCCTCGATTGATTCCAAGTCCTGAATTAGTTTATTTGTTCATCCTTAGACAATTACAAATTTTGAATCGAGTTTTCAACAAATCTTCATGATTCTATTCCAAATAATAAATAAATAATGATTCATCAACCAAATTTCAACGTTTTCAAGATATTAAAGAAACAAGAAAAGGTGAGTAAAGCATTCATTTCTATTTTTTATCAAATCATTCAATATTGGAAATTCTAAAAAATAAAAAAGCTACAACACTATTTGCTTGGAATACAATCATAATTTTATAAAAAAAGAGTTTCAATTCAAAATGAGGAAGGGTTTGATGAAATCACCAATCGAAATTTGACATGTTTTTTTGAGTACCCTGTGTAGTTTTTTTGTGAAAATTAGATTGACAAACGTGCAGCAAGGCTTTAATAACATTTCCTCCGAAAAATTCATCCATTTTATTTGTGTTATTTGTTGTTTTTTTATTATATCCCACCCGTTCTTCAGATTATTAATGTTCTTTTTCAATTTTTTTTTCGAAATGGTGTTTTTTATGATCTTGTAAATAGGTTCTTTAATTTATATAATAAGTGAGTATCCAAAAGTCTCACAAGATGTTGGATGGTTTGCGCCCCTCAAGATTCATCTATAGATCCGCCACTGTGTCGAACGTTCACGAAAAAACTCTTCCGGTTCTATGGTTAGTCATAATCATTATCTATCGGAATCACCACTATTAAAATCTAATAATAGTTTTATAACCATTAATTAACGACAAATATTTGAAAAAGAAAAACAATCAAGTATGTAATTGCAAACTAATACGTCTTTATTGTTTCTAGATTCGAAAAAACATTCCATGTATTTTGCGGATACTTTCTGTTTCTTAAATATTTGGTTGATGATTAGATACTATTTGTTTTTTTCAAACAATTCAATTCAATCTGTCCCATTTCCATTTGTCGAATTTTGCATGATCACACGAGGATGCTTGTCTGAATAAATACAAAAATTCCGAATTGAAATTGAGGAAATTTGAGCAGGAATCGGAATTTCTATGTCTCTTACAATCTTCCGTGAATATTTAAGGAAAAGGGAGCACAGAAACCGGTTCTATCATAGACAACAACCCAGATTGCCCAATAGCAATTTTCCTACGAGAATCAACGTTTCCTTTTTGGAATTTTTAGTTTCCGTCAATCTTCCTACCCTTTCGAATTTGGCCCTATACTCCGCCTTCTCGATCTTGTCGTTTTCCAGCAACGAAACCTTGTTCTGCAGCTCCAGTAATTGGGCGTTTTCCTGTTCGTTTCTGGTGGCCAACTGTTCGAGGAGCTCCAGAGCCGTGATGACCCTCGGCATGAGCCCCGTCACGGCGGGGGCCCCGTACAGATCGATAATTTTCTCGCACTCTTTACCGATATCCGAAGCCAAGTCGTATACGTCCACCACCGATACGTCACTGAGGCTGTCTCGCGTCTCGTCCATGTTTTCCCGGAAAGAAGTGGAGTGCTTCGGTCGAGGCATCAATTTTTCTCGCGTTTTTCAAGGGGGCCACCGATAGCGACCAGAAAATCGGAACGTCGATTGAAGAATTTTTAGCTCTATCGATCGACCTGCGAAGATGACGGAAGGGGAATGTTGTCTATGATGATGACCATAGAATCATGATAACCTCTTTTTTGACGTGAGAGGATCAGGGGCGTTTGCACTACCGCGCTTTTGAACTACATACTTTTATTTTGGTCTGTGCCACGGATACTCAAATCCGTGGGTCTGTGCTTGGACATAGCATACCACAGAACACGAATATATGAGGTTATATACCACAGATCACATGAAACATGAATTTTCAAAGTCGACGAATTTGCATAAAAAAATATTTTTTCCTACATTTAATTTTTTTCGTCCAATCGGAATTCTCCAGGCTGTTACTGTAATGTTTTTCCTAAAGAGCAATAATGGCTTTTTATAAGACCAAAATTTCATTACTGTAGCTGGTTCACGTAGGAGGATACGAATTTTCAAAGTTGACGAATTGCATAAGAAAATATTTTTTTCTACATTTGATTTTTTTTCGTCCAATCTGAATTCTCCAGGCTGAAACTGTTATGTTTTTCCTGAAGAGCAAAAATGGCTCTATATAAGACGAAAATTTCATTACTGTAGTTGGTTCACGGAAGAAGATACGAATTTTCAAAGTTGACGAATTTGCAAAAAAAAAATATTTTTTCTACATATAATTTTTTTTCGTCCAATCGGAATTCTGCAGGCTGTAACTGTTGTGTTTTTTCTAAAGAGCAATAATGGCTCTATATCAGGCCGAAATTTCATTACTGTAGCTGGTTCACGGAAGACGATACGAATTTTCAAAGTTGAGGAATTTGCATAAAAAAAATATTTTTATCTACATTTAATTTCATTTCGTCCAATCGGAATTCTCCAGGCTGTAACTGTTATGTTTTTTCCAAAGAGCAATAATGGCTCTATATCAGACCGAAATTTCATCACTGTAGCTGGTTCACGGAAGACGATACGAATTTTCAAAGTTGAGGAATTTGCATAAAAAAAATATTTTTATCTACATTTAATTTCATTACGTCCAATCGGAATTCTCCAGGCTGTAACTGTTATGTTTTTTCCAAAGAACAATAATGGCTCTATATCAGACCGAAATTTCATTACTGTAGCTGGTTCACGGAAGACGATACGAATTTTCAAAGTTGAGGAATTTGCATAAAAAAAATATTTTTATCTACATTTAATTTCATTTCGTCCAATCGGAATTCTCCAGGCTGTAACTGTTATGTTTTTTCCAAAGAGCAATAATGGCTCTATATCAGACCGAAATTTCATTACTGTAGCTGGTTCACGGAAGACGATACGAATTTTCAAAGTTGAGGAATTTGCATAAAAAAAATATTTTTATCTACATTTAATTTCATTTCGTCCAATCGGAATTCTCCAGGCTGTAACTGTTATGTTTTTTCCAAAGAGCAATAATGGCTCTATATCAGACCGAAATTTCATCACTGTAGCTGGTTCACGGAAGAAGATACGAATTTTCAAAGTTGACGAATTTGCAAAAAAAAAATATTTTTATCTACATTTAATTTCATTTCGTCCAATCGGAATTCTCCAGGCTGTAACTGTTATGTTTTTTCCAAAGAGCAATAATGGCTCTATATCAGACCGAAATTTCATCACTGTAGCTGGTTCACGGAAGAAGATACGAATTTTCAAAGTTGAGGAATTTGCATAAAAAAAATATTTTTATCTACATTTAATTTCATTTCGTCCAATCGGAATTCTCCAGGCTGTAACTGTTATGTTTTTTCCAAAGAGCAATAATGGCTCTATATCAGACCGAAATTTCATCACTGTAGCTGGTTCACGGAAGAAGATACGAATTTTCAAAGTTGACGAATTTGCAAAAAAAAAATATTTTTATCTACATTTAATTTCATTTCGTCCAATCGGAATTCTCCAGGCTGTAACTGTTATGTTTTTTCCAAAGAGCAATAATGGCTCTATATCAGACCGAAATTTCATCACTGTAGCTGGTTCACGGAAGAAGATACGAATTTTCAAAGTTGACGAATTTGCAAAAAAAAAATATTTTTATCTACATTTAATTTCATTTCGTCCAATCGGAATTCTCCAGGCTGTAACTGTTATGTTTTTTCCAAAGAGCAATAATGGCTCTATATCAGACCGAAATTTCATCACTGTAGCTGGTTCACGGAAGAAGATACGAATTTTCAAAGTTGAGGAATTTGCATAAAAAAAATATTTTTATCTACATTTAATTTCATTTCGTCCAATCGGAATTCTCCAGGCTGTAACTGTTATGTTTTTTCCAAAGAGCAATAATGGCTCTATATCAGACCGAAATTTCATCACTGTAGCTGGTTCACGGAAGAAGATACGAATTTTCAAAGTTGACGAATTTGCAAAAAAAAAATATTTTTATCTACATTTAATTTCATTTCGTCCAATCGGAATTCTCCAGGCTGTAACTGTTATGTTTTTTCCAAAGAGCAATAATGGCTCTATATCAGACCGAAATTTCATCACTGTAGCTGGTTCACGGAAGAAGATACGAATTTTCAAAGTTGACGAATTTGCAAAAAAAAAATATTTTTATCTACATTTAATTTCATTTCGTCCAATCGGAATTCTCCAGGCTGTAACTGTTATGTTTTTTCCAAAGAGCAATACTGGCTCTATATCAGACCGAAATTTCATCACTGTAGCTGGTTCACGGAAGAAGATACGAATTTTCAAAGTTGACGAATTCGCAAAAAAAAAATATTTTTATCTACATTTAATTTCATTTCGTCCAATCGGAATTCTCCAGGCTGTAACTGTTATGTTTTTTCCAAAGAGCAATAATGGCTCTATATCAGACCGAAATTTCATCACTGTAGCTGGTTCACGGAAGAAGATACGAATTTTCAAAGTTGACGAATTTGCAAAAAAAAAATATTTTTATCTACATTTAATTTCATTTCGTCCAATCGGAATTCTCCAGGCTGTAACTGTTATGTTTTTTCCAAAGAGCAATAATGGCTCTATATCAGACCGAAATTTCATCACTGTAGCTGGTTCACGGAAGAAGATACGAATTTTCAAAGTTGACGAATTTGCAAAAAAAAAATATTTTTATCTACATTTAATTTCATTTCGTCCAATCGGAATTCTCCAGGCTGTAACTGTTATGTTTTTTCCAAAGAGCAATAATGGCTCTATATCAGACCGAAATTTCATCACTGTAGCTGGTTCACGGAAGAAGATACGAATTTTCAAAGTTGACGAATTTGCAAAAAAAAATATTTTTATCTACATTTAATTTCATTTCGTCCAATCGGAATTCTCCAGGCTGTAACTGTTATGTTTTTTCCAAAGAGCAATAATGGCTCTATATCAGACCGAAATTTCATCACTGTAGCTGGTTCACGGAAGAAGATACGAATTTTCAAAGTTGACGAATTTGCAAAAAAAAAATATTTTTATCTACATTTAATTTCATTTCGTCCAATCGGAATTCTCCAGGCTGTAACTGTTATGTTTTTTCCAAAGAGCAATAATGGCTCTATATCAGACCGAAATTTCATCACTGTAGCTGGTTCACGGAAGAAGATACGAATTTTCAAAGTTGACGAATTTGCAAAAAAAAAATATTTTTATCTACATTTAATTTCATTTCGTCCAATCGGAATTCTCCAGGCTGTAACTGTTATGTTTTTTCCAAAGAGCAATAATGGCTCTATATCAGACCGAAATTTCATCACTGTAGCTGGTTCACGGAAGAAGATACGAATTTTCAAAGTTGACGAATTTGCAAAAAAAAAAAATATTTTTATCTACATTTAATTTCATTTCGTCCAATCGGAATTCTCCAGGCTGTAACTGTTATGTTTTTTCCAAAGAGCAATAATGGCTCTATATCAGACCGAAATTTCATCACTGTAGCTGGTTCACGGAAGAAGATACGAATTTTCAAAGTTGACGAATTTGCAAAAAAAAAATATTTTTATCTACATTTAATTTCATTTCGTCCAATCGGAATTCTCCAGGCTGTAACTGTTATGTTTTTTCCAAAGAGCAATAATGGCTCTATATCAGACCGAAATTTCATCACTGTAGCTGGTTCACGGAAGAAGATACGAATTTTCAAAGTTGACGAATTTGCAAAAAAAAAATATTTTTATCTACATTTAATTTCATTTCGTCCAATCGGAATTCTCCAGGCTGTAACTGTTATGTTTTTTCCAAAGAGCAATAATGGCTCTATATCAGACCGAAATTTCATCACTGTAGCTGGTTCACGGAAGAAGATACGAATTTTCAAAGTTGACGAATTTGCAAAAAAAAATATTTTTATCTACATTTAATTTCATTTCGTCCAATCGGAATTCTCCAGGCTGTAACTGTTATGTTTTTTCCAAAGAGCAATAATGGCTCTATATCAGACCGAAATTTCATCACTGTAGCTGGTTCACGGAAGAAGATACGAATTTTCAAAGTTGACGAATTTGCAAAAAAAAAATATTTTTATCTACATTTAATTTCATTTCGTCCAATCGGAATTCTCCAGGCTGCAACTGTTATGTTTTTTCCAAAGAGCAATAATGGCTCTATATCAGACCGAAATTTCATCACTGTAGCTGGTTCACGGAAGAAGATACGAATTTTCAAAGTTGACGAATTTGCAAAAAAAAAATATTTTTATCTACATTTAATTTCATTTCGTCCAATCGGAATTCTCCAGGCTGTAACTGTTATGTTTTTTCCAAAGAGCAATAATGGCTCTATATCAGACCGAAATTTCATCACTGTAGCTGGTTCACGGAAGAAGATACGAATTTTCAAAGTTGACGAATTTGCAAAAAAAAAAAATATTTTTATCTACATTTGATTTCATTTCGTCCAATCGGAATTCTCCAGGCTGTAACTGTTATGTTTTTTCCAAAGAGCAATAATGGCTCTATATCAGACCGAAATTTCATCACTGTAGTTGGTTCACGGAAGAAGATACGAATTTTCAAAGTTGACGAATTTGCAAAAAAAAAATATTTTTTCTACATATAATTTTTTTTCGTCCAATCGGAATTCTGCAGGCTGTAACTGTTGTGTTTTTTCTAAAGAGCAATAATGGCTCTATATCAGGCCGAAATTTCATTACTGTAGCTGGTTCACGGAAGACGATACGAATTTTCAAAGTTGAGGAATTTGCATAAAAAAAATATTTTTATCTACATTTAATTTCATTTCGTCCAATCGGAATTCTCCAGGCTGTAACTGTTATGTTTTTTCCAAAGAGCAATAATGGCTCTATATCAGACCGAAATTTCATCACTGTAGCTGGTTCACGGAAGACGATACGAATTTTCAAAGTTGAGGAATTTGCATAAAAAAAATATTTTTATCTACATTTAATTTCATTACGTCCAATCGGAATTCTCCAGGCTGTAACTGTTATGTTTTTTCCAAAGAACAATAATGGTTCTATATCAGACCGAAATTTCATTACTGTAGCTGGTTCACGGAAGACGATACGAATTTTCAAAGTTGAGGAATTTGCATAAAAAAAATATTTTTATCTACATTTAATTTCATTTCGTCCAATCGGAATTCTCCAGGCTGTAACTGTTATGTTTTTTCCAAAGAGCAATAATGGCTCTATATCAGACCGAAATTTCATCATTGTAGCTGGTTCACGGAAGAAGATACGAATTTTCAAAGTTGAGGAATTTGCATAAAAAAAATATTTTTATCTACATTTAATTTCATTTCGTCCAATCGGAATTCTCCAGGCTGTAACTGTTATGTTTTTTCCAAAGAGCAATAATGGCTCTATATCAGACCGAAATTTCATCACTGTAGCTGGTTCACGGAAGAAGATACGAATTTTCAAAGTTGAGGAATTTGCATAAAAAAAATATTTTTATCTACATTTAATTTCATTTCGTCCAATCGGAATTCTCCAGGCTGTAACTGTTATGTTTTTTCCAAAGAGCAATAATGGCTCTATATCAGACCGAAATTTCATTACTGTAGCTGGTTCACGGAAGAAGATACGAATTTTCAAAGTTGAGGAATTTGCATAAAAAAAATATTTTTATCTACATTTAATTTCATTTCGTCCAATCGGAATTCTCCAGGCTGTAACTGTTATGTTTTTTCCAAAGAGCAATAATGGCTCTATATCAGACCGAAATTTCATCATTGTAGCTGGTTCACGGAAGAAGATACGAATTTTCAAAGTTGAGGAATTTGCATAAAAAAAATATTTTTATCTACATTTAATTCCATTCCGTCCAATCGGAATTCTCCAGGCTGTAACTGTTATGTTTTTTCCAAAGAGCAATAATGGCTCTATATCAGACCGAAATTTCATTACTGTAGCTGGTTCACGGAAGAAGATACGAATTTTCAAAGTTGAGGAATTTGCATAAAAAAAATATTTTTATCTACATTTAATTTCATTTCGTCCAATCGGAATTCTCCAGGCTGTAACTGTTATGTTTTTTCCAAAGAGCAATAATGGCTCTATATCAGACCGAAATTTCATCACTGTAGTTGGTTCACGGAAGAAGATACGAATTTTCAAAGTTGACGAATTTGCAAAAAAAAAATATTTTTTCTACATATAATTTTTTTTCGTCCAATCGGAATTCTGCAGGCTGTAACTGTTGTGTTTTTTCTAAAGAGCAATAATGGCTCTATATCAGGCCGAAATTTCATTACTGTAGCTGGTTCACGGAAGACGATACGAATTTTCAAAGTTGAGGAATTTGCATAAAAAAAATATTTTTATCTACATTTAATTTCATTTCGTCCAATCGGAATTCTCCAGGCTGTAACTGTTATGTTTTTTCCAAAGAGCAATAATGGCTCTATATCAGACCGAAATTTCATCACTGTAGCTGGTTCACGGAAGACGATACGAATTTTCAAAGTTGAGGAATTTGCATAAAAAAAATATTTTTATCTACATTTAATTTCATTACGTCCAATCGGAATTCTCCAGGCTGTAACTGTTATGTTTTTTCCAAAGAACAATAATGGTTCTATATCAGACCGAAATTTCATTACTGTAGCTGGTTCACGGAAGACGATACGAATTTTCAAAGTTGAGGAATTTGCATAAAAAAAATATTTTTATCTACATTTAATTTCATTTCGTCCAATCGGAATTCTCCAGGCTGTAACTGTTATGTTTTTTCCAAAGAGCAATAATGGCTCTATATCAGACCGAAATTTCATTACTGTAGCTGGTTCACGGAAGACGATACGAATTTTCAAAGTTGAGGAATTTGCATAAAAAAAATATTTTTATCTACATTTAATTTCATTTCGTCCAATCGGAATTCTCCAGGCTGTAACTGTTATGTTTTTTCCAAAGAGCAATAATGGCTCTATATCAGACCGAAATTTCATCACTGTAGCTGGTTCACGGAAGAAGATACGAATTTTCAAAGTTGACGAATTTGCAAAAGAAAAATATTTTTATCTACATTTAATTTCATTTCGTCCAATCGGAATTCTCCAGGCTGTAACTGTTATGTTTTTTCCAAAGAGCAATACTGGCTCTATATCAGACCGAAATTTCATCACTGTAGCTGGTTCACGGAAGAAGATACGAATTTTCAAAGTTGACGAATTTGCAAAAAAAAAAAATATTTTTATCTACATTTAATTTCATTTCGTCCAATCGGAATTCTCCAGGCTGTAACTGTTATGTTTTTTCCAAAGAGCAATAATGGCTCTATATCAGACCGAAATTTCATTACTGTAGCTGGTTCACGGAAGAAGATACGAATTTTCAAAGTTGAGGAATTTGCATAAAAAAAATATTTTTATCTACATTTAATTTCATTTCGTCCAATCGGAATTCTCCAGGCTGTAACTGTTATGTTTTTTCCAAAGAGCAATAATGGCTCTATATCAGACCGAAATTTCATTACTGTAGCTGGTTCACGGAAGAAGATACGAATTTTCAAAGTTGAGGAATTTGCATAAAAAAAATATTTTTATCTACATTTAATTTCATTTCGTCCAATCGGAATTCTCCAGGCTGTAACTGTTATGTTACGTTTCATCATTGTAGCTGGTTCACGGAAGAAGATACGAATTTTCAAAGTTGAGGAATTTGCATAAAAAATTTTTTTTTATCTACATTTAATTTCATTTCGTCCAATCGGAATTCTCCAGGCTGTAACTGTTATGTTTTTTCCAAAGAGCAATAATGGCTCTATATCAGACCGAAATTTCATCATTGTAGCTGGTTCACGGAAGAAGATACGAATTTTCAAAGTTGAGGAATTTGCATAAAAAAAATATTTTTATCTACATTTAATTTCATTTCGTCCAATCGGAATTCTCCAGGCTGTAACTGTTATGTTTTTTCTAAAGAGCAATAATGGCTCTATATCAGACCGAAATTTCATCATTGTAGCTGGTTCACGGAAGAAGATACGAATTTTCAAAGTTGAGGAATTTGCATAAAAAAAATATTTTCATCTACATTTAATTTCATTTCGTCCAATCGAAATTCTCCAGGCTGTAACTGTTATGTTTTTTCCAAAGAGCAATAATGGCTCTATATCAGACCGAAATTTCATCATTGTAGCTGGTTCACGGAAGAAGATACGAATTTTCAAAGTTGAGGAATTTGCATAAAAAAAATATTTTTATCTACATTTAATTTCATTTCGTCCAATCGGAATTCTCCAGGCTGTAACTGTTATGTTTTTTCCAAAGAGCAATAATGGCTCTATATCAGACCGAAATTTCATCACTGTAGCTGGTTCACGGAAGAAGATACGAATTTTCAAAGTTGAGGAATTTGCATAAAAAAAATATTTTTATCTACATTTAATTTCATTTCGTCCAATCGGAATTCTCCAGGCTGTAACTGTTATGTTTTTTCCAAAGAGCAATAATGGCTCTATATCAGACCGAAATTTCATCATTGTAGCTGGTTCACGGAAGAAGATACGAATTTTCAAAGTTGAGGAATTTGCATAAAAAAAATATTTTTATCTACATTTAATTTCATTTCGTCCAATCGGAATTCTCCAGGCTGTAACTGTTATGTTTTTTCCAAAGAGCAATAATGGCTCTATATCAGACCGAAATTTCATTACTGTAGCTGGTTCACGGAAGAAGATACGAATTTTCAAAGTTGAGGAATTTGCATAAAAAAATATTTTTATCTACATTTAACTTCATTTCGTCCAATCGGAATTCTCCAGGCTGTAACTGTTATGTTTTTTCCAAAGAGCAATAATGGCTCTATATCAGACCGAAATTTCATCACTGTAGCTGGTTCACGGAAGAAGATACGAATTTTCAAAGTTGAGGAATTTGCATAAAAAAAATATTTTTATCTACATTTAATTTCATTTCGTCCAATCGGAATTCTCCAGGCTGTAACTGTTATGTTTTTTCCAAAGAGCAATAATGGCTCTATATCAGACCGAAATTTCATCACTGTAGCTGGTTCACGGAAGAAGATACGAATTTTCAAAGTTGACGAATTTGCAAAAAAAAAATATTTTTATCTACATTTAATTTCATTTCGTCCAATCGGAATTCTCCAGGCTGTAACTGTTATGTTTTTTCCAAAGAGCAATAATGGCTCTATATCAGACCGAAATTTCATCACTATAGCTGGTTCACGGAAGAAGATACGAATTTTCAAAGTTGAGGAATTTGCATAAAAAAAATATTTTTATCTACATTTAATTTCATTTCGTCCAATCGGAATTCTCCAGGCTGTAACTGTTATGTTTTTTCCAAAGAGCAATAATGGCTCTATATCAGGCCGAAATTTCATTACTGTAGCTGGTTCACGGAAGAAGATACGAATTTTCAAAGTTGAGGAATTTGCATAAAAAAAATATTTTTATCTACATTTAATTTCATTTCGTCCAATCGGAATTCTCCAGGCTGTAACTGTTATGTTTTTTCCAAAGAGCAATAATGGCTCTATATCAGACCGAAATTTCATCATTGTAGCTGGTTCACGGAAGAAGATACGAATTTTCAAAGTTGAGGAATTTGCATAAAAAAATTTTTTTTATCTACATTTAATTTCATTTCGTCCAATCGGAATTCTCCAGGCTGTAACTGTTATGTTTTTTCCAAAGAGCAATAATGGCTCTATATCAGACCGAAATTTCATCACTGTAGCTGGTTCACGGAAGAAGATACGAATTTTCAAAGTTGAGGAATTTGCATAAAAAAAATATTTTTATCTACATTTAATTTCATTTCGTCCAATCGGAATTCTCCAGGCTGTAACTGTTATGTTTTTTCTAAAGAGCAATAATGGCTCTATATTAGACCGAAATTTCATTACCGTAGTTGATTCACGGAAGTAGATACGAATTTTCAAAGTTGACGAATTTGCATAAAAAAAATTTTTTTTTCCACATTCAATTTTTTTTCGTCCAATCGGAATTCCCCAGGCTGTAGCTGTTATGTTTTTTCTAAAGAGCAATAATGGCTCTATATTAGACCGAAATTTCATTACCGTAGTTGGTTCACGGAAGTAGATACAAATTTTCAAAGTTGTCGAATTTGCATAAAAAAAATATTTTTTTCCACATTCAATTTTTTTTCGTCCAATCGGAATTCCCAAGGCTGTAGCTGTTATGTTTTTTCTAAAGAGCAATAATGGCTCTATATTAGACCAAAATTTCATTACCGTAGTTGGTTCACGGAAGTAGATACGAATTTTCAAAGTTGACGAATTTGCATAAAAAAATATTTTTCCACATTCAATTTTTTTTCGTCCAATCGGAATTCCCAAGGCTGTAGCTGTTATGTTTTTTCTAAAGAGCAATAATGGCTCTATATGAGGCCGGAATTTCATTACCGTAGTTGGTTCACGGAAGTAGATACAAATTTTCAAAGTTGTCGAATTTGCATGAAAAAAATATTTTTTCTCCGATCGTGGGAAAAGTGACACTATTTTGACCTGATTTCTATGCGCAAAGCTCAACATTCCAGAACAGTGGGCAGTTGCTAAGCAATTAGAAAATAACAGTGCGGTAATAATTACCGCACTGCTGTAGCGTGCGGTAATGTTATAAATGGATTATTACAATAAAATGAAACAAAGTATGGTTTTAATTTTAATATAGATAAATTTGGTATGAAAGAAATAAAAGTAACATCTAATTTATAACGATATTCTTGAACACAAATTAATTGTTGTTAATATTTACATTTATTGTACAGTTTGTACAATTTGTAAATTGTACTGGAGGGCAACGAGAATTTATAGACGTTGAAGCTGCATGGCTAGTTGTTTGGTTTATCTCGTTTCGATCATTTTCATTTGAAGTCGAGGCAGGGGTGTTGAATATTTTATTAGCCACTTCTACTTTATTATTAAGTGATTCGTCAATATATTCTTCCGCCACATGGGAAGACTTCCATCCTCCGTGGCGCTTTAAAGAAAGAATGTCAGCTCCAGCATCTACCAAATGTGTTGCCGATGATCTTCGGAAACAATGTCCTGTATATTCTGTCGGATTTGGCAACTGTAAATAACTTGCAACAATTTGCGGCATTTTTCCAAATTGATTAATTCCAATGACTGTCTTCCATCCTTTTCCCTTGTTGAATTTAAAAAAAAATCTAGGATTTTCAAAATCATTAGGCCTGAATGATACGTACTTTCTATAAACATTTAAATAGGTTTCGTTGATGATGAATGATCTAGGTCTATTTGTTTTTGTTTCTGGTATTTTTACCAGTATTTTTGAACCGAAATCTTCTATATCCTGAACTTTTATTCGGACAAGCTCATCTCGTCGACAGGCTCCTGCTATTCCAAATATCAGAGCCACCTAAAAATTAATCGAACATTGTATATTTCGTATTTCATTTAATTTAAGTAATACTATTTAATCTTTATCTACTTACTTTCGTCGATAAAAATATGTCATCTGAGGCCTCTAAAATGAATTTCTGAACTTGTTCCTGGGTTAAAATTTTAGATTTTTTCGGTTTGTATCCTATAGCTTGACGTTTCAAAAATGCTCTCAGTTTATGGTACTGGGCAATATTAATATTATTTTTAATAGACAAAGTTGATCGAAGCATGGAATAATGTGCCCACAACGTCGAAGATTTCATTGTTTTAGCCAATTCAGCAACATACGCCATCAGTACATTCTCAGAAAAGGATACACTGTTGTTTTTTCTGCAAAAATCCATGAAGCGTTGGTACGCAAGTTCATACTTCTCTCTGGATTTCGCCGGAAGTAAATCAAGTGAAGCCGCGTTCGCTGCTTCTACAAGTTCAGGAGGCGTGCAAGGTAACGAATAATCACCATCAGTGTCCATGTTTACTACTGTTTTTTTAATTTCTTATAAAATACAACGAATCGAACAAAATCGGCTTGAAAATTATTTTACTTCTGTCATAACAAAGTAATTTCCATAGTTACCACTTCTATATTTAAATATGAACATAGAGAAACCTATTTAAACTTACTTGATTACATCTTGAATGAAATATTTTTTAATAATTTTTTCAAATATAAATCGACGATCGGAGAAAAAATAGTATGTATAATTCGTGGGAAAAGCATATTCCCAAACTCCTGTGTTACCAGACTCGTCGCTACGCTCCTCGTCTGGTAATTATCACAGTCGTTTGGGAATATTATGCTTTTCCCACTAATTATACAATATACTATTTTTCCACATTCAATTCTTTTTCGTCCAATCGGAATTCCCAAGGCTGTAGCTGTTATGTTTTTTCTAAAGAGCAATAATGGCTCTATATTAGACTAAAATTTCATTACCGTAGTTGGTTCACGGAAGTAGATACGAATTTTCAAAGTTGACGAATTTGCATAAAAAAAATATTTTTTTCCACATTCAATTTTTTTTCGTCCAATCGGAAATCCCAAGGCTGTAGCTGTTATGTTTTTTCTAAAGAGCAATAATGGCTCTATATGAGGCCGAAATTTCATTAGCGTAGTTGGTTCACGGAAGTAGATACAAATTTTCAAAGTTGTCGAATTTGCGTAAAAAAAATATTTTTTTCCACATTCAATTTTTTTTCGTCCAATCGGAATTCTCCAGGCTGTAACTGTTATGTTTTTTCCAAAGAGCAATAATGGCTCTATATCAGGCCGAAATTTCATTACTGTAGCTGGTTCACGGAAGAAGATACGAATTTTCAAAGTTGAGGAATTTGCATAAAAAAAATATTTTTATCTACATTTAATTTCATTTCGTCCAATCGGAATTCTCCAGGCTGTAACTGTTATGTTCTTTCCAAAGAGCAATAATGGCTCTATATCAGACCGAAATTTCATCATTGTAGCTGGTTCACGGAAGAAGATACGAATTTTCAAAGTTGAGGAATTTGCATAAAAAAAATATTTTCATCTACATTTAATTTCATTTCGTCCAATCGAAATTCTCCAGGCTGTAACTGTTATGTTTTTTCCAAAGAGCAATAATGGCTCTATATCAGACCGAAATTTCATCATTGTAGCTGGTTCACGGAAGAAGATACGAATTTTCAAAGTTGAGGAATTTGCATAAAAAATTTTTTTTTATCTACATTTAATTTCATTTCGTCCAATCGGAATTCTCCAGGCTGTAACTGTTATGTTTTTTCCAAAGAGTAATAATGGCTCTATATCAGACCGAAATTTCATCACTGTAGCTGGTTCACGGAAGAAGATACGAATTTTCAAAGTTGAGGAATTTGCATAAAAAAAATATTTTTATCTACATTTAATTTCATTTCGTCCAATCGGAATTCTCCAGGCTGTAACTGTTATGTTTTTTCCAAAGAGCAATAATGGCTCTATATCAGACCGAAATTTCATCATTGTAGCTGGTTCACGGAAGAAGATACGAATTTTCAAAGTTGAGGAATTTGCATAAAAAAAATATTTTTATCTACATTTAATTTCATTTCGTCCAATCGGAATTCTCCAGGCTGTAACTGTTATGTTTTTTCCAAAGAGCAATAATGGCTCTATATCAGACCGAAATTTCATTACTGTAGCTGGTTCACGGAAGAAGATACGAATTTTCAAAGTTGAGGAATTTGCATAAAAAAAATATTTTTATCTACATTTAACTTCATTTCGTCCAATCGGAATTCTCCAGGCTGTAACTGTTATGTTTTTTCCAAAGAGCAATAATGGCTCTATATCAGACCGAAATTTCATCACTGTAGCTGGTTCACGGAAGAAGATACGAATTTTCAAAGTTGACGAATTTGCAAAAAAAAAATATTTTTATCTACATTTAATTTCATTTCGTCCAATCGGAATTCTCCAGGCTGTAACTGTTGTGTTTTTTCTAAAGAGCAATAATGGCTCTATATCAGGCCGAAATTTCATTACTGTAGCTGGTTCACGGAAGACGATACGAATTTTCAAAGTTGAGGAATTTGCATAAAAAAAATATTTTTATCTACATTTAATTTCATTTCGTCCAATCGGAATTCTCCAGGCTGTAACTGTTATGTTTTTTCCAAAGAGCAATAATGGCTCTATATCAGACCGAAATTTCATCACTGTAGCTGGTTCACGGAAGACGATACGAATTTTCAAAGTTGAGGAATTTGCATAAAAAAAATATTTTTATCTACATTTAATTTCATTACGTCCAATCGGAATTCTCCAGGCTGTAACTGTTATGTTTTTTCCAAAGAACAATAATGGTTCTATATCAGACCGAAATTTCATTACTGTAGCTGGTTCACGGAAGACGATACGAATTTTCAAAGTTGAGGAATTTGCATAAAAAAAATATTTTTATCTACATTTAATTTCATTTCGTCCAATCGGAATTCTCCAGGCTGTAACTGTTATGTTTTTTCCAAAGAGCAATAATGGCTCTATATCAGACCGAAATTTCATTACTGTAGCTGGTTCACGGAAGACGATACGAATTTTCAAAGTTGAGGAATTTGCATAAAAAAAATATTTTTATCTACATTTAATTTCATTTCGTCCAATCGGAATTCTCCAGGCTGTAACTGTTATGTTTTTTCCAAAGAGCAATAATGGCTCTATATCAGACCGAAATTTCATCACTGTAGCTGGTTCACGGAAGAAGATACGAATTTTCAAAGTTGACGAATTTGCAAAAGAAAAATATTTTTATCTACATTTAATTTCATTTCGTCCAATCGGAATTCTCCAGGCTGTAACTGTTATGTTTTTTCCAAAGAGCAATACTGGCTCTATATCAGACCGAAATTTCATCACTGTAGCTGGTTCACGGAAGAAGATACGAATTTTCAAAGTTGACGAATTTGCAAAAAAAAAAAATATTTTTATCTACATTTAATTTCATTTCGTCCAATCGGAATTCTCCAGGCTGTAACTGTTATGTTTTTTCCAAAGAGCAATAATGGCTCTATATCAGACCGAAATTTCATTACTGTAGCTGGTTCACGGAAGAAGATACGAATTTTCAAAGTTGAGGAATTTGCATAAAAAAAATATTTTTATCTACATTTAATTTCATTTCGTCCAATCGGAATTCTCCAGGCTGTAACTGTTATGTTTTTTCCAAAGAGCAATAATGGCTCTATATCAGACCGAAATTTCATTACTGTAGCTGGTTCACGGAAGAAGATACGAATTTTCAAAGTTGAGGAATTTGCATAAAAAAAATATTTTTATCTACATTTAATTTCATTTCGTCCAATCGGAATTCTCCAGGCTGTAACTGTTATGTTACGTTTCATCATTGTAGCTGGTTCACGGAAGAAGATACGAATTTTCAAAGTTGAGGAATTTGCATAAAAAATTTTTTTTTATCTACATTTAATTTCATTTCGTCCAATCGGAATTCTCCAGGCTGTAACTGTTATGTTTTTTCCAAAGAGCAATAATGGCTCTATATCAGACCGAAATTTCATCATTGTAGCTGGTTCACGGAAGAAGATACGAATTTTCAAAGTTGAGGAATTTGCATAAAAAAAATATTTTTATCTACATTTAATTTCATTTCGTCCAATCGGAATTCTCCAGGCTGTAACTGTTATGTTTTTTCTAAAGAGCAATAATGGCTCTATATCAGACCGAAATTTCATCATTGTAGCTGGTTCACGGAAGAAGATACGAATTTTCAAAGTTGAGGAATTTGCATAAAAAAAATATTTTCATCTACATTTAATTTCATTTCGTCCAATCGAAATTCTCCAGGCTGTAACTGTTATGTTTTTTCCAAAGAGCAATAATGGCTCTATATCAGACCGAAATTTCATCATTGTAGCTGGTTCACGGAAGAAGATACGAATTTTCAAAGTTGAGGAATTTGCATAAAAAAAATATTTTTATCTACATTTAATTTCATTTCGTCCAATCGGAATTCTCCAGGCTGTAACTGTTATGTTTTTTCCAAAGAGTAATAATGGCTCTATATCAGACCGAAATTTCATCACTGTAGCTGGTTCACGGAAGAAGATACGAATTTTCAAAGTTGAGGAATTTGCATAAAAAAAATATTTTTATCTACATTTAATTTCATTTCGTCCAATCGGAATTCTCCAGGCTGTAACTGTTATGTTTTTTCCAAAGAGCAATAATGGCTCTATATCAGACCGAAATTTCATCATTGTAGCTGGTTCACGGAAGAAGATACGAATTTTCAAAGTTGAGGAATTTGCATAAAAAAAATATTTTTATCTACATTTAATTTCATTTCGTCCAATCGGAATTCTCCAGGCTGTAACTGTTATGTTTTTTCCAAAGAGCAATAATGGCTCTATATCAGACCGAAATTTCATTACTGTAGCTGGTTCACGGAAGAAGATACGAATTTTCAAAGTTGAGGAATTTGCATAAAAAAATATTTTTATCTACATTTAACTTCATTTCGTCCAATCGGAATTCTCCAGGCTGTAACTGTTATGTTTTTTCCAAAGAGCAATAATGGCTCTATATCAGACCGAAATTTCATCACTGTAGCTGGTTCACGGAAGAAGATACGAATTTTCAAAGTTGAGGAATTTGCATAAAAAAAATATTTTTATCTACATTTAATTTCATTTCGTCCAATCGGAATTCTCCAGGCTGTAACTGTTATGTTTTTTCCAAAGAGCAATAATGGCTCTATATCAGACCGAAATTTCATCACTGTAGCTGGTTCACGGAAGAAGATACGAATTTTCAAAGTTGACGAATTTGCAAAAAAAAAATATTTTTATCTACATTTAATTTCATTTCGTCCAATCGGAATTCTCCAGGCTGTAACTGTTATGTTTTTTCCAAAGAGCAATAATGGCTCTATATCAGACCGAAATTTCATCACTATAGCTGGTTCACGGAAGAAGATACGAATTTTCAAAGTTGAGGAATTTGCATAAAAAAATATTTTTATCTACATTTAATTTCATTTCGTCCAATCGGAATTCTCCAGGCTGTAACTGTTATGTTTTTTCCAAAGAGCAATAATGGCTCTATATCAGGCCGAAATTTCATTACTGTAGCTGGTTCACGGAAGAAGATACGAATTTTCAAAGTTGAGGAATTTGCATAAAAAAAATATTTTTATCTACATTTAATTTCATTTCGTCCAATCGGAATTCTCCAGGCTGTAACTGTTATGTTTTTTCCAAAGAGCAATAATGGCTCTATATCAGACCGAAATTTCATCATTGTAGCTGGTTCACGGAAGAAGATACGAATTTTCAAAGTTGAGGAATTTGCATAAAAAAATTTTTTTTATCTACATTTAATTTCATTTCGTCCAATCGGAATTCTCCAGGCTGTAACTGTTATGTTTTTTCCAAAGAGCAATAATGGCTCTATATCAGACCGAAATTTCATCACTGTAGCTGGTTCACGGAAGAAGATACGAATTTTCAAAGTTGAGGAATTTGCATAAAAAAAATATTTTTATCTACATTTAATTTCATTTCGTCCAATCGGAATTCTCCAGGCTGTAACTGTTATGTTTTTTCTAAAGAGCAATAATGGCTCTATATTAGACCGAAATTTCATTACCGTAGTTGATTCACGGAAGTAGATACGAATTTTCAAAGTTGACGAATTTGCATAAAAAATATTTTTTTTTCCACATTCAATTTTTTTTCGTCCAATCGGAATTCCCCAGGCTGTAGCTGTTATGTTTTTTCTAAAGAGCAATAATGGCTCTATATTAGACCGAAATTTCATTACCGTAGTTGGTTCACGGAAGTAGATACAAATTTTCAAAGTTGTCGAATTTGCATAAAAAAAATATTTTTTTCCACATTCAATTTTTTTTCGTCCAATCGGAATTCCCAAGGCTGTAGCTGTTATGTTTTTTCTAAAGAGCAATAATGGCTCTATATTAGACCAAAATTTCATTACCGTAGTTGGTTCACGGAAGTAGATACGAATTTTCAAAGTTGACGAATTTGCATAAAAAAATATTTTTCCACATTCAATTTTTTTTCGTCCAATCGGAATTCCCAAGGCTGTAGCTGTTATGTTTTTTCTAAAGAGCAATAATGGCTCTATATGAGGCCGGAATTTCATTACCGTAGTTGGTTCACGGAAGTAGATACAAATTTTCAAAGTTGTCGAATTTGCATGAAAAAAATATTTTTTTCCACATTCAATTCTTTTTCGTCCAATCGGAATTCCCAAGGCTGTAGCTGTTATGTTTTTTCTAAAGAGCAATAATGGCTCTATATTAGACTAAAATTTCATTACCGTAGTTGGTTCACGGAAGTAGATACGAATTTTCAAAGTTGACGAATTTGCATAAAAAAAATATTTTTTTCCACATTCAATTTTTTTTCGTCCAATCGGAAATCCCAAGGCTGTAGCTGTTATGTTTTTTCTAAAGAGCAATAATGGCTCTATATGAGGCCGAAATTTCATTAGCGTAGTTGGTTCACGGAAGTAGATACAAATTTTCAAAGTTGTCGAATTTGCGTAAAAAAAATATTTTTTTCCACATTCAATTTTTTTTCGTCCAATCGGAATTCTCCAGGCTGTAACTGTTATGTTTTTTCCAAAGAGCAATAATGGCTCTATATCAGGCCGAAATTTCATTACTGTAGCTGGTTCACGGAAGAAGATACGAATTTTCAAAGTTGAGGAATTTGCATAAAAAAAATATTTTTATCTACATTTAATTTCATTTCGTCCAATCGGAATTCTCCAGGCTGTAACTGTTATGTTCTTTCCAAAGAGCAATAATGGCTCTATATCAGACCGAAATTTCATCATTGTAGCTGGTTCACGGAAGAAGATACGAATTTTCAAAGTTGAGGAATTTGCATAAAAAAAATATTTTCATCTACATTTAATTTCATTTCGTCCAATCGAAATTCTCCAGGCTGTAACTGTTATGTTTTTTCCAAAGAGCAATAATGGCTCTATATCAGACCGAAATTTCATCATTGTAGCTGGTTCACGGAAGAAGATACGAATTTTCAAAGTTGAGGAATTTGCATAAAAAATTTTTTTTTATCTACATTTAATTTCATTTCGTCCAATCGGAATTCTCCAGGCTGTAACTGTTATGTTTTTTCCAAAGAGTAATAATGGCTCTATATCAGACCGAAATTTCATCACTGTAGCTGGTTCACGGAAGAAGATACGAATTTTCAAAGTTGAGGAATTTGCATAAAAAAAATATTTTTATCTACATTTAATTTCATTTCGTCCAATCGGAATTCTCCAGGCTGTAACTGTTATGTTTTTTCCAAAGAGCAATAATGGCTCTATATCAGACCGAAATTTCATCATTGTAGCTGGTTCACGGAAGAAGATACGAATTTTCAAAGTTGAGGAATTTGCATAAAAAAAATATTTTTATCTACATTTAATTTCATTTCGTCCAATCGGAATTCTCCAGGCTGTAACTGTTATGTTTTTTCCAAAGAGCAATAATGGCTCTATATCAGACCGAAATTTCATTACTGTAGCTGGTTCACGGAAGAAGATACGAATTTTCAAAGTTGAGGAATTTGCATAAAAAAAATATTTTTATCTACATTTAACTTCATTTCGTCCAATCGGAATTCTCCAGGCTGTAACTGTTATGTTTTTTCCAAAGAGCAATAATGGCTCTATATCAGACCGAAATTTCATTACTGTAGCTGGTTCACGGAAGAAGATACGAATTTTCAAAGTTGAGGAATTTGCATAAAAAAAATATTTTTATCTACATTTAATTTCATTTCGTCCAATCGGAATTCTCCAGGCTGTAACTGTTATGTTTTTTCCAAAGAGCAATAATGGCTCTATATCAGACCGAAATTTCATTACTGTAGCTGGTTCACGGAAGAAGATACGAATTTTCAAAGTTGAGGAATTTGCATAAAAAAATATTTTTATCTACATTTAATTTCATTTCGTCCAATCGGAATTCTCCAGGCTGTAACTGTTATGTTTTTTCCAAAGAGCACTAATGGCTCTATATCAGACCGAAATTTCATTACTGTAGCTGGTTCACGGAAGAAGATACGAATTTTCAAAGTTGAGGAATTTGCATAAAAAAAATATTTTTATCTACATTTAATTTCATTTCGTCCAATCGGAATTCTCCAGGCTGTAACTGTTATGTTTTTTCCAAAGAGCAATAATGGCTCTATATCAGACCGAAATTTCATCATTGTAGCTGGTTCACGGAAGAAGATACGAATTTTCAAAGTTGAGGAATTTGCATAAAAAAAATATTTTTATCTACATTTAATTTCATTTCGTCCAATCGGAATTCTCCAGGCTGTAACTGTTATGTTTTTTCCAAAGAGCAATAATGGCTCTATATTAGACCGAAATTTCATCACTGTAGCTGATTCACGGAAGAAGATACGAATTTTCAAAGTTGACGAATTTGCAAAAAAAAAATATTTTTTCTACATATAATTTTTTTTCGTCCAATCGGAATTCTCCAGGCTGTAAGTGTTATGTTTTTTCCAAAGAGCAATAATGGCTCTATATCAGACCGAAATTTCATTACTGTAGCTGGTTCACGGAAGACGATATGAATTTTCAAAGTTTAGGAATTTGCATAAAAAAAATATTTTTATCTACATTTAATTTCATTTCGTCCAATCGGAATTCTCCAGGCTGTAACTGTTATGTTTTTTCCAAAGAGCAATAATGGCTCTATATCAGACCGAAATTTCATTACTGTTGTTGGTTCTTGGAAGAAGATACGAATTTTCAAAGTTGACGAATTTGCATAAAAAAAATATTTTTTCTACATTTAATTTTATTTCGTCCAATCGGAATTCTCCAGGCTGTAACTGTTATGTTTTTTCCAAAGAGCAATAATGGCTCTATATCAGACCGATATTTCATTACTGTTGTTGGTTCTTGGAAGAAGATACGAATTTTCAAAGTTGACGAATTTTCATTAAAAAAATATTCTTGTTTTTGTTTTCATTTCATATATTTCTTCTTTTTTTCTAGGCCGAACGAGCAACGAAATACTTTTAATGATGCCATCATTGAATATCCTCTTGTCAGTGAACCGCGAGAAAGAGATAACACTTCACAGAAACCTTCAACATCAAACATGAAAGTGTAACGATCACATTTTCGAACAGGACCCTAAGACCACGCAGCAACAAGAATAAATGGGGGTGAATTTGATGGCAACGACTCCAGAAACGATGAAGACCCCAAACCAATATTTCCCTCGTGAAAATCTTGCGTGTTTATTTTTACACATCTGTCGGTTTCCTTCAATCTGAATATGTAAAAAAATGATTTCGATTTTATGAAATATTCTCATATTTTTGTGAATTTATGTTCATTAAAAAATCAATACAAATATAGTTAGTTGTATTTTTTCAACTTATCCTGATACAAGACCACCAAAATAATCAAAATTCTTTACGAATACACAAATTCTACAAGATCTATCGTCAACCTCCACATTGAGAAAATTTCGATTTTGCATTGAGATCGAACTCGAGGAGGTATCAGGAGTACCCCTTGAGACAATTAGTTAGGCAACCAAAAATACTCTAGTCTGTAAGATGTGTTGCCTACCTCGCCGTGACAAGGCGTACTCCTGATACCTCCTCGACATCCTGTGATCCTGATGCAAAACCGCTGAAAACTTGAAAATTTTCGATTTTGTATTAGGATCACAGGAGCTCGAGGAGGTATCCGGAGTACCCCGTGAGAGGGCGAGGTAGGCAACACACCTTACACGTTCATGTTTTTCTGGTTGCCTATCTCGCCTTCCCATGGGGTACTCCTGATACCTCCTCGAGCTCCTGTGATCCTAATACAAAATCGAAAATTTTCACGTTTTCAGCGGTTTTGTATCAGGATCACAGGAAATCCCAAGGCTGTAGCTGTTATGTTTTTTCTAAAGAGCAATAATGGCTCTATATTAGACCAAAATTTCATTACCGTAGTTGGTTCACGGAAGTAGATACGAATTTTCAAAGTTGACGAATTTGCATAAAAAAATATTTTTTTCCACATTCAATTTTTTTTCGTCCAATCGGAATTCCCCAGGCTGTAGCTGTTATGTTTTTTCTGAAGAGCAATAATGGCTCTATATTAGACCGAAATTTCATTACCGTAGTTGGTTCACGGAAGTAGATACGAATTTTCAAAGTTGACGAATTTGCATAAAAAAAATATTTTTTTCCACATTAAATTTTTTTTCGTCCAATCGGAATTCCCCAGGCTGTAGCTGTTATGTTTTTTCTAAAGAGCAATAATGGCTCTATATTAGACCGAAATTTCATTACCGTAGTTGGTTCACGGAAGTAGATACGAATTTTCAAAGTTGACGAATTTGCATAAAAAAATATTTTTTTCCACATTCAATTTTTTTTCGTCCAATCGGAATTCCCCAGGCTGTAGCTGTTATGTTTTTTCTGAAGAGCAATAATGGCTCTATATTAGACCGAAATTTCATTACCGTAGTTGGTTCACGGAAGTAGATACGAATTTTCAAAGTTGACGAATTTGCATAAAAAAAATATTTTTTTCCACATTCAATTTTTTTTCGTCCAATCGGAATTCCCCAGGCTGTAGCTGTTATGTTTTTTCTAAAGAGCAATAATGGCTCTATATTAGACCGAAATTTCATTACCGTAGTTGGTTCACGGAAGTAGATACGAATTTTCAAAGTTGACGAATTTGCATAAAAAAATATTTTTTTCCACATTCAATTTTTTTTCGTCCAATCGGAATTCCCCAGGCTGTAGCTGTTATGTTTTTTCTGAAGAGCAATAATGGCTCTATATTAGACCGAAATTTCATTACCGTAGTTGGTTCACGGAAGTAGATACGAATTTTCAAAGTTGACGAATTTGCATAAAAAAATTATTTTTTTCCACATTCAATTTTTTTTCGTCCAATCGGAATTCCCCAGGCTGTAGCTGTTATGTTTTTTCTGAAGAGCAATAATGGCTCTATATTAGACCGAAATTTCATTACCGTAGTTGGTTCACGGAAGTAGATACGAATTTTCAAAGTTGACGAATTTGCATAAAAAAAATATTTTTTTCCCCATTCAATTTTTTTTCGTCCAATTGGAATTCCCCAGGCTGTAGCTGTTATGTTTTTTCTTAAGAGCAATAATGGCTCTATATTAGGCCGAATTTTCAAAAGTTGACGAATTTGCAAAAAATAATATTTTGGTTTTTGTTGTCATTTCATAATATATTTCTTCATTTTTTCTAGGCCGAACGAGCAACGAAAATCTTTTAATGAGGCCATCATTGAAATGGAATATCCTCTTGTCAGAAGAGAAAGAGATAGCACTTCACAGAAATCTTCAACATCAAACATATTACATAACAGTGTAACGATCACATTTTCGAACAGGACCATAAGACCACGCAGCAACAAGAAGAAATGGGGGTGAATTTGACGGCAACGACTCCAGAAACGATGAGGACCCCAAACCAATATTTCCCTCATGAAAATCTTGCGTGTTAATTTTTACATTTCTGTCAGTTTCTTTCAATCTAAATATGTAAAAAAATGATGTCGATTTCATGAATAACTATTTTTATATAATTTCTTAATTGAGAGAGATAATATTTTATTTACACAACTTAATAATATTTTTAATATTTTCAGGAGACCGAATGGCAGACAGACAGTGCGGATATTCCTCCGATCTTGAAGCTTCACGAAGATTGCCATTGTCGTCGAGTTGTGAATATTCATATCAATTTTGTAAACATTTCATGTAAAGTCTAATTGAAAAATAAATCATTTCGAATATAAAATCGTTTTTATTCAAACCGGCCCTGAAATAAAAATGAAATTATTTTAAAGAAACAAACAAAGGTGAAGAAGACCCAAAAATTGAAAAGAACAAAATTCGAAACCGCTGAAAACTTGAAAATTTTCGATTTTGTATTAGGATCACAGGAGCTCGAGGAGGTATCCGGAGTACCCCGTGAGAGGGCGAGGTAGGCAACACACCTTACACGTTCATGTTTTTCTGGTTGCCTATCTCGCCTTCCCATGGGGTACTCCTGATACCTCCTCGAGTTCCTGTGATCCTGATACAAAACCGCTGAAAACGTGAAAATTTTCGATTTTGTATTAGGATCACAGGAGCTCGAGGAGGTATCAGGAGTACCCCATGGGAAGGCGAGATAGGCAACCAGAAAAACATGAACGTGTAAGGTGTGTTGCCTACCTCGCCCTCTCACGGGGTACTCCGGATACCTCCTCGAGCTCCTGTGATCCTAATACAAAATCGAAAATTTTCAAGTTTTCAGCGGTTTCGAATTTTGTTCTTTTCAATTTTTGGGTCTTCTTCACCTTTGTTTGTTTCTTTAAAATAATTTCATTTTTATTTCAGGGCCGGTTTGAATAAAAACGATTTTATATTCGAAATGATTTATTTTTCAATTAGACTTTACATGAAATGTTTACAAAATTGATATGAATATTCACAACTCGACGACAATGGCAATCTTCGTGAAGCTTCAAGATCGGAGGAATATCCGCACTGTCTGTCTGCCATTCGGTCTCCTGAAAATATTAAAAATATTATTAAGTTGTGTAAATAAAATATTATCTCTCTCAATTAAGAAATTATATAAAAATAGTTATTCATGAAATCGACATCATTTTTTTACATATTTAGATTGAAAGAAACTGACAGAAATGTAAAAATTAACACGCAAGATTTTCATGAGGGAAATATTGGTTTGGGGTCCTCATCGTTTCTGGAGTCGTTGCCGTCAAATTCACCCCCATTTCTTCTTGTTGCTGCGTGGTCTTATGGTCCTGTTCGAAAATGTGATCGTTACACTGTTATGTAATATGTTTGATGTTGAAGATTTCTGTGAAGTGCTATCTCTTTCTCTTCTGACAAGAGGATATTCCATTTCAATGATGGCCTCATTAAAAGATTTTCGTTGCTCGTTCGGCCTAGAAAAAATGAAGAAATATATTATGAAATGACAACAAAAACCAAAATATTATTTTTTGCAAATTCGTCAACTTTTGAAAATTCGGCCTAATATAGAGCCATTATTGCTCTTAAGAAAAAACATAACAGCTACAGCCTGGGGAATTCCAATTGGACGAAAAAAAATTGAATGGGGAAAAAAATATTTTTTTTATGCAAATTCGTCAACTTTGAAAATTCGTATCTACTTCCGTGAACCAACTACGGTAATGAAATTTCGGTCTAATATAGAGCCATTATTGCTCTTCAGAAAAAACATAACAGCTACAGCCTGGGGAATTCCGATTGGACGAAAAAAAATTGAATGTGGAAAAAAATAATTTTTTTATGCAAATTCGTCAACTTTGAAAATTCGTATCTACTTCCGTGAACCAACTACGGTAATGAAATTTCGGTCTAATATAGAGCCATTATTGCTCTTCAGAAAAAACATAACAGCTACAGCCTGGGGAATTCCGATTGGACGAAAAAAAATTGAATGTGGAAAAAAATATTTTTTTATGCAAATTCGTCAACTTTGAAAATTCGTATCTACTTCCGTGAACCAACTACGGTAATGAAATTTCGGTCTAATATAGAGCCATTATTGCTCTTTAGAAAAAACATAACAGCTACAGCCTGGGGAATTCCGATTGGACGAAAAAAAATTGAATGTGGAAAAAAATATTTTTTTTATGCAAATTCGTCAACTTTGAAAATTCGTATCTACTTCCGTGAACCAACTACGGTAATGAAATTTCGGTCTAATATAGAGCCATTATTGCTCTTCAGAAAAAACATAACAGCTACAGCCTGGGGAATTCCGATTGGACGAAAAAAAATTGAATGTGGAAAAAAATATTTTTTTATGCAAATTCGTCAACTTTGAAAATTCGTATCTACTTCCGTGAACCAACTACGGTAATGAAATTTCGGTCTAATATAGAGCCATTATTGCTCTTTAGAAAAAACATAACAGCTACAGCCTGGGGAATTCCGATTGGACGAAAAAAAATTTAATGTGGAAAAAAATATTTTTTTTATGCAAATTCGTCAACTTTGAAAATTCGTATCTACTTCCGTGAACCAACTACGGTAATGAAATTTCGGTCTAATATAGAGCCATTATTGCTCTTCAGAAAAAACATAACAGCTACAGCCTGGGGAATTCCGATTGGACGAAAAAAAATTGAATGTGGAAAAAAATATTTTTTTATGCAAATTCGTCAACTTTGAAAATTCGTATCTACTTCCGTGAACCAACTACGGTAATGAAATTTTGGTCTAATATAGAGCCATTATTGCTCTTTAGAAAAAACATAACAGCTACAGCCTTGGGATTTCCGATTGGACGAAAAAAAATTGAATGTGGAAAAAAATATTTTTTTTATGCAAATTCGACAACTTTGAAAATTTGTATCTACTTCCGTGAACCAACTACGGTAATGAAATTTCGGCCTCATATAGAGCCATTATTGCTCTTTAGAAAAAACATAACAGCTACAGCCTTGGGATTTCCGATTGGACGAAAAAAAATTGAATGTGGAAAAAAATATTTTTTTATGCAAATTCGTCAACTTTGAAAATTCGTATCTACTTCCGTGAACCAACTACGGTAATGAAATTTCGGCCTCATATGGAGCCATTATTGCTCTTTAGAAAAAACATAACAGCTACAGCCTGGGGAATTCCGATTGGACGAAAAAAATTGAATGTGGAAAAAAATATTTTTTTTATGCAAATTCGTCAACTTTGAAAATTCGTATCTACTTCCGTGAACCAACTACGGTAATGAAATTTCGGCCTCATATAGAGCCATTATTGCTCTTTAGAAAAAACATAACAGCTACAGCCTTGGGATTTCCGATTGGACGAAAAAAAATTGAATGTGGAAAAAAATATTTTTTTTTATGCAAATTCGTCAACTTTGAAAATTCGTATCTACTTCCGTGAACCAACTACGGTAATGAAACTTCGGCCTCATATAGAGCCATTATTGCTCTTTAGAAAAAACATCACAGCTACAGCCTGGGGAATTGCGATTGGACGAAAAAAAATTGAATGTGGAAAAAAATATTTTTTTTATGCAAATTCGTCAACTTTGAAAATTCGTATCTACTTCCGTGAACCAACTACGGTAATGAAATTTCGGCCTCATATAGAGCCATTATTGCTCTTTAGAAAAAACATAACAGCTACAGCCTTGGGAGTTCCGATTGGACGGAAAAAAATTGAATGTGGAAAAAAATATTTTTTTTATGCAAATTCGTCAACTTTGAAAATTCGTATCTACTTCCGTGAACCAACTACGGTAATGAAATTTTGGTCTAATATAGAGCCATTATTGCTCTTTAGAAAAAACATAACAGCTACAGCCTGGGGAATTCCGTTTGGACGAAAAAAAATTGAATGTGGAAAAAAATATTTTTTTTATGCAAATTCGTCAACTTTGAAAATTCGTATCTACTTCCGTGAACCAACTACGGTAATGAAATTTTGGTCTAATATAGAGCCATTATTGCTCTTCAGAAAAAACATAACAGCTACAGCCTTGGGAATTCCGATTGGACGAAAAAAAATTGAATGTGGAAAAAAATATTTTTTTTACGCAAATTCGACAACTTTGAAAATTTGTATCTACTTCCGTGAACCAACTACGCTAATGAAATTTCGGCCTCATATAGAGCCATTATTGCTCTTTAGAAAAAACATAACAGCTACAGCCTTGGGATTTCCGATTGGACGAAAAAAAATTGAATGTGGAAAAAAATATTTTTTTTATGCAAATTCGTCAACTTTGAAAATTCGTATCTACTTCCGTGAACCAACTACGGTAATGAAATTTTAGTCTAATATAGAGCCATTATTGCTCTTTAGAAAAAACATAACAGCTACAGCCTTGGGAATTCCGATTGGACGAAAAAGAATTGAATGTGGAAAAAAATATTTTTTTTATGCAAATTCGACAACTTTGAAAATTTGTATCTACTTCCGTGAACCAACTACGGTAATGAAATTCCGGCCTCATATAGAGCCATTATTGCTCTTTAGAAAAAACATAACAGCTACAGCCTTGGGAATTCCGATTGGACGAAAAAAAATTGAATGTGGAAAAATATTTTTTTATGCAAATTCGTCAACTTTGAAAATTCGTATCTACTTCCGTGAACCAACTACGGTAATGAAATTTTGGTCTAATATAGAGCCATTATTGCTCTTTAGAAAAAACATAACAGCTACAGCCTTGGGAATTCCGATTGGACGAAAAAAAATTGAATGTGGAAAAAAATATTTTTTTTATGCAAATTCGACAACTTTGAAAATTTGTATCTACTTCCGTGAACCAACTACGGTAATGAAATTTCGGTCTAATATAGAGCCATTATTGCTCTTTAGAAAAAACATAACAGCTACAGCCTGGGGAATTCCGATTGGACGAAAAAAAATTGAATGTGGAAAAAAAAATTTTTTTTATGCAAATTCGTCAACTTTGAAAATTCGTATCTACTTCCGTGAATCAACTACGGTAATGAAATTTCGGTCTAATATAGAGCCATTATTGCTCTTTAGAAAAAACATAACAGCTACAGCCTGGGGAGTTCCGATTGGACGAAAAAGAATTGAATGTGGAAAAAAATATTTTGTTTATGCAAATTCGTCAACTTTGAAAATTCGTATCTACTTCCGTGAATCAACTACGGTAATGAAATTTCGGTCTAATATAGAGCCATTATTGCTCTTCAGAAAAAACATAACAGCTACAGCCTGGGGAATTCCGATTGGACGAAAAAAAATTGAATGTGGAAAAAAATATTTTTTTATGCAAATTCGTCAACTTTGAAAATTCGTATCTACTTCCGTGAACCAACTACGGTAATGAAATTTCGGTCTAATATAGAGCCATTATTGCTCTTTAGAAAAAACATAACAGCTACAGCCTGGGGAATTCCGATTGGACGAAAAAAAATTGAATGTGGAAAAAAAATTTTTTTTTATGCAAATTCGTCAACTTTGAAAATTCGTATCTACTTCCGTGAACCAACTACGGTAATGAAATTTCGGTCTAATATAGAGCCATTATTGCTCTTTAGAAAAAACATAACAGCTACAGCCTGGGGAATTCCGATTGGACGAAAAAAAATTGAATGTGGAAAAAAAATTTTTTTTTATGCAAATTCGTCAACTTTGAAAATTCGTATCTACTTCCGTGAATCAACTACGGTAATGAAATTTCGGTCTAATATAGAGCCATTATTGCTCTTTAGAAAAAACATAACAGCTACAGCCTGGGGAATTCCGATTGGACGAAAAAAAATTGAATGTGGAAAAAAATATTTTGTTTATGCAAATTCGTCAACTTTGAAAATTCGTATCTACTTCCGTGAATCAACTACGGTAATGAAATTTCGGTCTAATATAGAGCCATTATTGCTCTTCAGAAAAAACATAACAGCTACAGCCTGGGGAATTCCGATTGGACGAAAAAAAATTGAATGTGGAAAAAAATATTTTTTTATGCAAATTCGTCAACTTTGAAAATTCGTATCTACTTCCGTGAACCAACTACGGTAATGAAATTTCGGCCTAATATAGAGCCATTATTGCTCTTCAGAAAAAACATAACAGCTACAGCCTGGGGAATTCCGATTGGACGAAAAAAAATTGAATGTGGAAAAAAATATTTTTTTTATGCAAATTCGTCAACTTTGAAAATTCGTATCTACTTCCGTGAACCAACTACGGTAATGAAATTTCGGTCTAATATAGAGCCATTATTGCTCTTCAGAAAAAACATAACAGCTACAGCCTGGGGAATTCCGATTGGACGAAAAAAAATTGAATGTGGAAAAAAATATTTTTTTATGCAAATTCGTCAACTTTGAAAATTCGTATCTACTTCCGTGAACCAACTACGGTAATGAAATTTTGGTCTAATATAGAGCCATTATTGCTCTTTAGAAAAAACATAACAGCTACAGCCTTGGGATTTCCGATTGGACGAAAAAAAATTGAATGTGGAAAAAAATATTTTTTTTATGCAAATTCGACAACTTTGAAAATTTGTATCTACTTCCGTGAACCAACTACGGTAATGAAATTTCGGCCTCATATAGAGCCATTATTGCTCTTTAGAAAAAACATAACAGCTACAGCCTTGGGATTTCCGATTGGACGAAAAAAAATTGAATGTGGAAAAAAATATTTTTTTATGCAAATTCGTCAACTTTGAAAATTCGTATCTACTTCCGTGAACCAACTACGGTAATGAAATTTCGGCCTCATATGGAGCCATTATTGCTCTTTAGAAAAAACATAACAGCTACAGCCTGGGGAATTCCGATTGGACGAAAAAAATTGAATGTGGAAAAAAATATTTTTTTTATGCAAATTCGTCAACTTTGAAAATTCGTATCTACTTCCGTGAACCAACTACGGTAATGAAATTTTGGTCTAATATAGAGCCATTATTGCTCTTTAGAAAAAACATAACAGCTACAGCCTTGGGAATTCCGATTGGACGAAAAAAAATTGAATGTGGAAAAAGATATTTTTTTTATGCAAATTCGTCAACTTTGAAAATTCGTATCTACTTCCGTAAACCAACTACGGTAATAAAATTTCGGCCTCATATAGAGCCATTATTGCTCTTTAGAAAAAACACAACAGCTACTGCCTGGGGAATTCCGATTGGACGAAAAAAAATTGAATGTGGAAAAAAATATTTTTTTTATGCAAATTCGTCAACTTTGAAAATTCGTATCTACTTCCGTGAACCAACTACGGTAATGAAATTTCGGTCTAATATAGAGCCATTATTGCTCTTTAGAAAAAACATAACAGCCACAGCCTGGGGAATTTCGATTGGACGAAAAAAAATTGAATGTGGAAAAAAATATTTTTTTTATGCAAATTCGTCAACTTTGAAAATTCGTATCTACTTCCGTGAACCAAGTACGGTAATGAAATTTCGGCCTCATATAGAGCCATTATTGCTCTTTAGAAAAAACATAACAGCTACAGCCTGGGGAATTGCGATTGGACGAAAAAAAATTGAATGTGGAAAAAAATATTTTTTCTAAGCAAATTCGTCAACTTTGAAAATTCGTATCTACTTCCTTGAACCAACTACGGTAATGAAATTTCGGCCTCATGTAGAGCCATTATTGCTCTTTAGAAAAAACATAACAGCTACAGCCTGGGGAATTGCGATTGGACGAAAAAAAAATAAATGTAGAAAAAAAAATTTTTCATGCAAATTCGTCAACTTTGAAAATTCGTATCTTCTTCCGTGAACAAACTACAGTAATGAAATTTCGGCCTAATATAGAGCCATTATTGCTCTTTAGAAAAAGCATAACAGTTACAGTTTGAGGAGATCCGATTGGACAAAACAAAATTGAAATAAATGATTTTTTCACAAATTCCAGCCCGCTTTCTGGAGTCATTTTCATATTGGGGTTCGTGAAACATTCGAGGACACGTATATTGATGTATGGAATGAGTAAATACGCCTATACTGACACTAGAATATGCCCCTTCCAATCTCACAAAATCATCCATATTCTTCGATTACCGTAATCTAATCTCAATCTCCCGTTCAGATTCGAAGGGAAAAATGAATCAATGTTAGCTCAAATCATTAGGAATTACTCCAAGTTGGAAACTTCATAACGGGCATGTCTACGTTGATGGGGTAATGACCTTCTAGTCGTCAAGTAGCAGCGGAGGCGATGAAGTAAAAAATAGTTCATACATTTCGACGATTTGAAAATGAACGGTGTTCATTTTTTTTCTTTATTTTTTGCGGTATGTGCTTTCGCCGAAAATGTGCCAAAAATACCTCCCAATATTGTGCTCATACTAGCTGACGATATGGTAAGAGTAATGTTCATGGAAAAGTGCTAATTGTTCCGGAATCAAAAAGTATCATTTTCATTTGGTTCAAGTTGTCGTCGTAAAGATAGCTTTATCATGTATTTGGAGGTGCAAGGTCTCTCACTGAGGAATCGAATAGTCGAATAAATTCTTTCAGTTCTCATTATTTGTCCATGCATGCGAAGGAACAATTCTTTCACGATCAATCGACAAAATTTGCGAGGTCTTATTTAATTGGCCTGGTGCATTGGTCCAATTGACCTGTTACCGTTGAAAATCACAGAAATAAAACTCATTTGACCTTCAACAGAGAAATATCATCATAATCTTATTTCTGTGAACGGAGTGGTAAACGGTCAACTATAGGCCAATGCACCGTTTGCCAAATCGAAATTTTTCATTTTTCAATATTAATCCCGGAAGAAATGTTCGATAATGAAGTAGGGTTCCGTACTCAAATCTTTTTCCAGGAAAATTCGAAGACACTATTGATGGACAATGCAGGATATCTGCATTCGATTATTTTTGCAATAACTAAGATCCATTATACAGGCTGTTCCTGAATTGAACGTACAAACGAAATGAGAGATTCCTTGAGTAAGTTTAAGAAAAAAAAGTCCCATAAACATGGGGTCGCAAACGTTTCGTTTTCGAGATACAGAGTGTTGGAGTTTGAATTTTTTTCAAGTTTTTTTGGTGAGCAACTGTTGATTTGAAAAAATGTAAAAAGAAGCTTTGTTGTTATTCTAAACATTTCGGTCTCTTGTAGTTTTTGAAAGATTCTCCCGAAATCATCGAAAAAATCCAAATTATTTCGAGAGAATCGTTAAAAAAAAATTTCTCGAAATCGGAAGCAGTTACGACAAAACTAACAGAGACCGAAAAGTTCAGTATAACAACAAAGCTTCTTTTTACATTTTCTCAAATTAACAGTTGCTCACCAAAAAAAGTTCAGGGGGAAAACAGGTAACAGTGTTCCAGAAAAAATATCACCCTGTAGAACTGCTATCGAAATTGCCATGTCACGTGGTGAGAACTCTAGAATGTAATATCTATGCCAAATTTCAGTTGAAAATCTCTTCAAGTGTAGATACAATGAGAAAAAACTTGAAAAAATTCAAACTTCAACACTCTGTATCTCGAAAACGAAACGTTTGCGACCCCATGTTTGTGGGACTTTTTTTTCTTGAACTCACTTAAAGAATCTCCCATTTTCGTTTGTACGTTCAATTTAGGAACACCGTGTATAAGGAAATTCGCCTTCAGTTCTTGAGATAAGAAAGTTTTAAATTTGGTCCAATTGACTACCGCCAAAAAATCACAGAATAAATATACAATTGTCACAGATGTAATCAAGGCTTATGCCACAGAAAACTTAGGTATTCTCTATTCTGTGCTTATGCTAACGCTAACGGCAATCTTATTTCTGTGATTTCGGAGCGGTGGTCAACTGGACCAATGAAATCATCGAAAATTTAAAATATTCTAATCGAATGCATCAAAAATATTGATGAACGTTTCAGGGTTCAAACGACGTCAGTTACAGAGGTTCGAACCAATTCACAACGGCCAACATAGACGCTTTAGGTGTTAACGGTTTGATTCTGGACAGGCATTACACAGGAGCGATATGCACGCCGTCCAGAGCCTCCTTACTGACGGGTCAAAATCCCAGCAAATTAGGTGAACAAACTCGCAATTCATATGTTCTATTCTTTTTCCAACAATTTCAATATGTTTGATAATAATAGTACCCTGCATTGCTTCGAAATTGAAATTTACCGATTCTGAAGAGATAATTTTCCAATTATTTTAAATTTATGTGTTTCAATGATGTTGAGATAAGGTCGAATATCAACTATCCAATGGAAAAAGTTACCAGTAAACTCGAATTTTCTACTATCTTTCACAAAAACATCGCTCGGTAAAAGTGCGAATGCGAAAAAGAAATTTCTGATAACACACGTTGAAACGATTCGTGTTCTAGGAGGCTGTAGAGAAATCAAAATAGATTTTCTTTGAAATTCCTGGTTTTTTTAAGAAACAAGAAATGTTACTTTCTATCGTTATAGGCTTGCAAGGGCAACCTATAAGCGCAGGGGAAGACCGCCATCTACCGGAAGACGTCGAAACCTTGCCCCATCTACTCAAAAACCTAGGTTATGATACACATCTGGTAGGCAAGTGGCACTTGGGATCTGCCACCAGAAGAGAGACTCCTACAAAAAGAGGTTTCGACACTCATTACGGTTACTGGAACGGTTATGTAGGATATTTCAGCTACGAAATAGAAATTATCAGTCAGGTTAAAGATGGACATAAGGTACGTAAATGTGAATACACTGAGGGCTGAAGCTCGGAAAATTGACAATTTCTTCCAACAAAGGAAAAGGTGTATTGGTGCAAACGACCCATCACCCCTGAAAAGTCACAGAAAATGATATCTGAATGGCATTCTCTGTGACAGACATAGACTAGCTGTCTATGATTCCCAGCGGTGAATTTCCAACTGGACCAATAACAATCGACGAAAATTCGAAAACAATTATTCATTTGAAACATTTCTTCGTGAACCCCTAATATTTTGATCCCCAATTCAATTGATTAAGGAAAAACGTGGGTGGTTTCCGTAGTACAGGGTGAATTTCCCGGATTGGAAATGACTAAATTCCAAATTTCCGACAAGGCATTGGTCCAATTGACAATACCCCTTCAGGAAGTCACAGAGGTCCAGCTCTTTCACAGACAAAACTTCTCTTTTTCTGTGACTTCTCGGAGGTGCCGTGTCATTTGCACCAATACACTGGACGAAAATTTTTTATTCCCTAAATACCCCAAATGCGATTCAACATAAAATATTGCCATGACCGAAGACTTTACGTGGTTTCGACCTGAAAGAAAATTTTACCGACGCATGGAAAGACCGAGGCACCTACGCCACTGACCTGTTCACGGAAAAGGCAATGGAAGTTATCGAAAAACAGGACAAGAACATACCGATGTTTCTGATGGTTACACATTTGGCTGTTCACACCGGAGACGATTCGAAAGTTGAGGTTAAAAACGAGAAGACTATGAACGATACGTTCGGGTACATAGAAGACATGGAAAGAAGAAGATACGCAGGTAAAACATCCCAATGATACACTTGCCCCGTAACTTTTTCTCTATCAGAGCTATTTTCATTAAAAAAAAATTTCCGAGTTGACGACTCCCCCTGTATACAAACTTGCAACCTCTAACGGATCAGTTTGGCGCATCGCTCTGTATAACGAACGAACGAACCCTTGTGAATCTTAACGTTGATAAAACATTTCAGATGCTTTGATGCAATTGGACCACTCTGTAGGACGCATAGTCGAAAAGCTCCAAGATCGGCAGATGCTCAATAACACAGTCGTCGTATTCATGTCTGACAACGGCGCCCAAATTAACGGAATGTACCACAATGGAGGCTCTAATTTTCCCCTAAGAGGTGTAAGTATTGCTCCAACTCTAATTTATGTATTTTATTATTATCGTAAAAAAACCTTTATTCAGGAAAAAGTTTCGCTTCACGAAGGGGGAGTGAGAAATGCGGCAGTCCTGTATAGTCCGCTGCTGAAGACGAAGAATTTTGTGTATAGACACCCTGTACATATAACAGACTGGGTTCCCACCCTGTACGGTTTAGCAGGTGAGACACAACCAAAGTATAGATGAATCACCCTGTATATGAACATAAAGCAGTTCATCTTAATTACGTGGCAATATAAGACTACACCCTGTTATGGGCCACCCTGTATATGTCATAAACAGATGAATACTAAAAAAATTCACTTGCACATAAAAGATCCTGATAACAATAATTGTATGCTTTATAGCAAATAATACCTCTATTTATTGGGTTTTTTTGAAATTACATCTTGCATTTCTCGTATGAAGTATCTTCACTTTGTAATTGCTATACAGGAGGCGATGTTACAACTCTTAAGAATGTGGATGGGGTAGATCAGTGGGAAAATCTCTCCCAAAACAGACCGAACAAAAGGAGGGACTTCTTAGTGAACATAGACGAAACAGCACCCTACTCCGCCGTTATAGGATACGAAGGAAAATACAAACTCATTAACGGTAAGAACTGACATTGATACTCAAAATCAATTAAATTTTCAAACTGTTAAATAAAATTACACCCATTTAATGAGCCAAAACAACGTTGCCACATGTCATTTCACGGCTTTTCATAGAAAATGCTACTCAAATTCTGTGAACCAAAACAACGTTGCCACCTGTTATTTCGCGGCTTTTTATAGAAATTTACTTATTTAGTAGATAATTAGGAAGCCGAATATTTTTTCAAGGTACCTACAATTCTGGATTCTTCGACACATTCGGCAAAGAACCAGAAGAGCCAACCTGTGGAACCTACAACATTTCAGCAGTTTTGGAAAGCGCAGTGAACAGAGCGATACAAAAATCGAACCCCGATCAGAACCGCGTCACCGTAAGCACCGTTAAAAAGAACAGGGATTCCGCTTCGGCCGTGCGGCAAAACCGCAAATGCCAAGACCTGAAGAGAAGAGAAAAACCGCAAATATGCGCCGGATTCTGTTTGTTCGACCTGATCGAAGATCCTTGCGAGGTTGAAAATTTGATCGGGGACGAGTCCAAAAGGGAGATCGTCGAAAAATTGAGGAAGAGACTGGATGAGTTCTGGAAAGTGATGATACCGCAGACCAACAGACCGGTGGATCCGGATTCTGATCCCGCGAAGTATAATGGAACGTGGTGCACTTGGAAAGATGACGAATTGTGCGTTAAAACGCCGATTAAAAGAGCCGATTTGTAATAGAACATGTGAAATATATTAATTCGATCGCTGGCACTGATTTTTCCGTCCATTCCAAATCATTCCTATATCGTTATTCATAAAGCTTTCAAATACGAGCATCAAAGTGAAAAATCTATCGAGAAATACGGCGTTGTCACATTTCATGCTGTGAGCCTATATGAAGATCCACAGAACAAATTGGTCGATCTATTATTCCAATACAAGACCATAAATTCTCTATGGTTTGACCACCAGAGGAGTCTTTGATAATATTTTTATTCACAGGCTATTTGAAGGTTAATTAGATGTTCTGTGGGTTAAGAAATGCCACAAACACCTGAGCACCTTGGTACAAATAATTAGTAATTTATTAACCACATATATTTCACAAAAGTGTTTGATTCAATAAACATGAGTTCTATAAAATATTCAAGAATGTTGTTCAAGAAATGCTGTACATGATCTGAGGCATTGTTGATAGCATTTCTTAAACCCTTCAGCACCACTGTCCTGGAATTAATAGATAACCATGAGATCGTAAATCATTCTCGAAACTCATTGAATGGTGATAGACCGTTCAAGTATTTAAAATACATAAACTTACATAGTAAGGGTCTCTGATGATTTTCTCTCCTTGAGGATCATATTCGCCCAGCAATCCAATCTGAGCTTTACATTTCGAAGGAGCCTTCCTATTCAAATCGGCGATATTCTCTTCGTCCATGCCGAATATGAAGTCGAAAGTCTCAAAATCTTCACTTTTCACCTGGAATACTTATAATAAAATCCTCCGAAAGAATATCAGTTTGGTGAAATTACCACTCGAGCTTTGTTTGAATAAGAAATGCCGTTGCACTTCATCGTTGTGAGGGCTCTGTGATCAGGAGACTTGCCGGTATGATAACCCATCATAGCTGCACTGTCTACCATCCATTTCGCAGTGAGCCCCTTCTCTTCGATGAGATGTTGGAAAACTCCTTCTGCTATAGGGGACCTGCAGATGTTTCCTAGAATTCAGCCCTATATTACTGAATAAAAATCTTGGAAAATTAACAACCGACCTAAGCAAACCATTAGAACTTTCCTCTGCTCAGACATATTCAAATATCAATTTCTTAATTGCAATAAATAGTTTGTTTTCAAAGGTAATCGAAAGATTAAAAATATTCTAACTCCCACAGAATCATAAAAGTAAACAATCACAGTATTCTTTATAGAAGCCATGAAAAAAAGATAACATGACAACACCAGTATTCTATATCTATGGACAACACTAAATGTGGTTGTCAAATTGCATGCATATAAATTCAAGACGGAAATGAAATACGGCGTTGTCACATTTCAATCCATGTTACAAAACGCGCAAAATAAAAATAGTGTTTCTGTGGACTCGCGTTGGTTCTTGTTTAATCTAGTTCTGTGATTCATTTGAAAGATGACCTAACCAAACTTACTTAACCTAAAATAATCATAGTCCGTTGTGAATTTGAATCCTTTTAAGTTTGAATATATTTGGTGTTCTAAATTCAATTGAGTTCCAAGATTACCAGGACGAGTTGTGTTCAATCAAAGAAGTAAATTTGTTTAATGTCGTGTGAGGATATATTCAAAAAGGCAGAAATGGAAGGTGCCATCACTGAACAGTGCATTAATAGCAATCAAATCCCTGAAGGCAGCGATAATAAAGAAAATATTGAATCTGTTGTGAAATCCGAGAACTATGGGTGAGTGTTTATAGATTCTTGTTGAAATGTATATTATTCGAACTAATTCAACTATGTTATGTTGTGTAGAGTGTCTGAAATGAAATTATACGATTAAGATGTTTTCCATTCAGAATTTGCATATTTGGTAGAACGAAAACATTTTACACATTATAAGCAGATTGGATTTTCAAAGAGCAACTACAGTATTCTAATTATTCATTTAATTTTTCAGTACAAATGACAAGGACGAGTCACAAGATGTAAGAGACCAATCAAACTCGAAACCGCACAAGTGCCCCCTATGCGATTATGCTGCAAATCAGAAAGAGCATATCAGAAGACATGTATTTTTTGCTCATTTGAAATTAAAGCAATACCAGCATTACAAATGTAATTGTACAGCAGGTCAAAATGGACATATAGATTTTGATAATTTTAAATTGGAGCAATTTCGTTGTTTCAAATGCGGTTACTCTGCGAGTGAGAAGGAAAGTCTGAAAACGCATATAGATTCTGTTCATTTCAAATGGAAACCGCATCAGTGTCGGCTGTGTGATTATTCTGCAATACGAAAAGGACATCTCCTAATGCATATGCATTCGGCCCATTCTTATATGAAGCAATTCCAGTGCAAGCAGTGCGGTTACCAAGCAAGTCGAAAAGGACATTTGAAAATACATGAATATTTCGTCCATTCGAAATGAATCTGCAAAATTGTGTGAATTTGAACTTCTACTAATAAATAATATAAAACCTAAAATGTTGTTTTTATTTAAGAAATTCGACTCGTAGTTTATTTTCTCTTTGAGTTATTTGAAAAAATGGCCTTTCCCTTAGCTACGAAGTTAATGAAAAAAAAATTTTCCATGATATAGCATTTTGGCAAAAAAATAATGTTCATTTTTGACAGTTATTTATATTTGTGAAATGTTCACAAACGCACACTGAATTAAATGAAATATGTTTTTTCTCTTGAATTGTTTTTGCTTTTTTTAAGGCCCTAGGACCAGTAGGAAACTGCTGATTAGAGGTCAGAAATAAATTTGATTTATTATTATTACTAGTATGGGCCAGCAGAACTACCTTTTAAGTAGTTATCCTCATCGGTAGAACTCGGGTGATTTTATAGGCGAAATGTCAAAGTTTGATCAAGTTTCCTGAAGAAATGGGGAAATTTTGGAAAACATGAATACCAAGCTATTTTGCATTGACTTTTCCTCTTTCGATCCGTATATCCACATCACGGTCAGGATATCTGTGGAAAAAGTTTTATCGAGTTTAAAATGACCATTTTTGTCGGATTTTTTCGCGATTTTCGCGAATTTTTTTAAAATACTTCTACTTCGCCTAGAGTATCAAAATTTCACCCACATATAAATCGATTATTCCTCTTTTCGACCGTATAAAAATTCCATCACGGTATCGCAGCTTCGCTGCGATTTTAAGATTCTTCTGGACCCACTTTTGGACAGATTCTCACGGGCCGGTCAACCCAGTTACCAGTTTAGTATAGTATAGAATTATACTTTTATGCACCTTAATATTCCATTATCAATCATTGATTTGAGAATTTTTGGTTCTCTTATAGTAATCACACATGCTCTACACGTTATTATTGAGGTTTAAATGAACCAATTCAAGGTGTTCTCTAAGATCGTTACCACCGTTCGCTTCATAATCACACAAGCGGCAATTGTGTTTCATATGAACACAATCCAAATGTCTTTCAAGATCTTTTTTATTTCTGGCAAAATAATCGCATATGCTGCACTTGTTTAAATGTTCAGATTCCACATGAGCTACGAGATTCACTTTTGAAGTGTCCGTGTAATAACACAGACTACATTGGTGTATCACACCTGGATGAGCTGTTACAATATGGTCTCTAAGAATTTGCCTCTGTCCTGAAGAAAAGTCACATATGCTACATTTGTGTTTGTGGATTCCCAAATGAGCGGACGTAACATGCTTCCTAAGTCTCTGCCTATGATTCGTAGCATAATCGCAGATATCACACTTGTGCCGCTTGAGGTTTAAATGGACAGTTTCCATATGCGATCTGAGACAGTCTTTTCTATACACAGTATAATCACACATCGCGCACTCGTGTTGCACTTGCAAGTGAACAGTTTCGATGTGTATCATCAAACCGCTCTTATTATTGGCAGTATGTTTACATAAATTACACTCGTATTTCTGAAGTTTTAGATGAACATTCTCCACGTGTACTTTGAGAGAGTTCTTGTTATGAGTGGCATAATCACATGTGCCGCACTTGTGCTGCTTGCGGTTCAAATGAACCGAGTCTATGTGCAACCTCAAGCTGTATTTTTGATAGGCAGCGTAGTCACATTCCTCGCACTTGTATCTCTTGAGGTGCAGATGAATCGATTCGACGTGCTCCGTCAAATTCTTCTTCCGGCTCGCAGCGTAATCGCACACATCACACTTGTATTTCTTGAGATTCAAATGCACCGATTCCGTGTGGACAGTCAAGTGATATTTTCTTTTTGCAGAATAGTCACACATGCTACATTTGTGTTTCTTGGCAGACACATGAATAGGTTCTTTTTGGGTTGCTACATTTTTCACTGAATGTTCTTTGACGTTATGGATTGATTCTTTGGCCTTTAAATGTCCAGTGATGTCGAATTCCGAAGAAGATTCCAAACTATCCTCTGCTTCATTCTCGGCACTGACAGAAAACGAAACATTTCGATAAAAATGATATTGACATTGACCATTTTCTTTTTACTTACCCTTCAGTTGCTCTGTCGGATTTGTTACCTATATCAGAAGGGAAACAGTGATCGTCTGTGTCCATTTTGTGGGCACAACATTCAGGATTTCAACAAGGAAGTAATCGAGAGAAATAGATAATTTAAGAATGGGGAAATGGAGTGCATTTTGCTGTATCCCTGGATTCCCTGAATAAAACCACAGACCATCTGTGATAAAACTTTGACAGAACTCATATAACCTTAAATTTGAGATATAATTTGCACCATAGAAACAATGATTTGTTTAATTCTATGAATATCTCTGACATTGAAATGCGGCGTTGTCATATTGTATTTAATAGTTTGTTGAAAATTATTACTCTGTGGTTACGGTCAGTCACTGCTCTTTGGTTTGTACATGCAAGACCATAGAAATCGAAACTATATTGTTCTGTGTGTAATCGGTATTCTATGTCAATGCTGTAGATCACAGAAAAATAATAAAAATATCTATGGTTCATATATATGTTCTGTGGTTCGCATTGACCAACCACAGAACTGTGACGATCAAAACCACAGAACAATAATCTACAACAAGCCATGAAATAAAAAACAACGCCGCATTTCCCATTATTTTGATGGAATATTCTAATGACAAAATCCCGGCTGCAAATCAACTCAGAATGAATAAACGCAAAAAGGTTCCACGAGTTGGAGGGAAGAGTCTTTGCGTCCCTGAAAAAAATGTTGTTTTTGTTTAAGAAATTCGACTCGTAGTTTATTTTCTCCTTGAGCTATTTGAAAAAATTGCCTTTTCCTTAGCTACAAAGTTAATAAAAAAAAATTTTTCCATCATACAGCATTTTGGCAAAAAAATAAAGTTCAATTTTGACAGTTATTTTTATTTGTGAAATGTTCACAGACGCATTCCACACTGAATTAAATAAAATTGAATAATTGAATAGAAAAAAAAAAAAAGAAAAATATTCGATTTATTATTATTATTATACTTTTATGCACCTTCATATTCCATTATTAATCATTGATTTGAGAATTTTTGGTTTTCTTATAGTAATCACACATGCTTACACGTTATTATTGAGGTTTAAATGAACCGATTCAAGGTGTTTTTTAAGATTGTTACTACCGTTCGCTTCATAATCACACAAGCGGCAATTGTGTTTCATATGAACACAATCCAAATGACTTTCAAGATCCTTTTTATTTCTGGCAAAATAATCGCATATGCTGCACTTATTTAAATGTTCAGATTCCACATGAGCTACGAGATTCACTTTTGAAGTGTCTGTGTAAAAACACAGACTACATTGGTGTATCACACCTGGATGAGCTGTTACAATATGGTCTCTAAGAATTTGCCTCTGTCTTGAAGAAAAGTCACATATGCTACATTTGTGTTTGTGGATTCCCAAATGAGCGGACGTAACATGCTTCCTAAGTCTCTGCCTATGATTCGTAGCATAATCGCAGATATCACACTTGTGCCGCTTGAGGTTTAAATGGACAGTTTCCATATGCGATCTGAGACAGTCTTTTCTATACACAGTATAATCACACATCACGCACTCGTGTTGCACTTGCAAGTGAACAGTTTCGATGTGTATCATCAAATTGTTTTTATGATTGGCAGTATATTCACACATATCACACTCGTATTTCTGAAGTTTCAGATGAACATTCTCCACATGTACTTTGAGACAGTTCTTGTTATGAGTGGCGAAATCACATGTGCCGCACTTGTATTGCTTGCGGTTCAAATGAACCGAGTCGATGTGCAACTTCAAGCTGATTTTTTGATAGGCAGCATAGTCACATTTTTCGCACTTGTATCTCTTGAGGTTCAAATGGACCGAGTCGATGTGTGACTTCAAGCTGAATTTTTGATATGCAGCATAGTCACATTTTTCGCACTTGTATCTCTTGAGGTTCAGATGAATCGATTCGACGTGCTCCGTCAATTTCTTCTTCCAGTTCGCAGCGTAATCGCACACATCACACTTGTATTTCCTGAGATTCAAATGAACCGATTCCGTGTGGACAGTCAAGTGATATTTTCTATTTGTAGCATAGTCACACATGCTACATTTGTGTTTCTTGGCAGACACATGAATAGGTTCTTTTTGGGTTGCTGCATTTTTCACTGACTGTTCCTTTACTGTATGGATTGATTCTTCGGCCAGTAAATGTCCAGTGATGTCAAATTCCAAAGAAGTTTCCAAACTATCATCTGCTTCATGCTTGGCACTGACAGAAAACGAAACAGTTCGATAAAAATGATATTGACCATTTTCTTTTTTACTTACCCTTCAGTTGCTCTGTCGGATTTTTTACCTATATCAGAAGGAAAACAGTGATCATCTGTGTCCATTTTGTGGGCACAACATTCAGGATTTCAACAAGGAAGTAATCAAGAGAAAATAGATAATTTAAGAATGGGGAAATAAATGGGCTATAATTTGCTGTATCTCTGGTATTTTGAATAAAAGTTTGACAGAACTCATATAACCTTAAATTTGAGATGTAATTTGAAATGTACAATAATTTATAATTCTATGAATATCTCCAACAGTGAAATGCGGCGTTGTCATATTGTATTCAATAGTTTGTTATAAATTATTACTCTGTGGATACATTCACTGTTCTATGGTTTGTCAATGCAAGACCATAGAAATAAAAACTATATTGTTCTGTGTCATCGGTTTTCTATGTCGATGCTGTAGATCACAGAAAAATAATAAAAATATCTATGGTTCATATATATATGTTCTGTGGTTCGCATTGACCAACCACAGAACAATAATCCACAACAAGCCATGAAACAAATGACAACGCCGCATTTCCCATTATTTTGATGAAATATCGGCTGCAAATCAACTCGCAGAATGAATAAAAGCATAATTAACGCTGTACCATGAGTTGTCCTAGCTTCCCTGAAAAAAAATTTCAGTGTTTCTTCGATTCGCATCGATGGAAAATAAATTGAATTGTTCATCGATTTGTTAATTTATTTTCATATATCTGAAATAATAGTCTGAATTACAAATATCATAAAGGGACGACCCTACCTGTAAAAATATTTTACAAATTGCTCGAAACGACCAACCGACCGACAAAATGTACAGCGAAACTGTTACGGAACATACACATCAATTCCTTCGATACAATAATTAATCAACTAATTTGGCTACGTTTTCAGTACACAATATATTCAACAGCCATTAGTACGGAATGGATTATTTAAGAAATTATATAATACAAATTCAAAATACTTCAACGATTAGAAACGATTATTTATAAATAATTAAAATGGACAGTACGATAATGGACAATTCTCTGCGGAGGCTAAATAAAATCTTAATTGTTTAGCAACACTTTCCAAAACCGAAGAGCGCTGATTAAAATGCCACGAAAACGTGGATAAGACTGAAAAGTAATCTAAAAAACAATATTACACTCCTTGGCACTTTCAACGAAACGATTTCTTCATTTTCTCAAGATCCAACCGAATTTTGGCATGAGACGTAAGAAGTCTCTAAAAAACTTTCTTCAACTACATTTCAAGAAGCAGAAATGAATGAAAAGATTAATAACGAGAAGGAAGGTAGGAAGACAAAGATCTCGCTAACAAAACATTAGGGAGACATATCCAGGCATACGTTTTTCTCTTGATCCTTCTTCTACTCGAGTACTTACTCACCGGACACCCTGTATAAGAATTATTCGTGCCATGAATACAATCTTTAGAAGCGAAAGAGAAAACTCAACAATGAAGAAAATAATCAATACAACAACAATTCTTATCGGTGAACACCTTGAAGAACAGATAAAGTTGAAGACATGTCAATGACATTGCCAAGATGCCGCTGTCACCCTCCCATCTGGCAAATGACATTGACATTGACACCTCCAATGGACCACTCCGACATCCAACACTGAAAAAACCACTCGCCCCTTACTGGCTACAGAAAGAGATTTAGATAGAGAGAGAGAGATTCGATTAAAACTTAATTCACGCTAAGAGGACGATTAATCATCAAAAAATCACAGTAAAAAAATTTGACGGCCGCTGGCCGCGATCACATGTTCGAATTGTGTATCTTCTGTTGCACCATGTCCAACAAAATGTCCGAATAATGTTCCATCATCGTCACCACCGAAACCGAGCTCTGACTGTGCGCGCCCTTGGTCACGAGGTCGTTCAGCTTCTTGACGGTGTCCGTCTGGTTCACGTCGATGTTGCCGTTGTTCTGCTTCAGCTTGCGGAAGATGCAGTCGTGCAACACCTTGTGGGTGCGCACGATCGACAGTTCCAGTCTGCGCAACGCGTCCTGCCTGTCCGCCTCCTCGAGCGACGACTCGCCAGCGACTTCCGAGTCGTTCAACCTGTTGTACAACTCGACCACGTTGTCGGCCGCCGAGGTCAGTTGGGAGATCACCTCTTCGCTCTTGCTGTTCGATACTGGAATTGGATCAAGTCAGAAAAGGGTCATTTACGAAGTATACAATGCTAAATCACAAAAAGAATGTTAATGATATCGGGTTTTTCAATAGGGACATAACAAACAATTTCGTGTTTGACTAGGTACCATAAAAAGAGGAGACTCAGCTTCTCGTTCATGAATTCGAGAATTGGTGAAGAAAAAATTTAATTCAGAGATTTTACAGAGACTTGACAACAGCGGAGTGTCTCTCAGTTACTCTGGGCTTTGTCTCCCCATCACAAACATCAACCAATCATTTTACAAATTGAGCCACTGACGTCACAGCAGAGGGACGTTTGAATTCACACGTGTTGAAATCGCATTTTCAATATCGAATAATTAATCAGTTCTTCCAAATTCAGAGTGAATAAATGGTTACAAATGTGTTATAAACTGCCCTTCATTACGTCATGTGAAGAAAAGTGCATATTTTGAGGTACTGGAAATACCCATTGTAGTACAGTTTCCCAGTTTAGTCCTGATGATTTTGAAAATTGGCTTCACTATTTATTATCGAAAGGCGAGTCTCCTATTTCTATAGTCTAAAGTTACAACTAAACAGTGAACATAGAGGGAATGAATGCAATTTAAAGGTTCCCAAACATCTATGCGTTTGCTTTTCATCTGTCAGTCCGTTCTTCCATTTTTCCATCAACTAAATCGATAATTCAAGATAGATATTGTAATGGTCAATAATTCTGAGTCTTATTTCGATGCATATTTGTTATGTCCTTATTAAAAAACCTTTTATTAAGTGAAAAAGCCATGCTTACGGTTACGGTTACTGTGCCAAGCAAAACTAAGCCAACAATCCAAAGAATCGCATTCACTACACTACACAATAGCACTGTTAGTAACAATTAAATACGTACAGATCAATGCGCCATCTTCAACTGTAAACGTTCAAACTTACGAACAAAAAACGAAACTGATTCTAAAAACAATACAATGGCAAACAATATCTTGATATAAGCAGCGAGCAACAAAAATAAAGATCAGCCATCAGCAAACGAACAGTGCAATAAATGGCCGAACTTACGCTCAACCAGAGTCAGATCGGCGTTTTCCGAAGACAAGTTCAAGTCGTCGGCGGTAAAACTGCCTTCTAAAGTTGGCAACCTTTCGAAGTGTATCGTATGTCTATTGGCTACAAGAAAATTAGTCGTTAAAATCAAAATTTGAAAGGGATAAACAACAATCTTCGTTATCGATGCGACGTATTTTTCAAATTACAGAAATGGCGACGAAGTTCGAAATTCGGGAATTTACGGAAGATTATGTTTACCCACACCTATGAGGTGAAAAAGCGTAATTTCCGAAACCAACTCGCTAAGAACCACCACCAAGATGAAAAATATCAAATACTCAACTCGTCATGATCAAATCAAATTTTCCATTTAAATTTCCCTCAAATTACAAAAGACAAACGCACACCAAAAATCCTTTAAAAACTCACCCGTACCTCTCATTTTTTCTTTATTGTTGAGCAACCGCCTGGGTACGACCGTCGGGTGTCCGTTTTCGAAATTTCCAGGCCTATTCCTTGGCGGCACCACCGGCTTCATGACGGGTTCCAATTCTTCGTCGGACGTCGAAACGTTGTCCACTCCCACGGTATTCAGGTTATCTGGGAACAAATCTTGCTATGGCAACATGGTGGTGATAGGCAAGCCAAACCATCAGGCGATCCAACGACTTGTCAAATATTTTTTGAGGTTAGCGCTGGTGGTCAAACAGCGGGAATTTAGCTTTGTTCTTGGATATATTACAAACGTTTATTGGCTCGAAAAATGGTTTCATGGGCAAATTTTCTCAATATTTTTCAGTCGATTTCACTCTCAGGAATAACAAACCATTATTTTTAATAAAAATTAAGTCCCCCAGAAGTTTGGTTAGTTTCGGTATCGTTTTTGGTGCTCAAAATTTATTTGGAATGTGTAAATGGACAAAAAAGGCTTCCTTATACGGTCTTCTAACGAAAGCGACCGGAAAATATGGTTCAGGTAGGATTTTCGAGGAATTATGAAAAAAGAACTTGCAGAATGAAATTGCACGATTTTCGTAAGTAAACGGGTTCTGGATGGCCATCATCGGTCTCTAAATGATTATTGTTGATCGTTTTCACGTTTCAGAAAAAACACGTCAAAAAAGCTGAAAAAAAGAAGAAATATGACTATATTGCATTCAACGGTAGGTGAATTCAGATTCCGATGAATTGAAATGTGTCACTGGAGCCTTTATTCCTTTGCCGAAAGTAGAAATAGGCTATATTGAACCAGAATACATCGGTTTTTTCCATATTCCAGGAGTTTGTGTCTTATTTTAGAACAGGTGAATGATAAATGTGAAGCATATGTTTGACCTATTCCATTTTATTTGTACAAACCTACTGTGGTAGTAAAGTATGAATATTTTTTAAACTAATAAATTACTATACAGTCAGAATATTTTACTCCTTGTTCATAAGATCAAATAAATGAAATGTCGTCAAGTCTTGAACTTCCAGTTCAAGAGGATAATAAACATTAAATCTTCACAAGCATGCATACGAAAATTATGTGAGAGCAATGCAATTTTTTTTCATGGCGAAAAATAATATATTTCAACAGTGATCTCTTGTACTTTTCATGCAAATAACTAGAAAAGGAATCCTTTCTATCAATTCATATAAACGTTAATTATTTTCGTCCATCACATCTTTTCCAATTCATTCACATTCTGAGAAATACGCTAAGAATGTAGAAAGGGCAACATAGTGTTGACTTGGAACATATAAAAATATTTTGAAAAACGTCATAGTTTCGATACAGAGTGGAATGTGTCAAATTTCCAAGGTCAGAGTTGTGATTTAATAATTGTGAATGGAGTATATAGTATAGATGCACTCAATCTAAATAATTTTCACTGGTTTTATATTCGAGAGAAGTGAGATTGACTAGAAATATCAATAAAATGTCCTCATAAACCCAATTTTCAAGCCATCAAACGAACAGAGCTAAAATCCCAACGTTTGACCACCAGCACTAACCTCAAAAAATATCTGACAGATCTCTGGATTGTCAAAATACTCAGTACTGCGGATCGAAATACGAATCTTTACTCACTCGTCGAATAAGACTGCTTCTTTCTAATTTGCAAGTTTTTGCTGTTGATCTTGTTGTGGGAACTTATGGTCGGCCTCATCAGCCGCGACACCTTCTTGTCGTGGGCGTCGTTGTCCGAATCCGATTGGTTGAGACCGCCGCTAGACCTACTTCTCGCCAACGCGTTGTTTTTCACGTACCGAGTGTTATTTCTCGACACGTGGTTCTGAGGCGCCTTTTTACCCGAAACTAAAAAAGATCAATCTTACATTCCCGTTATTTCGACTTGATAAAGAGTATTCAATCTTGGAGAAGATAAAAAATTGAATGAAAGAATCCTCTCCAACGTTGAACACCGATTTAAATTTTTAGCGATGAAATATGAAGGTTAACGAGTGAGAATCTAACCATGCTGGCAAATGTGGATACATGAAGCAAAAACAGCGATCGAAAGTATCGTTTCGACATCACCCAGTCGAGACCCGAACATTTCCGAACCTAGAAAGGGCCCTTGCGGAACCCCCACCGTTGGGCCTGTCGCAGTGATGCCGAAACGAGACCCTCCTCTTACTTACTAGGCTCGTTCTTTCGCTTGTACGTCGTCGCTTTTTGCATACTTAGATCGCTCAAGCTACACGACCTCCTTAAGCTGCTGTCTGGGCTGCTTTCGTCTAAATAATTCGCTGTGAACATGCATCGTCAAACTCAAAAAACAGATCTACAATACCCTGGGGCAACAATCAATTTTTAGTGGATTACGAACATCATTCTTTTTAGATTTCAAAAAAAGATTCAAAGAATTACGTTAAAAAATAATTTTGATCCTCATAAAAGATGAGGAAAGAAAGTGAAACAAATGGATAATGTCAAAATTAACGAAAATAAAAATCCGACATAAACAAATACGATTTCACGCAAAATTAAAAGGAAGTAAACATTCCGAAAAAAGAAAAAAGGAAGCAACAAAAGTTTAAGAGCCTCAAACCACTAAACTCCACCAAACAAAACATCACTGTTAAATCCAACCACCCCTAATCGAAATATTGTAGATCGCTTTCATGCACTAAGTTAACAAGCAGAAAAGAAGGGTGAAAAAGGGAAAAGACGGCTTCACGTCACAATAAATCGTCTCTGTGCAACACGTGAGGGCTAAACATCGAACATGCCCATCGATCTAATCACCTTCTCTCCTCTCCACCGTCTCAGCAACCTCGGAAACCTTCACCTTCCTCTCAGCGACCTCCAAAACCCTCCCGTTCTTCTCCACGTTAACCACTTTAGGCTCGTGGTTCAACCTCCTCTCCACGAAGGCGGGGAGACTCAGGTTACGCCTCCTGAACTTGATGGGCGTGGCCTGCAAGCTGGTCAGGTCGTTATAGTAGCTCTGGGAGGTCTTGAAGCTCTCGTACATGCTAGAGAGGGCGTGGACTTTTCCTCTGGACATGTTCTTCTTGAAAACTTCGACCAGATTGTTGATCTTGTGGACTTTACGTTGTATCTCGTTCAGGATCTTTATGTTCTCGAGGGCGAACTGTATCTTGTCATCCGGACTTCGACGCGGGAACGTGTTTTCCAAATTAGAGGCCGCCATGTCCGTGGTTTTTGATATAGACTCCACCCACATGTTTTTGGCGTCCGCCTCCAAGCTGTCAAAGATTTTGTCGTCGTTCGGGACGTTCAGGTTTAACTCTAGGGAATCGTAATCCATCCTGGGGTTGATGGAAGTTTTGTCTAGACTATCGTAGAGTTCGCTAAAAAAATTGACGTTAGTGTTCGATCTACTGTTGCTACTTTCCAGGTCTTTTTCCGTGAATTTCTCTTTGAAAGAAACTTCGAGCACGTTTTCTTCTTTGACTTTTTCCCGATTGTTCTTCATTTTACCGAAATACTCCTCCTTTTTTATGTATTCGTAGGAAGTTTTGGTTTTTCTGGTTTTCGAGCTGTGTCTCCGTACCGCTTTGGGTGGCTTATGGACTACCTTTTCGTTGCCTATGGGACTCTTGGTGAATAGGTGCCTATCTAAACTGGAAGTTTCTTGGATATGGTTGTTTTTGTTCGTGTTTTTCTCGAAGTTCTTCAAGGTTCGGATGCTGACGTTCCTGTTGGCGTCGCTTTTAGGATTCGAAGTCTCGAAAATCTCGATGTTCGGCTCCAACTTATTGTTCAGAATGTTACAATACTTGCTTTTATACTGTTTATTCTTGATCTCCAACGACGGTATGTACATTTTCACGTTGGACATCGACGTTTGCGAAGTGTGCTTTTTCAATTCCTTAGTTTTATGTCGAGGTATATTCTCCTGGTCTGCTTTGGGCTTCTGGCCGGTATCTATGAAATAAGCTACGTTTTTCTTCAATTCCCTTCTCAAATCCGTTTGCGCGATGCCTTCCTCGAATTTTAGCAGCTTCTTCTGGAACTCTTCACTAGCCTTGGACTTTTTCTGCACCAATTCTTCCGGAGTAGCGAAATCCGTCTGGGTCTGAATAGTCTTCAACGTTTTGGAAGCTTTAACTGGAGACAATTGGTAGGAAGTACCCTCCGCTGGGGCTAGACATCCTTGGGAAGGGTCGTAACTCCTCAATAAGGAGGAGGAAGAAGTTAGGAACTGATCGTGGCAGCTAGTGCTATGCTTAGGACTTCTTTGGGGCGTCTTCTGGCCCAAGAAGAGAACTTCCAAAGGCGCCGATTTGCAGTCGGAATCGTTGGATAGAATGCTTTCCATGCTGTTGTAGTTGCTTCTCCTCAAGTTGTCGTCTAGGATGTTCTCGTCGGAGAGGATGCTGTCCTGGGAAGACTTGATGTTTTGGTTGAGGTAGAAACTCTCGCTTTTAGGCATCTCGGACTCGCTGTACTCCTCATGGTCGTACCTGTAGATCTCGTTGTTGGACATGCAACGTCTGGGAGGCACCCCAGTCTTCACCTTCTTATGACACGCGGATAAGAAGCTGTATTCCTCCAGGGAGTCGGAGCTGAAGTTTCCGTCCTCCTCGTCCACCAAATGCTTAGCCTTGGGAACCTCCAAGAACGTCTTCTCCGGCCTCTCCAGATGCTTCTCGATCTGATCGTAGGTCCTGTTGAAGTCTTCCGAGAATTTCTCGATGTCGCTGCAGATCTTCTTCAGCCCGTCGTCGGAGGACTCTTGGAAATCAACGAAATAACTGAAGGACTTCCTGTTGTCGTCCCGCGACTGCTTCTTCAGCTCTACGTAATCCGAAAACTGCCTTTCCTCGCTCACCGGAGACACCGGGAGGCTCTTGTGCATCTTATACTTGGAAAAGGACTTATCCAACCTTAATTTTCGAGGACGCACCGATTCTACCATATCGGACGGTTTGGTGATGTCGCTCAGCTTAACGCTACCTACTAAGTCTACGGTGGCGGATGATGCGGTGTTGCCGAACGTTGCGGGATCGAGGGGGCGGTTGCCGAAGATGTGAGTAAGCTGTGAGGTGTTCTTAGCGATGTCCCTCATGTAGCAGCCGCACAGCTGCAGGTCCGAGGGTACGGACGAGCTGTACGGGCCGCCGGTGTTAGTCGTGTTAGGGTTGTAAGAAGAAGAAGATTGGTTAACGTCGTTAAAGAAGTAGGGGTTAATGTCCGGACCGCAAAAGCAATTGTTAAGGTAGGAAGCGTCGCGCGCGTGGACGGGATTACCTTGCTGTTTGCCGGTCTGCCACTTGTCCCGTTCCGGGATGTGAGAGAGGTCGTGGATCGACTGGCTGTACCTCAGGGGCGTGGAATGGCCGACCTGCGGAAGTTAGAGATTTTAGTACGGCGGGCGTCGCACAATGGGCATTTCCAGTCATTTTCAGAAAAATATATTTTGACATAATTCGTGATTTTTTTTTTAATTTTTTCGTCATCCAGTCTTTGACTTGTACACATATTTTAACTGTAGATTCCTCTCATCAAACGAAACACTTTCTTCCTATACCATTTTTCAAAATTCGGTTTGGTTTGGAAGATACAGGGTGTCGAAAATCCATGAAAAAAACACTTTTCTGTTTATATCTTCGGAACCGTTATTTCGAATGAACTGAATTTTGGTTGAGTTTTTACTCTATTCATGGTGCATATTCCTCAATCGAAACCTATTCAATATCTCTCCTAGTATAAAAGTTACAGGGTAGTCGACTCATCAATACACGCTAAAACACCATAAAACCACTTTAAAAGGATAAACGGTTCATATTTTCGAAAGAATCAATCATTTGAGAAACTAAAAGTATTCTTATTTTTTTTTCAATAAAACGCGTCGTTTTCGAGTTATTTCCAATTTTACCCGGAGAAATTTGACGAAAAAATAATCAATTTCAAGAACAATCTGAATGCGTCTCTGAATTGAATATCATCGAATATTATTCCTTCTCTGGTCTTTAAACGAGTTTACAATGTTGTCACAAATTTATCAACTTTGTCGAGACTTAAATGCAAACGATTAAAAACGTTGATGTAGAGATATTTAATAATAAAATCCGACAAATTTGGGAGATAAAATTGAACACCAAGGAGGATTTAATACGCACAGTTTCTATTGAAAATTCATAGTTACCGGTCCATATTGAAGTTAAATGTCGATGAAATACAAAATTCGGATATTAATGATGAATCTCGATACAAACTACTTATTAAATTGAAATTAATGAAAAATAATATGATACCTGATAATCTGTGGCGATGTTTCTATCTAAACAATATCCTCTTGGAATTATATAAACTCGACACGATTAATATTATATTAATTCACTTCACATAATGATCACATTAGAACAATAATTCACTGAATGTATTCAGAACTTCACATAAGGTTTACAGTTTGTTCAGAGACTCTGGTTTGTTATTGTTTATAGTTGGCCTCCACATAACCAATCTTCCGGTTTTCGCTCTACGCATGCTTGGTAAAATTTGGCGGCAAACTCGATTTATGATGGAAACGGCAGAATTCATAGATATTTATACTTTTTCGTAAAAAATCCTTAACCTCAATGAAAATATCAGCGAGCTGACAACATCTTCTTGAAATTTCTGTGCAGAATCGATACAAAATAGATTAGGTTAGGTTGTTTAATAATGAATTCTGATGATCTGAATGAAAAGTCTTTCTTCACGAGATTGTTTGCGAATTTCGAGGAAAATATGAACAAGTTATTAGTGTTTACGAACTAATCTGCAGGAAAATCGAAGAAGGAACTTATTTTGGTGGGATAAATGTGGCTTTTTAGTTGCAGATATAATCCGAAGAAACTAACCGTTTTTTGTTGAAATTATCGTGTTTGCAACATTTTTTTTCGAATAAGGTTAGTACTTGAGTATTTCCTAAATGTATCAACTCAATTTCTATCGAGAAATATGAACATTGCATCAATTCCAGACGATCATTTCAGAGGCGTAGTCAGCCCAATTTTTTTTTCAAATGGCTATATCTTTTTAACAGAGCCGAATTCGGAAAAATGGAAAATTAAAAAAAGGTTTCTTTTGACCTCAAGAGTCTTCAGTTAAAATATATGTACAAGTCAAAGACTCACCCTGTATAAAACGATTACTGAATATATTTATGAATAAATTCAGACATTTCACAAAGACTTGACAACAGCGGCGTGTCTCTCAGTTACTCTGGGCTTTGTCTCCTCCATCACAAACTTCAACCAATCATATTACAAATTGAGCCAACGACGTCACCGCAGAGGGACGTTTGAATTCACACGTGTTGAAATCACATTTTCAATATCGAATAATTAATCAGTTCTTCAAAATTCAGAGTGAATAAATGGTTACAAATGTGTTACAAAGTGCCCTTCATTACGTCATGTGAAGAAAAGTGCATATTTTGAGGTACTGTAAATCCCCATTCTTGTATCTGAATCGCTTAGATTCGTGAAAGAAATAAGCAAACCATGAAATTTGAGCTAGACCTTTAAAAAAAAATATGCATCCCCTCCAAAAATCAAAGCTTACATTCGATAGCGCATCAATTCAGGAATACTTTCCAAAATAACAGAATGAAAAATGCCTTCATTTGAAGTCTTGTCGTCAAAAAGAGTGGAGCAGGGTGAGATTTTTTTTGAATTTTCGGAAATTTCGAATATTTTCAAGACTGTAAGACATGAACATAACATGAAATTTTCTGAAGTCCTCTGCCCGTAAGTACCATATTATCCACCCTGTACCCAAAAAACCATGAAAATAGTGCGTCAAAGGCTGTGCATTAACATTTATCACCTTGTTAACAATATAAAAATATTCATGACACAAAAACTATAAAACAAATTGCTGGTGCGATTCGACGATACACATTTTGATGCACAAAATCCTTACCATCAACAATATCGTAGGAAGTTTGACAGACTCTTCAAAATGAACCGAACTATTACCATTTACTCTACTACCAGTACTACCACGAATATTACCAATAATCGCCGGTAATTCCTACAAGTGTAACTCTACTTCAAAGCCAGCAATAACAAGAATACAAATACAACTATTATCAAAAATAAACAGAGACAAACCAAAACGAAATTGAAAAAAAGGAAAAGATTTGACAAAAAGATGAAACTATGAAAATGGCGAAGAAAGATATCACAAAAGAGTACACGAGTAAAAAGGTTAGGAAAAGAATGAAACGAGAACCTTTCAAAGAAAATTAAATAAGAGAAACGACAATAAAAAAAGTTACTCACACTCTCCAACTTCTTTTTGGTCTCCGCAATCCTCTTGTTCAACTCTTGCCTAACCTTCAGAGTCTCAGGATCGGATTTGGCCTGTTTTATCGCGTTTATAGCGTCGCTGTTTCTCTCGCAACTCCTGGTCAAAAATTTGGACGATATCGACGTTTTTCCTACTGAAAACAACGCGGAAACTATAAAAGAAGACAAAACGGACGTTTCGAGGTACTCACTTGGGGTGAGTTCAGTTTCCGCCCCGCTCATACTCTCGAAGGTGGTTTGGAAGAATTTTTCCCTCGTCGCCAATTGATCCAGAGATTCCGAACTGACCGAGAAGAGGGACATGGGGTTTCTGTCCGTGTTGTCACCGCTAGGCGTGGACGCCTGAAAAAACATCGTAAATACCCCCTTTTCTTCCAACTACACTTAACTCAAGTCGAGACGTTTTCAGATGGCGAAGTCTGCAATAAAACGTTCCTTCTCAGGTGGAACCACTCGTTACGTTGGTGGTAGCTTCTTAAGGGGCGTTTTATCGTAGACCTCGCCATCTGAAAACGTCTGGACTTAATTTTGGACAGTCCAAACTCACATCATCCTCGTCGTCGTCAGAATCGTTACTGTCAAAGTTGGGTTGGGGCAGTTTGACGCTGAGGGGCGTCTTGTTCTCCTTCTTTTTCCTTTGCGACTTTCTGAGCTCGTCCACGTCGATATTCGTGACTGTGAACTCGCTTCCGCTGAAAGAAAATTCGAAATGTGGCGCCTCAAACAATAAACAACGATAAAAGAGTTTTAAATTCGAAAAAAAAATATAAAACAGTAAAAATAATGATGAAACAAAGAAATGTTGTGAAAAAACAAAGTTTTCGCACCGAATTTAGCAAAAATTCATGGAAAAGAAGAATTAAAGGTTATCATACCTGGGCGAATCTGCTTGAGCCGGATAATACAGGTTCTTGTACTCGTGATCCGAGTCGATATCGGCGTCGTGGGCGGCAGATTCGAAGCCGGTATCGCTCATCGTATCCCCTCTCCTTCTGCTTTCCGGACGACTCAACGTGACCCTACTACTGCTAGAAATCTTTCCGAGACAAAAAGACAAAGTTAAAAAATAACAAACACCGATAAAACGAGAAAGAATAAAAAAAAATAGACAAAGTACATCGAGTATCGACTTCAAACATCCTCTCAAATAAAACACCGACCTCAAGACGTGATATTCTTTAATACGGATCTCAAATTTTTCAAGAATACACCTTTGGGATTCATAACGAAATCGCCTTCGACCATCTCTTCCTTCAAACACGTCTTGACCAGCTGCCCGTAATTCTTGAACACGAATTTAGACCTCGGATTTTGCGTTTTCGCCTGCGGCTTGGCCAGCGAGTCGTGCAGACTTCGAAATTTGAGTTTACGATCCGCCATCCGCTGGGCGATGGGCATGGACTTGACTTTGGAGATCTGCGGGGATAGGAAGGGGGTTATTGGTTTCGGGGGTGAAGTGAGGGTGTTCCCAGGATCTAACGAAGGTATTTGCGGTAATATTTTAAGAAACAATGAATAAGAACCAATTTCGAGAAAAAAAGTCGAAGTTAAGAACGTCAATAATAAATTATTCAACAATTCAAACGAAGACAGTAAAAAAATATTAAAAAAGACGAATAATAAGCGGATAAACAAAAATACAGCCCACCATCGGAAAGTCAACGAAAACTTATCAGTGCGTGGTCGATTGGATCAACTTTGTCGGTATTTCGAAGAGAAGATGAACCCAATTGACGTTCTCACTCACCTCCTTGAAGGCGGCGCTCGTCTCTTTCCTGGTGCCGTTGGTGCTCTCCAGGGAACTGTCCTTGGACCCGTCGGAATCGAACCTCTTCTCCGTGACCAGCAGGTGCGGCACGCTGGGCACGAACGTGTCGGACTGCATGACGTTCTCCGCCCGCTGCGCCCATTTGCCCCTCGGTTGCGCCACGTTCTTGGGCGGCGCCGCGGGCGGCTGACTAGAATCCCCGGTGACGTGCTTCTTAGCCCACTGGGGTAGGTTGCCCACGCTGAACCTACAAAGACGAAAATTGAAAAAACACAACGCAAAGTAATATTTTTTAACAAAAAAGCAAAAATCCTCGTCTTTGACTCGGATTTTTGTTGCCACCAGCTCTCATGCTTCTTGTTGCAATATTACTAAGCAAGGTGTTTTTTCGAAAAAATTAGATCCCCTTATGATCCTGTATAAGAGCTCTATATTTCCCCAGCATTCGATCCCTGTAGCATACCCACAGACACCGCTACAAATTTTCAAAGTTTGTGAATCGGATGAAAAAAATTGTTTTTTCTCTTTGTAATTTTTTTTTCCTGATCTCACAACCGCAGAATCTCCTGGTAATTTTTTTTCCTATAAGGAAATAGGAGCTCCATATTTCTCCAGAATTTGATCACTGTAGCATATCTACAGACACCGCTACAAATTTTCAAAGTTTGTGACTCGGATGAAAAAAAAATATTTTTTCTCTTTGTTATTTTTTTTTCTCCAGATCTTACAACCGCAGAATCTCCTATTAAATTTTTTCTTAAAGAGGAATAAGAGCTCTATATTACACCAGAATTTGATCACTGTAGCATACCTTAAGACATCGCTAAAAATTTTCAAAGTTTGTGAATCGGATGAAAAAATTATTTTTTCTATTTTTATTTTTTTTTCCTGATCTCACAACCGCAGATTCTCCTGGTAATTTTTTTCCTATAGGGAAATAGGAGCTCCATATTTCTCCAGAATTTGATCACTGCAGCATATCCACAGACACCGCTACAAATTTTCAAAGTTTGTGAATCGGATGAAAAAAATTATTTTTTCTCTTTTTCATTTTTTTTTCTCCTGATCTTACAATCGTAGAATCTCCTATTAGATTTTTTCTTAGAGAGGAATAAGAGCTCTATATTTCACCAGAATTTGATCACTGTCGCATACCCAAAGACACCGCTAAAAATTTTCAAAGTTTGTGAATCGGTTGAAAAAATTTATTTTTCTATTTTTATTTTTTTTCTCCTGATCTCACAACCGCAGAACCTCCAGGTAATTTTTTTTTCCTATAGGGAAATAGGAGCTCCATATTTCTCCAGAATTTGATCACTGTAGCATATCCACAGACACCGCTACAAATTTTCAAAGTTTGTGAATCGGATGAAAAAGATTATTTTTTCTCTTTTTCATTTGTTTTTTTTCCTGATGTTGCAACCGCCGAATCTCCTTGTATTCCACCAGGATTTGATCACTGTGGCATACCCACAGATCGCTACAAATTTTCAAACTTTGTGAATCGAATGAAAAAAATTATTTTTTTCTCTTTTCAATTTTTTTTCTCCTGATCTTACAACAACAAAATCTCCTTGTAATTTTTTTCCTGAAGAGAAATAAAAGCTCAATATTCCACCAGAATTTGATTACTGTTGCATACCCACAGACACCGCTACAAATTTTCAAAGTTTGTGAATCGGACGAGAAAAATTATTTTTTCTCTTTGTTTTTTTTTTCTCCTGATCTTACAACCGTAGAATCTCCTATTAAATTTTTTCTTAAGAGCTCTATATTTCACCAGAATTTGATCACTGTCGCATACCCTAAGACACCGCTAAAAATGTTCAAAGTTTGTGAATCGGTTGAAAAAATTTATTTTTCTATTTTTATTTTGTTTCTCCTGATCTCACAACCGCAGAATCTCCTGGTAATTTTTTTCCTGAAGAGAAATAGGAGCTCCATATTTCTCCAGAATTTGATCACTGTAGCATATCCACAGACTTCGCTACAAATTTTCAAAGTTTGTGAATCGGACGAAAAAAATTATTTTTTCTCTTTCCTATTTTTTTTTCTCCTGATCTTACAACCGTAGAATCTCCTATTAAATTTTTTCTTAAAGAGGAATAAGAGCTCTATATTTCACCAGAATTTGATCACTGTAGCATACCCACAGACACCGCTACAAATTTTCAAAGTTTGTGAATCGGATGAAAAAAATTATTTTTTCTATTTTTATTTTTTTTTCTCCTGATCTCACAACCGCAGAATCTCCCGGTAATTTTTTTCCTATAGGGAAATAGGAGCTGCATATTTCTCCAGAATTTAATCACTGTAGCATATCCACAGACACCGCTACAAATTTTCAAAGTTTGTGAATCGAATGGAAAAAATTATTTCTCAATCTTTTTAATTTTTTTTCTCCTGATCTTACAACAGCAGAATATCCTTGTAATTTTTTCCTGAAGAGAAATAAAAGCTCAATATTCCACCAGAATTTGATTACTGTTGCATACCCACAGACATCGCTACAAATTTTCAAAGTTTGTGAATCGAATAAAAAAATAATTTTTTCTTTTTTATTTTTTTCCTCCTGATCTTACAACAGCAGAATCTCCTAGTGATTTTTTTCCAGAAGATGAATAAAAGCTCTATAATTCCCCATAATTTGATCACTGTACCTCACCCACAGACAACACTACAAATTTTCAAACTTTGTGAATCGAACAAAAAAAAATATTTTTTTCTCTTTTTAATTTTTTTTCTCCTGATCTTACAACAGCAGAATCTCCTTGTAATTTTTTTCCTGAAGAGAACTGAAAGCTCAATATTCCACCAGAATTTGATCACTGTTGCATACCTATAGACATCGCTACAATTTTTCCAAGTTTGTGAATCGAATAAATTTTTTTTTCTCTTTCCAATTTTTTTTTCTGTTGATCTCACAACCCCATAATCTCCTAGTAATTTTTTTCCTGAAGAGGAATGAAAGCTTCATATTTCACCAGAAATATGTGGACAGGTTAGGTTAGGTAAGGTAAGATTCACAAATAAAGACATTCAAGCAAGAAGATATTTACCTTTCTTCCGTCCTTTTCAAGTTGACGATGGATGAAATAAATGAAAATTCGGTAAGAAATCTGTGTGAATAACATATCAAAACACACAAAAAGACAAATTTGAACCTTTTGCATCGAAAAAAAGAACTAAATTTACAAGAAAAAAACATTTGTACACTTTTCTAGCAGTTTCTACCTCGAATCGCCAAAAGACCGACTCAACAGCAAACCTACAACCAAAATCTAACCTGTAATTGAAGTCCTGCGCGGCGTTCTCGTTAAACTCGTAATCCTCGCAGAACTCGTCCACCGCCTTGCCCTGTCTCATGGCCTGTTGACTCAATCTCGCGTGCATGGTCACCACCATGTCGTGGGGTATCTTCCATACGAAGATGCACCTGAAAACAACCGTCAGCTTCACACGTTCGACGCTAGAACCCAAAAAAGGTCTTACCCGTCCCCGCTGGCCGATATCAGCCTTCTGCAGTCGTTGGTGAACCTCAGACCCGCCGCCAACTCGGAATGACCGCACATGGTGGCCATGCATTCGCCCGAGTAGTAGTCGTAGATGGAGAGGGACTTGTCGGTGCAGGAGGTGGCCACGTAGATGCCGCTACGGTCGAGAGACACCTGGGGGGAGGCAGCAACATCGAATCATACAGACCTTTCGCAAATTGTCCCAAAACAACAAGAAATACCAACCTTTATCAAAGTTCCGTCGTCGCCGCCGCTGCCCTTGAAACACTTGGTGTTCTTGCCGGAATTGACGCTAAACACCCTGACGTTTCTGTCTTGACAGGCGGTCAGCACGTGCTTCTGATTGGCGTCCACCTCCATGTCGTACAGGGTGGCTTTGCCGGTCGCGTTGTGGTATCTGGAGAACTGAGCCTTTCCGTTCGACTGCGAACGAAAAATTGAAAGAATTAAACCTGTAACACTCGTGAGAGAAGCGGGCGTACCTCGCTCAACGCCCTGAAGATGATGCTCTTGTCCGCGCTGCACGACACCATCTGGAGGTTCTTGTTCTGCGTCATGAACCTGACCGCAGTGATGGAAGACGAGTGGTCGTCCAGGGTCTGGAGGAATGTGTAGTTCTGAAAGAGAGACAGACGCTCATTTAACGCCCATGATCGAGGAAACTCACGCCCACCCCATTATGATGTATTTTCTCAGTTCGAATAGTTTACGCCTACTCGAATTTTACAGATTTTTCCGATTAAAACAGTTCATTGCCTTACCTAGCAAAGGTTTCAAGTTAACGCCCACCCTATTTTTGTCGAGTTTCTCGATTTATAGTTTGAAACCACTTCTAACGAAAGTTTGAAGTTCACGCCCACCCAAGTAGTCAACGCCCACGGTTGCCGCCCACCCGATATTCGTTCGATTCTCGCTATCCAGATGATTTACGTCCATCTCTGACGAAGATTTCAAGTTGACGCCAATCTCGTTGATATAACGCCCACCCTATTTTTGTCGAGTTTCTCGATTTCTATAGATCGAGACAACTTCTAACGGAAGTTTGAAGTTCACGCCCACCCAAGTAGTCAACGCCCACGGTTGCCGTCCACCCGATATTCGTTCGATTCTCGCTATCCAGATGATTTACGTCCATCTCTGACGAAGATTTCAAGTTGACGCCAATCTCGTTGATATAACGCCCACCCTATTTTTGTCGAGTTTCACGATTTCTATAGATCGAGACAACTTCTAATGGAAGTTTGAAGTTCACGCCCACCCAAGTAGTCAATGCCCACGGTTGCCGCCCACCCGATATTCGTTCGATTCTCGCTATCCAGATGATTTACGTCCATCTCTGACGAAGATTTCGAGTCGACGCCAATCTCGTTGATATAACGCCCACCCAATTTTTTTTCGAGTTTCTCGATTTCTTTAGTTTGAGACCACTTCTAACGAAAGTTTGAAGTTCACGCCCACCCAAGTAGTCAACGCCCACGGTTGCCGGCCACCTGATATTCGTTCGTTTCTCGCTATCCAGATGATTTACGTCCATCACTGACGAAAGTTTGAAGATGACAACCACCTTGCATGGAGTCAACGCCCAACAAATTTTTCCAGAATATCTCAATTGAAACATTTTATGTCCGCATCTGAACATTAGAAATCAACGCCCACTCCAAATGAAATGAAAAGTTCACGCCCACCCTCAAATTGCTTCAGAGGAACTTTGAATTAAGCAGTTTTTCCAAAAATCTCGATTTGAAAAGTTGGCGCCCACCTTTCCAAACTTCACGCCCACCCAAATTTGGTGGATTTTTGCCACTTAATGAACACAACAGGAAGAAACCCCAAACACTTTCGTCGATTATCCCGAATTAGACGGCTCACGCCCACCTCCGAAAGGATACCCACCTTGGCGTCGAACACGTGCAACAACCTGTCCCTGCTGGCACTCGCCATGTAGCTGACGTCGTTCTCGTTGCCGCAGTACTCCAGGCACAGCACCTCGGCGTCGTGCGCCTCAATCTTGTACATCTGCTCCATGTTCGAAGCGTCCAGTATCCTGATGTTGCCGGATCTGTCGCCCGACGCCACGTTCCTGCCGTCCGGGCTCATCCTGATGCAACGGACGCCGTTCCTGCCGTCGTTGTAACTGTCCTGCTGGACCTTGTCGTTTCCGTTGGTGCGGGAGACGTCGAGGTCCTTCAGGTACGTGAGCTCCCTGTCCACGTAAACGGCCTTGAGCAGCTCCTGGAGAGGATGGGCGTTAAAAATGTTTACGCCCACTAAACAATAGCGCCCAGACTTACGTTACTGTATATATTCTTCCTGTAGATACCCCTGGAGTTGTTCTCGGTCATCTTATCCAAAGTCCACACCCTTATGGTGTCGTCGGAGCTGCAGGTTAGGAAACTGCCGTGAGGCAGCGGGCTGTTCGGTGGCGCCATCTCCACGCCCCATATGCAGGCGCTGTGGTAGAGGAACGAGTACGACTTGCCCACCTGAAACGGGCGAAACGTGAAGAAGGGGGCGTATTACGGGTGGGCGTCGATTTGAATCTTACCCTCCTGATGTTGAGGACGTGCCAGACGTATATGGAATGATCGTTGTAGATGGCGGTCAGCTTGCTGTTGTTCTCGTCGTACGTTATGGCCACGCAGTCGGGATACTTGGCGTCGGCGGGCGCAGTTCCCATATGTCTGAAAATTTGAATAGAGTTTACGCCCACACAAACATCGACATGAATTCACGCCCACTCAAAATTTCCACAAGAATACGAACGCCTATTCAGAGTATCTTCCATATTTCGAAGAGGAAGTTTCACGCCCACCCTAATTTTGAGAGGAAATATAAACGCCCAGGCCTTATAGCCCTCTAAAATCAAAACTGCGATAATATTCCAACCGCAAATCCGACCTACGTGATGTTTACGCCCAGGCTGACGTCCACGCCCAGGTAGTGCGGCCTTGGTAGCGTCGTTATAAATTCCAGCGTGCTGGGATTGAAGCACCTGATGATGCCCTCCGCGCAGCCGACGAAGATGTAGTTGAGGCCGACGACTATGCAGTTGGCGCTGTTGGTCCTCAGCTCCACCCACTTGTCCAGCAGTCTGCGATTGTTGAACTCGCACAACAGCCCGGAACGGGTGATGGCGTAGGTGCTGTCACCGCATTCGCCCTTTCCGCACGCCACGTCGCAGAAATAGTGATTGCGCTGCTCGCCGAGAATGGCGAGTCGACCCATGAGCGGCACCGCCTCCTTATACTGGAAAATATGACAGAGTTACAGGGATAAAATTGACGCCCGCATGTATCGGGCAAGGAATTATGGTTTAGTTTAGATAGTTGAATCCCAAAAGCGATAGTTCACGCCCACCGGAAAATACCGACGATTCTAATGAAAATTGATAGAATTCTAGTAAAGTATTTCAGTATCTATAGTTGGCTCACAATATTCGCGCCCATTTAACGAAAAGCGATAGTTTACGCCCACTGATCATCGAGTCCGAATGGGGATAGATTAGATTTCAGTTGAGAACTTCGGTTTCCACAATCGATCCACAAAGTTTACGACCATTTACGTGATGAGCGAAGGTACACGCCCACTGGAAAATACTGATTTTCGGGCCCAAATGAGGAATTAACAAGATTTGAGTTGAGAATTCCTAAGTTTTTTGCCCATTTTACGAAAAGCGATAGTTAACGCCCACCGAAAAATACTGGTCTTCGGGTCCAAATGAGGAAAAGGATCGAGAATTTCAGTTTCGACAGTTTAATCACGAGATTAAAGCCCTTTTGAACGAAAAGCGATAGTTAGCGCCCACCGAAAAATATTGGTTTTGGAGTCAGAATGGGGGATAGGCAAGATTGGAATTAAGAATTTCGGTTCGACAGTTGAATCACGAGGTTTAAGCACTTTTTCACGAAAAGCGATAGTTAACGCCCACCGGAAAAATACTGGTTTTCGGGTACAAATGTGAGTATGACAAAATTCGGGACAAGAATTGTGACTGAATCCTGAAGTTTACGCCCAGTTCCATTGAAAGCGATAGTTAACACCCACCAGAAAATTTTGATGTACTAGTCCTAATGAATTATTGACAAGGTACCGGTCAAGAATTTCAGTTTATATCGTTGAATTCCAAGGTTTACGTCCATTTCCACGAAAAGCGATAGTTCACGCCCAATGGAAAAGGAGATAGAGGAAAAAATAGGATGGGAAAAATGGGTAATAGTGTTGTCGCTTACCCTGGACTTGCCGTTTTCCATGTACCAGAACTTGACGTTCCTGTTGCCCACCGTCACGAAGTAACTACCGTTCTCGGCGAAAGCTATCGCCTTTATTTTGGTGCTGATCTTGTTACTGGCCACCTTGATGTTGCTCCTCCAGTCCCAGACGTTCACGATCATGTCGTGCTGCGTGCCGACACTGACTACGTATTTTCCATTCGGCGAAAACGTCTGAAAAAAAAACTATCCAGTGAAAAAAACTAGAGTCATTATTATTTGAAAAAAAGAGCCGCATCAAACGAATCTACGTAGGCGGAGATGAAAAGCCAGACGGAGAACAAAGTGTTGGATTTGAAAGGACGACCGTACTTCTTCTGATGATTATACGATGCTCCCCATTTTCCGGCTGTGATTTCCAATTTTCCCGCATGCATAGCCGGCAGAATACGGTCCTCGTTCACGCCAAAAAGGCATCATTCAATATGTACGAATGTAATCAATAATCGATACCCCAATTTTCACGATTGCCACTCAGGCGAATGGAAATTCTTAAGAGGGCACTCGACATGCACGGTAACGTTCGTAGCAGAACTATTCTCCGGAGACCGAGACTTGAACACGAGGAATATGGGTTAAGGGGACGTCTGCAGGCCTCCGGGTCGTGAGACGTCGAGTTTACGAGTTGTTTTTTAGCGTAGAATCGCCTGGGAAAAGGACAGTCCTTTGTGACCTACAGAAAGACAGTAATGTCAGGTTTATCAGCTCGAATCGAAGAGCTGAAGGTTGCACTCGGCTGAAAACAGTGCCGAGGAAGTCAGCAGGCAACCAACAACGTCCCAACTAGTATCACTGGTTGCCTAGGTCGATAACTCTAGCAGCTCACTAGAGTAGTATAGCAAGCGGGTTCCTGGGACTGAGGATGGCCATGTCCATCCGGAGCCGAAGAATCTTGAGGAAATTAGCTGAAGAATTGGTCAATGACCAGAAGGGGTTGTAGAAGAAGATGTCACCTATCGAGAGCGGTAAAAAAAACCTCTAGGCGTGAAGGTCCACTCACCACGCAATTGACCCCGTAGCGGTGTCCCATGAACTCGGCCACCTGCTGGGGCTGAGGAGCCAGTCCCGGGTTGCCCGACTGGCCGTTGGAGTAGAGGTCCCAGACCCGCACGGAGGGCAGATGGCCGCATTCTCCCGTCACTATGTACCGGCCGCACTGGGAGTAGGCCAGCGACGTGACGGTCTTCCTGCTGGTGTTGATGATGTGGTTCTGCTGCTCCGTTCTCGTGTTGAACAGCACCACCGTGCATCTGAAACGACACGAGAAAAAAATCATCAATTTCCTTTCACATCGACGGCACCGCGTCCAATTAAGCGAATACTTATTCGATCTACATCTTGAGAGATGATCTACAGAGCGTGTAATTGATACCGTTCGCTTTGACGGGTCGACTGGTCGAGAACAATCGGGCGTTTCGCATCTAAACTGTCGATTCGCATCTCGAAACTAGATCGAGGGAACATTTCGATCTACATCTCGTCGATATTGGAGCGAATCTGATTAATCGTCCGACTGGTAGAGCTCCTAAACCTACCTATTCACGTTGAGTTTAAATGTACGTAGAGGAAAATCGCAGTTGAACGATTTGAAGCTGATTTTAGTTGTAGTTCCTTCACCCGTTCATAGCAAGGGCAAGTGTGATTGAGAGAATCGAAAATTTTTACCCCCGCATCTGGCGGTGAGTAGCTGAACTATAATAAAGCACTATTTCCTGAGCCGAATGCGATAACGATCAGTAAGAAATGTGGGATGTTCAGTATTTCATCACACCTGATTTTATGGATGCAATAAAATGACAATTAAGGTCGCCATTCAGAGCGAGTAGGAAAACTCAGCCGATAGAGGCGCCACCGTGCATTTTATGGAATATTTCCATAGAACTTACATTATCTCTATAAGTTCTATGTTTATCTCTCCAATTGTGAATGAAATGTAGAATGGCGCTGTCTATCCGAAAATCGCTGAACTATGAAATTAGTGAATATGTGGGTAAACTTTTTCCCGCCATATATTTGAATTTGGCCATTCTCTGCCAATTCCATATTTCAAGATGTTTTTCTGAACGAAATTATCTGTAGATTCACTTTCAATCGGAAATTGAACTATTTTCATAGGTCTTTCGTTTGAAATAAATCAAGCATGAGTTGGCTTACTTTCTTCTATTTTTGAAAGAAAAAAAATGAACTGTTGAAATGAAATAAATCTCATTGAGAACTCCAAACACAAAATTTCAGTTCTCAAAGTGAAACCATTTTCAAATGCAACTTGAAATAAAAACACACTACATTGAACATCCACCTTAATTTTGGATATGGTCCATAGAACTAGGGGAAAATAAATATACTACAGGTTTCTGTAAATGATTAGCTAGCAAATTATAGTTCCTTTAGTAGCTACCATGTGCCGCCACTAAATTGGCAGTAAACTGTCAAAAATTTTGGCATTTAATCGTTCAGGGGCGATGTACCTCTATGTATATTTAAACTCAATGCTATCGAGTAGTTATCCTCATCGATAGATCGGTTGATTTTATAGGAGAAATGTCAAACTTTGATCAGTTTTCCTGAAGAAATGGGGAAATAATGGAAAATATGAATACCAAACTATTTTGCGTTGACTCTTCCTCTTTCGATCCGTATATTTACATCACGACCAGGGTTCCTGCGAAAAAAGTTTTATCGAGTTTAAAATTGCAATTTTTGTTGGATTTTTTCGAGATTTTCGCGAATTTTTTAAAAATACTTCTACATCGCCTAGAGAATCGAAATTTTACCCATGTATTAATTGATTATTCCTCTTCTCGACCGTATAAAAATTTCCTCACTGTATCGCAGCTTCGCTGCGATTTCAAGATTCTTCTGGACACACTTCCACAAGTTACCATTTGAGTAAAGTATAAAATGATGCGAAGAATGCTCGATTTAACAAAATACTCACCCTGCTGGATACGCCACTGATCCATTGTTGTTCGAACTTAAGGCTACGTTGCTGTTGACGGTGACTCCAAGAACTTTTTCTAATTTAACCTGAAACAAGAACGTCATTCAGCAACTGCGAAAATCGATCAGTCCCAATTTGGTTAGTTGTTTACTCGTTTTGTGTTTGACGAACGAAAGTGACATTCAATTATAGGATAAATGAGCGAATCGATAAAGGATACGGTGAAGGATAGCCTTTAAAAAATATCATTCCTAGTTTTATATCAACGAAACTGATAACCATATTGATAATTCATCATTCGATGAAGCTCTGAGTTCTCTCACTCGAATAGTTTTTCATATTTCCTCTCCCTATTCTCAAACAGCACGAAGCCATCAATAATATCTGCCATTTCGACATGTGAGGAAACTATCTAGAAGTAGCATTCCTTCAGCCTAGCCCAGCCCACCATCTCGTGCAAATATAAACATAAACGTTAGAAAGTCGACTCGACATCGACAAAAGTTTCCCTATCACCCGGCGACCTTTAACAACAGCAACAAGTACACGTTTCCTCGTTCCCTTAAAAGGTCTAATTGCTAATTATTTCTCGATATCAAACGATCCGATAGCGTGAACGAACGTCATCTTAGACGAGCCGGAAAAGTTGGAAAAACGACGGTAAACATACCGCTCGGCGTTAAAACGATTTTCCCATCGGCTTATCCGAGGAAATCAAGCGGGAAAAATGAAAAAGCCCGTCGTCGTGTAAGCGGATCAGTGGAACGTCGAGCGAGCATATTTTCCGGGAAAACCCGATAAGGGAAATGCGGGAAATCCGTCCGATTCGAGCAACAAGGCGATTATCAATGATTTCCGTTCTAGAAAAATCTGAAACTGTATTAAATCTATATATATATAAAACAAAGTTGTTGGTTACACCATTTATAACTCGAGATCGGATGGACTGTTTGATATGAAACTTCATTTATGGATTCGTCTACGGCCTGGTTATTATAAAATACATTGAAACTCTGAAAAATTCTATGGAAAATTTGTTTATGTAGGAAATTCTTTTCCTCCTTTTGAATAAGGCCACTAGGTGTCGCTACGGTTAATGGCTCTTATCTAGACACTGTAGCGTAGTCGTGAAGGTACTACATTTGATATTATCGCCACTAGATGGCGAGGGGTACCTCATGGCTTCGTTCGAGGGCCAGCAATATTCTCCTTATGGCCAGTACTCAGTCTGTGCGATGTCTAACTCATGAAGAAGTGAATTTTGGACTCAAACGACGTGGAATTAATGAGAACGCCGACAAAATATCGCCGAAACGGGCCAGAACGAACGGTTCAAGAGTGTGGAAACAGTTCTTTGGCGCTGTGTGTGTCGAAAGCGATACCGATGCATAGATAGATCGGGGCCCGATGGAAATCTGTGCAATCCTAGAAAATTACGGATTGATCAACGCGCTAAGCGCGGCGTAAAAATCGGAATACCGCGGCGCAACGGTTGGCAAATTAGCGGTCGTTGCTCAAGATACGAGACCGCCGTTTTCGTCCGATAACTTCGGCATTTCACGTAGGACGTTGGAATTTCAACTCGACATAGACGGATGGACGAGTCGGAGAACGATTTACGAAAGTTTCAAAACTGAGAAATTGCTTTTCGATTTTAATCCACGAGATTTTACAGCTCCTCACCGACCCAATTGTAAGAAAATCGATGCGAGCTCGTCTTCGTCGTGAATTCGAGATCTAGCTCAAGGGCGCGAACGAATAATAGGACTTAACATAATGCAATTTAGGGGTGGGCGTCTGTTCGCTTTTCGGGCGTCCGAGTGGGCGGCGATCGAAAGTATCACCACGTATCAATTTCTGTCTCCGACCGCGTGAAATTGGTAATTGCGTATAAAAATTTGTGGGCGCATTTTGGAACAAGGACGAAATTGGTGTATAACCCAACGGGACCTGAATGGCACGCGACCGATTTGTCGAAAGGACCAAATGTTCGGAGGCGATTAGTTATCAACGGATAGGGCAGATGTACTAGGCGAGGTCGCCATTGTCTCTGGCAACAAACGTAATTAGCGGTCGTTGATTGACGCGGCCGAGCCGAGCGAAACGATAACGGATCGTTGACAACGCTGATCGAACCGCCAAATTGCGTTCATCTGCATGGAAACATCAGCCGAGTGTTCGAGGATAGCATTTTACCGCGTGAAAATCGGATGGAATAGGCGCGAAATTGGATCGAGGAACGAAAATTGCAGAGATATCGGCGTATTTCTCAGAATTTTGTTGTTTTTACTTAAATTTTTGTCATTTAGGTTTATAAGAGATACAACGAAGGTAGACTAAGAATCACCGAAAAAAATTTCTTGAAAATTTCTCAGAAATTTCTGAAAATTTCTTGAAAATTTCTCAGAAATTTCTTTAAAATTTTCTCAGAAATTTCTCAATGAAACTTGATCCCGCCTTTCGAAAGGCAAGAATGACCTCCGGATAACGAATGGAACTTAGAAATGAATAAAGGATTACGATGAAATATCTAGATAATTCTAAGCTACAAAGATTTCTAAGAAATTCGAGAATTTCTGAAGACGGGTGGCATTTTACTTGGGTATTTGAAAAAGTAATAGAAATAAGCAGAAGAGTATTGTCCTGAGACAAATAATCAAAAAGATATTCTGAGAAATTTCTCATAAAACTGAGATTATTTTCATTTAATTTCTATAGACCTCACGTTTTCCGATTCTTCCAGCTACATCAGTGAAAAATAATCTCAAAACCGGATACAAGAAGAGAAATATCTAAGATATGCACGAAATTCTCGCAGTTCGATAAAAAATTCGTCTGTGTTTTGAAGAGATCTCTAAGTAAAGACGAACAAATCTTCTGAGAAATGCCGAACATATTTCTCAGAAATTCCCAAACAATCTTCCCCCAGAAGACAGAATGAAAAGATATCAGAGCAATTAAAGGAAAAAGGAATATTATTCTGATTAAATATGACAGAATTTCTGAAAATTTCTAGGGAGATTCTGTCGATTCTGAATCAAAAAGTCGGGATATGGGCGAATCTTGCTTAATTTTCATGACAATTTTTATAGAAAGAACAGAATTGATTCTCGTTCGCAGACAAATTCCAGAAGAACGTTCTGAGAAACGGCAAAATTTCTTAGAAATATCTCAGAAAATAGTTAACGATTTTATAAATTTTTCCATAGGAAGCCTTTCTGCTTTTGTTCTCAAGAGACAGAATGACCTTTTGATATCGAAATAATTGAAGGAACACAGAAATCATTCGTAAATACATAATTACGATAAAATTTCTGAGATTATGAATGATAGAATTAGATATACGTGAGTGTTTCAAATATGTTTCGTTTTCAGTAGGCACTCTCCTTGGTCATAAAGAATAAAAGAAAGATATTCTCTCTTATAAAATATAAACAAATTCTGAGAAATTACAAAATATTCCAGAATCTTGCTAGATTTTCATGACAATTTAATTTTTGTATGAAGATCAGAATTTATTCTTGTCCGCAGACAAAATCCAGAAAAGAGTTCTGAGAAACGGCGAAATTTCTCAGAAAATAGTTGAGAATTTGATATATTTTTCAATAGGATGCCTTTCCGCTATTGTTCTCAACAGACAGATTGACCTTTTGATATCGAAATAATTAAAGTAAAACAGAAATCATTCGTAATTACATAATTACGATAAAATTTCTGAGATTCTGAATGATAGAATTAGATATACGTGAGTGTTTTAAATATGTTTCGTTTTCAGTAGGCACTCGCCTTGGTCATAAAGAATAGAAGGAAGGTATTCTCTCTTGAAAGATATAAAAAAGTTCTGAGAAATTACAAAATTTCTCAGAAATTTCTGAGAAAACCGAAAAATATAATTGATCACTCTCAGAACAGAATTTATTTCCAGATATTCTAGAAAACCGTCAAAATTCTTAGAAATTTCTCAGAAAACAGCAGTAACTGATTTTCCTACAGACAATCTCTCAGTAAAGAATAGTCTATCAACACCCAACAGTCAGGCGCTAATCCACTCACCAAATACTTGACCAACCTCCTATGGTACTTAGGTCTGGCGCACTCTGCGGCCGTGTTCCGACAGTCCTCCTCGCCCTCCCAACACTCCGAATTCTCGCGTATCTCTTCTAAGCGCGGTGCCAACATAACAAACCGCAGAGGTATCCGAAAAGCGCGACCGATAACGGACGTACGCAAATAGTACAGCGACTTAACCCGTTGTGCAACACCGATGATAAAAAAGGTAATTGAGAACGAAGTCGACGATGTTTATTTTTCGATAGACTACGACGCGTAGGTAGAAAAGGACGATTTGATAAGATGTTAAATCGGCTTATTAAAACCGCGAAGACGATAGGTAGTAGGTTGCGAATGTACGGGGCGATCCAACTACTACTTCAGTCGGCGTAAATCGTTTTTTGACGATTGGAATGGTCGACATTGGTTTATCAATGGACTTTCTATGCATTTTACGGATACATGTGCAAATTTGAATTTTCGAAAGTATTCCTAAGCGGAAATGCAGAATTGCAGGAAATGACCCTGTATAATCATCACAGATATTCAAAAAGAATGAGACACCTTCCGTTATGACAAATTCACACTGGGTTAAAACTTGCAAGACTGTCCCAAAATCAATTATCCGACATGAGTCGAATAATGAAGGTCCCGCCCTGTATATTGTACAGAGACAATTGACAGGTGTTTTATTGCGGTATTTACGATCGTTCATTATGCAAAATTACGCCTCCCTACGCTATTATTAGCGGTGAGTACTCGTCGATTATCGCTTAACGACGTAAAATTGTTTAGCAGTCTTCATTGTCGTCAGTCACATGAAAAATTATAGGCTTTTAACTTGACGACCTATTAAACTCTCAGATAAGCCGAGGGAATGACACTCCGTGACGATACTTACACAATCGTTTATCGGTCGAAATAAATAGATCGATATTTTTTGGGACACCCCGTGTACGGCACTTGCATCATCGATGTCGTGATCGAAGCGAACGCGAAGCTAAATTGACGATTAGTAAACCGCCCACAACCAGAAGTTATCATGTAGTCTGTTTTAATTATGCTGCTTACCATGCGGACGTGAATCGTTAATAATTAAGTAGATTAAAATGCCGAGATATGCCTTATTGAACTACATATGTTACACGCGATTCCTTAATTTTATTCAATTACTTATTTCAACGGTTTATACAAAGCCGTTCCGTTCGAATCATTTCGAATGCTTCAAACTACTTGATAATGTCTATTTTCGAACATGATGCCTTATCGGTCAAGTGATATGCCTAAGTGCAATATGTTGTCCGTCTCAAAGAAGCAGAACTTTACTTTCGACGATAATGCCTCAATTTCACAACGTCATAACCTTGATTTCGAATTGTACCCACTTCATGCTTCATAATTTGTTAATGCCACATATAAAAATAGTTCTGAAGCGCCAAAAAAATATACCAATGCTTATTAATGGAAAGTTGAATACCATAATGTAAACTGATTGTTACTAGTTTATTGGTCCTCAAAGTGATAATGCCTCAAACCCTCAGATATCTCAGGTTGATCAGGTTGAGAATTTAAATGATAATTCATGATAATGCCTCAAAACGTGTAGAATGCCTCACAATGATTTATACCCCAGGCATTTCATATAATACTTATTATATGTGAAAAGTGATAATATCACTTATTCTCCGAGTTATCGGTTAGTCTGCTGGTTAGGTATGGCGATTTGTTAATGCCTTCTTTACCTTGTACAGACAAAAGACTTCCTTCTCTATGATCGGCGACGAATTTCTCGGCATCATCTTGATCCTGTTGCAGAAACAAAGAAATTCAATATATAAACAACACAAAAGTCATGATACTGTCAGTAGATGATGATGGTAATTAGGTTAGAAGATTCCTGCTATAGCATCACGGGAATACACATCAGCCCCGTATTGTTTAGATCCGATTATGCCTCGCATTCCTGATTATAAAATGCCCCAATTTAACGGGCATATAATATTAATTTTTGTTACTTTGAAAACTCTCATAAGTTTAACCTTCATGGAACAAAATGGAAACACGTTATTTCCGACTATCCTGCATTCCTAATTATATAATGCCTCAATTGAAACGGGCATATAATATTAATTTTTTGAGACCTTGAAAACTCTCCTTAATTCAATCATCCTGGATCATAATGGAAACAGGTTGTTAGACCTCATTATGCCAAGCAATTCTGATTAGGTATATAATGCCTTAATGAGAATCAGCATTTGATTTTTACCTGAGCTTAAGAAATCTTAAGATCTGATCTTCATTGAACCACATTTCTACAGCTCCTCATTTAGTTCTCATTATGCTGGGCTTTTCTGATTATATAATGCCTCAATTGGAATGAGCATTCAATTCGCCTTTTACTCAGATTTAATTATGCCAGGCGTATCTGATTATATAATGCCTAAATCAAATGGGCAGTCGATTTTTGTCTTTAATCTTCATGGATTATCATGGGAATGCATTTTGTATATTCCTCATTTAAATCTGATTAGGCCGGGCATTCCCAATTATATAATGCCTCAATTGAAACGGGCATGATATTAATTTTTCGGACCTCAAATCAATCTTTATGGATCATAATGGAAACAGGTTGTAAGCCTGTTAGTAGACCTCATTCTGCAACGCATTTCTAATTATATAATGCCTTAATAGGAATTAGCATTTGAATTTTGTCTGAGTTTAAGAATTTTTAAGATCTGATCTTCATGGAAACACATTTTTACAGCTCCCCAATTTTATTGTGCTGGGCTTATCTTATTATATAATGCCTCATTGGGATGAGCATTTGATTCGCCTTTTACTCAGATTTAATTATGCCAGGCGTATCTTATTATATAATGCCTAAATGAAACGGGCAGTCGATTTTTGTCTGAGCTTTAGAATTTGCATTATTAACCTTGATGGATCAATGGATCATCATGGGAACGTATTTTGTATATCCCTCATTTAAATCTGATCAGGCCGGGCATTCCTAATTATAAAATGCCCCGATTTTCGAGTCTCGTGAATTATTTATGAATCTTTATCGATTCGACTCGAAACAATTCCAGTTCGAGGTACGGATTGAAGCCTAATGTGAAGAGACTGGAATGGGACGCCAGCCAAACAGAGGGCGTCTTCTCGGGCGTCGTTCCAGCTGATTTAGGGATTTTTTCAAGCGTTCTCTACACTTGGCTCTATTGATAACGACGTGTTACGTCGAGCGATTTTAATACGGTCCTACGGGCCTTATCGAGATGGTGCTCGAATGCGGTTATGGGAGTCTGGAGCGATCGATACGGCTTGCATATTTGCATTGGTCGATAAGAACCTTGAATTTAAAGTTTTAGTTTTGAACCGGTAAACGTAAGGACTGTAAGGAGGCATGAATGCCTCGTCATTGCAAGTCGCGTACGGAATGTCTTGGACAAGAGGAGGAACCTCTTTGAAGCCCTCTGAGATACTGGATTTCTTTGGAGCTCTGGAGATGTAGGGCAAGCTGCAGATAGTACAGTTTCGAATACAGCTTCGAAAGGGAGGCACAATAGATCACGAGGTCCCAGTTGAATGTCCCCTTTAACCCTACAACCTATAAAGAAGGTATTTTCACCAACAAGCCCCCTTTTTCTTCAACCATCGATCTAGCCATCTGCAATCTTCAGAATCAGTTCGATCGACGACAAAATCGGCCTCAATCCCTCCAGATTCCAGGTCGACGACATTGATCTTGATCTTGGTCAAAATCGGCGTTCGTAAATCTCACTTTTTCCATTGACGAGTGAGAGTGAACTCTCAATAGCTGTACCCTAGGGCTATACGGGCCGACAGCGGCATTAGCATCGTGGTAGACGACCTTATAAGGTTGGTCGTTTACCGGTTGGGCGTCTTAGTGGAAAGAATACGAACGAGTAGTTACGGAGAAAGTATATGGAGACTGTCTGAAAAAAAATGGTACGGTTCGAGAGGTGCGTCGATTTCGTATCTAGCTATGGTAATCTGAAAGAAAAGATACCAGCTTTTTTTTTTAATACAGTGTTGAAGGTCTCCCTTACAGCCAATCCTTATCTCTTCCTACCCTTCGATTGTTCATTTATGGGCACTCCCGAAAATTAGATCAGATTAGGCCTCAAATTATAGAGAAACTTGAAGTTCTCGATCTTCAATTAAGCACGGTTTCTGGCACTCTCGTACAGCAATTACGGCCAATCAATCAACGCAACGATTTGTCTTATTCGGTCTCGATAAATCGTCGATTTTAATGCGGAATGTTGCGATTAGATCTGGCCTCGTACCTTCATAATGGGCGATCAATCATCTCTATATGGAAACAGGGCGCTTTGAAAGGAAATATCCTGATTTACTGAGAGCTGTTACTCAAGGAAATTGGGAAAAGGCAAAAGGCGAGGATAAAAAGTCCTTATGGTAGGTTTTTATCTATCATTGGTTTTTGTTGAGTTACAAGTTCCTTTAGGGTTGATTCCAATCAAACGCAGATTTCTGAATGATCGATTTATTCAATTTGATAATAAAGATGTCGATCTATGCTCGATGAAACGAACTGAATAACTTACTTCCTAAAAGGAACGAAATATGCCTATACGAAAGTATCAGGTTACATATTATGGGATAAGAATTAAATCTGTCACCACATACACTTCAGTGTGGAGTGTGGACTTCAACCAAATTACGAATAAATATTGAACCCAGTTTTTTTCTCGAACAGAGATTGTTTTTTCTTCGAGAATTCGAAAATTGATACTGGGCGTATCGCTTTACCCGCGCGGCAACACTATGCGGGGAGCGTAAGCGATCCGTTCCGCTACCGGACGCGAAAGAGGCGGGTTCCGTTCCAGGACGACTTTTCCCAGCCTTGTCCCGTAACTCAACTCTTCTGGAACGTTCTGGAACGAGGACTTGCCACCGCGTATTATCATTACGACGGGTGAACGGTCGAATTGCGAAACTGCTGATTATAGCTCGGTTGTTCCATTGGTATTTGACTAGGAGATAAAGGGGCAACTGCACCGCTTCGGCTTACTGAGATAATCCGACTGCGGCGTTGCCAAAGCCCCGATCAAGGCGATTTAAGGGCAGCCTTAATCATTTCTCTAGAATGTGTATTACTCGCTTTTCTGTTTTTCTTCGTATATTAGGAAAAAAAACCTGGTTAGCTGTCATTTCATGAAAATCTGGACAGACGATTTTATTTCCATGATATCTCTGTCAATTTTCGGGATAAATGTATGAAATTTTCAGTTTACATTATTATTATTATTATTATAAAGTTACAAGAGTTGAGGCAAAGCCTATAAACTCACATGCGAAATAATATTTTCCAGAATGTGTATTGATCAGTTTTTTTGTTTAATTAAATGAATTATAAAGTGGAGACTTTATTGGTCATATTTTCAACCAGGTTTTTTTCCTAATATACGCAAAAAACGGAAAAGCGAATAATACACATTCTGCAAAATATTATTCCGCATGTATACTGAAAATTTCATACATTTATCCCGAAAATTGACGGAGATATCATGGAAATAAAATCGTTTGTCCAGATTTTCATGGAATTACAGCTCACCAGGTTTTTTTCCTAATATACGAAAAAACAGAAAAGCGAGTAATACACATTATAGAGAAACGATTAAGCTTTAATTTAAAAAAAAAATTGTTGGTCTACGCCGCATACGAACTGAGAAATCATGGAAATAAAAAGCCCAATTTTTTAAGGGAGCTCGCGAGCACGGACCTGTACCAGTATCGGATTTAACCTCACAATTTCGAGATTGGTGCAATTGGCCTTTAGGGATTGACATATATTGCATAATGTTTATTTAAAACATAAACGACACTCGTGCAGTTGTAGTAATATTTACGTTGAACTCTCTCCAATTGATTTCAGATGTTGACTCTTTACTTTAGCAGCATTTCCGTAACCGTTCACTATCCCAAGCTATACAGGCCACAGGGTCGTTCTCTCTCAATTTCAACCACAATTATGCAAGACATTCTCATTAAATTCATCTGCAAAGTTTTCACCAAGCTATTATTATTTGAACTGGATTCGTTGAGGCTCGGTTAGCCTTCCAAGAACTGCGACCACGCAGATCTTTTGTTCTCTACCCTACTCTTTCATTGAAACTCGAAGATGGTGTTGATAAGACCGACAACACCCTTAGGAGCTTTGGCTGTCACCTCATGGGTATCCAGGACAGGTTTCCCCATGTGAATGGTTCTTAGACCAGCCAGCTCTGGACATTTGCATGCCATGCCTTCAGCTGACTCTGCTTCTGATCCACAGAGCCTACAAGTCCGGGAGTGTTTCTCCAGAGGGTTTTTCTGTTGTCCAACTCCCATTGTTGGAACGCTGCCTTATTATGGTCTTATCCAAGCCCATAGAAAGGCTCAGGTCCAGCAACTGTTCACCTTGATGTTCTTTTTGCAAGCTCATATGCTTTTTTAATTCCCTCAACGCCACAATGCCTCTGGACAGCTTTATGGTGTTACGACACATCCAGGTCAGCAGAGATCCCTGGCAGATTGATTTCAGGGACCTCAGCCTGGTCTGGTAGGAAGTGGTGATGAAGATATGCGCCCCTTTGAGGTTCATTTTACGCCCCTCCTGGGAGCATACGTCAACAGTCTGTGAAATAGAGGCTTCACATCCCAGGGCTTTTAAGATCCCCAGTTTAGGTCCGCTAAGGTTTTAACCAAACAAATCGAATATCCTTCTATATTCCTTCCTTCCCAATGCCCCATAAATCTCCACACGAACCCGGAAGTATCACACAAACAGACACCTATCGTGCTGTAAACGAATTCGTCCCAGCACTTCCTTCCGGGATCCAGCTTCCTTCCAGCGGAAGACGATCGGAATCCTTCGTAGAGCTCGGCCGAACATCGCATAAATCAAGGCGCAACCGGACCATGCAAGGCCACACGTTACTCCCGCTGTCGACGGAAAGCGACAGGCCGAACCGAGAATGAGAAAATGAGATGGTCCTCTCCATCGACGTTTCGCTAACACCACTTTCACTGCCGTTATAAGCGGTAGGTTAGTTAGAGTCGTTATCGTTTTGGAGAAGATAACGAACGATCCGTGTGAGGTGAGATAGAGAGGAGATTCCTGAGATCTGGACCGTTAACGAAGGTATTCGAGAGGTCCTTCTAGCGTCTAGTGTTTGCGACACGCGAGATCAGATTGCGGATACGATTTAATTCAAGATAAAACTCGAGTGTCGATGTAGTTTGAGCTTGCAGATAAAATTTGAATTTCAGTTCGGAAAATGATGGGAAAACCAAAATGAATGTCGATGAATTTGTTTCTCTCGCGAGAGTACTCAACCTGGTAGACGAAAGGGGAGCTCTTTGTCTACGGATATGAGAAAAAAACAAATAGTTGAGATTTTCTAAATCGATTTAATTCCACACAAGGATATTTCGTTCAATGCTGATTAACCATAAACAAACAAGAAGTGGATCCGACCACAAGAACGAGAGCTATGACAAATTGAAATTTCGATTTTTTGAAAAAATGCCATTCCATGGATCAAAATTTAAACTATTTTAGTTAGCGACTTGAATTAATTTTTATTGGATTCAGCGTCCTCGAAAACCTATATTTTGATACCAAACATGACCACATTGTCCTTCTTTAACATGAAATTTTTTAGTTTTTTGTTTTCCATTTTTCATTTTCGAGTTTTGTTCACGAGCTTAGAGCATGCAGAGTTTGAGTGTTATGGATCAGCAAAATGGGTATTCTGGTAGATTCAAATGGGATGAAGACCTTGACGATCGAATAACAACTTTAGATTCGCCAGGGATTCCTTGGTGATGACGAATATGGTGTTTTTGGGGGGTCTTACCCCTTACGTATTTTTGACCCAAAAAGTTGAGTTTTTCGAAATCGATTTTATTATTCCTAGAGATACTTGGGACAATGCTGATTAACAATATACAAACAAAAAGTGGATACGGTCACAGGAGCGGGAGCTATGACGATTTGAAATTTCGATTTTTTTGCAAAAATGCCATTTGACAGGTGAAAATCTAAACTATGATAGATAGCGACTTGAATTTGTTTTTATCGAATAGAGCGTCCTCGAAAACCTATATTTTGATACCAAACATGACCATATTGTCCTTCTTTAACGTGAATTTTTTCGAGTTTTATGTTTTCCATTTTTCATTTTCGAGTTTTGTTAACACGCTTAGAGCATGCAGAGTTTAGGTGCTATGGATCAGCAAAATGGGTATTCTGGTAGATTCGAATGGGATGAAGACCTCAACGATCGAATAACAACTTTAGATTCGCCAGAGATTACTTGGTGATGACGAATATGGTGTTTTTGGGGGGTCTTACCCCTTACGTATTTTTGACCCAAAAAGTTGGGATTTTCGAAATCGATTTTATTATTCCTAGAGATACTTGGGACAATGCTGATCAACAATATACAAACAAAAAATGGATACGGTCACAGGAGCGGGAGCTATGACGATTTGAAATTTCGATTTTTTTGAAAAAATGCCATTTGACAGGTGAAAATCTAAACTATGATAGATAGCGACTTGAATTTGTTTTTATCGAATAGAGCGTCCTCGAAAACCTATATTTTGATACCAAACATGACCACATTGTACATTGTCCTTCTTTAACAAGAATTTTTTTAGGTTTTTGTTTTCCATTTTTCATTTTCGAGTTTTGTTCACACGCTTAGAGCAAGCAGAGTTTAGGTGCTATGGATCAGCAAAATGGGTATTCTGGTAGATTCGAATGGGATGAAGACCTCAACGATCGAATAACAACTTTAGATTCGCCAGAGATTACTTGGTGATGACGAATATGGTGTTTTTGGGGGGTCTTACCCCTTACGTATTTTTGACCCAAAAAGTTGGGATTTTCGAAATCGATTTTATTATTCCTAGAGATACTTGGGACAATGCTGATTAACAATATACAAACAAAAAAAGGATACGGTCACAGGAACGGGAGCTATGACGATTTGAAATTTCGATTTTTTTGAAAAAATGCCATTTGACAGATGAAAATCTAAACTATGATAGATAGCGACTTGAATTTGTTTTTATCGAATAGAGCGTCCTCGAAAACCTATATTTTGATACCAAACATGACCATATTGTCCTTTCTTTAACGTGAATTTTTTTAGTGTTTTGTTTTCCATTTTTCATTTTCGAGTTTTGTTCACACACTTAGAGCATGCAGAGTTTAGGTGCTATGGATCAGCAAAATGGGTATTCTGGTAGATTCGAATGGGATGAAGACCTCAACGATCGAATAACAACTTTAGATTCGCCAGAGATTACTTGGTGATGACGAATATGGTGTTTTTGGGGGGTCTTACCCCTTACGTATTTTTGACCCAAAAAGTTGGGATTTTCGAAATCGATTTTATTATTCCTAGAGATACTTGGGACAATGCTGATTAACAATATACAAACAAAAAGTGGATACGGTCACAGGAGCGGGAGCTATGACGATTTGAAATTTCGATTTTTTTGAAAAAGTGCCATTTGACAGATGAAAATCTAAACTATGATAGATAGCGACTTGAATTTGTTTTTATCGAATAGAGCGTCCTCAAAAACCTATATTTTGATACCAAACATGACCATATTGTCCTTTCTTTAACGTGAATTTTTTTTGTTTTTTGTTTTCCATTTTTCATTTTCGAGTTTTGTTCACACGCTCAGAGCATGCAGAGTTTAGGTGCTATGGATCAGCAAAATGGGTATTCTGGTAGATTCGAATGGGATGAAGACCTCAACGATCGAATAACAACTTTAGATTCGCCAGAGATTACTTGGTGATGACGAATATGGTGTTTTTGGGGGGTCTTACCCCTTACGTATTTTTGACCCAAAAAGTTGGGATTTTCGAAATCGATTTTATTATTCCTAGAGATACTTGGGACAATGCTGATTAACAATATACAAACAAAAAGTGGATACGGTCACAGGAGCGGGAGCTATGACGATTTGAAATTTCGATTTTTTTGAAAAAATGCCATTTGACAGGTGAAAATCTAAACTATGATAGATAGCGACTTGAATTTGTTTTTATCGAATAGAGCGTCCTCGAAAACCTATATTTTGATACCAAACATGACCACATTGTCCTTCTTTAACAAGAATTTTTTTACAAGCTTTTATTTAGTTTCACCTGTCCCGGTGTCTGTCTGTAATCAAATCTTGCAAGTTGAATATGACACACTTCTAATCGTCCGATTGATTTGAAATTTGGCAGGTGTACATAGTTCTGGTGACAATGCATCATGAAATATTTTTTATAGAAAAAAACAAAATGGCGGCTTCAAAATGGCGGATGAGTTTTGTAATTATCATCCGATTCCATTCAAAATTAGTATCTGGGGGTTTTTGGGTTCGACAATGATGATTCTTCCGTCAAAATTGAAAAATTCAAGATGGCGGCTACAATATGGCGGACGAGTTTTGTAATTATGATCAGATTCTGTTCAAAATTGGTATCTGGGGGTTTTCTGGGTAGGAAATTACGATTTTTCAAAATTGAGGAATTCAAGATGGCGGCTTCAAAATGGCGAATGAGTGTTGTTATTATAAAAGCTTGTTTAAAAAAATGATTTTTTTATTATAGCTTTTTTAGGTTTTTGTTTTCCATTTTTCATTTTCGAGTTTTGTTCACACGCTTAGAGCAAGCAGAGTTTAGGTGCTATGGATCAGCAAAATGGGTATTCTGGTAGATTCGAATGGGATGAAGACCTCAACGATCGAATAACAACTTTAGATTCGCCAGAGATTACTTGGTGATGACGAATATGGTGTTTTTGGGGGGTCTTACCCCTTACGTATTTTTGACCCAAAAAGTTGGGATTTTCGAAATCGATTTTATTATTCCTAGAGATACTTGGGACAATGCTGATTAACAATATACAAACAAAAAGTGGATAAGGTCACAGGAGCGGGAGCTATGACGATTTGAAATTTCGATTTTTTTGAAAAAATGCCATTTGACAGGTGAAAATCTAAACTATGATAGATAGCGACTTGAATTTGTTTTTATCGAATAGAGCGTCCTCGAAAACCTATATTTTGATACCAAACATGACCACATTGTCCTTCTTTAACATGAATTTTTTTAGGTTTTTGTTTTCCATTTTTCATTTTCGAGTTTTGTTCACACGCTTAGAGCAAGCAGAGTTTAGGTGCTATGGATCAGCAAAATGGGTATTCTGGTAGATTCGAATGGGATGAAGACCTCAACGATCGAATAACAACTTTAGATTCGCCAGAGATTACTTGGTGATGACGAATATGGTGTTTTTGGGGGGTCTTACCCCTTACGTATTTTTGACCCAAAAAGTTGGGATTTTCGAAATCGATTTTATTATTCCTAGAGATACTTGGGACAATGCTGATTAACAATATACAAACAAAAAGTGGATACGGTCACAGGAGCGGGAGCTATGACGATTTGAAATTTCGATTTTTTTGAAAAAATGCCATTTGACAGGTGAAAATCTAAACTATGATAGATAGCGACTTGAATTTGTTTTTATCGAATAGAGCGTCCTCGAAAACCTATATTTTGATACCAAACATGACCACATTGTCCTTCTTTAACAAGAATTTTTTTAGGTTTTTGTTTTCCATTTTTCATTTTCGAGTTTTGTTCACACGCTCAGAGCATGCAGAGTTTAGGTGCTATGGATCAGCAAAATGGGTATTCTGGTAGATTCGAATGGGATGAAGACCTCAACGATCGAATAACAACTTTAGATTCGCCAGAGATTACTTGGTGATGACGAATATGGTGTTTTTGGGGGGTCTTACCCCTTACGTATTTTTGACCCAAAAAGTTGGGATTTTCGAAATCGATTTTATTATTCCTAGAGATACTTGGGACAATGTTGATTAACAATATACAAACAAAAAGTGAATACGGTCACAGGAGCGGGAGCTATGACGATTTGAAATTTCGATTTTTTTGAAAAAATGCCATTTGACAGGTGAAAATCTAAACTATGATAGATAGCGACTTGAATTTGTTTTTATCGAATAGAGCGCCATCGAAAACCTATATTTTGATACCAAACATGACCATATTGTCTTTCTTTAACATGGATTTTTTGAGTTTTTTGTTTTCAATTTCTCATTTTCGAGTTTTGTTCACACGCTCAGAGCATGCAGAGTTTAGGTGCTATGGATCAGCAAAATGGGTATTCTGGTAGATTCGAATGGGATGAAGACCTCAACGATCGAATAACAACTTTAGATTCGCCAGAGATTACTTGGTGATGACGAATATGGTGTTTTTGGGGGGTCTTACCCCTTACGTATTTTTGACCCAAAAAGTTGGGATTTTCGAAATCGATTTTATTATTCCTAGAGATACTTGGGACAATGCTGATTAACAATATACAAACAAAAAGTGGATACGGTCACAGGAGCGGGAGCTATGACGATTTGAAATTTCGATTTTTTTGAAAAAATGCCATTTGACAGGTGAAAATCTAAACTATGATAGATAGCGACTTGAATTTGTTTTTATCGAATAGAGCGTCCTCGAAAACCTATATTTTGATACCAAACATGACCACATTGTCCTTCTTTAACATGAATTTTTTTAGGTTTTTGTTTTCCATTTTTCATTTTCAAGTTTTGTTCACACGCTTAGAGCAAGCAGAGTTTAGGTGCTATGGATCAGCAAAATGGGTATTCTGGTAGATTCGAATGGGATGAAGACCTCAACGATCGAATAACAACTTTAGATTCGCCAGAGATTACTTGGTGATGACGAATATGGTGTTTTTGGGGGGTCTTACCCCTTACGTATTTTTGACCCAAAAAGTTGGGATTTTCGAAATCGATTTTATTATTCCTAGAGATACTTGGGACAATGTTGATTAACAATATACAAACAAAAAGTGAATACGGTCACAGGAGCGGGAGCTATGACGATTTGAAATTTCGATTTTTTTGAAAAAATGCCATTTGACAGGTGAAAATCTAAACTATGATAGATAGCGACTTGAATTTGTTTTTATCGAATAGAGCGTCCTCGAAAACCTATATTTTGATACCAAACATGACCACATTGTCCTTCTTTAACATGAATTTTTTTAGGTTTTTGTTTTCCATTTTTCATTTTCAAGTTTTGTTCACACGCTTAGAGCAAGCAGAGTTTAGGTGCTATGGATAAGCAAAATGGGTATTCTGGTAGATTCGAATGGGATGAAGACCTCAACGATCGAATAACAACTTTAGATTCGCCAGAGATTACTTGGTGATGACGAATATGGTGTTTTTGGGGGGTCTTACCCCTTACGTATTTTTGACCCAAAAAGTTGGGATTTTCGAAATCGATTTTATTATTCCTAGAGATACTTGGGACAATGTTGATTAACAATATACAAACAAAAAGTGAATACGGTCACAGGAGCGGGAGCTATGACGATTTGAAATTTCGATTTTTTTGAAAAAATGCCATTTGACAGGTGAAAATCTAAACTATGATAGATAGCGACTTGAATTTGTTTTTATCGAATAGAGCGCCATCGAAAACCTATATTTTGATACCAAACATGACCATATTGTCTTTCTTTAACATGGATTTTTTGAGTTTTTTGTTTTCAATTTTTCATTTTCGAGTTTTGTTCACACGCTCAGAGCATGCAGAGTTTAGGTGCTATGGATCAGCAAAATGGGTATTCTGGTAGATTCGAATGGGATGAAGACCTCAACGATCGAATAACAACTTTAGATTCGCCAGAGATTACTTGGTGATGACGAATATGGTGTTTTTGGGGGGTCTTACCCCTTACGTATTTTTGACCCAAAAAGTTGGGATTTTCGAAATCGATTTTATTATTCCTAGAGATACTTGGGACAATGCTGATTAACAATATACAAACAAAAAGTGGATACGGTCACAGGAGCGGGAGCTATGACGATTTGAAATTTCGATTTTTTTGAAAAAATGCCATTTGACAGGTGAAAATCTAAACTATGATAGATAGCGACTTGAATTTGTTTTTATCGAATAGAGCGTCCTCGAAAACCTATATTTTGATACCAAACATGACCACATTGTCCTTCTTTAACATGAATTTTTTTAGGTTTTTGTTTTCCATTTTTCATTTTCAAGTTTTGTTCACACGCTTAGAGCAAGCAGAGTTTAGGTGCTATGGATCAGCAAAATGGGTATTCTGGTAGATTCGAATGGGATGAAGACCTCAACGATCGAATAACAACTTTAGATTCGCCAGAGATTACTTGGTGATGACGAATATGGTGTTTTTGGGGGGTCTTACCCCTTACGTATTTTTGACCCAAAAAGTTGGGATTTTCGAAATCGATTTTATTATTCCTAGAGATACTTGGGACAATGTTGATTAACAATATACAAACAAAAAGTGAATACGGTCACAGGAGCGGGAGCTATGACGATTTGAAATTTCGATTTTTTTGAAAAAATGCCATTTGACAGGTGAAAATCTAAACTATGATAGATAGCGACTTGAATTTGTTTTTATCGAATAGAGCGCCATCGAAAACCTATATTTTGATACCAAACATGACCATATTGTCTTTCTTTAACATGGATTTTTTGAGTTTTTTGTTTTCAATTTCTCATTTTCGAGTTTTGTTCACACGCTCAGAGCATGCAGAGTTTAGGTGCTATGGATCAGCAAAATGGGTATTCTGGTAGATTCGAATGGGATGAAGACCTCAACGATCGAATAACAACTTTAGATTCGCCAGAGATTACTTGGTGATGACGAATATGGTGTTTTTGGGGGGTCTTACCCCTTACGTATTTTTGACCCAAAAAGTTGGGATTTTCGAAATCGATTTTATTATTCCTAGAGATACTTGGGACAATGCTGATTAACAATATACAAACAAAAAGTGGATACGGTCACAGGAGCGGGAGCTATGACGATTTGAAATTTCGATTTTTTTGAAAAAATGCCATTTGACAGGTGAAAATCTAAACTATGATAGATAGCGACTTGAATTTGTTTTTATCGAATAGAGCGTCCTCGAAAACCTATATTTTGATACCAAACATGACCACATTGTCCTTCTTTAACATGAATTTTTTTAGGTTTTTGTTTTCCATTTTTCATTTTCAAGTTTTGTTCACACGCTTAGAGCAAGCAGAGTTTAGGTGCTATGGATCAGCAAAATGGGTATTCTGGTAGATTCGAATGGGATGAAGACCTCAACGATCGAATAACAACTTTAGATTCGCCAGAGATTACTTGGTGATGACGAATATGGTGTTTTTGGGGGGTCTTACCCCTTACGTATTTTTGACCCAAAAAGTTGGGATTTTCGAAATCGATTTTATTATTCCTAGAGATACTTGGGACAATGTTGATTAACAATATACAAACAAAAAGTGAATACGGTCACAGGAGCGGGAGCTATGACGATTTGAAATTTCGATTTTTTTGAAAAAATGCCATTTGACAGGTGAAAATCTAAACTATGATAGATAGCGACTTGAATTTGTTTTTATCGAATAGAGCGCCATCGAAAACCTATATTTTGATACCAAACATGACCATATTGTCTTTCTTTAACATGGATTTTTTGAGTTTTTTGTTTTCAATTTTTCATTTTCGAGTTTTGTTCACACGCTCAGAGCATGCAGAGTTTAGGTGCTATGGATCAGCAAAATGGGTATTCTGGTAGATTCGAATGGGATGAAGACCTCAACGATCGAATAACAACTTTAGATTCGCCAGAGATTACTTGGTGATGACGAATATGGTGTTTTTGGGGGGTCTTACCCCTTACGTATTTTTGACCCAAAAAGTTGGGATTTTCGAAATCGATTTTATTATTCCTAGAGATACTTGGGACAATGCTGATTAACAATATACAAACAAAAAGTGGATACGGTCACAGGAGCGGGAGCTATGACGATTTGAAATTTCGATTTTTTTGAAAAAATGCCATTTGACAGGTGAAAATCTAAACTATGATAGATAGCGACTTGAATTTGTTTTTATCGAATAGAGCGTCCTCGAAAACCTATATTTTGATACCAAACATGACCACATTGTCCTTCTTTAACATGAATTTTTTTAGGTTTTTGTTTTCCATTTTTCATTTTCAAGTTTTGTTCACACGCTTAGAGCAAGCAGAGTTTAGGTGCTATGGATCAGCAAAATGGGTATTCTGGTAGATTCGAATGGGATGAAGACCTCAACGATCGAATAACAACTTTAGATTCGCCAGAGATTACTTGGTGATGACGAATATGGTGTTTTTGGGGGGTCTTACCCCTTACGTATTTTTGACCCAAAAAGTTGGGATTTTCGAAATCGATTTTATTATTCCTAGAGATACTTGGGACAATGTTGATTAACAATATACAAACAAAAAGTGAATACGGTCACAGGAGCGGGAGCTATGACGATTTGAAATTTCGATTTTTTTGAAAAAATGCCATTTGACAGGTGAAAATCTAAACTATGATAGATAGCGACTTGAATTTGTTTTTATCGAATAGAGCGCCATCGAAAACCTATATTTTGATACCAAACATGACCATATTGTCTTTCTTTAACATGGATTTTTTGAGTTTTTTGTTTTCAATTTCTCATTTTCGAGTTTTGTTCACACGCTCAGAGCATGCAGAGTTTAGGTGCTATGGATCAGCAAAATGGGTATTCTGGTAGATTCGAATGGGATGAAGACCTCAACGATCGAATAACAACTTTAGATTCGCCAGAGATTACTTGGTGATGACGAATATGGTGTTTTTGGGGGGTCTTACCCCTTACGTATTTTTGACCCAAAAAGTTGGGATTTTCGAAATCGATTTTATTATTCCTAGAGATACTTGGGACAATGCTGATTAACAATATACAAACTAAAATTGAATACGGTCACAGGAGCGGGAGCTATGACGATTTGAAATTTCGATTTTTTTGAAAAAATGCCATTTGACAGGTGAAAATCTAAACTATGATAGATAGCGACTTGAATTTGTTTTTATCGAATAGAGCGCCACCGAAAACCTATATTTTGATACCAAACATGACCATATTGTCTTTCTTTAACATGGATTTTTTGAGTTTTTTGTTTTCTATTTTTCATTTTCGAGTTTTGTTCACACGCTTAGAGCATGCAGAGTTTAGGTGCTATGGATCAGCAAAATGGGTAGATCTCTAGATTCTCTATACCAACAGGCCATTAATCTCATAGACCAAATCAGTCCGAGATACGAAATACATCGCTCTAAAATCAATAAATTGTCCACGATCTGCATCTACCACGAAGACATCCGCAGAAGGTTGCAACTCGACTCCCACACGCGTGCGACATTTAAAAACATTATTACTTTACATCACATCCCAGTGACCAGCGGAATCGGTCAAGGTTGTCCAACGGCAGCTGTAGGAAATCGTTTCTTTTTTTTGCGACGTTACCGATCGAAAACGCTCTATCGATCGATGGAGAACGCCAGAATCGAAGTGAACCGGTGGGCGTCTCATCACGTAACACGCCTGGGCGTCGAAACGAAACGTTCTCATTGCATACGAATTCTCGAAAATATTCATACTTCGACGTGTGTTTCTTCACGATAAAAGTGAGAGAATTATTCAATGTCGACCACCGATATTGAGAAATCTTGAAAATAAATTCCACAAGCAAATCAAACAACACGATCTCGTCATTTTCCGAGAACAAACGAGCGCGCTCTGACCCGAGCAAATAAAGGCACGGTCGCATTGTTTCGTCGGGCGGCATCGTTGACGCCCACCGGGCGATTCCGGGTACCCCACAGTCGTGCCGACGGATCGACGTTGAACGAAAAGACAACAACGGGCCTTCGTGTCAAGAAGATCGAACAACGCCCTCGGGAAAGTCGTTAAACTTTTCCGCCCCACCCTGTAATCCATACGAATTCTCGGTCGAAAGTGACGGGTTCATTGCCGGCGACACGAAAGTGTAGTCGTTAGTTGATGAGCTAAATAATCTACCTGTTTTACATGGAGATTTGAACACCCTGTATAGTGAGCTGAGCGCTGAATATGGTCCATTTCTTCCCGAACATTCCGCTCTTTAATTCGTCCCGATACCTTTCGCGGTTCAGGAGATATGATTTTTTTGATCGTCGATGAAATTAGTGACCTTAACATTGGTCCTTCTAGCCGGATACCAACAATCCCTCCCGCCTCAAAACAGACATTCCTTGACATCGAAAGATCGCCCCCAAGTCACCCATCATCCTACCTTTACTGTTTACAACCCCCTTTCGCCTGATCGTGAGGGAATAAGTTTCAATTTAGGCGGGCGGTACGTCTCACGTCTCGCTGGACAGATCCGTTCAATATTTCAGTAGGGAAGATGGTAAAATATTGAAGAGGAAAGAGCGCTTAATCGACATGATAACTTCAGGTTAGATCTCCTAGTCTCGACTCTCGACCTCGGCTCCTGAAGGAATATTCGCCGCTTGGGGCATAACCCATTCCAGAAGGGGTTAATTGTTTAATTTGCAGTTAATAACCTAAGTTGGTTAGGTTGGAGGCATTTCGAAAGACGATGTTTCCGTTTCTGGTATATAGTCCGTTCAAATATAAGAAGGAGCTTTGTAAACAAACAAAATCGTCTGGTTTGCTCATAATAAAGCTCCCATTGGTCAAACGGTGATAACAACGCTCTCTCGACCGCTCTAAGAGACTGCCAGGATCGTACTCGGACTGTGGGTGGTACCGGATAGAAATGATTCAATAATTTGAGTCAGCAATTCCCACATCAGAACTTTTTTCCTCTAAAACTCTAGTGCAAAATTTCTGTTATGATTTGCAACAGTCATAAACATTTTATATCCGACGTACCCTATTTTTTAATTTTGTTTTGTTTTTATATTATCATCTAGTAAATAATTTCTTTTTCGGATGCTCGAGATTACGGCAAGGTTATTCCAGGAAACACCAGAGTTTTAGAGATTTGGGTCGGAATCTTGCAAGATTCCGACAAAGTGATTCCGGGAAACACCAGATTTGGGTCCTTTTTCCTAATGGGTGAAAGCCATCTTGATTTGCATAAATATCGAAGTTTTCAATTGACAAGACTCGTAAAAGATTTCTGTTCAAATTTATAATGGTTATTTACTTGTAATATCCGAAATATTAGTTTCGGTCCAAAATTTTACATTATTTTGTACGAAACTCTTTGTCAAGATTCCGACAAGGTTATTCCGGGAAACACCAGGTTTGGGTCCTTTCCCTTAATGGATTAAAGCCATCTTGATTTGCATAAATATCGAAGTTTTCAATTGACAAGACCAGTTAAAATACCTAGAGCTACTGTGAAGGTCTAGCTGTTCAAAGTGTTTATAGATTTTGTTGTGAAAATTGTATTGTGTTGGAAAATCTCTTGACAAAGTGTATATAGTGTTTATAGAACAATGTCGAATTCGGAAACGGATACTGCATGTCTGCATGTGAGGGTGATATGTGGGGACCACCTCGAAAAAGGTCCAAAAGGTCGCATTTCTCTGCTGAAGAGAAAGAGATAATTTTGAACATTTTTCGAAAAGAAATGGAAGAACATCCTGATTTATCGAGAAGAGACTTAGTAGGAATTGTTTCAAAATCCTCAGGGGTGAGTGATTCAGCTGTATTCAGAATTCTCAGAGAATATGAAGAGAATAAAACATTGACGCCACCTAAGAGGAGAGCCCAGTCGTTAAAAATAATCGATTCGGTTGACGATTACGATATGAACCTTATCAGAAGAATTGTCCACGATTTTTTTTTTCCGGAATGAAATCCCAACGATTTCTAAAGATCTAGAAATCGTGAATGATGACGACAGTTTGCCAAATTTCAAAAAAACAACGTTCTATAAATTATTGAAAAAAAAGGAATTCAAGTTCAATTAAAACTGAACGATTGTGCGAAATCGCCTCGATGCGACTCTGGACGGAAAGAAACTATACTCAGGCCCTCCTACCGATGCGCGAAACATGTTATAATTGCTCCTTCTTTGATTTGAACAGAGTATAGTTATTTAGGGTGTTTCAATAACAGAGCCAGATTTGACTGCCCGCCATGTTTGACAGTCTTAACGTCACGCGATTAAGACGTGACAGATCGAAAGTTGACAGATGGGAGTCGGTAAACATAGAGCATTACACGGTAAAACGACGCGTCCTGATTGACGAAAATTATTATCGAAATGGCGAAAGATTAATCGCCACTGTTCGTAAAGAGCGTCCTATGTTCGGTCCAAATAAAGTGCCTTATTTATGTTCTGTGACAAGAATAAATAGAAATCTTCTACCAATATTATATTATAGGAGTTGAAGACTTAAAATGAAATGTTTTTAATGAAAGTATTAGGGAACGCTTAGTCTGTTATATAATTTTGATTCGTCACACTGAATCACTGGTTTTCTGAAATAATACTAGAATCATCGATGAACAAAAAACGTTCAGTTGCTCTGTAGGCACGATCGAATTAACAATAATATATACAGTGCGCGCCTTACTGTCGTTTGTATCGGGCTTTAGTGTAGTGCGTGTTGTGCTTTGATGAATATAAGTGACTTTTGTGTTTGCCAAAAACGGATTAACTTATTCGAAAAACTGTAAGTTTGTCCTTAATTTTAACGTGAAAATAATTTTTAGGAAATATATTCCAATTTCTTTTCTATAAATTCCGGATCACTTTCGAATTACATTTACAATCAAAGAATTATTTGTCTATGAGTTTCCAAATTATTTCGAATATCGTCAATTCATGTCACGATAATTTTTATTGGTTCAAAAATTGCATTTCCGAATTCAGAAATGCTTCGTAAAATTAGAAATCACGAATAATTTCAAGTACAACAAATTGAAATACTTTTATTGAGTTCGAGCATTTTTTTGAATATTGCAAAACATTTTACAAAATAGAAAAATCCATCATTTCTTGTCAGATTCAATTTGCAATAATACTTTTCTATTTCGGCATTTACGAACAAATTTTCTTTCGGAATTGAGTTTTTCCATTGACTGCTAAAGTTTTGCCAGTTGAAAATGAACCAACCTGTATAAATTTATATTTTATTTCAATTATTCGATTCACGATTGCTTTGAATATTAAATAATTAGATTTTTCCATTGTTTCCTTATTCAGATAAAGTGTTTTTAGTGTTTTTAATTTTTAATGGTGAAGCGAAATAGAAATTTGATCCACCCCACTGGCGGATCTAGCAGGGTGGCATGAATTTTTTGAGGGGGGCCATGGATTGATAGAACTTTTCTAGCAACATTATGAGAGTTAAGGACTCAAATTGAATTTTTGTGTTGAAGATATTAGGGATCTATTGAACTGCTATAAAGAGATTATGCATAATTCCCAAAAGAATATTTTCTAAATCAGAAATATTTAAATACTTTGCTACAAAAAACCCTGTTTGATTGGACACTGAATTCTTGCGCTCTAATTGAAACACCCTTAATAAATACGTTAACTGAAAATGAGCTTCACCTGATGTTTTTATTCAAACCAACATCAATTGCGAGTGGCTCTGATCAATTGCGAGTTGCTTTGATCAATTGCGAGTTGCTCTGATCAATTACAAGTTGTTATGATCAATTGCGAGTTACTCCGATCAATTTCAAGTTGGTATGATCAATTGCGAGTTGCTCTGATCAATTGCAAGTTGTTATGATCAATTGCAAGTTGTTATGATCAATTGCGAGTGGCTCTGATCGATTGCGAGTTGCTCTGACCAATTGCGAGTTGCTCTGATCAATTGCGAGTTGCTCTGATCGATTGCGAGAGGCTCTGATCGATTGCGAGTTGCTCTGATCAATTGCGAGTTGCTCTGATCGATTGCGAGAGGCTCTGATCGATTGCGAGTTGCTCTGATGAATTGAGAGTTGCTCTGATCAATTGCAAGTTGTTATGATCAATTGCGAGTTGCTCTGATCAATTGCAAGTTGTTATGATCAATTGCGAGTGGCTCTGATCAATTGCGAGTTGCTATGATCAATTGCGAGTGGCTCTGATCAATTGCGAGTTGCTCTGATCAATTTCAAGTTGGTATGATCAATTGCGAGTTGCTCTGATCAATTGCAAGTTGTTATGATCAATTTCGAGTGGCTCTGATCAATTGCGAGTTGCTCTAGACTCCAATCGGCAAACGCACAACGCACGAAGGCTGCGACCGAACTTGAATTAGCTACGCTCTCGTTTAGCGATCGAAAAACAATAGCCGTCGCGTCAATCAGACATATCTCATTCGCCTACCTCCTCCAAATACGTCCAGGCATCTATTGTGAGACGAAAAAGGGGAACGATCAATTAAAAGGCATACCTTCAGGTGTCGCAACAGAGTCGATTGTATACCGTCATCGTGTCGTAAGCAGAAGTATCTCATTGTTGCGTACCAAAGTCGATCTAATTCAGCGGTGGCGCATATATGGTCATTAGCATGCGAGGCATATGATCGCGAGGTCATGAAACAGAAAAGCTGGCATCGTTTTCTTCGTCATTACACAATTTCACGAGAAATCATCCAGAATGAGCCTAACAGGGCCATCCCTTAGAAATGAAACGGGCCTCGAACCGTGTCATGCGGCACCCCAAACCTTTCTATAATGACGAACGAAACCAAAAAGATCCAACACGAAACTTACTACTCTATAAATGTCTGCTACCCTTGCAAAAAGACAAACAGTCAAAGTAAATGCATAAAGTTTTAGTTAACTAGTATGGGCCAGCAGATTTAATTTTTAAACAGTTATCTTTATTGGTAGGCCTCCGGTCGCGGAATCTGAGCGCAGTTGTCAGATTGTGTTCCAGGCTTTCTCTGACAGCTTACAACTACAATGTCGAATAGTTCTTTGTGATCTCTGCAGATCGGGCGATTTTATAGGAGAAATGTCAAACTTTGATCAGTTTTCCTGAAGAAATGGGGAAATTATGGAAAATATGAATACCAAGCTATTTTGCGTTGACTCTTCCTCTTTCCATACGTATATTTACATCACGGCCAGGATATCTGCGAAAAAAGTTTTATCGAGTTTAAAATTGCCCTTTTTGCCGAATTTTTTCGCGATTTTCGCGAATTTTTTTAAAATACTTCTACGTCGCCTAGAGGATCGAAATTTCGCCCACGTACGAATCGATCATTCCTCTTTCCGACCGTGTAAAAATTTCTCTCCTGTATCGCAGCTTCGCTGCGATTTTAAGATTCTTCTGGACCCACTTTTTCGACAGATTCCCCGGACCACAGAGTAACCGTTTTATTGTGCCTATTCAACATTCAGTTAAATTCACCAGATTGTCTACATTTTACGACCTTCAACTAAACATAACTGCCTTTCGAGAAGATCCAACCTACTTTATAGGCCAGTTATTTCTTGACGGTTTCTTCCCAGTTTGTAGAAATTTTGTGGTCTCACTCGGTATATGTGGTGGCAAAATTCGATGAGTTTTCCATTTCAGCAGGAATATCCTTTGGTTCCTTACGGAGGCAAGTTTAAGAAGTGATCTAGACCAGGATTCAAGTTTGGTCACTATGTCGTTACCATATTCTACTCGTATGTCGTCAACTCATCGACATAGAAGACGAGTAGCAAAGCAAAGATACCTCAGCATGTAAAGCATGCACAACACGGGCCATAAAACTCTCACCCCCTTTTCTACACAATCGCACAATAATAACGCCATCCAAACACCCCTAATACGGCCTTCCCCATGAAATGAAATGGCCCTCGAACCGAGCCATGTGGAACCCCCAACACCTCCAAAAAGCTCTCTTTTCCGACGACCGAGACCTACCTGCTGTAAATGCATACTCCTTCCAAAGATTTACCGAGAAGCGTTAATCCATAGCTACCACGCACCGAGAACAAGACCAAATTTCACCGGCACTTCGATCCACACTGCTTAAACGCAAGATATTCCTCCTCGACTTCGACCGTCGGCTATTGGCGTCCGACGTAAACTACGAGCTTCGCGCGTGCAAGAAAGGACGCGGAATACCATCCGACGCTCACGCGGTACCCAGCACGCCCACTCTTTCTCACCTGTCTATCGGGAGTCTCCCCAATTGTTATTGTCGTCGTAAACACGCGATGGAACGACGACTTCGGTCGCAGATGGCAGGTGTGTGCGTACGCGACCGATTTTTCCGAAAACGTCGAAACCTTAACCTTTAGTCCTTTGAGCCGGACAAGTCCGCGATTCCTCCGCGAACCTTGGTCCTTCGAGCCGGATAAGCTCGACGACGTCGTAAGCATGCATATTCTATGCGTTTTTTTCTTCTCGCGTTCAGGACTTCCGTTTGACGTTTCCTGTCGTAACGAGACGCGAATATGGCGCGATTCCATATAAACCGGACGGTATCGGTGATCGGGAGAACAATTGGCATTGATTTACAATGAGATAGGAAAAGGTAAACGTGCGTCAAGTTCCGTGGAAGTTTTTTCTGCATTTCGTTGAATGTCTAAGTCGTATGCGTTGATTCGGTCGACTTAAAAGGAGATCTATTGATTGATTGATTGATTTGCTGACGGACAAGAGACCGGGTTAGCACTTGGCCTCCCTGTGACACTACGACCAGCTTGGGTCTATTGTATCACTCTTTCGTCAGTGGTTCCTCACGAGAATAGGTTCGTGTCCTTTATCAGGTTCTGTAGCCTGTTTATGAGGTTTTTCGGATTCATTCCCATTTCTGGGTTGATTTCTCCGAAGATTCTATGGCGCCTTCTTCCTAGGGCGTCGCATTCAAAGATTATGTGAGAGGCTGTTTCTTCCTCTTCACCGCAAAGTCTGCATTCCACAGTTTCTTCAATTATTCCTATGGTGTTCAGATGTTTCCTAAGGCGCTGGTCTCCCTGAAACGCGTCCGTCGTCGGTCGCGGGTCTGCCTCGTAAAAATTCCTAGTGATACATTTGGAAAACCATGGATACGACCGTATCCACGAAAATTGTACGGGGCAGAAACGCGACCGACGACGGACGCGTTTCAGGGAGACTTGCGCCTAAGGCCGCAGTGTCCTGTCAGCAGACCTACTATTATACGTGCCTTTGTTCTGTTTAGATTCAAAAAGTCAGCCGTCAAGGTTTGGCTTATGTGTCCTACCATGACTTTGCTGTGTGTTTGCCCGTCACTCTGTTCCCAGTGTTGTCGGTGTCTTTGTTTTATCCACTCCTCAATCAGGGTCCTGCATCGGTTTTTGCTGATTCCAAGCACAGGTTCTGGCCCTGTGAATGGCGTTTCAGATGCTTGTCTTGCTAACTGGTCAGCTTTTTCATTGCCCGCTATACCCTTGTGACCTGGCACCCACATCAAAGTGACCTTGTTGTGTTTTGCCAGCTCCTGAAGGTCCTGGAGGCATTCCCAGAAAGGAGATCTAACTCGTTGCGGAAGGCATGTCATACTTGCTCATGTTTTACTACTCTTAGTGTATCAGTCCTCAAATGCCTGAAGGGATTCATATAACACAAAGGTCTTTTTTTCATGGTTATTATTTTAATATCACAACCTGTTCAATTGCTTTCAATACTGTGCGAAGAAATCCTCTCAATCTACCTTCGAAATTATTATTTATATGCTGTTTGAAATCGAATCATAGATCGAATCAGGGGCGCAGCCAGGGGGGGGCCCGAGGGGCCCGGGCCCCCCCCGAGATTTTTCTGCATGCAAACTTCTCTACCTGTATATCAGTAGATACAGTTGAATATTCGCGTCGGGCCCCCCCCGAACAAAAATTCTGGCTGCGCCACTGGATCGAATAATAATTTGAATGTATTCATAATTCAAATTTATAAGAAGGCGAGATTGACTCCCTTCAAAAGAGAGTTTTTGACAATTGTAAAAAAGTCAGTCATTATATTCAAACAAGTAAGAACTCAAGTATTTCTTTATCAAAAATTAGGGGATAAGGCCCCACAAATTGGTCCTTCGAGCCGGATTATCAATCCGTACAAGAAAATCAAGAGCAATTCAGCAATTTCATTTCATCTCAAGAACATTTCCAAGGCGTACACGTCGAACGAAGAAGATTCATCATTCTCATAAGAAAGGAGCAGATTCAGATTCAAGGAGATCAAATTCAAAGAATTCAGATTCTAAACCATTTGGAAGGCAGGTCTGTCTTGAAATACGCAAACTTCATTTTGATTTGTGTCAGTAATCATTTTTAAAACATCATGAGTGAATTTCAAAATTGCATCATAACTAAAGAAACTCTTGAAAGTCAATTAGTCAGATTTCAGCAATTTTTAGAAAAATTATACGATAACAACACGTTGATTAACCAACTACAAATTAGATTAGACAAAATTCAAAATCTTTTTAACAGTTACAGTAATATTCATATCAAATTGGTTGCATTAGACCCAGACAATAAGGAAACTTACAATACAGAGTTTGAGAAATTTGAAGAATTATATTTTACGGTCACTGCTGCTGCATCTGATGTATTAGAAAATGCAGGTCTTTCTCAAGTGCAACTAACGCAAGTTATTCATGAAACAAATTCATCGTCAAATGCCATTAATTTGCCACAAATTGATCTTCCTACATTTGCGGGAGATAGCAATCAATGGTTAGAATTCAATGACACATTCACCTCATTAATAGAAAACAATGAAAGCCTAAGCAATGTTCAAAAATTTTATTATTTGAAATCATGTTTGAAAAAGGATGCTGAAGCAGTAATTCATTCTTTGAAAGTTTCCAACGATAATTACCCAATTGCATGGAATCTTCTTAGGGAAAGATATCAAAATGACAAATTAATCATTAATAGTCATATTCGAGCACTCTTTGATCTACCCTCAATTCCAAAGGAATCTTTTGCAGCATTAAGAAAATTACTAGACGATGTTAAAAGGATTTTGAGAGTGCTGGAAAGTTTCAAACAACCCGTCTCTCAATGGGATTTGTTGCTTATTCATTTGATTAGCGGTAAACTAGATTTTCAAACACGCAAAACATGGGAATCAGTAAATATCACATCTAAGTTGCCAACGATGCCAGAACTTTTAAATTTCTTGAAAGAAAGGTGTTCATTATTAGAAACTTTAAATGAAAATTCATGTTACAAAACAGACAAATTCAATATCAAATCGAACAACTATAAACCAAATCAAAAAACCTTTTTATCAACAAATAAACACAACAAGCACACTTGTCAGTTTTGCAATGAAGAGCATTTATTGTTTTATTGTAAAAAGTTTCTGGGTTTATCAGTTGATTCTCGAAGAAATGAGGTCAAACGTTTGGGCTTATGTTTTAATTGTTTAAAGCCTAATCATAAGGTGAATTCTTGCTCTTCAGTGAATTGTAAGAATTGTGGTCAGAGGCATAATACTCTATTGCATATCAATAATCAGCAAGAGCATAACAGGGTTTCACAAGAAAGGGATGTCAAAAATAACTTGGCTGAACAGTCGAGAGAAAATCAAACAAGTCTCTTGTCAGTCATGTCTTCATCAAAATCCAATGATGTGCTATTGGCAACAGCAATTGTTGACGTAGTTGATCACAGGGGAAATTTCATTCAAGCTAGAGTATTGCTGGATTCAGGATCTCAAACGAATCTCATCACAAAGGACTTGGTTAATAGACTGCAATTGAAGACCAAAAAAGTGAATGTTCCAGTAGTTGGGATCAATCAAGGATGTTTCCACATAAATGAAATGGCCAAGATTAAATTGAAGTCAAGGTTCAATTCATTCCAGGCTGATTTATCATTTTTAATTATAAATAAAATAACAGATGATCTGCCGTCTTCTAAAATTACTTTCGAAATTCCATCCAACATTAATTTGGCAGACCCCACTTTTTGTTCTCCAGGGAAAGTGGACATGCTATTGGGCGCTTCAATATTTTATGAGCTCATGTGCATTGGTCAGATAAAAAGTGGTGAAAATCGTCCTTTGTTACAAAAAACCAAATTGGGTTGGATTTTAGCAGGCAACACAACCTCGAATTCAACTCAATTAAAAAGAAGCTGTAACTTAGTCAGAGACGTGAACTTCGACTTGAAGAAGTTTTGGGAAATGGAGGAATGTTCAAAAGGGAATTTCACAAGTCAGGACCATCAAGAATGTGAAAGGGAATTCACAGAAAAACATGAGAGGAATGAGACAGGACAGTTCATTGTGCCATTGCTATTCAAGGGAAACATTGAAGATATAGGTGACACATATCAAACAGCGTTGAAGAGGCTCAAAAACATGGAAAGAAAATTCTCCAGAAGTAATATTCTGAAAGAGTATTACATCAATTTCATGGAGGAATATGAAAGTCTAGGTCATATGACTTTGGTAAAGGAGCCAACATCAAAGGTAACGTTGGTTAATTATTTACCTCATCACGGAGTTTGGAAGGAAGACAGTTCAACAACTAAATTGAGAGTAGTCTTCGACGGTTCATGCGCTTCTAGCACAGGAATCTCACTGAATGATCGTTTGAAAGTAGGTCCAACTATTCAACAAGATCTTTTTTCTATTTTGGTCAGGTTCAGGAAACACAATGTTGTGTTATCAGCAGACATAGAAAAAATGTATCGTCAAGTTCTTGTCCAAGAAGAGCATCAAGACTTGCAAAGAATTCTCTGGAGATTGAATCCTGATGACAAAGTCAAGGAATACAAATTGAAGACCGTGACATATGGCACGTCATCAGCTTCATATCTAGCAATACGCTGTCTACATCAAGTTGGCATAGAATCAATGGAAACAGAACCATTAGCAGCAAATATAATTTGTAAGGATTTTTATGTCGACGATTTATTGACCGGAGCCAGTTCAGTAGAAGAAGCAACAAATATCAAAGTGATACTCCAGAGTATATTAGATAAGGCTCATTTTAACCTCCGCAAGTGGTCATCAAATGTTCCCCAAATTATAAACGACAGTAATGATAATCCAAGCAAGCATTTAATTCCAGAGGATGGAATCAAGAAAACATTAGGCTTGCTGTGGAATTCAACGGAAGATATTTTACATTTCACTATTCAGCAATCTCCAGTTGAAGGAAGAGTCACCAAGAGGAAAATTTTATCAACACTGTCAAAGACATTTGACCCTCTTGGATTGGTAGGACCTTGCACGATTAAAGCCAAATTAATTATTCAGACATTGTGGAGATTGAATTTGTCTTGGGATGAGTCAGTTCCAGCTGATATTCATTTTGAATGGCTGAAATTTCAAGAAAGGTTTCTGAAACTGAAACACATCAAAATTCCCAGACAAATAATCTGTCAAATATCAGTGGAAGTACAGATCCATGGATACTCTGATGCTTCAGAACAAGCCTATGGTGCTTGTGTATATGCACGTTCCACTGCATTGGATGGCACTCATTACATCCAATTGATCTGTGCCAAATCAAAAGTTTCTCCCCTGAAGTCTATTTCACTACCAAAATTGGAACTGTGTGGTGCATTATTATTGGCTCGGTTAGTTCATTCAACTGTGAGCGCAATGGAACTTGATATCAACCGCATTACATATTGGTGTGACTCCCAAATTACACTTGCTTGGATATCAGGAGAACCATACAAATGGAAAACTTTCGTTGCCAACAGGGTTTCAGAAATACAAGAATTAACAAATATTGACCAGTGGAAGTACGTAGCAAGTAGCGACAACCCAGCAGACATTATCTCTAGAGGACTCGCACCTGATGAGTTGGAAAAGTCGAATCTTTGGTGGAAAGCTTCATCATGGCTTTCTGAAAATGAAGAGTTTTGGCCAGAAGGTTCATCAACTGTTCCTGAAGAGATCCCTGAATGTAAACCAACTATGATAAATTTAGTGAAATCGGAACAAAATTTAGAGTTTTTCAATAAATTCTCTTCATTGTTGAAATTGCAAAGAGTTACAGCTTACATGTTCAGATTCGTTCAAAATTGCAAGGTCAAGAGTGAAAAACTAAAGAAAGAATTCATAACAGTCGAAGAGCTCAACAGAGCTATGAAATTTCTAATAAAAACTGCTCAAATAGAATCATTCTATGATGACATGAATGCGTTGATAAAAGGAAATCCCATTTCCAAGCGAAGTAAAATATTAGCTCTCAATCCATTCATAGATGATGAAAAAATCTTAAGGGTTGGTGGCAGATTGAAGAATGCTACTGATATGATATTTTCACAGAAATTTCCAATCATTTTGCCACAAAATCATAAGTTAACAGAACTAATCATCCAGTCATTTCATTATAAAAATTTGCACGCAGGTCCATTGGCACTTTTATCAATAATCCGTCAGCAATATTGGCCAATTTCAGGCAAAAATAAAATTAAGTCAGTGTTAAAAAAATGCATTATTTGTTTTAGAGCCAAACCTCTTTCCATGCAACAATTAATGGGGAATTTACCGAAAGAACGAATTACGGCAACTCGTCCTTTCCTCTTTTGCGGAACAGATTTTGCCGGTCCATTCAATATCAAAGCCAACAAATTGAGAAACACAAAAATAATAAAGGTGTATTTATGCATTTTCGTGTGTTTCGCGACTAAGGCTACTCATCTAGAATTAGTGAGTGACATGAGCTCGGATGCTTTTCTCAATTGTTTGAAGAGATTTATCGGTAGAAGGGGCAAACCTGTCAAAATATTTTCCGACAACGGTACAAATTTTATTGGCGCAAACTCTGCATTGAAAGATTTCTTGAAGGTCTTGGGCGCAGAACAGAATAAAATTGGCAATTATTTAGCATCTGAGTCGATTCAATGGAGTTTCATTCCAAGCAGATCACCTCATCAAGGTGGTATATGGGAATCCGCCGTGAAGGCAGCAAAATTTCATTTATATAGAATACTTAATGTAAACTTAACACCGACTTTTGAAATGTTGCACACATTAGTAGTTCAAATAGAAGCTTGTCTCAATTCAAGACCTTTGACTCCCCTGTCTTCTGATCCTCAAGATATTCAAGCCCTAACACCAGGTCATTTCCTGATTGGTGCATCTTTATCATCAATACCAGAGCCTGATCTAGAACAAACCAAAGTCTGTCGTCTGACCCAATATCAACAAATCACTCAGGCGATGCAACGATTTTGGTCAAGATGGTCATTAGAGTACATCTCCACACTACAACAAAGAACCAAATGGAAGACAACGAACAAAGATGTGTTGAAACCAGGATTATTGGTTATCTTGAAGGAAGATCATCTTCCCCCTCTCAAGTGGAAATTGGGCAGAGTTTTAAAGGTTTTCCCAGGATCAGATGGGATCATTCGAGTGGTGTCGATAAAAACACAGAGTGGTGAAGTAACTCGTGCCGTGCAAAAGATTTGTGTGCTTCCGATTGAAGACAATTTTATTAGTTAATAAGTAACACATTTATAATTTAGTTATATTTCAATCAGTTTGTAAATTTATCATTTATCATTTCTCATTTTTCGTTTTGTTGAAACTATGAAGTTTCAAGGTGGGCGGAATGTTTGAAATCGAATCATAGATCGAATAATAATTTGAATGTATTCATAATTCAAATTTATAAGAAGGCGAGATTGACTCCCTTCAAAAGAGAGTTTTTGACAATTGTAAAAAAGTCAGTCATTATATTCAAACAAGTAAGAACTCAAGTATTTCTTTATCAAAAATTAGGGGATAAGGCCCCACATATGCCCTCAAAGGCATACCACACAATAAGAAGAACAGTCGTATCGAAAAACCGTACAATTCCTGAATTATTCATAAAGTTCCAATTTTTTTCAACCTTACCACAAGCTGCTCCATTTCCTCCAATTCCGTGGAAACCTTCACCAGCTTCAACCCTTTAAATCCTCAGCATCCGTTCTCATTTTTCCGCATCCGAATGCGAACGAAAACACGAAAATATTCGCACCCCAACAATAACAATTTCCCTAGAGTTTTTCCGAGCCTTCACACGCGATCTCTACCGGTTTTACCGGGAAAACGAAGCAGATTTTCCAGGAAAAACTCCGCACTTCGTCGCTACCTCCGCAGCCCGAGAAAATCTGATTATTCAGATGGCAACGGTTGAGCTATACCGAACCGGCAGAAGAAAACACTTCAAATGTAACGGTTTTCGTTTGTCGTCGACGCAGGGCTTAACGTACGACGTGTCGCATGCTAATGAGGCGTGAATAACGGTCATACGGGGAGACAATCGGAAACAAGCACGAACACAAGTCCGAGAACGCGAAAGTCTATCCTAAAAAGTACAATGGGACAAGTGAGAATGCCCGCGTTGAAGTTTAAGCGATAAACTCCGAACCACCAGTCAATATGCGACACTTAATGCGAGGCATTCTCACGGGTTACTGAAATCACAACACAGGCAACCATACAGTGATTTATAAATCATATCCCATGCAAATAAGTCTTATTATATGCCTACAGGCATTATCATCAAACAGGATCATAGTGAGAGTGAGTGCCACACGGGAACACTTGAGGCATTCACACATGTGACAAAGCATTGCATTTGTGTGAATGGCATCGCATCTGGAAAACTTCATATGCCTTCAGGCATTCTCCTCAAACAGGATCGTAGTAAGAATGATTGCCAAAAAGAAATACTTAGGGCATTCACAAAAGTGCAACCGAGAAAGTATTGCATTTGTGTGAATGCCCTCGCATATGGAAAACTCCACATGCCTACAGCCATTCTCATCAAAAAGGATCATAGTGAGAATGAGTGCCCACACTTACAGCATTCACAAATGTGCAACCGAAAAAGCATTGCATTTGTGTGAATGTCCTCGCATCTGGAAAACCTCACATGCCTTCAGGCATTCCCATCAAACAGGATCGTAGTGAGAATAATTGCCCACACTTACGGCATTCACAAAGGTGCAACCGACAAGTAATTGCATTTGTGTGAATGCCCTCGCATCTGGAAAACTCCACATGTCTACAGGCATTCTCATCAAACAGGATCGTTGTGTGAATGATTGCCAAAAAGGAATACTTAGGGCATTCACAAAGGTGCAACCGACAAGTTATTGCATTTGTGTGAATGCCCTCGCATATAGAAAACTCCACATGCCTACAGCCATTCTCATCAAACAGGATCATAGTGAGAATGAGTGCCCACAAACTTCATATGCCTTCAGGCATTCTCCTCAAACAGGATCGTAGTGAGAGTGATTGTCAAAAAGAAATACTTAGGGCATTCACAAAAGTGCAACCGAGAAAGTATTGCATTTGTGTGAATGCCCTCGCATATGGAAAACTCCACATGCCTACAGCCATTCTCATCAAACAGGATCATAGTGAGAATGAGTGCCCACACTTACAGCATTCACAAATGTGCAACCGAAAAAGCATTGCATTTGTGTGAATGCCCTCGCATCTGAAAAACTCCACATGCCTACAGGAATTCTCATCAAACAGAATCGTAGTGAGAATGATTGCCAAAAAGGAATACTTAGGGCATTCACAAAGGTGCAACCGACAAGTAATTGCATTTGTGTGAATGCCCTCGCATCTGGAAAACTCCACATGCCTACAGGCATTCTCATCAAACAGGATCGTCGTGAGAACGATAGCCAAAAAGGAAAACTTAGGGCATTCACAAATGTGCAACCGACAAAGTATTCCATTTGTGTGAATGCCCTCGCATCTGGAAAACTCCACATGCCTACAGGCATTCTCATCAAACAGAATCGTAGTGAGAATGATTGCCAAAAAGGAATACTTAGGGCATTCACAAATGTGCAACCGAGAAAGTATTGCCTTTGTGTGAATGCCCTCGCATCTGGAAAACTCCACATGCCTACAGGCATTCTCATCAAACAGATTCGTAGTGAGAATGATTGCCAAAAAGGAATACATAGGGCATTCACAAAGGTGCAACCGACAAGTAATTGCATTTGTGTGAATGCCCTCGCATCTGGAAAACTCCACATGTCTACAGGCATTCTCATCAAACAGGATCGCCGCGAGAACGATAGCCAAAAAGGAAAACTTAGGGCATTCACAAATGTGCGACCGACAAGTTATTGCATTTGTGTGAATGCCCTCGCATATGGAAAACTCCACATGCCTACAGACATTCTCATCAAACAGAATCATAGTGAGAATGTTTTCCAAACGGGAATACTTAGGGCATTCACAAATGTGCAACCGAGAAAGTATTGCATTTGTGTGAATGCCCTCGCATTTCATATTTCCGGTTCACGATATAAAAGTAAGACGAACTGATAGACCGGAAGGCATTCACACAAATGCCACCAGCAATTCATAAGCATTGGGGGGAAACTCATATCAAATGGAAGTTCAGGCCGAGTCTTAGTGAGAAAAAATTCGCCAATTCAGCATGGAAAGGCATTCTCTCGCATCCTCCTAGATTCGACGAAATTTTCGTCTTTTCACAGTGAACTGAAGACATTCACAAGAATCGACAATCATTGAAAGGAATCCCTTATTGTGAGGAAATTTAGGCAGTATCTTACTGAATGTGAATGCCATACGAGAGATCAGAGGTCATCCACACATATGAAAAACCATTCACGACTTGATATGAATCACGAGGCATTCACAGGCGTACAAAGGCGTCCTCTAGTGCCTTCCTGGATTCAAAAGGATTGTGGACGTTTCGAAACTCATTACAATGGATTGTATAGAGGTCAAAATTGAGGATACACTGAAGGCATTCATACATTTCAATGTATAGTCTTCGAGGCATATCACACAGTTGGAATCAATGAATGAATCTGACGACGTATTTGAGAGAAACTATTTAGAGTCTCGCAATTTGAAGGATTTAAGATGGAGGCATTCACAATGAGGGCATAAATCTTACCGGAGTTCTTTTGGAGGATCCCAGACCTTTCACCTCTTTCCTCTCCCGTCTACCTTCTTCGGGAATGGTCGAAATTCTCGCCGAACCCACAGATAACGCTCTTTTCGCAACGGTCACCTTAAAATTTCAACAAACTATTCATGTATGTACTAAATGAAGCGAGGAACGCTCAAGGTCATCGCTCATCGCGTATGAAAACAAACGAGGCGTCGTCACCTCGATAGGTAACGTAGCTTTCAAGGTCGCGCCGATTCTAAACATCGTCATTTTTTCATCTCACCTCACTGGCCTGTTCTCGTTTGTTCTTCAGGATCTTTTGCAGGGAAGCGCTTCTGCTGTGCGACCTCTTCACGTTCACGGCGGACACTATGCGCTTCTGCTGGACGACCTTGAAGGATTCGACGAATTTAGAGATGCAGAATGGGTTTTGTATGATTCTGGACTATTTTAAGATCGAATTGGAAGTTGCAGAACCATCCGAGAATTACGCGGGCCCAAAGGTAGAGCCATGGGGAACCCCTTCCTTCCGAGCATATTTTTCCGTACCGTTCAGGGTCACCTTCGATGCTGGAGATCGAGCGGACTCTCGAGAGCCCAAATTGTACCCTACGGAGGTTTCTGAAGCCTCAAACTCACCCTATCAGTAATCCTCTCCTCCGTCTTGCCCCTCTTCAGGCTGGGCGCCCTGATCACTTTCTCCTTCGGGTTGTCCACTTCATCCATGGTACGGTTCGGCGCGCACGCGCATCAGGTACGCCGAGTGGTACTTTGGCGAGCTTTATGACGGAAAACGAAGGGTGGGGGTGAAGGAAAGGCTAAGACTACTCGTATAGCGGAAGAATTAGAGGGGGTTGAGTTGTAGCTCCGGTGGATTTTGGTGGGACTCGAAGATAGAAACCTGTAAAAAAGGGAGTGATTATTATTTTAAAAAGGAGGCTTTCCAAAGGTGTACAATCGGATATATTTGAAGTGGACTAGGGAGAGATTTTCTCGGTGAAATTTGTGAAAGTTGATGATAGTGGTATCGTGTTAAGTCGTTATAAATCAACGTTATCAACGAATTAATCACTGGGCGATAAGGTGTGAGAAAATGAACCGAACAATGCTTAATTACGAAGCAATGAAATCATCGAGTCTCATTGTCTTCAGTGATGAGTACCGGAGTATGCGGAAAATGGAACGAAATTGATGATTCCTCGTTCGAAAACTATGCCGATCACTGAATTTATATTTGATTTTGCTGACATTTTGTTGAAAAGAGCGACGAATTGAAAAAACTAGTTGCTAAAATTTCATTATGACCTCGAAATTTTAACTCTGACGCTGTCAAAAAGTCCACAATTTTCTTTTATAACTGTTATTCAACATCAGTAGTACAATGATAAAACAAAACTCACCCGTGAGGAACAATACGAGGAAAAAAATTAACTCAGTTTCTTCTGGAGAATAATTTACCACGTTTGACGTATGTCGCAGACGAAATTGGTTCATAGATGCATCTTTATCACATAATTCTATACTTTATTCATAATTCTATGATCTACATGGCTCGCAAGAGACACGGAATAATGTCACAGAGATCTCGAATTAATTCTATGTACATAGACATAATAGAATGTCCTCGGTCTATGGTTTGCATGACACGTTCATATCGCTATTTCGTTTATACCCATGGTATATAGTTTATTATTTTCAACAATTAACAAAGCAAACAAGATGTCACAACATTGTCATGAACCATAACAGGAGTGGAACAAGTAATAAATAATAAACATATTCCCAGATTCCATCAATAGTTGATTAATTCACGTACAATATGCGGAATATTTTTCATTCTTTCTCATAATATAGGTATGCAGGTTGTTACCAAATAAATTTGAAAGTTTTTAGGGATTGATTTCTGGTCGAAAATTAATGCGCGCACCCTAGTGAGAATCAACATGATGAAATAGTCATTTAAGTGCGAAATAACTGTTGAAGGCGTGATTTTTCCGCGTCCGAGTTATCATTCTATGGCTGCATCGAATGAACCTAATGCCCGTTTCACATGGTTCGCGGGGTGCAGTACCGCATCATCCTAGATTTGCGAGATTGCCGCGTAATCTCTGGATCTAGATTAATTTACACGCGAATTTGCGGAGTTCCCGTGCTTCCCGAAATAGAAACGATTAATTCCGACGGTAAAGGAGCAAAGTTCAAGTCCAAGGACGTTCTTTGGACGGAATTGGAGATGGATCGGAGGTCGGGGGAGCCTCCCGTTTATTTTCGCGACACTGGACGGCTTCCACGAAGGTTGACGACCTTCTAACAAGGAAATGACGAAGAGCGCCATTACAAAAAATTATTAAAGCAATGACCTCAGGTGAGGAGCATTATTCGCAATGAGAATTACATTTTGTACGGAATATTTTTTCGTTGGTTTCGAAATATTCACGAAAATTGAAATTTCACCACCCCCTCACGTCAAAAGATCGATCTTGGACCCTGAAAACGTACCTCAAACAGTATTATTGATTCCGATCCGATTTTACACTTCGTGAAGCGTAAAATATTAAACCGATTCTTCAAACTCTGTGCGCTCTAGAGATATCCGAGCAATAAAAAAATAATCGTCGCTCACAAATCTCTCCGAGGCAATTTCTTTTTTCCGGCGGCGCTCTAACGAGTAAAACGCCATTAAAGCTAATGAAAGGATCGCCTCTAATTGCAGGTAAGTGAAATTGTAGGAGGTTTTTTCAAACTCGAAAATCGACCTTCAATCGACACTCGTCCGCTCGTAATCCGGATCTCTATGGTTCTGATTTTTTTCAATTTTGCGGTGTCTGAGAAATCACAGACGTCCTAAGATCGACGCTGGATCGCCGAATTTCCGGATCTCTATGGTTCCGATTATTTCGACTCTATGGTAGACCACAGAAATGATAATAATTCTTCGATTCAGTGGCTGAGAATTCACAGAAGTCTATTAATTGACTATGGTTCCGATTAAGTCGACTCTATGGTGGATGAGAAACCATAGAAATCCGGCAACCGATACTCGATAGCTCATAATCCGGATCTATAGATTCCGATTCTTTCAATTCGGTGGTGACCGTACACCATAGAAAGTCTAAGATGGTGACTGAGATATCACAGTAATCTTTTAATCGGCACCAAATCGAAATAATCATTGATTTTACGTTCTGAACGAGATGTAAAGCGACAAAGGCCAGTTGAAATTGAAAGGAACACCTCGAGAGTCTCCGACATGACTCATTCGGTAAAACCACTTCGCTTTTATGTTTCAATGTGTCCCAACTTTGTGAAATTCTAGCACAGTACCTAAAAACGAAGATACAAGAAAAATCGAATTTTCGGTCATATTAATCACTATCGCCGACATCGAGTATAAAATGGACACACCTTAGTTATTTTCTATTCTGTTATTGTTTATTCAAGTGAAAAACAGAACGAGGTAGCATCCTAGTTTTATCAGGACGTACCGATGTATTTATTCATTGCCTCTTATCGGAAAACAATAGGTTCATTGTCTCATTCTAACATTTTTCATCATTACCGCCGTATTTGTGAACGTGGGGTAACAGGATAAACAAAGTTATCATGTTGTTATCAACGGATTACTTTTTCGACAGTTATCGTGTTTATGGACGGGCGGACAGAAATGAATTTGACCACGAATTCTTTATGAGCGTGTCGATCGAGACTATTAACGGCTTTAAATCCGAAAAATACAGACTGAAAAATATCGTGTGTTTTCTTCATCATTTTCTGTGATCAAATTCCATAGAACATACTATAGGTTCTATTCTATGTCAAATTCCCATTCAATTCGAATTTCGAAGAAATAATCGGGTTTTTCCCGTTTCAACTGACCTTCTATCTTCAAATCTGAATAATAGAGGTATCTGAGATCAATTATTGAACTTGTAGATTTCCAACTAATAAACTGCCCCTTTTTTCCACTAAATTCAATTTTCCCGCATACATAAATAAACACTCACGCGAAATACAGGTAAGGCCTTTCAAAAACACTATTGATTTATCTCCAACCGTTGGATCTAATAAAACAAACATCAGCGAGAGCGCGGTGTAACGTTCAAGATCGCCGTGTTGAATTTGAATAATGTGTTTGAGTGAAAAAACAAGCAACTTGCTAATGAGCCTCGAAAACCAATGTATTGCTTTCTATTGTGCCTCATATCGTTTCGAAACAGAAGCCCGTTTTTGAATGAAAGATAAAAGGAAAAAATACGAAATGAAATCCAATTAGAAAACAGCACACTATCTAATTTGCGCGGACCGTTCATTCATAATATCAGTGGAAAAATTAAAATAACAAGTATTGTTTCCCACTCAACATAGGTATTGACACTTCTTAATGGTACCCTTAAAGGAATAGGTAACAATTCCACTTACAAGGTCTAACACGAAAACAATACAACATTAGACACTATTTACACTGAAAACAAATTAATCCAAATCTGTTATTGACTTTGGAGATTTTGAGATACCAACGGAGATCTCGCCATTTTTGGACTGTCGCATAGACCTACACAAACGTCAGATCAGATGTTATGTCTATGGCCGTGAAACGAACGCTGAACTACTTGTGGTTTGATGCAAATGGTCTACTGCCGCCACTCTCTGTTCTATGCTCTCGACCATCCGCCAGCACGGATATCCATGTACAGCAAGCTCAAACTGAATTAATTCAAATTAAAGAGAACATTTCTCTGATTTATCTCTAGTGTCATTTCGACATAGACGTCTTCATAAGAAGCCGTGAAAATGTGGAGGTCAACAAGGCAACATTGCATGAGTATTAGGGTCAGTAGGGTGGTGTTTATTTGATGATAGGGTCATGTTTGAATCATCTAAAATTCGAATAAAAGACGGTGAAATTTATTCATTGTATTTTTATTCAGTGAATCTACATATACATACAGAGTGTAACAGCCAAATGGAATAAATTCGATAACGAATAAATGAGGGCGTGGCCAATACCAACTTTCTTATTACATTCTTATGACATTATTATGTACCTAAAATTAAGTGTGACCTTAGACAAAGGAGAGTGTGACACTCATATGGTTTCAACTTCCAATGGACGGCATCTATTATGTCTTTTGAGATTTCTTTTATCACTTGCCGAAGAATCACAAAATTGACACTGATATTGCCTCAATTTTAAATGAGCAGAATCTATGTGTGCTTCGAGTAATCCTTTTCTACTGGAGGAATAATCACAATGCTTACACTACAATGGTCTCCATTTCAAATGAACAGCTTCTATATGTCTTTTGAGATTACTCTTCTGATTTGCTGAATAATCACAAAGATGACATTTGTATTGTTTCAATTTCAAATGAACAGTGTCTATATGGATTTTGAGATCTCTTTTCTGACTTGCTGAGTAATCACAGAGGTGACACTGATGTTGTTTCAAGTTCAAATGAACAGAATCTATGTGTCTTTTGAGATGTTCGTTTCTATTGGTGGAATATTCACATTCTTGACACTTGTGCTGTTTCAAGTTCAAATGAACAGTGTCTATATGGATTTTTAGATCTCTTTTCTGACTTGCTGAGTAATCACAGAGGTGACACTGATGTTGTTTCAAGTTCAAATGAACAGAATCTTTGTGTCTTTTGAGATGTCCCTTCCGACTTGCTGAATAATCACAAAGATGGCATTTGTATTGTTTCAACTTCAAATGAACAGTGTCTATATGGATTTTTAAATCTCCTTTCTGACTTGCTGAATAATCACAGAGGTGACACTTGTGTTGTTTCAATTTCAAATGAACAGTGTCTATATGGATTTTGAGATCTCTTTTCTGACTTGCTGAGTAATCACAGAGGTGACACTGATGTTGTTTCAAGTTCAAATGAACAGAATCTATGTGTCTTTTGAGATGTCCTTTTCTACTGGTGGAATAATCACATTCATGACACTTGTATTGTTTCCAGTTCAAATGGACGGAATCTATATGCAATTCGAGGTTTCCTTTGTGGCCAGCAGTAAAATCACACAAATGACATTGGTGTTGTTTCAATTTCAAATGAACAGCGTCTTTGTGTGCTTTGAGATATCCTGGTGATTTTAAATGAATAGCATCTATATGAATTTTGAGATCTCCTTTACGACTTGTAGAATAATCACATTGCAGACACTTGTGTTGTTTCAACTTCAAATGAATGGCATCTATATGTCTTTTTAGATTTCTTTTATCACTTGCCGAAGAATCACAAAATTGACACTGATATTGCCTCAATTTTAAATGAGCAGAATCTATGTGTACTTCAAGTAATCCTTTTCTACTGGCGGAATAATCACAGAGGTGACACTGATGTTGTTTCAAGTTCAAATGAACAGAATCTATGTGTCTTTTGAAATGTGATTTTATACTGGTGGAATATTCACATTCTTGACACTTGTGCTGTTTCATGTTCAAATGACCAAAATCTATATGTCTTTTGAGATGTCTCTTCTGATTTGCTGAATAATCACAAAGATGGCATTTGTATTGATTCAACTTCAAATGAACAGTGTCTATATGGATTTTTAAATCTCCTTTCTGACTTGCTGAATAATCACAAAGGTGACACTGATGTTGTTTCAAGTTCAAATGAACAGAATCTATGTGTCTTTTGAAATGTGCTTTTATACTGGTGGAATATTCACATTCTTGACACTTGTGCTGTTTCAAGTTCAAATGACCAAAATCTATATGTCTTTTGAGATGTCTCTTCTGATTTGCTGCATAATCACAAAGATGGCATTTGTATTGTTTCAACTTCAAATGAACAGTGTCTATATGGATTTTTAAATCTCCTTTCTGACTTGCTGCATAATCACAGAGGTGACACTGATGTTGTTTCAAGTTCAAATGAACAGAATCTATGTGTCTTTTGAAATGTGCTTTTATACTGGTGGAATATTCACATTCTTGACATTTGTGCTGTTTCAAGTTCAAATGACCAAAATCTATATGTCTTTTGAGATGTCTCTTCTGATTTGCTGAATAATCACAAAGATGGCATTTGTATTGTTTCAACTTCAAATGAACAGTGTCTATATGGATTTTTAAATCTCCTTTCTGACTTGCTGAATAATCACAGAGCTGACACTGATGTTGTTTCAAGTTCAAATGAACAGAATCTATGTGTCTTTTGAGATGTGCTTGTCTACTGGTGGAATATTCACATTCTTGACACTTGTGCTGTTTCAAGTTCAAATGGACGGAATCTATATGCAATTTGAGGTTTCCTTTGTGGCCTGCAGTAAAATCGGCTTCCGATTTATTAATGGAATCAAAATTGTCTATATATTCATGTCTTTCATAAACGTTTTCTCCATCGATGAATTGTTCAGTGATGTCAACATCTTCCGTCTTTTGAATTTTGAAGGAGTCCACACTGCAAAAAAAATCAGTAAGGAACTAGCAAGGAATCATGAAGTAACAGTTCAGTGTTCGGTAAAAAAAATGGTCTAGCTTTGTATGAGAAAGAATAAGATAGAACAGGTGAACTTACATACAGGAAAGTTACACTCATTCCATTCAAATTGGATCCACAAGATCATTAAAAATGCAGTTTTCCACATACAACTTTCGATTACACTTTCCACGATCGAAGAATTTAACAGAAAGCAATTATCAAAATAGTTCATAAACACTCACCCATAAACACCAATATTTTCTTTATCATTCCTTTTAAGTACTTGATCGTTATCCATAATGCACTGCTCAGTGATGTCGACTCCTATTTCTGCCTTTTCGAATGTATCGCCACCCAAACGGAAAAATAAATTCACGTCTTTTATCTAATATGAGTTAACCTCGAAAACTTTAACTTAAATGAATTTAGAATTTAATTAAAAACTCGTTGGTATTTCTATGATTAAAAGCGTTCAACTCAAACATGTGCTCTGTGATTATACCAGAGACAAATAAATTTGAAATGTGGCAATCACAGAACAGCAATGCAATTCTCCGACTTCTTTGAGTGTAAGCAGCATATGTTCTGTGAGTGTAATCAGCTTCTAATCTCTTCGCTGATAGGGCATGTTCTGTGCTCTAGTGTCATTTCGAATAAAAAATGTCTTTATAAGAAGCCGTGAAAAGGTGGAAGTAAACAAGGCAACATTGCAAGAGTGGTAGGGTAGTGTTTATTTGTTGATAGTCGTGTTTGAATCGTCTATAATTCAAATGAAAGACGGTGAAATTTATTTGTTATATATTTATTCAATAAATCTACAAATACATAGAAGTGACGTTATTACGTACCTAAAATTGAAGTATAAAAAATTTAAAGTTTTCTGGAAAATCAGGTCGTCTGCAGATATTCCTCACTGGAAGAAGTAATTTGGATCGGTACATTCTAAATGTTTTCTCAGACTTGCTATCTGCTTTGCAGAATAATCACATTTGTGACACTTTTATGGTTTCAACTTCAAATGAATGGCATCTATATGTCTTTCGAGAGTTCTTTTTTCACTTGCAGAATAGTCACAAAAGTGACACTGATATTGCCTCAATTTCAAATGAACAGAATCAATATGTCTTTCGAGACTCCCTTTCCAACTTGCAGAATAATCACATTCCGGACACTTGAATTGTTTCAATTTCAAATGAACGAAATCTATATGCACTTTGAGATTCCCTTTCCAACTTGCAGAATAATCACATTCGTGACACTTATATGGTTTCAACTTCAAATGAACGGCATTTATATGTCTTTCGAGAGTTTTTTTATCACTTGCAGAATAATCACAATATTGACACTGATATTGCATCGATTTCAAATGAATTGCTTCTATATGTCTTTCGAGATTCCCTTTCCAACTTGCAGAATAATCACATTCGGGACAGTTGAATTGCTTCAGTTTCAAATGAACGGTATCTATATGTTCTTTGAGATTTGCTCTCCGACCTGCAGAATAATCACATTCATGACACTGATATTGCTCCAATTTTAAATGATGGACAGTGTCTATATGTATCTTGAGAGATCCTTTCTGACTTGCGGAATAATCACAAAGGTGACACTGGTTTTCCTTCAAGTTCAAATGAACAGCATCTAAGTGTGCTTTGAGATATCCTTTTCTACTTGCAGAATAATCACAATGCTGACACTGGTATTGCTTCAATTTCAAATGAACAGCATCTATATGCAATTTGAGATTTCCTTTTTGACTTGCAAGAAAATCGCATTCATGGCACTGATATTGCTTCAATTTTAAATGGACAGAGTCTATATGTCTTTTGAGAGTTACTTTCCGACTAAAAGAATAATCACAAAGGTGACACTGATGTTGTTTCAAGTTCAAATGAACAGCATCTATGTGTGCTTTGAGATGACCTTTGTCATTTGCTGAATAATCACATTCTTGACAATTGAACTGCTTCAATTTCAAATGAACAGAATCTATGTGTTTTTTGAGACGAACATTCCGATTGGCTGAATAATCACAAATGTGACACCTGTGTTGCTTCAATTTTAAATGAACAGTATTCATATGTGCCTTCAGATATTCTTGCCGATTTGCAGAATAATCACATTGGTCACATGTGAAGGGCTTCAAGTTTCGATGAACGCAATCTATATGTCTCCTAAGCTTTTGTTTCTCGCTGGCAACATAATCACATTCGGGACACTTGTGTTGCTTCAATTTTAAATGAACATAATCTATATGTCTTTTCAGATTATGTTTCTGATTCGCAGAATAATTACACTCATGACACTTGTGCTGTTTCATTTTCAAATGAACAGAATCTATATGTCTTTTGAGATCTTTTTTTTCAGAGGCAGCAAAACCACATTCATGACACTTGGATGGTTTCAATTTTAAATGAACAGAATTTATATGACTCCTGAGATGTACGTTCCAACTTGCTGCATGATCACAAAGGTGGCACTGGTATTGCTTTAGTTTTAAACGAACAGCCTCTATAGGTTTTTTCAAATTCCCATTGTGACTTGAAGAATGATCAGAATGATGACATTCGTAATTTTCCACATACAATTGATCTGTTACATCTTCTGTCTCAGGCTTTTTGTCACTCATACTGAAAACAGAACAACTAATAAGATTGCTATTGTGGCGTTTGACTTCTAAGTTCATTTAATCTCACAAATCCTCCACCAAACTGGGATATTCGAAACATAAAACAATTTAAACCCCTCATTTTGAGAAAATTTTTCAAATATTTCATATTGATTCATTGAAATTTGAGATACTCACCAAATATCGGCTTCCGATTTATTGATGGAATCAAAATTGTCTATATATTCTTGTCTTTCATAAACGTTTTCTCCATCAATGAATTGTTCAGTGATGTCAACGTCTTCCGTCTTTTGAATTTTAAAGGAGTCCACACTGCAAAAAATAAATAAATCAGGATGGAACTAGAAAGGAATCATGAAGTAACAGTTCAGTATTCGGTAAAAAAAATGGCTTAGCTTTGTATGAGAAAGAATAAGATCTAACAGATGAACTTACATACGGGAAAGTTAAACTCATTCTAAATTAATTGGATACTCAAGATCATTAAAAATGCTGTTTTCCAAATACAATTTTCGATTACCCTTTCCACTATCGGAAAATTTAGCAGAAAGCAATTATCGAAATAGTTCATGAACACTCACCCATAAAAACCAATATTTTCTTTATCATTCCTTTTAAGTACTTGATCGTTATCCATAATGCACTGCTCAGTGATGTCGACTTCTATTATTTCTGCCTTTTCGAATGTATCGTCACCCAAACGGAAAAATAAATTCACGCGTTACCTCGAAAATTTTAACTTAAAGGAAGTGTCAGTGTCAACACTGTCAACCTAACTTTGGTTAGGTTATCTCACCGAACATCTTTCAAAAGAAAGTGCCATTTCGAATTGACGTCTTTATAAGAAGCCGTGAAAATGTGGAAGTAAACAAGGCAACATTGCAAGAGTGTTGGGGTAGTGTTTATTTGTTGAGTCATGTTTGAATCGTCTATAATTCAAATGAAAAACGGTGAAATTTATTTATTATATATTTATTCAATAAATCTACATATACATATAAGTGACATTATTATGTACCTAAAATTAAAGTATACAAAATTTATCGTTTTCAGAAAAAATCAGGTCATCTGCAGATATTCCTCATTGGAAGAAGTAATTTGGATGGGTACATTCTAAATGCTTTCTCAGACTTGCTATCTGCTTTGCAGAATAATCACATTCGTGACACTTTTATGGTTTCAACTTCAAATGAACGGCATCTATATGTCTTTCGAGAGTTCTTTTTTCACTTGAAAAATAGTCACAAAATTGACACTGATATTGCCTCAATTTCAAATGAACAGAATCAATATGTCTTTCGAGACTCCCTTTCCAACTTGCAGAATAATCACATTCGGGACAGTTGAATTGCTTTAGTTTCAAATGAACGGTATCTATATGTTCTTTGAGATTTGCTCTCCGACCTGCAGAATAATCACATTTTTGACACTTGTACTGTTTCAATTTTAAATGGATGGAATCTATGTGTTTTTTGAGATTTGTTTTGCGATCTGTAGCATAATCACATTCATGACACTGCTTCAATTTTAAATAATGGACACTGTCTATATGTATCTTGAGAGATCCTCTTTGATTTGCTGAATAATCACAAAGGTGACACTGATGTTGTTTTAAGTTCAAATGAACAGCATCTACGTGTCTTTTGAGATATCCTTTTCTACTTGCAGAATAATCACATTGCTGACACTTGAATTGTTTCAATTTCAAATGAACAGAATTGATATGTTCTTTGAGACATCCTTTCTGATATGCTGAATAATCACAAAGATGACACTGATGTTGTTTCAACTTCAAATGAACAGAATCTATGTGTTTTTTGAGAGTTCCTTTGTTACATGCTGAATAATCACACTGATTACACTTATGTTGCTTCAATTTTAAATGGACAGAGTCTGTATGTCTTTTGAGAGCTACTTTCTTACTAAAAGACTTATCACAAAGTGGACACTGATGTTGTTTCAAGTTCAAATGAACAGCATCTATGTGTTTTTTGATACTTCCTTTCTCGCTTGCAGAATAATCACATTCTTGACAATTGAACTGCTTCAATTTCAAATGAACAGAATTTATGTGTTTTTTGAGATGACCATTCCGATTGGTGTAATAATCACAAATGTGACACCTGTGTTGCTTCGATTTTAAATGAACAGTATTCATATGTACCTTCAGATGTTCTTGCCGATTTGTAGAATAATCACATTGGTCACATGTGAAGGGCTTCAAGTTTCGATGAAGGCAATCTATATGTCTTCTAAGCTTTTGTTTCTCGTTGGCAACATAATCACATTCAGGACACTTGTGTTGCTTCAATTTCAAATGAACAGAATCTATATGTCTTTTGAGATCTTTTTTTTCAGAGGCAGCGAAATCACATTCATGACACTTGGATGGTTTCAATTTTAAATGACCACAATCTATATGACTCCTGAGATGTACGTTCCGACTTGCTGCATGATCACAAAGGTGGCACTGGTATTGCTTTAGTTTTAAACGAACAGCCTCTATAGGTCTTTTCAAATTCCCATTGTGACTTGAAGAATGCTGACATTCGTAGTTTTCCACATACAATTGATCTGTTACATCTTCTGTCTCATGCTTTCTATCACTCATACTGAAAATGAACAACTAATTAGATTGCTATTGTGGCGTTTTTTTCAGACTCTGAATTCATTTAATCACACAAGTCTTCCACCAAACTGGGATATTCGAAACACAAAACAATTTAAACCCCTCATTTTGAGAAATTTTTTTCATATTGATTCGTCGAAATTTGAGATACTCACCAAATGTCGGCTTCCGATTTATCGATGGAATCAAAATTGTCTATATATTCTTGTCTTCCATAAACGTTTTTTCCATCACTGAATTGTTCAGTGATGTCAACATCTTCAGTCTTTTGAATTTTAAAGGAGTCCACACTGCAAAAAATAAATAAATCAGGCTGGAACTAGAAAGGAATCATGAAGTAACAGTTCAGTATTCGGTAAAAAAAAATGGATTAGCTTTGTATGAGAAAGAATAAGATCTAACAGATAAACTTACATACGGGAAAGTTAAACTCATTCTAAATTAATTGGATACTCAAGATCATTAAAAATGGTGTTTTCCAAATACAATTTTCGATTACCCTTTCCACGAACGAAAAATTCAACAGAAAGCAATTATCGAAATAGTTTGTAAGTAGAATTCATAAACACTCACCCATAAATTTCGGATCTAACACCAACTTCAATATTTTCTTCATTGTCATTGCTTTTAAGGACTTGATCGTTATCCATAATGCACTGCTCAGTGATGTCGACTCCTATTATTTCAATTCCTGCCTTTTCGAATTTATAGTCACCCAAACGGAAAAATAAATTCACGTCTTTAATCTTGCACGCGTTACCTCGAAAACTTTAACCTTTAACCTGTGCTTTAACTTAAATGAAGCGTTCAAGTTGTCAGTGTCAACACTGTCAACCTAACCTAGGTTAGGTTATCTCACAGAACATCTTTCAAATGAACCACAGAACACAAGATAATTCAACACCATAGAGATTAATCAAATTTGAGCATATTCTGTCCACAGAATTGCTAATTATTATTCTTATATATGTGTTCTGTGACACACACCCTCATAATAACGAACGCAGTAAATTAGATTTGAAATGTGGCAATGCAATTCTTCGAGTGTGCAAATTTTATGAGTAATAACTTCATTTAATTTAGTTGGAAGTTATTTTTGCTATTCAAAGTTTTTAATCAATTGAATAAAAGATTTCGAAAACAAATTTCCGTATCCCCTATCAGATTTCCCTAATTTCCTTCAAATTCTTTGTAGAATTTCGATCCAATGAGAAGGGAAAAGCCAATTCATACACTTATATTTATAAACTCGACAATATACTGTTAATAATATCATTGTTTAAGGACAATGATAATACATATAAAAAATACATTAATCCACTGAAAGTCTCCACGAATTCAAAGAAAACACCATCAGTTTCACATCTTGCGACAGGTTGAAAACAAGTGCTACTTCTTCGGAAATGGATGAAATTTAAATTTTTATTTCTACAGTATCTTGAATCATTTTTAAACTGTTTATAGAAATATCTCATCTTTGAGAAAAGCTATTAAACGAAACAAAGACTCCAGCGAAATCCTCATTGGATTCGAAAAACTTTTTGGTGGGGATTATTCCCATCCATTGATGAAAACATAAGAAAACAAAAATTTGTAGCTTCCAATGAAGACCTTCGTGACATCTAATATTTTCACTCATTAGAATTAAAGCTTTCAAGTGGACGTTGAATCATACCGAAAAAAAGGGAAGTGATTTTTAGGCATTTTTGAACAGTTGGTCAAAGGATAGGGCATTCAATAACCAACATTTAAAATTCATGTCTAGTGTCATTTCGAATAAAAAACGTCTTTATAAGAAGCCGTGAAAATGTGGAAGTAAGCAAGGCAACATTGCAAGAGTGGTAGGGTAGTGTTTATTTGTTGATAGAGTCATGTTTGAATCGTCGAATTCAAATGAAAGACTGTGAAATTTATTTATTATATATTTATTCAATAAATCTACATATACTTATAAGTGACATTATTATGTACCTAAAATTAAAGTATACAAAATTTAACGTTTTCTGGAAAATCAGGTCATCTGCAGATATTCCTCACTGGAAGAAGTATTTTGGATGGGTACATTCGAAATGCTTTCTCAGACTTGCTATCTTCGTTGCAGAATAATCACATTTGTGTCACTTATATGGTTTCTACTTAAAATGAACGTCATCTATATGTCCTTTGAGAGTTCTTTTATTACTCGCAACATAATCACAAAATTGACACTGATATTCCTTCAATTTCAAATGAACAGCTTTTATGTGTCTTTGGAGGTTTCGTTTCCCAGCTGTTAAATACTCACACTGCTGGCACTTGTGTTGTTTCAACTTTGAATGAACGGCATCTATATGTCCTTTGAGATTTCCATTCTGACTGGCTGAATAATCACAAAGATGACACTGATGTTGCTTCAATTTGAAATGAACACTTTCTATATGTTTTTTGAGATGGTCTGTCCGACTTGCAGAATAATCACATTTGTGACACTTGCGTTGTTTCAATTTCAAATGGACAGATTCTATATGTACTTTGAGATGTCCTTTCTGACCTGCTGAATAATCACAAAGATGACACTTGTGTTGCATCAATTTTAAATGAACAGAATCTAAATGTTTTTTGAGACTTCTTTTCTGACTTGCAAAATAATCACAAAGATGACACTTGTGTTGTTTCAATTTTAAATGGATAGAATCTACATGTGCTTTGAGGTTTCTTTTCACACTTGAAGCAAAATCACATTGGTCACATGTGAAGGGCCTCAAGTTTAGATGAACGCAATCTATATGTCTCCTAAGCTTTTGTTTCTCGAAGGCAGCATACTCACATTCTTGACACTTGTGTTGCTTCAATTTTAAATGAACAGAATTTATATGATTCCTGAGATGTACGTTCCAGCTTGTGGCATGATCACAAAGCTGGCACTGGTATTGCTTCAGTTTTAAATGAACAGCCTCTATATGTTTTTTTAAATTTCCTTTGTGACTTGAAGAATGATCACAAAGATGACATTTGTAGTTTTTCACACACAATGGATCTGTTACATCTTCTGTCTCATGCTTTTTGTCACTCATACTGAAAACAGAACAAATAATTAGATTGCTATTGTGGCATTTGTTTCAAACTCTAAATTCAGTTAATCTCACAAATCTTCCACCAAAATGGAATATTCAAAACATAAACCATTGAAACCCCTCATTTTGAGATATTTTTTTCATATTGATTCATTAAAATTTGAGATACTCACCAAATGTCGGCTTCCAATTTATTGATGGAATCAAAATTGTCTATATATTCTTGTCTTTCATAAACGTTTTCTCCATCAATGAATTGTTCAGTGATGTCAACATCTTCCGTCTTTTGAATTTTGAAGGAGTCCACACTGTAAAAAAATAAATAAATCAGACTGGAACTAGAAAGGAATCATGAAGTAACAGTTCAGTATTCGGTAAAAAAAAATGGCTTAGCTTTGTATGAGAAATAATAAGATCTAACAGATGAATTTACATATGGGAAAGTTAAACTCATTCTATGTAAGGGATAGTGAGGTTGTAAGTCTCACTTCTCTGGATTTGACTATTCAGTGTAGTGAATTGATTAAGAAGAAACTGAAGAATCGTTTATTACATATTCGTACATCTATTTATATAGAATCTAAAATTACGTCACTACCTAATTACTTAATGCTAGTCAGCGAGTGCAGGGTCCGTCCAATGACCGTAATATTTAGGCCAGGTCCTCATGAAATATTGCAATTCGGCAAAAGGTGCCGAATTACAGTTGAGTGTGCTCATCAATATTGAACCCTGTCTGATCGTTCTATTATATGAATATCAGACATTCTATATTGATTGGATACTCAAGATCATTAAAAGTGCTGTTTTCCAAATAGAATTTTCGATTAACCTTTCCATGATCGAGAAATTTGGTAGAGAGCAATGTAAGTAGAATTCATAAACACTCACCCATAAATTTCGGATCTAACATCAACTTCAATATTTTCTTCATTGTCATTGCTTTTAAGAACTTGATCGCTATCCATAATGCACTGCTCAGTGATGTCGACTCCTATTATTTCTGCCTTTTCGAATGTATCGTCACCCAAACGGAAAAATAAATTCACGCGTTACCTCGAAAATTTTAACTTAAATGAAGTGTCAGTGTCAGCACTGTCAACCTAACTTTGGCTAGGTTATCTCACAGATCATCTAAATCACAGAACATAGAAAAACGTTCAACCACAGAACACATATATCGTTCAACCAAAGACCAAGACCATAGAACATATAATATAGCAAGCCGTGAATCGACCAAAAAAAGAAAGTGCCATTTCGAATAGACGTCTTTATAAGAAGCCGTGAAAATATGGAAGTAAATAAGGCAACATTGCAAGTGCGGTAGGGTAGTGTTAATTTGTTGATAGAGTCATGTTTGAATCGTCGAATTCAAATGAAAGGCGGTGAAATTTATTTATTATATATTCATTCAATAAATCTACTTATATACATAAAAGTGACATTATTATGTACCTAAAATTGAAGTATAAAAAAATGTATCGTTTTCTGGAAAATCAGGTCATCTGCAGATATTCCTCACTGGAAGAAGTAATTTGGATGGGAACATTCTAAATGCTTTCTCAGACTTGCTATCTGCTTTGCAGAATAATCACATTCGTGACACTTTTATAGTTTCAACTTCAAATGAACGGCATCTATATGTCTTTCGAGAGTTCTTTTTTCACTTGAAAAATAGTCACAAAATTGACACTGATATTGCCTCAATTTCAAATGAACAGAATCAATATGTCTTTCGAGACTCCCTTTCCAACTTGCAGAATAATCACATTCGGGACAGTTGAATTGCTTCAGTTTCAAATGAACGGTATCTATATGTTCTTTGAGATTTGCTCTCTGACCTGCAGAATAATCACATTTTTGACACTTGTACTGTTTCAATTTTAAATGGATGGAATCTATGTGTTTTTTGAGATTTGCTTTGCGATCTGTACCATAATTACATTCATGACACTGATATTGTTTCAATTTTAAATAATGGACACTGTCTATATGTATCTTGAGAGATCCTCTCTGACTTGCTGAATAATCACAAAGATGACACTGATGTTGTTTTAAGTTCAAATGAACAGCATCTATGTGTTTTTTGAGATATCCTTTTCTACTTGCAGAATAATCACATTGCTGACACTTGAATTGTTTCAATTTCAAATGAACAGAATTGATATGTTCTTTGAGACATCCTTTCTGATTTGCTGAATAATCACAAAGGTGACACTGATGTTGTTTCAAGTTCAAATGAACAGCATCTATATGAGTTTTGAGAGTTCCTTTTTTACTTGCTGAATAATCACACTGATTACACTTATGTTGCTTCAATTTTAAATGGACAGAGTCTGTATGTCTTTTGAGAGCTACTTTCTCGCTTGCAGAATAATCACATTCTTGACAATTGAACTGCTTCAATTTCAAATGAACAGAATTTATGTGTTTTTTGAGATGACCATTCCGATTGGTTGAATAATCACAAATGTGACACCTGTGTTGCTTCAATTTTAAATGAACAGTATTCATATGTGCCCTCAGATATTCTTGCCGATTTGCAGAATAATCACATTGGTCACATGTGAAGGGCTTCAAGTTTCGATGAAGGCAATCTTTATGTCTTCTAAACTTTTGTTTCTCGCTGGCAACACAATCACATTCTGGACACTTGTGTTGCTTCAATTTCAAATGAACAGAATCTATATGTCTTTTCAGATTATGTTTCTGATTCGTAGAATAATTACACTCATGACACTTGTGCTGTTTTATTTTCAAATGAACAGAATCTATATGTCTTTTGAGATCTTTTTTTTCAGAGGCAGCGAAATCACATTCATGACACTTGGATGGTTTCAATTTTAAATGAACAGAATTTATATGATTCCTGAGATGTACGTTCCAGCTTGTGGCATGATCACAAAGCTGGCACTGGTATTGCTTCAGTTTTAAATGAACATAATCTATATGTTTTTTTAAATTTCCTTTGTGACTTGAAGAATGATCACAAAGATGACATTTGTAGTTTTTCACACACAATGGATCTGTTCCATCTTCTGTCTCATGCTTTTTGTCACTCATACTGAAAACAGAACAAATAATTAGATTGCTATTGTGACATTTGTTTCAAACTCTAAACTCAGTTAATTTCACAAATCTTCTACAAAACTGGGATATTCGAAATGTAAAACAATTTGAATCCCACATTTAGAGAAGAAAGTTTTTTTCCAATTTTTTCATATTGATTCATTGAAAATTGAGATACTCACCAAATATCGGCTCCCGATTTATTAATGGAATCAAAATTGTCTATATATTCTTGTCTTTTATAAACGTTTTCTCCATCAATGAATTGTTCAGAGATGTCAACATCTTCCGTCTTTTGAATTTTGAAGGAGTCCACACTGCAAAAAATAAATGAATCAGACTGGAACTAGAAAGGAATTATGAAGTAACAGTTCAGTAGTCGGTAAAAAACTGGCTAGAACTATATATAACCTCACCTTCCATACGTAACTTTGGGATTTTTTTTTTGTAAAAACTGAGAGGATTGCATACTTTTCGTTTACATTTTCGTAATCTGGGACCCAAACTTGGTGAGTACAAATTTTTTCACGTCTCCAACACGGTTCTTTCAGTTCTAAATAATTACCAAAAAGTTTAACTTGAGAAAGAATAAGATAGAACCGGTGAACTTACATACATGCGGGAAAGTTACACTCATTCCATTCCAGAATTGGATACTCAAGATCATTAAAAATGCTTTTTTCTACATACAATGTTCGATTACACTTTCCACGATCGAAGAATTTAACAGAAAGCAATTATCGAAATAGTTCGTGAGTAGAATTCATAAACACTCACCCATAAATTTCGGATCTAACACCAACTTCAATATTTTCTTTATCATCATTGCTTTTAAGGACTTGATCGCTATCCATTATGCACTGCTCAGTGATGTCGACTCCTATTATTTCTGCCTTTTCGAATGTATCGTCACCCAACGAAAAATTAAATTCACGTTGTTCACGTCTTTCACCCAACACCATTTACCTCGAAAATTTTAACTTGAATGAAGTGTCAGTGTCAACACTGTCAACTTAACTTTGGTTAGGTCAGAGACTCTGGTTAGGTTATCTCATAGAACATCTTTCAAATGAACCACGGAACATAAGATTTTTCATCACTCATCAGTCCACAGAATAAATACTTGTTATTCTATGGCCAGAAGCGGCTCAGCCGCCTCTTGATAAGCTTGAAATGTGGCAATGCAATTCTTCAACTTAATAAAAATAACTGTAATTTATAATTATCTGGAAAGTGTTTTGATTCGAATACAATATGTATATTCATTTTATAAACTTAACAGAGACAACTTGTCACTGCACTTACTTATCTCTAGAACTTAATTCTTATCGGCATCTAAATGTTTTCTGTGCCGGGTTTGTCATTTTGTGGTATGTTTGCATGAAAATAAAGAACATTCAAAACAATCATTTATTTTTATAATTTTTATTGAATTCCTCGTGATCGATCCAATAAGAAGGGAAAAAACCAACTTGTACACCAAAATTTCATAAACTCGACACTGCACTGTCTATAATACATTAATTCACTGAAATTCTTTACAAAATCATCACGAGATCAATTTCACATTTCATGACAACATAATAGAGTCGCCCTTCTTACTTGAAGATACAATGGCAAAGTTGGCACTTGTGTCATTTCAAATGAACAGAATGAATATGTTTTTTGAGATCTCCTTTGTTATGTGCAGAATAATCACATTGCCGACACTTGCGTGTCCTCAATTTCAAATGAATAGCTTCTACATGTTTTTTGAGAGTACCTTTCTCGCTCGCAGAATAATCACAAATGTGACACTTGTGAGGTTTCAATTTCAAATGAACAGTATCAATATGACTTTTTAGATGTCCGAGCTGACTTGCGGCATAATCACAAAGATGACATTTGTGTTGTTTCAATTTCAAATGAACAGTGTCTATATGTTTTTTGAGATTTGCTTTCTTATGTGCAGAATGCTCACATTGCGGACACTTGTGTTGTTTCAATTTCAAATGAACAGCTTCTATATGGCATTTGAGACTTCCTTTCTCGCTTGCAGAATAATCACATTGGTGACACTGGTATTGCTTCAATTTCAAATGAACAGTATCAATATGAACTTTAACGGTGGGTTTCACAAAGCGTAATCACCGGTGATTCGAGCTTGATCCCGGAATCAACTCGATTTGACAGTTCAAAAATCAAATTTGAACATCGAATCAAGCCGTTGATTCGATGTCTAAATATTTGCGGTGATTTCGCAATCAACGGCAGTTGATTCGCGATCAAGGGTAAAATGGGTTTCACAAAGCTTTTTCAAATTTTGATTCTCGATCAACGTCCCTTGACAGAAGAAATATTTGATTGTAGAATTTTGGGCGATCAAGCTGATTTTCACTGGAATGAAAACAATATTGTGAATGAATTTTCCAATGATGCCTCCATTTTCTACAATTTTTCCAACCAGAAATCATCAAAATGAAGGCATATCCTCGTTTTATTCGAAAAAAATCGAATTCAAACACCGTTAACGGAATTCTTGAGAGAAATGTATCTACACTCATAGGTCCATTATACAAATAGGGCAATCAGGAATCAGATGGATAGAATGCAATGTATATTGTATGCAGAATAATACAAGACATCAAAAATCAATCAACTGGAGTTGATTTATATTCCTGCCATAATATGTACCTATCCATCCTCTTAAAATGGTTAACCGAACATGTTTGCTGCAATTTTCAGTGAATTTATAGTTTTGGATACATGCTCCCACAACCAGAAAACTTAATCATTAGTAATATCATTGTATGAACAAGAGTAATATCCATATTGGACAAGTTGAACAGAATTTTCTGACGACACAAGTAAAGGACATATTGGTTGCTTAATATCTTCAACGAAGGGTGCTACAGGAACTATTACCTATTGATTTTCACTGAAACATTGAATACAGTTCCTACTGCATACAATTATGACTAGATTTCTACCAAAATGTATTGCAGCCTTGTGATCCAGAAATAAATTGACATTACGTTACCTGTATTGGACTTTACAAGGTTGTTCTTCGAAACAATGATTGATGAATCATTATCATTCAAATATAAGCAAACTGTATTTTATGATTAGTATTTCTCTATTCAATATGTGGGGAATTTAAATAATCCTCAATAAAAAAATGAAGCCTCATAATATTAATTTACTTGAAGAAAATTTAAAACGAGTTGGTAAATATTCAATACTGTCTTTATTATCCAATTTACATTCTTTGTATTGCAAATTAATTATAAACAATGATATACTCGAAATCCAACAAAAATTAAGCTTCATTAATTAACCGAGAAATCATTTCCACTGTCTTGAACCATACCATCCAGTATCGTTGGCCCCTTATGATTATTTCTTGTAAATCAATAATAATGGATTTAATTATGTATCTTGAATACTTGTCCATGTATTATGACATTATACTTTTTTTGATATAATCATGAAATTACCATCAAAATAGTTTGTTTTTTCACTTCGAATCTCAAAATCTGAAAACTATAAAATTTATTAAGAAATGAGAATACTACTTCTTACATGCAACTACCTTCATTTCATTTAGCACATTTCTTTGTGAGCAATTACATTGTGCTGTGAATGTAAACAAACCATAACACAGGAAATATACAAATATATGTTTGTTTATCATAATAGATATTACTTCTTCTACTGTACAAGGTGCATAATTCTGTATGTTGTTAATGCAGTTCCAGGATTCCTCATAATTCTACATAGTTTTGTTATGTTTTTCCTCACGTTTCATTGTGTTTCTGAAATAGAAAAATAAAGCAATAACAATAATGTAGGTTATGGACATATCACAAGAATACGCTTTTTACTTACGATTTCGTTAGGGAAAATGTCTTATGCTTCCCATAACTGCATTTTTCGTCCATAATTTTATCTACTTGAAGAATTGCACCTTCATACAACAACAATATTCAATTTATACGTCCGCTGAATTTGTCAGCAATCAATCCTACGATGACGTATATGAGGCTATGAGCTCAGTTACGCTCGAGAAATCTCGAAATACGCGGCGTTGTCGGATTCAAACCTCAATCAGTTGATCGTTGTTTCTGATGGTTCGAATTTCGTTTGTGAAACCGGATCAGCGTTGATTCGATGTTCAAATTTTGATTCGAGATCAACTGATTTCAACCTTTGTGAAACCCACCGTTAGACTTACGTTCTGACTTGCCGCATAATCACAAAATTGACACTGATATTGCTTCAATTTCAAATGAACAGCATCTGTATGAGCATTGACACTTGCTTTATAATTTGAAGAATACTCACAGTGGAGACACTTGTGTTGTTTCAAATTCAAATGAACAGAATTTATGTGTTGTTTGAGAGTTCCTTTCTGACTTGCAGAATAATCACATTGCTGGCACTTATGTTGCTTCAATTTCAAATGAACAGCTTCTACATGTTTTTTAATATCTGCTTTCAGTTTTGTAAAATACTCGCACTGCGGACACTTGTGCAGTTTCATGTTCAATCGGTGTCTTACATCGTGTGACTCCTCCTTGTGACTTAAACTGAAAAATAAAATAACTAATTATATTGTTATAGGTTATTTTTCCGTTTATCTTATTAACATTTCAAACTTATTCATTAAAGTTGATTTGATATGAGAGTAAATGACTTTCTTCATTCAATAATGAATTTTGAGTAGAATTCAGAAATACTCACCTATAACTGTGTTCTAATTTAATATCATAAATATTCTTCTCGTCAATGAATCCTTTTTCTGTCTTTTTAACGCTGCAGAACTCCATACTGCAAGGTGAATTTATTTTTCGTATAGGATTGCACTTATCAAGAAGTAGATTTACGAGCAAAAGGTGATTCATTGACGTAGAATATACGGATTCTACATCAATGAGGTGATTTGAAAAACTCTATTTTTATTTATTTCATTTCCCAATCGAACTAACCTAAATACAGTTTCGTGTGAAACCACAGACCAACAGTTGGTCTGTGTGGTGAGAGGCACAGAACACATGGCAATAGTAGCCGGGTCATAAACGAGAGAGAGAGAAGAAGAAGATCATAAACTTTATCTATTTATTCTGTGGGTTACCCGTTTTAGGTTAGGGATGGCAAAAAAGGGGATGTTGTTCTGCATTGACGATGATATATTTAATTGATATATAATTTCCATGATACTAAAATCTTTTAGTATCATATATAAGTTCTAGGCATTGTGAGAAGGGAGCTCCTAAATTATAGTGTGTAGACAACCTGCTTTCTTCCCATATTCTCTTATTCGTCATTTTGTATACCAAAAGATCCCTTTGTTCTACATGTGAGTACATCTTCCATTGCATAGGTAACATTCTTATTTCTCGGTTCCCATTTTGTTGTGGTTGTTCAAACCCAAATCAGTGGGGCTCTATTCGATTCTATTGATAATCATCTGGACAAATGAGTATTCACCCTTGAGTTCAATCTGGTTTTCACCCTCTTAACAAACGATCAGATGATCACAAAGCCATGCCAAAAATATATGTATGAAATCCCCTTTAATGTGAAAGAGTCTTTAGGTTACAGCTCTCTTGGTTGGGTCATTACAATAACTCAGTAATAATTGCTATTGCATAAAGATTTTATTTTATCTTTCAGTATGGACTTGGACGGAGTTTCAAAAACAGAAGGGATTGACATCACTGAACAGTTCATCAATGGAAAGAACATTTATGAAAGACAAGAATACATAGCTAATTTTGATTCCGTTATCAAATCAGAACCCAATATCTGGTAAGTATTCAATTTTCAATTCAGTGACATTTCACAAGTCGATAGCAAATAAAATTTTCGAAGATGCACTGAAAAATATCATATATAAAATTAGTTAATTTTTTTCAGTATAAGTGACGAAGAGGAGTCACAAGATTCAAGACACAAATTAATTTCGAAACTGCACAAGTGTCATCTGTGCGATTACACGGCAAATGATGAAGTTCATATCAAAAGACATTTAGATTTTGTTCATTTAAAATTGAAGCAACATCAGTGTCACAAATGTGATTATTCAACAAGACATGAAGGATCTCTCAAAGTTCATGTTGATTCTGTTCATTTGAACTTGAAACCTTATCAGTGTCACCTTTGTGATTTTTCTGCAACTCAGAATGGAAATCTCCAAAAACATATAGATGGTGTTCATTTAAAATTGAGGCAATATCAGTGTCAATTTTGTGATTATGCTGCAGATCGCAAAGCTAATCTCAAAATACACATAGATTCTGTTCATTTGAATTTGAAACCTTATCAGTGTCCACTTTGTGATTTTTCTGCAACTCAGAAAGGACATCTCAAATTGCATATAGATTCTGTTCATTTGAACTTGAAACAGCACAAGTGTCAGGAATGTGAGTACTCTGCAAGTAAGAAAGGAGATCTCGAAAAACATATAGACACTGTTCATTTGAAATTGAAGAAGCACAAGTGCCAGGAATGTGACTACTCTGCAAGTCAGAAAGGAAATCTCAAAGCACATATAGATTTTGTTCATTTAAAATTGACGAAACACAAGTGTCACCTTTGTGATTATTCAGCAGGTCAGAAAGGACATCTCAAAGAACATATAGAATCTGTTCATTTTAAATTGAAACAACTCAAGTGTCACGAATGTGATTATTCTGCAAGTCGGAAAGACCATCTCAAAAAACATATAGAAGGTGTTCATTTAAAATTGAAGCAACATCAGTGTCAGCATTGTGATTATTCTGCAGGTCGGAGAGGAGTTCTCAAAGCACACATAGATGCTGTTCATTTGAAATTGAAGAAGCACAAGTGCCAGCGTTGTGATTATTCTACAAGTCACAAAGGAACTCTCAAAAAACACATAGATTCCATCCATTTAAAATTGAAACAGTACAAGTGTCAAAATGATCTCTCAAAAGACACATAAATTCTGCTCATTCAAAATCGAAGCACCACAGAGGGTCGAAAAGAACATCTTAGAAATTATATAGAATCTAGTTAAGGAGAGAGGATATCGGGACTGTTGTCCCGATATCCTCTCTCCTTAATTACATCAGTAACAGTCGAGAAAATCACAACGATATATAGAATCCATTCATTCGAATTTAAATAGTGTAAAAATACAAATTTAAAATTGATTCAATATCGTTGTAAATGCAAACCTTAAAGGTCATTCAGCATTCGTTCTTTAATTGGAGTTACTGCGAGACCTAAATCAAACAGGGAAATGAAAATAATATAATGTTAATCTTTATATCATTTTGTATTTAGAATTTATTTCTTGTCTTTGGTATTTGTATTTTTGAGGGGCATATTCGATAATAAAATGTTATTTATACAGAATGGTCGTTTTTATTCTTGTTTCTTCGTTATAGCCAGAGCGAGCTGATATTTCAGAGGAACCTTGGTCTCGTTACCATTAGGAAATTAAATATGACATTGCCACGTTGTTTCACGGTTTTCCTCTTCAAACAATGGTTTCACGTTTGGATCATAGACTTTATTTTCTATGTTCTGTGGGTTACCCCATTTTAGGTTAGGGATGGAAAAAAGGGGATATTTTCAAAGATAAAGATATCAATTGATATCATTGTATGTTTTGCATTCTAAAATTACCCTCAAGTCTTAGTCAATGGGGCTCTATTCGATTCTATTCAGATAATCAAACTGGACAAATGAGTATTCACCCTTGAGTTCAATCCGGTTTTCACCTTAATAACAAACGATCAGATTATAACAAAGCCTTGCCAAAAATATATGCATAAAATCCCCTTTAATGTAAAAGAGTCCTTAGGTTGCAGCTCTTTTGGTTGGATCATAAAGAAGTTAATTTATTTTTCAGTATGGACTTGAATAGAGTTCCGAAAACAGAAGAGATTGACATCACTGAACAGTTCATCGATGGAAAGAACATTTATGAAAGACAAGAATATGTGGATAATTTCGATTCCGTTATCAAATCAGAACCCAATATCTGGTAAGTATCCCATTTTCATTTCAGTGACATTTCACAAGTTGTTAGCAGATTAAATTTTTTAAGATGCACTGAAAAATATCATAAAGCAATTAAAATAGTTAATTTTTTTCAGTATAAGTGATAAAGAGGATGAGTCAGAAGATTCAAGACACGAATTGATTTCGAAACTGCACAAGTGTCATCTGTGCGATTACACGGCAAATGAGAAAGCTCATATTAAAAGACATTTAGATTTTGTTCATTTGAAATTGAAGGAATATCAGTGTTTCAAATGTGGATATTCTGTGAGTGAGAAGGAAAGTCTCAAATCACATATAGAGGATATTCATTTAAAATTGAAGCGATACAAGTGCCACCTATGTGATTCCGTCATGAATAATAGTTACATTCTTCGAAGACACATAGATTCTGTTCATATGAAATTGAGGCTATTCAAGTGTCAGCATTGTGATTTTTTCACCAGTAGACGAGGATTACTCAAAGCACACATAGATGCTGTTCATTTGAATTTGAAACCACATCATTGCGACCTTTGTGATTATTCAACAAGTCAGAAAGGAGATCTCAAAATCCATAAAGACACTTTTCATTTGGACTTAAATCAACATCAGTGCCAAGTTTGTGATTATTCAGCAAATATGAAAGGCGATCTCAAAAAACATATAGATTTTGTCCATTTAAAATTGAAGCGATACAAGTGCCATGAATGCAATTTTCTTGCCACTCAGAAAGGAAATCTCAAAACACATATTAATTCCATCCATTTGAACTGGAAACAGCACAAGTGCCAGCGATGTGATTATTCTGCAAGCCTGAAAGGAGATCTCAATAGACATGTGAATTCTGTTCATTTGAACTTGAAACAGCACAAGTGTCACAAATGTGATTATTCTGCAGGTCAGAAAGCACATCTCAAAGTACACATAGATTCTGTTCATTTGAACTTGAAACAACATCAGTGTCACCTTTGTGATTTTTCTGCAAGTCGGAAAGACCATCTCAGAAAACATATAGAAGGAGTTCATTTAAAATTGAAGCAACATAAGTGCCAGCAATGTGATTATTCTGCAAGTCAGAAAGGAGATCTCAAAAAACACATAAATTCTGTTCATTCAAAATTGAAACAACATCACTGTCACCTCTGTGATTATTCAGCAAGTCAGAAAGGATCTCTAAAAAGACATGTAGATGCTGTTCATTTGAAATTGAAGAAGCACAAATGCCTGCGTTGCCACCTTTGTGATTATTCTGCAAGTCAGAAAGGAAATCTCAAAAGACACATAGATTCCATCCATTTGAAATTGAAACAGCACAAGTGTGATCAATGTGATTATTCTGCATGTCGGAAAGGAAGTCTCAAGAGACACATAAATTCTGCTCATTCAAAATCGAAGCACCACAGAGGGTCGAAAAGAACATCTTAGAAATTATATAGAATCTAGTTAAGGAGAGAGGATATCGGGACTGTTGTCCTGATATCCTCTCTCCTTAATTACATCAGTAACAGTCGAGAAAATCACAACGATATATAGAATCCATTCATTCGAATTTAAATAGTGTAAAAATACAATAATTTAAAATTGGTTCAATAACATTGTTGTCAATGCAAACCTTAAAGGTCATTCAGCATTGGTTCTTTAATTGGAGTTACTGCGAGACCTAAATCAAACAGGGAAATGAAAATAATATAATGTTAATCTTTATATCATTTTGTATTTAGAATTTATTTCTTGTCTTTGGTATTTGTATTTTTGAAGGGCATATTCGATAATAAAATGTTATTTATACAGAGTGGTCGTTTTTATTCTTGTTTCTTCGTTATAGCCAGAGCGAGCTGATATTTCAGAGGAACCTTGGTCTCGTTACCATTAGGAAATTAAATATGGCATTGCCACGTTGTTTCACGGCTTTCCTCTTCAAACAATGGTTTCACGTTTGGATCATAGACTTTATTATCTATGTTCTGTGGGTTACCCCATTTTAGGTTAGGGATGGAAAAAAGGGGATGTTTTCAAAGATAAAGATATCATTGGATGTTTTGCATTCTAAAATTACCCCCAAGTCTTAGTCAATGGGGCTTTATTCGATTCTATTCAGATAATCAAACTGGACAAATGAGTATTCACCCTTGAGTTCAATCCGGTTTTCACCTTAATAACAAACGATCAGATTATAACAAAGCCTTGCCAAAAATATATGCATAAAATAATGTACAAGAGTCTTTAGGTTATTACAGCTCTTTTGGTTGGATCATAAAGAAGTTAATTTATTTTTCAGTATGGACTTGAATAGAGTTCCGAAAACAGAAGAGATTGACATCACTGAACAGTTCATCGATGGAAAGAACATTTATGAAAGACAAGAATATGTGGATAATTTCGATTCCGTTATCAAATCAGAAGCCAATATCTGGTAAGTATCCCATTTTCAGTTCAGTGACATTCCACAAGTTGTTAGCAGATTAAATTTTTTAAGATGCACTGAAAAATATCATAAAGCAATTAAATTAGTTAATTTTTTTCAGTATAAGTGATAAAGAGGATGAGTCAGAAGATTCAAGACACAAATTGATTTCGAAAACGCATAAGTGTCATCTGTGCGATTACACGGCAAATGAGAAAGCTCATATTAAAAGACATTTAGATATTGTTCATTTGAAATTGAAGGAATATCAGTGTTTCAAATGTGGATATTCTGTGAGTGAGAAAGGAAGTCTGAAATTACATATAGAGGTTATTCATTTAAAATTGAAGCGATACAAGTGCCACCTATGTGATTCCATCATGAATAATAGTTACATTCTTCGAAGACACATAGATTCTGTTCATTTGAAATTGAGGCCATTCAAGTGTCAGCATTGTGATTATTCCACCAGTAGACGAGGAATACTCAAAGCACACATAAATGCTGTTCATTTGAATTTGAAACCACATCATTGCGACATTTGTGATTATTCAACAAGTCAGAAAGCAGAACTCAAAATCCATATAGACACTGTTCATTTTGACTTAAATCAACATCAGTGCCATCTTTGTGATTATTCCGCCAGTAGAAAAGGAAGTCTCAAAAAACACATAGATTCCATCCATTTGAACTTGAAACAACACAAGTGTCATCTTTGCGATCATGCAGCAAGTACCAAAAGGCATCTAAAAACACATATAGATTCTGTTCATTTGAAATTGAAGCGATACAAGTGCCATGAATGCGATTTTCTTGCCACTCAGAAAGGAAATCTCAAAAAACACATAGATTCCATCCATTTGAACTTGAAACAGCACAAGTGTCACAAATGTGATTATTCTGCAGGTCAGAAAGCACATCTCAAAAGACACATAGAATCTGTTCATTTGAACTTGAAACAGCACAAGTGTCAGGAATGTGATTACTCTGCAAGTCAGAAAGGACATCTCAAAGCACACGTAGATGGTGTTCATTTGAAATTGAAGAAGCACAAGTGCAAATCAGAAGGTACATCTCCACAGACATATAGAAGCTGCTCATTCAAAATCGAAGCACCACAGAGGGTCGAAAAGAACATCTTAGAAATTATATAGAATCTAGTTAAGGAGAGAGGATATCGGGACTGTTGTCCCGATATCCTCTCTCCTTAATTACATCAGTAACAGTCGAGAAAATCACAACGATATATAGAATCCATTCATTCGAATTTAAATAGTGTGAAAATACAAATTTAAAATTGATATAATATCGTTGTAAATGCAAACCTTAAAGGTCATTCAGCGTTCGTTCTTTAATTGGAGTTATTTTTATTTTCTATAAATTCATAGTTAACGAGCCCAAAATCAAACAGGGAAATGAAAATAATATAATGTTAATCTTTATATCATTTTGTATTTAGAATTTATTTCTTGCCTTCTTTGGTATTTTCATTTTTGAGGGGCATATTTTTTTTTTTTTTTTTATTAAGCAATTATATTCGAGAATAAAATGTTATTTATACAGAGTGGTCGTTTTTATTCTAGTTTCTTCGTTATAGCCAGAGCGAGCAGGTATTTCAGAGGAACCTTGGTCTTGTTACCATTAGGAAATTAAATATGACATTGCCACGTTGTTTCACGGCTTGTATGATAGCTATGTTGCAGACTCCAAAGAAGAAGCTGATGTCTATAAAACAAATGAGACAGGCTAAAATATTCAAAATTTAGTACGAACTGCAATAGAAGAGTTCCTTCATGCTGGCCAACTGTTTAAAAATAGCTAAAAATCACTTCCCTTTTTTTCGCAATGATTCAACCCTTACCTGAAAGCTTTAATCCTAATGAGTGTATCCTGAAAATATTAGATGTCACGAAGGTCTTCATCAGAAACTATAAATTTTTGTTTTCTTATGTTTTCATTAGTGGAAATGCTATGAATCTTATGTCAACGAGTAGTGTCTTCCTGCCAAAATTCCAACCTAGAAAACGAATAATATGTTGTTATTTTACTTGATTTTAAGCTGTGTTTTATATCCAGGTATTCTTGAGGGATATTTCAAAGTCTTTATTGTTTCCTGAGCAGATTAATTAGTATTGAAATAAAAATTGTTTGGAAGGTATTTATATCAGTGTTATTCCGTATAAAATATTATTCACAAAATTTATCATATTTTAGGTCACAGACTCACAAGGTGTTGAGTTTTAACTATTGAGAAAGTTTAATTCCATAATTATGAACAAGAGTATTATGAAGTTGATCCTCGCAATTCGAGGTACTGAGCTGTGACTTCATCTTTCTATAAGATGGAAATTATAAAAGGTGAAGTATCTGAGCGAAAGGATTTATGTTTTAATCCTCATGATATATTTGAATTTTAGGCCAGTGGATTGATTATATAACAATGTAAGCAAACTACTAGTGCTGGAAAAAACTGATTGCAATTGCTCTTCAAGGAAAAGCAAAAACAGGGTTGTTTGTTTTCATAAATTTCTTTAGAAAGATGCCTCAACACTACATATCACTAAAGCCTTTGGCATATTGAATAAATTGGACTGGAGAAAAGCATGGATAGATAAACTATTGATGGGGAACCCTGCTGCAAAGAATATATGCGTGTGTTCCCTTCACGTATACGATTATGTCAAGTTAATTTCAGATTTATATCCAGATCGAAAATCCATAAATAGAGTGCTTAAGATACAATAATTTTAGTATTAATAAAACTAAACATGTTTGTGAAGTTTATTGTAGCCATTTTTTTAGAGTTTCTCAAACAACTGCAAACCATATTTTTAGTGAATATATTGTGTATTTAGCTGATATTTTGAGAGATGGTATTCACTGGCCAAGTTCTGATGTTGAATTGATGAATTTACCACATTACATTTCAAGAATATACTACGATTTAAAAGTGATACTTAATTGTAATGATCTTCCTTATACAAAGATTTCTGCGGATTCGGAACTTATTCACATCCAGATCATGATTAATTGCAGGTGTTGTTATTCTGTAGTATGTTTCCATCATTGATGTAGAATGATATTCTAGGTCAATGGTTTCCATGCAAATAAAGAACATTCAAAACAATAATTTATTTCCCTAATTTCCTTTGAATTCCTCGTAGAATTTCGATCCAATTACAAGGGGGGGAAAAGCCAATTTATACACCTATATTTATAAACTCGATAATACACTGCTAATAGTACAATCAATTCACTGAAAGTCTTCATATCATTTCCACGAATTCAAAGAAAACACCTATAATAATCAGTTTCACATCTTGCGACAGGTTTGTAAACAAGTGCTACTTCTTCGGAAATGGATGAAATTTTATTTCTGCAATATCTGGAATCATTTTTATAGAAACATCTCATTTTTGAAAATTTACACAATATTTGAGGCAAAGCTAACGCAAAATGTTCAGCGAAATTTTCCTAAGGGTCGTAAAATTCAAATTCTCCATAGAAACTTTATTTATTTTATTTTTATTTATTAAGCAATTTACAGCTGACCTTAAAACAGTTCCTGCGAACTGATGACAAGGCCTACAGGTACATCATATAATGGTCAGTTAACCACGAACTCCAAACGAAAAAATCATACAAAAAACAAATGGTGGGGACATCTTATTCATAGATTCATATCAAAGAAGCATTGATGAAAACATAAGAAAACAAAAATTTATAGCTTTTGATAGAGACCTTCGTGACATCTAATATTTTCAGGATACACTCATTAGGATTAAAGCTTTCAGGTAAAAGTTGAATCATTGCGAAAAAAAGGGAAGTGATTTTTAGCTATTTTTAAACAGTTGGCCAGCATGAAGGAACTCTTCTATTCGAAACTCTTTGCTGAATTGCAATATTTTGTTAGGATTTGGCCTAGATACTACGGTCATCGAACGGACCCCGCACTCGCTGCCAATTATCTATCAATTACATATATAGTTACGTAATTTTAGATTCAATATTTAGACATTTGATTTTGTTCATTTGAAATTGAAGGAACTTGGCCACTGAATACAACCTTCCAAAATATTTGCTAAATACTTAATATATTCACTAAAAATATTGTTCGCAGTTCGAGAAACACTTAACGAAAATGTTTTCAGCAAGTTTTCTCCATCTATAGTTTATCCATGCTTCTCTTCAGTCCAATTTTTCCAATATAGCAAAGGCATAAGTGATACATAGTGTTAAGGCTTCTTTCTTACGAAATTGATGAAAACAAACAGACCAGTTTTTATTTGTCCTTGAAGAGCAATTGAAATCATTGCAGTTACAATTGAATATAATTTCTTTCAGTACTAGTACTTATAGCTTACTCAGAGTTCTATAATCAATCCACTGGCCTAAAATTATATATAACATTAGCATTAAAACGTGAATCCCTTCGTTCAGGTACTTCACCTTATTTAATTTCTTTATTACAGAAAGTTAAAGGCACAACTCAGTACCTTGAATTACGATGATCACTTTCATAATTATCTTTTTGATAATTATGGTATTATCCTTCCTCAGCAATTAAAACTGCACCAGAAAATTAGACTCAAACAACACGCCTTGTAACCTAAAACATGATAACTTTGTGAATAATATTTCAAATGAATAACACTGATACAAATACCTTCTCAACAATTTTTATTCAAATCCTAATTTATCTGTTCAGAACAGAACACTATAAAAACTTTGAAATATCACTCAGTAATACCTGGATATGAAACAAAATATTATAGCTCAAAAGCACGCGAAACACAAGATCTCAAAGCATTACTTGTTCCGTAGTTTGGAATTTGAGCCGAAAGAGGACGCTTTGATCTTTGGATTCGTCCATCCATAGCCATCTTCAACTTACTTGTCTTTAGAAGTCAATGAATTACCACAGACCAACGAATTACAGTTATATCAAAGATGTCTGTGGTTATATCAAAGAGGTTATATGAATAAATTATCTTTTAAGTGAAAATTAGTTTGTGCCTTGGGGATTCTTTTTGTTAAATACGTAGTGAAGATATACTTTTGTTGTGTTCTATTGTGGTATCAGTTTCGTTTACATCTTCGTGTGTGATTTGTTGATGGCTTTGGCAATAGTTTTGATTTGAACTATATTTTAACATAAAAAAACAATGGTGATGTATTGTGTAGCGTTTGGATGCAAAAACGAGTACGACTATCGGAAAATATCTTTTCACAGGTGAGTTGATAATATTAGATTTTACTATTTCATGAATGATTACCGACTTGGCCAGCAAGACTGAGAGTAAATTTATTTGTTACAGTTTTCCATTCAAACGACCAGATATCTTAGAGCTATGGATAAAGGCAGTTCGCAGGGAGAATTGGACTCCATCCAGAAGTAGCAAACTTTGTGGGGATCATTTTCTTCCAACAGATTACATGGTCAAACCAGGATGTACCGCTAAACGTTTAAAACCAAATGCTGTACCTTCAGTCTTTTCATATCCAAAGCATTTGTTACCACAAATCGCTAAAGTGGTGGGTACCTAGTATGACATAAATGAAGGAAATCGATATTTACATGTTGGATCAAAATAAAGCAAGTTTTTTTCAGGAATTGTCTGTGGATGTTTGTAGAGAGGATGTTAGTAGTAATACCATAACACCTATAAACATTGATTTACCTTCCACTTCAACAAGCTCTCAAGTTGGAAAGGAATCGTCTGTGGATGTTTGTAGAGAGGATGTTAGTAGTAATACCATAACACCTATAAACATTGATTTACCTTCCACTTCAACAAGCTCTCAAGTTGGAAAGTTGATTGATCGTGAAACCCAAACTATGTCTTGTAAGGATACATCATTGCGAAGAAAAGTGAAAACACTAAAACAGAAGGTTAGGAGGAGGGATGTCAAAATTTCCAATTTGATAGAAGTTATTCATTCGCTTTTAAAAAGCAGACATAGTAATGAAAATACGTGTATAGAGTTCACTGCTGAAGGTTGCGTTCATGCTGGCCAACTGTTTAAAATTGACTAAAAATCACTTCCCTATTTTTCGCAATGATTCAATCTGAAATCTTTAGTCCTATTGAGAGTATCCTGAAAATACTTGATGTCGCTAAGGTCTTCATCGGAAGCTATAAATTTTGTTTGCTGTTTTCATCAACGGATAAAAAATAAATATCCCGACCAAGAAGTTTGTATGGAGAATTTAAATTTTTCGAATCAAATGAGGATTTCGCCAAAGTCTTTGATTTGGCTTTGTTTTGTGTAATAACTTTCTGTAAATGAGATGTTTCTATAATAAACAGTTTAAAAATGATTCAAGATGAATTTGAATTTCATCCAGTTCCAAAGAAGTAACACTTGTTTACAAACCTGTTGCAAGATGTGAAACGGATTATTTTAGGTTTAATTTGATTTCGTGACGATCTTGTGAAGACTTCCAGTGAATGTATTATTGAAGGTGCAGTGAAATTATGAAATTTTGGTGTACAAATTGGCTTCTTCCCTTCTTATTGGATCGACCACGAGGAATTCAATAAAAATTATGAAAATAAACGACTGTTTTAAATGTTCTTTATTTTCACACAAACATACCGCAAAATGACAATGCAGAAGGATTTCATTCGAAATTATATCATTTCAATCAATCCTCATCGAGACTCAGCTTGCTGAAGGTACCTCAGATCTATGACCAATAAACTATCTGTTCTCTCTCTTCACGATCCATAACACTATTATTTTGGAGAGTCCCCCTTCTTACTCGAAGAACAATGTCCAAGTTGGCACTTGTGTCATTTCAAATGAACAGAATGAATATGTTTTTTGAGATAGCCTTTTCTACTTGCAGAATAATCACATTGCTGACACTTGTGTGTCCTCAATTTCAAATGAACAGAAAGAACATGTTGATTGAGACGTCCTCTTCGAATTGAAGAATACTCACATTGCTGACACTTGTACGTCCCCAATTTCAAATGAACATTATCTATATGGTATTTGAGAGTTCTTTTCTCGCTCGCAGAATAATCACAAAATTGACACTGATATTCCCTCGAATGAACAGTATCAATATGTCGTGTGAGACTTTCTTTCCGTCTTGCAGAATAATCACATTTCTGACACTTGTGCTGTATCAATTTCAAATGAACATATTCTATATGTTGTTTTAGAGATCTTTTCTGACTTGCGGAATACTCGCAAATGTGGCACTTGTGTTTCTTCAATTTCAAATGAACACAATCTATATGTTTTTTGAGATCTCCTTTCTTACTTGTTGAATAATCACAAATATGGCATTTGTATTGTTTGTATTGTTTTAACTTCAAATGAACAGCATCTACGTGTACTTTGAGATGTCCTTTCTGACTTGCTGAATAATCACAAAGTTGGCACCGATGTTGTTTCAATTTTAAATGAATAGAATCTATATGTCTTTTAAGAACTACTTTCTGACTTGCGGAATAATCACATTTGTGACACTTGAAATGCTTTAATTTCAAATGAACAGAATCTATGTGTCTTTTGAGATGTCTTTTATCACTTGCAGAATAATCACAAAATTGACACTGATATTGCCTTAATTTCAAATGAACAGAATCTATGTGTTTTTTGAGATTTCCTATTCTACTGCAGGAATAATCACAATGGTGACATTTGTACTTTTTCACACACAATTGATCTGTTACTTCTTCTGTCTCAGGCTTTTTGTCACTCATACTGAAAACAGAACAACTAATTAGATTGCCATTGTGGCATTTGTTTCAAACTCTAAATTCAGTTAATCTCACGAATCTTCTACAAAACTGGGATATTCGAAATGTAAAACAATTTGAATCCCACATTTCGAGAAGAAAGTTTTTTCCAATTTTTTTCATATTGATTCATTGAAATTTGAGATACTCACCAAATATCGGCTCCCGATTTATTAATGGAATCAAAATTGTCTATATATTCTTGTCTTTCATAAACGTTTTCTCCATCGATGAATTGTTCAGTGATGTCAACATCTTCCGTCTTTTGAATTTTGAAGGAGTCCACACTGCAAAAAATAAATGAATCAGACTGGAATTAGAAAGGAATCATGAAGTTACAGTTCAGTATTTGGTAAAAAAAATGGTCTAGTTTTGTATGAGAAAGAATAGGATAGAACAGGTGAACTTACATACATGCGGGAAAGTTACACTCATTCCATTCGAATTGGTCTGTGCTCGTATTGATCATTTTGAGTCACGTGACTTTGACAGAGCGGCCATTTTGCGTGTGGGGCACACAAGATCGTGTCTGCCATAAGAATTTCATTGTGATCTGCAGTTTTGAGTTGTTTAGTTCGAGTTTTCAGTGTTTATTGCATAATTCATTAACTTTTTCTACATTATGGGGCTTGGAGTGAATACTACCTATGTTTTAAAGGATATAAAATCGCGTTACGACTCTAAAATTGAAATTATAGACAATGTTGATCCCTCTTGGTGCAAGTGAACTGACCAGCAATTTGAGTTTTTTGTCATCTGTGAGCATTATGGACATGGTGGATTACCTAATTCTAACTCACAGTTTCTATACTGAACAACAGATGAAGGCCTACAAGTCCCTACAGGCTTACAAGTATCATCGAGTTTTAAGTGTGTGTATTGCGTATTTTATTAACTGTTTCTACAATATGTTACATTGATGTCAAAATAAATTGATTAAACAGAGACAGAACACTTTCATTTAATAAGTAGGGAGCTACACTGTTAAATACTTGAAACATCAGCTCAGCTTTTGGGAAACCGGTGAAGTACAATGTTTGAGAATCATTCTTGAATGACTCATCTCTTAAATCTGATGCATTAAATTTTTCTTCGAAAGCATATATTTTCTGATTAGCAAAATTCAGATCTCCAAAGAGCTTGTTTAAGTGGTCCATAGTCAAATCTGTTTGAATGTTAGCAGTCCTGTGACTTTCGTGTTCATTGCACAGTTCAGGAGTTCCTTCGGTTTTTGTAGATGGACCTGCTGTGGGTTCTATATTCAATGCAGTATTCCTAGCTTCATCCTGAAGGAAATGAAGAATTGATTGCGATTACAACTTTATAACAGTAGTACTGACCATTTTTAGATGTTTCGTTTGACGTTTAACCAATCTAACATGCCTTTTTAAACTTTGCCCATCCTGCGTTTTGATGCTAATGTATCCCATATTTACAGAAGGGACCCAATCGGGGCTATCTCTATCTTGCAGTTTGGCTGGTTTTCCTAAAAAGTTGAACAAAAAACGTTTACTTCAACACCATATTTAACTATAAATTCAAACATTTTGGATCATAATTTTTGTATTTTTTATGTATTGATAATATTTACCTACCTGATACAAAATGACCTGCACAAATTCGTGCATTTTTAAGGAATGTATCGCTCAAATTGCCCCGTCTTAAAGCCCTAACCCAACATTCTCGACGTTCTTTTGATAAGGCGTCCAGCATTTCTCCTCGGTTTTGTAAGGCTTTGGGATTCTAAAAAAACTAATTTGATCCCTTTCTGCCCTTTTAGACCACCCCACAATACAACAAAACGCCGGCATTTTAAATAATTCACACTTTGAAAATCGTTCTTTTCTATTGTTTACAATGAGAGGAACGGTTTGTTTGCCCCACACGCAAAATGGCGGATCTGTCGTGACGTCACCTCAAAATGATCAATAGACCAGTCCAACGATCTGTCACGATCAGCTTTTTCAAAATGGCTGCTGGAAGAAACAAATAACAAACCGAGGATATTCAGTTACGAGGTACGTTTTTCAGGGAGGTTTCTGTTGGTTTTTCAATTTTCAACTTCAATGTCTTCAATTATGCCATGTAAAATGGTAGTTATAATAGAGAAACACTATTTCAGAAATGTTTGTTATTTGTTTCTTCCAGCAGCCATCTTGAAAAAAGGTGATCAGCTGTTTTGTCTATTAAATGAAGTGTCAACCTAACTTTGGTTAGGTTATCTCATAGAACATCTAATAATTCTTTTGAATGAACCACAGAATATAAGATTATTCATCACCATAGAGATAAATTATCATTGATCATCGTCTGTCCACAGAATAAATAATTATTGTTTTATGGCCAGACTCAGCTTACTCATTGTTATATAATCAATTTCTTTTTCGAAGAGGATTAAGACACAGCTCAGTACTTTGAATCACGATGATCAATTTCATAATTCTCCTGGTTATAATTAGGAATTAACCTTTCCAATTCTTATTTCAATATTATTTCATCTGTTCGGAGCATGATAAAAATTTGTGAATATCTGGATATAAAACACAGCACGTAAAATAAACAACATATTACCAAAGACTGTGTAAGGAATTGAACAGAATATTTTGAATATCGTTTATTTTCACTTCAGTCGCTTTCTTCAGATGGAGTGATATACTTGAACTAGTTCTATTAACATGCAACCTAAGTAAAATTCACAAATACAGTTTGTAACGTCCTCAACGGTAGTTGAAATCGTCAATTCGAAATTTTATTAATCGATCAAACGAACTTACCTAAGTGAAGTTCGATCGTAATTATGCGAAGTTTCCTTCGAGGATGATAACATGTAGTCTCCCGTTCGGAGGCCGTGACGCATCAAGTTTAAAGAAGAGTAAACTTCTGTGGTGTAGGTATTGTCCTCTATATCTATGGTGTCTTAATCACTACGTTTAAAGTTCAAACAACTGCTAAGGATGATTTCGGGAATTGGGAATTAACTCATAGTTTTATAAGGGTGGGATCATCCTCGAAGGAAACTTCGCATAATTACGATCGAACTTCACTTAGGTAAGTTCGTTTGATCGATTAATTATGCTCAGTTTCCTTCTCAGATGATAACATGTAGATGTTTAAAGCGACACAGTTGTTTGATTGTAAGGAGAAAGGTATATGTGGTTTAATTTAAAACACATGACATTACATTTTTAATATACAACGTCCAAAATCTGTGTCATTAGAAACGGGTCTATTGTAAAATTTTGCAAACATGGTAGATCCTTGTCCCCAGCCCGCTGTTTTTCTAATTACATCTAAATTCATTCCCTGTCTGGCTGCTGCTGATGTGGATGCATGTCTGGTGGAGTGAGCTTTAAATTTAGTTGTATCAACGCCACAGCGTCCTAAGGTGTTTTTAATCCATCTTGCTACTGTTTGTGATGATGCTGAGGCGAATGGTTTTTTAAAGGAGATGAAAACCTGGGAACATCCAGGTTTACGGAATCTCTCTGAAAACTTTATATAATCTGTCAAAGTAGCCGCTGGACAGATTTTTGGGTTTTCCAGGAAATAGGGAAGCGTTAAAACCGGCTGTAGGTTATTTTTGTTTGAAGTTTTGATCCTACCAGGAATGAATATTTCTATTTTTTCGTCATACTTCCGAATGTTTTTTAATTCCATCATTGCTAGGGTCTGTACACGATGAGCTGTCACTAAAGCTAGTAGTGTTATTGTCTTGTGGGTCAAATCTTCGAATGAAATGGCAGAATGTGGGTACCAAGATCCTAGAACCGCTAGAACTTTTCCTGGGTCCCAAGTACAATTATATCTAGGTGAGGGAGGTTTCAAATGTATAAGAGCTTTAAAGAATCTTTTTGTTCTAAAATCATTGGCTAGTTCTGGTGATGTAATTAACGCAACTGCGGATCTTGTACAGTTGAGGGTTCCATATGAGGCTCCTTCTTCAAACTGTTCGTGTAAGAATTGTAACAGTGCACACACATCTGGTGAAAAGGGGTCAATGTTTTTAGACATACAAAAGTTCCACCACCTCCTCAGGCATGGTTCATACTGTTTGATCGTATTTTTTGCCAGAGAAGAAATCATCACCTCTGCTACTTCTGCTTTCAGTCCCTTCTTGATGTAGGCTTGCCTGATAGCACTGCTGCTCCCAGGGAAAGGCTGGCTCCCAATGGATGAGGGTTTCTTAACAAAGAATGAAATAATATATCAGTAGTGGGTAGGCAAAATATATCAGATTCCAATAGTTTTAAAAGAATGGGGTACCAGGCCTGTGATGGCCACATAGGAAAAACTACAATTCCTCTTGCCTTATCTGTAATAATTTTTTGTAGAAAAGGCAACATTAATGAAAAAGGGGGGAAAGCGTAGAAAAATTCATTTCCCCAAAACACTGTGAATGCATCTACCTCTGTAGAGAATGGGTCCTTATGCCAGGAAATATATCTTTGGCATTTGTTATTCAATCGAGATGCAAACAAATCAATTGTTGGCGATCCGAATTCATGAAACCTGTGTCTTATTTGGTCAAATATCTCTTGCTTGAGTTCCCATTCGTGTTCTGTTACAGACCTTCTAGATTCAAAATCTGCATCTTCATTTTGTTTTGAAGGGATATAGGATGCAAACAGGTGTATATTTCGCATTTCACACCATTTCCATATAGTGCGAGCTATACGGTTTAAATTTTCAAAACGAACACCTCCCATTCTATTAATATAGGAAATAGCTGTGATGTTGTCTATTCTCAATAGGATATTGCAATCTGTTTTTGATCTGGCTAAGCAACGTAGCGCAAAAAAAACAGCTAATAATTCCAAACAGTTGATATGCAACTCCCTTTCATGCTTCGTCCAGAAACCATAGGCTCTGTTTGTACCGCAAACAGCCCCCCAGCCAGTTAGTGAAGCATCTGAATATATAGTTAGATTATAAGCTCTAGTGTTATGAAGGCATTTGAAAGATCCTGGTAGATGTGTGGTCCACCATTTTATTTCTTGCTTGATATAATCAGGGATGGGCACCTTGCAATCATAATTGCCTGAACCCTTTTTAAGTGCAAGTAAGATGAATCGTTCTAATATTTTCGTATACCCCCATCCATAATCAACCACCGGGCAGGCTGCAATTAGGGTTCCTACCACTTGGGAAATCTTTCTGATTGGACATCTCTTCAAGGACATGAACTTGTTGAGTAATCCAAGAATTCTTTGTTCCTTTGTTAGTGGCAAGGACAGTGTTAGCGAGTCTGAGCAGAAGATGAATCCCAGATATTCACATCTTAGTTTAGGGGAAATGGAGCTCTTCTCCCAGTTTATTATAAATCCCAAGTTCGTTAGTAATTCAACTGTCTCTCTAACGTTATTCGTGCAAGAGTTGACAGAATCCCCTAGTAAAAGGAAGTCATCAAGGTAGATAACTGAAATCAAACCTTTTGATCGTAGATATGATACGACTGGTTTCATCAACTTTGTGAAGACACAAGGGGCTGAAGCCAACCCAAAACACAAACAGGAAAATTCATACAGATCTCCCAGAAAGGAAAATCTGAAATATTTCCTCACACTTTTCCTCAGGTTGACCAAGTAGTAAGCATCTTTAAGGTCCAGAGTTGACATAAAAGTGTCTTTTTCTATTAATCCGCAGATAGTTGAACGGCTTTCCATCTTGAAATGAGAAATATGGACAAATTTATTCAGATTTTTCAGGTTGATAATTAAACGGTTTTTCCCATTTGGTTTTTTGATTAGGAAAACATTGGAGATAAACTGATCTGAAACTTTCTTGCATTTGGTGATTGCTCCTATATTCAGTAGGTGTTTTATTTCTTGGGATATAATTTTAAGTTCAGATCTTGATCTGATAGGTTCCTTAGGGGGAAACTTTTGAAGAGGTTTCTTAATAAAAGTTGGAGCATAACCTCTTATCCAAGACAGAATTGTTTTGTCAGAAGTAATGTCTTTCCATTTTTTAATTCTGAACCTTAGGGAACCCGCTATGGTCTTTACCTGCTTTATCTCCTTCGGTACTCCTCCCTTCTCTTTTGCTGGTAGTTGCTCTTCAGTCTGTTGGGTTTCCATTTTGAGCTCTGTCCACTGTTTGACGGCTTGTTGTTTTTGGCTCCCCCCAACTGATGAGATGTCCGTTTGGGGGGAGCGTACCAGTTTAAAGAACTCCGTTGAGATCTGGATGGGTGCGGTTTTTGGGTATTAGCTTCTTTTTTATGCTTCAGCTTTAGACCTGCCTTTTCCAACGATTCAAGCTCATTTATTCTATTGATGAGGTTATTTCCGAAGAGAAGTTCTTCAATTTTTTCATCTTTTATCATAGTCTGCATCTCAGGACTCAGCTCAGAAGCAAGGAGTTGTCGCCTAAGGGTTGATTTCTGCCAATGACAGTCTGCAACTAATCGTGCTGCATCTGTTAAAGCAAGTAGGATCTTATTACTACTGTCTGAACCTCCATCAACTTCTGCTTCCTTGGGTTTTTGCAGAAGTCCTGAAACAGCTTTACTAATGGCTGTCAAAGCATGGCCTAATTGAGACTGAAACTGTTGTATTTCTTCATCCCTCTTTAGCGACCTTGTGCTGCTAATAACCTTTTTAACTTCCAAATTTATCTTGGGAGGTCTTAATAGAGCACAGTTATCTGGCGGGGGGTACAGATCTCTTATTTCTTTCTTCACGTCTTCTGGTAAGCCCGTTGATAGAATTGATGACCATGAGTCTGCCAGGTCCTTTTGGATTGGTGGTGCTACGATTGCTGGAATTGTCACACTTCCAGATTTTAGTATCTTCAAAATGCTTGGTGGTACATTTTCCTTATCCTCAGCGTCTTCCACTGTAGGAATAAAATATCAGTGTTAGGCAGTAAACAAAAACATGGTTTCAATCGAGTTGGGAAACATGGTCCATAGTGGTATGGAAAAACATGGTTTCCTTCAAGTTGGGGAAACATGGTCCCTAGTGGCATGGAAAAGCATGGTTTCCTTTAAGCCAAGTTACTTGAAACAAAAAAAACTTGGAAACATGGTTCCGTTCAAATTGGGAAACATGGTCCCTAGTGGCATGGAAAAAACATGGTTTCCTTTGAGCCAAGTTATTTGAAACAAAAAACTGGAAACATGGTTCCGTTCAATTTGGGAAGCATGGTCCCTTGAGATAAGGAAGGAAATTTCTGATTTCCTTTATGAGGAAGTTCTTGGAGAACTCTCCATCTATCTCAATGCAGTATATGCATATATATGGAAAACATGGTTCCATCCTCGAGTCACATGGGACTCTATGTAAGGTGTCGACATTATGAGTCGTGTAAATAACTGGTATTCCGTTTCTGCAGCATCTACAACAAAGAAAAGATTTCGTTAGATTCATCAGATTGTTTATCTGGGGATATCGACAACCTTCTTCTTCCTTTCCTCTTCCTCCTATATAGGTTAGCGTGGTCTTCATCCGACTCCGAGTCGTCCGAACTGGACGAGTAGCGCTTTCTCTTCTTAGATTTTTCAAGTTTATCCAGTCTTAACAGTATCTGTTTAAGAATATCCTTTTCGGAAGAATCCATTTTCTTGTGATTAACTAAGAAAACTTTAAATAATCTAAAATAATCACTATCACGTGTCTGCGTCGTGGCATCAAAACGAGAAGTGATTAAGACACCATAGATATAGAGGACAATACCTACACCACAGAAGTTTACTCTTCTTTAAACTTGATGCGTCACGGCCTCCGAACGGGAGACTACATGTTATCATCTGAGAAGGAAACTGAGCATAATTTAAAGTTTTCTTAGTTAATCACAAGAAAATGGATTCTTCCGAAAAGGATATTCTTAAACAGATACTGTTAAGACTGGATAAACTTGAAAAATCTAAGAAGAGAAAGCGCTACTCGTCCAGTTCGGACGACTCGGAGTCGGATGAAGACCACGCTAACCTATATAGGAGGAAGAGGAAAGGAAGAAGAAGGTTGTCGATATCCCCAGATAAACAATCTGATGAATCTAACGAAATCTTTTCTTTGTTGTAGATGCTGCAGAAACGGAATACCAGTTATTTACACGACTCATAATGTCGACACCTTACATAGAGTCCCATGTGACTCGAGGATGGAACCATGTTTTCCATATATATGCATATACTGCATTGAGATAGATGGAGAGTTCTCCAAGAACTTCCTCATAAAGGAAATCAGAAATTTCCTTCCTTATCTCAAGGGACCATGCTTCCCAAATTGAACGGAACCATGTTTCCAGTTTTTTGTTTCAAATAACTTGGCTCAAAGGAAACCATGTTTTTTCCATGCCAATTCTGTGATTATTCTGCGACGACTAAGGAAAATCTCAAAACACATAACGATGTTGTTCATTTGAATTTAAAGGGATACAAGTGTGACAAATGTGATTATTCTTCAAGTCAGAAAGGAAATCTCAAAGGGCATATTGAAGCCGTTCATTTGAAATTGAAATCATATCTGTGTTCCCAATGTGATTATACTGCAAGTGGCAAAGGATCTCTTACAAGACATATAGATTCGGTCCATTTGAACTTGAAACACCACAAGTGTCAGCATTGTGATTATTCCGCCAGTAGAAAAGGGTTTCTCAAAGCACACGTAGATGCTGTTCATTTGAACTTGAAACAACATCAGTGTCACCAATGTGATTATTCAGCAAGTCAGAAGGGACATCTCAAAAATCATATAGATTCTGTTCATTTGAAATTGAAGAAACACAAGTGTCAGCATTGTGAGTATTCTTCAAGTTACAAAGGAAATCTCAATAAACATATTCATTCTGTTCATTTGAAATTGAAGTGAAATAAGTGTCTTGAATGTGATTTAGTTGCTGCTCAGAAACTAGACATTAAAAGACATATGAATGCTGTTCATTTGAAATTGAAATGACACAAGTACCAACTTTTCCATTGTTCTTCAAGTAAGGAGGGGACTCTTCTAAATAATAAAGTGTTATGGATCGTGTTTTGAGAGAGAGGGAACAGATAGTTTATTGGTCATTCATTGATCTGAAGTCCTTCAGCCCGGTTTTGAAATATCCAGTAACAATTTAAAACGTTGCCTGAAACTGGATGATGTTTCAATGAAATTATATAATTTCGAATGAAATTCTACAAATTTTTTAATGGATAATAAAATATTAAATAATGAACTGTAAACCTAATTCTTATATTCATTCACAATTATTTTTAATATTTGTGACAGAGCTTGTAATATTGAGGGTAAAATGTGGTAAAATAAATGATGATATAATTTTTGCACGGCTGTGGTCCAATAACGTCTATGATTTAAGATCAGTGTTGACCCTTCTATGGTGTCAACACGGAGATCATTATTATTTGAGGTTAGTGCTGGTTGCAAATTTTGCATTGTTCATGTACTTATCTAAGTTCATGTAGATATTGAAAATTTTTATTTGCTTTAAAAAGTTCCCAGAAAACAATTTGAAAGGAACTAATAAATGTTCGAAACGTGAATTTTTTGACATCACCATAGACAAACAATGCTTATTCAAGAAATTTTGGATTTTACTCCTATATAAGTACATTCGAAGCTTGTAATTCAATGTTTTTCATCCTTTAAGTCCGGAGTTTGTTAAAAAAAATTCCAAATTTCTAGAAATTTTACATTCATGAAAAGAGAAAAATCTTTTCATTATCATTATTTTTCTGTGGAAATAACCTTTAGATGACAGTTATGTTCTGTGGTTGTAAATGGATTTTCTGAGATTCCTCATTATTAAATTTCGAATAAATAAGCTTCCCAGCCCAGATAGATTGTGTTGAATGAAACACGTGAATTTGTTTTCAATTTGGGTGACAATATATGTAAAAATGGAAGATGACAGTTATGTTCATAAAACAAATAGTCATACAGAATATGTGATTAAATCCGAAGTTATTAGGTGTGTATTTGTGAATTTTACTAAGGTTGTATGTTAATAGAACTAGTTCAAGTATGTAATGACGTCTGAAGAAAGTGCCTGAAGTGAAAATAAACGATATTAAGAAAATATTGTTCAATTCCTTGAACTTATCGAGCAGTATCAAATTTTAAATTTTCATGGAAAGCATACTTTTTAATGAAGTGTAGGATCCATTTTAAACTGTATGAAAGTTCTCGATCTGTTACCTGATTCTCCTATACCTACCTCTTCATGAGATTAATGCACCATCACATCATTCACCTCTGGAGAACTACAGAAACGACAATTGAATTGTTAAATTGTCCTTCTTTCATCTAATTTTGCATGTGCCCCAACACGATCCTCCTAATTCTTATAAGATGAAAAACATTAAATTTTAGTGAGGACGACTGCGTAGTTATAAAAACGGAAGATATTGACATCGATGAACAGTTTATTGATGGGAAGAACATCTTGGAAAGACAAGAATTTATAGATAATATTAAAGCAGAAGGTAATGTTGGGTAAGTATTTCAACTGTGTTTTATACATTGACTTAGAATATAATTCTACATCAATGGTTTTATATTGAATAATTGTTTATTTAGCCTTTGAGTGAATTTTTGGAGATTCACTGAAAAATAAGCAACAACAATCTGATGGGTTATTTAATTTTTTAGTATAAGTGAGAGAAAGGATGATTCACGAGATTTGAGACAGAAATTGAACTTGGAAAACCTCAGGTGCCAACTCTCTGATTATTCTGAAAGTGAAAAAGGAGAACTGAAAAAACAAATGGATTCTGTTCATTCAAAATTGGAGGGGTACAAGTGTGACAAATGTGAATATTCGACAAATCAAAGAGGAACTCTCAAGAAACACGTCAATTCTGTTCATTTGAAAATGAAGCGGTACGAGTGTCTCCACTGTGAGTATTCGTCAAATTATAAGTCAAGTATCACTGCTCATATAAATGCTGTTCATTTGAAATTGAGGCTATACCAGTGTCATCTTTGTGATTATGCCGCAAGCCAGAACGTACAACGAAGAGTTCATATCAAACGTGTTCATTTGAGATTGATGCAATACCAGTGTCACCAATGTGGTTACGCTGCAAGCGAGAAAGGAACGCTCAAAAACCATATAGAAGCTGTTCATTTGAAATTGAGGACACACAAGTGTCAGCAATGTGAGTATTCTACAGCTAGAAAAGAAACTCTCAAAAGACATATTCATTCTGTTCATTTGAAATGACACAAGTGCCAACTTGGACATTGTTCTTCGAGTAAGAAGGGGGACTCTCCAAAATAATAAAGTGTTATGGATCGTGAAGAGAGAGAACAGATAGTTTATTGGTCATCCATCTGAGGTCCTTCAGCACAGCTTTGAAATATCCAGTAACAATTTAAAATGATGCCTGAGACTCGATGACGATTGAATGAAATGATTTAATTTCGAATGGAATTTTACAAATTTATTAATGGAAAATGAAATTTTAAATTGACGATTTCAACTACCATTGAGGTCGCTGCAAACTGGACAAATATGGAAGAAAAACAAATAATCTTTTCTAGAGTTATGTTATGAAATGTGAAACTCTTTATAGGTGTTTTTCTTCGATCTTGGGATGATTTTGTGAAGATGTTCAGTGAATTAATGTATTATTTACTGTGCAGTGTCGAGTTTATAATATTTTGGTGTATAAATTGGCTTTTTCCCTTCTTATTGGATCGACCACGAGGAATTCAATTAAAATTATGAGAATAAATGATTGTTTTGAATGTTCTTTATTTTCTTTTTGTACACTCAAAAAAGTCGCACACATTTCAATCAAATCTTTTTGGCGATTTCAACCACCGATGAGGGCGCTGCTGACTGTAAACAAACATGGCGGAATTCTAGTAACCACTTTTGAAGTTACGTTGTTTTGATATCCAAAACAAATTATTTTGAGTGATTTTCTTAGTTCTCGTGATGATTTTGTGGATAATTTCAGTGAATTAATGTATTATTGACAGTGCAGAGTCGAGTTTATAAAATTTTGTTATACAAATTGGCTTTTTTCCCTTCTAATTGAATCGAAAATTCACGAGGTATTCGATGGAAATTATGTAAATAAATTATTGTTTTGAATGTTCTTTATTTTCATAGGAATAAACTACAAAATAGCAACACAAAAAGATTTACATCTGCCTAAACTATGATCAGAATGTGAATAAGTTCTGATGCGACATGACAAACATGAAGATCTACTTATGGTATATCCTTATAATCAAGTATTACTTGAATATTCCCAAAATGTTAAGCAGTAAATTCATCCATTCAACCTCAGAACTTGGCCACTGAATACAACCTTCCAAAATATTTGCTATACTTAATATATTCACTAAAAATATTGTTCGCAGTTGTTCGAGAAATACTTAACGAAAATCTTTTCAGCAAGTTTTCTCCATCTATAGTTTATCCATGCTATTCTTCAGTCCAATTTTTCCAATATAGCGAAGGCATTAGTGATACATACTACATAGTGTTAAGGCCTCTTTCTTACGAAATCCATGAAAATGTACAGACCAGTTTTTATTTGTCCTTGAAGAGCAATTGAAATCACTGCAGTTACAATTGAAAACAATTTCTTTCAGTACTAGTAATTAGCTTACTCAGTGTTCTATAATCAATCCACTGGCCTAAAATTATATATAACATTAGCATTAAAACATGAATCCCTTCGTTCAGGTATATAGTTCACCTTATTTAATTTCTGTCTTACAGAAAGTTAAAGGCACAACTCAGTACCTTGAATTACGATGATCAATTTCATAATCATCTTGTTGATAATTATGGTATTAACCTTCCTCAGCAGTTAAAACTGCACCAGAAAATTGGACTCAAACAACACGCCTTGTAACCTAAAACTTGATAACTTTGTGAATAATATTTTAAATGAATAACACTAATATAAATACCTTTTCAACAAGTTTTATTCAAATACTAATTTATCTGTTCAGAACACTATAAAAACTTCGAAATATCACTCAAGAATACCTGGATATGAAACAAAATATTACAGCTCAAAAGCACGCGAAACATAGAAGATCTCAATGGATTACTTGTTCCGTAGTTTGGAATTTGTGCCGAAAGAGGGCGCCTTGATCTTCTTCTTCTTCTTCTCAACTCTAGCTATCCCACATGCATACCCCCAAGTTGGGAAAAGCTATGAGCTATGGGACAGCTCTCAGGCTATGCACCCAGTCTCTAAGTGTCTAATGGATTTTGCCAGTCTGGTTCCCAGGGGAGTGGAAGTCTAGGTCGTGCCTATACCAGACTGAGATGAGAATTTTGGTTCTTCTTTCTTTTCAGGCTTCAGTCGATTTCAATCTTGGGCATTCAACTTATTAGTGTAAGGTTTGGCTGTTTATACTTTCCCCCGTGGAGTACACACAGGGTTTAACACAGGTCTCGGGTTGAACAATGACTCTGTAAGGGGACTAGGATTAGGAAAGAACACATGCTGATCAAATAAAACCAAGCGATCATCTGAGCCAAAAGCAGAGCAGTCAAATATTAACATTAGAATTCCTGAGGAATTCCAACAACAAGCTCGTTATCTCTGTTTTCTCCGAGTAAATACAATCGTTTATGTTCAATGGTGTAGGCAATTTGTGGGCGAGAAATTTATTATACAATATATCAATATTTGTGATATTTTCTTTACAAGAGAGGAAGATGTGCCGCACATCTCCATACTCACCACAGCTGCACAGGGGCGAGTTTTTAACACCGATTCGTTCCAGGTGGGCTGGAGTCATGCAATGACCAGATCTCAGACGAGTAATTGTAGTGAAGTTGCTTCTTGGGCCTTCAAGGTTTCTGAACCAGGTTTTTTTGCGGTATTTGCTTGGTGTTATCCAGTCGGCGTAAGTTTTGCCCTTTGTTTGCCCCAGGGCTTTAAATTCATGGTCCCAATCCTTCCATACTTCCCCCAAAAAGCCGGGCCACAATTCGCGAGGATCACCCCTGAGTAAGGAGTTCCCCGGCAAAAGTCTTCCTCGATTTGCAAGCATGTCTACTGTGTCATTGTGGGTAATGTGCGAGTGACTAGGCACCCATATGCAGGTGATACGGTGGCCCACAGCCTTGGCATGGGAGAGTCCCATAATGGTTTGGATGGTTCCTATATCGGTGTTGGCGTCCATTTTTCCCCTTTTTAATTTTTCGAGGACACTCAGGGAGTCTGTCACAATGACAGCCTTGGAGATATGTCGTTCCACTACAACCTGGATGGCTCTATTGATGGCGTACATTTCTGCAGAAAATATGGACCAGTGGCCAGGAAGTTTTCCATACACTTTCAGCTGTAATGACGGAACCCAACATGCGTATCCCACCGAATCCGGGTTATGGGATTTAGAAGCATCCGTGTAGATTTCGGTGTGTCCATTGAATTTTTCCGCCAGGAGAGCAGTGAACTTTTGCGCATTGACCACGCATCCTTTGATTAGCCCTGTATTGATTACCTTTATACTCTCAGCTCTTATTTTGCTGTTGGTCTGGAAATATGGGAGGGTAGGAGCTCTCCAGATGGTGGGTCGTTCATCTCTGGTCCTCTGGATGGCCTGAATGTATCCGGGGACCGTGTCGTTGAACCAAAGCTTTCTCAGTCTAGCTGGGTCGCGAACAGTCTCCAACAATGGGTGATTCAGGAACCTGTGTAACTTGGAAACGTATTTATAGGACAGCCAAAGTCTTCGGTATTTGAGGGGGAGCTCCCCACTTTCCGCCAATATGACATTGGTAGGGGTTGACTTCATCAGTCCTAGGGTCGCCCGGAGGGCAGCGAACTGTACTCTATCCAGTTTCTGGAGAACGGCCTTAGAGCATCTACCATAGAGGATGCTACCAAAATCTAAATGAGGTCGGATAAGGCCTTTATAGACATTAAGCAGTGTGTTGGGGTGGGATCCCCAGGACGGCCTACAAAGGCTCCTGATAATGCTACATTGTGAAATGGCCTTAGAACACATGTCGTCTATCTGTTTTCCCCATTTCAGTTTCTGGTCTAAGTTTACTCCCAAATACTTGACCTGTCGTTTCCATGGAATAGGCTGTGAGTCAATCTCAATTGGCGGTGGCGTTGGGGGTAGGATATGTTTGGAGAAGACTACTGCCGAGGACTTTCGTGCCGAGATGTGGAGACTGCGACTGGTCAACCATCCTATCAACTTCTCAAGATTCGCCTTCATGCATTCGATCGTGAGGGTCAGGTCCCTTCCGGAGCCGATCAGCACAAAATCGTCCGCATATTGTATGAGCACTGTGTCGTCAGCCATAAGGCCCGGTGGACATCGGGTGTAAAGGTTGAATAAGGAAGGGCTCAGTACCGAACCCTGAGTTAAGCCGCTCCGAATCTCCGCAACAAATTCTTTCCCAGAGGCTCCCCGGACTGATATTGTTCTATCGTAGAATAGTTGGTAAATTAAGTTAGCCATATTACAGGGGATGTTGCAGTCAATCATGTCTTTCCATAAGATATTCAAGTCGACGTGATCGTAAGCGCTAGAGATGTCCAAAAATAGGGCTACGGTGAAGAATCCACTGTCAAATGCAGAATATATATGGGCTGTAATGAGGGAAAGGCAGTCATTTATAGATCTGCCTCTACGAAAGCCAAAACTCAGGGAGGAACCCATTTTGTTCTCTATCTTCTTCTCAATCCTCTCTTTCAGGAGCTTCTCGAGGACTTTGGTTACGCAGGACGAAATCGTGATTGGCCGGTAGCTGGTGCTGATGTTGATCGGTAGGCCTTTTTTGAGGATCGGGATTACTGCTGCGGCTTTCATGTCCTTAGGGGGGTCGCCTTGGAGTAAAAGGCGGTTTAGTAGGGAGAGGAGGAGAAGTCTTGCAGATGGAGGGAGATTGAAGAGAATTTTGTAATCTATACTGTCTATGCCCGGCACAGAGTTTTTCTTGAACTTAAGGGCGTAGGCCAGTTCCTCAATTGTGAAGATATCCCGAAATTCTTCATAGTGTAATGCCAAGGCTGGCGAGTGGCGAAGGCTGGAAAGTCGGCGGACAATGTCAGCTGCGCACTGGTCCGATACGATGTGATTCTTGTCGTGAGAAGGCTGTCCAGAGAATTTCTTGATCGTCTTCCACATGTGTTTTGTCTTGTCTAGGGATAGATTTTCGCAAAACTTACGGAATGATTCTCTTTTTTTCTTCCTTATAAGGGATCTGGTTTTGGCAGTTTGATTTTTGAAGCTTATGAAATTATCAAGGGTAGGAGAGTGTTTGTATGTGGAGAGTAGTGATCTTCTAAACGCAACTTCCCTCGCGACCTCTTCGTCCCACCAGTGAACGCTGTATTTGGAGTTAGTGCACTCCCTGTACTTGGGGATTGAGGGCTCCGACGCGGTCTTGATGGCATCCACTAGGGCCGTCACATCGGCTATATGTGTTGACTCTATGATCTCCTCCAATCCACTCGAGAAACGCAGCCAGTCCGCTCTTGCCACATTGAACACTCGAAGGGATTTCCTCTTAGTTGTGCTATCATCAGAGGAGTTGTCAATCTTAACCATTATTGGAAAGTGATCGCTTGACCCTGGATCCTGTATCACTGTCCATGTGCAGTGGATAGTGAGGTCGCTGGAGCATATCGCTAGGTCAGGGGCGCTGGGGTTATCCTGTGGTGGTGTAATCCTTGTTGGTGTACCGTCATTCAGCAATGCAACATTACCATCTCTCAAAAAGTCCTGCACAATATGGCCGTTATGATTCGACGTTCCTGATCCCCACTGGGGGTTTTGTGCATTGAGATCACCCATAATGATGCATCTTCTAGAGGTAAACGTGTTCATCTGATCAAAATGGGTATCTGTTAGGTAAACATCAGGTGGGACATATAGGTTTAAAATGGTGTACCCTGCACAACGAATACCCATTATCTGTGCTCTTGGTGGAAGATTCAGGTTGTCCAAATCTACAAGGTCATATATGAGAGGTCTGCGCACGGCTATCGCGATTCCTCCATATCCGTCGGCCCTGTCTGATCTCTCCAAGGAGAAGCCGGAGATAGACACGATCTGATGGTCCTTCAGGAATGTTTCATTCAGACATATGATGTCTGGGTTCAAGTCCTTGATAAGGATTTTGAGATCATTGAAATTGGAATACAATGATCTAATGTTCCACTGTAAGATTCTGATCATCAATTGGTTGAGTTCTGAGGGAGACGGATGTCTTCTTGAACTTGGGATGTGTCGTGAAGGAGGTGCCAATATAAGCGAAGATGACCTGGATCAGGTGAAAAAAAATTCGATCGAAAAAATTACAGAAAAAACAGAGCATTGCAGTAGAGAAAATATTCTTACTAATTTTGTGAGGGCTCCCTGAAACTCAGGTAGTCCTCGTTGTAGGTGATCATTGGTCTTTCTTCGATTACGATGTCTTCTTCAATAATTGACGGTACGTTAGGGCTATATGCATATGAGCTGGCCTGAGAAAGGAGTTGCTCATATGTGGGGGAGTGAATCATTGCCTCGGTAGTAATTTTATTTTGTGACAAGGATGCTAAGTGGGCATCCTGTGATTGTACAGGAGAGTAACCTCCCTTGGAAAATGAGGGCCTGTATTGCATCAGGCATGAATCATGTTCAGCTTTGTCGTATCCAATGGTGGGAGCTGCTTTGCGCTTAGTACGTTGTCTGTTATCAGAATTCCCAGATTCCTGAGGTACGTTTTTGGGGCGCGACAGTGCACTAGCATAGGTTTGGCCACGATTAGGAACTATTGAAGTAGACTGGTCTATCTTTCTATTGGGCAGAGATGGAAAATCTGATGGGGAGGGGGCAATTTGATTTTTGCACGACTTATCTGCCTCGTAGAGCGATATGTTGTGTAACGCCATTATCTCTCTCATTCTGGACTGTCTTAAGTACTCCGGACATCGTCTATCTGTAGCCTCGTGGTTTTGCCTACAAAAGATGCAACAAGGTTCAGCGTCACAAACGTTCTCATCTTCATGATGAGAGCCACACTTCCTACATCTAAATCTTCCCTTGCACAGGTTTCTTACATGTCCGAATCTCAAACATTTGTTGCACTGTACAACGGGGGGAATGTACATTTCAACTTGTAGCCTGATTGTGTACAGTTCGAAGAATTTTGGGAGTGTAGTACCTTCAAAGGTAATAACACAAGTGGTAGTCTTAATATAAGCGTTACCACTTTCAGAGGTATTTCTTCTGTTGAATCTTCTTACCCGTGTTACCTTAACGTTTGGGTTCAGTCCTCTGCCCATTCTGATTATTTCCTCATCAGTTATATCCTGGCCTATGTCTCTCACAATACCCATTATAGAAACAAATCTACCAGGAATATAAATATCATATACGCTTGGGTCAAATTCATTGTACTTGACAAAGCTATTTGCCTGATCAGCGGACATAAATCTAACACCTACCTTTTTAATACCTTTTCTATTAATATTAACAATTTTGTAATCCTGATAGTTTTTATTGTTATGGATTATTTTTCCAATACTGAGCGGGTTCAGGTTCTTTATTTCCCTATCAGAACTTTCTATGATAACCTCAAATGGTCCTTTGTCTTTACTGGAATAGAAGCATTGCGTTTTTTTAATCTTAGAATGACCACCTTCAATTTTTTCGAGGAGGATGTCGATTCTCTCGACTATCTCCAACTTTTTGTGTGATACTGCCTGAGACCTGATCAGTGTCAGCTCTTCTTTTAGTAATCCTATATTAATTGAGTTCCACTCATCCCTGTCCAGCTGTGCGAAAGCAAGCTTCGCCCTAGGAGATAAAGCATCCAGAACCCGAGGCCAAGCCTCGGGATCTGTAGTACTCATGTTGGAAAAAAACAGAGATAAGGAGTTTGTTTATCGTAGCGTGAATGTAAGAAAAAAAACAAGTAAAAAAAAGAAGTATGCAAACAAAGCTGTTAAGCCAGCCTGGGGGGCCGTTATTAGCAAAAATTGTTCAGCACTATATTCTAGGGGGGTTTAAACTCACCGGGAAAGAGAAAACTTTCACGAAACAGCACAATCAAGGGGAAGATTTAGGTTATTCCGCCTTGATCTTTGGATTGAATGGTCTGTGGGTTTGACGTCTGGCCATAGAATATTAATTAGTTATTCTGTGGACAGATCACAGCTGATTTATCTCTGTGGTGATGAAAATTCTTATGTTCTGTGGTTCATTCTAAAGTTCTGTGAGATAACCTAACCAAAGAGATTGGAAGCTGACATCTTCAGATCAGTCTGCTTGAGAAGAAAGAAGAAGAATAACCTAACCAAAGTTAGGTTGCCACTGACACTTCTTCATTTGAAGTTTTCGAGGTAACGCGTGGGTTTATTTTTCCGTTTGGGTGACGATACATTCAAAAAGGTAGAGTCGACTTCACTGAGCAGTGCATAATGAATAGCGATCAAGTACTTAAAAGGAATGATAAAGAAAATATTGGATTTGTTGTTAGATCCGAAATTTATGGGTGAGTGTTTATGAATACTACTTACAAACTTTCGATAATTGCTTTCTGCTAAATTTTTCGATCGTGGAAAGTGCTTTCGAAAATTTTATGTATCTTAAAGATCTTGAGGATCCAATTCGAATGGATTAGTGTAACTTTCCCGCATGTAAGTTCACCTGTTCTATCTTATTCTTTCTCATACAAAGCTAAGCCATTTTTTTTACTGAAAACTGAACTGTTACTTCATGATTCCTTTCTAGTTCCAGTCTGATTTATTTATTTTTTTGCAGTGTGGACTCCTTCAAAATTACAAAGACGGAAGATGTTGACATCACTGAACAATTCATTGATGGAGAAAACGTTTATGAAAGACAAGAATATATAGACAATTTTGATTCCATTAATAAATCGGGAGCCGATATTTGGTGAGTATCTCAATTTTCTATGAATCAATATGAAAAAATTGGAAAAAAACTTTCTTCTCGAAATGTGGGATTCAAATTGTTTTACATTTCGAATATCCCAGTTTTGTAGAAGATTCGTGAGATTAACTGAATTTAGAGTTTGAAACAAATGCCACAATTGCAATCTAATTAGTTGTTCTGTTTTCAGTATGAGTGACAAAAAGCCTGAGACAGAAGAAGTAACAGATCAATTGTGTGTGAAAAAGTACAAATGTCACCATTGTGATTATTCTTCAAGTCACAAAGGAAATCTCAAAAAACATATAGATGCTGTTCATTTGAAATTGAAGTTACATGAGTGTCATCTTTGTGATCATTCAGCAAGTTGTAAAGGAGATCTCAAAAAACATATAGATGGTGTTCATTTGAAATTGAAGAAACACAAGTGCCACATTTGCCAGTATTCCACAAGTCAGAAAGGATCTCTAAAACAACATATAGAATATGTTCATTTGAAATTGAAACAGCACAAGTGTCACAAATGTGATTATTCTAACAGTCGGAAAAAAAGTCTCACACAACATATTGATACTGTTCATTCGAAATTGAGGGAATATCAGTGTCAATTTTGTGATTATTCTGCGAGCGAGAAAAGAACTCTCAAATACCATATAGATTATGTTCATTTGAAATTGGGGACGTACAAGTGTCAGCAATGTGAGTATTTTTCAAGTTACAGAGGAAATCTCAATAACCATGTTCATTCTGTCCATTTAAAATTGAGGACACACAAGTGCCAGCAATGTGAGTATTCTACACCTAGAAAAGGAAATCTCACAAGACATATTCATTCTGTTCATTTGAAATGACAAAAGTGACAACTTGGACATTGTTCTTCGAGTAAGAAGGGGGACTCTCCAAAATAATAAAGTGTTATGGATCGTGAAGTGAGAGAACAGATAGTTTATTGGTCATCCATCTGAGGTCCTTCAGCATGGTTTTGACATATCCAGTAACAATTTAAAATGATGCCTGAGACTCGATGACGATTGAATGAAATGATTCAATTTCGAATGGAATTTTACAAATTTATTAATGGAAAATGAAATTTTAAATTGGCGATTTCAACTACCATTGAGGTCGCTGCAAACTGGACAAATATGGAGGAAAACAAGTAATCTTTCCTAGAGTTATGTTATGAAATGTGAAACTCTTTATTATAGGTGTTTTTCTTCGATCTTGGGATGATTTTGTGAAGACGTTCAGTGAATTAATGTATTATTTACTGTGCAGTCTCGAGTTTATAATATTTTGGTGTATAAATTGGCTTTTTCCCTTCTTATTGGATCGACCACGAGGAATTCAATAAAAATTATGAAAATAAATGATTGTTTTGAATGTTCTTTATTTTCATTTTGTACACTCAAAGAAGTCGCACACATTTCAATCAAATCTTATTAAAATGGTCTGTGGGTTTGACGTCTGGCCATAGAATATTAATTAGTTATTCTGTGGACAGATCACTGCTGATTTATCTCTGTGGTCTGTCCACAGAATAACTAATTAATATTCTATGGCCAGACGTCAAACCCACAGACTCTCTGGACAGATCACTGATAATTTATCTCTATGGTGATGAAAAATCTTATGTTCTGTGGTTCATTTGTAATAAGATGTTCTGTGAGATAACCAAAGTAAGGTTGACACCACAGACTACATATTGGTTGACACTGACAGGTTAAACGGTTTGGCTTCATTCATAGATTGCTTCATATAAGTTAAAGTTTTCGAGGTGACGCGTGCTAGATTTAAGACGTGAGTTTATTTTTCCGTTTGGGTGACGATACATTCGAAAAGGCAGAAATAGGAGTCGACATCACTGAGCTGTGCATTATGGATAACGATCAAGTTCTTAAAAGCAATTAGATGGAAGTTAGCCACGGATTCCCAGCCACGGTTTCTGACAGACGGCGCGAAAGGCGCGCAGCGTTGCCAGACTGACAAGGATTTATCGGAAGGAAGGATTATAGTTAATCGCTTGTATTTCTGTAATATCGTAATATTTTTGATGGAATAATGGAATTCGATCATTTAAGAAGCATTTGAGCATATTCCATCTATTGTAAAACTGGTTATACGCTCGAATTTAGTGTTCTTTCGAAGTGTATATTGTCAAATAAAAATTCATAACTTCTGAAAAACAGTGTGTTCGAAAAAAATTTTTTGCTGAAATGTGTGTTTTTGCGAGCTCTTTCAGACACCACTTTCAGAGTTTTTGCGAATGCCGTCTGGGCGTGGGAAATCCGGAAAATGATCTGGAAAACCTCATATTTTCCAGAGGCCAACGTGTTCGAAAAAAATTTTTTGCTGAAATGTGTGTTTTTGCAAGCTCTTTCAGACACCACTTTCAAAGTTTTTGCGAATGCCGTCTGGGACCTGAGAAATGAGAAAAATCACCCAGCCACGGTTTTACTTATACGATGGAAGTTAGCCACGGATTCCCAGCCACGGTTTCTGACAGACGGCGCGAAAGGCGCGCAGCGTTGCCAGACTGACAAGGATTTATCGGAAGGAAGGATTATAGTTAATCGCTTGTATTTCTGTAATATCGTAATATTTTTGATGGAATAATGGAATTCGATCATCTAAGAAGCATTCGAGCATATTCCATCTATTGTAAAACTGGTTATACGCTCGAATTTAGTGTTCTTTCGAAGTGTATATTGAGTGTTAAATAAAAATTCATAACTTCTGAAATACAGTGTGTTCGAGAAAAATTTTTTGCTGAAATGTGTGTTTTTGCGAGCTCTTTCAGACACCACTCTCAAAATTTTTGCGAATGCCGTCTGGGACCTGAGAAATGAGAAAAATCACCCAGCCACGGATTTACTTCAACTTAAAACCTTCATATTTTCCAGAGGCCAACTTGTTCGAAAAAAATTTTTTGCCGAAATGTGTGTTTTTGCAAGCTCTTTAAGATACCACTTTCAGAATTTTTGCGAATGCCGTCTGGGCGTGGGAAATCCGGAAAATGATCTGGAAAACCTCATATTTTCCAGAGGCCAACGTGTTCGAGAAAAATTTTTTGCTGAAATGTGTGTTTTCGCAAGCTCTTTCAGACACCACTTTCAAAATTTTTGCGAATGCCGTCTGGGACCTGAGAAATGAGAAAAATCACCCAGCCACGGTTTTTCTTCAACTTAAAACCTTCATATTTTCCAGAGGCCAACGTGTTCGAAAAAAATTTTTTGCTGAAATGTATGTTTTTGCAAGCTCTTTAAGATACCACTTTCAGAATTTTTGCGAATGCCGTCTGGGCGTGGGAAATCCGGAAAATGATCTGGAAAACCTCATATTTTCCAGAGGCCAACGTGTTCGAGAAAAATTTTTTGCTGAAATGTGTGTTTTCGCAAGCTCTTTCAGACACCACTTTCAAAATTTTTGCGAATGCCGTCTGGGACCTGAGAAATGAGAAAAATCACCCAGCCACGGTTTTTCTTCAACTTAAAACCTTCATATTTTCCAGAGGCCAACGTGTTCGAAAAAAATTTTTTGCTGAAATGTATGTTTTTGCAAGCTCTTTAAGATACCACTTTCAGAATTTTTGCGAATGCCGTCTGGGCGTGGGAAATCCGGAAAATGATCTGGAAAACCTCATATTTTCCAGAGGCCAACGTGTTCGAGAAAAATTTTTTGCTGAAATGTGTGTTTTCGCAAGCTCTTTCAGACACCACTTTCAAAATTTTTGCGAATGCCGTCTGGGACCTGAGAAATGAGAAAAATCACCCAGCCACGGTTTTTCTTCAACTTAAAACCTTCATATTTTCCAGAGGCCAACGTGTTCGAAAAAAATTTTTTGCTGAAATGTATGTTTTTGCAAGCTCTTTCAGACACCACTTTCAAAATTTTTGCGAATGCCGTCTGGGCGTGGGAAATCCGGAAAATGATCTGGAAAACCTCATATTTTCCAGAGGCCAACGTGTTCGAGAAAAATTTTTTGCTGAAATGTGTGTTTTCGCAAGCTCTTTCAGACACCACTTTCAAAATTTTTGCGAATGCCGTCTGGGACCTGAGAAATGAGAAAAATCACCCAGCCACGGTTTTTCTTCAACTTAAAACCTTCATATTTTCCAGAGGCCAACGTGTTCGAAAAAAATTTTTTGCTGAAATGTATGTTTTTGCAAGCTCTTTCAGACACCACTTTCAAAATTTTTGCGAATGCCGTCTGGGCGTGGGAAATCCGGAAAATGATCTGGAAAACCTCATATTTTCCAGAGGCCAACGTGTTCGAGAAAAATTTTTTGCTGAAATGTGTGTTTTTGCGAGCTCTTTCAGACACCACTTTCAAAATTTTTGCGAATGCCGTCTGGGACCTGAGAAATGAGAAAAATCACCCAGCCACGGTTTTACTTCAACTTAAAACCTTCATATTTTCCAGAGGCCAACTTGTTCGAAAAAAATTTTTTGCTGAAATGTATGTTTTTGCAAGCTCTTTCAGACACCACTTTCAAAATTTTTGCGAATGCCGTCTGGGCGTGGGAAATCCGGAAAATGATCTGGAAAACCTCATATTTTCCAGAGGCCAACGTGTTCGAGAAAAATTTTTTGCTGAAATGTGTGTTTTCGCAAGCTCTTTCAGACACCACTTTCAAAATTTTTGCGAATGCCGTCTGGGACCTGAGAAATGAGAAAAATCACCCAGCCACGGTTTTACTTCAACTTAAAACCTTCATATTTTCCAGAGGCCAACTTGTTCGAAAAAAATTTTTTGCTGAAATGTGTGTTTTTACAAGCTCTTCAAGATACCACTTTCAGAATTTTTGCGAATGCCGTCTGGGCGTGGGAAATCCGGAAAATGATCTGGAAAACCTCATATTTTCCAGAGGCCAACGTGTTCGAGAAAAATTTTTTGCTGAAATGTGTGTTTTCGCAAGCTCTTTCAGACACCACTTTCAAAATTTTTGCGAATGCCGTCTGGGACCTGAGAAATGAGAAAAATCACCCAGCCACGGTTTTTCTTCAACTTAAAACCTTCATATTTTCCAGAGGCCAACGTGTTCGAAAAAAATTTTTTGCTGAAATGTATGTTTTTGCAAGCTCTTTCAGACACCACTTTCAAAATTTTTGCGAATGCCGTCTGGGCGTGGGAAATCCGGAAAATGATCTGGAAAACCTCATATTTTCCAGAGGCCAACGTGTTCGAGAAAAATTTTTTGCTGAAATGTGTGTTTTTGCGAGCTCTTTCAGACACCACTTTCAAAATTTTTGCGAATGCCGTCTGGGACCTGAGAAATGAGAAAAATCACCCAGCCACGGTTTTACTTCAACTTAAAACCTTCATATTTTCCAGAGGCCAACTTGTTCGAAAAAAATTTTTTGCTGAAATGTATGTTTTTGCAAGCTCTTTCAGACACCACTTTCAAAATTTTTGCGAATGCCGTCTGGGCGTGGGAAATCCGGAAAATGATCTGGAAAACCTCATATTTTCCAGAGGCCAACGTGTTCGAGAAAAATTTTTTGCTGAAATGTGTGTTTTCGCAAGCTCTTTCAGACACCACTTTCAAAATTTTTGCGAATGCCGTCTGGGACCTGAGAAATGAGAAAAATCACCCAGCCACGGTTTTACTTCAACTTAAAACCTTCATATTTTCCAGAGGCCAACTTGTTCGAAAAAAATTTTTTGCTGAAATGTGTGTTTTTACAAGCTCTTCAAGATACCACTTTCAGAATTTTTGCGAATGCCGTCTGGGCGTGGGAAATCCGGAAAATGATCTGGAAAACCTCATATTTTCCAGAGGCCAACGTGTTCGAGAAAAATTTTTTGCTGAAATGTGTGTTTTCGCCAGCTCTTTCAGACACCACTTTCAAAATTTTTGCGAATGCCGTCTGGGACCTGAGAAATGAGAAAAATCACCCAGCCACGGTTTTAGCGCTGATGGCGCTGTGTGAAGTCTTTCATGAATGTTTTATCATTCACATGTCAACGTTCAATGTACGGATTATTTTACCTCCGATAATTCAGGTAACACTTTTAATTGACTGCGCAATGAATTCTGCGTCATAATAATTTTGGTGGATGCGCGATTGAGTTCAGTTTGTTTAAAATCGTTATACCATTCACAATACCCGGAAGTATTGATGCTATCATGAAATGTGACAAAATCGTAGCCAATTGTTCATATATAGCGTTACTCTAGTTATGAAAAAGATTAAAAATAATTACTAATGCAGATAAATCGAAGAAATATGTATATAAAATAAACTCACTTGGATATAAGGCGGCCTCCAGAGTAAGAAAAAACCACAGTACGGTAACATATTGCTTCTAGCAATCACAAACTCGAAATATATTTGAAATATGGAAAATACAGGGTGGTTCAAAAAAAGGTGATCACATTTCTATGATGTCTATATAATGTCATCCGAATTCGAGATAAAGAGGGTTGAGAAAAAAGACTACTCATTTTTTACGATTTTGCCGAAACCACTGGCAACATTATTATTATTATGAGGAAATTTTATACGAATATACAGGGTGTCCCACTAGTGCCGCAGCGGACGATATACGCGAAACGGATTGCGTTTTGCAGAATTTTTTGATGTAGACTTGATATACTACAAGAAGAGCACAACCTAAAAATATTTTCGAATATATAGGGTGGCCCACAAAAGAGGAATAGCGGGTGACTTTGTTCTTTCAAATGGGACACCCTATATTCAATAGTGTTTTTCAATTCTCTGAATCTTCATGCATGCTTTCGTATACTTTTCACATATTTTTTTTCGACAGTTTTCGAAATATTGGCCATTTTGACAAAAAAATGATACTTGTAGAGGCTATGTTATCCAATTATATTTTACGAACCCTTGCACATACCAATAACAGTTTTATATGGATTGAAAGACAAGACTTCAAAGTATCCTACTCAGCTATAATAAAGCATCTCCAGCATACAGAGTGTCCACAAAAAGACTATCAACATGACGAATTTCAAATCGATTTTTCTTCATTTTTTCAAATGCAATGCATATAATTTTTTGTCATCATTGTAATCACCATTCATTTTACTTCATTTTTTGTCAAATACATGATATGCATATCTCTAACGGAATAGGATTTTTTAGAGTTTTCCCTCCAGATTCACATATACTTTCGAATTCAAAAAGCAGATTTGGCTTTTCTGTGGTTATTGGGAACTGTCAAATTATTCTATTCAAAATTAACATCATTGCAGCTTCAATTCAAATCATCATAGTTTTTACGGATTGGATGAATACTCACACAATGATGTAAAAATTCAAAAAATACCAATGAGTTTGAATGTACAAGTTATGAATGCTTAAAAAAAACGAGTTTCAAACGAGGATACAAAAAAGTGCCCGCTCTTATCCTCATACAACTTTCTTGGAAAAAATGATATTCATAGTTTCCCAGGTACGCATCAAGAAGATCTTCAAGCTCGCAAGCTCAAAGCTTGTTTGAAATTTTCGGAAGATTCGACGTTCCAAGTAGAAACATAGAAAATTATCAAAAATGTATTTTGAAAAATGGGTACAGAAAGCAAGTTTCTGTCTTCAGTAACTGATTTCATCACATTTTTGAGTAGATACATCGAAACTTTCTAGTTCCTCATTTCGCTATGATACGAATTGAAGCTTCAATGATGATAATTCTGAGTGGAATAATTTGACAGTTCTCAATAACCACAGAGAAGCCAAATTTTAGGGAAACATTTCGAAAAATCGCTCAAAAATCTTATTCCGTTTGAGATATCCATATCATGTATTTGACAAAAAATGAAGTAAAATGAATGGTGATTACAATGATGAAAAAAAATTATATGCATTGCATTTGAAAAAATGAAGAAAAAACGATTTGAAATTCGTCATGTTGATAGTCTTTTTGTGGACACTCTGTATGCTGGAGATGCTTTATTATAGCTGAGTAGGATACTTTGAAGTCTTGTCTTTCAATCCATATAAAACTGTTATTGGTATGTGCAAGGTTTCGTAAAATATAATTGGATAACATAGCCTCTACAAGTATCATTTTTTTGTCAAAATGGCCAATATTTCGAAAACTGTCGAATAAAAATATGTGAAAAGTATACGAAAGCATGCAGGAAGTTTCAGAGAATTGAAAAACACTATTGAATATAGGGTGTCCCATTTGAAAAAACAAAGTCACCCGCTATTCCTCTTTTGTGGGCCACCCGATATATTCGAAAATATTTTTAGGTTGTGCTCTTCTTGGAGTATATCAAGTCTGCATCAAAAAATTTTGCAAAACTCAGACCGTTACGCGTATATCGTCCGCTGCGGCACTAGTGGGACACCCTGTATATGTGTAGGAAACTGTTATATGATGAAGTTGTTTTTAGGTCTAACTCTCACAGAGGGCGCTAAATACACGGTTCTTATCAAGTTAACTTTCTTAAGGTCAGATTTATTTATTATATATTATTATTATTTATTATATTAGAATTCCAAGTGAACGCAAGCATCATTCGATTTCACATCAATAATAATAACAAATTCCAATGAGTATGAATTATTTGTAACACGCGAGTAGGCAACCCAATTTACGTTACCACAAACTGCACAGGATTGTATCAGTGTTTTTTTTTATGGTTTCATATAATACTAGGGTAATAGCAATATTTTTAGAATTATTTTTATGTTTTAAGTAAAGATCAGAAATTCTATCGGTACGTTCGAACCAATAATTTATCGGCTATTTCGTCGTCTAAAGGCCGTATGACATTATGTAGTTTTCGATATCGTTTTCTGTACAGGGTGGGCAAAATTGGTGCTACATGAACTCTTTTTGACCCGAGGAGATAGAGAAAAATGAATGGCACCTTATAGTCCTCTTTTTTCGAGAAACTGATAATGCCATCTACTGCATTCCTTTATCTTCTTTCGTTTCCGAGTTATAGGCCAAAATTGAAATTTGGGCGATTTCAACTTTGGTCATTATCTCCGTATCTGTTTATGCTAGGATGTTGAAATAAAAACATTTTCTGACAGCAATCCAGTGAGTACTCTGATTTTTTCTAAGAGGGTTATTTGCTGAGTTATAACATAAAGTTGTGTTTTTTTCTTATGGAAACAGTAGTTTTGAATGCCTTAGAAGGAATCGCCATTTTTTTCTCGTTTCAGAAATGTATCATATGTTATACATCGCCCTCAGATTCGTTGAGATATTATGAAAAATATGGTTTGTATATGGAATTCAAATTATTGTGTATTAAGTAGGCTGAATCATAGAGTTATGTGTCTCTACTCTCTACGCATGTTGTAATTATTATTTCACGGTTGAATACTTGATGGTGTGATCTCTGTTTGAAACAACTGTCAGTTATTAGAGTTTGAAGTCATCGTTGGAGTTATGAAAATATGTATTCAAAAAACAAGGTATGTTAAATGTTTCATTTCATATCATAGCTCATGAGAATAACAGGAACAAATTCAAACCATACAAGTATCGTAAAGTTTAATAACTGACAGTTGTTTCAAACACAGATCACACCATCAAGTATTCAACCGTGAAATAATAATTACAACATGCGTAGAGAGTAGAGACACATAATTCTAATGGCATTATCTGTTTCTCGGGAAAAGAGGACTATAAGGTGCCATTCATTCAAAAAAAATAAATTTTCTGAAAATAATTACGTCAATAAGGATATATACAGGCTGAACAACATATTGAATGCAACTACATTTTTACTTCGAAGCAAACTCTTCTTCAATTCTTTTTATGCATATACCTTGAAGGAATTGCTTCATTTTTTGAAAGTAAAAGGTACGGCTTCTTTTTATATATCCGGCCTAATGTGACATCGACACGATATTTGATCTATTGCGCAGAAACTAGCGCATAAACTGCACAGAAATATGATACGGAATGGTATTTCTGTACAGTATTCGATATCGAAAACTACATCAAAGAGTAAATACTCTTTGACTACATGCTCGTATGACACTATACAGTTTTTGTCAACATTGAAAACTATACAGAAAACGATATCGGAAACTACATAATGTCATACGGCCTTACTCGGATTATTAAAAACTATTCCGTGAGGGGTGTTGTAATTAAAAATCAGAAAGGTATTTTTAAATTTTATTTATTCCGAAGTCGACGTGGAAGGCGTCTCAGACGCCGATGCGTCAGGCGGCGCAGGCGGCGCGGGGCTGTCGTCCTTAGCCAACGCCAATGCCGCCAAGCGCGCTGACAGATGACTGTCATCTGCTTCAGCTTCTTGCGGTTCTCTGGAGCCGCTCTCCACATCCCTCCATTTCCCTCCTCCTCTCCCTTCTCTCCCTCCTCTTCCTCCTCTCCCTCCTCTCCCTCCTCTCCCTCCTCTCCCTCCTCTCCCTCCTCTCCCTCCTCTCGCTCCTCTCGCCCTTCTATATGGATGTTGCTAGAATTGAGGAAACGAAAATTTTTTTCAGCAATTTGTTTATTGAATCTTCTATCTATCAGAAGTAACATAATACGAACAACAAAACCGAAAATAAAAAATGTACTTACGCCAGGGCGCCGTCCTCCATCTCTGCACTCCCGCAGGAGTCCCACCATGACTTCCCTCAATATTTTCCCTAAATCCATCTGTGACATAATTAAAATAAATTATTAAAGCAGTTTTATTAACAACTATTACATTAGGCACAGGGTATTTCCAAAGTTGATTATTCATTCACTACCTGTAAATATTCTATAGATAGATGGTGAAGTAATAATCAAACTTTGAAGAGGACGGATGTTCAATGAATTCAGGAATCCGGCCCTGTTTCTCACTAATAAAACGCTCCACGCTGCGATCAGTATCGCGAATTAGAGTTCAGGCCCGTCTCCATTCATACCTGGGCCAATGAATTGATTTTTTAAATATTACTATGGAAAAAACGGATTAATGGAACGTTAAATCTTTATCAGTTTCGAATATTTGACATTTAAGAAACATCGCAACTTTACCTATAATAGTTCTTCGTGTTTTATCCGAAAAAGGACAGGTAACATTAACATATAATAACAATAATAATACAGTACAGGTACGATACAAATAAGGATAAAATTCACAGAACTTGCAAACTCAAACAAAAAACTAAGTAATATTTCGACTCACCTGTACTTGTTCCTTCTATCGACTATGCTGTGCTGGACCGACTGCGTGTTGTATTTAAATGAAGAAAGCATCCCCCTACCTCTAAAATTCAACCCCCCCCCCATAAAGCACGTTTCATTATAGACGTATTCGAGGAAGGAAATTTTTTGGAATTTAAGAATCTGAATTAAAGTGGAAGAAAGTAAAAAATGAATTTTTGACACTCTGTATTTTCGGAAACCTGGAGGAAGACCTAGAGGAAAAAATGTTTCCAAATTCTATAAATACGATTAGAAATATCTTCAGTAGTAATATCACGAGAGAGTGAGAATAAATTGAAAATAATTCGACAGATTTTAGAAAACTTGTTGCCAGTGGCTATTGCCAAATGGCAACAAGTTTGAGAAAATTCCTGGAGAATTATTATCTAATTTATCGAACTCTCGTGTGGTATTCGATGGATTATTTTTTGACGTTAATCTCTGACGTTACAATCAAAATTATTAATTTTTAAGATTTTATATTTTTATTTCAACAAATTAGGATGCATTGAAGTTTTGAACATGAAAAATACAATTTCTTTTGGAAGCCAGACGGTGTGTTTTCGTCGTTGAGTTTTATCATGTCCAAGATTTCTCCTCTGCTCGAACTTGCAGAACTTTATTTCCTCTTTTCGAGCTCTTCCTGTAATAACTTACGCTTGGTGTTTTTAGCATATCTGCTGGATTTGAATTCGATATCATTGAATGGGACGAATCTTCTATTTAATTGATCGTAGTACAACTCTTGCATTCATTTTGCGGTTTTATTCCACATTGTCTTCCCCATTCATATTGAACCCATAGTCCTTCAAAATAACGGCTTGTTTTGTTGTTGATGTCTTCTCTTCCAATTTGAAGCCCCTCTCGTCGCAAAATAATTGGAATTGTTTCCAAATCGACGCGCTGCTTATTTTGGTAGATATTCTAACATACACTTTCAATGATTATTTCATTTATATCACAAGGGGGTGGTTCAGGGCCCCCCCTGAGATGTTGGAGGCCTTATCGTTTTCAGCAGTTAAGTTAGGTTGTCAGTTCGGAGTTTTATGGCTTAATTTAATATATATTGCAATAATAACATATTTCAACTGATATTATTATGTAAACCTCGAGAAAGCAACGTTATACATTCGTCAAAACGACGCCTGAATGATCCAATGCAATAAAAATGCATTGATTGAACGTGGCAACAAGCATCGTACGTTCAATTTAATATTTAATTCAACAAAATTTTCCCAAATCACGAGCGTAGGTAATCGTTGCTAGGGATATCAAAAAAATAATTCAACAGTTGACAATTTAAAATATTCGAGGAAAGAAATAAGGGCATGCAGACAATTGAATATTTTTGAAATTCCGGAAAAAGTCACACCGTGCAGGACGGTGTGCACGGTGTGTGACTTTTTCCGGAATTTCAAAAATATTCAATTGTCTGCATGCCCTTATTTCTTTCCTCAATTATATTTACAGACGTGAAACCATTCTCATTTAAAATATTCATTCATCTTGTCAGAATTTCTCCAAGTGTGGAAGAAGAGGAAGATTTGAATGTGTGTGTTCCAAGTTGCGGTTACAATACAGAAAAGAGGATACCGAAAATGTGATTTTTCATTCATTACGTTCTCACCCACCCAGCACCTCTATTCACTCCAAGTCCCGTTGAAAAAACAGCAAAATTACTTGTTTGCCAGCATTGAAACTAGTAGTAAATCATACCAAATCACTTGTTTTTCACGAAAAAAAAATAAAACATCGAAAAATCGTCGGAGACTTAAATTAGTTGAGGTCCCCGATTATGTTATTTATATCATCGGTGATTCACTAAAACTTTTGGGATTCATTTTACGAATTTCTTGGAAATTTACGACAGACGCGTCAAATCAAGAAAATTCGTTGTCATGTGGTTGTCATTCAATAAAAACAATGTACCTACATTGAATTATTCTCGCTGGAATAATGTAGGTAGATTATTTCTACAATAATGTTTTGAATGGCTAGAACGTATATGAATTACTGAAATTGAAGATTTCTATTGGTTTCGAGAAACGTCAAAAAATAATCATTAGTACAATTACTTGCATGAATAGACTTTACTGCATATTTGCATATGGCAAGATGGCGGCAATTGTCAAACGGGTAAACAAACAGTTGCCTAATTAAACTATACCTAACGGTGGCTTCGTGCGTTCCGACACCGCATCTTCGGCATTTCTTTTATATTGGCAAAATATACTTTTTCAAGAATCAAAGCATCTCAGTTTATAATATAAAGGAATTTTAACTGACACAGTCTGTCTCAGTGGCGTATTCACAAGAGGGGAGGGTAGGAATTTGTCTTGAGTTTACATTGGCTTCCATTCATCATAATTCGCTTAATTCTCACAGAGGTGTGTTATATTGTTTAATGGAGGTCCAGAAAAAAATCATCATTAGTAAACAAACTTCTATGGCGGACTTCATCAAACGTAGGAAAATTGATGAATGCGAAACAAAATCGACAAGTTCCATAATGTCTGTGTATAATTTGCGAAAAGGAAATTATTGATGATCTTGCAAGAAGACCAAGGCGATTTGACTTTGTTTTATGATAGCAAACCAAAATTTCCGATGAAGAATAATTCTTGTTTTGCAGTTAAAAAAATTTTATTATTCTTTGTTTCATATCTCCCCCCAAGACAAATGTCCTGGGTAAGCCGCTGGTCTATACCTCCACTCGTTGCATATTGTTTGAAAACCGAAAACCAAAGAACCATCTGTCCGTTGGTCGGTCAGTAGGTAGTGTTCGCAAATAAAACCATAAACCAATGTCTCAAAAATGTAATTTTGCCAGTTAAAAGCGATCAAGATTTTTATTGATATTGAAATTTCGATAAATCGTTTTGTATCTCTAGCTCCTATAATTCGTGTTCGAATCTTGGCAATGCAAAAAAATTGATGCAATCGTACATTATGTCTTTTCATTTTATGATGGGTCATCAAAATGGGTGAGCCTTGGCACTTTCATCGGAATACATTTTTGTATTTACCTACTCTATGATCCTCGCAACTTAAGTAGCAGAACGTGAACATCTGCTAGACAATGAGCTCAAATAGCCGACATCCAATTTAATGGTTTATTGGCGCTCTTCAAAGATAAGGCTCGGGATGAAAGAAGCCGCATTCGACAATATGGTGAAATCTCTTCAGGGTAAAATTCCTATCATTGCAAAAAACAAACTGAAGAACGCATTTCGTTTCATAGATCAAATAATGATATTTATGAAAATTATCATGCTTTGTCTAAGTTTTGTTTTACCGTAATCCAACGTTTTCGAGTTGTTCAAGGAGCATTACGATGGTTCAAAATGAGAAGCTGCATCGATATAAATATAGCATAGAGAAATTTTCAGGGTAGGTTTCCTGGTAATTTCAAAACTACATAGCTACTCGATCGAGATGAAATTTTTATGGACAAATATAAAATTTTGTCCGAATCGAGCAACCAGAGTTATATACAGGGTGTTTCATTGGTAAAAATGGTAAATGAACATACGCTAACCTGAACTAGAGCTACCCTAGGCGAGTACAAAAAAACCGATATGCATCAGGGTGTCCCACGGTCGAGTGCCTGTTAGACGTTTCTAGAGAACTGGACATATTTGAAGTCCGAAAATTGGGATTATGATATTGTTGGAAATTCTCTACAGACCTAAAATATTTTTGGAGCCTGAGCACTTCCGGTTATACCAGGAGTGGAAATAAATTTGGTCAAAAAATATTTTTTTCAATATTTTCATTTCTGATATGATTCAATGCTGAATACATTTCTGTTGAAACCATTGTATTCGTTCGAATAGTTTTCAAAATATCGAAAAAAACCTGAAAAAAAGTCAATTATTCATCGTCAGTGTTATGTTCATAATGCTTATTCTGAACATCCCGATTCCCGAGTGTGAACCGTTCTCACAACGTCAAAGTAGAAGAATGTGGAAAGGTCATCCATCTTTTGAATTTCATGAATATCAGCACAGGGTGTTTCAAATATTGTGTCGAAAACTGTGATCGAAAATTGGCCATAACTTCTGTTTTTCAAATTAGAACCCTATTTTTTTATGATTGCGTTGGATTCTGCGATGAAAAATAATGATAGCACTCTCAGATGCTCTTGCTCCTTAATTCAGTAATTCCCGAGATATTTGAGCTTTCCTGGATTTAACAGAAATGTATTCATCATTGAATACCCAATCATATCAGAAACGAAAAAATTGAAAAAAAATACTTTTTGAACAAATTTATTTCCACTACTGTTATAACCGGAAGTGCTCAGGCTCCAAAAATATTTTTGGTCTGTAGAGAATTTCCAACTATATCATAATACCAATTTTCGGATTTCAAATATGTCCAGTTCTCCAGAAACGTCTAATAGGCACTCGACCGTGGGACACCCTGTATGAGAGGTCTAATCTATTCCATAACCGAAATACAGACTGGTTCATGTATCACCAAAAATTTCAATTTGTCACCAAAAATTTCAATTTCTCATAACTTTTGAACCAACCAGTATAGTCTGTTTATTTAAATTTTGGGATTTGATTGGTATATTTGAAAAGAGCAGAAAATTTTCAATGGAGTTCAGTATAAATTTCATTGTCCCGCACGACATTTTGCTCAAGGAAAGCCTCAGGGAAAGATCCAATTGAATATTGGAATTCCACCAAATTCTCAGAAAAATCTTGAATTGTGATCAAATTGAATATTTTTTTGTCCTACTTATTGCACATTCGTATGTTATAATATGCCGAGGAATCATTTCAAGCTATTTCCGAAAAAAACATTATTGATTGAGAAAAATGTATTTGGAGTCAACAACGCTGAATAAATAAGTAAAGAAACATAAAAACTCAACGTGAATTACAAAAGGTGCTCGAAAGTACCACCATTTTGCACAGTACACATTCTTGTCCTCACCTCCTATTTCGGATCAATATACTAACATTTGATATAACCCCGAATGAAATAATCAACAGGATTGAAATCTGGTGATCTAGGGGGCCATGCATGCGGTCCACCTCTATCTATCCACACATACCTTCGAGTAATACAATCTAAGTAAAGAACACCCGTAAGCCGTCTTGGTAGAACGTATGGTCCAATCATTCGATTTTTATAGACGCCGCACCATACGTTTTATGAAATTTTGTAATGGGATTTCGTATGCCTGGCCGCATGCGGATTCTTTTAGGCCCATTCATGCGAATTTCTCATGTTGAAGACCCCCATCTCTCAGAAATTCTCTAAATAAAAAACTGAAGCTTTTTTTGAGCAAAATTACGTGCGGGACAATGAAATCTTCTGAACCCCATTGAAAATTTTCTGCTCTTTTCAAATATCTCAACCAAATCCCAAAATTTTAATAAACAGTGTGTAATATCTTACACTGACATAATACTGACCTGGAATTGTTGGAAATTTAAATATGAATCGATCGACCTGTGGAAGTGAATCATACGTTTCAAATACACAATACTGGTTGGTTTAAAAGTTATGAGATATTGAAATTTTTCGTGAAAAACTCATCCAGCCTGTTTCTCGGTTATGGAATAGATTATATATCGGTTTTTTCTTATTTTCGAGTGAAATAGCCAGACAAATACTCTGTTCAATTCAATTCAAATAATTATTTTTGATCGGAAAAATCAAAGGGTCAATTAATAAATATGAAAGATACTGTTTCATATCTCCGCCCACTCATAACCGCTGTCGAACTATTAGACAAATCGTCTTTGAAAGTATCCCTCCCCTTCGCAAATATTTGTACCGCCCTTGTTGAAAATGGTGGCGAGCATATGATATTGTAATATTAACGAGTGTTATTTTGGTACAGTTTTGAGCTCCTCTGTATTAGAGAAGTTCATGTAGTGAAAGTGTTGTGTTTCTGTGTATTTAAGGCTTTTTAATTTTTTTTTTATTTTTATATATATTTTCTTCAGTAGTTTTAGAATTGTTTTTAGTATTTCTATAATAGTTTTTTAATATTTTTATTTTTTTTTCAGGTTTTTACAAGTTTTCCTTCAAGTTTATTCGGAGTGAGAGTGAGATTTCTGTGAGTACCTACTTAATATATTATTCTCCTTTTCATAACTGAAATATTTTATACATTTCTCATTTCGACATATACAATATTTTTGGTAATATTCGTCATGTCCAGAAGATCATGTAAATTTCCATCGAATAAATTAGCTGATTACGTCAATGAACATTATTCAGATGTATCCTTCGCAAAATTGCAGTCTTTAACAGTAAATAACGAAATTATAAGGAATGCAGCTATATTTATATTCTCATCCGATAGCCCAAAAGCACGGGCGACAATTCAAAGAATTTTTGTCCGTGACACTAATAAATTCAGTGAATTATTATTGGTCGGAAATCGTAAGGAGAATGTACTTAACAGGAAGATCCGAAGTGACCGAAGTAGAACAAGAAAAGTTCCTAATCAGATTGAATTATCCAGTTTGAATGAGATTATTTTAAAAAATGGCATTTCGAAACAAAATATTCTTAGCGAGAGTTATTACTCATGCAAATCCATCTATTCTAAAGTATGTAATCAACTAGGATTGAAAAACAATGAAAAGAATCGTAGAAAAGTTTTTTATTTTGCGAAAAGACACATATCTGAAATTGGATTCGAAGAAAGTGTGAATGATCCCAATGCAATTTATTTAAGCGAAGCTAATGCTTCGAATCAAACTGTAACTGGAAAAATGGACGAAAGCAAAATGATCCAATCTCCGGATAATATATTTAGTTCTACTCGCATTGTCGACAAATTGTCGTCGTCTTCAAATGATTCATTATCAGTGACTAGTGAAAACATCCGTCATATTCCATCTCCGGATAATAAATTTAATTCTACTCCCATTATCGACAAATTGTCGTCGTCTTCAAATGATTCATTATCAGTGACTAGCGAAAACATCCATCATATTCCATCTCCGGATAATAAATTTAGTTCTACTCGCATTGTCGACAAATTGTCGTCGTCTTCAAATGATTCATTATCAGTGACTAGTGAAAACATCCGTCATATTCCACCTCCGGATAATAAATTTAATTCTACTCCCATTATCGACAAATTGTCGTCGTCTTCAAATGATTCATTATCAGTGACTAGCGAAAACATCCATCATATTCCATCTCCGGATAATAAATTTAATTCTACTTCCATTATCGACAAATTGTCGTCGTCTTCAAATGATTCATTATCAGTGGCTAGTGAAAAATTGGCAAAAATTCAAGCGTCATTATCTTCAGGAATAGAGGCTTCGGCTTCAATAATTTCATCGGATATATCTGTAAATCTTTCGAGAAAAGGAAATGAAATAAGTTCTGATTTTTACGCTATTTCGCCTTATTTGAAATATATGCATGAGACTATAAAAAAACCTAGTGAGATGTTGCCGATAGGTACAATTAATTTGAATAATGCTGAGTCCAAATGTCATTCCTATAAAAATTGTTCTTATAAGGAAGGTTCTTTTGTTTTAAATGCCACCGAATTTTCTATCTTATATAAGGATGGCAAATTAGTTCGCGAGAAGTATAACTATATTTTGAACGAAAAGTTTGTTACGGTCAATACTACCTGCAAGTTATATTACAAATCCTACCGTTACTTAAAAAGATCTAAATCATTCAAATTATATGCATATTGTTTCCATCAGGACACTTGTAAAAAATTCATTCTAACTATCAGTCCTATTTTGGATACTAATCCGACAGAACATAAAGTAGAGGTGTTCAGTTCTGGTAGAGATTTCAATCATGTAAGCAAATTGGCAAATCAATTGAGAGGAATTGAGAGAAAAATGGTAAAGAATGTTATGTTAAATAATAAGACTTTACTACAGCGTCAAGATGATGTTCTACATGCAGATGATGATAGTTTCAGAAAAAAGAATTTAGGCAATATCAAATCAGACTTTGTTTACAGTAAAGTTCGTTCTGAAGCGTTAGCCAAAAATGATAGAGATAACGATGATGTAATTGATATAATAAAAATGCGTAGCCAGCATCCAGATTACATTCAAAGTGTAGGAGTCCCTTTTCATACTTATATTTATAGTATCGAACAATTAGCATTGCTCACATCGCAGAAGGGTTCGGTACTGCACCTAGACTCAACAGGAAGTTTGATACGTCGCCCAGGTCGTGCAGGTAATAAGGTGTATTATTATGCTGGGGTCATTCAAATTTCAAAGACAAGTAGACTCTGCCCTGTTGTAGAAATGGTCTCCTGTCTACATGATGGTAGTAGTATAGGTGCATGGCTTCTGAAATTCAAAGCGTTCTGTTCGTCTCATACAAAGTGGCCTGCTTTCCAGAAAATCGTGACTGATTTCAGTTTTGCTCTTTTAAATGCAATAGTTATAGCATTTAATTCAATGGACTTGAAAGAATATCTTGATATGACTTTTCGTTGTTTGCAAAACCGTGAAATGTTTCCTCGGAATAAAATTCAAATGCATCTCTGCTGTTCGCATTTGTTTAAGTTGATGGCTAGGGATGTTGATACGTATTATCAGGAGCCCGAAGTGCGAAAACATCTAAAAGAAATTTTAGCTGCGGCATATAATATCAATGATTGGAAAATGTTTTGTGCTTGGTTGCAGAATCTTTATATAGTTACATATTCGGAAAGTAAAAATAGAGCGTTTGAAAAAGCTTTTCAGGATATACTAAAAATATGCACAAATTCTGATGAATTTGTCGCGGAAAAAGATTCGGGTAAAGTTGGGGATCCGTTTAAAGGCAATAAGACTGATTCAGGAAGTTATGAATCCACTTTAATTTGTCAATATTTGAAACAAACTATAATATCCACCTCTTTAAATTCCGATCCTGGTAATTATAGCGCAAATGAATATAAGAATCGGGAATTCTTCGAATATTTTTTCAAGCATTTTATTCCCTTTTCCCCTCTCTGGAGTGGACTTTTATTGAGTGATAGACAAAGACTGAGCAATGCTCCAGTTGAGAGATGGTTTGGAATCGTAAAAAATCTAATTGCGAATAGAGTAATGCGTCAGAAAGGTAGTCGCGTAATAAGAAAAATCAGGAAGCACGTATTATTTATACATAGAGAATGTTCCGCAAATATTCCGAGAACTAGATGCACAAAAGTTCGGTCGGAAAAAGATGATGACGGACTTTGTTCACAGGAAATTTGGAAAAAAAAGGAAAAGGCTATGCATAACAACTTTTTAGGAACGTCCCTCAAACGGGTACTGAAACATTCATCACAGTCGTTCCTGTCAAAGGAAGAAGATGATGTATGCAAGTATTGTAAAAAGGGAGAACTCGAATTCACCGCCGATTGGGCTCAATGCGAAACATGCAAAGACTGGGTTCACTGCGGTTGCATGAAATGTGGAACGATTGTGCGTAAGGATGTACCATATTTTTGTAAGTTTTGTGTGAATGAAGCAAATGAAAACAATAAAACGCGCCTTTCCTCCGGTGACAATGCTGTGGACCTTGCATCTTTATGTAATCGGTTTTTCGATAATTATTATAAAAAATCTGTAGAAGAATTACAACGCATTGAGGAAAGTACAAGAGACCAAAGGCTCTCCCAAATATGGTTCGAAGAAAGAAGTAGACGTATAACAGCTTCCAATTTCGGTAAGATTTGCAACAGCAAAAGCAATGAAAGTTCAATCAATATTTTAAAACGAATTCAAAATTCAGCGAAAATCAGTTCAGTTGCGATTGAGCATGGAATAAAGCACGAAAAAAAAGCTGCCGCGGATTACGAACTATCCACTCATAATAAATGTATCCCTTCTGGTTTAATTATACATAAGATAGATCAATTCCTTGCCGGTTCTCCAGATGGGTTAGTTGGTGACAAAGGCTTGATCGAGATCAAGTGTCCACATTCATGTAGGAATTTAGATCCTGTTGAGGCGATTCATCAAGGCAAAATGAAGGGATTCCATATTAAAACTGGAAAAATTTCTAAGACCCACCAATATTATTATCAGATACAGGGTCTCCTTGAAATAAGTAATAGAGACTGGTGCGACTTGGTAATTTGGACATTTAAAGGAATTAAAATAGAACATGTTTTGAGAGATCGCATATTTTGGAAGAAAATGTATCCAAAATTAAAAAGTTTTTTCTATTATATTGCATTACCATTCTTTTCACAGAATTCAGCAATGCCGTCTTTTGTAAAATGGCGTACACTAAACGACTTATCCCTTCTACCGAATGGATTAGTATCGAGTCCAAATTATTATAAATCTATCGGCAAAAAATATTATATTTCTTATTTTTCTGACTTTTCATGTCTAGTTAAGGAGGTAACTAGCGAAGATTTCGCTATTTTATCAAGCAAAGAATGGTTGACCGACTTTTTATTGGATATTTGTCTCAATATTTTGAATATGGGTAAGGACGAATTTCAAATTGTCCGATGTATGATGGCTACTAAAATTTTTTTATATGGCCGTGGAGAAATACTTCCAGAAATTCTAGATATACAATTTGAAAAGGATGTGATAGCATTTCCCATTCTGCAGAACTATTCTTCCAAAAAACACTCTTCTGCTTCGCATCATTTTTGCTTAGCACTCGCTGATATGAAGAATAAGACATTCTGTTTTATCAATCCATATTCAAGCAGAAAGGAAGAAACTATGACATATTTAAGTTATTTCATAAAATATTTAAATTATTTCAATGAGCTGAAAGGAACTTCTTACGATACGAATGATTGGTCCATTCAATTGAAGGACCACGATAAACAAGACGACGGTTATAACTGCGGTGTGTTCGTCATATATTATTTCGATAAATTAGTGAACGGAGAAAGTTTAGTTAACGCTGTTAATATCACGGAATATCGGGAATGTTTAAAACAAAAAATTATTCATTCTTCGGATGATATGTCAGAAATATGCTTATTGTGTTCAAATGAAGTATTGTTTCAAGTTAGTTCCAAAAAATGCAGTAGTTGTCGAAGAAAATTTCATGAGAATTGTATTCAGACTGATACAAATGACACATTTATCATTTGTCGACTATGTACCTCATATTGAAAATGCTATCCATTACTTGGTCAGAGACGACACTAATTATAGTTTGCATGATATACCGACCTATCACGTTCTGCACTCCGTATGGTACTTTTAAATTTTTGCCCCAATTGCATTGTTGATCACGAACCTTTTCGAGAGTTCTACCACGGCTCGGAGGAGACGAAACGATAAACCCACAGCCAAATGTGAGCCGTCGCTATGAAAGCCGACGCCACAAAACAGAAGCTACGGGTACAAAGTGACTCCTTCCGCAAACCGTGAAATGTATGACACTCACATCGAAAGGTGTAATAACCGTGTCGACTGTACGATTGCAGAAATATTCTTTGAATTCAAAATTTTCAAAACGGTGTACAGGATGTGAAGTGTCGATATATCTAAGTGGCGCAGATATACAAATATTCGCGAAGATGAAATCATACAACTAGATAAAAATATATTACTTATCTCATTTGATATTGTTAATTGTTCCTTCGAATATTTGTGGCAGTTTATATTGATTCTTATTTGAATGTATATAGTGTTTTCTATTTATATACATTTCGTTATATATTTTCATTATTAATCGTAATAGTTTTTTGATGTAACATCGGTATAAAATATAAACTGTCCGTGATTGTCATTCGTTCATCGAACGGCCGTATCACGCTGACGAGGTCAATGAAGACCGAAACAGTTTTTATTTTTCATTTAATTAATTGGATCGATGATGGTTCTAGCTGGCATATACAGTATTTTAAGGTGAGGCTTTTCTTTTGACAGGAAATAGAACTCATCAAAATAAGCCGTCGGCCTAGCGCAGTAGTCGATAGAAGGAACAAGTACAGGTGAGTCGAAATATTACTTAGTTTTTTGTTTGAGTTTGCAAGTTCTGTGAATTTTATCCTTATTTGTATCGTACCTGTACTGTATTATTATTGTTATTATATGTTAATGTTACCTGTCCTTTTTCGGATAAAACACGAAGAACTATTATAGGTAAAGTTGCGATGTTTCTTAAATGTCAAATATTCGAAACTGATAAAGATTTAACGTTCCATTAATCCGTTTTTTCCATAGTAATATTTAAAAAATCAATTCATTGGCCCAGGTATGAATGGAGACGGGCCTGAACTCTAATTCGGCGTCCTCGCGTAAGTACATTTTTAAAAGTTAAAAGCTTTTATTTAACTTGCATTGTATGTATGTATGTATGTATGTTTGTTCGGGTGGAATCTTGCTACTCAATTTTGAAGCAGATATCTTCAACCGATTGAGCTGAAATTTTGTATACACGTTCAGTTTGGATGACAATACACGATAAGCTTAGTGACGTCAAATAATCAATAGTCAATATATCCAATATGGCGGACCATACAAGATGGCGGAATAGTTTTTTGGGATGCATTTCTATAATATGGGTATCAAATGAAAGAGCTTGTTGAGAGTAATTCGAAAAATACGGTGACGTCGTTTTAAATCCAATATGGCGGAACATCCAAGATGGTGGATTAGTTTTTTGTGATGCATTTCTATAATATGGGTATCAAATGCTTGTTGAGAGTAATTCGAAGAATAATGTTGACGTCATTCTGAATGCTATATGGCGGAACATCCAACATGGCGAAATAGCGATAACTAAAAAGTAAAAAATAAATTAAAATAAAAAAAACCTTTTTAAAAAAGCTTTTATTTAAATGCTCTAAAAACAAAAAAATAAAATTTTCCTTCTAAATTTTAACTATCAACTTATAACTTCATTATACACAATTTATATGATCATAAAAGCTTGTCGCGAGGGCGAGGTTTGCGTTTGTACCTATAAGTATTTAATTAAACTGAAAACAAAATTAAATTTAGCAGATTAAGATACTCAATTGAATAGGTACTAGTTTATTTGCACAAGTTAATCGCGCGACAAGCTTTTATGATCATATTAATTGTGTATAATGAAGTTATAAGTTGATAGTTAAAATTTAAAAGGAAAATTTTATTTTTTTGTTTTTAGAGCATTTGAATAAAAGCTTTTTTAAAAAGGTTTTTTTTATTTTAATTTATTATTTTCGGTTTTATTATTCGTATTAGGTAACTTCTGATAGATAGAAGATTCAATAAACAAATTGCTGAAAAAAATATTCGTTTCCTAAATTCTAGCAACATCCATAGAGAAGAGAAGGGAGAGGAGGGAGAGGAGGGAGAGGAGGGAGAGGACGAGGGAGAGGACGAGGGAGAAGGAGGAGGGAAGTGGAAGGTAGAGGAAGGACGAGCGGCTCCAGAGGAGCTGAAGCAGAAGTTGGCCATGACATTAGAGAGGGACGCATCGACCTCTGCGACGCCGCAATAAATTCCAAATAAAATTCAAAAATACCTTCATGATTTTTCATTACAAACCCTCAAGGAATGATTTTTAATAATCCGATTAGACGACGAAATAGCCGATAAATTATTGGTTCGAACGTACCGATAGAATTTCTGATCTTTACTTAAAACATAAAAATAATTCTAAAAATATTGCTATTACCCTAGTATTATATGAAACCATAAAAAAAACACTGATACAATCCTGTGCAGTTTGTGGTAACGTAAATTGGGTTGCCTACTCGCGTGTTACAAATAATTCATACTCATTGGAATTTGTTATTATTATTGATGTGAAATCGAATGATGCTTGCGTTCACTTGGAATTCTAATATAATAAATAATAATAATATATAATAAATAAATCTGACCTTAAGAAAGTTAACTTGATAAGAACCGTGTATTTAGCGCCCTCTGTGAGAGTTAGACCTAAAAACAACTTCATCATATAACAGTTTCCTACACATATATATTCGTATAAAATTTCCTCATAATAATAATAATGTTGCCAGTGGTTTCGGCAAAATCGTAAAAAATGAGTAGTCTTTTTTCTCAACCCTCTTTATCTCGAATTCGGATGACATTATATAGACATCATAGAAATGTGATCACCTTTTTTTGAACCACCCTGTATTTTCCATATTTCAAATATATTTCGAGTTTGTGATTGCTAGAAGCAATATGTTACCGTACTGTGGTTTTTTCTTACTCTGGAGGCCGCCTTATATCCAAGTGAGTTTATTTTATATACATATTTCTTCGATTTATCTGCATTAGTAATTATTTTTAATCTTTTTCATAACTAGAGTAACCCTATATATGGACAATTGGCTACGATTTTGTCACATTTCATGATAGCATCAATACTTCCGGGTATTGTGAATGGTATAACGATTTTAAACAAACTGAACTCAATCGCGCATCCACCAAAATTATTATGACGCAGAATTCATTGCGCAGTCAATTAAAAGTGTTACCTAAATTATCGGAGGTAAAATAATCCGTACATTGAACGTTGACATGTGAATGATAAAACATTCATGAAAGACTTCACACAGCGCCATCAGCGCTAAAACCGTGGCTGGGTGATTTTTCTCATTTCTCAGGTCCCAGACGGCATTCGCAAAAATTCTGAAAGTGGTATCTTAAAGAGCTTGCAAAAACACACATTTCGGCAAAAAATTTTTTTCGAACAAGTTGGCCTCTGGAAAATATGAAGGTTTTAAGTTGAAGAAAAACCGTGGCTGGGTGATTTTTCTCATTTCTCAGGTCCCAGACGGCATTCGCAAAAATTTTGAAAGTGGTGTCTGAAAGAGCTTGCGAAAACACACATTTCAGCAAAAAATTTTTCTCGAACACGTTGGCCTCTGGAAAATATGAGGTTTTCCAGATCATTTTCCGGATTTCCCACGCCCAGACGGCATTCGCAAAAATTTTGAAAGTGGTGTCTGAAAGAGCTTGCAAAAACATACATTTCAGCAAAAAATTTTTTTCGAACACGTTGGCCTCTGGAAAATATGAAGGTTTTAAGTTGAAGAAAAACCGTGGCTGGGTGATTTTTCTCATTTCTCAGGTCCCAGACGGCATTCGCAAAAATTTTGAAAGTGGTGTCTGAAAGAGCTCGCGAAAACACACATTTCAGCAAAAAATTTTTCTCGAACACGTTGGCCTCTGGAAAATATGAGGTTTTCCAGATCATTTTCCGGATTTCCCACGCCCAGACGGCATTCGCAAAAATTCTGAAAGTGGTATCTTGAAGAGCTTGTAAAAACACACATTTCAGCAAAAAATTTTTTTCGAACAAGTTGGCCTCTGGAAAATATGAAGGTTTTAAGTTGAAGTAAAACCGTGGCTGGGTGATTTTTCTCATTTCTCAGGTCCCAGACGGCATTCGCAAAAATTTTGAAAGTGGTGTCTGAAAGAGCTTGCGAAAACACACATTTCAGCAAAAAATTTTTCTCGAACACGTTGGCCTCTGGAAAATATGAGGTTTTCCAGATCATTTTCCGGATTTCCCACGCCCAGACGGCATTCGCAAAAATTTTGAAAGTGGTGTCTGAAAGAGCTTGCAAAAACATACATTTCAGCAAAAAATTTTTTTCGAACAAGTTGGCCTCTGGAAAATATGAAGGTTTTAAGTTGAAGTAAAACCGTGGCTGGGTGATTTTTCTCATTTCTCAGGTCCCAGACGGCATTCGCAAAAATTTTGAAAGTGGTGTCTGAAAGAGCTCGCAAAAACACACATTTCAGCAAAAAATTTTTCTCGAACACGTTGGCCTCTGGAAAATATGAGGTTTTCCAGATCATTTTCCGGATTTCCCACGCCCAGACGGCATTCGCAAAAATTTTGAAAGTGGTGTCTGAAAGAGCTTGCAAAAACATACATTTCAGCAAAAAATTTTTTTCGAACACGTTGGCCTCTGGAAAATATGAAGGTTTTAAGTTGAAGAAAAACCGTGGCTGGGTGATTTTTCTCATTTCTCAGGTCCCAGACGGCATTCGCAAAAATTTTGAAAGTGGTGTCTGAAAGAGCTTGCGAAAACACACATTTCAGCAAAAAATTTTTCTCGAACACGTTGGCCTCTGGAAAATATGAGGTTTTCCAGATCATTTTCCGGATTTCCCACGCCCAGACGGCATTCGCAAAAATTCTGAAAGTGGTATCTTGAAGAGCTTGTAAAAACACACATTTCAGCAAAAAATTTTTTTCGAACAAGTTGGCCTCTGGAAAATATGAAGGTTTTAAGTTGAAGTAAAACCGTGGCTGGGTGATTTTTCTCATTTCTCAGGTCCCAGACGGCATTCGCAAAAATTTTGAAAGTGGTGTCTGAAAGAGCTTGCGAAAACACACATTTCAGCAAAAAATTTTTCTCGAACACGTTGGCCTCTGGAAAATATGAGGTTTTCCAGATCATTTTCCGGATTTCCCACGCCCAGACGGCATTCGCAAAAATTTTGAAAGTGGTGTCTGAAAGAGCTTGCAAAAACATACATTTCAGCAAAAAATTTTTTTCGAACAAGTTGGCCTCTGGAAAATATGAAGGTTTTAAGTTGAAGTAAAACCGTGGCTGGGTGATTTTTCTCATTTCTCAGGTCCCAGACGGCATTCGCAAAAATTTTGAAAGTGGTGTCTGAAAGAGCTCGCAAAAACACACATTTCAGCAAAAAATTTTTCTCGAACACGTTGGCCTCTGGAAAATATGAGGTTTTCCAGATCATTTTCCGGATTTCCCACGCCCAGACGGCATTCGCAAAAATTTTGAAAGTGGTGTCTGAAAGAGCTTGCAAAAACATACATTTCAGCAAAAAATTTTTTTCGAACACGTTGGCCTCTGGAAAATATGAAGGTTTTAAGTTGAAGAAAAACCGTGGCTGGGTGATTTTTCTCATTTCTCAGGTCCCAGACGGCATTCGCAAAAATTTTGAAAGTGGTGTCTGAAAGAGCTTGCGAAAACACACATTTCAGCAAAAAATTTTTCTCGAACACGTTGGCCTCTGGAAAATATGAGGTTTTCCAGATCATTTTCCGGATTTCCCACGCCCAGACGGCATTCGCAAAAATTTTGAAAGTGGTGTCTGAAAGAGCTTGCAAAAACATACATTTCAGCAAAAAATTTTTTTCGAACACGTTGGCCTCTGGAAAATATGAAGGTTTTAAGTTGAAGAAAAACCGTGGCTGGGTGATTTTTCTCATTTCTCAGGTCCCAGACGGCATTCGCAAAAATTTTGAAAGTGGTGTCTGAAAGAGCTTGCGAAAACACACATTTCAGCAAAAAATTTTTCTCGAACACGTTGGCCTCTGGAAAATATGAGGTTTTCCAGATCATTTTCCGGATTTCCCACGCCCAGACGGCATTCGCAAAAATTCTGAAAGTGGTATCTTAAAGAGCTTGCAAAAACATACATTTCAGCAAAAAATTTTTTTCGAACACGTTGGCCTCTGGAAAATATGAAGGTTTTAAGTTGAAGAAAAACCGTGGCTGGGTGATTTTTCTCATTTCTCAGGTCCCAGACGGCATTCGCAAAAATTTTGAAAGTGGTGTCTGAAAGAGCTCGCGAAAACACACATTTCAGCAAAAAATTTTTCTCGAACACGTTGGCCTCTGGAAAATATGAGGTTTTCCAGATCATTTTCCGGATTTCCCACGCCCAGACGGCATTCGCAAAAATTTTGAAAGTGGTGTCTGAAAGAGCTTGCAAAAACATACATTTCAGCAAAAAATTTTTTTCGAACACGTTGGCCTCTGGAAAATATGAAGGTTTTAAGTTGAAGAAAAACCGTGGCTGGGTGATTTTTCTCATTTCTCAGGTCCCAGACGGCATTCGCAAAAATTTTGAAAGTGGTGTCTGAAAGAGCTTGCGAAAACACACATTTCAGCAAAAAATTTTTCTCGAACACGTTGGCCTCTGGAAAATATGAGGTTTTCCAGATCATTTTCCGGATTTCCCACGCCCAGACGGCATTCGCAAAAATTCTGAAAGTGGTATCTTGAAGAGCTTGTAAAAACACACATTTCAGCAAAAAATTTTTTTCGAACAAGTTGGCCTCTGGAAAATATGAAGGTTTTAAGTTGAAGAAAAACCGTGGCTGGGTGATTTTTCTCATTTCTCAGGTCCCAGACGGCATTCGCAAAAATTTTGAAAGTGGTGTCTGAAAGAGCTCGCGAAAACACACATTTCAGCAAAAAATTTTTCTCGAACACGTTGGCCTCTGGAAAATATGAGGTTTTCCAGATCATTTTCCGGATTTCCCACGCCCAGACGGCATTCGCAAAAATTTTGAAAGTGGTGTCTGAAAGAGCTCGCGAAAACACACATTTCAGCAAAAAATTTTTCTCGAACACACTGTATTTCAGAAGTTATGAATTTTTATTTGACACTCAATATACACTTCGAAAGAACACTAAATTCGAGCGTATAACCAGTTTTACAATAGATGGAATATGCTCAAATGCTTCATAAATGATAGAATTTCATTATTCCCTCAAAAATATTACGATATTACAGAAATACAAGCAATTAACTATAATACACTCTCCCTAAAACCGCATGTCAGTCTGGCAACGCTGCGCGCTTTTCGACCGTCGCGTCAGAAACCGTGGCTGGGAATCCGTGGCTAACTTCCATCGTAGATTGAAGTTAGCCACGGATTCCCAGCCACGGTTTCTGACGCGACGGTCGAAAAGCGCGCAGCGTTGCCAGACTGACATGCGGTTTTAGGGAGAGTGTATTATAGTTAATTGCTTGTATTTCTGTAATATCGTAATATTTTCGATGGAATAATGGAATTCGATCATTTGAGAAGCATTTGAGCATATTCCATCTATTGTAAAACTGGTTATACGCTCGAATTTAGTGTTCTTTCGAAGTGTATATTGTCAAATAAAAATTCATAACTTCTGAAATACAGTGTGTTCGAAAAAAATTTTTTGCTGAAATGTGTGTTTTTGCGAGCTCTTTAAGACACCATTTTCAGAATTTTTGCGAATGCCGTCTGGGACCTGAGAAATGAGAAAAATCACCCAGCCACGGTTTTACTTCAACTTAAAACCTTCATATTTTCCAGAGGCCAACTTGTTCGAAAAAAATTTTTTGCCGAAATGTGTGTTTTTGCAAGCTCTTTGAGATACCACTTTCAGAATTTTTGCGAATGCCGTCTGGGCGTGGGAAATCCGAAAAATGATCTGGAAAACCTCATATTTTCCAGAGGCCAACGTGTTCGAAAAAAATTTTTTGCTGAAATGTGTGTTTTTGCAAGCTCTTTCAGACACCACTTTCAAAGTTTTTGCGAATGCCGTCTGGGACCTGAGAAATGAGAAAAATCACCCAGCCACGGTTTTACCTCAACTTAAAACCTTCATATCTTCCAGAGGCCAACTTGTTCGAAAAAAATTTTTCGCCGAAATGTGTGTTTTTGTAAGCTCTTCGAGATACCACTTTCAGAATTTTTGCGAATGCCGTCTGGGCGTGGGAAATCCGGAAAATGATCTGGAAAACCTCATATTTTCCAGAGGCCAACGTGTTCGAAAAAAATTTTTTGCTGAAATGTGTGTTTTTGCAAGCTCTTTCAGACACCACTTTCAAAGTTTTTGCGAATGCCGTCTGGGACCTGAGAAATGAGAAAAATCACCCAGCCACGGTTTTACCTCAACTTAAAACCTTCATATTTTCCAGAGGCCAACTTGTTCGAAAAAAATTTTTTGCTGAAATGTATGTTTTTGCAAGCTCTTTCAGACACCACTTTCAAAATTTTTGCGAATGCCGTCTGGGCGTGGGAAATCCGGAAAATGATCTGGAAAACCTCATATTTTCCAGAGGCCAACGTGTTCGAAAAAAATTTTTTGCTGAAATGTATGTTTTTGCAAGCTCTTTCAGACACCACTTTCAAAGTTTTTGCGAATGCCGTCTGGGACCTGAGAAATGAGAAAAATCACCCAGCCACGGTTTTACCTCAACTTAAAACCTTCATATTTTCCAGAGGCCAACGTGTTCGAAAAAAATTTTTTGCTGAAATGTGTGTTTTTGCAAGCTCTTTCAGACACCACTTTCAAAGTTTTTGCGAATGCCGTCTGGGCGTGGGAAATCCGGAAAATGATCTGGAAAACCTCATATTTTCCAGAGGCCAACGTGTTCGAAAAAAATTTTTTGCTGAAATGTATGTTTTTGCAAGCTCTTTCAGACACCACTTTCAAAGTTTTTGCGAATAGTGTCTGGGACCTGAGAAATGAGAAAAATCACCCAGCCACGGTTTTACCTCAACTTAAAACCTTCATATTTTCCAGAGGCCAACTTGTTCGAAAAAAATTTTTTGCTGAAATGTATGTTTTTGCAAGCTCTTTCAGACACCACTTTCAAAATTTTTGCGAATGCCGTCTGGGCGTGGGAAATTATTATGACGCAGAATTCATTGCGCAGTCAATTAAAAGTGTTACCTAAATTATCGGAGGTAAAATAATCCGTACATTGAACGTTGACATGTAAATTATAAAACATTCATGAAAGACTTCACACAGCGCCATCAGCGCTAAAACCGTGGCTGGGTGATTTTTCTCATTTCTCAGGTCCCAGACGGCATTCGCAAAAACTTTGAAAGTGGTGTCTGAAAGAGCTTGCAAAAACACACATTTCAGCAAAAAATTTTTTTCGAACACGTTGGCCTCTGGAAAATATGAAGGTTTTAAGTTGAGGTAAAACCGTGGCTGGGTGATTTTTCTCATTTCTCAGGTCCCAGACGGCATTCGCAAAAACTTTGAAAGTGGTGTCTGAAAGAGCTTGCAAAAACACACATTTCAGCAAAAAATTTTTTTCGAACACGTTGGCCTCTGGAAAATATGAGGTTTTCCAGATCATTTTCCGGATTTCCCACGCCCAGACGGCATTCGCAAAAATTTTGAAAGTGGTGTCTGAAAGAGCTTACAAAAACACACATTTCGGCGAAAAATTCTTTTCGAACAAGTTGGCCTCTGGAAAATATGAGGTTTTCCAGATCATTTTCCGGATTTCCCACGCCCAGACGGCATTCGCAAAAATTTTGAAAGTGGTATCTCAAAGAGCTTGCAAAAACATACATTTCAGCAAAAAATTTTTTTCGAACAAGTTGGCCTCTGGAAAATATGAAGGTTTTAAGTTGAGGTAAAACCGTGGCTGGGTGATTTTTCTCATTTCTCAGGTCCCAGACGGCATTCGCAAAAACTTTGAAAGTGGTGTCTGAAAGAGCTTGCAAAAACACACATTTCAGCAAAAAATTTTTTTCGAACACGTTGGCCTCTGGAAAATATGAGGTTTTCCAGATCATTTTCCGGATTTCCCACGCCCAGACGGCATTCGCAAAAATTTTGAAAGTGGTATCTCAAAGAGCTTGCAAAAACATACATTTCAGCAAAAAATTTTTTTCGAACAAGTTGGCCTCTGGAAAATATGAAGGTTTTAAGTTGAGGTAAAACCGTGGCTGGGTGATTTTTCTCATTTCTCAGGTCCCAGACGGCATTCGCAAAAATTTTGAAAGTGGTGTCTGAAAGAGCTTGCAAAAACATACATTTCAGCAAAAAATTTTTTTCGAACACGTTGGCCTCTGGAAAATATGAGGTTTTCCAGATCATTTTCCGGATTTCCCACGCCCAGACGGCATTCGCAAAAACTTTGAAAGTGGTGTCTGAAAGAGCTTGCAAAAACACACATTTCAGCAAAAAATTTTTTTCGAACACGTTGGCCTCTGGAAAATATGAGGTTTTCCAGATCATTTTCCGGATTTCCCACGCCCAGACGGCATTCGCAAAAATTTTGAAAGTGGTGTCTGAAAGAGCTTGCAAAACCATACATTTCAGCAAAAAATTTTTTTCGAACAAGTTGGCCTCTGGAAAATATGAAGGTTTTAAGTTGAAGTAAAACCGTGGCTGGGTGATTTTTCTCATTTCTCAGGTCCCAGACGGCATTCGCAAAAACTTTGAAAGTGGTGTCTGAAAGAGCTTGCAAAAACACACATTTCAGCAAAAAATTTTTTTCGAACACGTTGGCCTCTGGAAAATATGAGGTTTTCCAGATCATTTTCCGGATTTCCCACGCCCAGACGGCATTCGCAAAAACTCTGAAAGTGGTGTCTGAAAGAGCTCGCAAAAACACACATTTCAGCAAAAAATTTTTTTCGAACACACTGTTTTTCAGAAGTTATGAATTTTTATTTGACAATATACACTTCGAAAGAACACTAAATTCGAGCGTATAACCAGTTTTACAATAGATGGAATATGCTCAAATGCTTCTTAAATGATCGAATTCCATTATTCCATCAAAAATATTACGATATTACAGAAATACAAGCGATTAACTATAATCCTTCCTTCCGATAAATCCTTGTCAGTCTGGCAACGCTGCGCGCCTTTCGCGCCGTCTGTCAGAAACCGTGGCTGGGAATCCGTGGCTAACTTCCATCTAATTGCTTTTAAGAACTTGATCGTTATCCATAATGCACAGCTCAGTGATGTCGACTCCTATTTCTGCCTTTTCGAATGTATCGTCACCCAAACGGAAAAATAAACTCACGTCTTAAATCTAGCACGCGTCACCTCGAAAACTTTAACTTATATGAAGCAATCTATGAATGAAGCCAAACCGTTTAACCTGTCAGTGTCAACCAATATGTAGTCTGTGGTGTCAACCTTACTTTGGTTATCTCACAGAACATCTTATTACAAATGAACCACAGAACATAAGATTTTTCATCACCATAGAGATAAATTATCAGTGATCTGTCCAGAGAGTCTGTGGGTTTGACGTCTGGCCATAGAATATTAATTAGTTATTCTGTGGACAGACCACAGAGATAAATCAGCAGTGATCTGTCCACAGAATAACTAATTAATATTCTATGGCCAGACGTCAAACCCACAGACCATTTTAATAAGATTTGATTGAAATGTGTGCGACTTCTTTGAGTGTACAAAATGAAAATAAAGAACATTCAAAACAATCATTTATTTTCATAATTTTTATTGAATTCCTCGTGGTCGATCCAATAAGAAGGGAAAAAGCCAATTTATACACCAAAATATTATAAACTCGAGACTGCACAGTAAATAATACATTAATTCACTGAACGTCTTCACAAAATCATCCCAAGATCGAAGAAAAACACCTATAATAAAGAGTTTCACATTTCATAACATAACTCTAGGAAAGATTACTTGTTTTCCTCCATATTTGTCCAGTTTGCAGCGACCTCAATGGTAGTTGAAATCGCCAATTTAAAATTTCATTTTCCATTAATAAATTTGTAAAATTCCATTCGAAATTGAATCATTTCATTCAATCGTCATCGAGTCTCAGGCATCATTTTAAATTGTTACTGGATATGTCAAAACCATGCTGAAGGACCTCAGATGGATGACCAATAAACTATCTGTTCTCTCACTTCACGATCCATAACACTTTATTATTTTGGAGAGTCCCCCTTCTTACTCGAAGAACAATGTCCAAGTTGTCACTTTTGTCATTTCAAATGAACAGAATGAATATGTCTTGTGAGATTTCCTTTTCTAGGTGTAGAATACTCACATTGCTGGCACTTGTGTGTCCTCAATTTTAAATGGACAGAATGAACATGGTTATTGAGATTTCCTCTGTAACTTGAAAAATACTCACATTGCTGACACTTGTACGTCCCCAATTTCAAATGAACATAATCTATATGGTATTTGAGAGTTCTTTTCTCGCTCGCAGAATAATCACAAAATTGACACTGATATTCCCTCAATTTCGAATGAACAGTATCAATATGTTGTGTGAGACTTTTTTTCCGACTGTTAGAATAATCACATTTGTGACACTTGTGCTGTTTCAATTTCAAATGAACATATTCTATATGTTGTTTTAGAGATCCTTTCTGACTTGTGGAATACTGGCAAATGTGGCACTTGTGTTTCTTCAATTTCAAATGAACACCATCTATATGTTTTTTGAGATCTCCTTTACAACTTGCTGAATGATCACAAAGATGACACTCATGTAACTTCAATTTCAAATGAACAGCATCTATATGTTTTTTGAGATTTCCTTTGTGACTTGAAGAATAATCACAATGGTGACATTTGTACTTTTTCACACACAATTGATCTGTTACTTCTTCTGTCTCAGGCTTTTTGTCACTCATACTGAAAACAGAACAACTAATTAGATTGCAATTGTGGCATTTGTTTCAAACTCTAAATTCAGTTAATCTCACGAATCTTCTACAAAACTGGGATATTCGAAATGTAAAACAATTTGAATCCCACATTTCGAGAAGAAAGTTTTTTTCCAATTTTTTCATATTGATTCATAGAAAATTGAGATACTCACCAAATATCGGCTCCCGATTTATTAATGGAATCAAAATTGTCTATATATTCTTGTCTTTCATAAACGTTTTCTCCATCAATGAATTGTTCAGTGATGTCAACATCTTCCGTCTTTGTAATTTTGAAGGAGTCCACACTGCAAAAAAATAAATAAATCAGACTGGAACTAGAAAGGAATCATGAAGTAACAGTTCAGTTTTCAGTAAAAAAAATGGCTTAGCTTTGTATGAGAAAGAATAAGATAGAACAGGTGAACTTACATGCGGGAAAGTTACACTAATCCATTCGAATTGGATCCTCAAGATCTTTAAGATACATAAAATTTTCGAAAGCACTTTCCACGATCGAAAAATTTAGCAGAAAGCAATTATCGAAAGTTTGTAAGTAGTATTCATAAACACTCACCCATAAATTTCGGATCTAACAACAAATCCAATATTTTCTTTATCATTCCTTTTAAGTACTTGATCGCTATTCATTATGCACTGCTCAGTGAAGTCGACTCTACCTTTTTGAATGTATCGTCACCCAAACGGAAAAATAAACCCACGCGTTACCTCGAAAACTTCAAATGAAGAAGTGTCAGTGGCAACCTAACTTTGGTTAGGTTATTCTTCTTCTTTCTTCTCAAGCAGACTGATCTGAAGATGTCAGCTTCCAATCTCTTTGGTTAGGTTATCTCACAGAACTTTAGAATGAACCACAGAACATAAGAATTTTCATCACCACAGAGATAAATCAGCTGTGATCTGTCCACAGAATAACTAATTAATATTCTATGGCCAGACGTCAAACCCACAGACCATTCAATCCAAAGATCAAGGCGGAATAACCTAAATCTTCCCCTTGATTGTGCTGTTTCGTGAAAGTTTTCTCTTTCCCGGTGAGTTTAAACCCCCCTAGAATATAGTGCTGAACAATTTTTGCTAATAACGGCCCCCCAGGCTGGCTTAACAGCTTTGTTTGCATACTTCTTTTTTTTACTTGTTTTTTTTCTTACATTCACGCTACGATAAACAAACTCCTTATCTCTGTTTTTTTCCAACATGAGTACTACAGATCCCGAGGCTTGGCCTCGGGTTCTGGATGCTTTATCTCCTAGGGCGAAGCTTGCTTTCGCACAGCTGGACAGGGATGAGTGGAACTCAATTAATATAGGATTACTAAAAGAAGAGCTGACACTGATCAGGTCTCAGGCAGTATCACACAAAAAGTTGGAGATAGTCGAGAGAATCGACATCCTCCTCGAAAAAATTGAAGGTGGTCATTCTAAGATTAAAAAAACGCAATGCTTCTATTCCAGTAAAGACAAAGGACCATTTGAGGTTATCATAGAAAGTTCTGATAGGGAAATAAAGAACCTGAACCCGCTCAGTATTGGAAAAATAATCCATAACAATAAAAACTATCAGGATTACAAAATTGTTAATATTAATAGAAAAGGTATTAAAAAGGTAGGTGTTAGATTTATGTCCGCTGATCAGGCAAATAGCTTTGTCAAGTACAATGAATTTGACCCAAGCGTATATGATATTTATATTCCTGGTAGATTTGTTTCTATAATGGGTATTGTGAGAGACATAGGCCAGGATATAACTGATGAGGAAATAATCAGAATGGGCAGAGGACTGAACCCAAACGTTAAGGTAACACGGGTAAGAAGATTCAACAGAAGAAATACCTCTGAAAGTGGTAACGCTTATATTAAGACTACCACTTGTGTTATTACCTTTGAAGGTACTACACTCCCAAAATTCTTCGAACTGTACACAATCAGGCTACAAGTTGAAATGTACATTCCCCCCGTTGTACAGTGCAACAAATGTTTGAGATTCGGACATGTAAGAAACCTGTGCAAGGGAAGATTTAGATGTAGGAAGTGTGGCTCTCATCATGAAGATGAGAACGTTTGTGACGCTGAACCTTGTTGCATCTTTTGTAGGCAAAACCACGAGGCTACAGATAGACGATGTCCGGAGTACTTAAGACAGTCCAGAATGAGAGAGATAATGGCGTTACACAACATATCGCTCTACGAGGCAGATAAGTCGTGCAAAAATCAAATTGCCCCCTCCCCATCAGATTTTCCATCTCTGCCCAATAGAAAGATAGACCAGTCTACTTCAATAGTTCCTAATCGTGGCCAAACCTATGCTAGTGCACTGTCGCGCCCCAAAAACGTACCTCAGGAATCTGGGAATTCTGATAACAGACAACGTACTAAGCGCAAAGCAGCTCCCACCATTGGATACGACAAAGCTGAACATGATTCATGCCTGATGCAATACAGGCCCTCATTTTCCAAGGGAGGTTACTCTCCTGTACAATCACAGGATGCCCACTTAGCATCCTTGTCACAAAATAAAATTACTACCGAGGCAATGATTCACTCCCCCACATATGAGCAACTCCTTTCTCAGGCCAGCTCATATGCATATAGCCCTAACGTACCGTCAATTATTGAAGAAGACATCGTAATCGAAGAAAGACCAATGATCACCTACAACGAGGACTACCTGAGTTTCAGGGAGCCCTCACAAAATTAGTAAGAATATTTTCTCTACTGCAATGCTCTGTTTTTTCTGTAATTTTTTCGATCGAATTTTTTTTCACCTGATCCAGGTCATCTTCGCTTATATTGGCACCTCCTTCACGACACATCCCAAGTTCAAGAAGACATCCGTCTCCCTCAGAACTCAACCAATTGATGATCAGAATCTTACAGTGGAACATTAGATCATTGTATTCCAATTTCAATGATCTCAAAATCCTTATCAAGGACTTGAACCCAGACATCATATGTCTGAATGAAACATTCCTGAAGGACCATCAGATCGTGTCTATCTCCGGCTTCTCCTTGGAGAGATCAGACAGGGCCGACGGATATGGAGGAATCGCGATAGCCGTGCGCAGACCTCTCATATATGACCTTGTAGATTTGGACAACCTGAATCTTCCACCAAGAGCACAGATAATGGGTATTCGTTGTGCAGGGTACACCATTTTAAACCTATATGTCCCACCTGATGTTTACCTAACAGATACCCATTTTGATCAGATGAACACGTTTACCTCTAGAAGATGCATCATTATGGGTGATCTCAATGCACAAAACCCCCAGTGGGGATCAGGAACGTCGAATCATAACGGCCATATTGTGCAGGACTTTTTGAGAGATGGTAATGTTGCATTGCTGAATGACGGTACACCAACAAGGATTACACCACCACAGGATAACCCCAGCGCCCCTGACCTAGCGATATGCTCCAGCGACCTCACTATCCACTGCACATGGACAGTGATACAGGATCCAGGGTCAAGCGATCACTTTCCAATAATGGTTAAGATTGACAACTCCTCTGATGATAGCACAACTAAGAGGAAATCCCTTCGAGTGTTCAATGTGGCAAGAGCGGACTGGCTGCGTTTCTCGAGTGGATTGGAGGAGATCATAGAGTCAACACATATAGCCGATGTGACGGCCCTAGTGGATGCCATCAAGACCGCGTCGGAGCCCTCAATCCCCAAGTACAGGGAGTGCACTAACTCCAAATACAGCGTTCACTGGTGGGACGAAGAGGTCGCGAGGGAAGTTGCGTTTAGAAGATCACTACTCTCCACATACAAACACTCTCCTACCCTTGATAATTTCATAAGCTTCAAAAATCAAACTGCCAAAACCAGATCCCTTATAAGGAAGAAAAAAAGAGAATCATTCCGTAAGTTTTGCGAAAATCTATCCCTAGACAAGACAAAACACATGTGGAAGACGATCAAGAAATTCTCTGGACAGCCTTCTCACGACAAGAATCACATCGTATCGGACCAGTGCGCAGCTGACATTGTCCGCCGACTTTCCAGCCTTCGCCACTCGCCAGCCTTGGCATTACACTATGAAGAATTTCGGGATATCTTCACAATTGAGGAACTGGCCTACGCCCTTAAGTTCAAGAAAAACTCTGTGCCGGGCATAGACAGTATAGATTACAAAATTCTCTTCAATCTCCCTCCATCTGCAAGACTTCTCCTCCTCTCCCTACTAAACCGCCTTTTACTCCAAGGCGACCCCCCTAAGGACATGAAAGCCGCAGCAGTAATCCCGATCCTCAAAAAAGGCCTACCGATCAACATCAGCACCAGCTACCGGCCAATCACGATTTCGTCCTGCGTAACCAAAGTCCTCGAGAAGCTCCTGAAAGAGAGGATTGAGAAGAAGATAGAGAACAAAATGGGTTCCTCCCTGAGTTTTGGCTTTCGTAGAGGCAGATCTATAAATGACTGCCTTTCCCTCATTACAGCCCATATATATTCTGCATTTGACAGTGGATTCTTCACCGTAGCCCTATTTTTGGACATCTCTAGCGCTTACGATCACGTCGACTTGAATATCTTATGGAAAGACATGATTGACTGCAACATCCCCTGTAATATGGCTAACTTAATTTACCAACTATTCTACGATAGAACAATATCAGTCCGGGGAGCCTCTGGGAAAGAATTTGTTGCGGAGATTCGGAGCGGCTTAACTCAGGGTTCGGTACTGAGCCCTTCCTTATTCAACCTTTACACCCGATGTCCACCGGGCCTTATGGCTGACGACACAGTGCTCATACAATATGCGGACGATTTTGTGCTGATCGGCTCCGGAAGGGACCTGACCCTCACGATCGAATGCATGAAGGCGAATCTTGAGAAGTTGATAGGATGGTTGACCAGTCGCAGTCTCCACATCTCGGCACGAAAGTCCTCGGCAGTAGTCTTCTCCAAACATATCCTACCCCCAACGCCACCGCCAATTGAGATTGACTCACAGCCTATTCCATGGAAACGACAGGTCAAGTATTTGGGAGTAAACTTAGACCAGAAACTGAAATGGGGAAAACAGATAGACGACATGTGTTCTAAGGCCATTTCACAATGTAGCATTATCAGGAGCCTTTGTAGGCCGTCCTGGGGATCCCACCCCAACACACTGCTTAATGTCTATAAAGGCCTTATCCGACCTCATTTAGATTTTGGTAGCATCCTCTATGGTAGATGCTCTAAGGCCGTTCTCCAGAAACTGGATAGAGTACAGTTCGCTGCCCTCCGGGCGACCCTAGGACTGATGAAGTCAACCCCTACCAATGTCATATTGGCGGAAAGTGGGGAGCTCCCCCTCAAATACCGAAGACTTTGGCTGTCCTATAAATACGTTTCCAAGTTACACAGGTTCCTGAATCACCCATTGTTGGAGACTGTTCGCGACCCAGCTAGACTGAGAAAGCTTTGGTTCAACGACACGGTCCCCGGATACATTCAGGCCATCCAGAGGACCAGAGATGAACGACCCACCATCTGGAGAGCTCCTACCCTCCCATATTTCCAGACCAACAGCAAAATAAGAGCTGAGAGTATAAAGGTAATCAATACAGGGCTAATCAAAGGATGCGTGGTCAATGCGCAAAAGTTCACTGCTCTCCTGGCGGAAAAATTCAATGGACACACCGAAATCTACACGGATGCTTCTAAATCCCATAACCCGGATTCGGTGGGATACGCATGTTGGGTTCCGTCATTACAGCTGAAAGTGTATGGAAAACTTCCTGGCCACTGGTCCATATTTTCTGCAGAAATGTACGCCATCAATAGAGCCATCCAGGTTGTAGTGGAACGACATATCTCCAAGGCTGTCATTGTGACAGACTCCCTGAGTGTCCTCGAAAAATTAAAAAGGGGAAAAATGGACGCCAACACCGATATAGGAACCATCCAAACCATTATGGGACTCTCCCATGCCAAGGCTGTGGGCCACCGTATCACCTGCATATGGGTGCCTAGTCACTCGCACATTACCCACAATGACACAGTAGACATGCTTGCAAATCGAGGAAGACTTTTGCCGGGGAACTCCTTACTCAGGGGTGATCCTCGCGAATTGTGGCCCGGCTTTTTGGGGGAAGTATGGAAGGATTGGGACCATGAATTTAAAGCCCTGGGGCAAACAAAGGGCAAAACTTACGCCGACTGGATAACACCAAGCAAATACCGCAAAAAAACCTGGTTCAGAAACCTTGAAGGCCCAAGAAGCAACTTCACTACAATTACTCGTCTGAGATCTGGTCATTGCATGACTCCAGCCCACCTGGAACGAATCGGTGTTAAAAACTCGCCCCTGTGCAGCTGTGGTGAGTATGGAGATGTGCGGCACATCTTCCTCTCTTGTAAAGAAAATATCACAAATATTGATATATTGTATAATAAATTTCTCGCCCACAAATTGCCTACACCATTGAACATAAACGATTGTATTTACTCGGAGAAAACAGAGATAACGAGCTTGTTGTTGGAATTCCTCAGGAATTCTAATGTTAATATTTGACTGCTCTGCTTTTGGCTCAGATGATCGCTTGGTTTTATTTGATCAGCATGTGTTCTTTCCTAATCCTAGTCCCCTTACAGAGTCATTGTTCAACCCGAGACCTGTGTTAAACCCTGTGTGTACTCCACGGGGGAAAGTATAAACAGCCAAACCTTACACTAATAAGTTGAATGCCCAAGATTGAAATCGACTGAAGCCTGAAAAGAAAGAAGAACCAAAATTCTCATCTCAGTCTGGTATAGGCACGACCTAGACTTCCACTCCCCTGGGAACCAGACTGGCAAAATCCATTAGACACTTAGAGACTGGGTGCATAGCCTGAGAGCTGTCCCATAGCTCATAGCTTTTCCCAACTTGGGGGTATGCATGTGGGATAGCTAGAGTTGAGAAGAAGAAGAAGAAGATCAAGGCGCCCTCTTTCGGCACAAATTCCAAACTACGGAACAAGTAATCCATTGAGATCTTCTATGTTTCGCGTGCTTTTGAGCTGTAATATTTTGTTTCATATCCAGGTATTCTTGAGTGATATTTCGAAGTTTTTATAGTGTTCTGAACAGATAAATTAGTATTTGAATAAAACTTGTTGAAAAGGTATTTATATTAGTGTTATTCATTTAAAATATTATTCACAAAGTTATCAAGTTTTAGGTTACAAGGCGTGTTGTTTGAGTCCAATTTTCTGGTGCAGTTTTAACTGCTGAGGAAGGTTAATACCATAATTATCAACAAGATGATTATGAAATTGATCATCGTAATTCAAGGTACTGAGTTGTGCCTTTAACTTTCTGTAAGACAGAAATTAAATAAGGTGAACTATATACCTGAACGAAGGGATTCATGTTTTAATGCTAATGTTATATATAATTTTAGGCCAGTGGATTGATTATAGAACACTGAGTAAGCTAATTACTAGTACTGAAAGAAATTGTTTTCAATTGTAACTGCAGTGATTTCAATTGCTCTTCAAGGACAAATAAAAACTGGTCTGTACATTTTCATGGATTTCGTAAGAAAGAGGCCTTAACACTATGTAGTATGTATCACTAATGCCTTCGCTATATTGGAAAAATTGGACTGAAGAATAGCATGGATAAACTATAGATGGAGAAAACTTGCTGAAAAGATTTTCGTTAAGTATTTCTCGAACAACTGCGAACAATATTTTTAGTGAATATATTAAGTATAGCAAATATTTTGGAAGGTTGTATTCAGTGGCCAAGTTCTGAGGTTGAATGGATGAATTTACTGCTTAACATTTTGGGAATATTCAAGTAATACTTGATTATAAGGATATACCATAAGTAGATCTTCATGTTTGTCATGTCGCATCAGAACTTATTCACATTCTGATCATAGTTTAGGCAGATGTAAATCTTTTTGTGTTGCTATTTTGTAGTTTATTCCTATGAAAATAAAGAACATTCAAAACAATAATTTATTTACATAATTTCCATCGAATACCTCGTGAATTTTCGATTCAATTAGAAGGGAAAAAAGCCAATTTGTATAACAAAATTTTATAAACTCGACTCTGCACTGTCAATAATACATTAATTCACTGAAATTATCCACAAAATCATCACGAGAACTAAGAAAATCACTCAAAATAATTTGTTTTGGATATCAAAACAACGTAACTTCAAAAGTGGTTACTAGAATTCCGCCATGTTTGTTTACAGTCAGCAGCGCCCTCATCGGTGGTTGAAATCGCCAAAAAGATTTGATTGAAATGTGTGCGACTTTTTTGAGTGTACAAAAAGAAAATAAAGAACATTCAAAACAATCATTTATTCTCATAATTTTAATTGAATTCCTCGTGGTCGATCCAATAAGAAGGGAAAAAGCCAATTTATACACCAAAATATTATAAACTCGACACTGCACAGTAAATAATACATTAATTCACTGAACATCTTCACAAAATCATCCCAAGATCGAAGAAAAACACCTATAAAGAGTTTCACATTTCATAACATAACTCTAGAAAAGATTATTTGTTTTTCTTCCATATTTGTCCAGTTTGCAGCGACCTCAATGGTAGTTGAAATCGTCAATTTAAAATTTCATTTTCCATTAATAAATTTGTAAAATTCCATTCGAAATTAAATCATTTCATTCAATCGTCATCGAGTCTCAGGCATCATTTTAAATTGTTACTGGATATTTCAAAGCTGTGCTGAAGGACCTCAGATGGATGACCAATAAACTATCTGTTCTCTCTCTTCACGATCCATAACACTTTATTATTTTGGAGAGTCCCCCTTCTTACTCGAAGAACAATGTCCAAGTTGGCACTTGTGTCATTTCAAATGAACAGAATGAATATGTCTTTTGAGAGTTTCTTTTCTAGCTGTAGAATACTCACATTGCTGACACTTGTGTGTCCTCAATTTCAAATGAACAGCTTCTATATGGTTTTTGAGCGTTCCTTTCTCGCTTGCAGCGTAACCACATTGGTGACACTGGTATTGCATCAATCTCAAATGAACACGTTTGATATGAACTCTTCGTTGTACGTTCTGGCTTGCGGCATAATCACAAAGATGACACTGGTATAGCCTCAATTTCAAATGAACAGCATTTATATGAGCAGTGATACTTGACTTATAATTTGACGAATACTCACAGTGGAGACACTCGTACCGCTTCATTTTCAAATGAACAGAATTGACGTGTTTCTTGAGAGTTCCTCTTTGATTTGTCGAATATTCACATTTGTCACACTTGTACCCCTCCAATTTTGAATGAACAGAATCCATTTGTTTTTTCAGTTCTCCTTTTTCACTTTCAGAATAATCAGAGAGTTGGCACCTGAGGTTTTCCAAGTTCAATTTCTGTCTCAAATCTCGTGAATCATCCTTTCTCTCACTTATACTAAAAAATTAAATAACCCATCAGATTGTTGTTGCTTATTTTTCAGTGAATCTCCAAAAATTCACTCAAAGGCTAAATAAACAATTATTCAATATAAAACCATTGATGTAGAATTATATTCTAAGTCAATGTATAAAACACAGTTGAAATACTTACCCAACATTACCTTCTGCTTTAATATTATCTATAAATTCTTGTCTTTCCAAGATGTTCTTCCCATCAATAAACTGTTCATCGATGTCAATATCTTCCGTTTTTATAACTACGCAGTCGTCCTCACTAAAATTTAATGTTTTTCATCTTATAAGAATTAGGAGGATCGTGTTGGGGCACATGCAAAATTAGATGAAAGAAGGACAATTTAACAATTCAATTGTCGTTTCTGTAGTTCTCCAGAGGTGAATGATGTGATGGTGCATTAATCTCATGAAGAGGTAGGTATAGGAGAATCAGGTAACAGATCGAGAACTTTCATACAGTTTAAAATGGATCCTACACTTCATTAAAAAGTATGCTTTCCATGAAAATTTAAAATTTGATACTGCTCGATAAGTTCAAGGAATTGAACAATATTTTCTTAATATCGTTTATTTTCACTTCAGGCACTTTCTTCAGACGTCATTACATACTTGAACTAGTTCTATTAACATACAACCTTAGTAAAATTCACAAATACACACCTAATAACTTCGGATTTAATCACATATTCTGTATGACTATTTGTTTTATGAACATAACTGTCATCTTCCATTTTTACATATATTGTCACCCAAATTGAAAACAAATTCACGTGTTTCATTCAACACAATCTATCTGGGCTGGGAAGCTTATTTATTCGAAATTTAATAATGAGGAATCTCAGAAAATCCATTTACAACCACAGAACATAACTGTCATCTAAAGGTTATTTCCACAGAAAAATAATGATAATGAAAAGATTTTTCTCTTTTCATGAATGTAAAATTTCTAGAAATTTGGAATTTTTTTTAACAAACTCCGGACTTAAAGGATGAAAAACATTGAATTACAAGCTTCGAATGTACTTATATAGGAGTAAAATCCAAAATTTCTTGAATAAGCATTGTTTGTCTATGGTGATGTCAAAAAATTCACGTTTCGAACATTTATTAGTTCCTTTCAAATTGTTTTCTGGGAACTTTTTAAAGCAAATAAAAATTTTCAATATCTACATGAACTTAGATAAGTACATGAACAATGCAAAATTTGCAACCAGCACTAACCTCAAATAATAATGATCTCCGTGTTGACACCATAGAAGGGTCAACACTGATCTTAAATCATAGACGTTATTGGACCACAGCCGTGCAAAAATTATATCATCATTTATTTTACCACATTTTACCCTCAATATTACAAGCTCTGTCACAAATATTAAAAATAATTGTGAATGAATATAAGAATTAGGTTTACAGTTCATTATTTAATATTTTATTATCCATTAAAAAATTTGTAGAATTTCATTCGAAATTATATAATTTCATTGAAACATCATCCAGTTTCAGGCAACGTTTTAAATTGTTACTGGATATTTCAAAACCGGGCTGAAGGACTTCAGATCAATGAATGACCAATAAACTATCTGTTCCCTCTCTCTCAAAACACGATCCATAACACTTTATTATTTAGAAGAGTCCCCTCCTTACTTGAAGAACAATGGAAAAGTTGGTACTTGTGTCATTTCAATTTCAAATGAACAGCATTCATATGTCTTTTAATGTCTAGTTTCTGAGCAGCAACTAAATCACATTCAAGACACTTATTTCACTTCAATTTCAAATGAACAGAATGAATATGTTTATTGAGATTTCCTTTGTAACTTGAAGAATACTCACAATGCTGACACTTGTGTTTCTTCAATTTCAAATGAACAGAATCTATATGATTTTTGAGATGTCCCTTCTGACTTGCTGAATAATCACATTGGTGACACTGATGTTGTTTCAAGTTCAAATGAACAGCATCTACGTGTGCTTTGAGAAACCCTTTTCTACTGGCGGAATAATCACAATGCTGACACTTGTGGTGTTTCAAGTTCAAATGGACCGAATCTATATGTCTTGTAAGAGATCCTTTGCCACTTGCAGTATAATCACATTGGGAACACAGATATGATTTCAATTTCAAATGAACGGCTTCAATATGCCCTTTGAGATTTCCTTTCTGACTTGAAGAATAATCACATTTGTCACACTTGTATCCCTTTAAATTCAAATGAACAACATCGTTATGTGTTTTGAGATTTTCCTTAGTCGTCGCAGAATAATCACAGAATTGACACTGATATTGCCTCAATTTCAAGTGAACAGAATCTATGTGTCTTTTAAGACTTTGCTTCCGAGCTGTAACAAAATCACATTGTCCACACTTCAACTGATCAGAATTCAAATGAAAAGAATCTACATGATTTTTTAGGAGCCCTTTTCTTTCTGAAGCATAGTCACACAGGTGACACTTGTATCGTTTCGAGTTCAAATGAATGGAATCTATATGTTGTAACAGAATTCCTTTCTTACTTGCCGCATAATTACATTTGTGGCACTTGTATTGCTTCAATTTCAAATGAACGACATCTATATGGATTTTGAGACTCCCTTTCTCACTGGCGGAATAGTCACACAGGTGGCACTGATAAGGTTTCAATTTCAAATGAACGGAAGCGACGTGTTGCGTGAGAGTTCCTCTGCGATTTGCGGAATATTCACATTTGTCACACTCGTACAGCTTCAATTTTAAATGAACAGAATCCATTTGTTTTTTCAGTTCTCCGTTTTCACTTCCATAATAATCAGAGAGTTGGCACCTGAGGTTTTTCAAGTTCAATTTCTGTCTTAAATCTTGTGAATAATCCTTCCTCTCACTTATACTAAAAATTAAATGACCACTCGGCTTGTTCATCAGTGAATCTCCAAAAATTCATTCGTGTACAACTGACATCTAGAGGTTATTTTCACAGAAAAATAATATAATGAGCCAAGCTTCCTCCTTCCATCCTTTGAACAAACAAGCTCCTTTTTGAATGTACTTTTATGCGAGTAAAATCCAAAATTTCGGTAGCTTGTACTTTTCCTTGAAGAGAAACTACTCAGATTCCAGACGTGAAAGCTTGTATATCTATGATCAAAGGATTGCCATTCCACATAATTCTATGGTTCATTCGAATGTCATCATAGATAAAAGAATAAAAAATTATGTCGAAAAAAATCGCGTTTTGAAAATTTATTAATTCCCATCGTAACATATTTCAAGCAAATAAACGTTTTCAATATCCACATGAACAAAGCTGAATTTCCATTGTTCGACCACCAGCACTAACCTCAAAACATATTTTGTCTTTGGATTGCTAATGAACTGAATCTATATGTTTTTTTAAGTTGATATTTTCACCAGCAGCATAATCACATTTATTACACTTGTACTGCTTCAATTTCAAATGAACGGCATCTATGTGTCTTTTGAGAGCTCCTTTCTGACTTGCATCATAATCACAGAGGTGGCACTGATATTGCCTCAATTTCAAATGAACGGAATCTATATGCACTTTGAGAGTTCCTTTATGGCTTGCCGAATAATCACATTGCTGACACTTGTATTGTTTCCAGTTCAAATGAACAGCATTTATGTGTAGTATGAGGCCTACTTTCTGACTTGCAGAATAATCACAGTGGTGACACTTGTACTGTTTCAATTTCAAATGAACAGCATCTATATGAACTTTGAGATTTTCTTTCCAATTTGCAGAATAATCGCATTGGTGACACTGGTATTTCTTCAATTTCAAATGAACAGTATCAATATGAATTTTTAAATGTACGTTCTGACTTGCGGCATAATCACAAAGGTGACACTGGTATTGCTTCAATTTTAAATGAACAGCATCTGTATGAGCATTGAGATTTGCTTTATAATTTGAAGAATACTCACAGTGGAGACACTTGTGTTGTTTCAAGTTCAAATGAACAGAATCTATGTGTTTTTTGAGAGTTCCTTTCTCGCTTGCAGAATAATCACATTGCTGACACTTATGTTGCTTCAATTTCAAATGAACAGCTTCTACATGTTTTTTGAGATTTGATTTTCGTTTTGTAAAATACTCACACTGGGGACACTTGTGCAGTTTCAGGTTCAGTCGGTGTCCTACATCCTGAGACTCCTCCTCCTTGTCACTTAAACTAGAAATTAAAATGACTAATTTTATGGGTCATTTTTCAGTTTATCTTGTCAACATTTCAAACTTATTCATTAAAGTTGAATTGATATGAGAGTAAGTGACTTTCTTCATTCAATCATGAATTTTGAGTAGAATTCAGAAATACTCACCTATAACTGTGTTCTAATTTAATATCATAAATATTCTTCTCGTCAATTAATCCTTTTTCTGTTTTTTAAGCTGCAGAAGTCCATACTGCAAGGTGAAATTATTTTTGGTATAGGATTGCACTTATCAAGAAGTAAATTCAAAAGAAAATTGTGATTTGAAAAACTCTATTTTTATTTATTTCATTTCCTAATCGAGCTAACCTAAATACAGTTTCGTGTGAAACCATAGAAGTAGAATAATGATTATCTTTTCATCTTCATAGAAACTACATAATTCGCCAAAAAGATTTTACATCTAGCTGGAAGTTGTTTTTGCTATTTAAATAAGAGAATTCAAATACAAATTTTCGTATCCCTTATCAGTTTGACGAAATTTCTCCAATTTAATTAATTTTTATAATGTTCGATTTTGATATACAGGGCCACCTTCTAGCCGCATCTCACCTTATCTAGCGTAGTTTACGTGCTAGCTTGTTGAAGATGTTGCTATATAGCTAATCTCATTTCTCGATAACGATATTTTTAATTTTGCAGCCGCTGATTGATAGCTTATCGGTAAATTGATGACTTCATCGCCTCGTTGTACGAGGGTTATTTTCAAAATAATTCCCAAACGACACCACATTTTCTGTATAATTGGAAAATCTTGAATGCGCAACATCCCCAGTTGAAAAACGCCAGTTTATTGCTAATAATACTTATATCTCATCACAATGGACCACGAATTCATTTGAACGCTCGTAATATCTGCTGGCGCCCATGTGTACAATCTGTATCCTGATGAAGACGGTACAATTCCAACAGCCCCCGTACAAACTGAAAGCTGAAAGTAGCAATTCCACTATCCTGGTAATGAACGGTGAGCTGAACCAAAGGTGGGGAATCCCACCTGCCCATTGGGAGTATCCACCTGTCCCGACCGTTAATTGGTTTCAGTACTTGGTCGGACGATTGTCTAATTTGTCTTTAATTTTCCAAAGGTATCTTCCTTGTTTTTCAATGATGTCGCAATAATTCAAGAATTTGCAGGAAGGCCGACCACTATTCATGTTTCAATCGACGAGTCGAAAACATTTCACGTCAATTACGAGTCGGAATTAAGAAAAACAAACGTAGCTTCTTTCTTAAAACGGTGAGATGTTTATTTAATTGCTGCGGACCCCTCGAATTATTGGAAAGGTCGATTTGATTGAATTTTGATTTAGATTCTATGCTTTCGATTAACGAATTCGTTTGCTGGTTTTGTTTCGCTCGTTGAATTCCGAAGAATGTAGATTTCCGTAAGTCAGATTTCATTTAAAATTTCGTTATAGTTCCCATTCTTCCATGGAAATTACATCAATATAGAACATTTACCATATTCATCATCATTCTTGAAGGCGCATCTAAGCAATGCAAAATGTAAACGCCGAAACGAATTTCGTTTATGGTTTCCTGAAGATTGAGTAGAATATCTAGATACTCAATTCACATTTGACCATTAATTGAAATGGTCCATTTAGCTTGTTTTCGATCCGGTTTAACTATTTTTTAATTGATGGAATTGTTCCTTTTAAATTAAATCCCACTCTATGGTCAATTGCAACAAGTTGATCTTTGATTTTAACCTCAATCCTGCTCAATCGTTTCAGTTTTACGAAATTTCTCCGGAATATTTGGTCGTTAATGTTATTATTGCCGAGCAATTATCGTTTGAAGCGATTTTAAATTAATCAGCGTACACCATAATTTGCAGCATGGATGATTTGGACAAAGAAATCGAAAATTTGAGTCATGAAGATCTTCTCGAAATCACGCAAAGCATCTTGAAAAGACTCATAGCTTCGGATTCTTTACTGAATGATTTACCGTTAGATGTTACTACTGACGAAGTTTTATCGCAAATTGCCGTAGAACAAGGGCAGTCAATTACAGTTACAGTTTTGAGAGGATCAGATTCTCCAATAAACGTTGTCGTAAGAAATCTCTTTTTTTTGTATTTCTCTTTTGAGGAGATCCATTTCAGATCCCGCAAGAAGGGGCCACGGTTAAAGATCTAAAGCAAGCTTTTCAACGAGCATTCGCGCTTAAACAGCAAAGGAACAGAATAAAAACTAAGATATCGTGGAAATATATATGGAGAACCTATAATTTTCAACACGAAGGGATGCAATTGAAAAAAAACAGCGATCTTGTATCTAAATATGGCATCATGAATAGGTCCCAAGTTAGGTTTGTGAAACGACTAAATGACAAAGGACGCAGATAACAGTGATGAAAGGTTTTTATTTTATACCGGCAGGAATTTTGTATATATTAATGATAGGTGAGGAGAGGGTGGAAACTTTTAATTGAATATTAACGGTTATTCAGGTTTCAGCAAAGGTCATCCATGGTTAGAACAAATATCAAGACAAGAGACTTTGAGTAAAGGTTGTTCGATAATCAACCCATCCCCAAGCCGTAACATAAAACAATCGAATTTAGATCATATCCTCGTCGACCACAAGCACAAGTTTCTGTACTGTTACGTCCCCAAGGTGAGCGAACAAACGTCGACGAAAAGTTTCTATTTTCGAATGTCGTACTTCAGGTGGCTTGCACCAATTGGAAGAGGGTGATGATGGTCCTGACGGGGGCTTCGAACGCCACCAATCTCTTGGAAATTCCCTCTTACGAGGCGCATTCGGAAAATTCCACAGTGAGGTTATCGCAGCTTCCCTACAAAGACGCAATGGTGTACCTGAAGACTTACACGTCCTTCATGATGGTCAGGCATCCGATGGAGAGGCTCCTGTCGGCGTTTAGGAATAAATTCGAAGGGAATTTGACGAGCTCCAGATATTTCCAGGTTAGTTGATCGACGTTGAGGTGAACTTGCCCGATAGGGGATACTTTGGGGGGTTGGTAGGTCGGAAAACGTATTAGGCGATCCAACGAGCTGTCGAATGTTTTTTGAGGTTAGGGATGGTGGTCAAACAGTGGGAATTTCAGCTTTATTCGTGTAGATGTTGAAAACGTTTATTCGCTTGGGAAATTGTGTTACGCAGACGTTTTTTTTTATATTTTCGGCCTATTTAAATCTCAGGATTAGCGAACCGGTGAAAATTATTAAAATTAAGGGCATTTTTAACGAGAATATGCCGGAAATTTTTGTTGATTTTGGATGTGCTGGTCATTTGAATTAAGAGGATTTCCATGAATATTTTGGATCATCCACTGTGTGTAATTCGCTGTATCATCCACATATCAAGGGTCTCGCCAAGAAACGAAGAGAGGTTGTGATCAAACGTATGAGTTAAATTTGGAATCCAAACGTGATTATTCCACCAGTGTCAACCTCAAAACATATTTGACAGGTCGCTGGTCAGCGGTAAATATGATGAATTTTATTATCTTATGCATTGTATGAGTGAACAAGTGAGTTTTTATGATTTGTGATATAAAAAAATATCCTGAAGCAACACTGACGAAGAAAATATCACTCAATCATAAGCTCTAGTATTGGGAGCTCGAAGAGATTGAAAGGAAAGTATTGGAGAAGGAATATTTATCAGAGCACTGCAACCTGTAACTTCTTCATCCTTCCATATGATATAAAATTTAAATATTCATCAGTTTTACATTTTACATGAACTGAATACTGCTTATTTCACTGTCTACGAAGAAATATTCACTATAGTTTCTTATCTTCGTTTTTATCAAGTCTAGATGACTGTTGACCAAATTTTCCTTTGTTTCCTGATAAATCTTTTCATATGTGAATAACACACCAAGTTACACACACTGGGTGTTCGAAAATATTTAAGAAAATCGTCCTGATTTGAATGACTTGCACATCCAACTTTGGCACACATTAAGGCCTTTTTTCTGTTGAAAATGCCCTTAATTTAAATAATTTTCACTGGTCTGATATTCCTAAGAGTAAGATTGACTGAAAAAATCATAAAAATGTCCACATAAAAGAATTTTTAAAGCAAATAAACGGTTTTAAGGAGGGCGTTCAATGCAGTGTGTTTTTATTTCAAGTTGTATTTGAAAATGGTCTCACTTTGAGAACTGAAATTTTGTGGGTAAACTCAGAAAGGATTGGAGTTCTTAATGAAATAATTGAGATCTATTTCATTTCGACAGTTGATTTTCTTTCTGTCGAAAATAGAAGAGAATAAGTGCTTCTGTTTTATTTCAAACGAAAGACCCATGAAAATAGTTCAACTTCCGATTAAAAGTGAATCTACAGATAATTCCGTTCAGAAAAACAACTTGAAATACGGAATTGGCAGAGAATGGCCAAATTCAAATATATGGCGGGAAAAAGTTCCTGTTTTACTCACATATTCACTAATTTCATAGTTCAGCGATTATCAAATAGAGAGCGCCATTGTACATTTCATTCATAATCAGAGAGATATTCATAGAATTCATAGAGATAATGTAAGTTCTATGGAGATGTTCCATAAAATGCCCGGTGGCGCCTCTATCGGATGAGCTTTCCTTCGCGCTCTGAACGGCGACCTTAATGTCCACATGATCAAAGCTGGATTCCCATTGTTTGACCACCAGCACTAACCTCAAAAAATATTTGACAGGTCGTTGGTTTCATGTAAAAGAACTTGATAAACCTAAATCATGGCAAACCGTACAACTTGTTGGTTTCAGAGAAGGTACGGCCGTCGCATAATCCAGAAATATCGCCAATCGGGCGACAAGAGACGACGGACCGACCGGAAATCCAAAAAGCCGGCCGGCTCGGACGTGTCCTTGAACGAGTTCGTCCAGTTCCTCGTGAACGAAGGGCCGAGGTCCAACGAACACTGGACGTCCGCCTACGACCTCTGCCATCCCTGCAAGATCAACTACACCTTCGTGGGCAAGTACGAGCACCTCACTGAAGACGCGGGGGCCGTCTTGAGCCTGATAGGGGCGCCACCCGTCAAATTTCCGATGACCAATACGGCCCATACGAAGTCGAAGGTCAGGGAGTATTTCCAGAGGTTGCCGTTGCAGTTTATGTACTCTTTGTACCGGTTGTACAGGAACGATTTCTTGCTGTTCGATTATAATTTGGAGTCGGTGTTGGGGTTCGATTTTGGGTGATGGGGGATCGGTTGAATCTCTATTTTGTGCTAACTGTGATGACTAGATGTAATTTGTTTTAATAAATGAGCATTGTTTTACAAGATGGCGTTTTGTTTTTCCTGAATGCGAAAGCGTTGAGTAGCAAGCGGTATTGGATGCATTATAATAATAACTAGTAGGGGCCAGCAGATCTACCTTTTAAACAGTTATCCTTATCGGTAGGCCTCCGGTCGCGGAATCTGAGCGCAGTTGTCAGATTGTGTTCCGGGCTTTCCCTATAGATAGCTTACAGCTACAATGTCAAATAGTTCTCTGTGATCTCTGCAGATCGGGCGATTTTATAGGAGAAATGTCAAACTTTGATCAGTTTTCCTGAAGAAATTGGCAAATTATGGAAAATAGGAATACCAGGCTATTTTGCGTTGACTCTTCCTCTTTCGATACGTATATTTACATCACGGCCAGGATATCTGCGAAAAAAGTTTCATCGAGTTTAAAATTGCCCTTTTTGCCGATTTTTTTTCGCGATTTTCGCAAATTTTTTTAAAATACTTCTACGTCGCCTAGAGGATCGAAATTTCGCCCACGTACGAATCGATCATTCCTCTTTCCGACCGTGTGAAAATTTTTCTCCTGTATCGCAGCTTCGCTGCGATTTTAAGATTCTTCTGGAGCCACTTTTTCGACAGATTTCCCGGGACGGACCACAGAGTTACCGTTTAAGTATAATATAGAAATATAGAATAATGAATAAAATTTATTTCTAACCCCTTAGCTGCAGTCCTAGAGCCTAAAAAAAACAATTCAAGCGAAAAACATAATATCCAGACAAAGTTATTTTTTTACAAAGATTTTTTCAATATAAATATACAAACAAAAAGTGGATACGGTCACAGGAGCGGGAGCTATGACGATTTGAAATTTCGATTTTTTTGAAAAAATGCCATTTGACAGGTGAAAATCTAAACTATGATAGATAGCGACTTGAATTTGTTTTTATCGAATAGAGCGTCCTCGAAAACCTATATTTTGATACCAAACATGATCATATTGTCCTTTTTTTAACGTGAATTTTTTTAGTTTTTTGTTTTCCATTTTTCATTTTCGAGTTTTGTTCACACGCTTAGAGCATGCAGAGTTTAGGTGCTATGGATCAGCAAAATGGGTATTCTGGTAGATTCGAATGGGATGGAGACCTTAACGATCGAATAACAACTTTAGATTCGCCAGGGATTCCTTGGTGATGACGAATATGGTGTTTTTGGGGGGTCTTACCCCTTACGTATTTTTGACCCAAAAAGTTGGGATTTTCGAAATCGATTTTATTATTCCTAGAGATACTTCGGACAATGCTGATCAAGAATATATAAACCAAAAGTGGATGTGACCCCTGGAACGGGAGCTATGACGATTTGAAATTTCGATTTTTTGAAAAAATGCCATTTGACAGGTGAAAATCTAAACTATGATAGATAGCGACTTGAATTTGTTTTTATCGAATAGAGCGTCCTCGAAAACCTATATTTTGATACCAAACATGACCATATCGTCCTTCTTTGACATGATTTTTTTTAATTTTTTGTTTTCCATTTTTTATTTTCGAGTTTTGTTCACACGCTTAGAGCATGCAGAGTTTAGGTGCTATGGATCAGCAAAATGGGTATTCTGGTAGATTCGAATGGGATGAAGACCTTAACGATCGAATAACAACTTTAGATTCGCCAGGGATTCCTTGGTGATGACGGATATGGTGTTTTTGGGGGGTCTTACCCCTTACGTATTTTTGACCCAAAAAGTTGGGATTTTCGAAATCGATTTTATTATTCCTAGAGATACTTGGGACAATGCTGATTCACAATATACAAACAAAAAGTGGATACGGTCACAGTAGCGGGAGCTATGACGATTTGAAATTTCGATTTTTTGAAAAAAATGCCATTTGACAGATGAAAATCTAAACTATGATAGATAGCGACTTGAATTTGTTTTTATCGAATAGAGCGTCCTTGAAAACCTATATTTTGATACCAAACATGACCATAAAGTCCTTCTTTAACGTGAATTTTTTTAGTTTTTTGTTTTCCATTTTTCATTTTCGAGTTTTGTTCACACGTTTAGAGCATGCAGAGTTTAGGTGCTATGGATCAGCAAAATGGGTATTCTGGTAGATTCGAATGGGCTGAAGACCTTAACGATCGAATAACAACTTAAGATTCGCCAGGGATTCCTTGGTGATGACGAATATGGTGTTTTTGGGGGGTCTTACCCCTTACGTATTTTTGACCCAAAAAGTTGGGATTTTCGAAATCGATTTTATTATTCCTAGAGATACTTCGGACAATGCTGATCAAGAATATATAAACCAAAAGTGGATGTGACCCCTTGAACGGGAGCTATGACGATTTGAAATTTCGATTTTTTGAAAAAATGCCATTTGACAGGTGAAAATCTAAACTATGATAGATAGCGACTTGAATTTGTTTTTATCGAATAGAGCGTCCTTGAAAACCTATATTTTGATACCAAACATGACCATAAAGTCCTTCTTTAACGTGAATTTTTTTAGTTTTTTGTTTTCCATTTTTCATTTTCGAGTTTTGTTCACACGTTTAGAGCATGCAGAGTTTAGGTGCTATGGATCAGCAAAATGGGTATTCTGGTAGATTCGAATGGGCTGAAGACCTTAACGATCGAATAACAACTTAAGATTCGCCAGGGATTCCTTGGTGATGACGAATATGGTGTTTTTGGGGGGTCTTACCCCTTACGTATTTTTGACCCAAAAAGTTGGGATTTTCGAAATCGATTTTATTATTCCTAGAGATACTTCGGACAATGCTGATCAAGAATATATAAACCAAAAGTGGATGTGACCCCTTGAACGGGAGCTATGACGATTTGAAATTTCGATTTTTTGAAAAAATGCCATTTGACAGGTGAAAATCTAAACTATGATAGATAGCGACTTGAATTTGTTTTTATCGAATAGAGCGTCCTTGAAAACCTATATTTTGATACCAAACATGACCATAAAGTCCTTCTTTAACGTGAATTTTTTTAGTTTTTTGTTTTCCATTTTTCATTTTCGAGTTTTGTTCACACGTTTAGAGCATGCAGAGTTTAGGTGCTATGGATCAGCAAAATGGGTATTCTGGTAGATTCGAATGGGCTGAAGACCTTAACGATCGAATAACAACTTAAGATTCGCCAGGGATTCCTTGGTGATGACGAATATGGTGTTTTTGGGGGGTCTTACCCCTTACGTATTTTTGACCCAAAAAGTTGGGATTTTCGAAATCGATTTTATTATTCCTAGAGATACTTCGGACAATGCTGATCAAGAATATATAAACCAAAAGTGGATGTGACCCCTTGAACGGGAGCTATGACGATTTGAAATTTCGATTTTTTGAAAAAATGCCATTTGACAGGTGAAAATCTAAACTATGATAGATAGCGACTTGAATTTGTTTTTATCGAATAGAGCGTCCTTGAAAACCTATATTTTGATACCAAACATGACCATAAAGTCCTTCTTTAACGTGAATTTTTTTAGTTTTTTGTTTTCCATTTTTCATTTTCGAGTTTTGTTCACACGTTTAGAGCATGCAGAGTTTAGGTGCTATGGATCAGCAAAATGGGTATTCTGGTAGATTCGAATGGGCTGAAGACCTTAACGATCGAATAACAACTTTAGATTCGCCAGGGATTCCTTGGTGATGACGAATATGGTGTTTTTGGGGGGTCTTACCCCTTACGTATTTTTGACCCAAAAAGTTGGGATTTTCGAAATCGATTTTATTATTCCTAGAGATACTTCGGACAATGCTGATCAAGAATATATAAACCAAAAGTGGATGTGACCCCTGGAACAGAAGCCATGACGATTTGAAATTTCGATTTTTTGAAAAAATGCCATTTGACAGGTGAAAATCTAAACTATGATAGATAGCGACTTGAATTTGTTTTTATCGAATAGAGCGTCCTCGAAAACCTATATTTTGATACCAAACATGACCATATTGTCCTTCTTCGTCATGAATTTTTTTAGTTTTTTGTTTTCCATTTTTCATTTTCGAGTTTTGTTCACACGCTTGGAGAATGCAGAGTTTAGGTGCTATGGATCAGCAAAATGGGTTTTCTGGTAGATTCGAATGGGATGAAGACCTTAACGATCGAATAACAACTTTAGATTCGCCAGGGATTCCTTGGTGATGATGAATATGGTGTTTTTGGGAGGTCTTACCACTTGGTCATTTTTCACTCATAATTAAAAATAAATCGATGCAGTTGGCATTTTATTTTCATGATCACACACTGAGTTTCAGTAAACTACAGAAAAATATGAGAAATAAGGATTATCAGGTAAGCAGGTCTCACATGTACGTTTCTCTAAATTACAAATCAAATTTATTTAGCTTCAGTACTGCATATATATCTTACAGGAATGGAAATGATAGTTCATTTAAACTTACAGCATTCTACACCAAGCTCTTAGCCACCTATTCTTTGATACAATTCTTGCAACAACTTCATCACGATTTATAAAAAAAAAATTCAACCACAATCAAATCCACACTTCACTTCCTCTTCTGTATCATATTCTGAATCTTCTGCCATTCCCTGTCCAAATGGGCCTTCTCGTTCTTATCCTTGTGCTTTCTACTCCTCCTTCCGTCCGCCATCTTGAGTCCGTACTGGAACGCGGCCTTAGGCAGCGCCTCCTTCTGATTCATGTAGTCCGAGTACTCTTCCGGCGTGTCAAAGTCCCATCTCCCTATGGGCCCCTTCTTGTTCCCCAGGTCCATCTTGGAGTAATCCACCTCGTCGTCAGAATCGTCGATGGCGTCGTTCATCTCTTCCAGACCCGGATAACACTCGGCGTATCCCTCTGGTTCTTGCGTCAACTTGTTCAGGATCTGGGCGGACTTGTTGACCTTCAGGGAAGGCGCGGCGTTGTCCAGCTGCTCTTCGTGCTTGTCGAAGTAAGGCTGACGCTTGCTCCTGTCCTTATCCTTGCTGGTTTTGGTCGGGACGTAATCTCCGATGTCGCCGTAAATGGAATCGTCGAAGTCCGGTCTTTTGGCGCGTTTCTGTTCCGTGGGTTCCTCCTCGACCTCTTTGGAATTTTCAGTCAAGGCTCGCTTCCCCTTTTTGTATTTCCGATTGCCTGGAAAGGATTATATCGAATCGAACGTGTAAATCTAGGAAATTAGTTCAAACGTACCTTGCCTCAAGTAGCTCAAAATTTGCGTCAACTTATTGATAACGATATCGTTCGTGGTCAACGTGGTGGTCAATTCGAACGACGGTACATCAGCGACTGACCGTATAACAGTGGTGGGTATATCGGATTCGGCTTCGTCTTCCAAATCTATAATATAAGCCATACGTCCTGGGATAAACAGTTCGGATTTCTCTATATGTCTAGATTTTAAGGCGTGCACTGTATGATAAATAGCCCTTCCGTGTTTGGTCTTAAATTTCAATTCTTCCTCTTCCTTTTTCTGCATTTCCTTCTTCTCCTTTTCCTCGATAGTTTTCGTAGCTAATTTTTCCAGTTCCACCTCTTGTTCCAACTCTTTATGCTGGATCTCGCTGCGTACTTTTTGTAACAGAGCGTAATCCAGACCTTTCACTAGATGGGTGTGTTCCATGTCACCTCCCAAAAATTTAGACTCCTGGATCATTCTTTTTCTACGTTCGGCTGCATCGAAACAGGATTTCAAATCCGGGGCTACAGCCCTGTAAGCTTGGGCAGTCTGGGCCGGGTCGTCCGCCTGGTAGTCCGGATTGACCCCCTGTCGCCTCTCGCTGGCCCTGTCCCTGTATTTTTCGGCCAATTCTGCCATTTTGTTGTCTTCCTGTTTTTTCAATTTGGCGTAGAAACTCTTCTTCTTACGTCGCAGTTCGTTCTTGTCCTCCTTCGGGGGAGGCATGGTGGTGGCGTTGGTGATGACTTCTCGGATTGAGGGGGGCGCCGGGGCCCCCGACGGGGTGGACCTGGGGGTTTGGAGTAATTTTCGGAAGTCATCGTTCGTGAGGCGTTGGGAGCCTGGCGTGTCCGGCGGCTGCGGCATTTTATCGAAACTATCTTATACGGTTTCGGAAATATATAGTTCGTTTTATTTCCCTTAATTGTAGGAGCAACAATTATAATAAATAAATTAAGGTAAATAACTTATTTTGACACTTTGACATCTATGACACTGGAACTTCAAATATGACAGCTTATCGAGGGTCACAGGCTTTAAACCACAGCGGATTCTTCTTCTTCGGAAGTCATCTAACAAGTCATGTTATAGAGTGAACAAGGCAACACTGGGTGAGGGCACATACTACAAGTGGTAAAAAAGATGATGAAAATCATTTGATAAAATTTTTTATTCAAGTAAATATAAATATCTCGATAATAATATCCTATGTCAAGACAAAGAGTAAGAAGAGTAGTTGAAATTGACAGTTGACACTTAATTTTTGGTTAAAGTCGAAAACAAAAAAGTGAAACGTAAGAAAAATTTTAAGACAAAGTTTCATCACAGACCTTGGGTTTCATTGACCTAGAATCTTATGCATTTCGACAAAAAAAAAATTTACATCTGGAAAATTTTTCAATAAAACCAAAAGTGGTTTGCTATCAGCACCCTTGATACTTTCAACCTCCCTTTGCTCTTAAAAACAGACCATTTAATATGGAAGATAATTTATTGAAAACGGCAAAAATAGAAGTTGACACCACTGAAGAGTTCGTTGATGGCAATCATGTTTATGACAGGAATGATTATACAGGAATTATTGGATCAATCGTTAAATCCGAAATTGATTATAGGTGAGTATAACTGAACGCTTAAACTTAAACAGAAATAGTCCATTTGTCTTTCAGTGTGGACCCCTCCAAAATTATAAAAACTGAACAGTTTGTTGATGAGAAAAACATTTATGAAAGACAAGAATATGCAGATCATATTAAATTGGAAACGGATGTTCGGTAAGTATCTGCAGTTTTCCTACTCTTTTTTTAAAATGGTAATCACAAAGATTCAATTTAATTTTTTAGTATGAAGGAAGATGTAGAAAATTTGGAAGAAGAAGATCTAAACAATTCTTCTACAAGTCAGAAAGAAGACAATTCAGATTCTGCTCATTTGATATTGAAGCAACACAAGTGCCCCAAATGTAATTACTCGGCAAGTCGCAAGGAGTCTGTTAAAAAACACATGAATTCCGTTCATTTAAAATTGAAACAGCATAAGTGCCAACAATGTGATTATGCTGCATGTGAGAAAGGAACTCTCAAAAAACACATACATGCTGTCCATTCGAAATTGAAACAACACAAGTGTCATCAGTGTGATTATTCTGCAAGTCGAAAAGAAAGTCTCACAAGACATATTGATTCTGTTCATTTGAATTTGAAAAAACACAAGTGTCATCTTTGTGATTATTCTGCGTATCAGAAAGGTGCCCTCAAAATACACGTAGATTCTGTTCATTTGAACCTGAAGCAATACCAGTGTCAGGAATGTGGTTACGCTGCAAGTCGGAAAGAAACTCTAAAAAAACATATCGAATATGTTCATTTAAAATTGAGACAGGATCAGTGCCACTTGTGTGATCATGCTTCGAAAAGAAAGAAAGATCTCGAACTTCACATCGAGTCTGTTCATTTGCAATTCAAACAATATACGTGTGATCAATGTGATTATTCTTCGATCAGAAAAGAGAGTCTCAAAAGACACATAGATTGTGTTCATTTGAACTTGAAGCAACACAAATGTCAGCAATGTGATTATTCTGCAAGTCAAAGAGGAACACTCAAAAGACACATAGATGGTGTTCATTTGAGATTGAAACGGCACAAGTGTCATCAGTGTGATTATTCTGCATGTGAGAAAAAAACTCTCGTGAAGCATTTGGATTCTGTTCATTCAAACTTATCCATGTGAATTTTGATAGAAATAAATTTATCAGTACAGTTGTTATTATTATTATTATTTCTCTGGTATTTGCAAGGCGATGAAAAAAATTTATACAAATCAACTGTGCTTAATATAAAGCGAGATAAAATGCGGGGTTGTCATCTTGTAAGAAGATGGTGGTGGCGGAGAATACGTATGTTCTGTGAATACGGCCCTACAAAGGTCGTTCACAGAACCATCACTTCATTATTATTTTGTGTTCTTTTGTCAAAATGACAAATTGTGTAAATATTTGTCGAGTTCATCATAAATGTTGTTAAAAAAGTGCAAATTTATCGTTCAGTATGGATTCCTGCAGCCTTCCTACAGCAGAAGATACTGACATGGGTGAACATTTCATTGCTGAAGAGAACATATGTGAAAGACAGGAATATGCAGATAATATCGATTCCAATGTTAAATTGGAACCCGACGTTTGGTGAGTATCCCAACATTCTAAATTGAACGACGTTGGTTCTATTTCAAAGTTCGACTGTGGTTCGACTACCATTCGATTTTTAAGAGATCTGTCAAATTTTTTTTGAGGTTAGCTAATTTTCTGAACATTAACGTCAAACTGTAATTATTTAATTTTTTAGTTTGGATGGCATAAAGAATGAAGCAGAAGATGTAGGTCACCAATTAGACTCGATACAATACGATCCTTTATGTAATTATGCAGCAATTCAGGCGGAAAACCTCAAAGATTCTGTCAATTTGAAATCGAAACAACACAAGTGCCATCAATGTGATTATATAGCAAGTCGTAAAGGACATCTCAAGAACCATATCAATTCCGTTCATTTAAATTTGAAACAGCACGAGTGCCAACAATGCGGATATTCCGCAAGCGAGAAAAAAAGTCTCAAGAGACATATAAACTCGGTTCATTTGAAACTGAAGCAACACCAGTGTTCCCAATGTGATTATGCTGCATCTGAGAAAGGAAGTCTCAAAAAACACGTGAATTCCGTTCATTTGAACTTGAAACTGCACCAGTGTCATCAGTGTAATTACTCTGCGAGTCGTAAAGGAACTCTTGTAAGTCACATAGATACTGTTCATTTGAAATTGAAGCATTACCAGTGTCATCAGTGCGATTATACTGCGAGTCATAAAGGACCTTTGAAATCGCATATAGATAACGTTCATTTGAACTTAAAGCAACATCACTGTCAACTATGTGATTATTCCGCAGTTTACAAAAGGAGTCTCAAAGCACACATCGATAACATTCATTTGAAATCGAAGAAGTTCAAGTGCGACTTTTGCGAATACGGTGCAAATCGGCAAGGGACTCTCAAGAACCACATAGATTGCGTCCATTTGAAATTGAAGCAACACAAGTGTCATCTTTGTGGTTATTGCACAGGTCAAAAGGGAGAACTTAGAAAACACGTAGATTTTGTCCATTTAAATGTGACGGAATACCAGTGTGACGAATGTGATTTTACTGCGGATAATATCGGAACCCTAAAAAGGCACAGGGATTCCGTTCATTGCAACTCGAAACACCACGAGTGTCAACAGTGCGATTATTCTACAGGCCGGAAAGAAGATCTTCAGAAACACATCGATTCCGTTCATTTGAAATTGAAGAAGTACAAGTGCGACAAATGTGAATATTCCGCGTGTATCAGTGGCAATCTGAAAAGACACATAGAAGCCATTCATTTGAATTTGAAACGGCACAAGTGTCAACAGTGTGATTTTTCAGCCAGCGAAAATGGAAGTCTTAAAAGACACATAGATTCCGTTCATTTAAACTTGAAGCAACAAAAGTGTGAGCTCTGCGATTATACCACAAATTTAAAAGCAAGTCTCAGCAGACATGTAGATACCGTCCATTTAAAATTGAAGCAACACCAATGTTACCATTGCGATTACACCACGAACCTCGGAGGAAGTCTCAAACGTCACATAGATTCAGTTCATCTGAACCTGAAGCTGTACAAATGTCAACAGTGTGATTATTCAGCGAGCGAGAACGGAACTCTTAAGAGTCACGTAGATTCTGTTCATTTGAATTTGAAACAATACAAATGTCAGCATTGCGATTACTCGGCAAGTCATAAGGGACATCTCAAAACTCACATATTTTCCGTTCATCTAAAATTAAAGCAATACAATTGCGACAAATGTGATTACGCTGCATGCGAGAAAGGAAATTTGAAAAGGCACGTAGATGCCGTTCATTTGAACTTGAGGCAGCACAAGTGCGATATGTGTGATTATTCTACAAGTCGGAAAATTACTCTGAAAAATCATATAGATTCCGTTCATTTGAAGTCATTCCTTGCCAATACCAAAGATTACGATGTGTTTTTAAATCAGCTTCAGAACATTGGAGAATCTTCGAGGATGTAAGTTCGGACTCAAATTTGTTTGAATTGTGTAAGGACATTTCAGAACTGTGCAATTTTATGTTTTTCATGCTGTGAATAAATTTTCGTTTTTATTGTTAATAGTTTCAGAAGCTTCAGGAGCACCCCTCGAAAATTATTTAGTAATTTCAGATTCGATATAAATAGGTGAACGAATATGAAATAAAGCATTCTTTAGTTTCTTCTTATTTCATTCACTACACTGAATACTTAAACCCAGAGGTGTGATTCTTTCAACCTCATAACTCTTACACAAATCCAATGACATAATAAAAATTTGTAAGCTCATAATTTCTGGAAAATTGTATGATCTATCATTAAGTACTCCTGGCTGTGGCGTTGCCATATAGCGTTTCATGGCTTGTTATAAGCTCGACCACAGAACATATATATGTTCTGTGAGCTCGACTGTAGCCACATAATCTGGATGAATTAAAAATGAAGAAAGATATTTGTACTCTGTAGTTTCCTTGAAGATAACCTCATAATCATAAATATTTTTACATTTCAAAGCAACCAAAAAAGTTTTTCCGTTTGCGGTTTCGGTGAAGATATATTAGAAAAGGCAGAAATGGAAGTTGACATCACGGAACAGGGCATTGATTCCATTCATGTTCATGTGAAAGATGAGTCTGTTGAATTCGAAATTTATGAGTGAGTTTTCATGAATTCTACTGAACTGTATTTTTGGAATTCCTACTTGGTAACTTTCTAATAATATTTATCTTTCAGTATGGACTCTTTGAAAATTAAGAAAGCTGAAGATATTGACATCAATGAACAGTTCATCGATGGAAAGAACATTTATGAACGACAAGAATACATGGCTAATATTGATTCGACTATCAAATCAGAAGCCAATATCTGGTAAGTATCCAATTTTCATTTCAGTGACATTATAGGAGTCGATAGCAAATTAAATTTTTGAAGATGCACTGAAAAATATCATAAAGCAATTATATTTTTTTCAGTTTAAGTGACAATGAGGAGTCACAAGATTCAAGACACGAATTAATTTCGAAAACGCACAAGTGTCATATGTGTGATTACATGGCGAATGAGGAAGCACATATAAAAAGACATTTAGATTTTGTTCATTTAAAATTGAAGGAATTTCAGTGTTTCAAATGTGGATATTCTGTGAGTGAGAAAGGAAGTCTGAAATCACATATAGAGGTTATTCATTTGAAATTGAAGCGATACAAGTGTCACCAATGTGATTATTCTGCAAGTCAGAAAGGACATCTCAGAAACCATTTAGATTCTGTTCATTTAAAATTGATGCAACACAAGTGCCACATTTGTGATTATTCTGCAAATATAAAAGGAAATCTCAGCGCACATATAGCTTCCAACCATTTGAAATTGAAACAGCACAAGTGTCATGAATGTGATTATGCTGCAGGTCGAAAAAGACTTCTTAATGCACATGTAAATTCTGTTCATTTAAAATTGAAGAAATTCAGGTGTAACAGTTGTGATTATTCAGCAAGTCAGAAAGAAAATCTCAAAACACATATAGATTCTGTTCATTTGAACTTGAAACAACATCAGTGTCACCTTTGCGATTATTCTGCAGGGCGCAGCGCATCCATCAAAAGACATATAGAAGCTGTTCATTTAAAATTGATGCAACATAAGTGTCATATTTGTGATTATTCTGCGAATACAAAAGGAAATCTCAAAGCACATATAGATTTCAACCATTTGAACTTGAAACAGCACAAGTGTCATGAATGTGATTATTCTACGAGTCGCAAAGGAATGCTTAATGCACACATAAATTCTGTTCATTTGAACTTGAAACAACATCAGTGTCACCTTTGTGATTATTCAGCAAATATAAAAGGCAATCTCAAGAAACATATAGATTCTGTTCATTTGAACTTGAAACAACATCAGTGTCACCTTTGTGATTATTCAGCTAGTCAGAAAGGGCATCTCAAAAAACACATAGATTCTGTTCATTTAAAATTCAAGCGCCATTTGAACTTGAAACAGCACAAGTGTGATCAATGTGATTATTCTGCCAATCAGAAAGGCAATCTCAAAAGACATAAATTCTGCTCATTCAAAATTGAAGCACCACAGCAGGTCGAAAAGAACATCTTAGAAATTATATAGAATCTATTCATTCGAACTTGAAGTGAAAATACTAATTTAGAATATCATTGACAATGCAAACCTTGAAGGTCATTTAGCAATCGTTCTTTAACTGGTGATACTGTGAGAACTAAATTATTTTTTCTTCGTAGATTGCAAAGTCAACGAGCACAAAATCGAATAGAAAAATAATATTATAATATTATAATAATATAATGGAAATCATTTAGGGACTCAATTTTTGCGGTTAGAATTTATTTGTTGTCTTCTTTGCTATTTGTATTTTTGAGGAGCTTATTGGATAATAAAGTGTTACATGTATATAGTGGTCGTTTTTATTCAAAATTTCTTCGTCATAGCCAGTACGAGCAGATATTTCAGAATGACCCTCTTCTTGTTACCGTCAGGAAATTGAATACGACGTTGTTTCACGGCTTGTATGATAGCTATGTTGCAGACTCCACGGAAGAAGCCGAAATCGTTCATAGATCTATGCTTTTGACTGGATCATAGACGGTTACTCTTTTAGATGTTCTGTGGTTACTCGTTTTAGGTTAGGGATGGAAAAGAATATCTTTGGATTTGATTTATTAGATGTTGTTCTCATTGATGTAGAATATTCTGCGTTTTGTGAGAAGGGGTCTCCTAAATTCTAGAGCGTAGACAACTTCCGATATCCTATTTTTCGTCATTTTGTATGCCCAAAGATCCCTCTGTTCCACAAGTAAGTACATCTTCCATTCTCATTTCCCATTTTGTTGTAGTTATTCAAACCTACGTTAATAGGACTCAATTCCGACGATCAAATTGGACAAATGAGTATCCTCCCTTTTGTCCAATCCGGTGTTTTATTTACCTCCTTATTAACAAACGATCAGATCATCACAAAGATATGCCAAAAATATATGCACCCAATACCCTTTAATATACAGGAGTCCTTAGGTTACAGAATTTATTTTATCTTTCAGTATGGACTTGAACAGAGTTCCAAAAACAGAAGATTTCGACATCACTGAACAGTTCATCGATGGAGAGAACATTTATGAAAGACAAGAATATGTGGCTAATTTCGATTCCGTTATCAAATCAGAACCCAATATCTGGTAAGTTTCCAATTTTAATTTCAGTGACATTTTACAAGTTGTTAGCAAATTAAATTCTTTAAGATTCACTGCAAAATATATAGCAATAAAATTAGTTAATTTTTTTCAGTTTAAGTAAAGAGGAGGAGTCACAAGATTCAAGACACGAATTGATTTCAAACCTGCACAAGTGTCAGCTTTGCGATTATTCTGCAGGTCACAGCGCATCCATCAGAAGACATATAGATTTTGTTCATTTGAAATTGAAGGAATTTCAGTGTTTCAAATGTGGATATTCTGTGAGTGAGAAAGGAAGTCTGAAATTACATATAGAGGTTATTCATTTGAAATTGAGGCGATACAAGTGTCACCAATGTGATTATTCTGCAAGTCAGAATGAAAATCTCAAAAAACACATAGAATCTGTTCATTTGAACTTGAAACAGCACAAATGTCAGGAATGTGATTACTCTGCAAGTAAGAAAGGAAATCTCAAAGCACATATAGATTTTGTCCATTTGAAATTGAAACAACATCACTGTCACCTTTGCGATTATTCTGCAGGTCACAGCTCATCCATCAGAAGACATGTAGATTCTGTTCATTTGAAATCGAAACAACATCACTGTCACCTTTGCGATTATTCTGCAGTTCACAGCTCAGCCATCAGAAGACATATAGATTCTGTTCATTTGAAATTGATGCAACACAAATGTCACATTTGTGATTATTCTGCTAATACAAAAGTAAATCTCAAAGCACATATAGATTTCAACCATTTGAACTTGAAACAGCACAAGTGTCATGAATGTGATTATGCAACGAGTCGCAAAGGATTGCTTAATGCACATGTAAATTCTGTTCATTTGAACTTGAAACAACATCAGTGCCACATTTGTGATTTTTCAGCAAATATAAAAGGCAATCTCAAGAAACATATAGATTCTGTTCATTTGAACTTGAAACAAAATCAGTGTCATCTTTGTGATTATGCAGCAAGTCGGAGAGAGGGTCTCAAAAAACACATAGATTCTGTTCATTTGAACTTGAAACAGCACAAATGTCATCATTGTAATTACTCAGCAAGTCAGAAAGGAAATCTCAAAGCACATATAGATTCTGTTCATTTAAAATTGAAGAAGCACAAGTGTCAGGAATGTGATTATTCTGGAAGTAGAAAAGAACATCTCAAAGCACACATAGATGCTGTTCATTCGAAATTGAAGCACTACAGCAAGTCCAAAAGAAAACTTAGAAATGTTATAGAATCTTCTCAATTTTAAATATGAAAATTTAGAATTGATTCAATATCATTATTGACAATGCAAACCTTGAAGGTCATTTGGCAATCATTCTTTAAATGGAGATACTGTGCGAACTAAATTATTTTTTCTTCGTTAATTGCAAAGTTAACGAGCACAAAATCGAATAGAAAAATAATATAGTGTAAATCTTTATATCATTCAGGGACTCAATTTTTGCGTTTACAATTTATTTGTTGTCTTCTTTGCTATTTGTATTTTTGAGGAGCTTATTTGATAATAAAGTGTTATATATATATAGAGTGGTCGTTTTTATTCAAAATTTCTTCGTCGTAGCCAGTACCACAGACTACATATTGAAGCAGCACCAATGTCATTTATGTAATTTTGCTACAGGCCAAAAAGGAAATCTCAAAGCACATATAGATTCCGTCCATTCGAACTTGAAACAACACAAGTGCAAGCAATGTGAATATTCGACAAGTCATAAAGCAGCTCCCAAATCACATATAGAAGCTGTTCATTTAAAATTGAAGCGATACAAGTGTTACCAGTGTAATTATCTGCAAGTCAGGAACTAAGTCTCAAAAAACATATAGTCTGTTCATTGGAATTTGAAGCAATGTGATTGAAGTGAAAGGGGAATTCCTCAAATCGATCAAATATTATATTATGTATTCTCTAAATAAATTTATTTAAAATCGAATAATCTTAACAGAATTATGCTAACTCATACAAATTATTTATAACAGTGTATATAAAATGATACAAATATAATCATACAAAATATAAGAACAAGTGATTGAACAGTAAAACAACTCTGCAAACGTGATAGAAAGCATAATAATATTCTTTGGGGGATTTGTTTCAAAAGGAGTTGAGAAAATGTTTGCTATTCTTTCGGCTTTCTGTAAAGTGAATTCGGAGATAAATTGGAGCGAATAACTTCTGATTCCGAAATACCCATAACTAAAAGAAGTGCAGTTCTAAAATTTGGTTATGATATCCCTTGGAATCCATTCATTGAGAACAAGCTACCCACAGTCTGGAGGACATGCAATTCTTCCTGTGCACAACGAAGAGTTTTAATTTTTGAGTGAGTTTTTATAACGTTTTAATAATATAATGTCACTTACTGTTGTTTAAGGAATAACTGTTAATTAACTTTATCTGTGAGGTTGTGCCAAACCAATTCTGAAACATTTGTAGTTATTATAAGTTATTTGCTTCTGATAAAATAGGAAATTAAATTAATTAAAGTCAATATAATTTCTTGATATTTTAAATCGTAGCTACCCTTTTTCACTCGCATTGTTGCATTTGGCCACAGAACAATAATATAATTCACGGCTTTTTATAAAACCAGCTGTAAATCTGTATATAGAGGTTCTGTGGTCGACCAAACATAGAACATATTGTTATTTTGTGGGAGCAGACTCAAAGAAAGAAGAAGAACTATTTCGTTCTATGCTTTTGACAATTTCAATTGGATCATAGACGGTTTAAGGGTAGGGCAAGGACTCAAGCCTTACGATCATAAACTTACTCAGAGTATTTCTTGATATTATATTTTAAATCGAATCTACCCTTTTCCTCTCGCATTGTTGCATTTGGCCACACAATTCACGGTTTTATAAAAATATAAAACCAGCAATAATCTAATATATATGTTCTGTGGTAATCTTCTTATAGAGGTTCTGTGGTCGATCAAACATAGAACATAAATTGTTATTTTGTGGGTGCAGACTCAAAGAAAGAAGAAGAACTATTTCGTTCTATGCTTTTGACAATTTCAATTTGATCATAGACGGATGATAGACGGTTTAAGGTTAGGGCAAGGAGTAGTCTACTCTTTGGTTAGGGATAGAAAAAAGGGGATTTATTAGATGTTCTCATTGATGTAGAATATTCTGCGTTTTGTGAAAAGGGGTCTCCTAAATTCTAGAGCGTAGACAACTTCCCATAACCTATTTTTCGTCATTTTGTATACCCAAAGATCCCTCTGTTCCACAAGTAAGTACATCTTCCATTCTCATTTCCCATTTTGTTGTGGTTATTCAAAGCTAAGTTAATAGGACTCAATTCCAACAATCAAATTGGATAAATGAGTATCCTCCACAAAGATATGTCAAAAATATATGCACCCAATACCCTTTAATATACAGGAGTCCTTAGGTTACAGAATTTATTTTATCTCTCAGTATGGACTTGAATGGAGTTCCAAAAACAGAAGATATCGACATCACTGAACAGTTCATCGATGGAAAGAACATTTATGAAAGACAAGAATATGTGGATAATTTCGATTCCGTTATCAAATCAGAACCCAATATCTGGTAAGTATCCAATTTTCATTTCAGTGACATTTACAAGTTGTTAGCAAATTAAATTTTCGAAGATGGACTGAAAAATATCATATAGCAATAAAATTAGTAAATTTTTTTCAGTATAAGTGATAAAGAGGATGAGTCGCAAGATTCAAGACACAAATTGATTTCGAAACGGCACAAGTGCCATCTGTGCGATTACACGGCAAATGAGGAAGCTCATATCAAAAGACATTTAGATTTTGTTCATTTGAAATTGAAGGAATATCAGTGTTTCAAATGTGGATATTCTGTGAGTGAGAAAGGAAGTCTGAAATTACATATAGAGGTTATTCATTTGAAATTGAGGCGATACAAGTGTCACCAATGTGATTATTCTGCAAGTCAGAAAGGAAGTCTCAAATCACATATAGAGGTTATTCATTTGAAATTGAGGCGATTCAAGTGTCACCAATGTGGTTATTCTACAAGTCGGAAAGGAAGTCTCAAATCACATATAGAGGTTGTTCATTTGAAATTGGGGCGATTCAAGTGTCACCAATGTGGTTATTCTACAAGTTGGAAAGGAACTCTCAAATCACATGTAGAAGCTGTTCATTTGAAATTGAAGCAATACCAGTGTCACCTTTGTAGTTATACTTCATTTGAAAAACAAACTCTCAAAAGACATATAAATTTTGTTCATTTGAAGTTGAAACAGCATAAATGTCTCAAATGTGATTATGCTGCAAGTCTAAAAAGTAATCTCAAAAGACATATAGATTCCGTCCATTTGAACTTGAAACAGCACAAGTGTCAACAATGTGATTATGCGGCTAGTCATGAAAGATATCTTAAAAGACATATAAATTGTCAGAAATGACAATGAAGTGTCAGAAGTTTTTGAATTTGCTCTTACTTTTTTGCTGATTTTTCGCTAAAAACAACCACTCTATACTATGGGAGATGATCCCCCGACATAAGGGGCCTGTAGCGTTCCTCGAACACCTGAAGAACAGAAGAATCATCACTTGGAAGATCGGACCTGATCGAAAGATCCTCCCGATCCATAAGAGAGTTAGGACTTTGTGAAAAGGTTTTTTAGCAGGTGAAGTAATTTTTTTTACTGCTTCTTTCTCGTTTTTCTTCTTTTTTTCCTGTTACAGATATAATTTCAAGACATTTGCATCCAGTTCAATGAAAAGGCAATTTTCAAGCACAAGGAGCTCTGTAACATGGATAGCAGCATATTTTTTTGAACAAATTCAGTATCACCACACATACACGGGGAGACAGAATTTTTTCAGAGGTTTTTATCTGTTCTCGTGTATCATACTCAGAATTGTATGGTACCCCGTTCACATTCCCTCTGCTAACACTTAGATTTGGAGCGGGAAACAGTTTTTATTCATTTATATAATCTGGTTCTTGTAGCCATTTCTTCACACGTGCCATATGCCATGTATTGTTTGATTTAAGAAAACAGTTTGTAATTCTCTCTTTCAAAAGAATATATATATATATTTGAAGTTGAAACAGCATAAGTGTCTCAAATGTGATTATGCTGCAGGTCGAAAAGGACTTCTTAATGCACATGTAAATTCTGTTCATTTGAACTTGAAACAACATCAGTGTCACCTTTGTGATTATTCAGCAAATATGAAAGGCAATCTCAAGATACATATAGATTCTGTTCATTTGAACTTGAAACAGCATCAGTGTCACCTTTGTGATTATTCAGCAAATATGAAAGGCAATCTCAAGATACATATAGATTCTGTTCATTTGAACTTGAAACAGCATCAGTGTCACCTTTGTTATTATTCAGCTAGTCAGAAAGGCAATCTCAAAAAACACATAGATTCAGTTCATTTAAAATTCAAGCGCCATTTGAACTTGAAACAGCACAAGTGTGATCAATGTGAGTATACTGCCAATCAGAAAGGCAATCTCAAAAGACACATAAATTCTGCTCATTTAAAATTGAAGAAATATGAGTGTCACAAATGTGATCATGCATCCAGTAACAAAATAAATCTCAAAACACACATAGATTCTGTTCATTTGAACTTGAAACAACATCAGTGTCATCTTTGTGATTATTCAGCATATCAGAAAGGATGTCTCAAAGAACATATCAATTCTGTTCATTTGAAATTGAAACAATTCAAGTGTCAGCAATGTGATCATTCTGCAAGTAGAAAAGGATATCTCAAAAGACACATAGATTCTGTTCATTTAAAATTGAAACAACACAAGTGTCATCTTTGCGATCATGCAGCAAGTAACAAAATAAATCTCAAAACACACATAAATTCTGTTCATTTAAAATTGAAACCTTATCAGTGTCTCCTTTGTGATCATTCAGCAAGTTATAAAGGAGATCTCAAAAAACATATAGATGGTGTTCATTTGAAATTGAAGAAGCATAAGTGCCAGCGTTGTGATTATTCCACCAGTAGACAAGCACATCTCAAAAGACACATAGATTCTGTTCATTTGAAACCTTTGTGATTATTCAGCAAGTGAGAGAGGAGGTCTCAAAGCACATATAGATGCCTTTCATTTGAACTTGAAACAGCACAAGTGTCAAAATGTGATTATTCTGCATGTCGGAAAAGAGATCTAAAATTACACATAGATGCTGTTCATTTGAAATTGAAGCACCACAGCAGGTCGAAAAGAACATCTTAGAAATTATATGGAATCTATTAATTCGAACTTGAAGTGAAAATACTAATTTAAAATTGATTCAATATCATTATTGACTATGCAAACCTTGAAGGTCATTTAGCAATCGTTCTTTAACTGGTGATACTGTGCCAACTAAATTATTTTTTCTTCGTTGATTGCAAAGTCAACGAGCACAAAATCGAATAGAAAAATAATATTATAATGTAAATCATTTAGGGACTCAATTTTTGCGTTTACAATTTATTTGTTGTCTTCTTTGCTATTTGTATTTTTGAGGAGCTTATTTGATAATAAAGTGTTATATATATATAGAGTGGTCGTTTTTATTCAAAATTTCTTCGTCATAGCCAGTACCACAGACTACATATTGAAGCAGCACCAATGTCATTTATGTGATTTTGCTACAGGCCAAAAAGGAAATCTCAAAGCACATATAGATTCCGTCCATTCGAACTTGAAACAATACAAGTGCAAGCAATGTGAATATTCGACAAGTCATAAAGCAGCTCCCAAATCACATATAGAAGCTGTTCATTTTAAATTAAAGCGATACAAGTGTTACCAGTGTAATTATTCTGCAAGTCAGGAACTAAGTCTCAAAAAACATATAGTCTGTTCATTGTAAATTGAAGCAATGTGATTGAAGTGAAAGGGGAATTCCTCAAATCGATCAAATATTATATTATGTATTCTCTAAATAAATTTATTTATAATCGAATAATCTTAACAGAATTATGCTAACTCATACGAATTATTTATAACAGTGTATATAAAATGATACAAATATAATCATACAAAATATAAGAACAAGTGATTGAACAGTAAAACAACTCTGCAAACGTGATAGAAAGCATAATAATATTCTTTGGGGGATTTGTTTCAAAAGGAGTTGAGAAAATGTTTGCTATTCTTTCGGCTTTCTGTAAAGTGAATTCGGAGATAAATTGGAGCGAATAACTTCTGATTCCGAAATACCCATAACTAAAAGAAGTGCAGTTCTAAAATTTGGTTATGATATCCCTTGGAATCCATTCATTGAGAACAAGCTACCCACAGTCTGGAGGACATGCAATTCGTGAACAACGAAGACTTTTAATTTTTGAGTGGGTTTTTAAAACGTTTTAATCTTAGTCTAAGGTTTTAATAATATAATGTCACTTACTGTTTAAGGAATAACTGTTATTTAACTTTATCTATTATATATATTATAAGTTATTTGCTTCTGATAAAATAGGAAATTAATTAAAGTCAAAATCATTTCTTGATATTTTAAATCGTATCTACCCTTTTCCTCTCGCATTGTTGCATTTGACCACAGAACAATAATATAATTCACGACTTTTTATAAAACCAGCAGTAAATCCAATTATAGACGTTCTGTGGTCGATCAAACATAGAACATATAATGATATTTTGTGGGTGCAGACTCAAAGAAGGAAGAAGAACTATTTCGTTCTATGCTTTTGACAATCATAGACGGTTTAAGGTTAGGGCAAGGAGTAGTCTACTCTTTGGTTAGAGATAGAAATAAAGGGGATTTATTAGATGTTCTCATTGATGTAGGCGTTTTGTGAGAAGGGGTCTCCTAAATTCTAGAGCGTAGACAACTTCCCATATCCTATTTTTCGTCATTTTGTATACCCAAAGATCCCTCTGTTCCACAAGTAAGTACATCTTCCATTCTCATTTCCCATTTTGTTGTAGTTATTCAAACCTACGTTAATAGGACTCAATTCCGACGATCAAATGAGTATCCTCCCTTTTGTCCAATCCGGTGTTTTATTTACCTCCTTATTAACAAACGATCAGATCATCACAAAGATATGCCAAAAATATATGCACCCAATACCCTTTAATATACAGGAGTCCTTAGGTTACAGAATTTATTTTATCTTTCAGTATGGACTTGAACAGAGTTCCAAAAACAGAAGATTTCGACATCACTGAACAGTTCATCGATGAAAAGAACATTTATGAAAGACAAGAATACATAGCTAATTTCGATTCCGTTATCAAATCAGAACCCAATATCTGGTAAGTTTCCAATTTTCATTTCAGTGACATTTTACAAGTTGTTAGCAAATTGAATTTTCGAAGATGCACTGAAAAATATATAGCAATAAAATTAGTTAATTTTTTTCAGTTTAAGTAAAAAGGAGGAGTCACAAGATTCAAGACACGAATTGATTTCAAACCTGCACAAGTGTCATCTGTGCGATTACACAGCAAATGAGAAAGCTCATATCAAAAGACATTTAGATTTTGTTCATTTGAAATTGAAGGAATATCAGTGTTTCAAATGTGGATATTCTGTGAGTGAGAAGGGAAGTCTCAAATCACATATAGAGGATATTCATTTGAAATTGAGGCGATACAAGTGCCACTTATGTGATACTGTTGTGAGTAATAGTTACATTCTTCGAAGACACATAGATTCTGTTCATATGAATTTGAAATCACATCTGTGCCATCTTTGTGACTATGCAGCAATCGATAAGAGAAAAGTCAAACGACATATAGATTCTGTTCATTTGCAATTGAAACCACACGAATGTCCATCATGTGATCATGCTGCAAGTGCTGCAGAAAATCTCAAAAGACATATAGAATCTGTTCATTTGAAATTGAAACCTTATCAGTGTCATAAATGTAATTATTCTGCAAGTCGGGAAGGAAATCTCAAAAAACACATAGATTCCATCCATTTGAATTTGAAACAGCACAAATGTCAACAATGTGATTATTCAACAAGTCATAAAGGGTCTCTCAAAGTTCATGTAGATTCTGTTCATTCGAAGTTGAAGCAACACAACTGTCATCTTTGTGATTATTCTGCAAGCAGAAAAGGAACTCTCAAAGTACATATTAATTCTGTTCATTTGAACTTGAAACAACACAAATGTCAGCAATGTGATTTTTCTACAAGTCATAAAGGATCTCTCAAATGTCATGTAGATTCTGTTCATTTGAAATTGAAGCAGTACAAGTGCCACAAATGTGGTTATTTTACGAGTCGGAAAGGAACTCTCAAATCACATGTAGAAGCTGTTCATTTAAAATTGAAACCGCACAAGTGTCATAAATGTGATTATTCAGCAAGTCAGAAAGCAGATCTCAAAGTACACATAGTTGCTGTTCATTTGAATTTGAAACAACATCAGTGTCACTTTTGTGATTATTCTGCAAGTCAGAAAGGAAATCTCAAAGCACACATTAATCTTAACCATTTGAACTTGAAAGAGCACAAGTGTCACGAATGTGATTACAGTCCCTGCTCACTTTATTAGACTCATTCAAGAAATATTACTTTTTTGGGTTTCAAAGGTTCTTTATTAACCATTCGTTAGTGGCACTTGAATAGAGTTCTCACTTTTATACATATTTCGCCAGTTTTCAAACGCTTTTTGACCATGGCTGTTGTCAATTTTGGCTTTTTAATTGGTCTCCGACAGTTGAACCCCATGCCATACAAATTTCTCCGTATTGTAGCCACAGATACCGAGCAGCCTGCCTCTTGAAATTTGGTTTTGATTTCAGTGTGGCTTGCTCTTCTGTATTTCAGAGCCAGATTCTTCAAAATTCTCTGTCCTCTAGGAGTTATTGAAGGTTTTCTACCACAACGACCTTTCCGAGCAGCTTCAACGGGTTGGTTTGCTTGCAGTTTTCGGCTCAAGCGTCGAACTGTCGATTGAGATACCCCGCATAGGTTTGCAATATGTCTTTGGCTGAATGTTGTATTACGTAATAGCGCAATAGCATACCGAAGAAACATCTTTAACCCCTCAAAAAAAATAAAAAATTTCGTGAGGATGAAGAACCGGTTTTTTTCTGACACAATTTCGAATGAAGAACCTATCAGTAATATGAATACTCACCTTGAAACTTGATCTCAAAAAAACTTTGTTTTTAGTTGAATTCGCTACAAAAACACGTCCAAGTTGGTCAGGAAAATTAACAAATAAAATCTCTATTATGTTATATCAGTGAAAATTCTGCACTACTGACTGAATAATGAACCCAAACTGATACAGTTGGCTAGGCAACTATAAGCACTACCAATGCATCAACAGTTGCATACCATTAAGGCCCAATATCAACTATTTATGCACTCTCAAATATGTAAAAACAGTGTGCTTTGAAGTAAGTCTAATAAAGTGAACAGGGACTGTATTCTGTAAATCGGAAAGGAGATCTCAAAAAACACATAAATGCTGTTCGTTTGAATTTGAAACAACATCAGTGCCATCTTTGTGACTTTGAAATAATTATATAAAAAAACTTCAGATACCTGAAAATAGGAGATATATAGATGTGAGACTGCTTACATAACTATTAATATTATCATTTATTTGTTCACTAGAGACATTTTTTGTTGTTCAATTCGTAAATAAATATTTTTGGAATAAATAAAATATTATTATTATTATTCAGCAAGTCAGAAAGGATATTTCAAAATACATTATAGAATCCGTCCATTTAAAATTGATGCAACTCAAGTGATTATTCTGCGAATATACAAGGAAATCTCGAAGCACATTTAGATGTCAACCATTTTAACTTGAAACGGCACAAGTGTCATGAATGTGATTATGCTACCAGTCTCGAAACATTTCTTAATGCGAGTCCATTTCTCTCATTTCTTAATGCACATCCATTTGAAATTGATGCAATATAAGTGTCATGAATGTTATTATTCTGCAAAGCGGATCTCAAAAAACACATAGATTCTGTTCATTTGAACTTGAAACAGCACAAGTGTCATCATTGTAATTACTCAGTCAGAAGGTACATCTCAAAAAACATATAGAAGCTGTTCATTTGAAATTGAAGCACCACAGCAGGTCGAAAAGAACATCTTAGAAATTATATAGAATCTATTCATTCAAACTTGTAAAAGTGTAAAAATACAAATTTGAAATGGATCCAATAATACTGTTGTTGGTATCAGTTATTTTCTTGCCACACCTCAAATTTTTCTTATGTCAACTTTCTCGACAATACCATTGTCACCAGTTATTTCCAGTTCACAACTGTTGTATTTGGGAAAATAATGAAATGTGACTGGATCCCTGTTGGCTTTACTATTGCATCCATAAACGCAACAAAACGCATGTGAATTCGACATTTCAGGTCAGTAATCACTTATCACAATGTTCAAACCTAAATAAAACAGAATCTTGAACACAACTGTTCAAACTGACTTCACTAAAATAGAAAAATTAACCGGTAATTAATGTAGAAATCGAAGATTTCCACATAGTAACCAATAAACCAACCCATTCAGGTTATTGCATTTCCTGCCGCAAGGTGGCTCGGAGATGAACTTGAATCGCCACATTGGCAATTTCCAGAACAATCACGGCTTTTCATAAAACGAGCTGTGAATCTATGAATTGAGACTCTGTGGTCGGTCACATTACCTCTCGCCTCGCTGATTTCTGTGACAACCAAAAAAGTGAATTCATTTTTCCGTTTGCGGTTCGGGTGAAAATAATAAATAATAATAATCAAAAGGGCAGAAATGGAAGTTGACATCACGCAACATTCCATTCATGTCCGCGAAAGAAATGATTACCCCTTAAATATAGAGGCTGATAAATCCGAAATTCATGAGTGAGTTTTCATGAATTCTACTTAACAATCTGTATTTTCGGAGTTCCTACATAGTAACTTTCTGATAATATAATTTATCTTTCAGTATGGACACTTTTAAAATTATAAAAACTGAAGATATTGACATCAATGAACAGTTCATCGCAGAAAAAAACATTTATGATAGACAAGAATACATAGCTAATTTTGATTCCGTTATCAAATCAAAACCCAATATCTGGTAAGTATCCCATGTTCATTTCAGTAAAATTTTGCAAGTCGATAGCACATTAAATTTTCGAAGATGCACTGAAAAATATCATAAAGCAATAAAATTAGTTAATTTTTTTCAGTTTAAGTGACAAAGAGGAGTCACAAGATTCAAGACACGAATTGATTTTGAAACCGTACAAGTGTCATCTGTGCGATTACACGACAAATGAGAAAGCTCATATTAAAAGACATTTAGATTTTGTTCATTTAAAATTAAAGGAATATCAGTGTCCCTATTGTGATTATTCTGCAAGTAAGAGAGGAACTCTCAAAGTACATGTGAATTCTATTCATTTGAACTTGAAACAACACAAGTGCCATATTTGTGATTATGCAGCAAGTGATAAGAGAAATGTCAAACGACACATAGATTCTGTTCATTTAAAAATGAAACCGCATCAGTGTCACCTGTGTGACTATTCTGCCAGTGAGAAAGGGACTCTCAAAAAGCATGTAGAGTTCATGCATTTAAAATTGAAGAAATTCAGGTGTCCCCAATGTGATTATTCTGCAGGTCTCGAAAAAACTCTCAAAAAGCATATCGATGCCGTTCATTTGAAATTGAAGCAATACAAGTGCCAGCAATGTGATTATACTACAAGTATCAAGGGCAATCTCAAAGTGCATATCGATGCTGTCCATTTGAACTTGAGAAAATACAAGTGTCATCTTTGTGATTATTCCGTAAATCAGAAAAAGGGTATCAAAAGACATATAAATAGTGTCCATTTAAACTTGAGGCCACACCATTGTCCCAACTGTGCTTATTCAGCAAGCCAGAAATCTTCTATCAAAAAACATATACGTATTGTTCATTTGAAATTGAAGTGAAACCAATAAGATTTTATAATAAATCAAGAGGGACAACCGAAAATGAATAAATATTCATTTGATCTAAAAATTTATTCAATATCATTGTTGTCAATGCAAATCCTTAAGGTCTTTCAGCATTCGTTCTTTAACTGGAGTTACTGTTGGATCTAAATTATTTTTTTTTCTTTAATTTTATAGTTAATTGAAAATAATATAATTTAAATCTTTATATCATTGGGGGACTTTGTTTCTGCATTTAGAATTTATTTTTTGTCTTCCTTGTATTTTTGAGGAGCTTGTTTGATAATAAAGTGTTATATATATGCAGAGAGGTCGTTTTTATTCAATGTTTCGTCGTCATAGCCAGAACGAGCAGATATTTCATAGTGAACCTGGTCTTGTTACCGTGAGGAAATTACATACAACGTTGTTTCACGGCTTGTGAGATAACATTGTTGCGGGAAGAAGCCGAAATAGTACATCGATCTATGCTTTTGACAAAAACGATTGGATCATAGACGGGCACGGGTACTCGTTTTAGGTTAGGGATGGAAAAGAAGGGGATTTCAGCAAAGATATTCTATATTGTAGAATATATTTGGATTTCAGAGACAGAGTCTCTGTAATATACATGTAAGTACATCTTCCATTGCATTGTTAACATTCTTATTTCTTGGTCCCCATTTTGTTGTGGTTATTCAAACCCAAGTCAATGGGGCTCTATTCGATTATATTCAGATAATTAAACTGGACAAATGAGTATTCACCCTTGAGTTCAATCCGGTTTTCACCTTAATAACAAACGATCAGATTATAACAAAGCCTTGCCAAAAATATATGCATAAAATCCCCTTAAATGTACAAGAGTCTTTAGGTTACAGCTCTTTTGGTTGGATCATAAAGAAGTTAATTTATCTTTCAGTATGGACTTGAATAGAGTTCCGAAAACAGAAGAGATTGACATCACTGAACAGTTCATCGATGGAAAGAACATTTATGAAAGACAAGAATACATAGCTAATTTCGATTCCGTTATCAAATCAGAACCCAATATCTGGTAAGTTTCCAATTTTCATTTCAGTGACATTTTACAATTCGATAGCGAATTAAATTTTCGAAGATGCACTGAAAAATATCATATAGAAATAAAATTAGATAATTATTTTTTTCAGTATAAGTGACAAAGAGGAGTCAAAAGATTCAAGACAAGAATTGATTTCGATACTACACAAGTGTCATCTATGCGATTACACAGCAAATGAGGAAGCTCATATCAAAAGACATTTAGATTTTGTTCATTTAAAATTGAAGGAATTTCAGTGTTTCAAATGTGGATATTCTGTGAGTGAGAAAGGAAGTCTGAAATCACATATAGAGGATATTCATTTAAAATTGAAGCGATACAAGTGCCATCTATGTGATTCCGTTATGAGTAATAGCAACATTCTTCGAAGACACATAGATTCTGTTCATTCGAAATTGAAACCTTATCAGTGTCATCTTTGTGATTATTTTGCAAGTCGGAAAAATTTTCTCAAAAAACATTTAGATTCTGTCCATTTAAAATTGAAACCTTATCAGTGTCATCTTTGTGATCATTCAGCAAGTGATAAAGGAGATCTCAAAAAACATATAGATGGTGTTCATTTGAAATTGAAGAAGCACAAGTGCCAGAGTTGTGATTATTCTACAAGTGGGAAAGGGCCTCTCAAAAGACACATAGATTCTGTTCATTTGAATTTGAAACCTTATCAGTGTCATCTTTGTGATTATTCTGCAACTCGAAAAGAGCATCTCAAAGCACACATAGATTCTGTTCATTTAAAATTGAAGCAATATGAGTGCCACAAATGTGATCATGCAGCAAGTACCAAAAAAAATCTCGAAATACACATAGATTCTATTCATTTAAAATTGAAGCAATATCAGTGTCATAATTGTGATTATGCAGCAAGTACCAAAAAAAATCTCAAAACACACATAGATTCTGTCCATTTAAAATTGAAACCTTATCAGTGTCACCTTTGTGATCATTCAGCAAGTTATAAAGGAGATCTCAAAAAACATATAGATGGTGTTCATTTGAAATTGAAGAAGCATAAGTGCCAGCATTGTGATTATTCCACCGTTAGGAAAGGATATCTCAAAAAACACATAGATTCTGTTCATTTTAAGTTGAAACCTCATCAGTGTCAACTTTGTGATTATTCAGCTAGTCAGAAAGGCACTCTCAAAGCACATATAGAATCTGTTCATTTGAAATTGAAACAGCACAAGTGTCACAAATGTGATTATTTAACAAGTCATAAAGGATCTCTCAAAGTTCATGTAGATTCTGTTCATTCAAACTTGAATCAACACAATTGCCATCTTTGCGATCATGCAGCAAGTACCAAAATGCATCTCAAAACACACATAAATTCTATTCATTTGAATTTGAAACCTTATCAGTGTCACCTTTGCGATTTTTCTGCAAGTCAGAAAGGAAATCTCAAAAAACATATAGACACTGTTCATTTGAAATTGAAGCACCACAGCAGGTCGAAGAGAACATCTTAGAAATTACAAATATAGAATCTATTCATTTGAACTTGAAGTGTAAAAATACAAATTCAAAATTGAGTCAATATCATTGTTGTCAATGCAAATTTAAATACAAAAAAGAAATACAAAATCTCTTTATTCCACAGTGATTCCAGTTTACAAAATCAAACAGGAAAATGAGAATAGTATAATGTAAATTTGTAGGTACATATACTATAGGGACTTGATTTTTGAATTTAAAATTTATTTGTTGTCTTCTCTGCTATTTGTATTTTTGAGGAGCTTATTTGATAATAAAGTGTTATATATATAGAGTGGTCGTTTTTATTCTAGTTTCTTCGTTATAGCCAGTACGAGCAGATTTTTCAGAGGAACGTTAGGAAATTAAATTTGACGTTGCCACGTCGTTTCACGGCTTGTATGATATCAATGTTGCAGACTTCAAAGAAGAAGCCGTTATATGTTTTTGACGATTGTTATGAATGGATTTTATTGTCTGTGAGAATAATTACACACACCGAGCTCGGTGTGTGACTTTTTCCGGAATTTCACAAAATTTGTCTGCATGCCGCTAAATCTTTCCTATTTATTATCTATGTTCTGTGGGTTACCCCATTTTAGGTTAGGGATGGAAAAAAGATAAATGTTCCATGGATGTTTGTATACCGAAAGATACCTTTGTTTTACATGTGAGTACATCTTCCATTGCATTGATAACATTCTTATTTCTTGGTCCCCATTTTTTGTGATTATTCAAACCCAAGTCAATGGGGCTCTATTCGATTCTATTCAGATAATTAAACTGGACAAATGAGTATTCACCCTTGAGTTCAATCCGGTTTTCACCTCAATAACAAACGATCAGATTATAACAAAGCCTTGCCAAAAATATATGCATAAAATCCCCTTTAATGTACGAGAGTCTTTAGGTTACAGCTCTCTTGGTTGGGTCATTACAACAATTCAGTAATAATTGCTATTGCATAAACAAGTTGAATTATCTTTCAGTATGGACTTGAACAGAGTTCCAAAAACAGAAGAGATTGACATCACTGAACAGTTCATCGATGGAAAGAACATTTATGAAAGACAAGAATACATAGCTAATTTCGATTCCGTTATCAAATCAGAAGCCAATATCTGGTAAGTTTCCAATTTTCATTCCAGCGACATTTCACAAGTCGATAGCAAATTAAATTTTCGAAGATGCACTGAAAAATATCATATAGCAATAAAATTAGTTAATTTTTTTCAGTTTAACTCTTTGAAGCACATAAAATATCCATTGAAATGCACCCTAGAAGCACAGCCATATTTTTTTGGCTAATTTTCTCTTTTTTTTTCCTCAGTTTAGTTCAGGGGTATTGGGGATATATAATGAAACATAATTTGCCTCTGTTCATAGAAACTATATGCCACAACGTCTGTGAATAAAGCGTGGTTTATGAAATAAACCACCATGCAAATCTTGAAAAGACCATTCAATAGGTGGTTTATTTTATCGACCACCATGCATGATGGGTCTAGAAATATGTGGTATTTACCGAGTACCACCATGCTCGAAAGAGTTAAGTGACAAAGAGGAGTCACAAGATTCAAGACACAAATTGATTTCGAAACTACACAAGTGTCATTTATGTGATTACACAGCAAATGAGGAAGCTCATATCAAAAGACATTTAGATTTTGTTCATTTGAAATTGAAGGAATATCAGTGTTTCAAATGTGGATATTCTGTGAGTGAGAAGGGAAGTCTGAAATCACATATAGAGGATATTCATTTGAAATTGAAGCGATACAAGTGCCACCTATGTGATTCCGTCATGAGTAAAGGTTACATTCTTCGAAGACACATAGATTCTGTTCATTCGAAATTGAGGCCATTCAAGTGTCAGCATTGTGATTATTCCACCAGTAGACGAGGATTACTCAAAGCAAACATAGATGCTGTTCATTTGAATTTGAAACCATATAATTGCGACCTTTGTGATTATTCAACAAGTCAGAATGGAGATCTCAAAATCCATATAGACACTGTTCATTTTGACTTAAATCAATATCGGTGCAAACTTTGTGATTATTCAGCAAATATAAAAGGCAATCTCAAAAAACATATAGATTCTGTTCATTTGAAATTGAAGAAACACAAGTGTCAGCATTGCAATTATTCTACAAGTCACAAAGGAACTCTCAAAGCACATATAGATTCCATCCATTTAAAATTGATGCAATATCATTGTCATGAATGTAATTATTCTGCAAGTCGGAAAGGAAATCTCAAAAAACACATAGATTCCATCCATTTGAATTTGAAACAGCACAAGTGTCATCTTTGTTATTATTCTGCAGGTAGAAAGGAAACTCTTAAAAGACACACAGATTCTGTTCATTTGAACTTGAAACAACATCAGTGTCATCTTTGTGATTATTCAGCAAATATAAAAGGCAATCTCAAAGTACATATAGATTCTGTTCATTTAAAATTGATGCAATATCAGTGTCATGAATGCAATTATTCTGTAAGTCGGAAAGGAAATCTCAAAAAACACATAGATTCCATCCATTTGAATTTGAAACAGCACAAGTGTCATCTTTGTGATTATTCTGCAGGTAGAAAGGAAACTCTTAAAAGACACACAGATTCTGTTCATTATAAATTGAGGCCATGCAAGTGTCAGCATTGTGATTATTCTGCAAGTCAGAAAGGAAGTCTCAAAACGCACATAAATGTTGTTCATTTGAATTTGAAACCACATCGTTGCGACCTTTGTGATTATTCAACAAGTCAGAAAGCAGAACTCAAAATCCATATAGACACTGTTCATTTTGACTTAAATCAACATCAGTGCCATCTTTGTGATTATTCCGCCAGTAGAAAAGGAAGTCTCAAAACACATATAGATTCCATCCATTTGAACTTGAAACAGCACAAGTGTGATCAATGTGATTATTCTGCCAATCAGAAAGGCAATCTCAAAAGACACATCAATTCTGCTCATTCAAAATTGAAGCACCACAGCAGGTCAATAAGAACATCTTAGAAATTGTATAAAATCTATTCATTCGAACTTGAAGTGTAAAAATATCAATTTAAAATTGATTCAATAATATTATTGTCAATGCAAACCTTAAAGGTCATTCAGCATTCGTTCATCAATTGGAGTTACTGCAAGACCTAAATTATTTTTTCTTCTATAAATTCATAGTTGAAAAGAACAAAATCAAACAGGAAAATGAAAATAGTAGAATGTAAATTTTCATATCATATAGGGACTTGATTTTTGTATTTAAAATTTATTTGTTGTCTTCTTTGCTATTTGTATTTTTGAGGAGCTCATTTGATAATAAAGTGTTATATATATGCAGAGTGGTGGAGTGGTCGTTTTAATTCAATGTTTCGTCGTCATAGCCACAGAACACATATACAGGGTGGTCCAGATCGTAACCAAGAAATTTTAACCTCGTATTCTACATCAAAAATAAGCCCTAATTTGTCATATAAACATATGTCGAAAAATGTTTCCTCTCCGAGATACGGGGTGTTAAAATTATAGAATAAAAAATGTTTTTTATTAATAACTTTTACACTGCTTGAAATATTTTTATGAAATTTGAGACATTGGTTTTGAGCATCAAGGAGCACTTTTTGCATAATATCATTTCTTTTCTATTCTACCAGCGGCGTCCGTACTGCAGCGAGACTGAATATTTTCAGATCAAAAAAATGATACGCCAGTGGTTTTTCCGACAATAAAAATTACTATTTAAATTCTTATTCAGTTAGGAGCAAATTCGGTTTCTTGACTTTTTGCTGTACGAGGCACCGTTTCCGGTTAAAAAAATAAAACACATTCTCATGCATGAAGAAATCGCCAAAATTTGATATAGCAATAAAAAGCTTACTACGGTTTCGTAGCAATTTTCTAAGATTTGATGAATTTTGGCGATTTCTTCATGCATGAGAATGTGTTTTATTTTTTTAACCAGTCATCATATTATAGCGAAATGAGGAACTATAATGTTTTGATGTATCTACTCAAAAATGTGATTAAATCTGAAGACAGAAACTTGCTTTCTGTATCCATTTTTTAAAATAAATTTTTAATAATTAAAGTACTTATCAGAAACGTGGACAGTTTATTTCTCTAATTAAATCTACAGAGCCAACGTTTCGGAGATAAGATTTTGTTTTTGTAGCCCTGAAGAAGGAGAAAATATTATCTCCGAAACGTTGGCTCTGTAGATTTAATTAAAGAAATAAACTGTCCACGTTTCTGATAAGTACTTTAATTTAAATAAATAGTATGGATGAAAACCAAACTGATTTTTAATAATTTTCTGTTTCTATTTGAAGAGTCGAATCTTGCAAAAATTTCAAACAAGCTTCAACCTTGGCAGCTTGAAGATCTGCGTGCGTGAAACTTATGAACATCATTTTTTCGAAGACAGAGAATTGAAAAACACTATTGAATATAGGGTGTCACTCTCTATTCCTCTTTTGTGGGCCACCCTATATATTCGAAAATATTTTTAGGTTGTGCTCTTCTTGGATTATAACAAGTCTGCATCAAAAAAATTTGCCATACTCGGACCGTTACGCGTATTTCGTCCGCTGCGGCACTAGTGGGACACCTGTATATGTTCGAAACATGTCTTGCTGAATAGATATTTGATTAAGAAAATATTGTGGAGACGACTTTGTGTATTTTATTTAATAAACTTGGTCTTTCACTTTGAGTATGGACTACTTTCTTCTTAAGATAACTTTGTTGCGGATTTTAAGGAAGAAGGCGAAATAGTACATCGATCTATGCTTTTGAGATATGCTTTGGAAGTTTGGAACATAGACGGGTGCGGGTGTTCGTTTTAGGTTAGGAATGCAAAAGAAGGGGATGTTTTTAAACTTTCAAAATTCAAAGATATCATTGGATGTTCTGCATTCTAAAATACAGTGCGTAGACAACCTGCTTTCTTCCCATATTTTCTTTTTCGTCATTTTGTGTACTGTGTACTGAAAGGTGTTCTACATGTAAGTACATCTTCCATTGCATTGTTAACATTCTTATGGTAATTATGCAGAACTAAAAGAACCCTTTTTGAGACGTGAAAAAATTAGTACTCACTAATTTTGGGTCCCAGATTGCGAAAATGAAAACGAGAAGTCTGCAATCCTCTTAGTTTTTCCAAAAAAAAAACCCAAAGTTTCCGTTTGGAAGGTGAGGCTATATATAGTTCTAGCCAGTTTTATTGTAATTTCTCAATGAATACTCATTGGAATTGGTTTATTTAACAATCTCTGAGCGTTTCCTGCAAAATAAAGCTTTCATTTCGTCGAAATCGCCGATTTTGTTCATTGTTAACATTCTTTTGTGAGCGCCATATTTCGAGCTTGAAACTATCAATCGTCGCGAATTCTGGTTGGGTCATTACAACAATTCAGTAATAATTGCTAAACAAGTTAATTTATCTTTCAGTATGGACTTGAATAGAGTTCCGAAAACAGAAGAGATTGACATCACTGAACTGTTCATCGATGGAAAGAACATTTATGAAAGACAAGAATACATAGCTAATTTCGATTCCGTTATCAAATCAGAACCCAATATCTGGTAAGTTTCCAATTTTCATTCCAGCGACATTTCACAATTCGATAGCAAATTGAATTTTCGAAGATGCACTGAAAAATATCATATAGCAATAAAATTAGTAAATTTTTTTCAGTATAAGTGATAAAGAGGATGATTCACAAGATTCAAGACACAAATTGATTTTGAAAACGCACAAGTGTCATCTGTGCGATTACACGGCAAATGAGAAAGCTCATATCAAAAGACATTTAGATTTTGTTCATTTGAAATTGAAGGAATATCAGTGTTTCAAATGTGGATATTCTGTGAGTGAGAAAGGAAGTCTGAAATCACATATAGAGGATATTCACTTAAAATTGAAGCGATACAAGTGTCATCTATGTGATTCCGTGTTGAGTGATAGCAACATTCTTCGAAGACACATAGATTCTGTTCATATGAAATTGAGGCCATTCAAGTGTCAGCATTGTGATTTTTTCACCAGTAGACGAGGATTACTCAAAGCACACATAGACGCTGTTCATTTGAATTTGAAACCACATCATTGCGACCTTTGTGATTATTCAACAAGTCAGAAAGGAGATCTCAAAATCCATATAGACACTATTCATTTTGACTTTAATAAACATCAGTGCCAAATTTGTGATTATTCAACAAATATAAAAGGCAATCTCAAAAACCATATAGATTCTGTTCATTTGGAATTGAAGAAGCACAAGTGTCAAGAATGTGATTATTCTGCAGGTCGGAGAGGAGATCTCAAAGCACACATAGATTCTGTTCATTTGAAATTGAGGAAACACAAGTGTCAGCATTGCGATTATTCTACAAGTCACAAAGGAACTCTCAAAGCACATATAGATTCGATCCATTTGAAATTGATGCAATATCAGTGTCATGAATGTAATTATTCTGCAAGTCGGAAAGGAAATCTCAAAGCACATATAGATTCGATCCATTTGAATTTTAAACAGCACAAGTGTCAACTTTGTGATTATTCTACTGGTAGAAAGGAAACTCTTAAAAGACACACAGATTCTGTTCATTTGAACTTGAAACAACATCAGTGTCATCTTTGTGATTATTCAGCAAATATAAAAGGCAATCTCAAAGTACATATAGATTCTGTTCATTTGAACTTGAAACGGCACAAGTGTCACCAATGTGATTATTCTGCAAATCGGAAACGAAATCTCAAAGTACACATAGATACTGTTCATTTGTTGAAACAACATCGTTGTCACCTTTGTGATTATTCAGCAAGTCAGAAAGGATCTCTAAAACGACATGTAGATGCTGTTCATTTGAAGTTGAAACAGCACAAGTGTCAGGAATGCGATTATTCTGCCAATCAGAAAGGCAATCTCAAAAGACACATAAATTCTGCTTATTCAAAATCGAAGCACCACAGCAGGTCGAAAAGAACATCTTAGAAATTCTATAGAATCTTTTCATTAGAATATGATAATTTAGAATTGATTCAATAACATTGTTGTCAATGCAAACCTTGAATGTCATTCAGCATTCGTTCTTTAATTGGAGTTACTGTGAGACCTAAATTATTTTTTTTCTTCTTTAATTTCATAGTTAACGAGCGCAAAATCCAACAGGAAAATGAAAATAATGTAAATTTGTATATCATGCAGGGTTTTTTTATTTAGAATTTATTTGTAGTCTTCTTTGCTATTTGTATTTTTGAGGAGCTCATTTGATAATAAAGTGTTAAACACAGAGTGGTCGTTTTTATTCTTGTTTCTTCGTCATAGCTAGTACGAGCAGATATTTCAGAGGAACCCTGGTCTTGTTGCCGTTTGGAAATTAAATATGACGTTGCCTCGTTGTTTCACGGCTTGTATGATAGCTAATCATATTAGCAAATTAAATTTTCGAAGATGCACTGAAAAATATCATATACAATACAATACAATAAATTTATTCCCAAAAACATTACAAAAAAATGTACAAGTCGTCAAAGAAATTCATTAATTTTATATACGGTCCTGTCCAGCAACAGTCCGATAACTTTCTTCTTGAACGATTTTCTGTCCATTATTTTGACTTCCAGCGGCAACTTGTTGTAAAGCCTCACACAGTCGTAGTTTACACCATGCCGGCTGGCCTCGAGTCGGTGATATGGTACTTGTATGTCATCTCTTTTCCGGGTTGAATACTCATGGTTATTGCCATTTGCAAGAAATTTTTCTTTGTTATCATGGACATATAAAACACATGACAAAATATATAGTGATGTAACTGTCAGTATTCCTAATTTCTGGAATAACTCTCTGCAGCTTGTTCTTGTTGGCTTTTTACATATTATTCTCACACTTTTCTTCTGCATCTTCAGTATGGTGTCAATAGTAATAAAATTAGTTAATTTTTTGCAGTATAAGTGATAAAGAGGATGAGTCACAAGATTCAAGACACAAATTGATTCTCGAAGAACATATGGATGCTGTTCATTGCGGTACGGGCACCTGCAACATTAGAAAGACAGAAGATATTGATATCAATGGGTTCATTGACGAGAAGAATATTTATGAAAGTCAAGACATCATTGAATTAGAACGCAGTTATAGGTGAGTATCTCAAAATTCTACTAAAAATTCATGATTGAATTAAGAAAGTCATTTACTCTTATATCAATTCAACTTTGATGAATATGTTTCAAATTTTTATAAGATGAACTAAAAAATATATAGCAATAAAATTAGTAAATTTTTTTCAGTTTAAGTGACAAAGAGGAGTCACAAGATTCAAGACACAAATTGATTTCGAAACGGCACAAGTGTCATCTGTGCGATTACACTGCAAATAAGAAAGTTCATATCAAAAGACATTTAGATTTTGTTCATTTAAAATTGAAGCAACATCAGTGTCAAAAATGTGATTATTCAACAAGTCGTAAAGGAGATCTCAAAATTCATGTAGATTCTGTTCATTTGAACTTGAAACAACACAAGTGTCATCTTTGCGATCATGCAGCAAGTACCAAAAGGCATCTCAAAACACACATAAATTCTGTTCATTTGAATTTGAAACCTTATCAGTGTTATCTTTGTGATTATTCTGCAACTCGAAAAGAGAATCTCAAAGCACACATAGATTCTGTTCATTTAAAATTGAAGCAATATGAGTGTCACAAATGTGATTATGCAGCAAGTACCAAAAGGGATCTCAAAACACACATAGATTCTGTTCATTTAAAATTGAAACCTTATCAGTGTCATCTTTGTGATTTTTCTGCAACTCTAAAAGGACATCTCAAATTGCATATAGATGCTGTTCATTTGAAATTGAAGCAGCACCAATGTCATTTGTGTGATTTTGCTGTAAGCCGAAGAGATAATCTCAAAGCACATATAGATTCCATCCATTTGAACTTGAAACAGCACAAATGTCAGGAATGTGATTACTCTGCAAGTCTAAAAAGTCATCTCAAAAGACACATAGATTCTGCTCATTCAAAATTGAAGCAACACAAGTGTGATATTTGTGATTATTCTGCAACTCGAAAAGAGCATCTCAAAGCACATATAGATTCTGTTCATTTGAATTTGAAACCTTATCAGTGTCACCTTTGCGATTTTTCTGCAAGTCGGAACGGAACTATCAAAGCACATATAGATGGTGTTCATTTAAAATTGAGGCAATATCAGTGTCAATTTTGTGATTATGCTGCAGATCGCAAAGCAAGTCTCAAAGTACATATAGATTCTGTCCATTTGAAATTGAAACAACTCAAGTGTCACAAATGTGATTATTCTGCAAGTCTAAAAAGTAATCTCAAAAGACACATAGATTCTGCTCATTCAAGATTGAAGCAACACAAGTGTGATATTTGTGAATATTCTGCATGTCGGAAAGGCACTCTCAAAGCACACATAGATTCTGTTCATTTAAAATTGAAGCAACACAAGTGTGATATTTGTGATTATTCTTCAAGTCGGAAAGAGCATCTCAAAGCACATATAGATTCTGTTCATTTAAAATTGAAGCAACATCAGTGTCACAAATGTGATTATTCTGCAAGTCTAAAAGAGAATCTCAAAAGACACGTAGATGCTGTTCATTTGAAATTGAAGAAGCACAAGTGCCAGCGTTGCCACCTTTGTGATTATTCTGCAAGTCGGAAAGGAAATCTCAAAGCACATATAGATTCTGTCCATTTGAAGTTGAAACAGCACAAGTGTGATCAATGTGATTATTCTGCATGTCAGAAAGGAAAACTCAAAGCACATATGGATTTTGTTCATTTAAAATTAAAGCAACACAAGTGTCATCTTTGCGATCATGCAGCAAGTACCAAAATGCATCTCAAAACACACATAAATTCTATTCATTTGAATTTGAAACCTTATCAGTGTCACCTTTGCGATTTTTCTGCAAGTCAGAAAGGAAATCTCAAAAGACATATAGACACTGTTCATTTAAAATTGAAGCACCACAGCAGGTCGAAGAGAACATCTTAGAAATTATATAGAATCTATTCATTCGAACTTGAAGTGTAAAAATACAAATTCAAAATTGAGTCAATATCATTGTTGTCAATGCAAATTTAAATACAAAATCTCTTTAATCCACAGTGATTCCAGTTAAAATTTACAATAATAACATGAAATAAATTCGAATAGTGTCAATCTGAATTTTATTTCATCCCCATTCCTTTGTCGAGTAAGGTTCCAAATCCATTAGTTTCTTGAATATTCTTCTCTTAAATACCTTCAAGTCATCAATTCTTTGAATGAACTGAATACTGCTTATTTCAGTGTCTACGAAGAAATATTCACTTCAGTTTCTTATCATCGATATTGTCAAGTATTGATGACTGCTGACCAAATTTCCCTTTGTTTCCTGGTAAGTCACTTAATATGTGTATAATACACCAAGTTACACTCACTGAGTGTTCCAAAATATTCAATAAAATCCTCTCAATTTGAACGACTTGCACATCACACTCTGGCACACATTTATGGCATTTTTTTATTGAAAATGCACTTAATTTAAATAATTTTCACTGGTCTGATATTCCTAAGAGTAAGATTGACTAGAAATACCAAAAAAATTTCCACTTAAAACATTTTTTCAAGAAAATAAACGATTTTAATGACTACATGATCAAAGCTGGATTCCCATTGTTTGACCACCAACTAACCTCAAAAAAATATTTGACAGGTCGTTGGATTGATGTGGTTCTGTGGGTACGGGTACTCGTTTTAGGTTAAGGATGGAAAATAAGGGGATTCTAAGTCAGTGATCCCTATGTTCTACATGTGAGTACATCTTCCATTGCATAGTTAACATTCTTATTTCTCGGTTCCCATTTTGATGTGGTTATTCGAACCCCAGTATGGACTTGAATAGAGTTCCGAAAACAGAAGAGATTGACATCACTGAACTGTTCATCGATGGAAAGAACATTTATGAAAGACAAGAATACATAGCTAATTTCCATTCTGTTATCAAATCAGAACCCAATATCTGGTAAGTATGCAATTTTCATTTCAGCGACATTTTACAATTCGATAGCAAATTAAATTTTCGAAGATGCACTGAAAAATATCATATAGAAATATAATTAGATAATATATATATTCTTTTGAAAGATAATTATTTTTTTCAGTATAAGTGACAAGGAGGAGTCACAAGATTCAAGACACGAATTGATTTCGAAAACGCACAAGTGTCATCTGTGCGATTACACAGCGAATGAGAAAGCTCATATCAAAAGACATTTAGAATTTGTACATTTGAAATTGAAGGAATATCAGTGTTTCAAATGTGGATATTCTGTGAGTGAGAAGGGAAGTCTCAAATCACATATAGAGGATATTCATTTAAAATTGAAGCGATACAAGTGCCACCTATGTGATTCCATCATGAGTAATAGCAACATTCTTCGAAGACACATAGATTCTGTTCATATGAAATTGAGGCCATTCAAGTGTCAGCATTGTGATTTTTTCACCAGTAGACGAGGATTACTCAAAGCACACATAGACGCTGTTCATTTGAATTTGAAACCACATCATTGCGACCTTTGTGATTATTCAACAAGTCAGAAAGGAGATCTCAAAATCCATATAGACACTATTCATTTTGACTTTAATAAACATCAGTGCCAAATTTGTGATTATTCAACAAATATAAAAGGCAATCTCAAAAACCATATAGATTCTGTTCATTTGGAATTGAAGAAGCACAAGTGTCAAGAATGTGATTATTCTGCAGGTCGGAGAGGAGATCTCAAAGCACACATAGATTCTGTTCATTTGAAATTGAGGAAACACAAGTGTCAGCATTGCGATTATTCTACAAGTCACAAAGGAACTCTCAAAGCACATATAGATTTGATCCATTTGAAATTGATGCAATATCAGTGTCATGAATGTAATTATTCTGCAAGTCGGAAAGGAAATCTCAAAGCACATATAGATTCGATCCATTTGAATTTTAAACAGCACAAGTGTCAACTTTGTGATTATTCTACTGGTAGAAAGGAAACTCTTAAAAGACACACAGATTCTGTTCATTTGAACTTGAAACAACATCAGTGTCATCTTTGTGATTATTCAGCAAATATAAAAGGCAATCTCAAAGTACATATAGATTCTGTTCATTTGAACTTGAAACGGCACAAGTGTCACCAATGTGATTATTCTGCAAATCGGAAACGAAATCTCAAAGTACACATAGATACTGTTCATTTGTTGAAACAACATCGTTGTCACCTTTGTGATTATTCAGCAAGTCAGAAAGGATCTCTAAAACGACATGTAGATGCTGTTCATTTGAAGTTGAAACAGCACAAGTGTCAGGAATGCGATTATTCTGCCAATCAGAAAGGCAATCTCAAAAGACACATAAATTCTGCTCATTCAAAATCGAAGCACCACAGCAGGTCGAAAAGAACATCTTAGAAATTCTATAGAATCTTTTCATTAGAATATGATAATTTAGAATTGATTCAATAACATTGTTGTCAATGCAAACCTTGAATGTCATTCAGCATTCGTTCTTTAATTGGAGTTACTGTGAGACCTAAATTATTTTTTTTCTTCTTTAATTTCATAGTTAACGAGCGCAAAATCCAACAGGAAAATGAAAATAATGTAAATTTGTATATCATGCAGGGTTTTTTTATTTAGAATTTATTTGTAGTCTTCTTTGCTATTTGTATTTTTGAGGAGCTCATTTGATAATAAAGTGTTAAACACAGAGTGGTCGTTTTTATTCTTGTTTCTTCGTCATAGCTAGTACGAGCAGATATTTCAGAGGAACCCTGGTCTTGTTGCCGTTTGGAAATTAAATATGACGTTGCCTCGTTGTTTCACGGCTTGTATGATAGCTAATCATATTAGCAAATTAAATTTTCGAAGATGCACTGAAAAATATCATATAGTAATAAAATTAGTTAATTTTTTGCAGTATAAGTGATAAAGAGGATGAGTCACAAGATTCAAGACACAAATTGATTCTCGAAGAACATATGGATGCTGTTCATTGCGGTACGGGCACCTGCAACATTAGAAAGACAGAAGATATTGATATCAATGGGTTCATTGACGAGAAGAATATTTATGAAAGTCAAGACATCATTGAATTAGAACGCAGTTATAGGTGAGTATCTAAAAATTCTACTAAAAATTCATGATTGAATTAAGAAAGTCACTTACTCTTATATCAATTCAACTTTGATGAATATGTTTCAAATTTTTATAAGATGAACTAAAAAATATCATATAGCAATAAAATTAGTTAATTTTTTTCAGTTTAAGTGACAAAGAGGAGTCACAAGATTCAAGACACAAATTGATTTCGAAACGGCACAAGTGTCATCTGTGCGATTACACTGCAAATGAGAAAGTTCATATCAAAAGACATTTAGATTTTGTTCATTTAAAATTGCTGCAACATCAGTGTCACAAATGTGATTATTCAACAAGTCATAAAGGATCTCTCAAAGTTCATGTACTTTCTGTTCATTCGAACTTGAAACAACACAAGTGTCATTTTTGCGATCATGCAGCAAGTACCAAAAGGCATCTCAAAACACACATAAATTCTGTTCATTTGAATTTGAAACCTTATCAGTGTCACCTTTGTGATTTTTCTGCAACTCAGAAAGGACATCTCAAATTGCATATAGATTCTGTTCATTTGAACTTGAAACAGCACAAATGTCAGGAATGTGATTACTCTGCAAGTAAAAAAGGAAATCTCAAAGCACATATAGATTTTGTTCATTTAAAATTGATGCAACACAAGTGTCATTTTTGTGATTATTCAGCAGGTCAGAAAGGACATCTCAAAGAACATATAGAATCTGTTCATTTGAATTTGAAACCTTATCAGTGTCACCTTTGCGATTTTTCTGCAAATCAGGAAAGAAATCTCAAAGCACATATAGATGGTGTTCATTTAAAATTGAGGCAATATCAGTGTCAATTTTGTGATTATGCTGCAGATCGCAAAACAAGTCTCAAAGTCCACATAGATTCTGTTCATTTGAAATTGAAACAACTCAAGTGTCACAAATGTGATTATTCTGCAAGTCTAAAAAGTAATCTCAAAAGACACATAGATTCTGCTCATTCAAAATTGAAGCAACACAAGTGTGATATTTGTGATTATTCTGCAACTCGAAAAGAGCATCTCAAAGCACATATAGATTCTGTACATTTAAAATTGAAGCAACATCAGTGTCAAAAATGTGATTATTCAGCAAGTAAGAAAGGAAGTCTCAAAGCACATGTAGATGCTGTTCATTTGAAATTGAAGAAGCACAAGTGTCACGAATGTGATTATTCTGCAAGTAAGAAAGGAAGTCTCAAAGCACATATAGATTCTGTACATTTGAAATCGAAGCAATATCAGTGTCACAAATGTGATTATAGAACAAGTCAAAAAGGAAATCTCAAAGCACATATAGATTTTGTCCATTTAAAATTGAAGCAACACAAGTGTCATCTTTGCGATCATGCAGCAAGTACCAAAATGCATCTCAAAACACACATAGATTCTGTTCATTTGAATTTGAAACCTTATCAGTGTCACCTTTGCGATTTTTCTGCAAGTCAGAAAGGAAGTCTCAAAGCACATATAGAATCTGTTCATTTGAAATTGAAACAGCACAAGTGTCACAAATGTAATTATTCAACAAGTCATAAAGGATCTCTCAAAGTTCATGTAGATTCTGTTCATTCAAAGTTACAACACAAGTGTCATCTTTGCGATCATGCAGCAAGTACCAAAATGCATCTCAAAACACACATAAATTCTGTTCATTTGAATTTGAAACCTTATCAGTTTCACCTTTGCGATTTTTCTGCAAGTCAGAAAGGAAATCTCAAAAAACATATAGACACTGTTCATTTGAAATTGATGCAACACAAGTGTGACATTTGTGATTATTCTGCAAGTAAGAAAGATCATCTCAAAACACACATAAATTCTGTTCATTTGAATTTGAAACCTTATCACTGTCAGCTTTGCGATTTTTCTGCAAGTCAGAAAGGACGTCTCAAATTGCATATGGATGCCGTTCATTTGATCTTGAAACAGCACAAGTGTCAAGTATGTGATTATTCAGCAAGTCAGAAAGGCAGTCTCAAGAGACATATTGATACTGTTCATTTAAAAATTGAAGCACCACAGCAGGTCGAAAAGAACAAATTTATATACAAAATCTCTTTAGTCCACAGTGATTCCAGTTAAAATTTACAATAATAACATGAAATAAATTCGAATAGTGTCAATCTGAATTTTATTTCATCCCCATTCCTTTGTCCAGTAAGGTTCCAAATCCAGTAGTTTGTTGAATATTCTTCTCTTAAATACCTTCAAGTCATCAATTCTTTGAATGAACTGAATATTGCTTATTTCAGTGTCTACAAAGAAATATTCACTTCAGTTTCTTATCATCATATTGTCAAGTATTGCTGACCAAATTTCCCTTTGTTTCCTGGTAAGTCACTTAATATGTGTATAATACACCAAGTTACACACACTGAGTGTTCCAAAATATTCAAGAAAATCCTGTCAATTTGAACGACTTGCACATCCAACTCTGGCACACATTTATGGCATTTTTTTATTGAAAATGCACTTAATTTAAATAATTATCACTGGTCTGATATTCCTAAGAGTAAGATTGACTAGAAATACAAAAAAAAATTCCAATTAAAACATTTTTTCAAGAAAATAAACAATTTTAATGACTACATGATCAAAGCTGGATTCCCATTGATTGTTTGACCACCAACTAACCTCAAAAAAATATTTGACAGGTCGTTGGATTAATGTGGTTCTGTGGGTACGGGTACTCGTTTTAGGTTAAGGATGGAAAAGAAGGGGCTAGAATTCTAAGTCAATGGGATATATTCACAGTCAGTGATTCGTCATTTTGTATACTGAAAGATCCCTATGTTCTACATTGCATAGTTAACATTCTTATTTCTCGGTTCCCATTTTGATGTGGTTATTCGCACCCCAGTATGGACTTGAATAGAGTTCCGAAAACAGAAGAGATTGACATCACTGAACTGTTCATCGATGGAAAAAACATTTATGAAAGACAAGAATACATAGCTAATTTCGATTCTGTTATCAAATCAGAAGACAATATCTGGTAAGTATGCAATTTTCATTTCAGCGACATTTTACAATTCGATAGCAAATTAAATTTCGAAGATGCACTGAAAAATATCATAAAGAAATAAAATTAGATAATTATTTTTTTCAGTATAAGTGACAAAGAGGAGTCACAAGATTCAAGACACGAATTGATTTCGAAAACGCACAAGTGTCATCTGTGCGATTACACAGCAAATGAGAAAGCTCATATCAAAAGACATTTAGATTTTGTTCATTTGAAATTAAAGGAATTTCAGTGTTTCAAATGTGGATATTCTGTGAGTGAGAAGGGAACTCTCAAATCACATATAGAGGATATTCATTTAAAATTGAAGCGATACAAGTGCCATCTATGCGATTCCGTCATGAGTAATAGTTACATTCTTCGAAGACACATAGATTCTGTTCATTTGAAATTGAAGCCATTCAAGTGTCAGCATTGTGATTATTCCACCAGTAGACGAGGATTACTCGAAGCACACATAGATGCTGTTCATTTGAATTTGAAACCACATCATTGCGACCTTTGTGATTATTCAACAAGTCAGAAAGGAGACCTCAAAATCCATATAGACACTGTTCATTTTGACTTTAATAAACATCAGTGCCAAATTTGTGATTATTCAGCAAATATAAAAGGCAATCTCAAAAACCATATAGATTCTGTTCATTTGGAATTGAAGAAGCACAAGTGTCAAGAATGTGATTATTCTGCAGGTCGGAGAGGAGATCTCAAAGCACACATAGATTCTGTTCATTTGAAATTGAGGAAACACAAGTGTCAGCATTGCGATTATTCTACAAGTCACAAAGGAACTCTCAAAGCACATATAGATTCGATCCATTTGAAATTGATGCAATATCAGTGTCATGAATGTAATTATTCTGCAAGTCGGAAAGGAAATCTCAAAAAACACATAGATTCCATCCATTTGAATTTGAAACAGCACAAGTGTCATCTTTGTTATTATTCTGCAGGTAGAAAGGAAACTCTTAAAAGACACACTAATTCTGTTCATTTGAAATTGAGGCCATTCAAGTGTCAGCATTGTGATTATTCAACAAGTCAGAAAGAAGATCTCAAAATCCATATAGACCCTCTTCATTTCAATTTGAAACAACATCAGTGTCATCTTTGTGATTATTCAGCAAATAAGAAAAGCAATCTCAAAGCACATATAGATTCCATGCATTTAAAATTGATGCAATATCAGTGTAATGAATGTAATTATTCTGCAAATCGGAAAGGAAATCTCAAAGTACACATAGATACTGTTCATTTGTTGAAACAACATCGGTGTCACCTTTGTGATTATGCAGCAAGTAACAAAAGTTATCTCAAAACACACATAAATTCTGTTCATTTGAATTTGAAACCTTATCAGTGTCACCTTTGCGATTATTCTGCAAGTCAGAAAGTAGGCCTCATACCGCACATAAATGCTGTTCATTTGAACTGGAAACAATACAAGTGTCATGAATGCGATTATTCCACCAGTAGAAACGGACATCTCAAAAGACATATAGATGCTGTTCATTTGAAATTGAAGCACTACGGCAGGTCGAAAAGAAAATCTTAGAAATTATATAGAATCTTTTCATCAGAATATGAAAATTTAGAATTGATTCGATATCATTGTTGTCAATGCAAACCTTGAAGGTCATTCAGCATTCGTTCTTCGATTGGAGTGACTACAAGACCTAAATTATTTTTTTTCTTCTTTAATTTCATAGTTAACGAGCACAAAATCAAACAGGAAAATGAAAATAATATAAATTAAATTTGTATATCATGCAGGGACTTGACTTTTTTATTTAAAATTTATTTGTTATCTTCTTTGCTATTTGTATTTTTGAGGAGCTCATTTGATAATAAAGTGTTATATATACAGAGTGGTCGTTTTTATTCTTGTTTCTTCGTCATAGCTAATTTACGAGCAGATATTTCAGATATTGTTGCCGTTTGGGAATTAAATATGACGTTGCCACGTTGTTTCACGGCTTGTATAAAGCCACTGTAACAGACTCCAAAGAAGAAGCAGTCTATGCTTTTGACGATTTGATCATAGAATTCATCTGTGGGTTACCCGTTTTAGGTTAGGGCAAAGACTCCTCTTTGGTTAGGGATGGAAAAAAACAAAAAAGGGGATGTTCTGCAACGTAGAATACACCTAAAGAATCTTCAGGTTACAGTTCTCTTGGTTGGGTCATTACAACAATTCAGTAATAATTGCTATTGCATAAACAAGTTAGTTTGTTTTTCAGTATGGACTTTAACAAAGTTCCAAAAACAGAAGAGATTGACATCACTGAACAGTTCATCGATGGAAAGAACATTCATGAAAGACAAGAATATGTGGATAATTTCGATTCCGTTATCAAATCAGAAGCAAATATCTGGTAAGTATGCAATTTTCATTTCAGTGACACCAAAGATAATATATTATATATTACTCTATAATCTTTGAGTGACACTTTACAAGTTGATAGCTAATTTAGTTTTCGAAGATGCACTGAAAAATATCATATAGCAATAAAATCAGTTAATTATTTTCAGTTTAAGTGACAAAGAGGAGTCACAAGATTCAAGACATGAATCGATTTCAAAATCGTACAAGTGTCAACTGTGCAATCACACGGCAAATGAGGAAGCTCATATCAAAAGACATTTAGATTTTGTTCATTTGAAATTGAGGCAATTCAGGTGTCAGCATTGTGATTATTCTGCAAATCACAAATGGAATCTCGAAAAACATATAGATGCTGTTCATTACAGTATGGACACCTGCAACATTAGAAAGACAGAAGATATTGATATCAATGGGTTCATTGATGAGAAGAATATTCATGAAAGACAGGACATTATTAAATTAGAACACAGTTATAGGTGAGTATTTCAAAATCCTACTAAAAATTCATGATTGAATTAAGAAAGTCACTTACTCTTATATCAATTCAACTTTGATGAATAAGTTTTAAATTTTATAAGATAAACTGAATAATATCATATAGCAATTAAATTAGTTAATTTTTTTCAGTTTAAGTGACAAAGAGGAGTCACAAGATTCAAGACACAAATTGATTTTGAAACGGCACAAGTGTCATCTGTGCGAGTACACGCCAAATGAGAAAGCTCATATCAAAAGACATTTAGATTTTGTTCAGTGTCACAAATGTGATTATTCAACAAGTCGTAAAGGAGATCTCAAAATTCATGTAGATTCTGTTCATTTGAACTTGAAACAACACAAGTGTCATCTTTGCGATCATGCAGCAAGTACCAAAATAAATCTCAAAACACACATAAATTCTGTTCATTTGAATTTGAAACCTTATCAGTGTCACCTTTGCGAGTATTCTTCAAGTCAGAAAGGAAATCTCAAAACACACATAAATTCTGTTCATTTGAATTTGAAACCTCATCAGTGTCACCTTTGCGAGTATTCTACAAGTCAGAAAATAACTTTAAAACAACATATAGAATCTGTTCATTTGAATTTGAAACCTTATCAGTGTCACCTTTGCGATTTTTCTGCAAGTCAGGAAGGAAATCTCAAAAAACATATAGATTCTGTTCATTTGAATTTGAAACCTTATCAGTGTCACCTTTGCGATTTTTCTGCAAGTCAGGAAGGAAATCTCAAAAAACATATAGATTCTGTTCATTTGAAATTGAAGAAGCACAAGTGTCAGCATTGCGATTATTCTACAAGTCACAAAGGAACTCTCAAAACACATATAGATTCCATCCATTTGAAATTGATGCAATATAAGTGCCAGGAATGTGATTACTCTGTAAGTCAGAAAGGAAATCTCAAAAAACATATAGACACTGTTCATTTAAAATTGATGTAATACAAGTGTGACATTTGTGATTATTCTGCAACTTGGAAAGAGCATCTCAAAAACCATTTGGATTCTGTTCATTTAAAATCGAAGAAGCACAAGTGTCAAGAATGTGATTATTCTGCAAGTCAGAAAGGAAATCTCAAAGCACAAATTGATTCTGTTCATTTGGAATTGAGGCCATTCAAGTGTCAACTTTGTGATTATTCAACAAGTCAGAAAGCAGAATTATTTTGCCAGTAGAAAAGGAAGTCTCAAAACACATATTAATTCCATCCATTTGAAGTTGAAACAGCACAAGTGTGATCAATGTGATTATTCTGCCAATCAGAAATTCAATCTCAAAAGACACATAAATTCTGCTCATTCAAAATTGAAGCACCACAGCAGGTCGAAAAGAACATCTTAGAAATTGTATAGAATCTATTCATTTGAACTTGAAGTGTAAAAATATCAATTTAAAATTGATTCAATAACATTGTTGTCAATGCAAACCTTAAAGGTCATTCAGCATTCGTTCTTTAATTGGAGTTACTGCAAGACCTAAATTATTTTTTCTTCTATGAATTCATAGTTGAAAAGAACAAAATCAAACAGGAAAATGAAAATAATATAATGTAAATTTTTATATCATTTAGGGACTTGATTTTTGTATTTAAAATTTATTTGTTGTCTTCTTTGCTATTTGTATTTTTGAGGAGCTTATTTGATAATAAAGTGTTATATATACAGAGTGGTCGTTTCCATTTTTGTTTCTTTGTTGTAGCCAGTACAAGTAGATTTTTCAGAGGAACCCTGGAATAGAAGAGTTCCTTCATGCTGACCAACTGTTTAAAAATACCTAAAAATCACTTCCCTTTTTTTCGCAATGATTCAACTCCTACCTGAAAGCTTTAATCCTAATGAGTGTATCCTGAAAATATTAGATGTCACGAAGGTCTTTATCAGAAGCTATAAATTTTTGTTTTCTTATGTTTTCATTAATGGAAATGCTATGAATCTTATGTCGAAGAGTAGTGTCTACTCTTTGCTTATGTCTTCCGGCAAAAATTCCAACCTAGAATACGAATTATATGTTGTTTATTATTATTTTACTTGCTTTTAAGCTGTGTTTTATATCCAGCCTTGCGTTCATAAACTTACTCCAGTGAGTAGAGAAGACTCGAGAAGAGTATGATCACGTGATTTCTGAACGTAAAAGCACTGGTAACTGGTAGAGTAAATTTATGAACGCTTCGGAGTAAACTATCCTTACTCTGAGTAAGTTTATGAACGCAGGGCAGGTATTCTTGAGGGATATTTGAAAGTCTTCATTGTTTCCTGAGCAGAATAATTAGTATTGAAATAAACATTGTTTGGAGGTTATTTATATCAGTGTATTCCGTATAAAATATTATTCACAAATATATCATATTTTAGGTCACAAGGTGTCGAGTTCGAGTTTTAACTGTTGAGAAAGTTTAATTCCATATTTATGAACATGAGTATTATGAAGTTGATCCTCGCAATTCGAGGTACTGAGCTGTGACTTCATCTTTCTATAAGATGGAAATTATAAAAGGTGAAGTATCTGATCGAAAGGAATTATGTTTTAATCCTCATGATATATTTGAATTTTAGGCCAGTGGATTGATTATATAATAATGTAAGCAAACTACTAGTGCTGGAAAAAGCTGATTGCAATTGCTCTTCAAGGAAAAGCAAAAACAGGGTTGTTCGTTTTCATAAATTTCTTTAGAAAGATGCCTCAACACTACATATCACTAAAGCCTTTGGCATATTGAATAAATTGGACAAGAGAAAAGCATGGATTTTATTTCTACAGCATCTTGAATCATTCTTAAACTGTTTATTGAAACATCTCATTTATGAGAAAAGTTATTATACAAAACAGAGACTAGCGAAATCATTATTTGATATTGTTTATTTGATTCGAGAATTCAAATTCTCCATACAAACTTTTTGGTGGGGATATCCATTGATCAAAACATAAGAAAAAAAAAATTTATAGCTTCTGACATTGTTTAAACAATGCTTCTGATGAAGACCTTCGTGACATCTAATATTTTCAGGATACACTCATTAGGATTAAAGCTTTCAGGTAAAAGTTGAATCATTGCGAAAAAAAGGGAAGTGATTTTTAGGTATTTTTAAACAGTTGGTCAGCATGAAGGAACTCTTCCGTTAGGAAATTAAATATGACGTTGCCACGGCTTGTATGATAGCAATGTTGCGACCCCAAAGAAGAAGCCGTTTTGTTTTGTTTTGACGATTGGATCATAGACTTTATTATCTATGTTCTGTGGGTTACCCCATTTTAGGTTAGAGATGGAAAAAAAGGGGATGTTTGGTTTTCAAAGATAAAGATATATCAAATGATATCATAATCATTGGATGTTCTGCATTCTAAAATACTAAGTGCTTAGACAACCTGCTTCCTTCCCATGTTCTCATATTCGTCATTTTGTATACCGAAAGATCCCTTTGTTCTACATGTGAGTACATGTGGCGGGCTCATGTTACAACTCTCAATAAGGGTCTGAATAGTGTAATTTATACAATGAATGCACTAAAAAACCATGTATCTTTTGAGACACTAAAAATCATTTATTTCTCTAATTTCCAGTCTCGACTGTCGTATGGCATCGTGTTTTGGGGTGCTTCGACATCAGTAGTGAACTCCACCTTCATTGTACAAAAATATGCCCTAAGAACACTTCTTAGACTTAACTTCCGCCAGTCCTGCAGAGGATTATTTCGCAGCAATAGAATTTTGACTGTCACTGCGATTTATGTAGTGCGGTCCCTGCTTTTTCTTGTGAACCACAGGCACCTCTTTGCTCAATTTTAGAATGTCAACTCTACAAGAAGGGTCTTTCCCTACCTGCTGTTAAAGTGCTCATTGTCAGCGACACAAAATGGTTCGCTGTATATGTGCATCAAACTATTTAACTCTTCCGAAGAGTTTCCACCATTTAGATAACCCTAGCCTCTTTGAGAGAAAGATATTAAAATTTTTGTTGGAGTGTGAGCCATATAATCTTTGTGAATTTTATCAGTGGTGCACGCTCAACACCTGACTTGTTTCAAGTTCGACCTATTGTAAGGATAGAGAGATTTTGAAATAAATATATATTATTATTATTATTATCATCTTCCATTGCATTGTTAATATTCTTATTTCTTGGTCCACATTTTTTGTGGTTATTCAAACCCAAGTCAATGGGGCTCTATTCAATTCTATTCAGATAATCAAACTGGACAAATGAGTATTCACCCTTGGGTCCAATCCGGTTTTCACCTCAATAACAAACGATCAGATTATAACAAAGCCTTGCCAAAAATATATGCATAAAATCCCCTTTAATGTACGAGAGTCTTTAGGTTACAGCTCTCTTGGTTGGGTCATTACAACAATTCAGAAATATGTAATTGCTATTGCATAAACAAGTTGAATTATCTTTCAGTATGGACTTTAACGGAGTTCCAAAAACAGAAGAGATTGACATCACTGAACAGTTCATCGATGGAAAGAACATTTATGAAAGACAAGAATATGTGGATAATTTCGATTCCGTTATCAAATCAGAAGCCAATATCTGGTAAGTATCCCATTTTCATTTCAGTGACATTTTACAATTCGATAGCAAATTAAATTTTCGAAGATGCACTGAAAAATATCATATAGCAATAAAATTAGTTAATTTTTTTCAGTATAAGTGATAAAGAGGATGAGTCACAAGATTCAAGACACAAATTGATTTCGAAACGGCACAAGTGTCATCTGTGCGATTACACAGCAAATGAGAAAGCTCATATCAAAAGACATTTAGATTTTGTTCATTTGAAATTGAAGGAATTTCAGTGTTTCAAATGTGGATATTCTGTGAGTGAGAAAGGAAGTCTCAAATCACATATAGAGGATATTCACCTAAAATTGAAGCGATACAAGTGCCACCTGTGTGATTCCGTCATGAGTAATAGATACGTTCTTCGAAGACACATAGATTCTGTTCATCTAAAATTGAAGCAATATCAGTGCCATGAATGCGGTTTTCTTGCCACTCAGAAAGGAAATCTCAAAAGACACATAGATTCCATCCATTTGAACTGGAAACAGCTGAAGTGCCAGCGATGTGATTATTCTGCAAGTCAGAAAGGACATCTCAAATTGCATATAGACACTGTTCATTTGAAATTGAAGCAGCACCAATGTCATTTGTGTGATTTTGCTGTAAGCCGAAGAGATAATCTCAAAGCACATATAGATTCCGTCCATTTGAACTTGAAACAGCACAAGTGTCAAGAATGTGAATATTCCGCCAGTAGAAAAGGAAGTCTCAAAGTACACATAGATACTGTTCATTTGTTGAAACAACATCGGTGTCACCTTTGTGATTATTCAGCAAGTCAGAAAGGAGATCTCAACAGACATGTGAATTCTGTTCATTTGAAATTGAGAGAGCACAAGTGTCAAGAATGTGATTATTCTGCATGTCATAAAAAAGATCTCAAAGTACACATAGATGCTGTTCATTTGAAGTTGAAACAATACAAATGCCATATTTGTGATTATTCTGCATGTCGGAAAGGACATCTCAAATTGCATATAGATTTCGTTCATTTGAAATTGAAACTGCATAAGTGTCAGGAATGTGATTACTCTGCAAGTCAGAAAGGACGTCTCAAATTGCATATAGATGCTGTTCATTTGAACTATAAACAGCACAAGTGTCAGGAATGTGATTTCTCTGCAAGTCAGAAAGGAAATCTCAAAGCACATATAGATTTTGTTCATTTAAAATTGATGAAACACAAATGTCACCTTTGTGATTATTCAGCAGGTCAGAAAGGACATCTCAAAGAACATATAGAATCTGTTCATTCAAAATTGAAACAACATCAGTGTCACCTCTGTGATTATTCAGCAAGTATGAAAGGAAGTCTCAAAACACATATAGATTCCATCCATTTGAACTTGAAACAGCACAAGTGTGATCAATGTGATTATTCTGCCAATCAGAAAGGCAATCTCAAAAGACATACAGAATCTGTTCATTTAAAATCGAAACAACATCGGTGTCACCTTTGTGATTATTCAGAAAGTCAGAAAGGATGTCTCAAAGAACATATCAATTCTGTTCATTTGAAATTGAGGCCATTCAAGTGTCACCTTTGTGATTATTTTGCAAGTCAAAAAGGAAGTCTCAAAACACATATTGATTCCATCCATTTGAACTTGAAACAGCACAAGTGTGATCAATGTGATTATTCTGCCAATCAGAAAGGCAATCTCAATAGACACATCAATTCTGTTCATTTAAAATTGAAGCGCCATTTGAACTTGAAACAGCACAAGTGTGATCAATGTGATTATTCTGCCAATCAGAAATTCAATCTCAAAAGACACATAAATTCTGCTCATTCAAAATTGAAGCACCACAGCAGGTCGAAAAGAACATCTTAGAAATTATATAGAATCTAGTTAAGGAGAGAGGATATCGGGAGTAGATCTTAATTGACTGTTATCCTGATATCTTCTCTCCTCAATTACATCAGTAACAGTCGAGAAAATCACGATATATAGAATCTATTCATTCGAATTTAAATAGTGTAAAAATACAAATTTAAAATTGATTCAACAACATTGTTGTCAATGCAAACCTTAAAGGTCAGTCAGCATTCGTTCTTTAATTGGAGTTACTGCAAGACCTAAATTATTTTTTTTCTTCTTTAATTTCATAGCACAAAATCAAACAGGAAAATTAAAATAGTATAATGTAAATTTTTATATCATTTAGGGACTTTTTGAGGGGCTTATTTGAAAATAAAGTATTATATATACAGAGTGGTCGTTTTTATTCTTGTTTCTTCGTTATAGCCAGAGCGAGCTGATATTTCAGAGGAACCTTGGTCTCGTTACCATTGTTAGATTCAGTGATAAGACTGAAATATATAGAAAATATTCTGTGATAATAACAGTTGTCAATTAACGTCATAATATGATGGACGCAATAAAAATATAAGATTGAACTGTGTTACATTAATAAGAATACTCCAGTTAATAATATAGTGAAATATCGATCCCGAAAAACATCAAAATCAACAGGTTACGGACCCAGTGGCGTACGACTTGAAATATACGAAACATTTCGTACCGACGCAACACTATGGGATCAAAGGAAGAAATCGAGTCCATTCCAAAACTGAAAGATGCCGTTTCGTTTCCAATGTGGGAATTTGAAATTTCAATTCTGTTTGCTGCAAAATCTTTAGGCGAAATAGTCGAAGGAAAAACAACATTCCAGTCGCTGACAGATGAAAAGAAGAAAGAAGAATGGCTTAAAAATGATGCTGTGGCAAAACACATCATTCTGAGAACAATTGACGCCAGCACAAAATCCCATATACTCACTTGCAGTACATCAAATGAAATGTATACTACCCTCCTCAAAATTTATAAAAAAGATACTGCTCAGACAAAAAATCAAGTACTGGCTGAATTTTTCAATTTTAATTACAATAAATCGCTAGACGTTATGGGCAATATATCAGCTTTACAAACAATGGCTTTTCGACTCAACAGCCTTGGAATGGATATCAAAGATGATATGCTCATAACGAAAATTCTAGTGAGCCTACCCGAAAAATATAAGTATTTCAGTAGTGCATGGGATTCTACCGCTACAAGTGAGAGAACTTTGGAGAATCTACGATCAAGATTGGTGAAAGAAGAAGAACAATACGGAACGAAAGAAGAGAGCAAGGTTGCATTTAGAACAGATAGAAAAGAAGCAAGAAAAATAGGAAAATGTCACAAATGTGGAAAAATCGGGCATTACCAGAAAGACTGTAAGTCAAAATATAATAATAAATATTGTGAAAAATGCAACAAACAAGGACATACAGCTGAAACATGCTGGTCTGGAAAAAAATTCAATTCTTGTAAATATTGTAAAAAGAATAATCATCCTGAAGAAAGATGCATATTTAAACCAGAACATGAGAAAACAAACAAGGAAAGGAATAACAATAATAGCAAAGTGAGCTTCTTTACCGAAGCACAACTTTCAGAGAATAATATTGAACAAATGGACTCAACCTTTGTGGTCGACAGTGGTTCAACACATCATTTGACTCATGATAAGAGAATATTATCAAATGTAAAAGAAACGGAACAAAATATCATTGGCTGTGCAAAAAAGGGAGCAAAACTCATTTCTACTTCTAATGGATGTGTGGAAGGAGAAGAAGTTATTTTAACAAATGTTTCATTCGTCCCAGGACTATCTAAAAATCTACTCTCTGTGAATGAAGTAACAAAGAAAGGTGGCGTCGCAGTGTTTGATGACAATCATGTTGTTATCGTTCATGGAAAAATTCACTATGAAGAAAAAGACGTAGTACTTACTGGTGAGAAACAAAATAATGGTCTCTATGTAGTTGATATGCAAAATAATAAAGAACAAGCATTAATGACGAACATGATGAAATGGCATATAAAAATGGGACATCTGAACTTTAACGATCTGAAAAAGCTACATAAACTGTGTGATGGAATAAACGACCCAATAGATAAATGTAAGGAAGAATTGTGTGAATCCTGCATCAAAGGAAAACAAGTAAGAAAACCCTTCAATACAGAAAGAACTCGTGCAACAAGACCATTAGAAATTATTCACACAGACGTTTGTGGAAAAATCTCCCCGCCAACATACGATAAAGAAGAATACATTTTGACTTGTATGGATGACTATACACACTTTCTGAAAGTGTATTTACTGAAGACTAAAGATGAAGCAGGGGAATACCTGAAACAATACATACTCGAAAGTGAAGCACATTTTAATCTGAATACCGAAAAAATAAGGCTTGACAATGGAGGTGAGTTTACAGGCAAGGAACTGAAGATGTGGTGCAAAAATAGGGGCATTCAACTAGATTACACCATACCACACTCACCAGAACTGAACGGCAAAGCTGAAAGAGTTAACCTCACCCTATTCAACAAAGTCAGAACTATGCTCTTACAGAGCAAACAAAACAAACAAATGTGGGGATTTGCAGTATTGACGGCAGCATATCTTCTCAACAGAAGCCCTACATCAGCAATAGACACAACGCCCGCTGAAAAATGGTATGGAAGAAAACCAAATCTATCCAATCTCAGAGAATTTGGACAAATAGTATATACAAAGAATTTAGGATATCTTAAAAAATTGGAAGACAGAAGTCAAAAGGGAATACTTGTCGGTTATGCACCAAATGGATATAGGGTATATAATCCAAGCACAGGAAAAGTATACACATCAAGAGATATAAAATTCACTAATAAGTTCGAAGATAGAGATGCTTTGGAAAATGAGGATTTAACTTTGGAAAATCTGATTGAAGAAAAAGATGATAATGTAGAATTACAGGAAAATTCACAGGAAATGGAAGACAATATATTAGAGGAAGAAGAGAATAATGAACAGATTCAAACTGAAAATGAAAGACCAAGGAGACACATTAGAAAACCTGCCAAATTTGAAGATTATGTAGATGATTTTGACAGTGAAGAAGAAGTATTGTTAACTTATAAGGAATGTACAGAAGGAAAAGATAATCATGAATGGATTAAAGCCATTGAAGAGGAGAAAAATAATCTTAGAAGAAATGAGACTTGGACAGTAGTAGATGAAAAACAAGCAGAAGGGAAAGAAGTAATAACAAGTCGATGGGTATTCAAAAGGAAAGAAAATGGAATATACAAGGCCCGCTTAGTCGCAAGAGGATGTCAACAAAAGAAATCAAGTTTCAACTTCGAAGAGATATACAGTTCTGTAGTTCACACGAATTCACTTAGAACCATACTTGCAATTGCAGCTCACAAACATTGGTTAACTATGACATTCGATGTGAGATCAGCATTTCTTTATGGTGAACTCAAAGAGGAAATATTTATGAAAATACCAGAAGGATACAACCATCCTGGAAAAATATGCTTGTTGAAGAAAGCGTTATATGGACTGAGACAAGCGCCATTACAATGGTATACAAAATTATCAAATTTCTTGAAGGAAGAAAAATTTGAACAGATTAAATCAGATAAATGCGTGTTCAAATATATAGAGGCTAATAAAATTCTTCTAATTGCATTCCATGTAGATGATGGAATTGTTTTTGGAGATGACAGACAAATGATGGAAAACTTAATGGAGAAGCTGAACAAAGAATTTGATATCAAAGTAGATGAAATTCCAAAATGTTACCTAGGAATGAATTTAATATTAAATGAAGGAAAAATATGTATTAGTCAGGAAAACTATGTCAATCAGGTAATGAAGAAGTATAATATGGAAACGTCAAAACCAATGAATACACCGATAATTGATCAACGGAATATTAAGTGCACTGAAGATATGAAAAATACCGATTTTCCGTATAGAGAAGCTGTGGGCAGTCTACTCTATCTGAGTTGCAAGACACGTCCAGATATATGCTTCGCTGTAAACTACGAAAGCAGAGCCGTAACACAACCGACCCAACAAGACTATATGAATATAAAAAGAACACTTCGATACCTGAATGGAACAATGAAAAAAGGACTCAATTATACAGCAAATCAAGAGAAAATAATTTTAGATGTTTATTGTGATTCCGACTTTGGAGGAGATATGAAAGACAGAAAGAGTACAAGTGGTTATGTGATGTTTTTATCAAATGGACCCATTGCATGGAGCACCAAGAAACAATCAGTTGTAGCACAATCTTCGACAGAAGCAGAATATATAGCTGCAGCCCACTGTTGCAAGCAAATGAAAGCAATAACAAACTTCATTGAAGAGATACTGAATGGAAAAATAGAGGTGAGATTGTATATAGACAATCAAAGTACAATAAAGATGATAAAAAGTGGACAAGTGTCCAGACTGAGCAATCATATCGATATTAAATATCATTTCGTCCATGATGAGTATAACAAAGGCTGGTTCAAGATAATATATTGCCCTACGGAGAACAATTTTGCTGACCTGATGACGAAATCCTTGAATGCCACAAAGTTTGCAAAATTTGCTAGTGTGATGGTTAAATGTTCTTAAATCGATAGAATACTTTAGATACTGTTCATGTTTGTTTAGATCACATATTTTTTGGTAATTATATATTTGCACTCTTAGAGGGGTGTGTTAGATTCAGTGGTAAGACTGAAATATATAGAAAATATTCTGTGATAATAACAGTTGTCAATTAACGTCATAATATGATGGACGCAATAAAAATATAAGATTGAACTGTGTTACATTAATAAGAATACTCCAGTTAATAATATAGTGAAATATCGATCCCGAAAAACATCAAAATCAACAACCATTAGGAAATTAAATATGACGTTGCCACGTTGTTTCACGGCTTGTATGATAGCAATGTTGCAGACACCAAAGAAGAAGCCGTTATTTATTTTTGACCAAAGATATTCTAGAAGAAGAATATTTCTTTTTGACTTTTGGATCATAGCCTTTATTATCTATGTTCTGTGGGTTATCTGTAGGTTAGGGATGGAAAAAAGGGGATGTGATGTTTTCCACGGATTGAGTATCAGTGAAAGTTTTCAAAGATATCATGGGATGTTCTGCATTCTAAAATACAGTGCGTAGACACTGTTCTCTTAATAGTCATTTTGTATACCGAAAGATCCCTTTATTCTACATGTGAGTACATCTTCCATTGCTTTGTTAACATTCTTATTTATTGGTCCTCATTTTGTTGTGGTTATTCAATCCCAAGTCAATGGGACTCTATTCGATTCTATTCAGATAATCAAACTGGACAAATGAGAATTCACCCTTGAGTTCAATCCGGTTTTCACCTCAATAACAAACGATCAGATTATAACAAAGCCATGCCGAAAATATATGCATAAAATCCCCTTTAATGTACGAGAGTCTTTAGGTTACAGTTCTCTTGGTTGGGTCATTACAACAATTCAGAAATAATTGTTATTGCATAAACAAGTTGAATTATCTTTCAGTATGGACTTGAACGGAGTTACAAAAACAGAAGAGATTGACATCACTGAACAGTTCATCGATGGAAAGAACATTTATGAAAGACAAGAATACATAGCTAATTTTGATTCCGTTATCAAATCAGAACCCAATATCTGGTAAGTATCCCATTTTCATTTCAGTGACATTTTACAATTCGATAGTAAATTAAATTTTCGAAGATGCACTGAAAAATATCATATAGCAATAAAATTAGTAAATTTTTTTCAGTATAAGTGATAAAGAGGATGAGTCGCAAGATTCAAGACACAAATTGATTTCGAAACGGCACAAGTGTCATCTGTGCGATTACACAGCAAATGAGAAAGCTCATATTAAAATACATTTAGATTTTGTTCATTTGAAATTGAAGGAATATCAGTGTTTCACATGTGGATATTCTGTGAGTGAGAAAGGAAGTCTCAAATCACATATAGAGGATATTCATTTAAAATTGAAGCGATACAAGTGCCACCTGTGCGATTCCGTCATGAGTAATAGATACATTCTTGGAAGACACATAGATTCTGTTCATCTAAAATTGAAGCAATATCAGTGCCATGAATGCGGTTTTCTTGCCACTCAGAAAGGAAATCTCAAAAGACACATAGATTCCATCCATTTGAACTGGAAACAGCTGAAGTGCCAGCGATGTGATTATTCTGCAAGCGAGAAAGGAGATCTCAAAATCCATATAGACACTGTTCATTTGAAATTGAAGCAGCACCAATGTCATTTGTGTGATTTTGCTGCAAGCGAGAAAGGAAGTCTCAAATACCATATAGAAGCTGTTCATTTGAAATTGAAGAAACACAAGTGTCGGCAATGTGAGCATTCTGCACATAAGAAAGGAAATCTCAAAAAACATATAGACACTGTTCATTTGAAATTGAAGCAGCACCAATGTCATTTGTGTGATTTTGCTGCAAGCCGAAGAGATAATCTCAAAACACATATAGATTCCGTCCATTTGAACTTGAAACAGCACAAGTGTCAAGAATGTGAATATTCCGCCAGTAGAAAAGGAAGTCTCAAAGTACACATAGATACTGTTCATTTGTTGAAACAACATCGGTGTCACCTTTGTGATTATTCAGCAAGTCAGAAAGGAGATCTCAACAGACATGTGAATTCTGTTCATTTGAAATTGAGAGAGCACAAGTGTCAAGAATGTGATTATTCTGCATGTCATAAAAAAGATCTCAAAGTACACATAGATGCTGTTCATTTGAAGTTGAAACAATACAAATGCCATATTTGTGATTATTCTGCATGTCGGAAAGGACATCTCAAATTGCATATAGATGCTGTTCATTTGAACTTGAAACAGCACAAGTGTCACAAATGTGATTATTCTGCAAGTCAGAAAGCAGTTCTTAAAAGACATATAGATTCTATTCATTTGAAATTGAAACAACTCAAGTGTCACAAATGTGATTATTCAGCAAGTCGGAAGGAGTATCTCAAAAGACATATAGAATCTGTTCATTCAAAATTGAAACAACATCAGTGTCACCTTTGCGATTTTTCTGCAAGTCAGGAAGGAAATCTCAAAAGACACATAGATTCCATCCATTTGAAGTTGAAACAGCACAAGTGTGATCAATGTGATTATTCTGCCAATCAGAAAGGCAATCTCAAAAGACACATAAATTCTGCTCATTCAAAATTGAAGTACCACAGCAGGTCGAAAAGAACATCTTAGAAATTGTATATAATCTATGCATTCGAACTCGAAGTGTAAAAATACAAATTCAAAATTGATTCGATATCATTGTTGTCAATGCAAACCTTTAAGGTCTTTCAGCCTTTGTTCTTTAATTGGAGATACTCAGTATCTCTATCAAACGTTAAAAAGCGAATTCAAAAGTTGTTTTTTCATCCGTTATTATTTTCAGAATTCTACTTAAACTCCATCATCAAATATGAACTAATTCCATTATGCTCCATTTAAGAAGGTGGCTGATGACAAAATAAAAAATTTTCAAATATATGAGTACACTTTCGTTTGTAGAATAACAAAAATGCTGAACCATATTTCATTTCCTTAGTTTGGGACTTTCCTCAACAATTCGCAATCGACCGCAATCCGTATAAGTCTCAATTTATTTTTCAGTACGGATTGGTGCAAAATTCCAAAAACAGAAGATATCGACATTACTGAACAATTCATCGATGGAAAAAACATTTATGAAAGACAACAGTATGTGAATCATATTGGTTTCAGTATTAAATCAGAAACTGATGTTGGGTAAGTATCTCTAATTTTCAGTTTTGAATTCACAGTTCGAACCAAGCCAGGCAAACTTGAGCCCCGTAATATGGACAGATACCCTTTAAATTTTGAGAGGTTTCCTCCAGAAACTTTGAGTTGGTAAAGTGTCCGGACTAACAATCACTAATACACCCTTCCATAAAGAATAAGTAAAATAAATTTTTTATAAAGAACTAGTTTGGGCCCTGCGATCCACCTCTTAAGTAGATTCACCTTGTTGAATATAATTTTGGTAGTAGAATGACTTATAGCATTCTAATTAGTTGTTTCCAATTTCAGCCAGGAAGATAATCATATACAAGCTGTTCATTCGAAATTTAAACAACACAAGTGTCAACAATGTGAATATTCTGCAAGTCAAAAAGGAGTTTGTAAAAAACATACAAACTCTGTTGATTTGAAATCGAAACCTCATCAGTGTCACCTGTGTGACTATTCCACCAGTAACAAAGGGAGTCTCAAAAAACATATAGATGGTGTTCATTTAAAATTGAAGCAGCATAAGTGTCGTCACTGCGGTTATTCTGCCACTCTTGAAGAAAAGCTAAAAAGACATATTAATTTTTTTCATTCGAACCTGAAGCATAACAAGAAATTGAAGCGGCACCAATGTCATTTATGCGATTTTGCTGCGGACCAAACAGGACATCTCAAATACCATATAGATTCCGTTCATTTGAATTTGAAACATCACAAGTGTCACATTTGTGATTATGCCACAAGTAGAAAGGGCAAACTCAAAGCACATATAGATACTGTTCATTCGAAATTGGGGCAATTCAAGTGTCACAAATGTGATTATTCTACAAGTGGGAAAGGGCCTCTCAAAAAACATATAGATTCTGTTCATTTGAAATTGTAGCGATACCAATGTGACCGAAGTGTGAGAGGAATTCCCCAAATTGAACAGAGATTATAGATTGATGCTACATCATACAAATAATTTATAACAGTGTATAAAAAATGGTTCAAATAAAATCATATAAAGAAAAGCAACATAACAATACAAAATATAGGAACAAGTGATTAAACAGGAAAACAGGCAAACGTAATAAAAAGCAATATATTATGCTTTGAGCGATTTGTTTACAAAGGAGTTAAGAAAATGTTCCCTACCCCTTTGGCTTTCTGTAAGGTGAAACTGGACAGAAATTGAAGCTAATAACTTCTGATTTCGAAACACCCAAAACTAATAAAAGGGCAATTCCCAAATTTGGTTATGATATCTCTTGCACTAAATTCTATGAGAACGATCTACCCACAGTCTGAAGGACGTGCAATTCTTCCTGTGAACATCAAAGAGATTGAATATTTGAGTGAGTTTTTAAAACGTTTCAACAATATAATAGGTACTCTATAACACTTTTAAGGGTGATATCTCAGAAAGGAGTGGGCTGAGGAAATTTTGTTATTGCAAATACCCATTTTAATTTCATACAAGCATTCACCTCCTGAATTTTTTCGCATGAATTCGGAAACACCCTGTATAATTGAAGAAATTCCGCCAAGGGAATATGAACGCGAAAGTTAATGCACTCGTTTTCACACCACCCTGTCGGTAGAGTGCTCGGCGCGTTTTGTTTTTAAGTGGTATCCCCAGAAGGCCTACTCCACTTTAAGTCGAAATGCGCCAAAGTTATTTCTAATAATCTGTTAATTTAACAAATTAACCAGATATTAGAGGATCGCGGAAAGGAAAAGTTTCAATTTAGTTCTAGCCTACGATTCTTCTCAAAGTCAAGTGGATACGTACAGCATATGTGGGGTTAGGGGAACCATGCCATTAAAGCCCCTTGTGGCCGAAAGAAAATCGGAGATCCAGAAAGAAATATCACTTTTCCTTGTTTTTTTACGATTTGGCGAACTCCGACGGTAATAGTTTTTATTGGAGCAATCTTGTTTCTGCTTTTTGGGCGCATTTTTTTTCCGCACTATCCAGTTGAACGAATTCCACCAAGGGAATATGAACGCGATAGTTAATGCACTGTTTTTTGGCGCAATTTTGTTTCCGTTTTTTGGGCGCATTTTTTTTTCCGCACTATCCAGTTGAACGAATTCCACCAAGGGAATATGAACGCGATAGTTTATGCACTCGTTTTGACACCACCCTGTAGGTAGAGTGCCCGGCTTCTTTAACGATTCCACCAAGGGAATATATGAACGCGATAGTTAATGCACTGTTTTTTGGCGCAATTTTGTTTCCGTTTTTTGGGCGCATTTTTTTTCCGCACTATCCAGTTGAACGAATTCCACCAAGGGAATATGAACGCGATAGTTTATGCACTCGTTTTGACACCACCCTGTAGGTAGAGTGCCCGGCTACTTGAACGATTCCACCAAGGGAATATATGAACGCGATATTTAATGCACTCGTTTCCACACCACCCTGTAGGTAGAGTGCTCGGCGCGTTTTGTTTTTAAGTGGTATCCCCAGAAGGCCTACTCCACTTTAAGTCGAAATGCGCCAAATTTATTTCTAATAATCTGTTAATTTAACAAATTAACCAGATATTAGAGGATCGCGGAAAGGAAAAGTTTCAATTTAGTTCTAGCCTACGATTCTTCTCAAAGTCAAATGGATACGTACAGTATATGTGGGGTTAGGGGAACCATGCCATTAAAGCCCCTTGTGGCCGAAAGAAAATCGGAGATCCAGAAAGAAATATCACTTTTCCTTGTTTTTTAACGATTTGGCGAACTCCGACGAAAATAGTTTTTATTGGCGCACTCTTGTTTCCGCATTCTTTGGCGCAATTTTGTTTCCGCTTTTTGGGCGCATTCTTTTTTCCGCACTATCCTGTTGAACGAATTCCACCAAGGGAATATGAACGCGCTAGTTTATGCACTCGTTTTGACACCACCCTGTAGGTAGAGTGCCCGGCTTCTTTAACGATTCCACCAAGGGAATATATGAACGCGATAGTTAATGCACTGTTTTTTGGCGCAATTTTGTTTCCGTTTTTTGGGCGCATTTTTTTTTCCGCACTATCCAGTTGAACGAATTCCACCAAGGGAATATGAACGCGATAGTTTATGCACTCGTTTTGACACCACCCTGTAGGTAGAGTGCCCGGCTACTTGAACGATTCCACCAAGGGAATATATGAACGCGATAGTTAATGCACTGTTTTTTGGCGCAATTTTGTTTCCGTTTTTTGGGCGCATTTTTTTTCCGCACTATCCAGTTGAACGAATTCCACCAAGGGAATATGAACGCGATAGTTTATGCACTCGTTTTGACACCACCCTGTAGGTAGAGTGCCCGGCTTCTTTAACGATTCCACCAAGGGAATATATGAACGCGATAGTTAATGCACTGTTTTTTGGCGCAATTTTGTTTCCGTTTTTTGGGCGCATTTTTTTTCCGCACTATCCAGTTGAACGAATTCCACCAAGGGAATATGAATGCGATAGTTTATGCACTCGTTTTGACACCACCCTGTAGGTAGAGTGCCCGGCTACTTGAACGATTCCACCAAGGGAATATATGAACGCGATATTTAATGCACTCGTTTCCACACCACCCTGTAGGTAGAGTGCTCGGCGCGTTTTGTTTTTAAGTGGTATCCCCAGAAGGCCTACTCCACTTTAAGTCGAAATGCGCCAAATTTATTTCTAATAATCTGTTAATTTAACAAATTGACCAGATATTAGAGGATCGCGGAAAGGAAAAGTTTCAATTTAGTTCTAGCCTACGATTCTTCTCAAAGTCAAGTGGATACGTACAGCATATGTGGGGTTAGGGGAACCATGCCATTAAAGCCCCTTGTGGCCGAAAGAAAATCGGAGATCCAGAAAGAAATATCACTTTTCCTTGTTTTTTTTCGATTTGGCGAACTCCGACGAAAATAGTTTTTATTGGCGCACTCTTGTTTCCGCATTCTTTGGCGCAATTTTGTTTCCGCTTTTTGGGCGCATTCTTTTTTCCGCACTATCCTGTTGAACGAATTCCACCAAGGGAATATGAACGCGCTAGTTTATGCACTCGTTTTGACACCACCCTGTAGGTAGAGTGCCCGGCTTCTTTAACGATTCCACCAAGGGAATATATGAACGCGATAGTTAATGCACTGTTTTTTGGCGCAATTTTGTTTCCGTTTTTTGGGCGCATTTTTTTTTCCGCACTATCCAGTTGAACGAATTCCACCAAGGGAATATGAACGCGATAGTTTATGCACTCGTTTTGACACCACCCTGTAGGTAGAGTGCCCGGCTACTTGAACGATTCCACCAAGGGAATATATGAACGCGATAGTTAATGCACTGTTTTTTGGCGCAATTTTGTTTCCGTTTTTTGGGCGCATTTTTTTTCCGCACTATCCAGTTGAACGAATTCCACCAAGGGAATATGAATGCGATAGTTTATGCACTCGTTTTGACACCACCCTGTAGGTAGAGTGCCCGGCTACTTGAACGATTCCACCAAGGGAATACATATATGAACGCGATAGTTAATGCACTGTTTTTTGGCGCAATTTTGTTTCCGTTTTTTGGGCGCATTTTTTTTCCGCACTATCCAGTTGAACGAATTCCACCAAGGGAATATGAACGCGATAGTTTATGCACTCGTTTTGACACCACCCTGTAGGTAGAGTGCCCGGCTTCTTTAACGATTCCACCAAGGGAATATATGAACGCGATAGTTAATGCACTGTTTTTTGGCGCAATTTTGTTTCCGTTTTTTGGGCGCATTTTTTTTCCGCACTATCCAGTTGAACGAATTCCACCAAGGGAATATGAATGCGATAGTTTATGCACTCGTTTTGACACCACCCTGTAGGTAGAGTGCCCGGCTACTTGAACGATTCCACCAAGGGAATATATGAACGCGATATTTAATGCACTCGTTTCCACACCACCCTGTAGGTAGAGTGCTCGGCGCGTTTTGTTTTTAAGTGGTATCCCCAGAAGGCCTACTCCACTTTAAGTCGAAATGCGCCAAATTTATTTCTAATAATCTGTTAATTTAACAAATTGACCAGATATTAGAGGATCGCGGAAAGGAAAAGTTTCAATTTAGTTCTAGCCTACGATTCTTCTCAAAGTCAAGTGGATACGTACAGCATATGTGGGGTTAGGGGAACCATGCCATTAAAGCCCCTTGTGGCCGAAAGAAAATCGGAGATCCAGAAAGAAATATCACTTTTCCTTGTTTTTTTTCGATTTGGCGAACTCCGACGGTAATAGTTTTTATTGGCGCAATCTTGTTTCTGCTTTTTGGGCGCATTTTTTTTTCCGCACTATCCAGTTGAACGAATTCCACCAAGGGAATATGAACGCGATAGTTTATGCACTCGTTTTGACACCACCCTGTAGGTAGAGTGCCCGGCTACTTAAACGATTCCACCAAGGGAATATATGAACGCGATAGTTAATGCACTGTTTTTGGGCGCAATTTTGTTTCCGTTTTTTGGGCGCATTTTTTTTCCGCACTATCCAGTTGAACGAATTCCACCAAGGGAATATGAACGCGATAGTTTATGCACTCGTTTTGACACCACCCTGTAGGTAGAGTGCCCGGCTTCTTTAACGATTCCACCAAGGGAATATATGAACGCGATAGTTAATGCACTGTTTTTTTGCGCAATTTTGTTTCCGCTTTTTGGGCGCATTTTTTTCCGCACTATCCTGTTAAACGAATTCTACCAAGGGAATATAGAAACGCGATAGTTAATGCACTCGTTTTGACACCACCCTGTAGGTAGAGTGCCCGGCGCGTTTTGTTTTTAAGTGGTATCCCCAGAAGGCCTACTCCACTTTATGTCGAAATGCGCCAAATTTATTTCTAATAATCTGTTAATTTAACAAATTAACCAGTCTATGATAATATGTAGGTTAGGGACGGAAAAAAGGGATGTGATGTTTTCCACGGATTGAGTATCAGTGAAAGTTTTCAAAGATATCATTGGATGTTCTGCATTCTAAAATACAGTGCGTAGACAACCTGCTTTCTTCCCATATTCTCTTATTCGTCATTTTGTATACCTCAAGATCCCTTTGTTTTACATGTGAGTACATCTTCCATTGCATTGTTAACATTCTTATTTCTTGGTCCCCATTTTTTGTGGTTATTCAAAGCCAAGTCAATGGAGCTTTATTCGATTCTATTCAGATAATCAAACTGGACAAATGAGTATTCACCTTTGGGTCCAATCCGGTTTTCACCTTATTAACTAACGATTAGATGATCACAATGCCTTGCCAAAAATATATGCATAAAATCCCCTTTAATGTACGAGAGTCTTTAGGTTACAAGCTCTCTTTGTTGGGTCATTACAACAATTCAGAACTAATTGCTATTGCATAAAGAAGTTGAATTATCTTTCAGTATGGACTTTAACGGAGTTCCAAAAACAGAAAAAATTGACATCACTGAACAGTTCATCGATGGAAAAAACATTTATGAAAGACAAGAATATGTGGATAATTTCGATTCCGTTATCAAATCAGAAGCCAAAATCTGGTAAGTTTCCAATTTTCATTTCAGCGACACTTTACAATTCGATAGCAAATTGAATTTCCGAAGATGCACTGAAAAATATCATAAAGCAATTAAATTAGTTGATTTTTTTCAGTATAAGTGACAAAGAGGAGGAGTCACAAGATTCAAGAGAAGAATCGATTTCAAAATCGCACAAGTGTCAACTGTGCGATTACACAACAAATGAGAAAGTTCATATCAAAAGACATTTAGATTTTGTTCATTTAAAATTGAAGCAACATCAGTGTCACAAATGTGATTATTCAACAAGTCATAAAGGATCTCTCAAAAGACACATAGATTCTGTTCATTCGAACTTGAAACAACACAAGTGTCATCTTTGCGATCATGCAGCAAGTACCAAAATAAATCTCAAAACACACATAGATTCTGTTCATTTGAATTTGAAACCTTATCAGTGTTACCTTTGCGATTTTTCTGCAAATCAGAAAGGAAATATCAAAGCACATATAGATGGTGTTCATTTAAAATTGAGGCAATATCAGTGTCAATTTTGTGATTATGCTGCAGATCGCAAAGCAAGTCTCAAAGTACATATAGATTCTGTTCATTTGAAACTGAAACAACTCAAGTGTTACAAATGTGATTATTCAACAAGTCAAAAAGGAAATCTCAAAGTTCATGTAGATTCTGTTCATTCGAACTTGAAACAACACAAGTGTCATTTTTGCGATCATGCAGCAAGTACCAAAGGGTATCTCAAAACACACATAGATTCTGTTCATTTGAATTTGAAACCTTATCTGTGTCACCTTTGTGATTTTTCTGCAAGTCAGAAAGGACATCTCAAATTGCATATAGAATTTGTTCATTTAAAATTGATGCAACACAATTGTCATCTTTGTGATTATTCAGCAGGTCAGAAAGGACATCTCAAAGCACATATAGAATCTGTTCATTTGAAATTGAAACAACTCCAGTGTCACAAATGTGATTATTCTGCAAGTCTAAAAGAGAATCTCAAAAGACATGTAGATGCTGTTCATTTGAAATTGAAGAAGCACAAGTGCCAGCGTTGCCACCTTTGTGATTATTCTGCAAGTCAGAAAGGAAATCTCAAAGAACATATAGATTCCGTCCATTTGAAGTTGAAACAGTACAAGTGTGATCAATGTGATTATTCTGCATGTCGGAAAGGAAGTCTCAAAAGACACATAAATTCTGCTCATTCAAAATTGAAGCACCACAGAAGGTCGAATAGAACATCTTAGAAATTATATAGAATCTATTCGAACTTGAAGTGTAAAAATACCAATTTAAAATTGAGTCAATATCATTGTTATCAATGCAAACCTTAAAGGTCATTCAGCATTCGTTCTTTAATTGGAGTTACTGTGAGACCTAAGTTATTTTTTTTCTTCTTTAATTTCTAGTTAACGAGCCCAAAATTGAACAGGGACATGAAAATAATATAATGTTAATTTTTATATCATTTTGTATTTAGAATTTATTTGTTGTCTTCTTTGCTATTTGTCTTTTTGAGGAGCTTATTTGATAATAAAGTCTTATATATATACAGAGTGGTCGTTTTTATTCTAGTTTCTTCGTTATATAGCCAGAGCGAGCAGATATTTCAGAGGGACCCTGGTCTCGTTGCCGTTTGGAAATTAAATATGACATTGCCACGTTGTTTCACGGCTTGTATGATAGCAATGTTGCAGACCCCAAAGAAGAAGCCGTTATATATTTTTGACCAAAGATATTCTAGAAGAAGAATATTTCTTTTTGACTTTTGGATCATAGACTTTATTATCTATGTTCTGTGGGTTATCTGTAGGTTAGGGACGCAAAAAAGGGGATATGATATGTGATGTTTTCCACGGATTGAGTATCAGTGAAAGTTTTCAAAGATATCATGGGATGTTCTGCATTCTAAAATACAGTGCGTAGACAACCGGCTTTCTTCCCATATTTTCTTATTCGTCATTATGTATACCGAAAGATCCCTTTGTTCTACATGTGAGTCATAGATATAGAATACTAACTAGTAACCGGATGAGGTACTCGGAAAAATGCTAGGTCCCCGCATATAGCTAGAGATAGCCTGCTGTTATCGTCATCCTTGTCATATTATTAACAACTATGTTGCCGCTTTTCCTGATAAATTGAATCCAACTTTCCGAGACGGGTTGTTTTCTGAATATATTTATATATTCAGAATTCAGAGACGACACAACTTTCTTCAAGAGGATTATACTTATTTTCCAATCGATAAAGCGGGCTGCGGACTACGAGCTATAATATAATATATATTATAGCTTACATATTACATGAAAATCGCTTTATACAGAATAACATGTAACACCGCGCATTTATGCTATAATATATATCTATATCCAGGCGATATATTACGTATCTGCAGAGATATGCTTTGCGAGCGATATTTTAGAGTATATCTCACCTCCCACCTTACGTCTAAACCCCCGCGCCTCGAATATGCAACTCAGTTTCAATAATATATATTATAGCTCGTAGTCCGCAGCTCGCTTAATATAATATGATATTATATCTCATCATAAAGCTATAATATATAGTATATTATAGCTCGTAGTCCGCAGCCCGCTTAATGCTGTGCTTCGGCTGAAGCTATCCAATTTAATTATATCAAGTTCTTCTGAGAGCCAAGGATATTATTTCTGTAAATTTGACGATAATTCTGTTGCTGCGGCAACACTGATGACTTCCAATTGCTTCTTGCCCACCAACTTTGGTGGGCAAGCTATATCCCTCTCTGTTTAGTCAGAGCCTCCAGATTGCCCCTCTCTTTCTATATCTGGGGACCTAAGCTCTGAATGGAGAAAGATAGGGTGGCAGGGCACTGATGTGAGTACATCTTCCATTGCTTTTTTAACATTCTTATTTCTTGGTCCCCATTTTTTGTGGTTATTCAAACCCAAGTCAATGGGGCTCTATTCGATTCTATTCAGATAATCAAACTGGACAAATGAGTATTCACCCTTGATTCAATCCGGTTTTCACCTTGTTAACTAACGATCAGATTATAACAAAGAGTTGCCAAAAATATATGAATAAAATCCCCTTTAATGTACAAGAGTCTTTAGGATACAGCTCTCTTGGTTGGGTCATTACAACAATTCAGAAATAATTGCTATTGCATAAACAAGTTGAATTATCTTTCAGTATGGACTTGAACGGAATTCCAAAAACAGAAGAGATTGACATCACTGAACAGTTCATCGATGGAAAGAACATTTATGAAAAACAAGAATACATAGCTAATTTTGATTCCGTTATCAAATCAGAACCCAATATCTGGTAAGTTTTCAATTCAGTGACATTTCACAAGTCGATAGCAAATTAAATTTTCGAAGATGCACTGAAAAATATCATAAAGCAATAAAATTAGTTAATTTTTTTCAGTTTAAGTGACAAAGAGGAGTCCCAAGATTCAAGACACGAATTGATTTCGAAACGGCACAAGTGTCATCTGTGCGATTACACGGCAAATGAGAAAGCTCATATCAAAAGACATTTAGATTTTGTTCATTTGAAATTGAAGGAATTTCAGTGTTTCAAATGTGATTATTCAACAAGTCATAAAGGATCTCTCAAAGTTCATGTAGATAATGTTCATTTGAAATTAAAACAACACAATTGTCTACAATGTGATTATTCGACAAGTCATAAAGGATCCCTTAAAAAACATATAGATGGTGTTCATTTGAACTTGAAACAACACAAGTGTCATCTTTGCGATCATGCAGCAAGTAACAAAATAAATCTCAAAACACACATAAATTCTGTTCATTTGAATTTGAAACCTTATCAGTGTCACCTTTGCGATTTTTCTGCAAGTCGAAAAGGAACTATCAATGCACATATAGATGGTGTTCATTTAAAATTGAGGCAATATCAGTGTCAATTTTGTGATTATGCTGCAGATCGCAAATCAAGTCTCAAAAGACATTTAGATTCTGTTCATTTGAAATTGAAACAACTCAAGTGTTACAAATGTGATTATTCAACAAGTCAAAAAGGAAATCTCCAAGTTCATGTAGATGCTGTTCATTCGAAGTTGAAACAACATCAGTGCCACCTTTGTGATTATTCAGCAAGTCAGAAAGGTTCTCTCAAAGTTCATGTAGATTCTGTTCATTCGAACTTGAAACAACACAAGTGTCATCTTTGCAATCATGCAGCAAGTACCAAAAGGTATCTCAAAACACACATAGATTCTGTTCATTCGAATTTGAAACCATATCAGTGTCACCTTTGCGATTATTCTGCAAGTCAGAAAGGAAATCTCAAAGCACATATAGATTCCGTCCATTTGAAGTTGAAACAGCACAAGTGTGATCAATGTGATTATTCTGCATGTCGGAAAGGAAGTCTCAAAAGACACATAAATTCTGCTCATTCAAAATTGAAGCACAACAGAAGGTCGAAAAGAACATCTTAGAAATTATATAGAATCTATTCATTTGAACTTGAAGTGTAAAAATACAAATTCAAAATTGATTCGATATCATTGTTTTCAATGCAAACCTTTAAGGTCATTCAGCCTTCGTTCGTTAATTGGAGTTACTGTGAGACCTAAATTATTTTTTTGTCTTCTTTAATTTCTAGTTAACGAGCCTAAAATCGAACAGGGACATGAAAATAATATAACGTTAATTTTTATATCATTTTGTATTTAGAATTTATTTATTTGTCTTCTTTGCTATTTGTATTTTTGAGGAGCTTATTTGATAATAAAGAGTTATATATACAGAGTGGTCGTTTTTATTCTTGTTTCTTCGTTATATAGCCAGAGCGAGCAGATATTTCAGAGGAACCCTGGTCTCGTTGCCGTTTGGAAATTAAATATGACATTGCCACGTTTTTTCACAGCTTGTATGATAGCAATGTTGCAGACCCCAAAGAAGAAGCCGTTATATATTTTTGACCAAAGATATTCTAGAAGAAGAATATTTCTTTTTGACTTTTGGATCATAGACTTTATTATCTATGTTCTGTGGGTTATCTGTAGGTTAGGGACGGAAAAAAGGGGATGTTCTCCATAGACTCAGTATCGTATCAGTGGATTTTTTCAAAGATATCATTGGATGTTCTGCATTCTAAAATACAGTGCGTAGACAACTTGCTCTCTTCCCATATTTTCTTATTCGTTATTTTGTATGCCGAAAGATCCCTTTGTTCTACATGTGAGTACATCTTCCATATTCATTGCATTGTTAACATCCTTATTTCTCGGTTCCCATTTTGATGTGGTTATTCAAACCCAAATCAATGGGACTTTATTAGATTCTATTCAGATAATCAAACTGGACAAATGAGTATTCACCGTTGAGTTCAATCCGGTTTTCACCTTATTAACTAACGATCAGATTACAACAAAGCCTTGCCAAAAATATATGCATAAAATCCCCTTTAATGTACAAGAGTCTTTAGGTTACAGCTCTCTTGGTTGGGTCATTACAACAATTCAGTAATAATTTCTATTGCATAAACAAGTTGAATTATTCATGGGCGTACCCAGGTAGGGGTAGGGGGGGGGCAGCTGCCCCCCCCTTGATGATGAAATTAATGTGAATTTTCCTGGCAAGTGGGAAATAAAAACGTGTTACCTACTCTTTTCAGGTATGAGCTGGCCCCCTCTAGCTGAAATCCTGGGTACGCCCTTGCGAATTATCTTTCAGTATGGACTTGAACGGAGTTCCAAAAACAGAAGAGATTGACATCACTGAACAGTTCATCGATGGAAAGAACATTTATGAAAGACAAGAATATGTGGATAATTTTGATTCCGTTATCAAATCAGAACCCAATATCTGGTAAGTATTCCATTTTCATTTCAGTGACACTTCACAATTCGATAGCAAATTAAATTTTCGAAGATGCACTGAAAAATATCATATAGCAATAAAATTAGTTAATTTTTTTCAGTTTAAGTGACAAAGAGCAGTCACGAGATTCAAGACAAGAATTGATTTCGAAACTGCACAAGTGTCATCTGTGCGATTACACGGCAAATGAGAAAGCTCATATCAAAAGACATTTAGATTTTGTTCATTTGAAATTGAAGGAATTTCAGTGTTTCAAATGTGATTATTCAACAAGTCATAAAGGATCTCTCAAAGTTCATGTAGATTCTGTTCATTCGAACTTGAAACAACACAAGTGTCAACTTTGCGATCGTGCAGCAAGTACCAAAAGGCATCTAAAAACACACATAGATTCTGTTCATTTGAATTTGAAACCTTATCAGTGTCACCTTTGCGATTTTTCGGCAAGTCAGAAAGGAAATATCAAAGCACATATAGATGGTGTTCATTTAAAATTGAGGCAATATCAGTGTCAATTTTGTGATTATGCTGCAGATCGCAAAGCAAGTCTCAAAGTACATATAGATTCTGTTCATTTGAAATTGAAACAACTCAAGTGTCACAAATGTGATTATTCAACAAGTCAAAAAGGAAATCTCCAAGTTCATGTAGATGCTGTTCATTCAAAGTTGAAACAACATCAGTGCCACCTTTGTGATTATTCAGCAAGTCAGAAAGGATCTCTCAAAGTTCATGTAGATTCTGTTCATTCAAACTTGAAACAACACAAGTGTCATCTTTGCAATCATGCAGCAAGTACCAAAAGGCATCTCAAAAAACACATAGATTCTGTTCATTTGAATTTGAAACCATATCAGTGTCACCTTTGCGATTATTCTGCAAGTCAGAAAGGACATCTCAAAGCACATATAGATTTTGTTCATTTAAAATTGATGCAACACAATTGTCATTATTGTGATTATTCAGCAGGTCAGAAAGGACATCTCAAAGCACATATAGAATCTGTTCATTTGAAATTGAAACTCAAGTGTCACAAATGTGATTATTCTGCAAGTCTAAAAGAGAATCTCAAAAGACACATAGATTCTGTTCATTTAAAATTGAAACCTTATCAGTGTCACCTCTGTGATTATTCAGCAAGTAAGAAAGGAAGGCTCAAAGAACACGTAGATGCTGTTCATTTGAAATTGAAGAAGCACAAGTGCCAGAGTTGTGATTATTCCTGCAGTAGAAAAGGAAATCTTAAAGTACACATAGATACTGTTCATTTGTTGAAACAACATCAGTGTCACCTCTGTGATTATTCAGCAAGTAGGAAAGGAAGTCTCAAAGAACACGTAGATGCTGTTCATTTGAAATTGAAGAAGCACAAGTGCCAGAGTTGTGATTATTCCTGCAGTAGAAAATGAAATCTCAAAATACACATAGATACTGTTCATTTGACGAAACAACATCAGTGTCACCTTTGTGATTATTCTGCAAGTCAGAAAGGAAATCTCAAAGCACATATAGATTCCATCCATTTGAAGTTGAAACAGCACAAGTGTCAAGAATGTGATTATTCTGCATGTCAGAAAGGAATTCTCAAAGCACATATAGATTCCGTCCATTTGAAGTTGAAACAGCACAAGTGTGATCAATGTGATTATTCTGCCAATCAGAAAGGCAATCTCAAAAGACACATAGATTCTGTTCATTTAAAATTGAAACCTTATCAGTGTCACCTCTGTGATTATTCAGCAAGTAAGAAAGGAAGGCTCAAAGAACACGTAGATGCTGTTCATTTGAAATTGAAGAAGCACAAGTGCCAGAGTTGTGATTATTCCTGCAGTAGAAAAGGAAATCTTAAAGTACACATAGATACTGTTCATTTGTTGAAACAACATCAGTGTCACCTCTGTGATTATTCAGCAAGTAGGAAAGGAAGTCTCAAAGAACACGTAGATGCTGTTCATTTGAAATTGAAGAAGCACAAGTGCCAGCGTTGTGATTATTTCTGCAGTAGAAAATGAAATCTCAAAATACACATAGATACTGTTCATTTGACGAAACAACATCAGTGTCACCTTTGTGATTATTCTGCAAGTCAGAAAGGAAATCTCAAAGCACATATAGATTCCATCCATTTGAAGTTGAAACAGCACAAGTGTCAAGAATGTGATTATTCTGCATGTCAGAAAGGAATTCTCAAAGCACATATAGATTCCGTCCATTTGAAGTTGAAACAGCACAAGTGTGATCAATGTGATTATTCTGCCAATCAGAAAGGCAATCTCAAAAGACACATAATTCTGTTCGTTCTTTAATTGGAGTTACTGTGAGACCTAAATTATTTTTTTTTCTTCTTTAATTTCTAGTTAACGAGCCTAAAATCGAACAGGGACATGAAAATAATATAACGTTAATTTTTATATCATTTTGTATTTAGAATTTATTTTTTGTCTTTTTTGCTATTTGTATTTTTGAGGAGCTTATTTGATAATAAAGAGTTATATATACAGAGTGGTCGTTTTTATTCTTGTTTCTTCGTTATATAGCCAGAGCGAGCAGATATTTCAGAGGAACCCTGGTCTCGTTGCCGTTTGGAAATTAAATATGACATTGCCACGTTGTTTCACGGCTTGTATGATAGCAATGTTGCAGACCCCAAAGAAGAAGCCGTTATATATTTTTGACCAAAGATATTCTAGAAGAAGAATATATCTTTTTGACTTTAGGATCATAGACTTTATCACAGAGGAATAGTCTTTGACTTTATTATCTTTATGATCATGGGACATTGACCTTGGATTTGTGTTCACCCACAGCCCACAAATAGTACGTTCCACTTGGCGCTCACAATGCTCACGCTCACGACCGCTGGTTTTCCCATTCCTCCTGCTTGCGATCGTTGCAATCGAACGGGCAAGTGGAACGGGCTAGATTGTGGACAAGCTTTGCACAAGCGCAATCCAGACAATTCATGACATTGTCAATGGAAATAAATTCAGGGATTCTGATATTAAAGTTTTTCATTCATTAAAAACTCAGTTATAAAATCTTTTGGTGAATTTTCTGATAAACTCAAAATCGAATGCAACCTGAAATGTCTTACGATGCCGTTGTGGGATATTTGATGAGTCGCAACGATTCAAAAAGTTGTACTTCGTCAAGTTCGGATGGACAGTATAATGCAATTTTAGAAAATTTAGTATTTCTCTAACTTCTCTGAAAATAATAAAATAAATAACCCAACCTCTGAGTCTGGATCTCGAATGCCACTCCTCGAACGACCGCAAAGACCCACGTCTTCAGATGGGTCGTTGTGAGCTTGGCGTGAGCGAAAACAATGACGTCATCAGTGACGTATTCGCTGCGTTCACAACGACCGTAGTCGCCATGTGGAACGGCTAAGGGAGCATTTTGATCGTTGTGAGCGCCAAGTGGAACGCACTAAAAGTATATTCCTATCCCCTGGATAAACGTCAAATAACATCACAAAATCAAGCCAAAATGGCGAGCCTCATAAATATCAGTCCAAAATCGAAAAAAGAAAAAATACAGTAGTTAATTTTTGACCCTGCTGGTTATTGAGTACATCAAGACCCGTCCAACAACGGAATCAGCAGTGAAAATTTGAAATTGTGTAGATGGTCTTAGTAACCCGGCACATCGAAAGGAAGAGAAGAAGAAGAAGAAGAGTTTATTATCTATGTTCTGTGGGTTATCTGTAGGTTAGGGACGGAAAAAAGGGGATGTGATGTTTTCCACGGATTGAGTATCAGTGAAAGTTTTCAAAGATATCATGGGATGTTCTGCATTCTAAAATACAGTGCGTAGACAACCTGCTTTCTTCCCATATTCTCTTAATCGTCATTTTGTATACCGAAAGATCCCTTTGTTCTACATGTGAGTACATCTTCCATTGCTTTGTTAACATTCTTATTTCTTGGTCCCCATTTTTTGTGGTTATTCAAACCCAAGTCAATGGAGCTCTATTCGATTCTATTCAGATAATTAAACTGGACAAATGAGTATCCACCCTTGAGTTCAATCCGGTTTTCACCTCAATAACAAACGATCAGATTATAACAAAGCCATGCCGAAAATATATGCATAAAATCCCCTTTAATGTACGAGAGTCTTTAGGTTACAGTTCTCTTGGTTGGATCATTACAACAATTCAGAAATAATTGCTATTGCATAAACAAGTTGAATTATCTTTCAGTATGGACTTGAACGGAATTCCAAAAACAGAAGAGATTGACATCACTGAACAGTTCATCGATGAAAAGAACATTTATGAAAGACAAGAATACATAGCTAATTTTGATTCCGTTATCAAATCAGAACCCAATATCTGGTGAGTTTCCAATTTTCAATTCAGTGACATTTCACAAGTCGTTAGCAAATTAAATTTTCGAAGATGCACTGAAAAATATCATATAGCAATAAAATTAGTTAATTTTTTTCAGTTTAAGTGACAAAGAGGAGTCACAAGATTCAAGACACGAATTGATTTCAAAACGGCACAAGTGTCATCTGTGCGATTACACGGCAAATGAGAGAGCTCATATCAAAAGACATTTAGATTTTGTTCATTTGAAATTGAAGGAATTTCAGTGTTTCAAATGTGATTATTCAACAAGTCATAAAGGATCTCTCAAAGTTCATGTAGATTCTGTTCATTTGAAATTGAAACAACACAAGTGTCAACAATGTGATTATTGGACAAGTCATAAAGGATCTCTCAAAGTTCATGTAGATAATGTTCATTTGAAATTAAAACAACACAATTGTCTACAATGTGATTATTCGACAAGTCATAAAGGATCCCTTAAAAAACATATAGATGGTGTTCATTTGAACTTGAAACAACACAAGTGTCATCTTTGCGATCATGCAGCAAGTACCAAAATAAATCTCAAAACACACATAAATTCTGTTCATTTGAATTTGAAACCTTATCAGTGTCACCTTTGCGATTTTTCTGCAAGTCGGAACGGAACTATCAAAGCACATATAGATGGTGTTCATTTAAAATTGAGGCAATATCAGTGTCAATTTTGTGATTATGCTGCATATCGCAAATCAAGTCTCAAAAGACATTTAGATTCTGTTCATTTGAAATTGAGACAACTCGAGAAATTGAAACAACTCGAGAAATTGAAACAACTCAAGTGTCACAAATGTGATTATTCTACAAGTCAAAAAGGAAATCTCCAAGTTCATGTAGATGCTGTTCATTCGAAGTTGAAACAACATCAGTGCCAGCTTTGTGATTATTCAGCAAGTCAGAAAGGTTCTCTCAAAGTTCATGTAGATTCTGTTCATTCGAACTTGAAACAACACAAGTGTCATCTTTGCAATCATGCAGCAAGTACCAAAATAAATCTCAAAACACACATAAATTCTGTTCATTTGAATTTGAAACCATATCAGTGTCACCTTTGCGATTATTCTGCAAGTCTGAAAGAGAATCTCAAAAGACACGTATATGCTGTTCATTTGAAATTGAAGAAGCACAAATGCCTGCGTTGCCACCTTTGTGATTATTCTGCAAGTCAGAAAGGAAATCTCAAAGCACATATAGATTCCGTCCATTTGAAGTTGAAACAGCACAAGTGTGATCAATGTGATTATTCTGCATGTCAGAAAGGAAGTCTCAAAAGACACATAAATTCTGTCCATTCAAAATTGAAGCACCACAGAAGTTCGTAAAGAACATCATAGAAATTATATAGAATCTATTCATTCGAACTTGAAGTGTAAAAATACCAATTTGAAATCGATTCAATATCATTGTTATCAATGCAAATCATTCAGCATTCGTTCTTTAATTGGAGTTACTGTGAGACCTAAATTATTTTTTTTCTTCTTTAATTTCTAGTTAACGAGCCCAAAATCGAACAGGGACATGAAAATAATATAACGTTAATTTTTATATCATTTTGTATTTAGAATTTATTTTTTGTCTTCTTTGCTATTTGTATTTTTGAGGAGCTTATTTGATAATAAAGAGTTATATATACAGAGTGGTCGTTTTTATTCTTGTTTCTTCGTTATATAGCCAGAGCGAGCAGATATTTCAGAGGAACCCTGATCCCGTTGCCGTTTGGAAATTAAATATGACATTGCCACGTTGTTTCACGGCTTGTATGATAGCTATGTTGCAGACTCCAAAGAAGAAGCTGATCTATGTGTCTAATATATATGTTCTGTGTGTCTGATCTGGTCCATATGTAGAATCCGTAGATGGAGGATAGGGAGAAATCATTGGTCCCCTCATAAGAGAGAGATGAAACGGTTAGTTCCGTCATCATTGCCATATGATTGACATCAATGTTGCCGCTACTTCCAAGATAGAGAAATGGAAGAGCCTACCAGTCGACCCAGTCGACCAGCCTACCAGTCGAAATCGGCTGATTTGAAGATATTCCCGTTACAACGGCAACACTGACGACTTCCAATAATGACCTTGCCTCATAGAACTTATAGTACTATAAGTTCTATGCCTTGCCTACCAAAGCATATTCTCCTCTCACTTTAATCTATGTCCCTCTCTCTATTATGCTGAAATATTCGGATACCGAGTCTATATATTCTAAGTCAATGTGTATTTTATATCTATGGTTCAGTGTGACGAATAAAAATAATGCAAAAGATAATCAAGGAATTTCTGGAATTATTGAATTTTTAGTTAAATCTGAAATTTATAGGTGAGTGTTTCTGAATTCTGCCTGAACTGCTTATTTGGTGAACTTCCACTGTCATATAAATGGCTGAAGGTAGATTCAACAATCTTCAAAACGGTGATGTTTTTAAAATTATTCAGTAACTGGGACTTATCTTTCAGTATGGATTCATGTAGAATTGGGAAAACCGAAGACATTTATGAAAGGCAAGAATATGCATACAATACTGACCCTTTCATTAAGTCAGAACCCAATGTTTGGTAAGTACATATCTCCAATCAGTTGAACTTTGAATGAAATCGAATATAAGACAATACCAGATATTTTTTCGAAGTTGGACTGAGTAATTATTTCTTTAAATTTCCAGTATGAGTGACAAACCTGACGGGGCAGAAGAATTAGCTCAGGACCATAATCAGGGGAACATAGATTCTAATCATGTAAGGTTGAAGCAATACCAGTGCGACAAATGCGATTATTCCTCAGGTCAGTCTGCCAATCTCAAAAGGCACATTAATTCCGTTCATTTAAACTTGAATCAACATCAGTGTCACCTTTGTGATTTCACAACAAGTGTTCAAGGAAGTCTCAGACGACACATAGGTGCCGTTCATTTGAAATTGAAGCAATACAAGTGTCACCAGTGCGATTTTGCCGCGAGTCAAAAACGAAATCTCGAGTCGCATATCGATTCCGTTCATTTAAAATTGAAACGACACATGTGCCCCCAGTGTAGTTACTCAGCGTGTCGGAAAGATACTCTCAAAACACATATAGAAGCTTTTCATTCGAATTCGAATCGATACGAGTGTTATAAATGTCACTATGTTGCGAGGCGAAAAGATAATATCAGAAGGCATATTTTGGCCGTTCATTCGAACTTGAAACAGTGCCACCAATGTGATTATGCTGCAAGTTTGAAGAGCGATCTCAAAGCTCACATAACTTCCGTTCATATGAAAATGAAAAGGCACGTGTGTCGTCAATGTGATTTTTCGGCAACTGCCAAAGGAACTCTCACAAGACACATAGTTGCAGTTCATTTGAACCTGAAGCAGCACAAGTGTCAGCTTTGCGATTATTCGACGAATCATAAAGGGGATCTCCAGAAACATATAGATACCGTTCATTTAAAATTAAAGCGGTACCAGTGTGAGAAATGTGATTATGCAGCTGGACAAATATCGAATCTAAAAAGACATATTGCATCAGTTCATTCGAATTGATACCATTTCATCACGCAGACATGTGTTCTTTGTATCAAACTTAGATGTACATATTGAAGTTTTGTGTCTTTTTTCTACTTTCTACCTACTTAAAATATTTCAGTTATAACTAGCTGGGAAAATTATTGAACAATATCTTCAAGTTGAAGTCACATAATCTCAAATTTTTTCCAAGTACACTTTCTTGAATAAACAATAGTATTGTGTAATGAAAATCGAAATTACAGTATTCGTAGAGTTTATTTCATTTTCTAGTATTTACACCATATAAATCTTTTTGTATATAAATTATTATAGTTCGCCTAATGATGCAGTATCAGTTCTTATTCCTGAATCAGGAAAAGGTAATTTTAAGGTGGAATTTATAGAAATTTCCCATGAGCAATTTTTTGATTTTGATCACAGAATAATAATATTGTCTGGAGAAGAATTTAGCAGACTGGTTATTTGATTTTCTGTGCAAAAAATTCTGTAGTTTCTTCGAAAATATAACCTTCAAATGTCAGTCGTGAAGCTGTTGTGGGAAAATCAATATTATTTGTTAATTCCCTAATCTAGGCTGGTTTGAATTTTAAAAAGGAGAAGTGAATTTAATTTTCCGTATGAGTGACAATTTTTCCAGAAAGACTGTAATGAAAGTTGGCATCAATGAAGAATGCATTCATGAAAAGAATGATTATACAGAAAATATTGAATCTGTTGTTAAATCTGAAATTTATAGGTCTGTGTTTTTTAATATTTTTTCATCCTGATGATGAAAGATAAATTTATCTTCCAGTATTGGGTAATCCAGTTGTTTATACAAGTGAGATTTGGAGTCCGATTTGCGCATGCGCGAGCAGTGTCAAAACCGAATTTTGTTGCCAGATTGTGCAAATACGTTTCTTTGGATTGAATTATGTCAACGAAAAGGAATAAGAATTATCAACTTATAGGTACTTCGTTCAGGAATTGTAAGAGTAATTGTTTTTGGCGATTCATTGGAAGGTAGCGCCACCTGAAAATATCTCCCGAATTTTTCGATTAAATTTGTCTTAATTGGCGAACTCCAATTGAAAATAAATAATGAGTGTCAATAAATATTGACTCAGTCTGATGGGAGGAATGTCGGCTTTTCTTTTATATAAATTAATCTATTTAAGTCTGAATTCTGAAATTTTTTTTCATTTCTTAGACAATCTAATTTTTAGCCATTTGTTTTTCACCTCAGTGGCGTGAAATAAAATGCGAAGAAGAAATATATTAAATTCAAATGCACCTTATTGTTTTTTATCTTTTGTCACGTGATAATTTAATCAATTAGAATTGTTTTGGGATAGTTTTTGGATTAAACACTATGTTGAATGAAATTTTATGATTTCTAATAATTTATTCAGAGTTGCTTAGTTCGAAGTGGCCATCTACCCATCTTTCTCGGTGGTACTTCCTATGGAAGAATTTTGATTAGTCGATCTCAACGATATTCGACGTGCCATCTTCGTTAAGCGCTCCAATAGCTATTTAATTTTGGATGGAATAGGTTTCACACACTTCTCGACAGAAGTTATACCAGTCAGAAACGGTGTGAGATGTAGAACCTAACTCTGCTTCTCTACCAATGTATTCTTGGGGCCATTAGAAACCATCAACCACCAATATTGAATTACGGTTGAACTAAAAGGACTAGAATCACCCATTTTGAAAATTCACTACCACACAAAAACTCTGATCTGTTCAGCAAGAAGTCGTATGTAATAAAGAAATGAGTCGTCGACGGTTTCTGCCGTTAGTTCAAATTACCGCCAAGAATCGGAGGCGGGAAATTAACTTCCCGTCAATTAAATGCGCTTCTATCCTTCTATCACCTATTCTTCAAATATCGGAATATTCGCCCGATCTGGCAACGTTGCGGCGAATTTGGAGGACCGGCCACCACTTCGTCAAGGTCACTTGTATAAACAACTGGATTACCCAGTATTGACTCTTGTATAATTATAAAAAATGAAGATATTGACGTCAGTGAACAGTTTATTGATGGAGGGAACATTTATGAAAGACAATACTATAATGTCGATTCTGTTATCAAATCAGAAGCTGATGTATGGTGGGTAAGCCCAAGCCTTTATTTGACTTCTGTTAATGAGTATGAAAAAATCTTAACATCCTCTTTTCAATATGATGTTCATTTTTCAGTACGAGTGATAAAAAGAATGTTGCCGACGATTTAGGTCACGAATCGAACTTGAAAAAAGAACATACCTTATCTGAAAATGATAAAGATTCCAATCCTTTAAAATTGAAGGAATATCCGTGCGACCAATGTGATTATTCCACAGGTCAATCTGGCAATCTCAAAAGACATATAGAGTCTGTTCATTTGAACTTGAATCAATATCGGTGTCACCTCTGTGATTATACTACAAGTCTTCAAGGAAGTCTCAAAAGACACACAGATGCCGTTCACTTAAAATTAAAACGATACAAGTGTCACCAATGTGATTTTGCTGCAAATCGGCTACGAAGCCTAGAAACGCATATTGATACTGTCCATTTAAACCTGAAACGTCAGGAATGTGATTATATAGCTGGTCGAAAACGAAATCTTCAAAGCCATTCAGCTTTCATTCATTCGAAATAATGTGATTTCATGCATTCCTTCAATTGAGACACCATGTAATCTAAATTATAATGAGATAATTTGACGTTGAACCTTTTTTTCTGACTAAATTATAATGTTTTTCATTTATTTCTTGGTCAAAGAGGTAAAGGTACTTGTATGCAATAAACATTCATTGATTTAATGTCTGTTAATTAAATTATGTTTCACCGTTTTTTTTTTCCGAATTACAGTTGATTTTTTTCATTTTGAATCGAACAAGAAATAAACCCTACCTTTTTCCTCTACCAGTGTTGCATTTGACCACAGAACATTAATATATTGCACGGCTTGTTATAGATAGCTGTGAATCTGTGTTCGATCACAGAACAATAATTATGTTTTCGGCTTGCGAGCTGTGAATCTATGAACAGAGATTCTGTGGTCGATCACTCTTGCAGTGTTGCCTTCGATCACAGAACAATAATATATTTCACGGCTTGTTATGAGGTAACCTGAAAATATGTGGTCGATCACAAAACCTCCCACAGCGTTGCCTCTGACCACAGAACAATAATGATTTTCACGGCTTGATAAAGAGACGGCTGTGGACCATTGTGACAATTAATTTTGAACTTCTATGAACGCGGCGTCAGAGAAATCTTTGATTTGTCATAGACATATGCATAAGGCAAATTTTAGCGAGTTTTTAGGAAATAACATTGAAATATTGCAATATTCGTGGAAAATGTAAGTGATGATTTTGAAATAAAAATCTTCAGCAGCTTTACCCCTTGAGATTTTTTTAAAATTGAATCCAACTCATAGACATATAATACAAATCCTACTCGAAATCGAAACATAACCTCTAACATAACGCATTTCTCTTCCTTCGTTACAGTAAAACCTAAAAATGAGTAGATTTTTCGCTGGCTCGGACACGGACTCCGACAGTTCATCTGAGGAGGAACAGATTCAAAGGGCACCAGCCCAAGTATTCACCGTAAGAATTTCTTGTTTGAAACCCCAATTCTCGATTCAAAATGTTCATGTTTCGTAGTTTAGCGATGACGAAGAAGAAGTTAAACGTGTCGTTAGGTCCGCAAAGGAAAAACGATACGAAGAACTCACCAACATCATCAAGCAGATTAGGAATTTCAAGAAAATCAAGGATATGAGCAGTATGCTCAACAGTAAGTGACCGATATCTCAATTTCAGTTTGATTGATTTTACTTTTGTGGAATGCTCAAACCTGCTAGGTGAGCGGTGGTTGCTACGTACTCTATCGGTTTCGGTTTGTAGGCTTCGAGGATCTACAAAAGGCTTACACTAAAGCTTTGCCGGTTATCCAGAAGGAAGAAAACGGTCTAACTCCCAGGTTTTTCGTAAGGTGTCTGGTAGAAATGGAAGATTTCATAAACGAAATGTGGGAAGACCGGGATGGTAGGAAGAATATGAATAAGAATAACAGGTTTGTTGATTTTCAGCGAAAAATGTTTGGGGAATCGACGTAATGTTCGTTATTTCAGCAAATCTCTGACTTCGATGAGGCAGAAGTTGAGGAAGTATATTAAGGACTTTGACGCCGAAATTTCCAAGTTTAGGGAGAATCCTGATCAGCCAGATGACGAGGAAGAAGAAGATAAAGGTGAGTTCTTGTACAATGTTCATTTTTTCCTCGATTTGACCTTTGGAGTTGCGGATTTTGAGTTTTTTGTCTGGAATTGCATAGTTTCTAAATTGCAACATTTTTTGCTGTAATTTCTACAAATTTGTTGTTGACGAGGGGTTACACAGTGTCTCAACGAATCGTTTTATCTTTTCCATTGATGTTTGCGAGAAATAAGTTATTTGTTCGCCTGTAATCGGACATGAACCTTTGTCTTCGGGATTGCTCAACTTCGGCTTCAAATATCTCTTAATTCCCCCTTGCCAGCGGTGGAAGATGCCGATTCGGACAGCGACGTCCCGACCAAGCCGGCCGCCAAGGCCTCGGCCAAGCCCGCCGTGGCCAAGGACGACTTTTCCGATGACGACGACTGGCCCTCCGACTCGGAATCGAGCACCGACTCTTCGGACGACGAAGGCAATTTACTCAACTACAGGGACAGGTTCTTGAAGAAGACTGGGCCCGCGGCCGAGGAGGACGAAGAGAAGGAGAGGGAACGGGAGAAGAGGAGGAAGGAGAGAAAGGAGAAGGAACGAAAGGAGAGGAAGCTGAAGAAGGAGGAGGAGGACGACGACGAGGGAGAGTGGGAGACGGTGAAGGGCGGTATCGCCATGCCTAGCGTAAGTTTTTTCGGTGATTTTCGACCTTTCTATCTTTGGAAAGGAAGCTCGGAAATATTTAGGTCTCCTGGTGCAGCTGACGCGGCACCTCTGAAATTACACGAAGAAGTTCTCTGTGAAAGACTTCGATTTCTGTGACTTTCAAGCGGTGAATTGCCAATTGGGCCTATCAATTAACGGAAATACGAAACATTCCTAATTATCCCTAGAACAATTCATCTGAAACGCATGAAATGTTCGATGAACTCCTGCTATTTTTCCAATCAAACATCAATAAATAGTAAGAGTTCATCGAACATTTCATGTGTTTCAGATGACTTGTTCTACAGATAATTGAGAAATTTCGAATTTTCGTTAATTGATAGGCCCAATTGGCAATGCACCGCTAGAAAGTCACAGAAATTGAAGTCTTTCACACAGAACAGTATTCAGTTATCTCTTTTCTGTGACTCTCGGTGTCAGGTCAGTTGCACCATTACACCAGACTAAATTTTGAAAGTCCCTCAATAGCGATTTATTTGATTCAATTGGAATGTTGGACGAATTCTTATTTTCTTTTAATGCTTAATTCAACATAATCAGAGAAAGGAATTCATACAACATCCCAATTGTATCAAATAAATCGCTATTGAGGGACTTTCAAAATTAAGTCTAGTGTATTGGTGCAACTGACCTGACATTGAAAGTCACAGAACAGATAACTGTATAATGTTCTATGTGAACGAATCGATTTTTATGACTCCTCAGTTATCTCTTTTCTGTGACTCCCGGTGTCAGGTCACTTGCACCAATACACTAGACTAAATTGTGAAAGTCCCTCAATAGCGATTTATTTGATGCAATTGGAATGTTGGACGAATTCCTATTTTCTTTTAATGCTTACTTCAACATAATCAGAGAAAGGAATTCATACAATATTACAAGAGTATCAAATATATCGTTGTTGAGGGACTTTCAAAATTTAGTCTAGTGTATTGGTGCAACTAACCTGACACCGAAAGTCACAGAAAAGAGATAACTGAATTATGTTCTATGTGAACGACATCGATTTCTATGACTTCTGAGTTATCTTTTTTCTGTGACTCCCGGTGTCAGGTCAGTTGCACCAATACACTAGACTAAATTTTGAAAGTCCCTCAAGAGCGATTTATTTGATACTTGGAATATTGACGAATTTCTATTTCTATGCTTAATTCAACATAATCAGGAAAAGGAATTCATTTAAGATTCCAGATATATCAAATAAATCGCTATTGAATGACTTTCAAAATTTAGTCTAGTGTTTTGGTGCAACTGACCTGACACCGAGAGTCACAGAAGAGAGATAACTGAATAATATTTTATGTGGTAGACATCGATTTCTATGACTCCTTATATCTTTTCTGTGACTTTCGGTGTCAGGTCAGTTGCACCAATACATTAGACTAAATTTTGAAAGTTCCTCAAGAGCGATTTATTCGATAGACTTAGAATGTTGGATGAATTCCAGCTTTTTCAATTCTTATTTCAATAGATTATAAGTAAGGAATGGTTCAATTAAAAAAAAATGACATCTCTCTTCCAGGAGAAACCCAAGATGTTCGCCAAAGACGCGGAGATCGACCTCAGCCTCGTCGTCAAGAAACTGACGGAAATCATGGCCGCCAGAGGCAAGAAGCGCACCGATCGCAAGGAGCAGATCGAGCTGCTCCACGAACTCCAGAACATCGCGGAACAGCACAATTTCGGGCCCGGCATCGTGGTCAAGATCAAGCTGGCCATCATATCGGCCTACTTCGATTACAACCCCAAGGTGTCGGACGCCATGAAGCCCGAGTATTGGACCAAGCTGCTGGACAAGGTGATCGAGATGATGGACTTGCTGCTGGCCAATTCGAACCTGACGGTGTCGGCTTCGGTCACGGAGGAGACGGAGACGCTGGACGAGGCGCCGTACAAGATACAGGGATGCGTGCTCACGCTGGTCGAGAGGTGAGCAAATAAAATAAGTTTCGACTTGAATTTTTACTTTATTTCATCTTGTTGTTTCATCAAATTGCTAAAAAATTTTTTTTATTTCGGCCCTTTATTCAAGAACTTCACTTCGCTTTGTGGATAGGGGGCTTTATTCTCACAATTTGAATGAGAAATTGACTACTGAATTTAATTTCAAGTTACAGAGGCTTAACAAGTTTTTCTTCGAATATTCCAGTTACGTGCTAGTACGGACGCCACTGATGAAACAAAAATTATATTTCTCATTGCAAAACGTGTTGACTAGATGGCAGATGACGCCTAAACATTTTTATCAAAATTTCTCTAGTCGTTTGGCAACAATTAATAAATCTAATTTTTTCATACTTGGACACCCTGTATTTTTAAAGAACCATTTCCCGCGCATAGTACGAAGAGCAAACTCCTATTATTTTCAATTTCTACCGTAGCTCCACTAATTTTACACATCGAAAACGACTTTCTGTATATGGGTAGTTCAAATGTACCCTCCTATATAACAAGCAATTGAATTCGGAAGAAGCAGTTTTCAATGCGGAAAATTTAAGGAAAGTTTTTTGTTTCATGAACTATATTCGGGAAACGTTGCGTTGAGAATCTACAGGGCGTCCGAGTGTGGTTTTCGAAAAAACCATATTTATAAATTGTGGCCAAATGGGACGAGATATTTTTATGAATGTTTGTAGGCTTCCTCTGCCATCGAGGTAGCACGTTTTGCGTCGAGGATTATTTTTTGGGTTTTCCAGTGGCGTCCATACCAGCACGCTATTTTATGTTTCCGTTGGAAGAATCACTTCATTGTACATCTTATGTTGTATCGAATAAAAAAAACCTTCCACTCCGTTTTAGACTGGATGACGAGTTCACCAAGCTGTTGAAAGAGTGCGATCCTCACAGCAACGAATACGTGGACAGGCTCAAGGACGAAGTTAAGGTATCTTCGATCATCGACAAAACGATGCAATACCTGGAGAGATTCAAGGTTTCTACCGAATTATGCAGAATCTACTTGAGGAAGATCGAACATCTTTACTACAAGTTCGATCCTATCAACTTGAAGCAGAAGGGGGTGAGTTTTTTTTTATTTGGCCTTGAATTCGGAGGGGAGTTGTGCATGAGGAAGTTTTCACTTTATTTCTTTTGTCGGCTGCAGTAGTTTCGTTATGTTTTGGATTATTCAGTGTCTATTTCCTTTTTTATATTTTTTAAATTTAATTTGCTTTCGAATTGAGTTCAGTCTCAGATTGTAAGTCTTATTTTTTCCTTTCCCCGTCTAGTCCAAGGAGCCGGTCAAAGGATCCTCGGTGGAGGAGATGGACAGGCTGTGCAAGTACATCTACTCTAACGACATGTCAGATCGTCTTCGTACCCGCGCCATTTTGTCCCACATCTACCATCACGCCCTCCACGACAACTGGTTCCAAGCCAGAGACCTCGTCCTCATGTCGCATCTGCAAGAGACCATCCAGCACTCCGACCCGAGCACCCAGATCCTGTACAACAGGACCATCGCCCATCTGGGTCTGTGCGCCTTCAGGCACGCCAACATCAAGGATTCGCACAGCTGTCTCGTGGATCTCATGATGACCGGTAAGCCGAAGGAACTCTTGGCGCAAGGTCTGCTGCCTCAGCGTCAGCACGAGCGCAGCAAGGAGCAGGAGAAGATCGAGAAGCAGCGACAGATCCCGTTCCACATGCACATCAACCTGGAGCTCTTGGAGTGTGTGTATCTGGTCTCCGCCATGCTGATCGAGATTCCCTACATGGCCGCGCACGAGTTCGACGCCCGCCGCAGGATGATCTCGAAGACTTTCTACCAGCAGCTGAGGAGTTCCGAGCGGCAGAACCTGGTGGGTCCCCCGGAGAGCATGAGGGAACACGTGGTGGCCGCGGCCAAGGCGATGCGCAAGGGCAACTGGAAGGCGTGCAACGATTTCATCATCAACGAGAAGATGAACGCCAAAGTGTGGGACCTGTTCTACCAGGCCGACACGGTGAGGGCCATGCTGTCCAAGCTGATCAAGGAGGAGGCGTTGAGGACTTACCTGTTCACCTACTCCAACGTCTACGATTCCATCTCGATGGCCACTCTGGCCCAGATGTTCGAGCTGGAGAAGAGCGTGGTCCATTCGATCATCTCCAAGATGATCATAAACGAAGAGTTAATGGCCTCGTTGGACGACCCCACCCAGACGGTGGTGATGCACAGGAGCGAGCCTTCGAGGCTGCAATCTTTGGCCCTGCAGCTGGCGGATAAGATCAACAACTTTGTGGATTCCAACGAGAGGATCCTGGAGACCAAGCAGGGTAACTTCTTCTTGCGGGGAGCCAACCAGGGGAATTTCAGGGGGGACAGACAGAACTTTCGGAGGGAGGGCAACCAGGAGTGGAACAAACAAAGGAGGGACCACAGGAAGGAATACTAAAAATATTTAGAGTGTTCAACGTTTCTGTATTTCTCTTATTTTACTGAATAAACTTTCTTTCTACCCTTAATACTTTTATTTATTCAGTTCCCTTCATAAAGGCGTCGTTCAATTTTGATTTCAAAAATGCTAGAAATGAAGAAAATTTAGAAGACTTTAAAGAGTAAGGTTATGATTCTTCTATTGTTTCAATTTTACTTCGAAAATGAACATCTCTGAAAGTCAAGGAGGTACCAGAAGTACCCCTTGAGAAAATCAGGTAGGCAACCAAAAATACTCTAGTCTGTAAGATGTGTTGCCTAATCCGACTCTACAAGGCGTACTCCTGATACCTCCTCGAACTCCTGCGATCCTGATGCAAAATTGCTGAATTTCTAGGTATCCGGAGTACCCCTTCAAAGAGTGAGGTAGGCAACCAAAAATACTCGAGCCTGTAAGATGTGTTGCCTAACCCGCCTCAACCAGGCGTGCTCCGGATACCTCCTCGAACTCCTGTGATCCTGATGTAGAACACCGAAATTTCACATTTTCACATCAGGAGCTTATGAGTTCGAGGAGGTATCCGGAGCACGCCTGGTTGAGGCGGGTTAGGCAACACATCTTACAGGCTCGAGTATTTTTGGTTGCCTACCTCACTCTTTGAAGGGGTACCCCGGATACCTAGAAATTCAGCAATTTTGCATCAGGATCGCAGGAGTTCGAGGAGGTATCAGGAGTACGCCTTGTAGAGTCGGATTAGGCAACACATCTTACAGACTAGAGTATTTTTGGTTGCCTACCTGATTTTCTCAAGGGGTACTTCTGGTACCTCCTCGAGTTCTTCATCTTAATGCAAAATCAGAATTTTTCGGAGTTCTACGAAAGGATCTCGAGAGATGCATTCATATTGGAATCCATTAGACTGAATTCTGATTATTTTGGTGGTGAAACCGTATATTCTTGTATCAGGATTGGTTGAAAAAATACATCCCACTATATTTGTAATCATTTATCAATAAATAAAAATTTACATGAAAAATTGAACACTTCATTTTTTTGTGTCAAATATTTCACAAAAATCAAACTGATAGAATTGTTCGGAGTTGGAATTGCCTCTAGGAAGCCGCCTGGAAATTACAAAAAGATTATTTTTGGTTTTTATTTTTCTTTAGAACCTCATATCTCCGAAAAGACCGCATGTATCTCGATAGTTTTTTCACCGAAATACGTGCCTTTGAATGCTACACGTGAATCAACCAGTAAATGACTTCAGGAAGCCGCCTGGAATTTGCAAAAAAATTATTTATGGTATTTTTATTGTTTTTCATTTCTTTAAAAATTCATATCTCCGAAATGAAAGCCTGTTTCTCTATGATTTTTTTCACCGAAACACGTTCATTAGAATGCTTCACATAAATCCACCGGAAAATGACTTCAGGAAGCCGTCTGGAATCTGCAAAAAAATTATTAATGGCATTTGTATTGTTTTTCATTTCTTCAAAAATTCATATCTCCGGAATGAAAGCCTGTTTCGCGATGATTTTTTCAGCGAAATACGTGCCTTCTAATGCTTCACGTGTGTCAACGGGGAAATGACTTCAGGAAGCCGCTTGGAATTTGTAAAAAAATTATTTATGGCATTTTTATTGTTTTTCATTTCTTTAAAAATTCATATCTCCGGAATGAAAGCCTATTTCGCGATGATTTTTTCACCGAAACACGTGGCGTCGAATGCTTCACGTAAATCAATCGGAAAATGACTTCAGGAAGCCGATTGGAATTTGTAAAAAAATTATTTATGGCATTTTTATTGTTTTTCATTTCTTTAAAAATTCATATCTCCGGAATGAAAGCCTATTTCGCGATGATTTTTTCACCGAAACACGTGGCGTCGAATGCTCCACGTAAATCAACCGGAAAATGACTTCAGGAAGCCGCTTGGAATTTGTAAAAAATTATTTATGGCATTTTTATTGTTTTTCATTTCTTTAAAAATTCATATCTCCGGAATGAAAGCCTATTTCGCGAGGATTTTTTCACCGAAACACGTGGCGTCGAATGCTTCACGTAAATCAACGGGAAAATTACTTCAGGAAGCCGATTGGAATTTGTGAAAAAATTATTTATGGCATTTTTATTGTTTTTCATTTATTTAAAAATTCATATCTCCGGAATGAAAGCCTATTTCGCGATGATTTTTCCACCGAAACACGTGGCGTCGAATGCTCCACGTAAATCAACCGGAAAATGACTTCAGGAAGCCGATTGGAATTTGTAAAAAAATTATTTATGGCATTTTTATTGTTTTTCATTTCTTTAAAAATTCATATCTCCGGAATGAAAGCCTATTTCGCGATGATTTTTCCACCGAAACACGTGGCGTCGAATGCTTCACGTAAATCAACGGGAAAATTACTTCAGGAAGCCGATTGGAATTTGTGAAAAAATTATTTATGGCATTTTTATTGTTTTTCATTTATTTAAAAATTCATATCTCCGGAATGAAAGCCTATTTCGCGATGATTTTTTCACCGAAACACGTGGCGTCGAATGCTTCACGTAAATCAACAGGAAAATTACTTCAGGAAGCCGATTGGAATTTGTGAAAAAATTATTTATGGCATTTTTATTGTTTTTCATTTATTTAAAAATTCATATCTCCGGAATGAAAGCCTATTTCGCGATGATTTTTTCACCGAAACACGTGGCGTCGAATGCTTCACGTAAATCAACGGGAAAATTACTTCAGGAAGCCGATTGGAGTTTGTGAAAAAATTATTTATGGCATTTTTATTGTTTTTCATTTCTTTAAAAATTCATATCTCCGGAATGAAAGCCTATTTCGCGATGATTTTTTCACCGAAACACGTGGCGTCGAATGCTTCACGTAAATCAACCGGAAAATGACTTCAGAAAGCCGCTTGGAATTTGTAAAAAAATTATTTATGGCATTTTTATTGTTTTTCATTTCTTTAAAAACTCATATCTCCGGAATGAAAGCCTATTTCGCGATGATTTTTCCACCGAAACACGTGGCGTCGAATGCTTCACGTAAATCAACGGGAAAATTACTTCAGGAAGCCGATTGGAATTTGTGAAAAAATTATTTATGGCATTTTTATTGTTTTTCATTTATTTAAAAATTCATATCTCCGGAATGAAAGCCTATTTCGCGATGATTTTTTCACCGAAACACGTGGCGTCGAATGCTCCACGTAAATCAACCGGAAAATGACTTCAGGAAGCCGATTGGAATTTGTAAAAAAATTATTTATGGCATTTTTATTGTTTTTCATTTCTTTAAAAATTCATATCTCCGGAATGAAAGCCTATTTCGCGATGATTTTTTCACCGAAACACGTGCCGTCGAATGCTTCACGTAAATCAACCGAAAAATGACTTCGGGAAGCCGATTGGAATTTAAAAAAAAATTATTTATGGCATTTTTATTGTTTTTCATTTCTTTAAAAATTCATATCTCCGGAATGAAAGCCTATTTCGCGATGATTTTTTCACCGAAACACGTGGCGTCGAATGCTTCACGTAAGTCAACCGGAAAATGACTTCAGGAAGCTGCTTGGAATTTGTAAAAAAATTATTTATGGAATTTTATTGTTTTTCATTTATTTAAAAATTCATATCTCCGGAATGAAAGCCTATTTCGCGATGATTTTTTCACCGAAACACGTGGCGTCGAATGCTTCACGTAAATCAACAGGAAAATTACTTCAGGAAGCCGATTGGAATTTGTGAAAAAATTATTTATGGCATTTTTATTGTTTTTCATTTATTTAAAAATTCATATCTCCGGAATGAAAGCCTATTTCGCGATGATTTTTTCACCGAAACACGTGGCGTCGAATGCTTCACGTAAATCAACCGGAAAATGACTTCAGGAAGCCGCTTGGAATTTGTAAAAAAATTATTTATGGCATTTTTATTGTTTTTCATTTCTTTAAAAATTCATATCTCCGGAATGAAAGCCTATTTCGCGATGATTTTTTCACCGAAACACGTGGCGTCGAATGCTTCACGTAAATCAACCGGAAAATGACTTCAGAAAGCCGCTTGGAATTTGTAAAAAAATTATTTATGGCATTTTTATTGTTTTTCATTTCTTTAAAAATTCATATCTCCGGAATGAAAGCCTGTTTCGCGATGATTTTTTCACCGAAACACGTGGCGTCGAATGCTTCACGTAAATCAACCAGAAAATGACTTCAGGAAGCCGCTTGGAATTTGTAAAAAAATTATTTATGGCATTTTTATTGTTTTTCATTTCTTTAAAAATTCATATCTCTGGAATGAAAGCCTGTTTCGGGATGATTTTTTCACCGAAACACGTGGCGTCGAATGCTTCACGTAAATCAACCAGAAAATGACTTCAGGAAGCCGCTTGGAATTTGTAAAAAAATTATTTATGGCATTTTTATTGTTTTTCATTTCTTCAAAAACTCATATCTCCGGAATGAAAGCCTATTTCGCGATGATTTTTTCACCGAAACACGTGGCGTCGAATGCTTCACGTAAATCAACCGGAAAATGACTTCAGGAAGCCGCTTGGAATTTGTAAAAAAATTATTTATGGCATTTTTATTGTTTTTCATTTCTTTAAAAATTCATATCTCCGGAATGAAAGCCTATTTCGCGATGATTTTTTCACCGAAACACGTGGCGTCGAATGCTTCACGTAAATCAACCGGAAAATGACTTCAGAAAGCCGCTTGGAATTTGTAAAAAAATTATTTATGGCATTTTTATTGTTTTTCATTTCTTTAAAAATTCATATATCCGGAATGAAAGCCTATTTCGCGATGATTTTTTCACCGAAATACGTGGCGTCGAATGCTTCACGTAAATCAACCGGAAAATGACTTCAGGAAGCTGCTTGGAATTTGTAAAAAAATTATTTATGGCATTTTTATTGTTTTTCATTTCTTTAAAAATTCATATCTCCGGAATGAAAGCCTGTTTCGCGATGATTTTTTCACCGAAACACGTGGCGTCGAATGCTTCACGTAAATCAACCAGAAAATGACTTCAGGAAGCCGCTTGGAATTTGTAAAAAAATTATTTATGGCATTTTTATTGTTTTTCATTTCTTTAAAAATTCATATCTCCGGAATGAAAGCCTATTTCGCGATGATTTTTTCACCGAAACACGTGGCGTCGAATGCTTCACGTAAATCAACCGGAAAATGACTTCAGGAAGCTGCTTGAAATTTGTAAAAAAATTATTTATGGCATTTTTATTGTTTTTCATTTCTTTAAAAATTCATATCTCCGGAATGAAAGCCTGTTTCGCGATGATTTTTTCACCGAAACACGTGGCGTCGAATGCTTCACGTAAATCAACCAGAAAATGACTTCAGGAAGCCGCTTGGAATTTGTAAAAAAATTATTTATGGCATTTTTATTGTTTTTCATTTCTTCAAAAATTCATATCTCCGGAATGAAAGCCTATTTCGCGATGATTTTTTCACCGAAACACGTGGCGTCGAATGCTTCACGTAAATCAACCGGAAAATGACTTCAGGAAGCCGCTTGGAATTTGTAAAAAAATTATTTATGGCATTTTTATTGTTTTTCATTTCTTTAAAAATTCATATCTCCGGAATGAAAGCCTATTTCGCGATGATTTTTTCACCGAAACACGTGGCGTCGAATGCTTCACGTAAATCAACCGGAAAATGACTTCAGAAAGCCGCTTGGAATTTGTAAAAAAATTATTTATGGCATTTTTATTGTTTTTCATTTCTTAAAAAACTCATATCTCCGGAATGAAAGCCTATTTCGCGATGATTTTTTCACCGAAACACGTGGCGTCGAATGCTTCACGTAAATCAACCGGAAAATGACTTCAGGAAGCTGCTTGGAATTTGTAAAAAAATTATTTATGGCATTTTTATTGTTTTTCATTTCTTTAAAAATTCATATCTCCGGAATGAAAGCCTGTTTCGCGATGATTTTTTCACCGAAACACGTGGCGTCGAATGCTTCACGTAAATCAACCAGAAAATGACTTCAGGAAGCCGCTTGGAATTTGTAAAAAAATTATTTATGGCATTTTTATTGTTTTTCATTTCTTCAAAAATTCATATCTCCGGAATGAAAGCCTATTTCGCGATGATTTTTTCACCGAAACACGTGGCGTCGAATGCTTCACGTAAATCAACCGGAAAATGACTTCAGGAAGCCGCTTGGAATTTGTAAAAAAATTATTTATGGCATTTTTATTGTTTTTCATTTCTTTAAAAATTCATATCTCCGGAATGAAAGCCTATTTCGCGATGATTTTTTCACCAAAACACGTGGCGTCGAATGCTTCACGTAAATCAACCGGAAAATGACTTCAGGAAGCTGCTTGGAATTTGTAAAAAAATTATTTATGGCATTTTTATTGTTTTTCATTTCTTTAAAAATTCATATCTCCGGAATGAAAGCCTGTTTCGCGATGATTTTTTCACCGAAACACGTGGCGTCGAATGCTTCACGTAAATCAACCAGAAAATGACTTCAGGAAGCCGCTTGGAATTTGTAAAAAAATTATTTATGGCATTTTTATTGTTTTTCATTTCTTTAAAAATTCATATCTCCGGAATGAAAGCCTATTTCGCGATGATTTTTTCACCGAAACACGTGGCGTCGAATGCTTCACGTAAATCAACCGGAAAATGACTTCAGGAAGCTGCTTGGAATTTGTAAAAAAATTATTTATGGCATTTTTATTGTTTTTCATTTCTTTAAAAATTCATATCTCCGGAATGAAAGCCTGTTTCGCGATGATTTTTTCACCGAAACACGTGGCGTCGAATGCTTCACGTAAATCAACCAGAAAATGACTTCAGGAAGCCGCTTGGAATTTGTAAAAAAATTATTTATGGCATTTTTATTGTTTTTCATTTCTTCAAAAATTCATATCTCCGGAATGAAAGCCTGTTTCGCGATGATTTTTTCACCGAAACACGTGGCATCGAATGCTTCACGTAAATCAACCAGAAAATGACTTCAGGAAGCCGCTTGGAATTTGTAAAAAAATTATTTATGGCATTTTTATTGTTTTTCATTTCTTCAAAAATTCATATCTCCGGAATGAAAGCCTATTTCGCGATGATTTTTTCACCGAAACACGTGGCGTCGAATGCTTCACGTAAATCAACCGGAAAATGACTTCAGGAAGCCGCTTGGAATTTGTAAAAAAATTATTTATGGCATTTTTATTGTTTTTCATTTCTTTAAAAATTCATATCTCCGGAATGAAAGCCTATTTCGCGATGATTTTTTCACCGAAACACGTGGCGTCGAATGCTTCACGTAAATCAACCGGAAAATGACTTCAGGAAGCTGCTTGGAATTTGTAAAAAAATTATTTATGGCATTTTTATTGTTTTTCATTTCTTTAAAAATTCATATCTCCGGAATGAAAGCCTGTTTCGCGATGATTTTTTCACCGAAACACGTGGCGTCGAATGCTTCACGTAAATCAACCGGAAAATGACTTCAGGAAGCCGCTTGGAATTTGTAAAAAAATTATTTATGGCATTTTTATTGTTTTTCATTTCTTCAAAAATTCATATCTCCGGAATGAAAGCCTATTTCGCGATGATTTTTTCACCGAAACACGTGGCGTCGAATGCTTCACGTAAATCAACCGGAAAATGACTCCAGGAAGCCGCTTGGAATTTGTAAAAAAATTATTTATGGCATTTTTATTGTTTTTCATTTCTTTAAAAATTCATATCTCCGAAATGAAAGCCTATTTCGCGATGATTTTTTCACCGAAATACGAAATCGACCAGAAAATGAATTCAGGAAGCCGCCTGGAATTTGCAAAAAATATTTATGATTCTTTTATTGTCTCAATTTTACTTTGAAAATTAACATCTCTGAAACCTCAAAAAATATTTGACTGATTCTTGAATTGTTCGAATTATTAAACGAATATAAATATCACTGTTTTTTGTATTCTCCGCAATTATTCTCCTGGAAATAAACAGTTCGAAGTAGCAGTAAAAGTTTCCTCCTCCTGTGTTGCCCTTTTGACGTTTATTCATGACTTCTCAGGCTTTTTATTGAGACGGCTAAGACATTTGAGTTTTGACCAATGCGAAGAAGAAAATGGAACGAAATAAACTTTTTATTGCTTGAATATCACAGTCCACATACATAATACATATTCTCCGGCTGGAAATGCCTACAGCCCCAGCAGACGACCCATTGGAAGTTTCTGAAATAAAATCGAATTAATTCAGTCTAGACTCCCATTGATCAAACCACACTCACAACCATCTCAAGAGCACTGACACACTCCTCCCTCCAACCTAACCAACACCAACTCGTACTCCTCCTCCCTCTCCTCTTCCTCCTCCGAACCCCGACTCGCCACCAACAGATTATTCACCAGCTTCTGCGCCAGATCCTCCAGCTTCTCGAACCTCAGCACGCAAGCCGCCCCCTCTTCCGCGGCCCTACACCCCGTAGCTCCCCGCTCGTGAGGATCGAACAAGAAATAGTAGCCCTTCTTGAAGAACAACCCCACCCACTGGTCCACGTAGTTCAGCATGCAGAAGTTCTCGTCCAAGAACCACTTGTCCAAGTTCCTGGTGAGCTGGTTGGCGTGGAAGCCCGCCAGCAGTATCGGCTTGTAGACGGTCACGTGGGCCTTGTTGTTCATGATGAAGATGTTCCGGATCACGTTCTCCAGACCCAGTTTCTTGTTGCGCGGACCGTAGGCGATGTAGGAGTCGATGTAGAGCTGGTCGCCGGTGTCGAGGACCGCGTCGATTTCTTTCCAGGTCCAGTCGCTGATCGGGACGATGTGATTGGCGACGAAGGCTACGATGCAGACGGGGATGTCCTGGAAACCTCTGGTCTTCTCTTGGTAGCACGTCGAGGTCAGGCAGCGGGTGCCGCGGAGGATGGCTTGCAGCTTGGGGATCGCGAAGTAGCCGGTCCTGCCCTGCCAGTAGCGCTTCTTGGCCTCTTCTTTCTTCTTATGGAGCGCCGCCTGCAGATCGAAAAATAGTCAAGGCCACTGCTTTAAGAACCATTCATATGGGGAAACTGGCCCTAGATACCCACGAGGTAACGGCCAAGGCTTCTAAGGGTACGTACATGCCGGAGATGCAAGGATGAGCGCGGTGGAGGTCGCGGTCGCGATCTAGTTCTAAATCGATACGTCGCCCGTGGCGACGTATCGATTTAGAACTAGATCGCGACCGCGACCTCCACCGCGCTCATCCTTGCATCTCCGGCATGTACGTACCCTAAGGATGTAGTCGGTCTTATCAACGATGGTGACGACCTCTTTGGGTCTCAATGAAAGAGTAGGTTAGAGAACGAAAGATCTAGGTAAGAATAATAAGCCACTGCCTTCAAGCTTTGAAAGTTTTCATAGGCAAACTGTATTTTGAGCTTTGAAACCTCTAGAATCCCTCCTGTACGTGCTGACGCTGCGTTGTGGTGGCAAGATAAGATAAAACATCCCCAAGAACTAACAAGCCATGAGGAAACGTTTATGAATATAACAAATATCTTCACAGGAATCTTCTAGACTGTTTCAGAGTCGATAACTAAGAAAAATGACGGCCCAAAAAGAGAACCATGAGGAATCCTTCCATGCTAGCCAATTTTCAATCGTAAAGGACGCAGAGATCCATACTTTTTCCAAAGGTGAGAGGACAAAATAAGGTTCAAAAGTTGGTTGAAAGCAGCTCACCTTCTTCTTGAGGTTCTTCTTCTCCTCCACCGTCGCCTGATGCGCCAGCTTCTTCATCACGCTCTGCTTCTCCTCACAGCAAATGCCCTCCGCAGTCTTGGACCTCCTCTTCCTCTTGGAAGTCTTGAACGGACCCACCGTAATCTCCACCGGCAGGATGGTGAAGTGCTGCCTTCTCTCCTGCGGGTCCTGGAGGCCGGCGAGCACGTGATCGGCCGCCATCTTGGTCGAGCCGAAGGTGAGGACGCAGGCGACGCCGTGGGGCGACGGCAAGCCGGTGGGGCCCCTCTTGTTCGGATCGTACATGTACAGGATGGGATGGCCGTCGTTCTCCTGCTCCCAGACGGCCAGGCACACGTTGGGAGGGGAGTGGATGATGCCGTGGGTGTTCTCCACGAAGAACCTTTCTAAACCTTGCCTCAGATTCAACACCACCGAATCTCTGATGTCCAACACCCCAACTTGATCGGTGTTCCTGATTTGCAGATTGGCCTGCAGGACCCCAACCCTGTAGTCCTTAGCCACGTTGTAAGGGTCCATGGAGTCTTCCCAAGGGTTGAATCCAGGCCCGGCTTCCTTCACCGTGTGATTGAACAGCTCGTCTGCAACGCTGAGTACTTCGTCCACGATGGGTTTGGACCAAGTCTCGGGCTTGTGGATGAGCGACATGGTAAGAGCCACATACGCCACTGGGGCAGAGAGAGCGTTCTCTCCTTTACCGAACCTGGGGTCGTTCTGGCTGAAACTACCACGCAAGATCGTCTTCCCGGGTATCACCTCCGTGAAGCCCGTCATCTGAAAGAGGAGAACACTGACATAAGTCTTGGTCCTTCCAGGAAATCTTTCTTTGGGTCTTAAATAACTTCTCGAGATACCAGAACATCTGAAAATCCATAATAATCCAAGATACTCCACTCACCTTCATAGGTTTGGAAGCCCCATCCTGCTCCATAACATCCTTGGGCCTTTGGTACCGTTCCTCCGTAACGGTCACACTGTGTATCGTGAAGACGTGGAGACCGTCGACCGGTATGTTCTGGAGGAAGATGTCCGCCAGAAGATCGGTCCGGAGGTATCTGGTGATGCAGGGGTAGCCTATGAGAGATCTCACTCCGGTCACGCCGGTTTTGTGAGGGTCGAACATGTAGAAGACCGTGGATCCTTTCCAAACTCCAACGGAATACCCTTCAATAGCAACAAGAACCAAGAACTCAACTTACTTCGAAACAAAAATGAACATACAAAGACTAAAACATCGAAATAATCAAGAGAAAACTCAAAGGTTCGAATCACTCACCTTTGCTCTCGATTATCCCGTACGTAGCCACTTGGAACAGCTGATCCAAGGCTCCTTTCAAGTTCAAAACCTCCGTATCCCCCTTGGCCGTCGTATCTCCTCTCAAAAGGTCCTTGGTGACCGTCCAGGTGACCTTGAAATCGCCGATTATGAAGGATTTGGGATAGGCCTCGATAGCGTAGCTGTCGTTCTTGATTATGGCCTTGATCTCGTCCTCCAGCAGGTTGAGGACCTTGTCTTGGGCCAGAGCTTCCTTGCGTAGGCGCTTGGTGTAGGTCATCAAGCGATCACCGTAGCAGAGAATCGAGGTTAGGTGTTGACCTTTCATTTTGCTCATGGCGTAGAGCTTGGCGAAAGCCAAGGCTGATATGATGCAGGGGTACTCCTGTTTGCCTCTGTTTTCTTCTGGGAACATCTCGTTCTTCAGGTCGATTTGACCTAGAATATAGCTAGTCTAGAAGTGATTCCAACGGAGATACTCAACCTTTTACCTCTAAGTATCCAATGTCCATGGTCCAGCTCCACAAAGTCGTACCAGTTGCCCGAGTACTTGTCTTTCCTCTCTCCGAAATCCTTATCGAAGATCTCTCTAACCTGAGGTATATTCTTCAGGTTCACCTTGTTGATGGTGAAAGGCATCATGGACCTCTTGTTCGGTCTGGTATTCTCCAGGATGTGCTTGACCACGTCTTCCAGTTTATAGAAGAAGAGGAGGCAAGCCTTCCCTTCGGCGTCAGCCTCCTCGGGCTCTGGTTCATCTTCTTCGAACACTCCTTCGCCGCTGAAGAAGAACAAGAAACCTTTGTATCATCTCAACATCTAAGAAGCTGAGAAGCATTGTATGTTCTAGAAACACTTTTTCACCTCGATCTTGGTCTCTTAGGCTTCTCCTCTTCCGTTTCTCCTTCATCTCCGGCATCTCCGGCACCCTCCTCTGTAGGTTCCTCGGCGGGTTTAGAGGGAGCGGCGGCAGCTGCAGGAGAGTCATCACCTTCAGCAAGACCAACATCTGGATTTTCCACTTTAGCGCTCCAAGCGTCTTTGCCGATGACCTGCCCGTTGGTGTCTCTAGGGTAAGGATCGAAGACGTAGAAAAGATTCTGGTCTTTCCACACCGTCACCGTGATGTTCTCCGTCTCTACCAAGATCTCCAAACAGTCCTGATCCGTAACCTTCTCGTTTGCCGTGTAGAAATCGGTGATGGTTTGGACCAGACCGTCCTCAACGAAACCTAGGGTGAAAAAGACGTGAAGAGCACGATGAAGACTTTTTCTACCTTTATCTACCTTCAGCGAGCTGTTCCAGGCTCAGTTCCATCTTATTCACGCCTATTTTAAACTCCTTAACCAGATTCTTAGACGTTATACCCTTATCCTCCTCCACTTTTTCTTCGCTGGCCTCGTATTCGGCCATGCAACTCTCGAAATACTTCTGTCCTATATCCAAGATAATCTCCAGCGTCTCCGCATTCCAACGCGAGCTCGGCCTCAGCCTGTTCATCCCCAGAGCAGCTACGCACATCGGGACTGTCTGCTTGCCGGCGTTGAACTCGTACTTGGGATTCTTGCAGCTAGACTTTGCTTCCAAGATGGCGACGTCCAAGTTCTCCGGCATCTGCTTGAAGTTGTTCAAGGGCAGCCTCACCGTTCCGCCTTCTTCCTCCGCTTCTAGGAGGTTGACGTCCACGGAACTGATGTTGAAGAAGCTTACCTTGTCCGGTTTCAAGTTGGTCTCGATGGTTTTGGCCAGATCGTCGACGGTGAGCACTCTCATGACGCAAGCAGTACCGTAACCTGAGGAAATATGGCTCTTAAAAAGGCCGGATACGAGATCTAGGCTCACCTGAGCTGATTCCCTTCTCGTCAAGGCTGTGGGAGTCGAAATAAAAGTAGGCTCCGTCCGTTTTCCAAATACCCACCGAGATATTTCGACAGGTGATGACACCAAAATCGAATTCGTCGAAAAATCTCATCAGACCCTGCAAAAAAACGAATCAGAAACCCACTTAAGCCTGATTTAACGCAAGAAGAAGTGATCTCCTTAGAAGGATATAACAGTTCAAAACTCCTCCTGCACCCTTCATAAACACCCAGTTCCTCAGAAATGAGCCAATTCAACTCTAGGACATACCGTCTTGACGTTGAGGACGTCTCCGTGGTCAGGGTACCCCAGAATGCCGTTCACGCAACAATCGATGATCTTGAACACAATCTCCTTGTTGCTGAACGAGAAATTCCTGTTCAGCTCGTCCACCATCAGCTGCTTGCTGACCAGCTTCTGGTTCTCCTTCAAACGATCCACGGTGGCCCTGTAGAACTCGTCGCCAGACATGAGTACCTGCGAAAAGACTCAAGGTAACGGAGCAAAGACTACCAAATGTCTAATTCACTTGGTCTATCGTCTTCTTGGTCCATTTATCCGGTTCTCTTATCTTCAGGAAGGCAACGGACATAACGGCGTTAGCAGTGCATTGAGTGTTTCTGCTTTCGGTCGAGAAGACATGGCTGCTTTGACTCAAGGTGCCTCTCAGTATCCATTTGTTCTTGAGGATGCCTATAAGGGAGAGGAGGGATTTGAGTTGGGAGAGAAGGAACTGAAGGATTTAGAAGGTTCTGAGGCGATAATTCACCTTGGAAATTGTTCCAGTTCTCTGTCTTCCCCACATAATCTTCCACGTTCACTCTGCTCAAGTGGAAATCGCTCCTTCTTTCCTCCTTCGGTATATTCTCCACGTAGAGCTTCACCAGATCCTTCAGAGTCGAGAACCAGGTGACGCAAGCCATCCCCGGCTCTGCATTCGGCTTGGTCTTGTCTATAACCCTTCCTCTACCGTCCCGTTCGTTAGGGTCGTACATGTAGTACCTATTGTCCTCGTACCACACAGCTAACGTGGTGGGACCGTTGATGATGCAACAGTCGTAGGTCCTCAGGAAAGTCATCAGGGCCGGAAGAAGGTCCAAGATTCCCTCTTTGTCGGATTCCAGCTTGCCTAGTAAGGCCAGCTCGTCGTAGTCCAGGGTGTATTGGCCGGGAGGATGAACTATCTTGTCCACTATGTTGGATAGACCGAAAGGTCCCTCGAATTTTTCTTTGAGCGATTTGTGGTGAATGGTTTCACCGAGTTTGAGGATGTCGTTGACGAACTTCTTAATCCATTGGCGAGTGGGGAAGCAACGCCTCATCACCAAAGCTGCGACCGCTTGGGACAAGCTCTGCTCGCCGTCCCGAAATCTTGAGAATTTTTTGTCCATCTGGTGAGTGGTTGCGCGCATTATGCCCATTTTAGCATCCTCCAACACTTAAACCAAGAACGAAGTTACATAAAACTGCCTCATAAACCTAAATGGGCAAGACTTCTTCGACTCACATAAGAAGTAGGTCACACTCTTCTTCAAATGAGGCTCTATTGGAATCTTGGCATTCTCCTCTAATTTCTTCAGAGCGGTGAGGCTCTTCTTGGTCTGCACCTCGAGATCAGGAGATATCTCTTCAGCCATCTTGATATTCTCCAGCGATTTCTCAGATTTTTTAACGACTGCCCCTTCGTCTCCACTCTTACCTTTCGCTTTCTGCAACGCCTGCTTCTTCGCCTCTGTAAGATTCTTGATGTTATTCACTAGATACAGAACTAAACTAAACGGCTAAGACTGCCTCTCCGCTCCACCTTTATGCTGGAACGTCCCGGCAATCTCCTTCATCTTCTCCTCCTCCTCAGTCTGCTTCTTGACCTCGTCGAGGTTCTCCGGAGCCTTCAGAGACATCATCTGGCATCTCACCATCTCCAAAGGCCACATTTTGAGCTTCAAAGTGCGGCCCTTGAGGTTGTCTCCAACTATGAACTCCGCCAAGGTTCGAACCTTGGGGAACCTCACGCAGAGCGAGAATCCCGTCGAGACGAGTCCGTTCCAGGGCTCGCCGTCCTTCTGGTGCTCGGTGGGGTCGAACAAAAAGCTCGCGTTTCCATGGGTCCACAACGCGAGATGTTTCTGGTCAATTTTTAGGACGCCAAACTTGTGTTTTTCGAGGAATTTGGTCAAAGTGGAGCTGAGGGCTCCGATTTGGTCTTGTTCGACTGTGGCTTCGAGTGTGGTCGGTTCTCTGGGGTCTATCAGTTGGAAGGTCACCATGTACCTGCTGATGAAGAACGTAGGGTAGACTTGGGTCACGCTAAGGGAGCCTAGGGATTTGTCTCCGATCTTCAACATGCTCTTTTCGTACAGATTATCGCCTAATGAAAGAATCTGATTCAAAACGTTGAAGTTCCATTGCTCCATCTTCCACATGTGGGCCATCACACAGGCCACCACACAGTTGCAAGCTCCTGGAAGAAAATTTGGTGAGTTATGAGCGTAACATCCAACACCACTAGGTCTACCTTGCATTCCGTTGGTCTTGAGCCTGAATCTTTTATGGGTCTGACTGAAGGAACCAGCCAGAACATATTTGTTGTTTTTGTAGAGTATAAACTTGTTCCACACCTTTATCAAGCTTGAAATCTTCAGAGGTTGGTTCAGGCCTTTAGGTTTAACGTAAGCCGGGACCCGTGGCTCTTTTGGTCTTTCGTCAGGAGGAATCCATTTTTTTCTGGACACGGGAGGGTACTCGATCTCAACTTTTTTTCTGACTGCTGATTTTGGACTGAAAAAATCATTTCCTAGCTCCAATATTTTCGTAAGAATCACCCTGGAACACTTACGGCATTTCCAGATGGGAATCTTCGTTCAAAAACACTTAAAATTTTGAATTTTAATTCAGAAACTATTCGTACGTCACATAAAATTTTGACTTCTCGTAAAACAAATTCTTTTCATTTCTGAAGTTTGAAAAGATCCAAGAAAATTGGAAATGTCAATCGGACGTTGAAATTCGAAGTTATCCTTTAAATTTTCGTATTCGTCTTCCTCGAAATGAAGAAAATTAAACACAGCAAGAACAACAAGTACGTTCACTAATCAGATCAATAAAAATATTAAAAAATTTATTCTAGGTGTGACTCTATCTTTTCATTCGGCAACAGCCTCAAACTCAAGCCTGACCAAAGGGCTAACGAAGATCCAGTGTTGAAAGCGAAGAAGAAGAAGAAGAAAACTGAGATTGAGGAGCCTGGACCTTCTGGAAGGTCCGTGAAAGAAGTTCCATCATTTGGGTAAATAAACCTTCGTCTTTAATCAAAACAGAAACATAAAACCCATCTCAATCCAGATACAGACAAGACATCAAAAGCCACTGTCTTGGCAATGAACCTGTGCTATCCTATGGAGATCCAAGAAGGCCTTACTATCCTCCAAGATACCTACCTCCGAAGACAAAAAAATACGTGAAGAGTAGGGAAGAAGCCAGAAAGAAATATGAAGAAGACCTCAATTTTTGCAAACACATTATGGAGGCAACTAACATGCCTAAAGTACCGGCCAAAGAAAGAATATTACAGGTAAGACTGCCACCAAAGTTACCTAAGGAAAAGAAGATTCTATACTCTTTCGATCTATCACCATATGGCTTATAAATCTGTAGAAATGTAACGATAGAAATAAACTTGGAGGAAGACTATTCTGCAGTTTCATTTTCGTTGAACTCCAAAAGAGACAAGACAGCCTTGAATTCGAGAAATTGATTCTGTAGGAAATTGCAGATAACCATACCCTCTCCAGAACAAAGCGAGTCTAAGGTTCAACCAAGAGGTCTGTCTCCAACGATAAGCACTGTGGTGCCTATAGCACCAGACCCTAAGCAGTTGGAGTTGAAGAAACCGAAGAGCGGCATCATCGTGAACGAAACCCAGAAGATGGCTGACTACGACAGTTTTGATCTGGTGTATAGAAGGCAACCGAGGCCAGGGTTCGAACAGTGAGTGCATCTTGGTGTTGCTAGCTATTCGTTTCTCCTCACTTTCTCATGAAGTGAGCCATACTGTTTTGATATGTTTCTCATGGATCTCAAAGTAAGAGATCTTCTACTTGAGCATCAATTTCAGGGAATTGAAAGCTCTGAGAAAGAAGAAGAAGAAGCGTTTGGAATCCATACATGAAGAAGACGAAAGAAAAGGTATAAACTCCCTGAGAAAGTACCTAGAATGAATCGAATTCTTTCACAGATCTGGAGGCAATAATGGAAAAAGAGCTGCTAGAACACGCTCTGCTGGGAGAAGGTGAAGAGCCATCAACCAGGCTGATGGAAGACGACGAGGAGGAAGAAGAGGGGGAAGAAGAGGCAGAATTGACCAAAGTGTTCAGGAAGAAAGTCGAACAGGTGAAGATGTTCCAACATCTTATTAAATGGTTTCATCTTCCCATCTTTTCAGATGTCTACGTCCACTTCGTACCAGGCAAAGGACTATGGAGGACAGGAGGTCCAGGAGGAAGAAGAGAAGCTTCCTCCGGTAGGACAGATGACGCAGAAGTTCAGGAGGAGTTCAGAAATAGACAGATTCACAATTCCTTCACCCAAAATCAAGCGAGGAACGTTGGAGAGTCACTCTTTCACCAAAATCAATCAAACGACGCTCAAAGATTTCTTCTACGGGACCATAGCTGGAACCATGCACCAAGGTAGATCTCTCTTCCAACTTTCAAGCCAATAACTCCTAAATCTTGAACGTCCCCAGCTGCCGAGCATTTCCCGGAGCAAATCAAGAACAACCAAGGATTGACGATGCCGGTAGCAGCCTATTGCTACGCCCTCCTGAAGCACCCTAGCGCTTGGGAGGAAAAAGACGTGGACGAAATCATAGAGGCTGGGAATGCTATGTACATGGACTGTCTGCACAGGATGCACAAGCATACAGGAGCCGTCAAAGTTGGCCCTGAAGACCTACCAAGATACTGCCACCTTTGTAATATTCACACCTTCCTTTATGTCCTCCACATTGAACCCTTTCTCCTCTGTTACAGTCGACAAGAAGATACGATTCAAACTGAGCGAGCCTCAAGTGACTGGGATCATAAAGTCAGACCAGAAGAACGTGTACAACCTCACCAAAGGAGTCCACATCTTCTTCTCGCGCTACACGGCAGGAATCTTTCAGACCAAAGGCGTCAACATAGCCATATGGCGTGACAAGTACTATTACTTCTTCGACGCTAGACCTAGAACCAGAGATCTATACCCTGATCCTGATGGTATGGCGATGATGGCCAACTTTTACGACGTCGAGTCTGTCACTTCAGTCCTGTTGGATCGTTGTCTATTCGGCAATTGGCCCTTCGTGATCGTAGCCATAGAAGCTTACAGTATCCAGAACAAAAACGAGCCTGAAGAGAGGGAATCCTTGATGGACATCGAGGATAAGACCACTTACAGCGTGCTGAACGAGCGTAAGGCTGTGGTGTTGGGGTCTTTCGATTTGGCCGATAAATGCTTCGAGTTTGCCAGGAACAAGCAGGCTTTGGCCATGTCCGCAGTGGCCCTGGTGAGTATCTTCGAGCTCCTGATGAATTAGAGAACTTAACCAGGCTTGTTCGTCTTCAGGTGTACTCCCGGATCTCTCCGCCAAGCTCCTGGTTCAAGAAGACAGTGGACAAGATCATGATAATCGGAAATCAGCTTTATCTGGAGTGCGTCAACAACAAACCACTGTCGGAGCTCAAACTCGAAGAGCTGCCCGCAGAGTTCACACTGGGACCGTACTCGGTGGAGATCTACGTGAGGCCTAACGTATACGGCGATTTCATATGCAGGAAGGGCAAATGCGTGTTGGAAATCTGCCTGGAGAAGTTCTTCGAAACGTACTCGATGGCCTTAGTGATCCTGGACGGCAGCTCCATAGCCATATGGAAGCAGAGAGGGGTCTTCTATTGCTTCGATCCATACTCCAGGAACATCCAAGGTAATATATCCTCTTTTGAACCTTCTGGTGAATAAAGGAACCAAACTTCCCTTCCAGGTTATGCTGCAAGAAACGGAGTGGCTTGCGTTTCCATGCACACAGATCTCGACTCATTAACCTGGGTGATAGTCAAAAACTACTGCGGCAAAGACCCTATCTTCTACATCCACGCCTTGGTCGTCTGTCGCATAACCAGAGAACACTCAATGACTTGCTCCATACCGATCAACGTGACCATGGATGCCATCACGAATGAGGACCTCAAGAAGACCACGAAGAAGAAGGGAAAGAAAACTGCTGTGGGAAAGCCGAAGCCTATCCAAGTAAGAGCTTCCTTAAACCTTCTCCAGTCAGATTCTTTATTCCCGAGATCTAAAAAAGGACACTCAGAGTGCGCTGTTTTAGGTTAAAGAAGACGCCAACATGTCCATAGCTGATCCACCGATAGAGATGGCAGAAGGGGAGTCTTTGGTCCAGGTCGATTCCAACGTGGGCAGTTTGGCGATGTCGACGCTACCTCATTTTCCTCACGCCCCACACGTGAAGCCTCTGGGAGGGGAGAGGATAGCAGACCTGGAATCTCCAAGTCTTTCCGACACGCAGGTGTGATATTCATGTCTTAAGTCGTTCCAGAACTGATGCAAACTCATCTGATGCCAGCTTATCGTCTTCCAATTTTCTTCCTTGTAGATAGAGCCGCCTCAAATGAAGGAGGAAGACGAAGGGGCTATGAAAGTGGACATAGACTCCTACCAGCTGACCATGGAGGAGTTGGAGGGTAAGAAGAAGGAGACGGGAGAAGGAGACAAGGCGAAAGCTGGCGACAAGAAGACGGACGATAAGACCAAGGAAGCAGCAGCTGCGAAGCCGGGAGAAGCCGCCAAACCGGCTGAAAAATCCGCTGCTGGCGGAGACCAGAAGAAAGAAGGGGAAGAGGGGGAGGAATTCTACATGGCGGCGGACGCTGCAACTGTCATCCATTCAAAGTCTTTCATGAACGCGACGTCAATCAATGTACTTTGCTTTCTGCTCCCAAAACGCAATTTAACAAGTTTCATTTCAGCTAAGCGCTGGGTTATCAGGCTTCATGCTTCACCCCCAAGTCCTGCCACCGACCAACCTAGCCAAGACCTTGGGCAGGAAGAGGAGAGTCTTCTACAAGTCTCAACAAGGTTCTATAGTTCTCGGTTATGAACCGGAACCCGACATAACGCAGTCTGAAGAGCTGCGAAAGGAGAACAACTTCGTGGACCTCCCTGACAACTCCCAGATAGTCAGGGGCAAGTCCAACATGGCCGATCTGGAAGGACAGGGAGGGGACATGGAGTATTTGTCACCCTTCGTTTGCATCATGGCAGCCGCCGTAGCCAAGAAGTTTTCTTTGGTATCTTGGAGCGCTGACGTGGTGGAGTACGTTTTGAAATGCGGCCAGGAGCTGTTCAAGGCTTCCAAGTTCAGATACGATCAGGTGGGATCTCGGATATCTTCCTCTTGGTGGAGGAGTCACAGTTTTGGTTTCAGGTTTCGAGGCTGGACATCCCGAAGGTCTCCTTGGGGTCCACGGACTTCCACATCACCGTGGACTACCTGTTCGATACCTACCTCAAAGACAACATCTTGGAGGTGGCTTTGGATCGCATACTCTTCACCAGGTCCGACTGTGGAATTTTCGTGACTCCGACCTACGCCTGCGCGATATTCTACCGTCACCATCTTTATTATTTGTACGACGGTTACGGTAATAATGAAGTAGGACTCAGCGAAGGTAAAACGAACACTGGCTACGCATGTTTGGTCAGATTCAAAGATCTCAGGAGTTTGGTAAGTACTCGTAATGAGAGTCGAAGAGTTCGAAGAGTTGATACGGTTTCGTTCAGGTCCAAAGGATCATCTACAACAAATCCGTGCGGGAAGGGGTAGAACCGGTGGAGTACTGCAGGTTTGTGATAAGCAGGGTAGCGGTGATCGCCTTGAATCCTCCAAAACCGAAGCCTCCCGAAGAAGATAGGGGAGAAGACGACGAAGAATGGGAAGACGTAGGGGAGGAAGATATGGAGGAGGAAGAAGAAGAGGAGGAAGAAGAACCGAAGAAAGAGAAAGAGACCAAACCTAAGGTCGAAGTTGGGTAAGGATCTTCTTCGCAGTTTGGAGATTGATTCAGGCAGAACGCCTGCACCTCTTGCTTCGTAAGGATCCTCAAACACACGTTTTTGCAGATGGAAATGGTACCGCGGGATAGGAACCATAAGAGGCTCGAAGGGTTTCAAAGGAAGAGGCGTAGGAGAGAACGAGATAAAACAGGATCATTTTGCCTGCATTTCTGCATGTCTCATGCTCATCGAGGTACCCATAGACAAATGGGACACCGCAAAAGTGGACTACTGCCTGGAGCAAGGCAAGAACATCTACAACCACGCGGATGACCTTTGCGCCACCGAAAAAAGGATCATTAAGAACGTGCTGATCAGAAAGCACTTCTTCGACATCATCGTGAAAAAGATCCAAATCATCAACTACAGCCAGAACAAAGATATGGAAACAGGTATCGTAGAGTACAACGCTTGGTTCTCTTTAGTGCATCCTGATTGACTTGCAGGTATCGATACTCTGTTTGGAAGACGTTACTCTTACTTTATCGTTCAAATGGTTGGATGCTGCAACGTCATCTACAAAGGTAGGAAGAACTGCTACTACATCTTCGATCCTTACGCTATAAACAGGAAGGGGAAACCTGTGGACGAGGGCAAAGCTGGATGGGTTAGGTAGTATGATCATCTGATTGAGTCCAGGTGATCGTTTAATTCTTATATCCACCAGGTATAAGAAGTTAAAACAGGTGAAGAAGAGACTCAAGAAAGAAGCCTTTAAAACTGGAGGTCTATACTCCTTTTACACCTTCGAGGTAACATCCATCAAGAAAGCGCCTAAAGGTATAGTCATAGGTCACAAGATGCATCTGTACGAAGTGGACAAACCCAAGAAGAAAGAGAAGATATGTGAGTTCACCGACTGGACCAAATCCAGTTCCTTCAATCTTTAAATTTGCAGCAAAACCTTTCCATGAGGAAGTCTACTGGTTAAATATGGACCCAATGCCTTGGTCGAGAATGACGAATAAAACTCCAGCTGGAATGCCTAGAGGTTGTCCAGATACCATGTGGTACAACTGGGATATGGAGTACAGCAATGATCTGTACTCCATGCTGGGAAATGTGCACCAAGCTTCTTCAATGTTCCCTCAAGAGAGCAGAGGAAAACAGGTAAAGGAAGATGGTGGTATCTGCTCGTATGGTAGAGATCTTGGTGTCTCTCCTCGGCTTGGTCTTCAATGATCCCATTGTTCTGTTTTGTAGACCTTGTGCAACCTGGTGATGGCGATTGGAATGCTCCAAGTTTACGAATTGAAGGCTTGGAGTCCAGCAGTGATAGACTCAGTCTTGGTCAACGGTGACAGCTATTGCAGGGACTGCATCAAGGAAATCAAAGACGAAAACTACGAACTTGGTATGGACGACCTCAAGAAAGAGTGTGAGATATTCCCCTACTCCTTCAAGGTGGAAATTTCGAATATTGTAGACGGAACGATGTTCTTGTTGAGGTCTAGGTCCTTCAACATGTACAAAGCGTTAAGGTGGTAGACTTATTCGGTCTTTGAGCACCAAGTACCAAGTTCTTCTTCCAGATACTTCTTCGACGACTTCGACAGGCGTTTTGGTATAGTGGTAGTGAGCAAGAACAACGGGAAACGCCAGGTAGCTTTCGGTAAGACCAAGGAGTTGGAGTACTTCATGTTCGATTGCGAAGCAGTAGGGGCGCCTATGTTTACGGACGGTAAGGCAGTGGCGTACGTGTTGAGGACCACGACTCTAAACAGGCTGTTGCACGTTCTGACTTTGACCCTTAGAGGTGGCGATTTCTTTATATTCGAGGTTAAGGCTAAGGACTTGAAACCTGTGACCTGATTTTCAAATTGATGTTGTGATTGTTTATTAAAGTGTTGGGCGTGAGGATTTGTTTGGTTTTTTTGGGAAATGAATTTTTCACCCAAAAATTTGGGATTTTCGAAATCGATTTTTACTATAATAAAACAGAGTTGTTAGTTACACCATTTATAACTCGAGATCGGATGGACTGTTTGTTATGAAACTTCATTTATGGATTCGTCTACGGCCTGGTTATTATAAAATACATTAAAACTCTGAAAAATTCGATACAAAATTTGCTTATGTAGGAAATGCATTTCCTCGTTTTGAATAAGGCCACTAGGTGTCGCTACGGTTAATGGTTGTTATCTAGACACTGTAGCGTAGTCGTGAAGGTACTATATTTGATATTATCGCCACTAGATGGCGATGTATACAATTATTGTGTACAGTGACTATTAAACATGTTTGATAGAGTCACTGTACTATTGTGTAATTTGCATAGAACCTTTGATAACATGGAAGCCTATTATCAGATCAAAAAGCGGGTAAAGATCTCAAGTTGGTGGAACAGTGAATTTTTACAGGAATGTCAAGTAAATCGGATTGTGACGATCAGCATCAAATCAATCGTGAGTTGTCCATTTTCATCTTTTCTCTATATTTCTGAAATGTTTTTGATTAATGTTTGGATAATAAATATATTTGCGGAAATAACTGAATTCAAAATTGCCCATAATTAGTAATTGACATGTTATTTTTGTATTTCTGTTTTGTGTGACAGCTCATATCCATGGAAAAGTTGACAGTTGACAGATGACGTTTGACAGATGGTATTTGACAGATGACATTCGAGTAGAGGGGGTAATTACTCCCCTCATAAGTAGTCCTTGGAGAAAATTACGCAATGTAGTGCACATAAAATATTTCATACATTGTGTACCTGATTCTCAAACGTTATTACCCCCTTTGGAACTGAGAATATGCTCGTCCCTAATTATAGATCAACCTGTATAATTTGCTCGGAACGTTTTCATTGTTCTAGAAAGCTGAAGATCTTGAGTTCTTCAACTAAAAAAAAACGCCCAAAAGTTTGACAACTATTAATGGTAAAGTTTTGTCTGGTTTGAAAATAGCTGTGATGTTGCTCGAACAACAGTGAGATCAACAATTCCTTTCGAAGATACATCATGAGAAAGCAGGACAAAACAAAAAGTTGATCATCCTGCAGCAAATTAATTTTTTGGCTGACGAACGGTAGCCTACAAAACCGTAACAAACAAAATCACCAGACCATTCTTTGTCGGAATTCCCTACTTGTCGATGGAAAATTTTCGGATATTCTCGAATAACAGAGAGTGATTAGTCAAAAAAAAATGAATTAGCGAATGGACTGGCGTGTAAATCATATTATTCACTGTAGGTGGAACGATTAAACTTGATTATAGCCTAATTATAAGGTCTTCAGGTTGATTTAATCGCACTCGACCATTAAAAAATGATTCGCTAATGTAGTGAGGCTTCAATTTGTTTATAACTTCTGTGGTTTAATTTCTGAAAGCTGGTGAATCAAAGGGATAGAGGGAATAATGAATTTTTGACACCAGAAAGCTTGCAAAGCTGGAATTTATTTATTTCATTAATTTATTTCACGAAAATATATAACACATGCTATTATTACATTATTACAAAAAGAAATGAGATTCTAAATAACAGTTACAATCATTAAAACGAATGCATAAAACTGCTGTTATTTTAATCAACAAATCCATGACATTCTCTTGAAAATCTGGAGCATATATGGACTTAATGGAATCTGGAATCTGTGAATTTTTTGGTAATCCTTACGGCTATATTTTTCAAATTGAGAAGAAGCTTAATTTTTCTTTTTAAACACTGATATTCTCTTTGCGACTCTTGCCATAGTAACGAATTACAGTGCCATATTTTCCAGTTGAAAAATTGTGGATTGAGTGTTCATTCGTATAAAAAAAATCCTAACAGTCACGAATAATATTACTTTGGGACCTTCTTCAATAAATTTGATCCTTTTCTCAACGGCAAGGTTGAAGTTTGTTGATTCCCATCAATATTTATTTATAATTTTGCAGCATTCTGGAATCTACCAAGGTCCAAGCTGAAATTTCTTCGATTTTGACAACCTTAACCCAAAAATTGCTATCAGTTATTCTCTCCATTTGATTCTAGACAATTAAACAGTAAATTTTGACCCCCAAATTTTTCTTTGGTTCAGCGACACCAATTCGAAGATCAATAACAAATTCTATTGATCTTGAAGAGATTTTTGGAAAAAGACAAAAAAAATTACTTCGTAATTCATCATTTTTCTTTGAAAGATCATAGATGCATCTATGAAATCTTTTATATCGACATAGAGCACCATGTGGTCAACATAAAATGTATATCCATCTCATATCTATCAAATATTTGACCAAATTTGACCTAAGATAACCTTAACCACTCAAAATATTGACCGTCTCATTTATTTCTGTCGTCAAGCTTAAAACGAACTGGTTTGGGATAAGAATTCAACAATGACAAATTGTTTTTTTGTGTTGGGAACATTGCAATACAACAATTCAACTCGAAACAAAAATTCGACATGAATATTCAATATAGATTGGCGCAAACCTTGTAATTCTTGGAATTGGGACAAAAACTAAGAGTTATGCGATATATCACCGTAATATTATAACAATTTACATAATTAAAGAGTGCGAATTGTTGAATTCATTGATAGAGAAAATGCTTTACTACGTTTAACCTATAGAGAAATTATGCTTCCTTCTTTATGGTTTAACCAGTGCATTCAATAGTTTTTCCTACTGAAGAATTATCGGAATTGAATCCACTTCTTGATCGCCCCTCGTACACCAGGATCTCGCAAGCGAAGCTAGATCAAGCAGTTAATTTCTCTTTAATGACCGAACTTAAAAAGTACGTATTCGACAATGAACCCATTTCATTTTCTCCAAATAAAAATCACCTTCAACTTCATTGGATGCGGAACTCCTAGTGATCTTGAAATATTGACCTTGGTCAGAAATCCTTCCTGAAAATTGTTAGGAACACAGGTAAAGAAATTCCTTAATTTGAGAGAGCCTAAGAAATTTCACAATTATAAATGAATATCTCTATTTTACTGCTCAATTATTATTTATGAATTTACGATTTTAATAAAGTTTGTACCTTGGGTTTCCTTGAAAGTACTGGTGAATCTACCAGATTTATCGTGGGTTACTTCCATGGAAAATTTCACTGGAAACTCCAGAAAAACTCAGTGTTTACAATGAATATACTGCACCACAAAATTTGGTCACTCTTTTTTGAAACTGCATAATTTTTTGAAATTACAAAGTTTCATAATTTCACAATGATCTCAATTCATCAAGCCTAAGTAGAAGATCGAGAAATATTCAAAAAGACCTCCCCTGCTGTGGATACGATCAATATTTGTCACATCAACAAGGTTCTCAACAAAATTTTTCATCGGACATACCACCATTGAAATGCAGAATAACATGAATAATTCTATGTCATATTGATCCTCATAAATCTACCTAACATATACAGTATGAATTTCGCAATGGAACCTTGGCTAATCCATTAAAACAATTCGAAAAAAATATCAGATAAGCTATGTGTGATCTATAAATTAAAATTATCTGTTTAGTCCAAGTTCAACAGAATTTAAATGGTGCAGTATCTAAATAATTGTTTTCTGATTGACATTCCTAGATCATGTAATGTTCAACATCTCACATCCTTATTGGGAGTTCATTGATATTGACTGAAGTGTTAAGTATTGTTGACATTCCAGCGATGGTACACAAAGATATCTCTTTCCTTTTCAGATCAAATCTTTTCAATTTTATACAACTTTCTGACCTACCGTAATTCAATTATTCTATATGGAACACCCTATAAATTATCGCAGAATCTTCGAAGAATTTCACAAAATATTTACACGAGACATCCTATACATAGGGTTTCTCTTTTTGAGTTATTTCCTTTTATTGAAATTTTTGGCATGTACAACACTGCACAAAAATTGAATATTTTCAGATCCAAGTGGGTCCAGTCAAAAATTTTCAGGATTTATTCAGATGGGACCTTTAGCTTCCTGTACTAAAAGAAAGATTCCGAAAATTTTATACAGGTGGATCAATAATTGACGCCTAAAAATTTTAATTTTTGTGCAACTTTAAGTTTCACTATAAATGGACCTCAATTTCGTTTTACTGAATGGAACACTCTCATATTATTGCATTACCCTACTAATATCTACGTTGAATTTCTAAACATCTTTATTCCCGACGTTGTATCTACAGAGTGTCCTTTCTGAGTTATTCCTGTTTTTTAAGATTTTTGGCATATGCAACACATAACAGAAAATTAAATATTTCGAGAACCAAGAGGGTGAAGTCCAAAACTTTCAGGGTTTGTTCAAACAAGATCCTCAGCTTTCCCCATCAATGGAAATATATAACAAAATAACACAGGGTGTTCAGGAACCGAGGCCGGAATTATATTTAGTTCTGTGCTATTTCTTTTACCAGAAACGTCTCTCAATTTCATTGTTCTGAATGGAACACCCTGTATATTAATGCATTATTATGATCGGCGATGCATTTCTGAAATACTTCATTCCAGATACCAGTCTAGAGTGAGCCGTTTTTGGGTTATTTAATTTTTTTGCAATTTTTACATATGCAACAATATACAAACTTAAATTTTTCGAGATAAAAGAGAGTAAAGACCAAAATATTCGAGATTCATGCAAATAGGACCTTCATATTCCTTTATTATTGAAAGCATGTCCGAAAACTCTTACAGGGTGATCAAAAATTAGCGACTAATTCAAAAATTCGGTTATTCCACTGTCTAAATCAAAATTCTCATTTTTTCAACACCAATGTATTCTTCACTTGAAAATGGAGTGACTTTGTGTTACATCCTAGATTGAGAATGAACGGTTTTTGTTCAAACTGAAAAAATCGATATTTTATCGAATAAAATGTTTATATGTAGCAAAACTATATCGATATATTGATTTCCTATAAGAACAGCTATCATTATTCATTCCCTTGAATTCAATGTTAAACAACGAACAACATCGGGTTCGTTGCTTGCGGAAGAAGTAAATAAAAATAAAAAATGAAATTCTTATGAGAATTCCGACATTCTTTTTGTAGATACAGATCGAAGAAAAAAAGTTATAACAGGCTGATGAAATGTCTATCCATCATATCCAAATGATATGCTATAAATCATAACCAACCCACATGATCCGAACTACTCACTTTTTTTTCTCAACTCACATCATCCTACAATGTTTTTTTCAATTATATCCGGCTTTTTGCATCTTATATCTCCACCAAAATCGAGAAGAATGAGGAATTGGACTCTTTTAAATGTACCCAATCAACCTTCAAACATATGGCAATATTTCACGATCGAAAGGATCAAAAAACTACCTGACCCCACCTTAAATATATTGGAATTTCCCTGCTAAAAACCAAGACAATGCTTTATAAGGCGCCATAATGAGTAACGATTGCCAGTATTTTTCTAAACCCCCTGTATGTTTTTAATTGGTGAATAAACTTCTAAATTCTGTAGGAATAGATGAACTGAGTCATGAGAGTCTGTATTTTTATACCCATAATAAAGAAAATGGTTATTTATGAGGACCAAACTTAAACAAGTCATGATCAATTATGGATCTCAAAAAATTCAATATGATTGAGAGCTACAAGAGTTATATCCAATTAGACAGCTTGAGATTGATATAATTCGGAGTTGCGGATATTATTGTTCATATTATGGATTCATAAAATGATAATTGTTTAATTATGACTAAGATCCATGGGAATTTCTTGGTATTTGGTATTGTTTTGACCAAATCGGTGGTACCTGGATGCTTCAAAATCTTCCAATGGCATTCCATTTCCTCATCGGTTCAACGGAACCGTAAAAATAAATATTTACGAAGTTTTTTATTGAGTTTTGAACCCTTAAATGGAAAATGAGTCGTTGCATATTCAATAATTTCCAATGCATCAATATTTTAATAGAAAATATCTTAAAGGCATGTCAGAAATATCTATATTCCTTTCGTACTACCAAAATAAACAAGATACGCTGGTTATTTTGAATGTTTTGAAGTTCAATAACGAAATTATGAGGTTAAATCTTACCCTTAAAAAAAGTTGCCCTTAAATCGCCTTGAGCGTCGCTTAGGCAACGTTGCACTCGGATTATTTCAGTTATAGCTGCATTTCGCATTAAATGAATTGGAAACATTAATGCATTATTTCTTTCGAGCATTTTCGACAGTTATTATTAATTTCGCTTATTACAAATCTTCTTTTCACCGATTAGCCATTCGCTCCATTCCTATTTGTAATCATCGCCAAATCTCCTTCCCATCAATTAAGTTCCTTGCTGATTTTCGTACAACCCAGACCGCTAAATTGAACAACAAAAAATTGCCCATTTTGTATTGTCCGCAGGCTTGCTATTAGACAGATGATGGTAGATTATATATTTTGAAGATCCGGTATACATTTTTCTTTGGCCAAGATCCCATGGAGGATTCTAGGAAGCGATCAGCAGGATTTAAGCATTTTTTGTTCACACAAATTTTTTGGTATTTGTCATTGTCTTATGGAGAATGATGACTGGATTTTTTTTCAATTATGAGTTTTTTTGAGATGATCTTATCTAATTCAATTTGGTATAATCCTGTGTAGAAATAAAGAAAAATATTTATCTCATTTCCATTATTCCATTACATAGATTGTTTATTTCTTGAGGAACCTAGAGGGGGCAAGACTTTTGACGATGTGTGTATTTACCACAGAAATATAATAAATATTTATTATATTTTTGTGGTATTTACATATTTGTTAACATATCGTTTCCATTCGTTCATTTCTTCGGAAGATCATCTCCCTATCTACTGAAATACAAGTAGTAGAGCGGAAATAGGAAATCTGTAGCCTGTTTAGGTTAATCTCGACCTAGTTCTTACATATCTTCTATTTTTTTTTATCTGCCAACGCGAATTTGCAACTCGAAATGTTTGATACTGCAAATATAAACAGTAACAGAGCAACGACCAATACATGGTTGCGAATCCAGTTGATAAGGTGTCTCGCTTCTAATTTATAACATTTATTACAGCGAACCTGCAACGTCTCTAGACCTTTCAAAAAAAATGTCTCTTCTTGCTCTGTAAACCAGTCCTCCAAAGCTTTTATTACCTTCTCGTTGGAAGGAAATTTACGACTTTTCAAACTTTTTTTCAGTTGAGGACAGAGATGATAGTCGGACGGAGCCAAATCTGGTGAATAAGGGGGGTGTTCTAGTAAATCTTACCCTAAATCATGAATTTTTTGCATGGAAACATGAGATTTGTGTACTGGGGCGTTGTCCTGTAGAAACAAAACACCTTTGGATAGTTTTTCGCGTCTTCTCTCTTTAATTTTTTCCCGTAGAGTGGTCAGTAATGTCGAATAGTAATCTCCAGTTATTGTTCTACCCTTATCCAAAAAATCAATCATGATTACTCAATGGCAATCCCAAAAAACTGAAGCAAGAACTTTTCCAGCAGATTTTTGGACACGAAACTTCTTAGGTCTTGGAGAACCAGAGTGTCGCCATTCCATCGATTGTTGCTTTGTTTCTGGATCGTAGAAATGTACCCAAGTCTCATCCATAGTAACAATTCGGTTTAAGAAGTCTTCATCATTTTCAAATCGATCACAGATCGAATGCGATGCTTCTACCCTTGCACGCTCTTGGTCCAAATTGACGTGAACTAAATGATGAACGAGTTCGTATGAAATCTTTAGTGCTTCAGATATTCTTTTTAGCCCAATTCGACGGTCTGATAAAATCATGTCATGAACTGCATCGATATTTTCGGGGACTGACACAGAAACTGGCTTTCCCGATCGGTCATCATCTTCAATGGAAAATTTACCTATTTCGAAGCTTGTAGTCCAATTTTTCACGGTCGCATACGAAGGACATTGATCACCAAGGGTATTAAGCATATATTCGTAAATCTGCTTACCTCTCAACCCTTTTAAATACAGGTACTTGATGATGACTCGATACTCCAATTTTTCGATTCTCACAATTTCGGTGAACATCTTTTTTTTTTTTAATTTATTGCTTAACTCTGGTTTACTTTTTTGACGTCGATTTTTACATTGACTCTTCTAATAAGTTATTGTTCGTTGGTATCGCAATATTTTGTTTATGCATGGAACTGGTCTAGGCTAACTAGATATCACTACATCCTCGTAACTATTCCACAATTTTTCCAAAAAATGTTCTCCCCTTCTACATAGGAATTTTTTCTTTAATGTTACTACAAAACTTACAAGTAACAAACAGTAAAAAACACTGTGAAAAAACACACATTTAATTTTGTCAATCCACTATAAAATTTTTTCACAGTGTTTTTTACTGTTTGTAATTATGGTTCAATTAAACTTCCACAAAATAAACAAAGAATCAATCCTTTTTATTAAAACTTACAGAGTTGCAGTTAATTTGTTTTATCGATATCTAACCGTTTGATCAATCAGAGAACATTTAAGGGTAATGACACGTCATGCAATAATGAAGGGTCGTAACATAAAGTGATACACACTGTATATCTTGTCACACCCCAATCATAACACAGTTTATTGTCAATATTTTCACTTGAGGAATTTTAAACAATAAGTGAATTCGATTTCGAATAGGAAACTTCCCAAAATTCACATCGCTGAAGTGTTTAAATGAAAGGATCATATTTCAAGTCCCAAAATATGTTTGATAATCAGCCATATGTACTCCTATCATATCAGACATTATTTACTCCCCTCAGTTTATTAACAAACATGGTGGTGTAAACAAAGAAGCATGAAGTATGAAGTTCAAAGCAGCCTGCATTCTTTTGAAGGTGAGTGAAATGATACAAAATTGATTCGGTTTAAAAAAAGACTGACTTTTTGGATCATTAACACTGATTGGTATTGGATGACGAGAAAAAGAAAGAGTAACATTTTCGATGAGTTGAAGAACCTGTTCTTGTTGTTATTAGTGAAATTGGCACTCATGGGGTTTATTCTTTGAATGGGTTTTGGGATAACCAATTTGGTGTTCAATTTTTTGTGTGGATGTTTGGAAGTAACTATGGTTTTTCTGATATTTCATTGGCGTTTATTATTTTTCGGCCATGTCGAAAATACCCTTCAATTTGCTTTCTGTTTTTATTCCCTTAGTTCTTCAATGAAATCCCTTCAATTTTTAAAAAGACCGAACTCATTTTATTGAGAATCAGGTCTTGAAATGCCAATATTCCTCAGATTTAAGCTCTCGATCAACTGTAAATATGAGAAAACATGCAGAAAATATGAAAAATTAACTGTCAACACGAAGAATATATTTCGTTCGAATGATTGAACACCGCTTTTCATTTTTATCATTAAAGGTCTTGACTTTCCCATAATCCCATACCAATAAACCTTGAATCGATCTTTTCGATTTTTCCAAAAAATCAACACTTTTTCACGCAGTAAAACTCGTCCCATCAATTTAGTTTACGACCTGTTCCCTGCAGTACTCTGTATGAAGAACCTGAGGCATTAAACACAAATGTTACTGACCTTTCGGAGCAAGGGATAAAGGAAATTTTTCAGATGAACCAAGCACTGACTCAAAAATGCAAGTCCTGCTCGTAAACTTAAACGGTTTCTAGAATGGGATGAGATGGCATCTGAAAGATCATTTATCGCAAGAGAATTTAATTACTTTGCTGTCTCGATCCACTATTACGTATCTACCAGGGGTGGTTGAAAAGTTCTGGGACTCGAATGACAAATATTTCATTTCCGAAAAATCACTGTCTTTAGAAACACCTGTAGAGTGATCAGGAAAACTGTAGAATACTTGAAACTCTTCGGGAATCCAATAAAAAAACAAATATTAATCTTGAACAGTTTCCAAGATATGATCTCTTGTTTAAAACACCCTCATTCTAATATTAAAGAGCATACGCATACTCATAAATCTAATCGTATTCGCAAGTAAATAACATCAATCGAAAGGGTCAAGGGGTCCATTTGCAATTAAAATTGATTACTCCTTATCTTCGTGCTGAAAATCTATTTAAGATGAAATTTTTCGAAGCTGGCTACAGTCAGGAGCACTTTTTCAAGTGCCCTAGATGTAGAACCTCCGGTTCTACAAGAACTTCTCAACTTTTCTCATAACTCTTAGTTTAGTTATTTAGTTTTAGCTGGTTTTAGTTTCATACAAATCGCAAAATGTTGTGTTATAGCAGATTGTTGACTATAATCCAAGGCTTGTGTGATACTTCTAGCAAAATTTTCGCAGCAGTCACTCAAAGAAAATGTGAGTTTCCTGTTTGTATTGTTTTCGTCATCAAAAACTTTCCATCTAATATTTGCTGTAGGATCACCCTGTATAGCAGTCCGTCAGATTTCTTTTTCTATACCACAGTATTAAAATTATTTTATTGGGTACCATTAGAAGGTATCACTTACTTTCATTTAGATAAAACCAATTAAATATTTGCATGATGACGTCAATAATTATTGAATATTGGACCTAATTTTTGTGGCACCATAAAAATGTTGAGTTCATCTTATTAAACAATAAATTCAGCAACCGGATCTTGGCAAACGCCATTAACAAAGTGGATTTTCTCATGATTCCCAAAACAAATTATAAACGTTTCCTAGGTGGATCTTGTACAACAAAAGAATATTAACATGGGAACTCGTAAAAAACCCAGAAATATCAGATTTTTTCATAATTGCGCATCTTATAATTCTGTATCGAATTCATCAGAGCTTTTTGGAGTTCTTGTTTTCTTGGTATCGTTGGTGATTTATGCAGAATGCTTTGAGGTACATGGCTTTTGAGTACCTGGTCTTGGTAGACTTTTGAGTAGGTCTTGGAATGTAGAATTTAAGTTTTTTAAGGCTCTATGATTATCCTGAATTTTATATGTTTTTTTTCAATTTTCTATAGCTCTTAAAAAATTTACCATTATGATAATTGTCTAATGAATTATTGAGTTATTTGAAGAACCCTCTGCAGTGTATTAGAAAATTTAAATTAAGTGGCACTTCCTTGGATTACCCTTGTGAAATCCGGTATGCCTTTATTCAGTTCTTGTTATTTTCTTGTTCAACGTCCACACCAATTACGGCTAATGACATATGTCATTTGTACTAATTTCTGATAAGACCGCAGAGATTATTTCACCAGTGTGGAATTCAGTATAGAAATGTGTTGGTCTATCAATTTTTTTCGCCTTTGGTGAGCCTAATATGTTACTTCATCATTGTTATCGACGCGGTACTTAACAGGTCTGGAAGTACCTAAATTTTCCTAGGTACAACGGAACTTGTTTCCTGATAATGTGGTGTACAACCCGTTCTAAAAATTCCACGATTGTGTACGTTCAAGACCTGTTGGTCATAAAAGATAGGTGATAATTTGAATAATTCCTAGGAATATCAAGATAAGTACCTACCTGTACACAAACAAAGCCACGATTTGGAACCTTTCGATACCGAGTGTTCAGTAATACACTTCTCGTGCATCGAAAATATTGTTGCCATTCAAAGAAATTGAGTAACAGTATTTTCGAGATAGCGGTGCACCCTGTATAATTTTTTGAAATATTTCTGATGATTTAGAAAGTTAAGGGTCTAATTGGAAAAACACCTGAGGAAAATTGACTTGACTCGATTGGATCCGGAAATATTGATTTTTGAATCGTTGCATTCGACAAATATTAAAAAAATTAAGTTATTCAAAAATGACACAGTATCGATCTAAATATCTGAAATGAAGTCGTATTGAAATCGATCGTAGATTTCAATAATGCAATAATATATAAGATGTTCCATTGGAAATAACAATTACTGAGCCTAATTATCATTTTAAAGTGTTGAAAAACTGCTTAGATTGTTTTTATTACTTCATTCGTCACAACAATTGTTTTCCTTAATTTTTACCGAATTAGATAACAAGAACTATGTGAAAACTTGTCTGTCAAAAAAACCGCTTAAATATCCTGTACAACGAATTATAAAATGTCGTGGATGTTTTTCTTGAACACGCTGAAAAAAATTACCAAAGCAATAAATTTCTAGTAAATTCTGTGACAAGAATCACAAATCGAGTAATTAAACAAATGAGGAGGAAATAAACATGCTTGATCGGTAATTAATTACGAGATTACACTAGAAGGTTCTTCTCTTCACTAACTATGAACAAAAACTGGCATATGTACAGGATGCGCCATTTTCGTTTGTTGCAGTTCTTGGCATATTCAACACTTCGTAAAGATCCTAAAATTTCGAGATTCAAGTGAGTTGGGCCAGAAAAATTCAGGATTCGTTCGAATGGAACCTTAAGCTTTCTACATCATCGAGAACATTTCGAAAAATACATACAGAGTGCTCGAGAATAAGCAAAGAAAAATGTTTGGAGTCACCGAAATTCGACGTGAATTTTGGAGCACCCAGTAAGAGTTTTTCGAAATGTTTTCAATGATGTACGAAGCTGAAACTCTCACTCATATAACACCTGAAAATCTTCGTCTTGACTAGTTTGGATCTCGAAATATAAATTTTTGAAATAACTCAAAAAATCGTGGTTGATTTGAATAATTGGATTTATAGGATATACAGTTTTTGAGAGAACTATCCCATTAAATTTTCATAAACTTATCAACTGATTTTGTCGTAAAAGACCTGCACACCCTGTGGGTCAATTTTTTCTTGATGGACCTGCTGGAACAACATAAAAGAAGCTGGGAATTCCAGATGACAACACAGACTTCATCCCAGTTGTGTTCTTTTTAATTATTGGACATTCCGAGATCTGGGCGTTTTCTCGAAATCTTCCGTGAAGATCTGAAACCTGATTGAACTAAGTGACAACATGTGTCATTTAAATTGATATTTAATGTGGATTTGTGGGTGATATCAACAGCGCCCTAGGCGTAACAATACGATGTACATTTTCGTGACGAAAATTTCTGATTACTCAGATTTGAATGAATTGTCAATGAGGTATTGAAGTGATTCGTATCTAATTTGGGCTTGAATCAAGATTGTGATGAATGAAACAACTATTCGTGATAGTATTCCTTCATTTTGATACCAAACTTGACCATATTGATCTTATTTCCTTTCAAGATTTATTGTGAATTCATATTTTCGAAAATTCCACTTTGGGGCTCGTTCACAAGCTCAAAGCTCTCAACGTTTTGATGTTATTGGTCAGCAAAATGATTATTTTGAATGAATCGAATGGGTTGAAGACCTTCCTCAGAAAATAACAGCATTATGCTTCCCAAGAACTCCTTGCTGACGACTAAAAAAAGCGTTACCACTTGATCATTTTTCACCCAAAAAGTTGGGATTTTCGAAACGAATTTCATATCACACAGGATAGTCTGAACAATTCTGATCAACATTATATAAACCGCAACTGAATTCGACCACAAGAACGGGAGATTTGACAGATTGAAATTTCGAGTTTTGAAAAAGTAGCATTTCAAAGGTCAAAATCTTAACTATTATAGTTAGAGCCTTGGAATATTTTTTATTGAATTCAGCGTCCTCGAGAACATATATTTCGATACCCAACTTGACCATATTGTCCTTTTTCAACCATATTTTTGCAGTTGTATGTTTTCCATTTTTCATTTTCGAGTTTTGTTCACACGCTTAGAGCATGCAGAGTTTTGGTGTTATGGGTCAGCAAAATGGGTATTCTGATAGATTCGAATGGGTTGTAGAACTTTACGGTCGAATATAAACACTACATTGCCCAGGGATTCCTTGTCGATGACAAATATGCTGTTTTTGGGGGGTCTTAACCCTTTCGTATTTTTCACTCAAAAAGTTGACCATTTCGAAATCGATTTTATTATGTCTAGAGATACTTGGGACAATGCTGATTAACAATATAGAAACAAAAAGTGAATACGATCACAGGTGCGGGAGCTATGACGTTTTGAAAATTCGATTTTTAAAAAAAATGCCATTTCGCAGGTCAAAATCTAAACTATTCTAGATAGCAACTTGAAATATTTTTTATTGAATTCAGCGTCCCCGAAAACGTATATTTTGATACCAAACTTGTCCATGTTGTCCTTTTTTGACCAAATTTTTCTTAGTTTTATGTTTTCCATTTTTCATTTCCGAGTTTTGTTCACTCGCTTGGAGCACGCAGAATTTAGGTGTTATGGATCCGCAAAATAGGTATAACGAAAGATTCGAATCAGATGAAGACCTTAACGATCAAATAACAATTTTAGATTCCGCAGGGATTCCTTGGTGATGACGAATATGGTGTTTTTGGGGGGTCTTACCCCTTACGTATTTTTCACCCAGAAAGTTGGGATTTTCGAAATCGATTTTATTATGCTTAGAGATACTTGGGACAATTCTGATTAACAATATCCAAACAAAAAAAGGATACGGTCACAGGAACGGGAGCTATGACGTTTTGAAAATTCGATTTTTTTAAAAAATGCCATTTTGCAGGTCAAAATCTAAACTATTCTAGACAGCACCTTGGGATATTTTTTATTGAATTCAGGGTCCTCGAAAACCTATATTTTGATACCAAACTTGGCCATATATGTACAAACCATATCCTAAGAAATTTTTCATTTTTATTTTATCCATAACTCATTTTCAAGTTTTATTCACAGACTCAGAGCACCCAAACAATAAGTAATTTCGGCCCTCAAAATTGATTCTCAGAATGGTTCAAATCGTTTGAACAACGTCAGAATTCAATTATACCAAAATTGAATTAATTTAAAGAATGACAACCCAAAAGAAATTAGGAGTGACTATTTTGCTACTGCGATGTTCATATCTGAGAATTTGCTTCAGATTGTACAAAAATAGCATTGAGTGAAGGCCATTTAATATCACGATGATTAATAAATACTTTTTTCCAACAATATTTGTGATTTTCTACGGAGTTACTTCTAAGTCATAACAATTATTAAAATTGGATGACCTGCAGATCATTATAATTTCATCTCAAGCATGCACCATTTTGTACATTTCCATTGACACTTTGTACGTACTTCGTTCGTTCATACTCACCTTGTACCTCCACTATTTTTAGTTTGAAAAGTAAATAATCTGTACCAATCTCATATCCACATTCTATAAGGTGCCCTATGAGCATAAACATCATTCATAGTCAGATGACAACGAATTGATTATACCATAATTGCTCAACATCCTTAGAACTTACCATGTTGCGTTTTTGTTTGAGATTTAATACATTTTTAATAAAAGGAAATGATTCGACTTTTTTCTTTGGGTGTTTAATCTTACACTGATTCTAGATAATTTGAAGAAACTCTGATTTGATTTTGGATAAATACACAAATCGTCAAAAGTCTTGATTTGATGATGGATAAATATTGTACACTGCTTTGATCAGGTTATGAATGGAGAAAGATTTTCGCATATTAACAAATCAAATGGGAAGCAATACTTTGGGTGCTTATTCTTAGAGAAGAAAGCTTCATCTTCCTTTTAGAAAAACTCAACCAAATTTTGGCATATGCAAATCACCTAATAAACTGCTAAATGTTTAAGGATATGCAATATATCTTTGTCCTCCAAAACCAAAGGTCAAATTTCTGGCATGACTAATAGGACCTAAGAATAAACAAAGTCGTAGGTGTTGTTACTAATTCACCAGCCATTACAATCTCAAAATTGCCTGAATTTTGTTTTATTTCAATTTATGGCTTGTTAAAATGACTGCTTGAGAGAACTGCTTTAGGAACCTTGGATGGTCGTTATTATTTTATGTGCTAACGGTTCAGAGGAGGAATAATAATGCGGAAGATCTTTAGTTGATTAATTGATTGGTGTCATCTTTAAATTTGGGTAATTAATTTTTAATTATTGGAGAGGTTTTTCAAGAGGAAAGGCTTTCTATGAAGTTGTCCAGGTTTTACTCAGTTTTGAGTGAAAATACATTTTTCTTAAGATTTCAAGGTTATAGAAATTCTCCTTCGAAAAATCAATTGGCTTAGTGGCTTGAGAAACTTGTATCTATTGGAAAATTCCTTGAGAACGCCTTCGTCAGTATTTACAAACTTATTTCAACATTCTTCCTTTTTTTTATCAAAACCTTCTCTTAGATGTAGATCAGTAAGTGCATTTCTTCTTACATTCTAATACCAATCGACAAAATAGGACTCCGAACTGCCAGTTCAGATTGTTGAACTAATTTCGATAAGCCAAGAATGAATTATTGCAATTCTAAATATTGTTATTATTGTCTCAATTAAGGATTATTGCATGTTAATCTTTGCGAAACGTCGGTTTCTTGAATATCACATCGGTTTTATCTCTTCCAAGTAATTGTTATTTAATTTATGGTGGTGATAATGAATATGATCGCTTGCATTGAGTTGATTGAAAGCTACCATTGATAATCTGAAGAAATTTTCGATTTTTTTCGCATGTTTGCCCTTTGAGTTTCTTTTGCGTCATTTTTAAATATAGAAGAGCGTGATATCGATAGACCAATCAGGATTTGAGCTGATATCGTTATGAAATTGAAGGCTGAATATTTTTTTGTTTGATGTTTTTTTGTTCATGTATCACTGATCACAAGGATGAGGAATTGATATGGCATGTATTTGTTTTGAAATGTGGCAACTTACATATGGAAAAATGAAGATCGACTATATTTTGCTAAACAACAATGTTCAAAAATTGAGTGAATGCGATTACAGGAACGGAAGATATGTTTGGTGAGGTATTGGATTCTGAAAAAACCACATTTAGTAGGTGAAATTTAAGCTATGGTAGATAGGGTCTCGGGTTATTTTTTATTGAATTCAGCGTCCCCAAAAACCCATATTTTGATACCAAACATGACATTATTGTTCTTCTTTGACATGAATTTTTTTAGTTTTTTGTTTTGAATTTTGCATTTTTCATTTTCGAGTTTTGTTCACGAGCTCAAAGCATGCAGAGTTTAGGTGTTATGGGTCAACAAAAAAGGTATTCTGATAGATTCGAATGGGATGAAGAACTTTACGATCGAATATCAACACTAGATTTCCAGGGATTCCTTGGTGATGACGAATATTGTGTTTTTGGGGGGTCTTACCCTTTACGTATTTTTGACCCAAAAAGTTGGGATTTTCGAAATCTATTTTATTATAACTAGAGATACTTGGGACAATGCTGATAACAATAGACAAACAAAAAGTGGATGCGACCACTCGATCGGGAGCTATGACGGTTTGAAATTTCGATTTTTTGAAAAAATGCCATTTCGCAGGTCAAAATCTAAACTATTATGAATAGCGACTTGAATTATATTTTACCTAATCCTTGGTGATGACGAATATGGTGTTTTTGGGGGGTCTTACTCCTTACGTATTTTTCACCCAAAAAGTTGACATTCTGAAATCGATTTTATTATACTCAGAGATACTTGGGACAATGCTGATTAACAAAATATAAACAAGAAATGGATCCGACCACAGAAACGGGAGCTATGACAATTTGAAATTTCGATTTTTTGAAAAAATGCCATATCGCAGGTCAAAATCTAAACTATGATAGATAGCGCCTTGAAATATTTTTTATTGAATTCAGCGTCCTCGAAAACCTATATTTCGATACCAAACATGACCATATACATGCCAAATCCTAAGAAATTTTCATTTTTATTTTAAAAGTAATTAATTTCAAGTTTTATGCACAAGCACAAAGTATTCTAACTGTGTGTGATTTTCAGGAAATTTCGAATCGTTCGAACAACTTGAACACCCTGTATGTAAGCCACTTCAGTGGGTGTCGATTGAACTGACCATAAAATGGAAGAAGCTCGCGATGAACTTTCTCATCAGAGCACGCATTTTGATAAAAAAACCCGATTCAATAATAATTTCGAATAGCCTCAAAATTTGTGTCGATGACAAAAATAGTGTCATGAGACTTAATTTCGAAAATTTCAGCTCTCAATTTTTCACTGATATTGGGAATTTCAAACCACTATTAATTGATCTAAACTAAACAATGAAAAACCACTTAAAAGAAAGGGAAAACGGAAGAAATGATACCCTTGAAATTGAATTATCTGAAAAAAATCCGTTTCAAGTTCACTGTCTATTCTTGATGTTGACGTCTCAGACGCTTTTACTGGTTCACCCACTTTCTACCATATCCGCGGATCAAAGTTTATAACATTTTCAAGTTCGTTGAGTTCACGGTTCTCGAAAATTACGAAAAAAACAGGAAATGCGATACCTTAGAGGAAATACCGAATTTTTGAGGACGCCTGCTTGGATGTAGGCATCATTTTCAGATTTTCCAGGTTGACTCATACGATAATAATGGAGAATTGCTCTTGGGGAATTGATAAGTGGTAATTAGGACGTAGAATTCAGAGCATAACATTTTTAACTTTTTCTTTTTTATTCCTCCTTTGTATTTGGGCTGGTGAACTCATGGTGACGTTCTGTAGGGGAGGGAGTGAATTTCGTTTTGTATTTTTTTGGTGAATTTTTATGTCAATTAACTAAAAGAGCGGTGACCTGTTCCATTGTTAGTACTCATAGGAGATTTGCGATTTCTTGAATTGATCATATTTCTCACAGAGATACTTGGGACAATTCTGATTAACAATATGAAAACAATAAGTGGATACGTACCCTGGATCGGGAGCTATGATGGTTTGAAATTTCGATTTTTTTGAAAAAATGCCATTTGACAGATGAAAATCTAAACTATGATAGATAGCGACTTGAACTATATTTTATTGGATTCAGCGTCCCCGAAAACCTATAATTTAATACCAAACATGACCGTTTGGTCCTTCTTCGACATGAATTTTTTTAGTTGTTTGTTTTTCATTTTTCATTTTCGAGTTTTGTTCACGAGCTCAGAGCATGCAGAGTTCAGGTGTTATGTGTCAGCAAAATGGGTATTCTGGTAGATTCGAATGGGATGAAGACCTTAACGATCGAATATCAACACTAGATTTCCCAGGGATTCCGTGTTGATGACGAATATCGTGTTTTTGGGGGGTCTTACCCCTTACGTATTTTTGACCAAAAAAGTTGGGATTTTCGAAATCGATTTTATTATGTCTAGAGATACTTGGGACAATGCAGATTAAGAATATACAAACCAAAAGTGGATGCGACCCCTGGATCGGGAGCAATGACGGTTTGAAATTACGATTTTTTGAAAAAATGCCATTTGACAGATGAAAATCTAAACTATGATAGATAGCGACTTGAATTTGTTTTTATCGAATAGAGCGTCCTCGAAAACCTATATTTTGATACCAAACATGACCATATTGTCCTTCTTTAACGTGACTTTTTTTAGTTTTTTGTTTTCCATTTTTCATTTTCGAGTTTTGTTCACACGCTTAGAGCATGCAGAGTTTAGGAGCTATGGATCAGCAAAATGGGTATTCTGGTAGATTCGAATGGGATGAAGACCTTAACGATCGAATAACAACTTGAGATTCGCCAGGGATGCCTTGGTGATGACGAATATGGTGTTTTTGGTGGGTCTTACCCCTTACGTATTTTTGGCCCAAAAAGTTGGGATTTTCGAAATCGATTTTATTATTCCTAGAGATACTTGGGACAATGCTGATTAACAATATACAAACAAAAAGTGGATACGGTCACAAGAGCGGGAGCTATGACGATTTGAAATTTCGATTTTTTTGAAAAAATGCCATTTGACAGTTGAAAATCTAAACTATGATAGATAGCGACTTGAATTTAATTTTATCGAATAGAGCGTCCTCGAAAACCTATATTTTGATACCAAACATGACCATATTGTCCTTCTTTAACGTGAATTTTTTTTAGTTTTTTGTTTTCCATTTTTCATTTTCGAGTTTTTTTCACACGCTTAGAGCATGCAGAGTTTAGGTGCTATGGATCAGCAAAATGGGTATTCCGGTAGATTCGAATGGGATGAAGACCTTAACGATCGAATAACAACTTTAGATTTCCCAGGGATTCCTTGGTGATGACGAATATGGTGTTTTTGGGGGGTCTTACCACTTATTTTTCACCCAAAAAGTTTACATTTTCGAAATCGATTTTATTACGTTGATAGATACTTGGGACAATGCTGATTAACAATATTCAAGCAAAAAAAGGATACGACTACAGGAACGGAAGCTATGGCGATTTAAAATTTTGATTTTTTTGAAAAAATGCCATTTCGCTGGTGAAAATCTAAACTATAATAGATAGGGTCTCGAATTATTTTTTATTGAACTCAGGGTCCCCGAAAACCTATATTTTGATACCAAACTTGTCCATATACATGCCATATCCTAAGAAATTTTTAATTTTTATTTTATCTATAGAATTCTCAAGCTGAGAGCACTCAAACTCCGAGTGTTATCGATCCTCATAAGTCTGAAATAGTTGCTGATTCATCACAATACATAATTCTTGAATTCTGAATACTCTTCAACCAAATAATGTTAATTCAAAGGCCATCCTATAACGCAATGGATGCTAAATATGCATTTTTATGTATTTCCCCTATTTTTAATATTCTCACCATTCTTTTTCTGTCATAGACCTTAAACTTATTATTCTATTATTATGTCTATATACGTGCCAAAAAAACAATATTTCGCCATTTGCAGATCGTCAAACTTGTATTCGAACCAAGCGGAAGTTTTGCGGTATTTGTGGAAAGGAAGCAAACTGAAATGATTTTATGATGACAAATTGGGAAATTATGCTAATTTCAAGAATTTAATGTTAACTATTTAAAAATGGACAAAGCGTTGGTGAAGAATGCAACTTCATTTTCAAGAACTTGAAATAATGCATGCATACAGGGTGTCTCGAAACCAGGTTAAGAATTAGGGAGGATATATTGACACTAGGCTGGCTGTTTGAACTAAGTGTGTTCTAACAGTGAAGATTCGATAATACTGAATATAAGATATCGAATTTTATGATTTGGTGGACCAGCCTGTACATGAAGCTTCCAAAAAGTATTCATCAACAAATTACCTTCACAAAAACATCTGATCGAACTTCAACGTGATCAAAATCATCCGTCTAAGCATTAAGTAAACAACACATTAATTATCCCCGAAAAAAAAGATCCACCAAAATGTCTAGAATTTTCTAACAGTCGAAACCTTGATTATTTAAATTGCGAGAAAATTATTGATGACCTTATTTATTTTTCCGGACTCTATCAGGTTTTCGCCAGTAATTGAATAAGTGCATCGACGATTCGTGTGTTGATACACTCAACGTCATCAATTATAATATAATATTATTGTCATTTTACCTGAATTAAGTTATAGCTGTTTTGAAGCCCCCCTAACATTAGATCGTTTTTATCTGGAGTTTTTACGCGTTGAGCAAGCACGAATCGAACAGAATCAATCATTGAAGATGACGTGGAAAGCAATGTCTACTTTGGATAATTCGCTATCATTTGTAGTATTGGGCAAAAAACTGATGATAGGGTTTTGAAATTGCATTCGAACACAAGAGGTACAAAGGGTGAATGCAGGTTTTACATTGTTTATAATGATGATGTATTGATGAGCTGAAATATATTACCCTAATCAAGTAATGAGGTGAAATTATTTTTTTTTCGTATTTTTTTTTTAGGAATTATTTTGAACAACGCAGCAATATTTGAAATTGTTAAATTGTCACTAGGCATCTGTTAGGTACAGTTCGACAATCATCATGGCAAACAACGTTTGTAAGCATGCAATGTTTTTAAAAATAATTCTTCTTAACAAGGAAATTTGATTCCCTTTCCGAAAAATTCACAAGCTTTAAGAACTCAAATTATATTATTCTCAGAGATACTTTGGACAATGCTGATTAACAATATACAAACAAAAAGTGGATACGACCATAGGAACGGTAGATATGACTATTTGTTATTTCGATTTTTTGAAAAAATGCCATTTCGCAGGTCAAAATCTAAACTATGACAAATAGCGACTTGAATTATTTTTTATTGGATTCAGCGTCCTCGAAAACCTATATTTCGATACCTAACATGACCATATTGTCCTTCTTTGACAGAATTTTTTAAGTTTTTTGTTTTTCATTTTTCGTTTTCGAGTTTTGTTCACGAGCTCAGAGCATGCAGAGTTCAGGTGTTATGTGTCAGCAAAATGGGTTTTCTGATAGATTCGAATGGGTTGAAGAACTTTACGATCGAATATCAACACTAGATTTCCTAAGGATTCCTTGGTGATGACGAATATGGTGTTTTTGGGGGGTCTTACCCCTTACGAATTTTTGACCCAAAAAGTTGGGATTTTCGAGATCGATTTTATTATGCCTAGATATACTTGGGACAATGCTGATTTACAATAGACAAACCAAAAGTGGATGCGACCCCTGGATCGGGAGCTATGACGGTTTGAAATTTCGATTTTTAAAAAAACGCCATATCGCAGGTCAAAATCTAAACTATAATAGATAGCGATTCGAATTATTTTTTATTGAATTCAGCGTCCCCGAAAACCTATAATTTGATACCAAACATGGCCATATTGCCCTTCTTTGACATGAATTTTTTTAGTTTTTTGTTTTCCATTTTTCATTTTCGAGTTTTGTTCACGAGCTTAGAGCATGCAGAGTTCAGGTGTTATGGGTCAGCAAAATGGGTTTTCTGTTAGATTCGAATGGGTTGAAGAACTTTACGATCGAATATCAACACTAGATTCCCCATGGATTTCTTGGCGATGATGAATATGGTGTTTTTGGGGGGTCTTACCCCTTTGGCATTTTTCACCCAAAATTTGATATTTTTCAAATCGCTCATATTTTGCACAGAGATACTTGGAGCTATGCTGATCAACATTATATAACTAATTCTTGGCGGCGTTGAGAGAGACGGAAGTTATGACGGTTTGAAAGTTCCAATTTTTCGAAAAATGCCATTTGACAGGTGAAAATCTAAACGGTGATAGTAAGGGCTTTGAATTATTTTTTATTGAATAGAGCGACCTCGAAAACCTACATTTTGATACCAAAATCACCTATGTAGCCCTCATGAGTAATGAAATTTTCATGTTTTCATTTTTCGATTTTTCTGTTTCGAGTTCTGTTCACGAGCTCACACCACTCAAGGTAAGGGCGCAGTCGGTCCGCAAAATTGCTATTATTGAAAATTCGAATTGGAAGTATAAGTTACAAATTTAATAACAAGGTTAGATCCTCCCCAAATATATTTTTTATTGACAAATAAGGTGTTTTTAGTGGGTCATACCCCTTTGGCATTTTTCACCCAAAATTTGAGATTTTTTAAATCGCTCATATTTTGCACAGAGATACTTGGAGCTATGCTGATCAACATTATATAAATAATTTTTGGCGGCGATGAGAGGGACGGAAGTTATGACGGTTTGAAAGTTCCAATTTTTCGAAAAATGCCATTTGACAGGTGAAAATCTAAACGGTAATAGTAAGGGCTTTGAAATATTTTTTATTGAATAGAGCGACCTCGAAAACCTACATTTTGATACCAAAATCACCTATGTAGCCCTCATGAGTAATGAAATTTTCATGTTTCTATTTTTCGATTTTTCTGTTTCGAGTTCTGTTCATGAGCTCACACCACTCAAGGTAAGGGCGCAGTCGGTCCGCAAAATTGCTATTATTAAAGATTCGAATTGGAAGTATAACTTCAAAATTCAATAACAAGGTTAGATCCACCCCAAATATATTTTTTATCGACAAATATGGTGTTTTTAGGGGGTCATAACCCTTTGGCATTTTTCACCCAAAATTTGAGATTTTTCAAAACGTTCATATTTTGCACAGAGATACTTGGATCTATGCTGATCAACATTATATAAATAATTCTTGGCGGCGATTAGAGGGACGGAAGTCATGACGGTTTGAAAGTTCCAATTTTTCGAAAATTGCCATTTGACATGTGAAAATCTAAACGGTTATAGTTAGGGCTCTGAATTATTTTTTATTGAATAGAGCGACCTCGAAAACCTACATTTTGATACCAAAATCCCCTACGTAGCCCTCATGAGTAATGAAATTTTCATATTTTTATTTTTCGATTTTTCTGTTTCGAGTTCTGTTCACGAGCCCACACCACTCAAGGTAAGGGCGCAGTCGGTCCGCAAAATTGCTATTATTGAAGATTCGAATTGGAAGTATAACTTACAAATTCAATAACAAGGTTAGATCCTCCCCAAATATATTTTTTATTGACAAATATGGTGTTTTAAGGGGGTCATACCCCTTTGGCATTTTTCACCCAAAATTTGAGATTTTTCAAAACGCTCATATTTTGCACAGAGATACTTGGATCTATGCTGATCAACATTATATAAATAATTCTTGGCGGCGATTAGAGGGACGGAAGTTATGACGGTTTGAAAGTTCCAATTTTTCGAAAAATGCCATTTGACAGGTGAAAATCTAAACGGTGATAGTAAGGGCTTTGAAATATTTTTTATTGAATAGAACGACCTCGAAAACCTACATTTTGATACCAAAATCACCTATGTAGCCCTCATGAGTAATGAAATTTTCATGTTTTCATTTTTCGATTTTTCTGTTTCGAGTTCTGTTCACGAGCTCACACCACTCAAGGTAAGGGCGCAGTCGGTCCACAAAATTGCTATTATTGAAGATTCAAATTGGAAGTATAACTTACAAATTTAATAACAAGGTTAGATCCACCCCAAATATATTTTTTATTGACAAATATGGTGTTTTTAAGGGGTCATACCCCTTTGGCATTTTTCACCCAAAATTTGAGATTTTTCAAATTGCTCATATTTTGCACAGAGATACTTGGAGCTATGCTGATCAACATTATATAAATAATTTTTGGCGGCGATGAGAGGGACGGAAGTTATGACGGTTTGAAAGTTCCAATTTTTCGAAAAATGCCATTTGACAGGTGAAAATCTAAACGGTAATAGTTAGGGCTTTGAAATATTTTTTATTGAATAGAGCGACCTCGAAAACCTACATTTTGATACCAAAATCACCTATGTAGCCCTCATGAGTAATGAAATTTTCATATTTTTATTTTTCGAAATCTCTGTTTCGAGTTCTGTTCACGAGCTCACACCACTCAAGGTAAGGGCGCAGTCGGTCCGCAAAATTGCTTTTATTGAAGATTCGAATTGGAAGTATAACTTACAAATTTAATAACAAGGTTAGATCCTCCCCAAATATATTTTTTATTGACAAATATGGTGTTTTAAGGGGGTCATACCCCTTTGGCATTTTTCACCCAAAATTTGAGATTTTTCAAAACGCTCATATTTCGCACAGAGATACTTGGAGCTATGCTGATCCACATTATATAAATAATTTTTGGCGGCGATGAGAGGCACGGAAGTTATGTTGGTTTGAAAATTCCAATTTTTCGAAAAATGCCATTTGACAGGTGAAAATCTAAACGGTGATAGTAAGGGCTCTGAATTATTTTTCATTGAATAGAGCGACCTCGAAAACCTACATTTTGGTACCCAAATCACCTCTGTAGCCCACATGAGCAATGAAATTTTCATGTTTATATTTTTCGATTTTTCTGTTTTCAAATCGCTCACATTTTGCACGAGTCATTGTTCGCCCAAAAAGCTGTGAATTTCGAAATAGAAAGGATCTTCAATTATCTCTTTCAGATTCAGCATCCTCAAAGACCAATCTCGACGATATAGCACTTCTTCATTCAGCTCATTTCAATAAAGAGAAATAATAAAACATAACCGACTACAGATCACCTACAGAATATCTGTGGTATCATTATCGCATTATTCAGTCAGTAAACGCCAATATGAACTTGAAAGCTGCACTATCTTGATCCATCATTCTCTACCGTGTCAACTACATATAAATCTCCTCTTTAACTTGGAAACAACCGATATCTTCGTACATTCATCATTACCATACGCCATTAACGATTTAAACAGAAAACAAATTGAGTACTAACAACAAACAAGCAATAATTCGAATTTGCAAGTACGTCACTGCTTTTTTTCTACCTTCGAGTCCATCTTTCATGCAGTCACGCGCATTTTTTGAGTAGTTTCTTTTGGAAAATCGTTTCGAGAACATTCGGTGATTCCAAAGACTAAAAAGTTGTCCTGTACATTGTCTGTAGGTATAGAAATAATTATTTTCCGATGCTGATGAGGTCTTTTTTATTGATCCCCTCGTTCAGTTGGAGCAAAAGATCACGATTCACAATCATATCCTTCAGTTTTTGACTTGAGGAAAATTTTGGTTTTCATATCTTCCGTTCTACTTTTTTTACGACACGTGCCAATTAATGGGAAAACATCGTATTCGAATTCTGTAAACGGTTCCTGGAATTAGAGATCAATATCTATAACTTGTATATTTTGGATTTCCAACAGAGAGTTGGCAAATGTTTAAAAAATGTCACTGAAAACTGTTCCAAACGCTTGAAAAACGCTCGGGGCTCAGTCATGCTGGCTCCCCATCCTAATGCCGCCTGACGCTTCCATCTCGGATTCGTTCTCGCACTTTCGAGCGTATGGTGGAGCAACTTTAAATGACTTTTCCACACAGTCCTGATCTCTCAGATGCAGATCAAGAATATTCAAGTCGTAGATATTGATCTCTACTTCCAGGTACCGTTTACGGAATTTGAATATGACGATTTAGTTGGAATTGGCGCTTCTTGCAAGAATAACCCTTAATTTTTTTTATAACGCGATTGTGCAAGAACTACACATTGGGCAGAAACCATCTTGAGCATAGATGTACATATTGTTGATATCTGTCATTTTCTGCAATATTGTTTGTTTAGCTTTTGATTCATAAAAATTATGAATTTTTCAAGAATGTTCACTTTTCCGAAGTTTTTCCGGATTTTCTCAGTGGAAATTGCACCGATCTAGTCATTCGAGGGATCATCTTGAAGGTTTTTGAATTTTCCACAAAAGTTCTCTTGACTGTGAAGAGATTACTGACATACTTTCCGAGATAATTGAAAAAAACGAAAAAAAAAAGTTTCTTACTACTTCTTGTTTAAAATTTTACAAAGTGGACTCATGGGTGCAGTTACAGGAGATTTAATCTACAAACAATATTCACGATTCAAAATAGGCTAATTGCGTTTTCATTCATGTAAAAAGTGCCTCATTTCCGTATATTTCCCGGCTGCTCCAAAATCTTTCAAGTGTAGTTCGATGCCCTTCGAGTACGTTTCCTGTCTAGCAACTAACTGTGTGCACTTCAATGGGAATATCCCCAAGATTACACCACTGGATACCTACCAAGATGAATCACAATCTGCTCCTATCTCCACCTGTGCTCTAACAACAACAGGATCATTATGTGTGGTATCCTCTTCGTTTTATCGCTGAACTTTTTCAGTTTCCCAAAAATCCGGGTTCATTTCCATATCAAAATTCATGCCGCAAATTGGATGGCAGAAGGCATAATTCGACAGCGTTATTAATGAAGTTTCGATGAAGAGAACACGGTCGAAATCGATTTGTACATTAAATAACATTCAGATGTTGATAGCGTACAAGAAGTAGAACAATTGTGGATGATAAAGAGGCGTGTTGAGAGATAGATTAGCCTATTTGCTTATTTGAGTGATTTATTTCGGTGTGAACCAGTTTTGGGTACTTAGCCCGCAGATAGTACCGAAAGTTTAATCTTGTACTTGAATTTTTTTTGTTTTCTTTGGTGTTATGCTAATTTTTTACGGTTCTTTGTTGTGATCGTACCATGGCGTTTGATAGGTCCTGAAAGGATGATGAGGAACAATGGTTTATGCGAAATTTGACCATTTTATTATTTCAGAGTATAAATAATTTTATTATAAATAGACTAGAATTTTGAGAAGACAGTCAGATGATTTTTCTGAATTATTTTCAGGTTCGGGTATAAACAAAAAAATCTTCTTCTCCACTGTCTTGTTTTTTAATTAAATTTGCACAGAGATACTTTCGACAATGCTGCTTTATAATGAATTTATTACAAGTAGATCCGATGATAGGAACGGGAGCTATGACGATTTGAAATTTCCATTTTTTGAAAAAATGCCATTTGACAGGTGAAAATCCAAACTATGATAGATAGCGCCTTGGATTACTTTTTATTGGATTCAGCGTCCCCGAAAACCTATATTTCGAAACCAAACATGACCATATTGACATTGTCCTTCTTTGATATGAATTTTTTCATTTTTTTGTTTTCCACTTTTCATTTTCGAGTTTTGTTCACGAGCTTAGAGCATGCAGAGTTTTGGTGTTATGGGTCAGCAAAATGCGTTTTCTGATAGATTCGAATGGGTTGAAGAACTTAACGATCGAATAACAACTTTAGATTCGCCAGGGATTCCTTGGTGATGACGAATATGGTGTTTTTGGGGGGTCTTATCCCTTACGTATTTTTGACCAAAAAAGTTGGGATTTTCGAAATCGATTTTATTATTCCTAGAGATACTTGGGACAATGCTGATTAACAATATACAAACAAAAAGTGGATACGGTCACAGGAGCGGGAGCTATGACGATTTGAAATTTCGATTTTTTGAAAAAATGCCATTTGACAGATGAAAATCTAAACTATGATAGATAGCGACTTGAATTTGTCTTTATCGAATAGAGCGTCCTCGAAAACCTATATTTTGATACCAAACATGACCATATAGTCCTTCTTTGACATGAATTTTTTTAGTTTTTTGTTTTCCATTTTTCATTTTCGAGTTTTGTTCACACGCTTAGAGCATGCAGAGTTAAGGTGCTATGGATCAGCAAAATGGGTATTCTGGTAGATTCGAATGGGATGAAGACCTTAACGATCGAATAACAACTTTAGATTCGCTAGGGATTCCTTGGTGATGACGAATATGGTGTTTTTGGGGGGTCTTACCCCTTACGTATTTTTGACGCAAAAAGTTGGGATTTTCGAAATCGATTTTATTATTCCTAGAGATACTTGGGACAATGCTGATTAACAATATACAAACAAAAAGTGGATACGGTCACAGGAGCGGGAGCTATGACGATTTGAAATTTCGATTTTTTGAAAAAATGCCATTTGACAGATGAAAATCTAAACTATGATAGATAGCGACTTGAATTTGTTTTTATCGAATAGAGCGTACTCGAAAACCTATATTTTGATACCAAACATGACCATATTGTCCTTCTTTAACATGAATTTTTTTAGTTTTTTGTTTTCCATTTTTCATTTTCGAGTTTTGTTCACACGCTTAGAGCATGCAGAGTTTAGGTGCTATGGATCAGCAAAATGGGTATTCTGGTAGATTCGAATGGGATGAAGACCTTAACGATCGAATAACAACTTTAGATTCGCCAGGAATTCCTTGGTGATGACGAATATGGTGTTTTTGGGGGGTCTTACCCCTTACGTATTTTTGACCCAAAAAGTTGGGATTTTCGAAATTCATTTTATTATTCCTAGAGATACTTGCGACAATGCTGATTAACAATATACAAACAAAAAGTGGATACGGTCACAGGAGCGCGAGCTGTGACGATTTAAAATTTCGATTTTTTTTAAAAAATGCCATTTGACAGGTGAAAATCTAAACTATGATAGATAGCGACTCAAATTTGTTTTTATCGAATAGAGCGTCTACGAAAACCTATATTTTGATACCAAACATGACCATATTGTGCTTCTTTAACGTGAATTTTTTCAGTTTATACTTTTCCATTTTTCATTTTCGAGTTTTGTTCACACGCTTAGAGCATGCAGAGTTTTGGTGTTATGGGTCAGCAAAATGCGTTTTCTGATAGATTCGAATGGATTGAAGAACTTAACGATCGAATATCAACTTTAGATTCGCCAGGGATTCCTTGGTGATGACGAGTATGGTGTTTTTGGGGGGTCTTACCCCTTACGTATTTTTGACCAAAAAAGTTGGGATTTTCGAAATCGATTTTATTATTCCTTGAGATACTTGGGATAATGCTGATTAACAATATACAAACAAAAAGTGGATACGGTCACAGGAGCGGGAGCTATGACGATTTGAAATTTCGATTTTTTTAGAAAATGCCATTTGACAGGTGAAAATCTAAACTATGATAGATAGCGACTTGAATTTTTTTTTATCGAATAGAGCGTCCTCGAAAACCTATATTTTGATACCAAACATGACCATATAGTCGTTCTTTGACATGAATTTTTTTAGTTTTTTGTTTTCCATTTTTCATTTTCGAGTTTTGTTCACACGCTTAGAGCATGCAGAGTTTAGGTGCTATGGATCAGCAAAATGGGTATTCTGGTAGATTCGAATGGGATGAAGACCTTAACGATCGAATAACAACTTTAGATTCGCCAGGGATTTCTTGGTGATGACGAATATGGTGTTTTAGGTGGGTCTTACCCTTTACGTATTTTCGACCAAAAAAGTTGGGATTTTTGAAATCGATTTTATTATTCCTAGAGATACTTGGGATAATGCTGATTAACAATATACAAACCAAAAGTGAATACGATTCATGGATCGGGAGCTATGACGATTTAAAATTTCGATTTTTTGAAAAAATGCCATTTGACAGGTGAAAATCTAAACTATGATAGATAGCGACTTGAATTATTTCTTATTGGATTCAGCGTCCCCGAAAACCTATATTTTGATACCAAACTTGACCACATCACCCTCGGTTTCCCAGAAATTTCTCATTTCAATTTTTTCCATAACTAATTTTCGAATTTCATTCACAAGCTCAAAACACGAAGTCAAAGTGTTACAAGTCCTCAAAATAAATTTTCCGAATGAATCAAAACTTTTAAACAACTTTTGCATCCAATTATCCCCTTAAATCTTTCCTGATTGTCTAGTTGAAGACAATTATAATGTTTTTGGGGAGTCTAACACTACGCCTAAGAGCGCACCCCTTAATAGGAAAAATGGGTTAAATCCCTCGTTCTATGCGTACGAAAACTACAGAATGTTCACCCGACAACCTCATTTCCGCTCGAAACAACATAAATCATAAACATTTCCACTTTTTTCTTACAATTCAACACTCAACTCCCCAACCCATCGGAAAATTTCACACAATTCCAAAATCCCGAGTAGGCTCTGATAATTTCGACAACGGGTGGGGATCAAAGTGGAAGCCAGAGGTGGTGAAAGTTGATATAAACCGTTCGGAAAATTAAAGCTGGCGTACTTGACGTTAAAATCTCAACCGCGCCATCTCTCTGTGCGTTATTGACTTGCGACCGGTGTAACGATCATTTTTGTGCTGTTTTGTGGTGATCTTGTTGGTTCAGATCGGAAATTTGGATTTGTTTCGAGACTTTTTGGTTTTTAAAAGTGAGTTTCTTTCATGGTTTTGTCAGATGTTGAGTGTTTTGAGTGCAATGTCGGTCAAAAGAGAGGGGCAGTTTTTTTTAAAGAGCAGGGTGGATTTTGGCTTCAGAAGAGGGAACTGAGGATTTTTCGGGTGAATTCTTGATGGAAACAATTAATAAAACAATAACTCGTCAGAGTTTCTTGAAATTCCAAAAATCTTCAAGCCTTTTTTTGTCAAAAAAAATTGTACAAATTGATTAATTCATCACAAAAAGTTTTTCGTTTCATAACAATAAAATTCAAGATGATTCAATTTTCCTTGGAAACTTCAAAAATTAAACATATCATCCAAATTATCTACCGATCTTCAAACGCTCTTCATGCCTCCGAAAAAGGAAATCTTCAAAAACAAAAATTTCAATTTTGCAAAGTATTTTTATTCACTGGAACATTGTAAATTTTTCAAAGCACGACAAATTTTAATTATGGACAATTGTTCACAATCTTCTCGTTATAATATTCCTTTTATAGTTCTCGTTCAGCTACAGGGTGTCCCAGAGATAGTAAATACGGGAATATACCCTTCTGAAATGTATTCTACTCCGGTGATCAAATTTTTTCATTTTATTTGCATCTAAGTTGTGAACACTCTGTAAAAGTTACGATAATGAAATTAAGGATTCCTTTTTCGTAAAAATGTTTTTTATCTTATTCAACAAAGCAAAAGGCATTTAACAATTTATAAAACAATAATTCGTCAGAATTTCTTGAAATTCCAAAAATCTGCAAGCCTTCATTTGTCAAAAAAAATTGTACAAATTTATCACAAGAAGTTTTACCTTTCATAACAATAAAATTCAAGATGAATGATTTTTTCTTGGAAACTTCACAAATTAAACATATCATCCAAATTATCTACCGATTTCCAAACGCTTTTCATGTCTCCGAAAAATAAAATCGTCAAAAACAAAAATTTCAATTTTGCAAAGTATTTTTATTCACTGGAACATTGTAAATTTTTCATAGCACTACAAATTTTAATTATGGACAATTCTTCACAATCTTCTCGTTATAATATTCCTTCCATAGTTCACGTTTAGCTACAGGATGTCCCAGAGATAGTAAATACGGAAATATACCCTTCTGAAATGTATTATACTCCGGTGATCAAATTTTTTCATTATATTTGCATCTAAGTTGTGAACACTCTGTAAAAGTTACGATAATGAAATTAAGGATTCCTTTTTCGTAAAAATGTTTTTTATCTTATTCAACAAAGCAAAAGGCATTTAACAATTTATAAAACAATAATTCGTCAGAATTTCTTGAAATTCCAAAAATCTTCAAGCCTTTTTTTGTCAAAAAAAATTGTACAAATTTATCACAAGAAGTTTTACCTTTCATAACAATAAAATTCAAGATGAATGATTTTTTCTTGGAAACTTCACAAATTAAACATATCATCCAAATTATCTACCGATTTCCAAACGCTCTTCATGTCTTCGAAAAAAGGAAATCTTCAAAAACAAAAATTTCAATTTTGCAAAGTATTTTTATTCACTGGAACATTGTAAATTTTTTATAGCACTACAAATTTTAATTATGGACAATTCTTCACAATCTTCTCGTTATAATATTCCTTTTATAGTTCTCGTTCAGCTACAGGGTGTCCCAGAGATAGTGAATACGGGAATATACCCTTCTGAATGTATTCTACTCCGGTGATCAAATTTTTTCATTTTATTTGCATCTAAGTTGTGAACACTCTGTAAAAGTTACGATAATGAAATTAAGGATTCCTTTTTCGTAAAAATGTTTTTTATCTTATTCAACAAAGCAAAAGGCATTCAACAATTAATAAAACAATAATTCGTCAGAATTTCTTGAAATTCCAAAAATCTGCAAGCCTTTATTTGTCAAAAAAAATTGTACAAATTTATCACAAGAAGTTTTACCTTTCATAACAATAAAATTCAAGATGAATGAATTTTTCTTGGAAACTTCACAAATTAAACATATCATCCAAATTATCTACCGATTTCCAAACGCTTTTCATGTCTTCGAAAAAAGGAAATCTTCAAAAACAAAAATTTCAATTTTGCAAAGTATTTTTATTCACTGGAACATTGTAAATTTTTCATAGCACTACAAATTTTAATTATGGACAATTGTTCACAATCTTCTCGTTATAATATTCCTTTTATAGTTCTCGTTCAGCTACAGGGTGTCCCAGAGATAGTAAATACGGGAATATACCCTTCTGAAATGTATTCTACTCCGGTGATCAAATTTTTCCAGTTTATTTGCATCTAAGTTGTGAACACTCTGTAAAAGTTACGATAATGAAATTAAGGATTCCTTTTTCGTAAAAATGTTTTTTTTATCTTATTCGACAAAGCAGTAGGCATATAACAATTAATAAAACAATACTTCGTCAGAATTTCTTGAAATTCCAAAAATCTTCAAGCCTTTTTTTGTCAAAAAAAATTGTACAAATTTATCTCAAGAAGTTTTACCTTTCATAACAATAAAATTCAAGATGAATGAATTTTTCTTGGAAACTTCAAAAATTAAACATACCATCAAAATTATCTACCGATTTCCAAACGCTCTTCATGTCTTCGAAAAAAGGAAATCTTCAAAAACAAAAATTTCAATTTTGCAAAGTATTTTTATTCACTGGAACATTGTAAATTTTTCAAAGCACGACAAATTTTAATTATGGACAATTCTTCACAATCTTCTCGTTATAATATTCCTTTCATAGTTCACGTTTAGCTACAGGATGTCCCAGAGATAGTAAATACGGAAATATACTCTTCTGAAATGTATTATACTCCGGTGATCAAATTTTTTCATTATATTTGCATCTAAGTTGTGAACACTCTGTAAAAGTAACGATAATGAAATTAAGGATTCCTTTTTCGTAAAAATGCTTTTTTATCTTATTCGACAAAGCAGTAGGCTGTGGACAAGGCAAATCTCGAATAAAGCTCAACAGGAGGTAGAGCTACATTCAACAAGTTCTTGAAAATCATTGTACTCATTGAAAATAATGGATTGTCGCCATTTGAGGTGGAACACACTGTGAATTGAGCTCATAAAAAGTTTAATGATCGATGATTTTATTTCGTCGATCATCGTTGAAAAAAGAGTGCAAATAAATAATTTGCACGAAATTATCCACTCTGAACGCAAACAGCGTTGACACTCAATAATTTAGTTTTTTACAATAAACTAAAGGAATTTCATAGTCCCTAATCAATTTCGACATAATAGTGCAATAATTTATTGCATGCTACTGGTGGAAAATATAACAAGTCACTGCTAACCGCAAATTATAGTATCGATTGGTACATTCCTCTCACACAAGTGATACTTTGATTGACAAATCATACAAACAAATACTGATGCTCAACCAAGGTCTCCATCTTAATTTCTTCGAACAATTTCTTGGATCTAGAATGTTCCACTGACTACATAATCGCTCTCTTCTTACTCAATTGCGAGTCGATTAACTGACCTCCGTTGTGGTCATTTTCATGATCTACAGGTGGTATATTCACTGCAGAAGTTGAATGGAAATGTTTGTACCCGGAAAGGAAAAGTAGGAAGACATTTACATCTCGTATTTTGATAATTGATTCTCGTGACCTGCTCCAGCAGGAATGAACAAGATTATTATTAAAAAATTGCAGAGGCAACTGAATTTAATTTTCTAGAAAACCTAATTTGGATTTTTATGTTGCCATCAATCTTTCCGGGCCTAAACCCCTTCGATTTTGGTGACAACTCGTCGGACTGCTTTAATAAGCATCGTTGATTCTATAAAAACTGCTTCAAATCTGTTGTCTAGATGACCATGATGGGAAATGGTTATTTGCCTTTTTAAACATTTGCAAATGTGACAAGAACAACCGCATTTGCGTTCTTGATTCGCAGTGGAATGCTGCATATGATACAGGGTCCTCCACTGCTAGATCAGTCGATTTAGAAAACTATTTGGAGGTGTTTTCTTAAATTTCCAGGAGTTTTTCAACTGAAATACATTCAGTTATATAGGAACAACTTCCGTCAGTTTTAAATGGGACACCCTGTATATTATGGCATAATAGGAATCAACGATGAATTCTAGTGCGACTTAATCCAAAACTTCATACGTCTAGCAAGCCTTATTTATGAGATAATTGAGTTTTTTAAAATGTTGGCGTATGCAACGCAAAAAAAAATTTAATATTTCGAGACCCAATTGAATGGAGTCAAAAAATTTCAGGATTTGTCTGAATGAGACCTTCAGCTGTCTATATCACTGAAAACATTTTGGAAAATTCATATAGGGTGTTCAGGAATTTCCAAAATGTTACTCCATTATTCGGTGCCAATTTCTGAACAGCCTGTATGAATTTTGTCAAATTTTTTCAATGATGTAAGAAGCTGAAGGCCTTATTCCATTAAAACCTGAATATTTTTGTGTGGTCTAGCACGGATCTCTAAATATTAATTTTTTTGTGTATTGTTGCATCAGCCAAAAATCTTTTTTGTGCATTTCCGTTTCTGAAAATATAATATCACTAATATCAGGAAAAGCTTATTGCCAATTTTGAGATAGTGACCCCAATAATGTATATTGTTAATGGAATGGCCAGTCCTGTTGATTCATTCATGCCTAATTATTATGGGAAATCGATTTTCTTTGACGTAGACTCATTTAGTGAAATTAAATATATTCAAATATGTAGTGCTAAATTCGTTTTCGTTGTTTTTGGCCAATTATATACCTGCTTCACATTTCGCGAACAAGAAAATTGTTTTCAAAAGCGGTTTTCTATCGTTTCAAACACGAAATCAGTAATTTTGTTGCCAAGTAGCTGTAGTAATATTGTTAGAGAAAATTGATGATTTCTTCAGAGATTCATAGCTTTTTTTGCCTTTATTTTCGATAGGGACAGTTGATGAAACCAAACCCTAGTAATTCCAATATTAATCAACTCTTTTGATTATTTATTTCATAGAATTTACGAAAATAAACAAATTATCCAAATATGATTAATAAATTATCTTGAATACAATTGGGATGGAGATAATGAATTCCATAAATCCAGCTCTTGTAGAAATAAAGAAATGAATAAGGAAATGAAATACACCAAAACACTTTAAACCCTCAAGCATTCCACAAATGTTTTCCGGTGAAAATATTCCACCACTCCCTCGGAAATCGACATTGCACTCTCACGTATACAAGGTGACCCCTAATAACACCCCGTAATCTTAAACAGGATCTCTCAGCACTCGTATTTAACAGTAAACAACCTGAAGACCTTACAAAATGAAAGACTTTGGACGCCTGTGGACCAAATTGTTTGGTGGTACCTACGACGCCGTCAATACCAATTCTGTGTTCAAAAGCTGTTCGAATAGAGACCCGGCAAGCGTGGAAAAGGGTGGTGCGAGAACCTACAGTCGGAAAAGTAAGTAGAAGGGTTAAGTCTGAATGGCAACGAAGATCGATAACTTTTGCCTCTATAACTCCTGAACTATTGGTCTGATAAACTTGGGTCGGATGTCATTTTGTTGGGAATTTAGGTATCTAGATGATACAAGTTTGAGATTTGGTCGCGAGGTAGTTGGGGGAAGGGTAGAGCGCGGAGAGACGATAGAGCGAAAATGTCGCTTGTGGAATTTTCAAAGAGCTGTAACTTGGGTAATAGGCATGTTATCGCAGTGATTTAAGTGTCTTTGGATAGGGTCAGTCAAGATCTATTGACCTATGCAATGATTAATGATATGATGATGATTTTTCTGTGAGAAATTCCAAAGAAGGTGTTCTAAAAACGAAAGAACCTCATTTTTTGGAAGTGGATCACCTTGTATAAGATACTTTCTATGAACACCTGATCCTGAGGAACCCAGCATCCAAATTTCTCAATTATGCAACCTCACATCTTCTAGAATGAAGTTTATTTCGAAACAATGTTTATATTATTCATAAAAAGTCGATTCAACCTTGTCTCAATAATAGCAGTTCTTCGACCTATTATTGGCAATGTTTTCAAGCCTTAAGGTCGTGTAAATGAATTTCGGCAAAGCCGTGACAATGACATACAAATATTACGCGATTGTAACATCTTAAACTCAGTTCAATGATCTCGATTCGATTTATCAATAGGATGTTGATAAGAATATGGTCGAAATATCTCTTTTGTTGATTATTTTTGGGATATTTCTAGTTGGAATTGATCTCTCTATAATTATTTCTTTGACCTAGGTAATTATACAGCGTGTTACGAATTTTGATGGAGTCTTCTTCACTGTGGAATGTAGATTTTTTCGACAACTGATTTGAGAATATTCGAAATGAGAATTTGAGAATTTGTACCCGGTATAATTGGAAATAGGAAGTTGATTAAATATTTTTATTATTTGCGACAAAATCCTTTAAGCGGAAACGCTTGCAAATCTTCGCCAAGTCCTCCATTTTGACACAACAACAAACTGAACGAAGGTGGTTTCCATATAGAACGCTGAACAGGGAAGTACTCTGTCTAGGATTTCAACAAAATGGAAATAAACGACCGTCTGGGTAATCTACATGAGCCCCCTCATCTTCCCGATTTGGTCTTTATAGACCATATTTCATAACTACGTCCTTGACGGTTTTATGCAAATATTTTGTGTGGTATCTGTCTAGTGGTATTTGAGGAATTAATTTATTCTTATTGTTTTCCTCAATTTCAAGCATTCTGGTCGGCAATTTTGCTCTGAATGAATGCAAACGATTGTATTATTACAGTTATAAAATCAGGTGCATGGTCAAGCAAGTGTAATGATTATTCTCATTGTTTACATGAGCTGAAGTGTCTTGCGTAAGTCTGTTATTTTTTTTTTATATGTTTGTCTGCATTGCGGACAAAAACTGGAATTATTCTTCATAAAATATACAAATTGACATTACAAATGAAGAGGGCAGATTCCTTGGATGTCTTCAAGAAAAAAAGTCCCATAAACATGGAACCGCAAACATTTCCTTCTCGAGATACAGGGTGTACTAGGTCTACTAGGAAGTATTCGGACTGAAATTATCTTTCAAATTTTTTTCTCGAAATCAGTAGCAGATACGACAAAACTACAAGAGACCATAAAGTTTCGTATAACAACAAAGCTTCTTTTGACAATTTTTCCAATTAACAGTGGCTCACCAAACAAAAGTTCTGCGGGAAAACAGGGGACAGTGTTCCAGAAAGAATAGCACCCTGTAGTTTTGCAATCGAAATTGGCATGTGCATGGTGTAAACTCTTAACTGTAATATCTATGCTAAATTTCATTTAAATATCTTGTGAAATGTAGATACTATAAGAAGAAAATCGAAAAAAAAACCCCACTTGGACTTCTTTCTTTAAAATAATTCAAGGAATTTCCCTTCTTGTTTGTATCTCCAATTTAGGAACACTCTGTATACTTATACTTGCTCCATCTCAATATGAGACCATTTCCTTCGTGTTGTTCTTTGAAAAGACTCAGAAACCATTGAATTTCATCATAATTTTGTTGAAAATTATTCGAAGTTATAAAAAAAACTGTTGTAGAATCACTAATCAAGGGAATATGATTAAAGAGGTCCAAAACTAGCCAAATAATCTCATAAACATCCGTGTTGCTAATAATATTCTTGAATCATCATCCATATTAAACTAATAATCACCCAAGCTTGAAACTGCATGGTCTACAGTCTGAAGAAGAAGCGGTTTTGCAAACTTAAACAAAACTGGTTGAGATTCCCAACAACTGGCTCTATTCTTCTGGGTATTTCCAGTGACTTTGATAGGTCACCCGACAACGAATCTGTAATAAAAGGCGTAGAGACTGAACCACCAAAGATCAGCGATGTATTGACGTGGGGTCAGGGGAAATTGATGGCTCGAATAGCGGTTAATAACAGCAGGACTTCATCGTACACTCTATACTCTGATTTTTTGCATGCATTCGAATTATAATTTGGTTGAAATGAGACCAAGAATGATTCACAGAAAAAAACATCGATATTTTTGAGTATTCTTTTCATTATTTCGATTTATCTCATTAGGAATTGAAAACTGATGGCGTCTTATACAGGGTGGTTAATTTTTTTATAACAGGACTCTCAGAGTCGATGAAAAAATTGTTTAGAAAAGAGATTTCATATTAATGAAGTCCCATAAAAGTTTGGTTTTGAAGATTGATTTATTCTAAGTCTCAAACTGTATATATTCGAACCAAAATTGGTATACATCATCACAAACTATGGTAGCATATTCACTGATAATACCAAGTACCATGAACTACCAGTGCCGGAGTTATGAGGTTCCAACACCATAAAAGTTGAAATTGAAAAAACCAGAATTTCAAATGAAACATTTCGCGAATAAATTGTAACTCCGCCACTGTTTGCTCTTGGAATCTGGTATTGTCGCCGAATGAGGATGCATACAAGGTGTTTCTGGATACCAAATTTGGTTTAAATATCTCTAGAAGTTGAAGTAAAAATTCAACTTTTTTATTTCAACACCCGGTATATCCAGACGGCAGCATTAGTGAGCATATCATGAAGAATAATTTCTTCTTGAAATATGTTTTCTTCAGATATTCCAAGTCCTGCTACAATAAGATGTGAAAAAATTGTATTTCAATATTTCACTTTATTCTCAATGTTATTTTTTATTTATTTAATTTTTTTTAATAGGGGCCATAAGCTTTGCAGTCCTAGGTATAGCTTCCTTCATCTCAGGACTGATGATCTTCATCATAAACCCCTACGATCGCATCTACAGATATGTAAGTTAAAAACTTCCTTTCGAAATATCAAAAACATTAAAAAACTAACTTTTTATTGCAGAAAATGACTTTCGGGGAGGGTGGTGAAGTTTTTGACCTGTGGAGAGTACCCCCAGTAGACCTATATCTCCGTGTGTTCCTTTGGAACATCACCAATAAAGAGGAGTACATGAATGGCATCGATGACAAGCTGAAGATGCAGGAGGTTGGTCCTTATGTTTACAGGTGAGTGAAAATCTATAGAGACATGACACAATCCGTTCTACAAGAATTGGTTCGGCCCTAGAATGGCACCTTGAGGAACCCCACATTTCCTAAGAGTTCTGGACATTGAATACGTCAATGGGTTAACCAGTTAATGATATTCATTGAATTTTCGATGAAACCAAAAGAATATTCAGTAAAAACATAGTTTATTTCGAAATTTGTCGACTCCAAACGGTAATTTATAGGAATATTATATTTCTTATACCTCTAGATTTAACATGCATGAAATGTATTCAAAAAAACCGCTTCTATAACATTTATCGTTAACATTTACAGCCGAAAATTCGTGTGTGCCTCAATGATTGCTATTTCTTTATGCACATCTCATTTCGAAACTTGTTTTTTCTCATTGAATTAGCCATCTCTGCGTGAATACATTTGGATCAGAAGATCAATTGAGATTCATGGAAATAAAAGAAAAGTCATTGCCCTGATTATCACCCGAATGAATCGACCATTTCAATACTTTTCTTTCAACTTATTAAAACTGATAATGGTTATGTTACTGAATGAACTGTTGAAATATTAATGGAAAAAGTGGAAACAAAAAAGTTAAATAATTGAGTAAACTAACCAAACAGCAATGTTTTCTACAAATAATTCAAGTCATTGTGATCGTTTTCAAACCTTGCTAAATGTTCGAGAAAAGTTTAATTGTTGCTAAACGGTTGAATGACTTAAACAAATAATGGAGCGTTTTTGTTGAGAAATTTTGTGAAAGACCCAATATAAAAGTAGGATGTTATGAAGAAATGGAACAATGAACTAAGATGAAATAAGACGATATGTAAAAGGTTTTCCAATAAGAGGTGTTATTTTGAGATCCAGGACCGTATCCTTTTCATAAAACTTTCCATAACCATCATTTTTATAGCGAATTTTAATAATTTCACTGCCTTATTGAAGCATGTATCGTTCCATTTTTATTAATGGGGTAATTTCTACTTGTCAAATGTCAAAAAATGACAGCATCAAAAGTGACATATACTGAAATAGCGTGCTATTCAAAATAACACCTCTTTTTGGAAAACCCTGTAGTTTCTAATAACATAACCATTATGACTATAGCTATTCTTCCTTTTATCTAAATTCAAGTTATTATATGAAATCAATCAGGATTAAGCTTAAATTCCATTCAAATCGTCCTTGAAATATCCTCCAGGTCATATGTCATCATCTCTATCAATTTAAATCTGCGTTTATGCGTACTAATCAAAGATTCCAAAGTCCGTTTGCATTAATTTTCACTAATTTATTGTTTGTGACTTCCGTCTTTCCAAGATGGTAATTTTAGGGCACATCTGATAATTGCAGACGATTTAAATGGATCGGAACTGCACGCCAGCTTGAAATTTAGAACGACATTGATAAAATAGATATACGGAGCGTCCTAGTTTCAACTTAAATGTGGGATGACATTGATAACAAGTAGAGGATTCTGAATTAAATCGAATCTGTTTATTATTCGTAGTCTTGAAAAGGAAATACTGCCAATCTTTCAGTAATTTTAGTATCGATTTTGCTTGTAGAAGAAATGAGAAAAATAAAAAATTTTCAAATTGGGGATTCCAAATTAAATTTATTGAAATTCAGTGAATCAACACTGAAACTGAGTATCTGATCATTTGTCACCATTGTTGAAGGTGTTTATAGGTTGATTATCTCTTTCAATTATGGAGTCATCTACCTGTTAAGTGAAGGTACTTAAATACTTCAATATAGACGCTGTTGCAAAGCTTCATAACATAAGCGTACTACACTGGTATTGTGTAATGGTAAATCAAACAATGAATGGGCAAAATTTGCATCATAATTCCAAGATGGAATAACGGGACGCTCTCGGCGTAATCTGATGTACAAGGGGCACACAAAAATTTTTAATGGGATAACCACAATTTCCCAAAGAGGATATAAAATAGTTTTCATGATTTGTCAACGTTAAAACGTCAATCAAGAGGATCATTCTCATGATAGTAAAGTTCAGAAAGAATTTAGTTTGGAAATTAGTACAAATATTATATTTCTGAGTAAATCTAATAAAATAATGAATTGAATTTATTTTTAAATCTATTTTCTTTCTTATAGGGAACTGTTGTCACATGACAACGTCACCTTCAATAACAACTTCACGATTTCTGCCATACCAAGCCACCCTCTGGTGTTCGTACCAGAAATGTCTGAAGGAAGATTGGAGAATGACACCATGATCTTGCCTAATATTGCTCTTTTGGTAAGTTTCAATATGATTCAAAAATTCAATTTTTCGTCACCATATCTTCAATTTTTGTGCGAGGAATGGTCTAAATGGAGTAGGTTCGACTCCCTGAAGACGAATTAGGTCAATTTCCATTCTGTCCGATATTTGTTGAACGGAAAACTCGGAATTTTAGGTTTTTAGGGTAGGTTTGGATCTCAAGATCGTCAATAAGCTGAATAAGTATCGCCAAATTACCACTCGACATAACAACAAACTTATTTATGTCCCCAATACCAAGTTAACAATTTCAAGTTCAATTATACAAGAAGTAAGTCCTCACTGTCACTTTCATACTACACAGAGACTTCCATAAAGAAGTATGAGTGTTCTTGTCTCAGCAACTCTCACTTCATTGCCGAAGACAAGGAGCAAGCTCTAGAACGTTCTGAACTTTGAGGTTATGTAACGATTGATGGCGATTGCATACAGAATTTTTTTGTAATTGGAATTGGTAGATTATTGTGAAGGAGATGGAACGTATGAAAATTTGCAGGTAGTTGTTGATTGTTGAGGAATGTTGCAAGAAAAATTGATTAGGTCGATGATGAGTTACAAAAGTTTTATTTTTACTATTTATTCTTTCAGTTTTGGGAGAAATTTAGTAGAATCAAGAAGACTTGAATGAAATTTCTTTTTCAAATTCTGGGTCTCATAAAATTGAGGAATGAAAGTTTTAAGGGTTGTTTTTCTAAACTATGATAAAATCATATGGATATAAATCATACAAATGAATATTCTTTTTGAAAAGGCCCCCAAACATTTCTTTTTACTACTCAAAGTAACGAAGGAATGAAATTTCGTTCCATCTTTTTGTGATGATTACCATAAAATATAATTTCTGGTGAGTTTAGAATGCCACAAAACTCCATTCTACACTGTTTTATGAAACGGAGCTCATTCAGAATGCAAATAATCCAAACAATCAAAATTCCTAAATTTCCCAGATAAAAAACTGCTTTTGCTAATTCCACCGGTTTTCTCACCATATTCTATGTCCTGCACGACTAACAACACCCTGTTATTAAATTTGATATTAAAAAACCGACGTGACCTCCAAAAATCCACGATTTGAAAGAGACTCCGACAGTCGACCAAGCGAGAAACCTATAAATATTCAATAATCGAATACTTCCTAATACATCGTCGTGAAATGAATGAAAATCTTATGGAACATTGAAAACAGCCTAGTGTACCATTTCCACCACGAAAAACGGCGTGAGACCCCGAATTCTAGGATTTAAACGGGAAAACGCTCGGAGACCCCGACAGGCGACCAAGCGCGAAACCTATCGAAATTTTATATTTTTCAGGAATAATCAGTTTTGAATGGATTAAATTCGGCAAAAATACGTCGATAGTCAATATTTGATCTCGAAAATGTTATAAACGCGTTGAGAGCTTGGAAAATAGATAGGTAAAATCACGAAAATTCGTAATTGGAAAACTATCACCAAAATCGGAATATTGGCCAAACTAGTTCATAAAAAAGTGGTTTCCCCAACTCAAAACTAGACCAAATAATGCTTGAACTCCAAAATGCCTTCGATTCAGTGCATGGCTGTTATAAACTGCATTCTGCAATATTGCATTAATTCTATATTGGTCGCTCGTTATATAATTAGATATCCGAATGAAATACCTAGAAAAGAGGTTGTTTGTTCATGATTCATTTATCTCAATCCGATATGTATCCTTTCCGATGAACATACAGGTGATTGAACACAAACAATCCATACAGGACTGTGTTGCATATATTTATAGTCGTCTGTAGAAATTACGATTGGAATATGATTAATTTTAATTGGCGATATGGTGGAATATCGAATATGCAGAGTACATTCTTGTGGTTGAGGGTCATGCTTCAATTGAAGGAAGGATAATCAATTTGGAATAATCGTAACCCTTTCTTTGTAATTCTCTTAGTCCAGACGAAAAAAAAACTATAAAAAGGTGTAGATTGCAAATTTAATCGAAACCTGCAAAATATTCTGGTTGACCTTCAATCCCTGCCAAACTTTCAGCCAATTTGCATATTCAAATCCGTATCAGATTGAAAAAAATCGATAAAACTCATCATAACACTAAGTATTTGGCTGTAAAAAAAATTAAAACAGTTAGTCATCAAAGAAGATTTCGGAGATGAATAAAAAACACCATGTCATTATTAAGAATAGGTGCATGCCTAAGGAGTAGGTGGTATGTGTTTATAAAACGTATTATTCATTCCATTAATTGATTTATTCAGATCCTACAACTTTTTTTTTTGGGAGAGTGCAGGTTCCCAAAATGTTCTTCATTTTGCGAATTCTGTTTTCAAGTTAGCAAAACGACTTACATTCAACCTTCAAAACTAGTTGATTTTAAATAATGTAGTCAGGAAAAATTCAAATCTTTTCCGCGTTAGATAAAAAAATTATTAATAATTATGATGAGAATCATATTGTATCAATATGAATTGATAAATATGTAATTCCCTTATTTCGAATGAAACACCCTGTATATGATCGCTTTATCGAAATCTACATTAAATTTTAGTATAACTATATCTGAAGCATCATATTTCTAGATTCTAGAAGGCATAATTTTCGAGTTATTTAATTTTGTTAATTTTTGGCATATGCAACGCTTCACAAAAAATTCAATACCTCAAGATCCAAGATGGTAAAGTCGAAAATATTTGGGATTCATCTGTTTTTGACCTTTAGCTTCAGATATCAATTGAAACATTTCAAAAAATTGGATACAGGGTGTTCAGAAATTAGAAATGAAATAGAGCAACACAATTTTCGAAATTCACTAATATTTCAACACCCTGTATGGATTTTCAGAAATGTTTTCAGTGATTCCGAAAGCTGGAAGTCTTATTCAGCCATATCCAAAAAATTTTTAATTTCACTCGTTTGAATCTCGAGATATAAATTTTTTTGTGGACCAAAGAATGTCCTAAGCAAATTCCTGATAACTAAAATTCTCATTATTTCAATAATCCGAAGATTGCCTCACATTGATGGGTTAATCCAGTCGGGTGAATAGTTGAGCAAATCAGTTATTGCAAGTCGAATTACGATGACTATAATGACGTAATCGATTACACTCCTCAGTCCTTAAAGTTTTCACTCTATGGTGATTAGTGTTGAAGAAGAAACAAACAATGAAATGTGCAATTATTGCCTGCCGAACATTTGGACCATGACACGTTCTTTTATTTTCTCCATGTTTGCAAACAACCATGACACTGGTCACTAATTGATTTAGACCATAGAATCAGAGGTTCTCTAAAAAATGTCCTCTTTTTTCCAGAGCATATCTCAAGTGGTTTCAGACGAAAATTCCTACTTCACAAGGCTGGGTCTGAACATGCTGATACGTCAAACAGACCAACAGCCTTTGGTGCAAATGACAGCGAGAGAATTCATGTTCAACTACACCAACGCATTGATGAGTCTAGGCAACAACTTTATGCCCAACTGGATAACCTTCGAGAACCTCGGTCTCATCGATAGGGTAAGTTCTAACCTCACTTTAATTCTTACGTCACAGACATAACCTAACCTAACCTAAAATTCTTCAACCTCGCTCCATCCTACCTACAGATGTACGATTTCGACGGAGATTTCGAAACTGTGTACACCGGAGAGGATGACATTAAGAAAGCCGGTCTGATCGACATGTGGAGGGGGTCCACCAAGATACCCCAATGGGAGAATCCTTGCGGTAATGTGAGAGGGGCTTCAGACGGCTCAAAATTCCCTGCTTTCATAGAGCCGGAAGACAAACTGTTATTCTACAGGAAGAGCATGTGCAGGGCCAAACACCTGGTGAGTACGCTCGATAGAGCGCAAATTACGCTACGGTGTTCCTCAAGGGTGCGTCTTTGGGCTCTTCGAATTCTTTTTAAGGCGTTTTTGTATGGGGAATTTTGAGATTTTTTCTTTGAAGGGGTTTATTTAGGGACTAAAACAATATTTCTTGGGCAATATTGAAATTTTGTCATAATTTTGTTTCAGGTCAAAGTGAACGAGACTGTGAAGGACAGTTTCAACTCTTACGTCTACCATTTCGAAGAGGATTCCCCTGAGACAGAGAAATGTTTATGCTACGAAAAGGATAAGTGTTTCCCAAGGGGTCTACTGGACGTCCACGGTTGTTACTACGGTTTTCCTATTGCCCTCAGTTCCCCACATTTCTACAAGAACGATCCTATCTTGAACGCCAAAGTTGAGGGCATGAATCCAGATCCTGCGAAGCACACTACTTACTTCGTCATTGAACCTGTAAGTACCCCATTCGAGAGTTTCCAGGTTCAGCGGGTTTAGCAACGTGAGGCCGAGCCTTGTCATGCTGCAGAATCACTTTATGATGCTTCTGCTCCAAATACACAGCACAACCTTTGGAGCGTGAATATTCGGTGGAGACGAGACTTAGAAGCATGACCGGCACTCCCCATGACTTTCTTTTCTTCGGGTTGCTGCAATATATCCATTTTTGCTTACCCTTCATGATGCGGTTGAAAAAATCTTCCTCGTTAAATGCCATCAACGTCCCTTGGCTTCAATTAATAAAATTGGCCATGATTTAGGTTTATCAAGTTTTCTTACTTAAAACTGACGCAGGTTGGCACTCGTGAAATGTCAAAAAAGTCTCATAGTCGTTGCCAATGCTAATTTCTATTCACTCTTATTAAGGTGGGCGTTCAATGTAGTGTGTTTTTATTTCAAGTTGCATTTGAAATTGAAAATAATTGAGATTTATTTCATTTCAACAGTTCATTTTTTCTCTATCAAAAATAGAAGAAAATAAGCCAATTCATGCCTCTGTTTTATTTTCGAAAGACCCATAAAAATAGTTCAACTTCCAATTAAAAGTGAATCTACAGATAATTTCGTTCAGAAAAACAACTTGAAATATGGAATTGGCAGAGAATGGCCAAATTCAAATTAAGGCGGGAAAAAGTTCCTGCTTTACCCACATATTGGAATATATTGGAATTCTGAACTCCTAGAGTGAACACGTACTGTCGATTGCTCTGTTCTTTATTTTGATATTTCGGTTCATTTGGAGTCTGTGAGCTGTGGTTCTTTCCAGAAGATTAAACTTCCGTAAGTTTTGGTTTGAAACATTATCGTTTTCGCATATTCCAAACCCTCTTGAGTATTTTATCGAATTAGATATTTGATTGTTTACTAATTTCCTGCGACATACATCATTCATACATCTGCAAAATAAACACCGCCCGCGCATATCGCCCCCACCTAGATTAGGTGGGATAACACCGCAGCATCATTAGGACCTCTGTTATCATTTATCATATGATTAGTATTAAACTGGTACTAGAGAGGGGTGTTGCGCTCTCTTTTACACAGGATATTATATTTACGCGCTAGAATCTGCGTGAAAAATCCTTTTGTTTACTCCCTTCCTGTTTCCTCCTATTATTCGAGGCCTTCCACCGCTGTGTCCAAGTCTTTCCTACGGGCCCAGGAAAGTGAAAAGTTGTGTGTAATTGTTCCTCCCAACCTTTGAAATGCCACGTAGCTGTCCATCCTGCTCTAAGGCGATTGTCTCCAATCGCTCAACGTTGTCGTGCGCTAAATGCAGTAAATGCTATCACCCGGAATGCATGAATTACTCTGAGCGCGAGGTGGAATCTCTGAGGGAAAGAAAAGAAAAGTGGGAATGTCCTTCGTGCAACTCGAAGGAACGTTCTCTCAGAAGTGCTAGTAATACTGCACGTCCACAATCCCCGTCTACTATCTCACAGACGTCTACCGACAACGCTTCGAGCCCTTCCATGAACACACAACAGTTCAATATAATTTTGGAAAAGCTCAGTAGTCTGACTAGTTCAATCGAACGAATGGAAAAACGGCACGACGATCTATTGAATACACTTGCGGCTTGCACTACCAAGATTGACGAGCACTCCAAAATAATTTCCAACCAACAGATCGATATCCAGTCCTGCAAAGACGAAATCTCTGACCTTCAACGCACTCAAACACATATGAAGGCTGAAATCGGCTCCATCACAGCAGGTGTTGCCGGCTCCTGCACAGAAGCTGTGCCAGAAATTCTGGAGAGGGTCAAGAAATCGCACAACATTATCATTACTAATGTACCAGAAGGCGGAAGCGATTCCCGTGACCTGGAGATGGTATCACAGATTTTGGACTGCATCAGCAACTCGTCCAGCAAATTAATTACCAAAGTAGTGCGCCTACCTTCGAAAGACAAAACCCGACCACGTTGGACGAGAGTTGTTCTTTCCGACCCTGATAGAGTCAACGCTTTGCTGAAAAATAGGAATTCTCTGTCGGGCCATCCTCAGTTTCGGCAAATTAGGATCCAAGATGACAGAACGAAGAGACAAGTTGACGAATTGAATGCACTCAGAGACGAACTCAAAATAAGACAAGGTTCTGGGGAAAAAGATATAACCATCAAGTATGTACAGGGTGTTCCAAGGATCGTACACACCCAGGCTGTGCATGGCTCTCCAAAAAACTAAACACTCTCACAATATGGCCCTTCATTTACACAAATATTCAATCCCTTTCTGCCAAATTTAATGAATTATTAGTGTATGTTCAACTCAACAAACCATTTTTAGTACTGATTTCGGAATCTTGGCTACGGCCTTCAATAGGAGACAGTGTATTTTCTTTGCCATCATATACGCTATACAGAGACGACAATACAGAATCGGTGGGATACAGAGGAGTGTGCATATATGTCCGAGACGATATTACGGATAACTTCAGGATTGATGTGACGCATGAGGATTGGAGTGGTATCGACAACCTTTTTCTACAAATAAGCAATACCCAATTTTCAATTATGGTCGGCTGTATCTATCGCCCCCGCGCGTGTGCTGCCGACGCCGACCTAGTCAAGTTTCTATCTATGTCCTCTGCATCTCAGAAGAACATTCAAATTGCTGGTGACTTTAATTGTCCCGATCTCAATTGGCCTCTGCTGCATTTACCATCTGAATCATCGCCCTCCTTTCCATATGCCAACTTTCTCTTAAATTCGGGTATGCATCAGTTGGTTAGCGAGCCTACCAGATTTCGCTCTGGCCAGATTCCGTCACTCCTGGATCTGCTTGTAGTTTCCGACGTTAACCTTACCTCGGAGATATCTCACTTACCGCCTTTCGGAAAGTCCGACCACGCAGTGTTGTCTACGGAGCTTCAGCTTGTTTGCTCACCATCTGCTCCTAAACATCTTAGAACCTTAAGGAAGACCAACTATCAGAGACTTTCCTTAAAACTGCTATCATACAGTTGGGCTGATCTCTTGCCCGAATCCGACGACATTGATACGATGTGGTCAATATTCTCAAAAATCCTGGATGAGTCATTATTGGCCTGCTCGGAGGAGATCCATATCAAACAGATTCCCTCAAAACCCTGGATAAACGGTCATTTGCTGGGGATGTTACGACGTAAAAAATCTTTGTGGCAGCGGTATTTGAGGGACAGATCGGCCCAATGCTATGACGCTCATCGGTCATTCTCCAACTTTTTATCCGCTACAATCCAGAAGACTCGATCTGATTATGAGAGAAATCTGACGAAGAAGTGCAACAGAAAGAAATTTTATAAGTATGTTCGATCCAACATGAACTCAAAAGTCAGTGCCCCTATTGTGCGAAATTCATCTGGAGTTGTATGTGCGTCACCAGCCGAGTCAGCGGATGTTCTGGCGAGTCATTTCTCATCATCATTTGTGGATGAACCTCAAGGCCCTGTCCCCTCGATGCACACCACTCGAACAACAGCTTGCATAGATGACATAACCATTACTGGAGACATGGTGGAAAGATATCTTTCCAACTGTAAGGAAGGTTCATCACCCGGTCCTGATGGAATATCCACATCGTTACTTCGACGTTGCGCACGCGCTTTATCGGAGCCCTTGTGCATTATATTCAGAAGATCCCTCTCGTCATCGACTATTCCCAAGCCTTGGTCATCTGCTCTGATAACACCTATCTTCAAGGGGGGGGACAAACTCTCAGCTAGTAATTACCGCCCAATAAGCCTTCTGTCGACAGTTTCCAAAGTACTGGAGAAAATAATCAGCGACCAGGTATTTGAGTTTGCATCAAAAAACAACTTGATTCCCAAAGAGCAGCATGGTTTTCTGCCCAGGCAGTCAACACTCACTAACTTGCTCACTTGCATTGATGACTGGAGTGGGGCATTTGATGCGGGCATTCCAGTGGATGTGGTGTATCTGGACTTCGCGAAGGCCTTTGACAGAGTCCCTCATGGGCGTCTTCTGCATAGATTGGAACACATGGGGGTCCGGGGAAGGCTGCTGGGATGGTTCGGATCCTTTTTGTCGGGAAGGTCATTCCGGGTGCGTGTTGGTGATGGTCTGTCTGCGTCCGCGAAAACTGTCAAAAGTGGTGTCCCTCAGGGCTCGGTACTGGGCCCTCTTCTTTTCATTTTTTATACAGCCGATTTGCCCGCATCAATTGGATCCAAGTGTGCACTCTTCGCTGATGACATGAAGATTTACAACCGCTCAGTTAACTCGCGAATTATTCAGGAGGATCTCGACGCTCTCAGCAGTTGGTGCCAGAAGTGGATGATGCCCCTGAACTTGAGCAAATGCTGTGTTATGCACATAGCAAAGAACAACCCCCGGGCTACTTATTACATTGATGGTGTGAAACTTGGCACAGTGACTCGCCACTTGGATCTGGGTGTGGTTGTAACGGAGGACTTGAGCTGGTCGGACCACATCGCGTCAGTCACAAAAAAAGCGAGACAGATGATCTACCTCTTCGGCAAATCATTCCGCAACACGGATGTTATCTCTTGGGGCATGATTTATAAAACTTATATTCGGCCGATAATGGAGTACGCTGGTCCGGCTTGGTGGACTTCATTGCGAGGCGAGGTGGATGGGTTGGAGTCCGTGCAGAGATGGAGCACCAGAATTCCCTACGGTGTTAGAAGACCCGATTATGCAGCAAGGTTGAAAGTGCTCGATATTCCCACGTTCGAACAACGACGTGCGAGAGGCGACTTGATATTCACCTACAGAGCAGTCCATGGTCACTTTGGTCCGGATATTACGAACATGTACCGTATGAACACGAACAATTTACGGGGCCATGCATTTAAGCTCGCTAGGGAAAAATTCAGGACGACCCAGAGGCAAATGTTTTTGTCAAACCGAGTGTTCAACGTTTGGAACTCCTTGCCTGAAACCGTCGTTGAATCATCTTCAGTGAATGCATTCAAGAACAACTTTGACAGATGGGTGACCTTATCGTGATGATGGTGTTTCAGTGAATTGATTTTTTTTTTCTTTTTTTGCTGTTTTCAACCATATGTATTAAGTTAATCTCTAGGAGTTCAATTTAAGTTTATTTTTTATGTGAGTTTATAGGTGTATTCCTCTACTCTTATTTGAATAAATAATAATAATAATAATAAATAATATTCACTAATTTTATAGTTCAGCGAGTTTCGGATAGAGAGCGCCATTGTACATTTCATTCATAGAGAGATATTCATAGAACGTATAGAGATAATGTAAGTTCTATGGAGATATTCCATAAAATGCACGGTGCCGCCTCTATCGGATGAGTTTTCCTACTCGCTCTGAACGACGACCTTAACTTTGTAAATGAAGTAGTTCTCTCAAGGTAACTGTGACACAGGTTTCGTAGAACTACTATACAGGGTCTTTCACGAGGAACCTCACCCATATTTATACGGGAAACTACTGAACGTATTTTCATGAAATTCAGCACTCATAAGTATTTCACGATGCTGATGAAATCTAAAATATTTTCAAGGCATGAGCACCTCCGGTTTTTCCGGAAATGACGTCAACTTCCGTTTTTCAAATTAGAACACCAATTTTTCTATTGCAGAAATAGATTCCTTAGAAAATTTCAAGTTATTCTGATGTAACATTTTTCAGTTTTGGTTGGAAAATTCTCTCTGAGCGGAAAAATTCGAAAAAAAAATCGAAAATAGAGCTCCGCTGAAACAAGAATAACTTCGAGGTTTTTGGATGGAAAATTTTCATTTTTGGGATTTTTCAAGATGTAAGATTGATGTATCCACTTTGAAAATCGAAATCGCGATTCATGATACAGGGGGGGAAAATCGCTTTCAAAGTTAGGGATGACAAAATCGTGAAAAATCAATTTTTTCAAATTAGAACCCCATTTTTTTATGGCAGATATTGAATCTACGTTAAAAAATAATGTGAGTGTATGCATCACACCCTTGCCCTAGAATGGATATTTTCTGAGTTAATATCCACTGAAATGTGTCAGAATGTCATTGCCAACCAGAATACATAATAAAAGTGAATGGAGTAAATGTCTTAGCTTCGTTCATGACGTTTTGGATATGTCAAAATCGACAGGCACTTGCTGCTGGAGCCATCTATTGACAAACAGCGGAACTTAGATGCAAACCATTGACGATGTATCTTATTTTTCAGAGATCTGGTGTGCCTGTCGACTTGAGGGCAAATTTCCAAATCAACATGGCTCTTAGAGACATATCCAGCATAGCTCACGTTGAAAAATTCTCCGATATGGTGTTGCCACTCTTATGGGCAGAATTTGTAAGTACCTTCCGAAAAAAAAACTTGTAACAAGTTAAAAATTGTACTATCTTGGTCACCTCAACATCTCATTCACTTGCAGAGATTGTATGGTCTAACAGATGGCCTCAGGCAACGACTACAGCTGTACCTCCACGTTCTACCAGTCGCCACTGACGTCTTGATGTACACCTTCGGAATAGGAGGTCTCCTCCTCCTCATCTTCTCCATCTTCCGTCTTACCAAACTCCAGAACAACATCGACAGAAGACAGGCCCCTTGGACCACAAACGCTCCCCACTACATCAAAAACACGATCTCCAGTTACAGGAACGAAAAAGAGCGATCAGGTCCCACGGACGAAGAACTGGAGACCTACTACACCAGTGTGATAGTACCTTTAACCCAAGAACTTGAAGAAACCGGAGAACTCAACCGATCCAGTGCCACAGCCTGAACGCTAGATCGAGGTTGATATATTTCTGTGATTCCTAGTGTACTCGGTGTAGCGTAGGGAAGTCTGGATGTATCGACGGTCAAGCCCGACCAAAGTGAAGCGTTGGTTCCTATCCCGATCAGAACTGGTAGGTTTGGAGGTGGAAAACCAGACTGATTGATATTATTTATTATTGCCTATTGTATAGTTTATACTTCGCTTGTTTTTCGGAAGTTTAGATTACGAATCAGTTTGTAGAGTTAACATTTTACTACGATTAAAGAGGAGGGAGACAGTCAGATAAATCTCCACGATTATTGAACGGTTCAGTAATAGCTTGCCTATCTGTGATGGTGAAATGTTGATTTCTTGGGTGGTCGATCAGATCAAGCAATTTGCCCAGTAGTTTTGTTTTAAAAACAGGAAATGTAAGATTGCTCAACGTCTGATGATGTGTGATATTATTTTTTTAATCAACAAGTTTTGATGTTGATTTATTCTAGTTGTAAGATCTAGAGCAATACTTGGTGCATTGATCCGTTTCTTATATTATTATCTTTTTTTTTAGTTGTAGAACTGCACATGGTGACTGCTTTTTTATTTATTTTAGAATTGTGTACACACTGATCAGTATTTTGCGATTTGTAATAGATTTGTCATAAGTAATCACAACAATATACTTAAAAAAAGGAAAAAAATGAAACAAAAAAAAAGGAAAATGAAAAATAAAAAAAATGTAACTAGATCTATTCCTTTTTGCAGATTATTGTGTCTTGTGTGATTGTTTTTATTATATTTTCCCAGGTAAATTTATTTCAATGAAAAATAAAAATGCACAGTTGTAATAATATTGAAAATCGAAAAATGTACCGGGTACTGTACAAGAAATGAATGTGGAAAAATAAACCTATTTTCTTAACCAAACATTACTTTTATTCATATCCAAATAAACAAGATGTATACACTCATATGACTCATATTTCGAGAAATATAAGTGTAGCAATCAATATTGAAGACATCTTTTTTTTTATTTATAAAAAGTCTTCTGAAAGTGTAATATATTTGAGAATAGCACCAGAAGAATGCGATTATTAGACAGTCCAACGACCTTTCGAATATTTTTTGAGGTTAGTGCTGGTGGTCACACAGTGGGAATTTAGCTTTGTTCATGTAGACCTTGCAACCGTTTATTGGCTTGAAAAATTGTTTTATGTGGAAATTTTTTCGATATTTCTAGTCGTTCCTACTCTGAGGAATATTAGACCAGTGAAAATTATTTAAATTAAGTACATTTTTGATAAAAAATGCCATAAATGTGTGCCAAAGTTGGATGTCCAAGTCGTTCAAATTGAGAGGATTTTCTGGAATATTTTGGAACACCCAGTGTGTTTAACTTGGTGTATTATCCACATATCGAGTGACCAGGAAACGAGGGGAAATTTGGTCAGCAGTCATCAAGACCTCACAAAATCGAAGAAAAGAGACTGAAGTGAACATTTCTTCGTAGTCACTGAAATAAGCAGTATTCAGTACATGTTTAATGTACAACTGATGAATATTTGAATTTTTTATCACGTAAAAGAATAAAGAAGTAACAGGTTGCAGTGCTCTGATAAATATTCCTTCTCGAATACTTTCTCTGCAATCGTCCAATACTAAAAGTTGTGATCATATGAATGGATAAAATCTCCTTCGTCAGTGTTCTTTCAGGATATAACAGAGCAATAAAACTCACTGGCTCACTCATAAACTGCATAAAATAATAAACTTCCTCTTATTTCAGCTTATCAGCGACCTGCACATTATTGTGATCGAAAATACCTGCATAAATCGATATGAATAGGTATCGAACAATTTCCTGGCCAGCTGGTCCGCCTGATTCAAATCCTGTAGATTATTTTTCCGAAAAGAAGAAGAAAAAAAAACAAAAAAGAAAAAGAATTCAAAACTTACCTTGTTTGAGCCAAAAATTGTATCATTTTCTCGATTTTAAAAAGTTTAAGACTAAAACTTTCAAGATTTCACTCCTACCTAAATAAAAACATGAAGAAAAGGTGGAATAAAACTTTGTTTCATTGATTTCGTGTTTTATTTCTCATTTAAGTACATTTACAATTTACAGACAAAGTGAATGGAAAAAATTGAAACAAGTGAATTTAATCATGAAATCTCGAAGATCTGTTCGAAGTTTGTGCAAATATATATATAAATCTCATAAAGAATGGAATGTAAACATAACAATTACTGGATAAAAGTCAAAAACAGAATTTCCTAAACAAGCTCTCATCAGACCCTAAAATATTTACCCTGCTCTGTTTGACTCTCAATCTTACATCACAGATTAGCAATGTGCTTATACTCGAATTAAAACCTATTAAATACCGCTAAATATAAGAATTAATACTTTGGAAACAAAATCCTAGGAGGAAAACTTATTCTGTCATAATTAAGATTCTCGAAAACTATTTCAATCTAATACGATAAAGATCTGCTTAAAACTCAAAAAATGAGCAAAATTCATATAATATACCTCTGTAAATATCTCATTTCAATAAATTAATCAATATACTCGGTTAAAATAAAATTATTGTAAAGATCTACAAATAAACGATCAACGATAACAACTATACAAAAATAAATTTATACATATACACAATACGCGATAGATACAAGACAACAATTCACTCCAACCTAAATTTACGGTTTCGATATCGCTATTTCAGGGTCCACCTTTTGCTATCTGTCCGCGAAGTTGTTTTTTTCCATTTCGTCGATCATTTGTGTCAGTCTTTGCCTCGTCTTTTTGTTGTTTTGGCAAACGCAAGAAATGAGACCGTGGAAATGCTTCGTCGAGTACTCCTGCACGAAAATAAAATTCGTAAACATCGCAGCTAACACAAAAACCGATATCAAAACAAACAGATAAAAAAAAAACCAAAAACACCACATTTTTCGAAATAATATTCAACACTTACATTATGTTCCTTTATCCAGTTCTCCAGTTCGTGTTCCGGAAGATAATAAGCCTTCACGTAGTTCTCCACGTAAGCCTTGTGTGGAACGGGCCTCAGCCCCGCCATTTTCTCAAACTTGGACAGGAACTGCGTAAAATCCAACTGCATCAAAGCCCTCCCACCGTTGGAGCATTTTTTCGCCTCAGCAAACCTTAAATTTGGCATTATTCACAAGCGTTCCGACACATGAGTAACGAATGACCACTAACGCCCTCTCTCGTTAAGCCTCTTAACCGATAACGAAACTTACCCTTGGACTAAAGTATGGGTGATGATATGCGCCACGTTCTCCCAAAGAGATCTGTACACGCTACCAGGTATGGGAACCCTCAAGGCTATCTTCTCGATTCTCAAAGTAAAGATTTGAACCTCCTACGATTAAAAAAATGAGAATCCCATTTCGAGACCGTTTTCTGAACTCACCCTCAACAAAATATCAACGTAATTATTGTGCTGGGACATAACATCTTTGACTTCCCAGTTAATTCTCGACATCATTATCAAAATTTGTCTGAGGTCGAAGGCTTGGGAACACACAGCCATATAAACCGGTTTTCTAAGATCCACAGCGCATGAAACGTCCTAAAATAATCATTTCCACGAAATATTACCTCCAATAAATCCAATTGAACACCCTCCATTCAAAATAATGACTCAGGCCAAAAAAATTGCAAGTTCAACCACTTCCATCCAACTCTATGGCCGTCCTTGCCAATCCACCTAACCTCAAATTTTTCCGAACGTGTTTATGTTTACACGTTTCGAAACTTTCAAACAGTTCGAATTTTAGATCAAAAATGGAAGAAACGGTAAAAGTGGGCGACTACGTCATAGTTCAAAGGCAAAATTACACCAAATTACACAAATTAAAAGCGCACGGAACGATGCAGCTGGGTACTTTCATCATAGAGATGGATAACATAGTAGGCGAGAAATTTTTCGATACTTTTCAAATAAAAAACGTTCCGAACACGAAGAGGAACTACACGTTGGAGAAAATCGAGGATTTATCGTTGATAAACTCGAATTTAACGGTCGAACAGTCCGGGAACGACAACAGGAACATCAAGGCTGACGACAACAACCAGGTAATGTCTAGTGAAGAAATTAATAAACTGAAGGACGAAGAACTTTCCTCGAATAACATAGTGGAGAAACTCATCTCCAACTCGAAGACTTTCAACGAAAAAACCGAATTCAGCCAGGAGAAATACATAAAGAAGAAAGCGAAGAAATATTTCGAATACGTTGAGATTCGAAGACCCAGCGTAAGACTCTTGGCTCAGATGTTTTACAGACAGGACCCCGCCAAAATTCTAGGAATACGAATAGACGACCTGTCCCAGATTTTAACCTACTCCAACATCCAGTCCGAAGGTACCCATATTTTATACGACAGTGGAACTTCTGGACTCATGTCGGCAGCTTTGATGGATTCTATTGGTGCTGGGACCACCGGAAAATTAATACACATGCATCCGGGGAACGAATGCCAAAAAGTGGCCTTTTTGGCTATGGAATATCCGGACGAACAAACCAAAAGATGCATCAACGTTAATTTGTATTCGGTACTCCGACATTACCATCAAGGCAAAACCGAGCAAGTTGAAGACGCCGAGATGAAGGACGTGAACGAAACTGATAAAATGGAGACTGAAGCAACTTCGGAACCGGATCCAAAACGTATAAAACTGTACAAACCGAACTGGAAGATCGATAACGAAGAAGCGTGCCAGTTGTTGAGACAAGGAGTTCATTCTGTGATAATAACTGCGAAAGAACATCCTGTGAATATTGTGGACGCTTTAGATCAGTTCCTTTTACCGAGCAGGAACTTGGTGGTGTTTTCGACGATGCGGGAACCTCTACAAGAACTTTATTTCCATTTGAAGAGTAAAAACTTTTTGGCTGTTAGGTTAACCACTAATTTTATGAGAAATTATCAAGTTTTACCTGAAAGGACGCATCCGGAAGTCAATATGACTCACGGTGGGTATTTATTGACTGCCGTTAAGATTGCAAATTGAGAAACGACGAATAATTGGACTTTTTGAAAGTGTGAGTGAATTTTATGGAAGTGATTCGATTTTTACCTCTGTTGCGACATGTTTTGGAGATATTTAATGATGTGAATATATTATTGATAATATATAATGCCAACAAACGTTTAAAACTGTTTTTATTCGATTCTAACCCAACCGAACATTAATCACTAACCTGTTGGAAAAACTGGTCCAGCATGAACTTGTTGGACTGCGGAATGAGGTACTCCATGAATTCCTGAAGCGCCCGATACTGAGTGGCGAGGTAAACCAAACTTTCCACTGCTACAATCCGTTCGGACAACCCGTGCAGTAGTTCGGACTTTGTCAGGTCCACCATGGGGGAAAGGTAGGGACGTAGGACCCTGTAGTCTTCTATACCTGTCTCGTTTTGGGCGTGTAGGATCATATTGTCGGAAATTTTTTTTAAAGTCGTGTGAAGCTGAGTCGTGTACAGAGAATTGCTAGAGACCGTCTAGAAATCGAGAAAGACGGGTTTAACGCTGAGTTACGCTTGAAAAAGGTCCACCGTAACGTTTATTTCAGAGGAAAACATTGAAATTAACAAAATTAAGATGAGAAAATGCTGCAAAGCAAGAAATAATTTAGAAATTAAAGAAAATCTTGATCGTGTAAATCTTCAGAAACTAACAAATTAATACTTGAATAAAACACATAATTAAGCAATATTTCGAATCTTTCAAACATTCAAAACCAAATTTTTCACTTCCCTAAAGGAAAACCGGATATTTCTTAAAAAAAAATATGGGATTTCAGACTTTTTTTCACGATTAAGCTCTGGAGGTTCAGCTTACCAGATCTGAAGCGAAGAAGGAATGTACAGCGTACAGGTAATAGTAGAACAGTTCGTTCATGCACATAATGATCTTGTAAGAGATAGGACGAAGCAACCTGGACATCTGCAGATATTTACCCATTTGTCTTAGCACCGACAGCGTCGTGTTCGTCAATATGGGGGCCCTGTGTGAGTGTTTGTCCTTTTTTTCCTTCGGTGTATTTCTGCAGATAAATATTCGATCACATTCTGCCTATTTCACTGATGAAGATCATTCAAATCTCATTCTTGTCCGTGGAAAATGTAAACGAAGTGTGAATAGAACGATTTGACTCTATATTGAGAGATTTCGCGAGAATTACGGTTGATAAGACGTTATTTATTTGTTTTTAGGAATAGAATCATAATTCTATACAAAACAATTCGGGAAATAGGGAAGTTTTTGATGAAAACTCGAATCGAACTTCGACGTGTTTTTGCGAACACCCTGTAGATTTTTAAGGTCAAAATAGGAGTTCATAACGTACAACAAGGCTTCAATAACAGTTCCTGAAAATTTCGTCCTTCTATCCTTAAAATTCGTTGAGTAATACAAAAATATGCGAATTCATTAAGCACGCCATTTGAAAAAAACGAAGTTAGTAGCTACTTCCGGTACAACCGGAAGTGACAAAAAATAGGTTAGATTTTCTCGACGTCCCCCATAACACACCGCAAACGAATTTAATGAAAATATTCTGAGTAGTTCTCCGTATAATTGAGGTTAAGAAAGAACTCTTCCTGTGAGCCACATAAATAAGACAATCCAACGACCTGTCAAATATTTTTTGAGGTGAGTGCTGGAGGACAAACAATGCACGAACAGTGTTACCAACACAAAGACACTAACCCCCCAAAAAACACCCTTACACACGATTTTTTCACTCACTTTAGATTCTCCTCCTCAGAATCTCTCCTGATCTCCTCGGATTCGTCTTCGCTCTCTTCGGAAAAGTAACCGCTGGCGTCGTTTTCGTCCGCCAGTATATCCTCGTCGATCACGGTCTCGTCCAGGCCCGAATCGAACGGGGTACCGTGGTCGCTGTGACGCACGAAGTAGTTTCCATAGATGCTGCTGCCATCTTGCGAGTGGGTGGAGGAACAGCAGTCGTTCGAACCGGCCGAGGGAGGTATCACTATCTGGGCGGTGAGCTGGGACCGGAATTTAAAGTTTTTGAGGAGGGAGCGGAGAGGTTTGAATTCCTGGAGGAGTAAAAATTTCGAACCGTAACAAAAGGTTTAAATTTTTCTTTGTATTATAAAAGTGGACTTGCCTGGAGTTTGAGGACGGTGAAAGAAGATTTTACGGGACACAATTCCCACATTTCGTTCTCGAAAAATATCCTCAATTCGTCCAATCTGGCGGAGTGGTAGTTCTTGAAATAATTGATGCTCTGCTTCCTTATAGACTCCAACAACTCCTCGGATTTGCTCATGCAAAATTCGTCTCCTACCTGTATCAACCTTAGAAAAAAATTGCAGTGACAACCAACAACCTATCAACTCTTATTTCAAACACTTAAAGAATAATTACCATCTAACAACATTGTTGTAGATTATGAAGTCTAAAGAATGTTTTAAAGGAAAATTTAATTCGAAATAACTTTCAGTTTCTTTGATAACGCATTTAGAAGTTGGCATTTTTACTAGTGTGACACCGAACAACCTATCAACTCATATTTCGACTACTTAGTGAGTAATTTCCATCTCACGCAGTATCTTGTTGTAGAGTATGAAGACTGAAGAATGTTTTAAAGAAAAATTCAATTCGAAATAACTTTCAGTTTCTTCGATAACGAATTTAGAAGTTGACATTTTGCTAAATGAACGATTTTACTAGTTTGACACGCAGCAACCTATTGACGCTTATTTTGACCACTTAATAAATAATTTTGATCACATGCGGTATATTGTTAAAAAGTATATAGAGTAAGGAATGTTTTAAAGAAAAATGTGAATCAAAATAACTTTAAGTTTTTTCAATAATGAGTTCAAATGAACATTTTTACTAGTGTGACACCGAACAACCTATCAACTCTTATTTTGACCACTTAATGAATAATTTCCAGCTCACGCAGTATATTGTTAAAAAGAATGTTAACTGAAGAATGTTTGAAAGAAAAATTTAATTCAAAATAGCGTTTAGTTTTTTCGAAAACCAATTTGGAAGTTGACATTTTTCTAAATGAATATTCTCTCTAGTTTGAGATCATTTTCTCACTGAATTGAAAAAATTACAGAAAATACGCTAGAAACACCAAATCTGACGAATTTAAAACCTCTCTTACCTGTGTATCACGCTCAAGACTTGCACGAACTGGTCGAACTTGTATCTACCGAGGTCAACGTTGAGTAACAAACTAGACACTTTTCTCTGCACGTCGTCCCAAATTTTTATCAGGTTATGTTCCAATTTCTCCCTTTCTAGTTTCTGTTCGGGTTCCGGACTGTTACCTTCGCTCCTATAGTCGTAGGCTTGATTGTTGTACCAACCGATGAGCTGGTGATAACTTAGAACAATTTTGAAGAGGACCTTGCACAGATCTACCAAGCAGGGTATAAAAAGGTCTTGGGGTACCGACTGCGTAAGAAAATTAAGATAATCGAGAATATCTTGAAGTGAACGTTTCACTAACCTGACACAAAGTCTTGTAAGGATTCTTCCCGGTATTATCGCTGGATATAAGTACATCAGGACTGCTAACGTAAGACTGCACGATGTTAAACGATTGGTTGTATATGGCAGTTATATAGTGAACATGCAAATTATCGATAACAGAAGATTGAGATTTGTCCAACAGCTTAAAAGCTTCCTGTAGCTTGGAAAAATCATCCCCGTTGAAATGAAGGCATGTCTAAGGAAAAGCCGTAGTAAATAAAGATAACTTTTCGAGTTTCATTCACTTACTTGAGCTAAAGCTTTATCAAGTTGACTATCAGTATTTTCAATAGTTTCCTGCAATTTGTAGGTTAAAGCAGCCACACAGGTGAAGTGTCTATATTTATAGGCTATTTTTTGGCATCTCTGCAGTTCTAAGATTGCTCCCACATAATCTCCTTCATTAAGTAGCACTTGGAGTCTTTTATCAAAGTTATACTGAAAAAAACTTGTTTATCAATCACCAACAACTAATAGTTTAACACTCACCAAGTTTTTAATCATCTTCAGATTATTGAGTAAATTCTGGGCCAGCTTTCGTTTCCTATAATTCGCCATAACCAAAAGAGACTCCTGATATTCCCTTTTAACTATGTTCAACTCAGTTCTACTTCTCTTACACAGATCTAAAGTGTCTTTAACCTTATCTAATACTTCCAGTACGTGCTGGAACTCCTCATTGCACGAATTTTGATGTTCAAGTATTAATTGAAGGACTTTCTTGGAAACTACTTGATGTTGTTGTTTCAATGTTTTGAAATCTCTTAAAATTTGATCACCTTCTAAAAAATCTGGTAATTTCTGCAAGAATGTCAATGAATGAAGGGGAAAGGATAATTATTTCAGTCTTACTCCTAGTTCGAATCTACAAATATCATAATTTTCATCTAGAGAAAAATATGCTGCTTCGATACTCTCTAAAATGTCTTGATCTGCTGGCCTGTTGGCCTCCGATACTGTTTTACTATTGATAGATAGTGTGGAAGCTTCGTTGAAGTGGTAATTTGCATCGGAAAATCCCATAGACGGTATTTTAGGGGCCTAAAACATATGTTTTCCACGGAAAGTGACGTCTGGAAAATTGTTAACCTTAATCAGTCATTAATATCATACCTGCTTATTGATAAGGCCCAAAATTTTATTCTTCAACTCCTCCATTTTGAATAATTTCAAATAATTACACTAACTGATTATATACATAGCTTTGTTTAGAGGAATTAATTAAGGATGTTTTCAATTCTTTATAAATATTTTTCTCAAAACGATAACATCAATCAGCTGTCATCGTTCAAAATGGGTACATTCCGAAAACAGATGCATTATCAAAAAAATGATACCAAGATCATTTTATGATTATGATCAATTCCTTTACGATTAATAGAAACCTTGGAGTTGGAAAAAGTAGGATATAATTGGATTTTCATGGGGTTTTTCCTGATTTTTCGCGGTGAAAACTGAAATTGGACCCCTCCCAGTCTTCCTGAAAATTAGTTCAGCTACCGCACACAGATGGGGGTTGCACCGCAAAGTTCCGAATGTGAGAAGCTGAAGCAAAATGGCTGTCGCAAATCGATAACCCTGTACTGTCGAAGTGCATAATTTTTATTTGGAATATATAGGAAATAAACACTAAAAGCAAATTAATCAAATCTAAAAAGTACAAGATTCGAACGTGTTGGTTTAAGCTGTGTGTTTTGGACGTAGATGTGGCATTTTGTGTGTTTTCAGTGAATATTACCATAAAGTGTTTTTATTGTCTTGGAAATATCATTGGTGGTGAGTAATTCACATGTTTTTCTGCACTGCTCGCATGTTTTTCATGGGCTTCTAAATGGGGGGGTCTTAAAGTTGAAATTGAAGGGAAGATTTGGGTAATTTTCAATGGGATTCTTGTAATTCATGCAATTCTTAATTGATAGTGTAACTGACAGTAGTTAATTGTTATGTATACAACTTATACCTGGTGGGGGGTAAAAGATATGAGGCTATTGTGAAAAGCTAATTTGTCAAGTAATCTCGGATAACTGTACTTTTTATTTTTAACGACCCATTGAAAGGATTCATTTGATCTTTCCGAACGAACCATATACCTGCCAAAATCAAGTCACCATGTATCTTATCGCGACAGGCTGTTGGTTTTCACAGAGTGGGCCCTGATTTCCGACTTATTATTTTAGAATGATGAATCTATTTTGTAAACATTTGTTTTGATATTATGCAAATAAATAGAATGTTAATAAATTTGAATGGTGTGATTATCCTAATGGTGTGTAAATTATATCGATTGTTTGGGTATTGAGCTCAAATTGCGTAATGAGAATTCAATTAATTGATCTGGATTCTTGTTTTTCTATGATCTTTGTTTTTCTATAGTTTCTATTTTTTTTATGGTATGAAACGGAATAGGTGAGTTTATCTCTTTTGTTTTTGCCAGAATTCCAACTTCTTTGAAGCTGCAATGAATTATTGAGTGAATTTATGTTGATTGGATAGAGTGAGTATGGCATTTGGATAATTTGAAAGACGAATTCAGAGTCTAATTTATTACGGTTGATGTTGAACGGATGATCAAGGATTCATTCAATTAACGTTTGCAATGCCTGATTTATTTGGCAATTTAACTGAAAGAATTAGACATCACGTAGGCTACGCATTTCGCGTTACTCAAGTAGTCTTGTCGCTCTCTAATTGGATTTGTGCTGTTTATTTTCTATCCCGACTGAAATTTTATTCGGTAATTAGGTTCGTTACAGATTAACGCCTATTTTACGTTTTTTGGAATGTTGTAGGAAGTTCCAAACCGGGATGTTCCAAGAACTTCCTTTATTGTTTATCGTGGACACCTGCTGTTTTCTGAAGGTATCTGGAGGATAAGCATTCAAGATGTTCAGTAAATTGGAAGGTATTGCAAGATGGTTCAGTAGTATGTGCTTTTGTGTCTTTTTTCGAACAAAACAGGTATTTTTAGCGAAATTATGATCACAAAGTTCGATAAAGCTCTGTGTGTGTTTTTCGCATAGAGATAGATGAAGTGATATTTCTATGGTCACATGTCAAAATTATTCGAAAATTCGTATCTGCTCAAACAGTACGTGCTTTAAAGTTTATTTTTACCGAATAAATGGGTATTTTATGGAAAATTCTGTCGGTATCGCGGGAATTCGAACGTTATCTAGGTATGTTTATATTATATTGCATTTTGGAAACGCACGTAGTCACAGAATAAGTATCAATCTTCTATGACGACTTATTTCCGGATACGGATTTCGTTAATTGCAGCGTTTGTCCACCAGAGGTCGAAAGTTGAGATAACTTCCAGTGATTCGAAGTGTATTGGGCAATAAATTATAACAAATTGAGAATGTATCAATTTCGGAATTGATGGGAGTTAATTGGAATATTGAAGAGAATTCGGTAGTAGCGACCCGTGGGAGTCAATTCTGGTTCAGGTAAAGATTACACGAATTTTTGAGTGGTTACAATTTCAATTTATAAGGAAACTTGGTCGCAGTATTCTTAGATTTATTGTTTTCTATGACGAATTATTTCGTATTTTCATATTTTCGAATATTTCGAAATGTTTTCGGCATTCAATGCAGTTTACGGCGGTATAAATAGCAAAAAGGGTCTTAATACGGGGGTGTGCCATAAAATATGTTCGGTGCTAATTGCAAGTGATAGTATTCACGTTCAGGTAGAAGTGACGCCTTTTTATTCAAATTCTATGACAATGGAGGCTTTGAAAATGGGAAAGCCAAGAACTTATCAATTTGTCCGATGGTTTTGGGTACGTTGTTTGTTGGTACACTTCAGACAGGTAACTTGAGAGATCAGGGTTGAACTTGGATTAACAATCTGTGTCCGTTTCAAATTGAATGTTTCTGTTGTAAGTCCAAGTCATTTTCGAACGCCAGTAATGGCGTGTAATCATCGACGAAGTACCACTTGTGTAATTACGAGTCTCGGTGTAAACGTCGAAAATGATAATTTGCCCATTCATTCAATACTTATTACATTTTCTATGGGACTTCCTAATGAGTTTTTTATCGGTCAGAACGTTAAATTTGCAGTAAACACGTATACGATCTACTCGAGCTGCTTTTTACGAGTGGGTTGGCCGTATTGAAACTAAAAATGGCGAAAGACTCCTACTTTTACGCTTGGTATCGAAGTGAAGTGGAAAAAAGGTTATTTCGGGGGGGTTTTCTTCTTTATACGTCACCGGAACGGTATTTAATGGAGAAATGTCCCATTGAATAGATTTTAGAATTTTGTTATTTGAAGAGCCGGCTATTTCGGGAGATGTCACTTTTGAAGCTGTCATTTTTGACATTTGACAAGTTGAAACTACGCCATTAATAAAAATGGAACGATACACAGAACACCCGAGAATATTGCTACTGTAGCCGACAGTGTTGAAGAAAACCCAGGTTTGTCCATTCCTCGTCGTTTTTTGGAATCAGGCATTCCACAAACGTCATTACGCCGTTTTTTCATGAAGATTTGGGTCTTATGGCTTATTAAGTTCAGTGAATACAAGAACTCAAGCCGGACGATTATCAACAACTTCGTGTTTGCTGATTGGATCCTTGAAATGCATGAAAATGATCCGGAATTCAATCGAAAAATCATCTTGAGTGATGAGGCCCATTTCCACCTCTGTGGATTCGTCAACAAGCAGAATTGTCGCTTCTGGTGTTCGAAAAACCCAAGAGTTATTGTTGAAAAGCCTCTCTATCCTCAACGTGTGACTGTTTGGTGCGGTTTATGGTCAGGCGGGGGTCATTGGACCTTATTTTTTCGAGAATGAGGCTGGAGCAACAGATACGGTAAATGGTGCGCTATCGAGAGAGGATTAATGATTTTTATGGCCGGTATTGGATAGTTTTGATCTAGACAACGTTTACTTTCAACAAGACGGCGCTACGTGCCACACAAGTAACGAAACCAGTGATCTTTCAAGCAGGGAAATTGTTTCACGCGGCGGTTTCATCTTCAATACTTCAACCTGCCATATCTTTTGATGTACTCGTTGTAACTGTATGATGTGAAGGACAATTTCGTTCTAAATTAAATACTGGGGATAAATAACGTATTAAGTTGGATGAGGATCAATCTCCAATTCATAAAAACACACTCCCAAATAGTGCATAATTTTGGAAAACATCTGATTACCCTAAACAGGTAATAGCAAGTCAATCTTGAGAGATAGATATATGCTATCGCGGACTTTTTTGTAGAACTATTCAAGAGGTACATTTCCGTCATAAATTGTATGCACGTAAGTCTTACGGTTTTTGCAGCGCACGTGAAAATAGCTGATTATGATTATTTTGTAATTATTGAAGTTATAGTAGGTATCCTTAAATTGTTCGGGTGAAAAGTATAGCCTATGTCACTCAGGGATAATGTAGCTTTCTAATGGTGAAAGAATTTCTGAAATCGGTCCAGTAGTTTTCGAGCCTATTCGTATCAAACACACAAAAATACAAATCTTTCCTCTTTATAATATTAGTATATATAAACATCCGATTATTAATTTGAAAAAGTGGCATTTTCTTCGAATGTCAAAATAACACCTTTTATTGGAAAACCCTTTATTTTATTTCGAAAAATGTGGTGTATGAGGGCTTGTTTCAAAGTCTTCTGGAATCATTTGGAATTGTTTTGATTCACATAGTTTTTGTGTTGTTTGCTGTGATGTGAATTTAATCTCAAAAATGGCATTTTTCTTTAAATGTCAAAATAACACCTCTTATTGGAAAACCCTTCATTTTATTTCGAAAAATGTGGTGTATATGAGGGCTTGTTTTAAAGTCTTCTGGAATCATTGGGAATTGTTTTGATTCACATAGTTTTTGTGTTGTTTGTGTTTATGTCTATCTTTTGCTCTTATGGCCCCCAAATGTGACCAATAATAAAGGGTGGTATTATTTTCAGTTGGGACACCCTGTAGATCCTCTCGATCTTCTGGACGATAATTTCTGCGGAACCTAACTCTGTTGAAGAAATCTTGAAACATTTGACGGTTTTCAAATTCCCTTTTTGAAGTCGGTGTTTTCAAGAATTCAGGTTTTTTGGCTAGACTCGGTCTTTTGTGACAGCAGTAAGGCAATAAAAGTCATCTGTTGTACCCAATTGTTTGTTTATTTTCTTTAAGTACGCCTTAAACTTGTTATCTGAGAGTTTACCCTAATTTCGAAAAATCTGTCTACCTGCAGGGTTGTTATTGAATGCAAATCAGCCGACTGCTGGTACTTGCGGCAATAAAATAGTGGGGGGTTGGAATAGGACCATGGGCAACCCCTTCGGGAGCCAATCATTTTTAGTTCGAACTTTAGAGAGTGAACTCTGTGATCTACGTCAAGAAATGCGAGTTTTGTGTTCGTGGAGCGATAGTGCAATCGACTGTTATAGATATTTATCGACAATCCTATCGGTGTTGCAGTTCCGACTTTGATCATCTGATTAAACGGTCGATTTCGCGCTAATTGCCGTATCGGCGAGGTTTGTTTTGTTCCAATCATTTTTGCGTGCGCGTTCAAGAACGCCGCCTTCATTTCAACCTCTCAAACCATTCTTTCCTTTCAGAAAACATGTAACCTGTAAGATCGCCCATCAACACGCCCGCATCGATGGCCAGACAGACCTGAAGAAGAAGATCCGCACCATAGAAGCGACCTCGCGCACTTGACATCGAAGAATCGGCTCTCCTCTACCGAAATGGCCGGTAGTCAGGGAGAAATTAGGGTGGGTCCAGCAAGCCAGGTAAAAGACATTTATGTACGTACACAATGCCGAGACGGTAAATCAAAATTTTTTATCTAAATTTGTATGAATCGAGAAGAAACGACGTCGATCGGTTACAGGAAACTGTACGAGGAATCATAGATACGCGACGGGTGTCAGGGTGACAGGTGACGTGCGTCGTCCGTCAGATTGTTTCGGTCGAGTTTTGGATTAAATTGTTGAATTAACGTTTGTGGATGTGGAAATATCGAAAAGCGGTATCGGGGATATCTGATCTGCCCACTGTTTCCTACAAGTGGAATGTTATCGCGCCGCGGTTAACAGTTCTTGGAATAATTTGTGGTTTATTCATGAGATGTTGATATGAAGCGTTCGACTCGTCCCGGCTTATTTGCTGAATGGATATTTTATTGTTGGCTCGAGATTTCTGGTGACGAATATTTCAGTCGATTCAGAGATTTTTGACTTAGCTAATGAAAGTACAGTAAAAAGTGGGGTTAAAATTAGGAATTTTGAATCATTTTACGATAATTTTGTAGCATTTAATTTTCTATGTCACTTTCTTTAGTTTCCTCTGTGATCTTTCGAAAACGGTTGATTGCTTGTACCACAGAATATCTAACTACTGTAGTTAGGTATTCTGTGCTTATACTTTCCAAGAACTTTGACTTTTGTTTTCGCATTATTTCATCAGGAAATCTTATTTAATTTCGAAATAATTCAAAATTGGCTTGATTCTGAGTAAATTTACTTATTTCCTGTTATTCCTTGACCTATCACACTCGGTAATACTTATCTGTAAACTGCAAATTAACGTATAACGCCCAAATTCGATAAGATCAAAGCATCGAACCGCTTTCTGCAATTTGGTAAAAATCGAGGTTATCTTTCCACGTTCCGGTGTTGCCTTTTCGTGCTCGAAATCCTGGAATTTGAGGAGTTTGAAGGTAATTTTCTCGTACAGTACGGCGTTGACCGATCGACTCGTTCAAATTGGCATGGTAATTTTTTCTATTGGCTAAACGGTCGTATTCCTTCCTTGAGCATGTTAGATGTTTTTTCGGGACTGTTGGAAGTTTGGCAACATTGTTCCTTTGTAGTTTTTCTTCTGTACATAACGTTCTATCGTAGTTTTTTCGAATATACTGTATATGTATACTCCATTCGATTTTATAAAGTATCCCGGTTCGCCATGATTATTCTGACACATTTCACCGTGTATATTTTGAAAATGTTAGATTATAGTCATTTTCCTGTCAGATGAATCAGCAACGTTGTCCTTTCTGCATAGAAGTCGTAGTAATTACGTATTTACCGAAATGTTTATTTACTTTGGAAAAATAATGAATTTGAGGAAATTTTCTATGAATTCAATAATTTCAAAGACCTGGCGAATGTTGAAGAATTTTTTTCTCTCTTAATACTGGAAATATTTCACGTATTTAAACATGGTTGGAAGATTCAGTTATGCTGTTTTCTTGTACGGAAATCAAGAATCGAGAGAATTGGCAACGTCTCTCAGAATTATTTGACATTTCACGAGTGCCAACCTGCGTCAGTTTCAATTAAAAAAACTAGATTAACCTAAATCATGACCTACTGGGATACATTATAAAAGTGAATGGAGTATAGGTGTACTGGTTTAGAGATATACAGTGTGATTCACGACTAGAGGAGTACGGATACGTTGTTGGCAAACTACTGGTACTAGTCTTATGAAAATTTGCATTATGGGGTTATATCTTTTGAATTAAAATAGGTCAAGATTCATTTCCGGTTTATCCGGAAGTCTTATTTGAAAACCCTCGAATATAAAGACCAGTAGCTGCTGTTTCCACATATTTTTATCAACCAACTTATCTCGTCGGGAATGACCCTGTATAGTATAGTGTTTCTCTCGTTTAAGTCAATTGTGACTCGAATTGGAAATCCCTTCACAATTGTAGCACAACGAAATAGCGTTATTAATCAGAGGGTATACAGAGTGGCCACTTTTTCAATGGGATTGTATTGGTAACTTTTAAACCATAAGAGTTAGAAGGTCGAACAAATGAAGAAAAAGTTGCATTTATAGAAGCATTGTCAAGCAGTTCAAACAAATCTAGATTATCAGGGCCGGTTATTGAGATATCATAAGAAAAGTAAATTCTGCCATTTTGATTTTTTGTTCAATACGGACCTGCATATTTTATGACACTTTTTGAAATAACTTTTAACGCTGAATTCAACGATATATCATACAATGTCATTCAAAGTTGATTTTCAGCTGATTTTGACCCTTGTCCAAATTTCTTTGGGACGGATCTGTATTACATTTACCTTCAGTTTAATTAACAATGTGCAATACATTTCGATAAGAACATTGATATCGTTGATGGACTTGTTTTTTCCTACATACACACATTTCTTGGTTTATTGAATGTATTATTTTCAAGTAGTAGGCCGTGGATAAAAAAAAAACATAACAAGAAATGACATTGTATGATATATCGTTGAATTCAGCGTTAAAAGTTATTTTGAAAAGTGTCATAAAATATGCAGTTTCGTATTGAAAAAGATGAGGTTGAGGGTGACCCAGAGAGTACGAAACGTTGGATACGAAATCTGATTATGTCAATTTGAGGATAATTTACTGTCGAATAAAAAATTCCTGTAACATTTTTTGATAATATTTGGAATAAAGTGGGAAAAAAAGAAAAATCAAAATGACAGAATCTACTTTTCTTATGATATCTCAATAACCGGCCCTGATAATCTCGATTAGTTTGAACTGCTTGACAATGCTTCTATGAATGCAACTTTTTCTCCATTTGGCCGAACTACTAACTCTTATGGTTTGAAAGTTATCAATACAATCTCGTTAAAAAAGAGGGCCCTCTGTCTAATGGAATTATTTATGGTATAATCTATTGACTTTTATAATGTATCCCGATTGGCCATGAAATTCTGACACATTTCACCATGTGTATTTTGAAAAAGTTAGGTTATACTCATTTTCCTGTCAGATAAATAAGCAACGTTGTCCTTTCTACATAAAAATCGTATTAATTACGTATTTATCGAAATGTTTATTTACTTTGGAAAAATAATGAATTTGAGAAGATATTATGTGAATTTAATAATTCCAAAGACCTGGCGAATGTTGAAGAAACTTTTTTTCTGTTAATACTGGAAATATTTCACGTATATAAACATGGTTGGAAGATCCAGTTATGCTTTATTCTCGTACGGAAATCAAGAATCGAGTGTTGAAATTTCACTGAGAATTAATGGACAGAAAAGTCCGTAACTTTGTGATAGTTCATTCGAAATAGTTATTTAATCAACTAGTTTATTAATGACAGCGATTAATGGTTGAAATATTTTAACGCGTGAGCGGAGCGAGCGCGTTAATGTTTGAGACCATTAATCGCTGAATTAATAAACGAGTTGATTACAAGATTTTTCCGTCGACCGCATCACGAATTGAATAGGAATTTTGGATGGAAATAAATTTTTATTTTGCATAATAGACAAATTTGATATAATGTAAATTTCTATGTTCATTTCGATATACATATTAATATTTATGCTCCCTATGGAACAATTCGAAAAATTCATAGAGGGAATATTGGACATGTTGTGACATTCTGAATAGTTTACATTTAGTTTGCATTTATATCATTACCTATGATATCCCATAAGGAACGTGTGGAGAAAGTGGAGGTTGAAGTATTATTCACTTTGCAACTTGTATGACCTGGAATTTCTTCTGCAGTCTATTTTATTTTGAATGGAGTTGTCAATATACCCTTCTGTGACAGAAGTTGATTTCCAACCAAGCTCGATAGTGCTCTGACTGAACATTTTATGTTCGGTTGCCATGACAATCATGCATTAATAAGAAATCATGCATTAAAATAGGTCATTAATGGATGATTTCGAGTGCGTTAAAATGAGCTTTCATTCTATGGTCGACGGAAAAAAAATAAAAGTACTCGAATAACCCGACAGAAAAACTTCTAAGCAAACCTATGGAACTATCGAATTCCCCACTTTTCTGAATTCTCAAGAAATAAGACTACAGAAGACATTTAAATACCTTCTTGCACAACCAGTATTAAAATGTACTACGAAACCTTTGTCGCAGTTAAACCTTAAAAAAACTAACCCCATTTACAAAGTTGCAAAAGAATAAATATAAATTAGCATTGGCAACGTCTCTGAGAATTATTTGACATTTCACGAGTACCAACCTGCGACAGTTTTAAGTAAAAAAACTTGATAAACCTGAATCAAGGCCAACCGGAATACATTTTAAAAGTGAATGGAGTATCGTTTTTCCTATTGGAAAATTATTCATAATTCAAGTGAAAATCGACTAAAACGAGAGAGAGACTATACCCATCTGTCCATACCGGAAGAGAGATTGACGAAGCGTCTCTAAATCTTCCTAAGCGATTAATATAATTATTATTATATTTTCGGGGGGTTGCCAGATTGCGATATTTTTCCCAGAGTTTGGGATTTCGAGCAGATTTGGCAACCCTCATTTCTGGTATCGACAGATGAGTCTTGATAATAACAATAATAAATGTCCTAAGTGTAAAATATACAGCAACCTGTTTTCGAGAAGGCAAATATACCATCGTGAACGTCGTGTTTATTTTGGGCTTCGGGGTTTGGAATGATCTGTTTATTTCGTAAATATTTATTTAAAGTGATTCTGGGACGCCAAATGTGCTCGAAAGAGCGTTACGAAGAGGTTTTCGTCTCTGTTTTCCGAATTAGAAATATAGGATAAAAAAATATCGCGATCTAATTAAATGCTCCGATAGAAAGAGCGTTCATCGCGTCAGATTCAATTCGAACGCTGAATATTCCCTTTATTGCTTCGCGTAAACTGCTAATAAAGACGGATTTTATCCCGAGACCGTAAAACTCGGATAATTTCTCACTCTCCTCCGATTCGGAACCGCTAAAACCGCGTTTGAGACGTTCCGTCGTCGTAAATTTGCGTTTCGGACCGTTTTCGAGGTTATGTGACACTTCTGGACGGATCATCGAGCTCGATGAGTGGTTAAATAATTTTTAGAGGTTATGCGTTTAAGAACCACGAATCGAGGTGGCCATGTTTTGCTTTATTTCACTCTCTACATGAGTTCTTGACTTTTTGTTTGGTTTTTTAGTGTTCTGTGGTTCTCGAAATATGTTTTTGGACTATTTTCCATATAATCGGGATTTCTAATACCTCAAAATATGCACTTTTCTTCCCATGACGTAATGAAGGGCAGTTTATAACACATTTGTAACCATTTATTCACTCTAAATTTTGAAGAACTGATTAATTATTCGATATTGAAAATGTGATTTCAACACGCGTGAATTCAAACGTCCCTCTGCTCTGACGTCAGTGGCTCAATTTGTAATATGATTGGTTAAAGTTTATGATGGAGGGGACAAAGCCCAGAGTAACTGAGAGACACGCCGCTGTTGTCAAGTCTTTGTGAAATCTCTGAATTTATTCATAAATATATTCAGTAATCATATTATATTTGATGTGATCACTAAAATGTTTTGAAACACCGTCATATAACAACTTAATTATCATTAAAGTTGATGTAATACTCATTCTCTGAAAACACAAATAATGATGTGGCAACCACGCCTACAAATTATAAATAAAAACATAACCCTTATTTGTCATTATTCGACATTTCGACGTCGTCTCTGCGTACTATAGAATGGCGTTTCTTACAGTTAAGTCTAGGAGTATTCTATACTCCTAGGTTAAGTCAACGACTGACGATCAGATGGTCCTTGTACACAGTTGCCAAATCAATAATTATTCTTACCACTAATTTGCACTTCTCAAAATGAAAATAATTATTAATGCTTCCTAAATTAGAAGACCGGCCTATATATACCAATTCTTACCTGTGTAGACTAGGGATAATTATTTTTAATTGAATTACTCACCTATCTGCTTACTTGAACCCTCTTTATCTTAAATTAGGAGGTCGTAAATTGAATGATATTATGAAGCTTTATGGAGTACCAATGAAAATGTCATGATGATAAAAGAAAAACATCCAAAATCAACATTTTATTATGATATTATTAGGAAAGTGAAAGCAAGGGCTTTTTCAGGCTAATTTTTTTTTGTGATTTGGCAATGCTGTCATTTTTATATCAGCAGCACGTCATGACGAGTACAGCCAATCAAAAATCTCTCCAGCCACCGACGTCACACGATTCCCCGCTTCTTCTGATCGTTTGAATTCTGTAGATTCTTTTTGAGTTTTCAATATTTTTTTAAGGGTATAAATTGATGAAGAAAAAATTAAAAAAAAATCTCGAATTACGTGAGAATCCAATATGTCAAAATATATTTTTTCTGAAAACGACCTTCTTTTGTACCTCCAATTCAGGAACACCCTGTATATCTTTATCGGTATTTCGAGTTCCAGTCGACTTCGGTAATTCGATCGACTAAAGTATTCGCTCAAGCAAGCTGTGGCTCACGTTTGGTCGAAAATTGGCTTAAGAGATTGCTTTCTTCCTGGTACACAGATTTCAAGGCAGATAAGCGATCTTAAGCCGGCTTAAGAGGGACTCTTTTGTCTGTTCCCTTCACGCTTTGTTATCGTCGATCTCCCTAAGAATCCTAGAGAATTACGACGTATTTTCTGTGTATTTGAATACGCCGGGGATAATGTCAACCGGAGTGTACTTAAACTGACGTATACTCCATTCGGTTTTATAAAGTATCCCGGTTGGCCAAGATTTAGGTTTATCAGGTTTTTTTGCTTGAATCTGACGCAAGTTGGCACTCGTGAATTGTCAAATAATTCTCAGAGACGTTGCCAATGCTAATTTCTATTTACTCTTTTTCAACTTTGTGAATGGAGTTAGTTCTTTTAAAGTTTAACTATTACACATCAGGTTTTTTAGTACTACTAAATGCCCAAAAATCCATGTTTGAAATTTTTTTATAACGTAGTTAATTAGTAAAATAAATGAAAGTGACCAATCAGGAGCGCCCTACAGAAGTATAAGTCGCGAGAGTGAGACGCCAGTCTGGGTTTACTGCGTGAAAAGCCGGCAGCAGCTCTGGCGTCTCACTCTCGCGTCCCCACTGTCCACTCATTCTTCTGTAGGGCGCTCCTGATTGGTCACTTTCATTAATTAATCACTAATTAACTACGTTATCAAAAAATTTCAAACACAGACTTTTGGGCTTAGATTATTTTTCACTTTCGATCCCCTCAGTGGGGTGCGCGACTTCTGGAACACCCTGTATATAGAAAGGACAACGTTGCTTAGTATATCTGACAGGAAAATGACTATAACTTTACATTTTCAAAATATACACGGTGAAATGTGTCAGAATGTCATGGCCAACCGGGATGCATTATAAAAGTAAATGGAGTATATGTATACGCAACCAAAACTATTTTGAATCACCCAGTATACTACATGAAGACATTATTAATGATGACAATGTTGTTTTTTGCCGTTGGTGCAGTTCACACGCAATGCGTTTGACGTGTCTTGGCTTCAGTTCCTACGGCAACCGATTTCCTACCTTTCCGATCATTCCCATGTTTTTAAACGGTGGCAAATGGCCACTATGTTGTTTACACGTCAGCGAAATGACAGATTGATGATGACACTTCAAAATTACGACGTTGCCAGATGGAACAACGGAAAATAAACTAGTAGCTATATCTCTTCTAAAATTCGTAGAAAATCGTAGCACCCTTTGGTATATCTGCCTTCTTACTACCAAAATTCGAAAAATTCCCCCTTCTAATCAGCCCCTTCTCTCCCCCCTTCCCCCCTCTAGGCTAGACTGCCGGAATACAGGCCCGGAGTGCCCCCGGACCAGCTAAGTCCGGACCCGGAGGACAGCATCACCAGGGAGGAACTGAGATGGGTGCCCGCCATGACCCTGGATACGGACCTGCTCATGTACCTGAGAGCGGCCCGGTCCATGGCCGCCTTCGCCGGCATGTGCGACGGCGGGTGTCCCGAGGACGGCGCCAACGCCGCCTCCAGGGACGACACCACCATCAACGCTTTGGACGTGGTAAGTTTGGCGGGGAAAAATCGGCGACGAGGGTGGGATTAATTTTTCGGAAAATTGATCTGGGCGGTTTTTGGGGATAGAATCGAATGGGGATTCGATATTTTTTGTTTTTTGTGAGAGTAGGACGTCCTGTACGTTCAATTGGAGTCGAATTATTAAGCGGTTTTAACCTAAGCGACCTCTGAAATAGCGAAGATGCTCCCGCAGCTTCCAGTCCTTTGCAGCCCGACGGAACAAAGACGGATCAATCACGCCGCACGCGCTACCGCTTTTCAACCGAATCTCGCAACGAGACTGTCGTTATGTAATGGATAAAATGCACACCGGGCAATTATCCGTGTACATGGCACCGTAATTAGTAATCGTTAAACGGGTTCTCGGCCACTTAGCGTCGGACGCTTTCTAACGATCCGTACCAAGCGTATTTTTATCGCGTTATCGTCGCGCGGAACGGCCCCGGACAAAAAGAGACGAAGATGAGCCGAAAAATCTTCAAATACGAATTCTGGAGCGATAATTCCACCGGTAAAGCTCTTAAAACGTCTACTCCTATGTCGATTGTTCGATTTCGAGCCTAAATGAAAAATAGTCAATAGGGACTAAATCCGGAGATTGCGGTGGCCGAGTTGATCACCACGTAACGTTCCTTACCTCGGGGGTGTTACAGACGGTGATCGCCTATCAGATTATCCTTCAAGTAACGTTTTAAGGTATTTTCATACTTCGCACAAAAGGTTTTTTCAAACTGCTCATAGGTCTTCCCTGTACGTCGGACAGGAACGGACGATAACGAGATGAAAATAAGCCGACAAATCTTCGAATTCGAATTCTGGAGCGGTGATTCCACCGGTAAAGCTCTTAAAACGTCTCCTCCTATGTCGATTTTTCGATTTCGAGCATAAACGAAAAATAATCAAATGGGACTAAATCGGGAGATTGCGGTGGCCGAAATGATCACCAAGTAACGTTCCCAACCTCGAGGAGCGCTAGAGACGGCGATCGCGCATCAGGTTATCCTTCCAGTAACGTTTAAAGGTATTTTCATATTTGGAAATCACTTACAAGAGGTTTTTTTCAAAATGCTCATAGAAAATGTCCCCCCTGTACATCGGACTGGAACGGACGATAACGAGATGAAGATAAGCCGAAAAATCTTCAAAATCGAATTCTGGAGCGATAATTCCACCGGTAAAGCTCTCAAAACGTCTCCTCCTATGTCGATTGTTTGATTTCGAGCCTAAATGAAAAATAGTCAATAGGGACTAAATCCGGAGATTGCGGTGGCCGAAATGATCACCAAGTAACGTTCCTAACCTCGAGGGGCGTTGGAAACAGCGATCGCTTATCAGATTATCCTTCAAGTAACGTTTTAAGGCATTTTCATACTTCGAAATCACTAACAAAAGTTTTTTTCAAACTGCTCATAGAAAATGTCTCCCCTGTACTACAACGGACGATAACGAGATGAAGATAAGCCGAAAAACCTTCAAATTCGAATTCTGGAGCGATAATTCCACCGGTGAAGCTCTTAAAAAATCTCTTCCTATGTCGATTGTTTGATTTCGAGCCTAAATGGAAAATAACCAATAGGGACTAAATCGGGAGATTGCGGTGGCCGAAATGATCACCAAGTAACGTTCCTCACCTCGAGGAGCGTTGGAGACAGCGATCGAATATCAGATTATCCTTTAAGTGACGTTTGAAGGTATTTTCATACCTCGAAATCACTTCAGTCTAACCGGAATCGTTTTTAAAGAGCTGTAGTACATCGGACGGGAAACAGACGATAACGAATGGACGAACAACGGTAGTTCTTTTCGACGAAATAATTAACCGTCGTTGACGAAAAGATATCACATGAATACCTTAAACGAACCGTCTAGGAATACAAATGAGGCCGTATTCACGTACACTTTAATACCCTGTTAATTTTAAAACTCGCTTGCGAATAAGCCATTAACGCTGAAAATTGATGGCAGGATATTACGGGTCGTTTTAATTCAGGTAGCGATCGCCTATTCTTGCCTTCGAATTGAGTCTTCTGCGTCGTAGGAAGTTGGTTAGGAGACTCGCTGTATATTCTCGACGCTACGAATTTTTTTCGATGAAGATTTAGATTCTAGAATTCGTATTATCGATGTTTTGTAGCACGTAGGGCCAACTGTACAGCTTCGGCTTGAGGGTAAAGCGCGAACCCGATTGCGACGTTGCCTAAGCGCCGCTTAAGGCGATATAAGGGCAACCCTTTTTTACCTCAAAATTTCGGGATTGAACGACAGATAAGCGTAATATTGGCCCTGAAAGATCTTCAATAACGAAAAACTTACAAGCTACAAACATTTGAAAAAACATTGAATACGAATTCAATAACTGCTTGAATGCCACTGATAAACACTTGACCCCTTCACCCTGTATGGTTACAAGCTTAACCCTACTTCCAATGACGGAACAGCAAAATTCCAATGGTACTTCTTGACTTTTTCGAGGTTTCAACATGGCTTTGTATTCTAGTTGCACGATGCCAACTACGATCCAGGTAGGGCACTGCAGGCTCTGGTTAAATGTCCTGTGCCTAAGGGCGTTTATAAAAAATGGAGCGAGGAAGAAACCAAGAGATTCGTCAAGGGTTTGAGGCAATTCGGCAAGAATTTCTTCAGAATACGTAAAGATTTACTGCCGCACAGAGATACAGTAAGTGGAATTTTCTTTCGGAGATGAGAATATCGAGTTTGATTGCATGAAAATTTGCCTCTTTTTCTTGTTTCTTGCCTGTTTAACCATCGTTAAATAACTTTGAGTTATTCTTACTGTTTTAATACTTTGGATGTTTGACCGTTTACTGTAGTTATGGATTGAAAATAACCTGCCGCGTACGTTTTCAGCCCGAACTGGTCGAGTTCTATTATCTATGGAAGAAAACGCCGGGTGCCAACAACAACAGACCCCACAGAAGGAGAAGACAGGGCTCTTTAAGAAGGATCCGAAATACCAGAAACAGCAGGGGCGCCAACAACTCCAACTCCAGTAAGAAACGCACCTACAGCTTCTTTCTCGCCTGATAAAACGCAAAATCTCTCTACGACGTCTTTAACTATTTCAATTTCAGATCGGAACGGAACCCCTGCCGAAACCGAGACCAGCAGGCCGTCTCCCGGCCCAGGAAAGGAACCGGGCGAGACGAGCTCGGTTACAGAGGACGACGACGAAGAGAACGACAGCGACAGCAGAGACAGCCAGTACAGATGCTCCCACTGCTTCACCACAAGTAAATTTGGTCATTTTGCTCGATATGGGGGAGAATTTTCACGTTTTTCGTTTCAGATTCTAAAGACTGGCAGCCCGGAGGCAGGGACAGGCAGATTTTGTGCCTGGACTGCAGGACCCACTATAAGAAGACGAACGAACTACCGCCCGTCGCTAACCAGAACAGTTTGGAGGACATCATAGCTACCGGTAAGTTTTTCCCGAAATTAGGTCTCGGTTAGGCTCAAACCATCCCTTTCGTTCCCAGACAATCCAGACGAGAGTCCCCAGCGAATGAGGACGAGGAACAAAGCGGCCAAGGAACAGACCACCAGGAGCGGCACCAGGCCCAAGAGGGGCGGCACCGAAACTCCGGAGCCCAAGACGCCGATCAAACAGTCCCCCAACGACAAATCCTCCAACACCCCCAACAAGAAAAAGCCGAAACTTGACACTCCCACCAAGACCAGAAAGAGAGTCCACGAGAAAGAAGAGAACGAAGAAGAGAACAAAGACCTGCTGTTCAAGAAGAAGAGGGAACGGGCCGAGAGTCCTTCCAGCAACACCACTGGATCCGGCTCTGGAGACGAGGTCGAGAACAATACGGAACCGGACGAGAACAGCACAGAAAACAGTCTTCCGCCCCCTTCGGTCACGCCAACCACCACTTCCATCATCACCAACACCTCCACCACCATCACAAGCACGAACAATAACAACAACAACAATCTACCGGTTGAAGAACCCCCAACCAAGACTGTTTTGAAGGCTGAAGTTGAGAACGTGGTGGAAAAACCAATAGCTCCGGTCCAAGCAGCCACAGTACCTGTCATAATGTCCAGTAAGGCCCCTCCGGAAACTGTTGCACCTTTAAACGTTTCCCTGAAGTTACCAGAGGACCTCATGGACATGAATCATCTGATCAAGTGTTCCGAGGAAGAGGTCAAAAGGGAAAAGGAGGCTATCGAGGTGAAAAAGGACGTTTTCAAGGTGGACCCCAAGATTGAGGAGGTCAAGGAGGAAGAGAAGGACGCCGGTTTGGATAAAGTCAAGACGGAGCTTATAATACCGAGAGTTGTGACCATGGAGAAGCTGCCGCCTCCAGAGGACTTCGAAGGGTTGAACGAGCAACCGCAACATATCATATCGATGAAGGACCATCTTAAAGATCCTCTGAGTTACTACGGGGAACCTGCACCTCTACTGAACCACCTCCAGCCCAACCTTAAAGAACCCAAACACCCTTTGAACCTTAAAGACCAACCGATGGACATCAGACCGCCCAACGACCAAATAGTCAACATGAACCACGCCTACCTGCCTCCGGACCAGATCAAGCAAGAACCGCCCTCTTACGGCTTCCCTAACACCCCCAAGGACCAATCCAACCAAGAACTACCGCCTCCTAACCCCGTCCCAACCACGGTGATCAAGATCGAGCCCAGAGACGAACCGATGGAGCTGACCAGCCAGCCCAGGGACTTCGCCCAGCCGCCGCAGCAACAACAGCCGCTTAACATACCGCAGGTGATCCCCATGGCCCAGTTCGCGGGCCCTCAGAATCCGCAGCCGCATCAGCAGCGCGAGTACGAGGAGGAGAGACGGCAGGAGAAGATGGAGAGGCCGGAGAGGTTGGACAGGCCGGAAAGACAGGATCTGGGCGTGTCCGGAGGGATCGGAGGCACGCCCATCGGTCAACCGCCGTTGCCCAGCATGATGCAGTCCAACAATCTGGTTACCATCGGCGGGGGATCACAGCAGATGGGGCATTACGGATATATTCAACGTGAGTCGATTTTTTTTATTTTCAGGGAAATTATTCCTTTTTTAGCGAATGTTCACCACTTTTTTTTCACAAAATTGACGTTAATTCTTCAAATTTGAGCCTTGAAATGCGGATTTGACTCAAACACTTCGAATTCCGAACGCCTCCTCATAATTTCCCTTTCAGCGGGCGTCCCTCTAGCCCTGGACAAGAATGCGCCCCCCATGCCCAATCAGAACGAGCCGCAGAACCTAAAGGTCAAGCAGGAGATCCAGGAGCCGCCTCCGATGCATCAAAACCACGCCCACGTCCCTCCTCCCAGTCACATACAGCAAGTACCCGCTTATTCCCAAGGCAACATCGTCCAGCCCCACCCGCATCAGGTGTCGTTACCGCCCACAACGGGCGCGGCCGCCGTGGTGACCAGCGGGCTTACCCAATCGACGCAGCAGCCTTTCATGCCTCCGCACCCGTCGCACCTGCCCCCACAGCCGCAGCCGACCGTCGTGGATCCGTTGCAGAGTCTGAAGGAGGTGAAGGTGCCGGGATACGCCCCTTCGGGGTCTCAAGGGGCGGAGCGACCGCCCTCCGGGTCCGCGTTGGAGGTGAAGAAGGAACCGGACTTTGGGGTGCCGATGACGAGCAGAGCGAGCCCCGCCCATGGAGGGGATAAGTGTTCGACTCCCAAGAACACCACGCCCACTCCTCTGGCCCAGGTTTCGCAGACTCCGCCCCTCAGACACGCCGGTGAGTCAATTTTTATACTTTTTCGTAATTATTTCGTAATTTCTTCGAAATTTTCTCATTCTAACCTCAAAAACTCGACACTTCCCGGGCGTTACAGCTTCTTTCTTCCCGACAGGTACAAACTCACCGCATTCGGCCATCAACCTAATCAATTCGGGCGTCAACCCGCCCACCTCGTTACCTCAGTCCATGCACCCGCAACCGGGCGCTCCCTATCCGCCCCAACACGCCCACCCTCTCATGCACCCCTCCTTCCTCCACCCCATGCATCCGTTCCACTCGCACCCCTACTCGCCGTACCCGTTCTCGTACCCCTATCCGTACCCGGTGCCCCAACCGCACGCCATACCGCCCCCGTCCGGGCGTGTGGACGGCGGGCCGCAGAAGATCGACACCGTAAGCGCCACGCTCATGTCTTCGCAGCACAGCACCACCAGCACGTTGACCAGCAAGAAGGAGATCAGGGAGCCCATCGAGAACGGTGAGCTCGGGCGCCAATTGGTGACCTTTTTTTTTTTCATTTTCGAATTCTTGTCGGGTTTTGATATTTGGGAAGGAGATCAAGATTTGTAGTTCGACCCAAGTTAGTAGCACGATTTATTGGCGATTTTTGGAAACAAACTGTCTTCTCTAGGCGCGGAGAGACACCAGACGCACGAGATGACCCTAACGCACAACCAGTCTACGTCGCATCATAGTTCCGTGCACGCCAGTTCGGAAAAGCACAACTACGGCGGCGGTTCCAGCCATTCCATCACCATTTCACACTCAACGAGTACCAGTTCTAGTCAGTCGGTGCAACACAAGGTCAACCAGAAGACCGTGAGGACCGGTTCGCCACACACGCCCATATCGCAGGTAATTATCGTTTTCGGTGGAATACCTTGGGATTTTGAAATGGCAACGCGTTACTTCGATTATTAGAGGTCAATTCGAAAAAATCATTGGGGTCTTGATATCTGGATACGTTGGGCGCCAATTAAGTTGCATTGCTGAGATTTCTTCGAACGTTTTTTAATTTGTTTCTAGACCACAACGGCAACCATCAATCATTCGTCGTCGTCGTCTGGCGGCGGCAATCACCAGCACACTCATCACCACACCCACCACCACGAGAGGTTGTCGCCTGGTGGTAACCAGCTGCTCAGACACAGCATGCATCCCAAGCCGCCGCCTCAGGGTAACCTGCAGCACTTGATGATCCAACCTCCCAGTATGGGTCATCATCCTGGTCCTCTAGGTGAGTCAGAATCCTCCAAGGAGAGGTTTTTTGTAGGTTTCAGCGTGGTGGCTTCAATTTGAGATTAGGTGCTTGGATTTCTTGCAGATCTTACTCTGAGTCGTCCAGAATCTTTGAGCTTTCGTTGTTCTTTCATATTTTCGTCTTATTTTTGCTATAACCTCGAAAATCTCTAGGTCCTCCTCAGTCTATGGGTAGCAGCTCTCTAGAGGCCCTCAGAGCTCACGCCGCTCAAGCCGCTGCTAACATGCAGCAAAACATGCAATCTAGTCCTTCGCCCTTGAGCCTACCCCCCTCAAAACCACCACCCGTGGCCGAGGAGGTGGTAAAGATAGAACCGGACCCAGCGCCATCTCCCGACGAAGAAGGCCAATCCAGTCCCGTGGCGCCGTCTAGAGGCCCGTCGCCCGAACCTAGGATAGAGGACACCGAATGCCACCGCAGCCAATCGGCAATGTAAGCGTCAATTCTTCGTGTAAAATACTTGGGTTGTGTGTGTTTCCTTCATGAACCTTTCTCCCTGCAGCTTCCTGCGTCACTGGAACCGCGGCGACTACAACTCCTGCACCAGAACCGACCTGACCTTCAAGCCGGTGCCCGACTCGAAGCTGTCGCGCAAGCGCGAGGAGCGACTGCGCAAACAGGCGGAACGCGAGCGCGAGGAGAGGGAGAAGGCGCAGCAGGCGCAGGCTCGCAAGATCGCCACGCCCGAGAAGCCGGACGTCAAGCCGCCGTCCAGGGGCCCCTTGGAGACGGTGTCGTCGCCGTACGAGCGGTTCCAGAGGCCCGGCTTCCAGGACACGCCGGCCCTGAGGCAGCTGTCCGAGTACGCCAGGCCCCACGGCGGTTTCAGTCCGGGTAAGTCAGAAATTGACCTCGACGTATAAGATTGGCGCCCAAGCAGGTAGCTCGGGCGCCAATTATACAAGGACGCTAACTTTACCGCGTGAAATCATGAGGAAATACTCGAAAACGCTGCCAAGCGATACTCAATGATGGACACTTTCGCAGGGCACATGCAGCGCACTCTCCTGCCCCCTGCCCACGTGATGGACCCCATGCTCCAGTACCAGCTCAACATGTACGGGCCCGCGGCCAGGGAGAGGCTCGAGCTGGAGCATCTGGAGAGGGAGAAGAGGGAGCGAGAGATCCGAGAGCTTCGCGAGAGGGAGCTGAACGACAGACTTAAGGAGGAGCTGATGAAGAGCGGCATGAGGGGCCCGCCGAATCCGATGGACCCGCACTGGCTGGAGATACAGAGGAGATACGCGGCCGGACTGGCAGGTCCTACCGGTAAGTGGCCCGCATTCTTCGTTTTACAGGGCGTCCCACGTTGGAGAAGCAGCAAAGGGGATTTTTCGCATTATTTCATCCCATCTCTTTAGATTAGTTCCCAAGTCGTTGCGTTAAGGGGGCAGTATCGTATAAGTATGAGATTTTAGACTTTTTCTTAGGACCCGGAGGCATCCCCTTGCACCACTTCGCTCTCTATCCCGGAGCGGGAGGCAGCCCGCAGTTGTCCCAACTGGAAAGAGAAAGGTTGGAAAGGCTGGGAATCCCGCCGCCCGGAGCGCCCGGCGGCCCGCCTGGGGCCCCGCCCGGACATCCACACCACCCCGCCCACCAGGCGCAGCTAGAGGCGGCCGAAAGACTCGCCCTCGCCACGGACCCCATGGTCAGTACCTACATCACCATTTTTTGACGTTGACTTATGACACTTGACAGATGACATTTGACAGAGACAGTTGACGTTTCGTTTTGTTGAGGTTAACTTTCGTTCGCAGGTGCGACTGCAGATGGCGGGCATATCTCCGGAGTACCACGCGCACACGCACGCGCACACTCACGCTCACACGCACCTACACCTGCATCCGCAACAACAGCAAGCTCAACAGGAAGCTGCAGCTGCTGCCGCAGGGTTCCCGCTGCCAGGTAATTTTCATTCGTCGATTTACACTTGAAACTTTTATATTTGAAGACTTTTTCGGTTGCTGAACCACTTCTACTATTTTTTTTATGCGAAAATTTCATTGTTTCGAATGGTTTTAGAAGGATACCTTCATGCTTCGAAAGAATCTTCAAGGCCTGTTGAATTACGTTGTTTTAAATTCTTTTTCTCTTTTGTTCCCTTTAGGTTCTCCCTTTTATGCTGAAATGTTAAATCGTGTTTCAGCATCTGGCACTCCAGGTTACCCCAGACCGGGTATGATGCACGGGAGGGAGGGCCCGTTGGCCCTCCATCATCCGGATCTTTTGGGAAGGCCGTACGCCGACCAATTGGCCCACCAGGTAAGTCTCGAGCGTAGTAGTTCAAATGACCCGACCTTCTTCCTGTAGATTGATCCGATCCCGTTTCTCCTTCGTTCATTTTGAACGCGTTCGCGGCGGTTTTGCGGCTTGTTTATCGATATTTAGATTGTAAGGCAGTGGCGTACCCCGTTTACATCGAGATTTCGTTGTATTTTCAAATAGTTCGTGTTAAGCATGAAGAATGAAGAAGACCCATTGATTCCTCCCAGGTACATACTAACCATCCTTATTTCCTTCATTTTCCACACCTATTCTAGTACCTTTTCCTTCGTTTTGTTTATTGATTACTTTTATATCATAATTTTTTTAGGCCGCTGCCCATGAGCAGTTACAAAGACAGATGATGATGGAAAGAGAAAGATTTCCTCCTCATCCCTCTATCGTAGCTCAACACGAAGAGTATCTAAGGTAAAACATTCAAAATACCTCATCTTTTCTGTTTGATAATGAATTTTTTTTACAGACAAAGAGAACGAGAACTGAAAGTGAGAGCATTAGAAGATGCGGCAAGAGGATCCAGACCTTAGGGGTGAGTTACGAAAATGTTCTAAAGAATTCAGTGCTATTTTTTCATTTTAATTATTTTTCAGAGTTTTGTCTTACCGAACTGTGACAGACGGGTCAGACGGTTTTCCTCCAGTTCCATTTTTCTAGGACTCGATAAACAGAAATGACAAGTACCGAAAAGTGTTGAACTTGACTCGTTCAAATAACTTTTTGTAGTGAGTGGTTTATTTATAAATTTGTGGACAGTGAGTGTTTAATATTTATGATTATTGTAAATTATAAGATTATATATGAAATCGGAAGAAAAAAGCTATAGAGTATCGTACAAATGTAAAAAAAGTGTATACTGAAAAATTTTGAAAATTATGTATATTTTTTACACCTTTGTAAATAGTTTTTTTTTGTTGATTGGAGGCGTGGTTTAGTGACAATTTTCAGTGCAAACATGATAGAGAGGGTGGATTTATGGTCAATGAGCAAGTGGGCTTTTGTCGATTGAAGAACAATTAGAATTCTTAGTCACCAATTTATGTTATTTGAATTTACCGGTAGGTCAGTGGAACTTAAAGCATAACTTTCATATTTAAAACAATGCCTGTAGTACTCACAGTGAATTAGTGAAAGAATTTCCAGAAAATTTGGTCCAGTTTTTGAGATTTAAGATGAAAAAGATGTTGAACCTTATAAATTCAATTCGAGTAGTTTTTTTTTAATTCGCGGCGCTCAAATATTCCAATTCATATTTAAAACATTACCTGCTGTATTTGTAACAATGTAGTACAAGAATTTCTGAAATATGTTTTGTTTTTTCCAAGATTTTAGAAGATTTTACAAAAATGATGATAATTATATGCAGTGAGGAAAATTTAGGTATTGAGTCGAATTTATCTTTAAAACACTTTTTGATATATGTGCTTTACATTCGTGAAGAAATTTTGAGAATGTACTGTCTAGTTTCTGAAATTATAGACAATATCTGTGTGATCGTACTTGGATTTCAAAGAGTTTTTTTTTTCAATTTGGTGGCACTCAAGTATTTCAATTTATATTTAAAACACTACCTGTTGTATCTAGAACCAAGTAGTACAAGAATTCCTGAAATATATTATCTGGATTCCAAGATTTTAGAAGATATTGTTTTTTTTTTACAAATAACGATGATATTTATATGCAATCAATAAAGTTCAGGTGTTGTCTCGAATTTATCTTTAAAACACTTCTTGATATATGTACTTTACATTCGTGAAGAAATTTTGAGAATGTACTGTCTAGTTTCCGAAATTATAGACAATATCTGTGTTATCGTACTTGGATTTCATACACTTATCGAAAACGGAAATGAATCGAATAAAAGTGTTTTTTTTTAATTTGGTGATACTCAAGTATTTCAATTCATATTTAAAACACTACATGCTGCATGTACAACAAAGTATTGAAAGAATTTCTCAAATATACTGTCTAGTTCCTTAAATTATAGAATATATCTGTGTGATCGTACTTGGACTTCGAAGATTTCTTGGTCACGAAATCGAAAGGAATGAAATTGCTGATTTGCTCATTGACCTCAAATCCGCCATATTGCAATAAATATATCGATCTTATAGTGATATATTGTTTTGAATGTTGACTTTTGTGCTGTCAAATCGAACAATGAGTGTTTCAAGCACAAGTTGTCGGTGAAGTTGAGAATATTTTGCTCTTGTACAAGCGTCTATAACTATTCGTAATTAAGATTAATCCTTCTGATTTTGGTGGAAATGTATCGATTAATTTGCGTACTATCAACATTGACCGTTGAGATCTTAAACGAAAGGAGGAAGTAGATTCCTCAGAATTTTAATCGGCAGAAATTTTAGCTCTTAGATTTTCCTCTTCGACTAACCGAAAACCCTTCTATAGACTGAAAAATTTATTTTTAATCAATCCTTGAATCGTGACAATTCCACGTACTGTATAATTCCTTTCGTTCGTTTTACCAAAGATTTCTCAATTCGAATTCTCCCTCCCGCAATTTTTTTAATTCAGAGTTTTTCGTGAATACCGTAAGAGACGATTGATAAAATAGTTGTTGTCTTTCAATTTTCGATTTTAATATAGATCAGATAAATATTAATTTTTTATCCTTGGATATAGGGTCGTTGTAAATAACTTAGATATAATATTTTTCAGAGGAGCTTTTTATAATAGAGAAATGTATAAAGTAATGTTTAAATTATGTATACAGATATAGCTGAAATAAATCATATTAATTTCTATTTCTTTCCTTTTTAGTTGCAATAAATCTTTTACTTATACGTTTATTGTTTTATTCGGACAGTACAAAACACTTTTATTACATTATTTTTCATTAAAACACTCGGTTTCTGAAGCCGTAATTGTTGAATCCGAAGTGCTTTTTGTAACAACCTGAAAATAAAGTTTTTAGTTTGTTTGATCCCCAACTTATCGGTGACTTACGTCGACAAAAAATTTCGCCGCAATGCTCTTCCACGTTGGTCGCGTCCAGCGGTTTTAGACAGGAGTAGCAAGAAAAACAGCTGTTGTGGTAGGCTCCGTACGATGTCAGTACGATTTCGGCCGCGTAAACCTTATGTCCGCACCTTCTGCACGGCGAACACCCCGTATACTTGTGGCACCGGTTCACGTCGCAGTGCATCTTGTTGTGGCACCCGTACTTCGGCTCGCCGCAGCTGGTCCTCGCGTTGCATGGCTGCCTGCCGCATTTTTCGAGAGACTCGCAGGAATCTGTGCACTCGCGTCGCTTACTCAAGCTGCGAGCGGCCCTGTCCAAACAGGACGAGGATCTGGACAAGCAGCTGACCGGGCACTTGCGCCTCCTCAATCCGCACCTGCTTTTCGGTTGGCAGCACTGGTAGACCGGGTATGAGCAGGGACGGCAACGATCTTTGAAGCACACCGGCGAGGTTATTCGTCTGAGGAAAGGAGTTTGTTGGGTGTGCGCGTGAACGAGGTGGGCTCGGAAAATTTGGCGGATGCGCCACTTTCGAAACTTGTCCGAAAATTGATATTTCCGATGAAATAATGAAGGCTCGTACATTTTCGGATAATATTGGGACTCAATCAACTCCTGTATAGTATAAATCGCATAATATTCCGTTTCTAGCGTTAATTTTGTGGTGGCGCATCCACCAATTCTGCCTGTTTCAAGATGACTACGTTTATGAACACTCTAAGCGACTCACTTATCGCCGACCGGGTTTCTGTTGAAATAATTCGCCAATTCCCTGGGTAGAGCTTGACAAGCGCCTCTACACACCCTTCTTTTGTTTTTGCACACGAAGCAGTCTTCGGAATGAGTGGGACTCATCTTGCAACAATTCTAAAAAAATTCGAAAACGTTAAAACGGTTTTGTCTCATCTAGAGTCGGTAAGGTTAAGTCAGGTCCCATCTAGAGTAGGTTATGGGCCCAGTTTGTGCGAATGGTGGATATTTTCGATCGATCTGGGATTCATTTGCTTATTGGCGGGATCAAAGTCAATTTTGATTCGCAAATAGGGACTTTTATGGCCTTTTTTACGAAAAGCGATGACAAATCACCTGGCAAGAAATACAGATTGTATATACCATTGGCGTACAGGATGTAAAGACATTTTTACCTTCAGTGATTGTTTAAAGATGACTTCCAAATTCGAAATCCAAGTTTTTGATGAGGATTTGCGAAATTTAAAGGATTTTGTTGAGAGAAATCTTGAGAACTTCGGAAAGTAAACACCGTGAAAGAATTAGTCCCATTGCAATACAAAAATCGACGTATTTGGGCGTTTTTCTGAAATGTTGACGTAATTCGTGGAAATGCTGTGTTTCGTTTTGAATCTGCCACCCTGTATGCGAAAATTGGATGTCGAATAAAGTGAGAATCGTTAATTTTCGGTCGAAAATTCATTCCAGGTTATGGGCCCAGCATGCTTCTATTACTGGCCTATTTCATTACAGGGCGTCACATTGAAATGAAAACGGAAGTATTTTCTAGCAAAAAAATCAAGATTTTCCGAAAACCTATGACTCAAACAACTTGTTCTTGAGTAGGATATATTTTCAACATAAAAACCATCGTCATTTCATCTCATTCCTATGCGTGACAACCTCAACCACTTAAATTTGATCTCTTCCTTCGGAATACGACAGTGTCCACAGCGTGTGTAGAATTCTTTACACGCCTCCCGCGCTTGAACTGGTGCCCAGCAGAGGGCGCCACATCAAAGCGATACCGGAGTACCGCGGTCCGATCTACTTTAAAACGAGTCTTTCAATCCGATACCTACGGCCAATCGGACGAGTGCTGTGAGCGAAGCTGGGACGAAACGTGACCTAATGTCGACGCACAATTTGTAGCAATTTCGTGAACCTTACGTGGCTAGAACTGGTGCATGGCTCGCAATGTTCTTGGACTACGGCAGTTTCGTCTTCGCCTTCGAAGGAGCAGTACTTCCTGAAGATCTTGAAGCACGAGTGGCAGTAGATCTCGCCTTTGTAGACCCTCGCGAAATCGGCGTTCAGATCGCAGTGGCATTTGTCTGAAATTGGTCTTTATTGAAAACTAGCTACTTACTTGACATTCCGGTAAAAATTCACTGTTCCACCAACTTGAGATCTTTACCCGCTTTTCGATCTGATAATAGCCTTTCATGTTATTAAAAGTTCTATGCAAATTACACAATAATTGTATACATCGCCATCTAGTGGCGATAATATCCAAATATAGTACCTTCACGACTACGCTACAGTGTCTAGATAAGAGCAATCAACCGTATAGCGACACCTAGTGTTCTTTTTCAAAAGGAGGCAAAGCATTTTCTACATAAGCAAACCGTAGCGACACCTAGTGCCCTTATTCAAAAGGAGAAAATGCATTTTCTCATCGAATTTTTCAGAGTTTTAATGTATTTTATAATAACCAGGCCGTAGACTAATCCATAAATGAAGTTTCATAACAAACAGTCCATCCGATCTCGAGTTATAAATGGTGTAACCAACAACTCTGTTTTATATATATAGATTGACAAGCTTTCGGACATTCACATGGCCATCTTCGGGGCAAGTCAAACCGTTGGTTGAGTTCGGTTTGACCTTGGACCATAAAAAGAGGAGACTCACTCTCTCATTCAAAAATTCGAGAAATGGTGAAGCCAAAATTCAGTCAGTTGAACGAAGATAGCTTAAAGGATAGCAATATCTTTAGATACTGCCGTGGCAACATTGCAGAATCTAACTTTGAAAGGTCCAGTGGCGTGGTGGTATCGGTATTGAAGAATGGAAATAAAATCAGAAGTGAATTAAAACTTTTTGACGAATTCGTACAAACATAATAGTAAATAAACTTACGGCATCTGAAGCAGCACTTGTGCCAGACCTTGTTGAGGGTGACCCTGGGTTCCTCGGGACATACCTTCTTGCCGCACCCCGCGCATTGCGGCATTTTCTTCGGGGTCTAGATTTCACGGGAATTTTGTTGAGGTTGTTTCAGTCGGAAGAGGGCGGTTTCTCGAGTCCCATAGCGAGAATTTTGAATTGCGATCGAAAGTAACGTCAGATTTTGGAAAAATGAAAGTGACGGAAAGGATCATAGAGAGAATGGAGGTTGTCGAATTTGACGCGAGTGGAAATTGAGGTTTGAGCTCGAAATGAAATCGAAATTTTTCAGAAGCTTCTATAACTTCTGTCAAAATTGGATTTAGTCCAAGGCTTGGCGATTTATGATGTGAAGTGCATCCAGATCCACTGGCAGATTTGGGATCTACAAACTAAAAATAATTTATATATACAGGGGCGCAAAAAAAATTATGGAAAAATGGGTAGTTTTTTAAAATGGAACACCCTGTATATTTCATGGCATAATTCTTCCGAGGACAAGAGCTTCACACTCATACCTCATTTTTTTAATTTCATGACGGCGTTGCCACATAATTCGTATTTTTAGGATATTTTTAGTGTTTTAAGGGGTTCATCAAAATTCTTATAGCAACCGCTGTGTTCAATCTAGATGAACGAAATTTTTACAGAAGTTAGCTCAAGGTATCAGCTTCATCATTCAGTAAACGCCTGAAGTTTTTTCTATACAGAGTGTCTAATATAAATTTACCAATTCACTCGAAATAAATATGCGATAACTCGATTTTTTCAAATGTCACCCTGTATTTTTCTTTTTCATGAAATTTGTTTTTCAAATGTCTACCTTTTTTACAAAGTAGATATGTCCCATACTTGAACCGCTCTTTTATGAGATATTTCACATTCAGATTTTGACGATTCAGGACAAATATTACAACTTTGCTAATTTGAACTATAGAGGGTGATAAAGAAAAATAACGAAATTTTATTCCCAGAGAATTTAAGCATTTTAAGACTACCAATACAATGTATGGCCTCCACGGGCATCAATAACAGCTTGACATCTTCTTTGCATACTACACACGAGGTTGTTGAACATTTCTTGAGGAATTTGGTTCCATAAACGGGGCAGAAGCTCTCTCAGATCATTTAAGGATTCTGGGGTAGGTTGATGATTATCTTATCTTCTTTGGAGCATATCCCATGCATGTTCTATGCAATTCAAATCTGGTGAGTGCGGAGGTATTGGTAAATGTGGAATACCAAGCTCCTCGCGCGCATTCTCAACTATGGCTGCACGGTGCGGTCTAGCGTTATCGTCTAGAAATTGAAAAGTTTCACCAATAGCTGCGTGAAAATTTGGCACAATATTGTCAATGACATGCTCCCTATAGTGTAAGGCGGTCATATTCCCAGGACAAATGTGTAGATCTGTGCGCCTGTTGAACATATCCCGGCCCATACCATAACACTTCCCCCTCGGAATGGATGGACTTCTTGGACATAGCGACGATTACGGGGTATGCGTGGGATTGTCCATACCCTTATTCTTCGAGAATCCGAAAATCGTCCATATCTGGATTCATCAGTGAAAAGGACACTACGCCATTGATCGTTCCAATTGATATGTTGCCTTGCCCACAGGGACGGGCCTAAGGGGGGGGATGGGGGGGGGGGATCCCCCCCCAATGTTGAACAGAGTTGGCAAAATTTAAAAGCAGTTGGAATATTTTCGAAGCTGTTGAAAAATTTTCGAAGCGGTTGGAAAAATTTCGAAGCAGTTGGAAAAGTTCCGAAGAAGTTGGGAAAATTTTGAAGCAGTTGGAAAGATTTCAATTGAGTTTGAATACATATTTCTACAAAAGTCCCCAATGTTGAACAGAGTTGGCAAATTTTAAAAGCAGTTGGAATATTTTCGTAGCTGTTGAAAAATTTTCGAAGAAGTTGGGAAAATTTGGAAGCAGTTGGGAAAATTTTGAAGCAGTTGGAAAGATTTCAATTGAGTTGGAATACATATTTCTACAAAAGTCCCCAATGTTGAACAGAGTTGTCAAATTTTAAAAGCAGTTGGAGTATTTTCGAAGCTGTTGAAAAATTTTCGAAGCAGTTGGAAAAGTTTCGAAGAAGTTGGGAAAATTCCGAAGCATTTGGGAAAATTTTGAAGCAGTTGGAAAGATTTCAATTGAGTTGGAATACATATTTCTACAAGAGTCCCCAATGTTGAACAGAGTTGGCAAATTTCAAAAGCAGTTAGAATATTTTCGAAGCTGTTGAAAAAGTTTCGAAGAAGTTGGGAAAATTTTGAAGCAGTTGGAGAGATTTCAATGGAGTTGGAATACATATTTCTACAAAAGTTTTCTTAAAATGTGAATGAATTTGACTTTTTTTTAATGAAGTTTTAAATTAATGTTTATTAAACCGGTGGAACTAAGCCCACGTTTAGCCGGACAAAAGCTTGCAGAGAATAGCGACAATTGTACAAATTCTTGTTAGAGTATATTTAGAGTACCTATTTGGCAGATTTGGCCCAATGTGCAATGTGTATAACCAGCAATAAATGGTGTTTATTCCGATATTGCTACCAATGCTATACCAAGTGTTTGAAAAGATGAACAATTTTTCATCTTTTACGTTATCCCTCAGCAGGTAGTTGTGAATTTCTCAGTTTGGCCGCATCGACTGTGTCCATCTGGTACCAATTTGCGCTATTTCTCTCGGTAGGGCAGTAGGCAGTATTTTTTTCTCATTCTTAATTATTCTATCAAATCTCCGTTCAACACGTAAATCTGTTAAGGGGCCGTTATACTTTGGCCGACGGCACCGATTCTCCATTCAAAAAGTGCCTTTCATTTTTCCATTTTCATTTTTCACGTCCTAAAATAACCAGCTGAAAGCTTGATTTTTTTTTAATTCTCCTGGAACTTCAGACAGTTCTCTGCGATTTCACAATTTCTGGAAGTCTTTTCAGTATTTCCATAATTTTTTGCATTAATTAAGCGTATATCCAAATGGATTTTTTTTTAAATATAGAAAATTGATTTGTCGAGGGCACTCCAATGAATTTCCTAAAAAAAATGGATGAACAACCGCCGAAAAACGATTATGAAGTCAATTTTCATAGACTCAAATTCAACCCGATTTTTTCGTGCGAAAAAATGATTTTCTCAAGGAGAAGAAATCGGAGTGCCCTCAAAACATCCTTTAACTTCAATTCAAAGAAAAAAATCAAGCTTTTAGCTTAAAAATTTAGGACGTAAACTTGGAAAAATGAAGGGCACTTTTTGAATGGAGAATCGGTGCCGTAGCCGATTTTTTCATGCGAAAAAATAATTTTATCAAAGAGAAGAAATTGGAGTGCCCTCAAGACATCCTTCAACTTCAATTTAAAAAAAATCAAGCTTTTAGGTGAAAAATTGAGAGCGTGAACTTGGAAGAATGAAAGGCACTTTTTAAATTGAGAATCGGTGCCGTAGCCGATTTCTTCATGCGAAAAAATAATTTTATCAAAGAGAAGAAATTGGAGTGCCCTCAAGACATCCTTCATCTTCAATTTAAAAAAAATCAAGCTTTTTGGTGAAAAATTGAGGGCGTGAACTTGGAAAAATGAAAGGCACCTTTTTGAATGGAGAATCGGTGCCGTAGCCGTCGGCCGAAGTATAACGTCCCCTATGCAAAAATGGACCGAAAAAGATTCAAAGTGAAGTGTGTAGTATGTGGATTTTTTTCAGTTCACTTGAATAAATCATTTATTTTTCTTCGGAATTGAACTTAAAAATCGAAACATACAAAATAATGATAACAGATGCTGTATAATTCCCTATAGAGTGTGGAGTGTGTTAATCTAGTAATGCAGAATTAAAAAACTACACTACAAAATTTTCTAAATATTTTTAATGCTCTCGGGAAAAAAAAACATTGACACGCAATTCAAATACCACTTCCCCCTTCAACCGTTGGTTTTCTAATCCTTTAATGCACAGTTGGAAAATTTTCGAAGCTATCCCCCCCCAAAAATTTGGCTTCGGCCCGTCCCTGCTTGCCCATTTCAGTCTTTGACGCTTATGGTCACGTGTTAATGGAACTCCTCTTAATGGACGTCTAGAACCTAGATTCACCTGTCTCAAACTTCGTCTGATGGTTTCGATGGAAACTTGGACCCCATCTGCATTTTGAAGAGTATTCCGTAGCATTCTACACGTAGATGTAGGGTTTCTTCTCGCCGAAACGGTGATGAAACGATCCTGAGTGTTGTTTTTCGTCGCCCACCAAGCCTTGGTCTTTTCAACACGGAACCTGTCTCTCTGAACCTATTCCAAAGTCGAGATATCACAATTTCGCTGACTTGAAGACTTTCCTCTACAACAACCTGAGTTAGGCCACCCTGTAGCATTCCGATAGCCCTTTTTAGCCTCAGCGTTTGTTAATTTACGTCTTGGCATTTTCAGAAAACTCGTTTCAAATCGAAGCCGTTGATAAACTGACTTCATTTCAAAATAAGAACATTCATGAAGCATATGCAAAGAAACAAACTTCAGAAAAAAGGCGACCAGATTGACGAAACGTCTCATACTGATTTTTATTGGATCGATTAAAGTCGTTTTTGAGTTTTTATTGATTTTACAGCGATTTTTTCGAAGATTACATACTTTAAAAAACGATTGAATACGATAATCCTAACTCTTGTGGAGCAGTTTATTTCACGTATATAAAAACATGGTTGGAAGATTCAATTATGCTGTTTTCTTGAACAGAAGTCAAGAATCGAGTGTTGAAATTTTACTGAAAAATAATGGACAGAACAGTCCGTTACTTTGTGATAGTTCATTCGAGAAAAGAATAAAAGTACTCGAATACCCCGACAGAAAAACTTCTAAACGAACAAAGGGACCTATGGAATTCCCCACTTTTCAAAATTCTCAAGAAATAAGCCTACAGAAGACATTTGAATACCTTTTAGCACAACTTGAAATACTCCAGTACGAATATGTAGAAGTACTGCGAAACCTGTGTCACAGTTAAACCTCAAAAGGACTACTTTTACAAAGTTAAAAAAGAGTAAATAGAAATTAGTATTGGCAACTTCTCTGAGAATTCTTTGACATTGACAAACTTGATAAACCTAAATCTAGGCCAATCGGGATACTAATAAAAGTGGATGCTTTTCATTCTTGCACTTATGAACGTAAATAGCAACCCACGCTGAAGCGTCGAGTGCAAAAACAGCCTCCCGATGGTCGAACCGAAATAGCCACTGTTTCAAAGCCTGAACACACAAAGGAAAAATCAAAACTCAACCCCACGTGCCTCTTCGGGCGCAAATCATATTTATATTTCTGCCTAATGAATAGGCCGATCAGCCATCCGTGAATTTTGTCTGATACAAAGCCGGCAAGGGTTACGGGTGCGCCCATGCGGCTAATTTGTGATTAATTTGTTTTTTTTCGCGTTTTTAAACGTTCGAACGCAGCAACGAACCCGTCCGACGACAGTACCCCGGTCGTCGATGCAATTGATGGTTTTTCGGGCTCTTCCAGGAGCGCCAGGTACGGGTTAAACGGGCGATGAAAGGATCGCCTTTTGTCGAGATTGCGAGACTAGAGAGGTTGATCTGTAATTTAGGTGGCGTGGAAATAATTAACGGAGCTCGCCTATTTGAATAATTTGAATGGAGGACGTTGAAGGGTTTAATTTGACAGCGTTCTGAATGATTGTTATTAATTAGTCCAGTTTAGGGAGGCTGTGCTACCAACGTACGATTATGAATCTCTGATATGTCTCGTCCATTTCTTTCAACCGAATAGTGAGAAAGAAAGAGGCTAGAGGAAACACTGGCGGATCTAGGGGGTTTTTCAGGAGGGGCATGAAAGTGTTCAACCAAGTGTACAGGGTCGCCCAAATTGCTTGATTTTGGCTGTTTCTGGTACTTCTAGGCTAGATGGGTGAAAATGTTGAGAGGAGTCCTGGGCTTGAATTTCGTGAAAACTCCATAACTGATATCTAAATTCGTTTTGAAGATATAACGAAATTTTGATATATTTTGGTGATTTCGAAAATGTGCCATAGCTTCCTCATTTTCTGAAATATCTAAAAACGGCAAAAACTTTCTACAGGCACTTTTTCATTAGCAATACGACAACGTATTCAGTTTTTTTCTATCTCTTGTATAAAGGGTGAAAAAAAAACAACTTCCTTATTTTAAATACGAATGGTATCTTTTTTTGATCCTATGTTATGCAAAAAAAATCAGCTCTTCCAAAATATATACAGGGTGTTTGGTAATTCGACGTGAACCTTGAGAAGGGATATACTAGACGTCATTTGCAGTGAATTGCGTCGAGTAAAGCATGGTCCGAAAATCTATGGTTACGAAGATATCGCGATTTTTCAACTCTTTTGAAATTTTCTGCTTCGTTATCGAAAATAATTGATTTTGTAAAAACTACTCGACTCTTCATACTCAATGAATATTTTTTTCAAAGCTGAGGAGATGGTCCTCATTTCTTGCGAAAAAGTATTCACTTAAAATTCAGATAATCCGATGAGATATACATCAGGGTCATAAATGGCTGCACCTGTTTTCCTCATAAAATCTTGATATAACAATTGAGAATTACTCGAAGAAAGTATTATGAACTTGGTGAACAAATGTAGCTGTTTCATTAGCTTTCCAAAAAGGTACATAAGTCAGTAATTCCTTCATGCAATCAAAAAATATGGCCGGAAAACCAAGCAGGCAACAAACAGATTTTTCGAGTCATTCAGATATCGAACCATGGCCCGCTTACGGCTTACGAATCACGCCCAGTGAAATGAAGGATAATAGGATATCTGAATGACTCGAAAAATCTGTTTGTTGCCTGCTTGGTTTTCCGGCCATATTTTTTGATTGTATGAAGGAATTATTGACATATGTACCTTTTTGGAAGGCTGATGAAACAGGGAAGTTTTTCTTGACATTTGTACGCCAAGTTCATAATACCTTTTCAAGTAATTCTCAATTGTTTTATCAAGATTTTATGAGGACAACAGGTGCAGCCATTTATGACCCTGTATATCTCGGGTTATCTGAATTTTTAGTGAATACTTTTTTGCAAGAAATGAGGACCATCTCCTCAGCTTTGAAAAAAATGTTCATTGAGTATGAAGAGTCGAGTAGTTTTCACAAAATTAATTATTTTCGATAACGAAGCAGAAGATTTCAAAAAAGTCGAAAAATCGCGATATCTTCGTAACCATAAATTTTCGGACCATGCTTCACTCGACACAATTCACTGCAAATGATGTCTAGTATATCCCTTCTCAAGGTTCATGTCGAATTACCAAACACCCTGTATATGTCGATATATTATTTTTTTGGATTTTTCTGTATGGGGATATGTAAAGAACGAAATTTTTAGGATGGCAATTTCATTAAAATGCTGATTTTGCCTCAAATATGAGAGTAATATATCGACATATTTTCGAAGAGCTGATTTTTTTTGCAAAACATAGGATCTAAAAAAGATACCATTCGTATTCAGAATAAGAAAGTTGTTTTTTTTCCACTCTTTATACAAGAGATACTAAAAAACTGAATACGTTGTCGTATTGCTGATGAAAAAGTGTCTGTAGAAAGTTTTTGCCATTTTTAGATATTTCAGATAATGAAGAAGTTATGGCACATTTTTGGAATCACCAAAATATCAAAATTTCGTTATATCTTCAAAACAAATGAAGATATCGTGAAACGGCTTTCAGTAATGGAATTTTCCCGAAAATCGAGCCCAGGACTCTTCTCAGCATTTTCACCTATCTAGCCTGTACCAGAAACAGCCAAAATCAAGCAATTTGGGTTACCCTGTACATAGTGAGCCAATTTAGACACATTTGAATGTAAAATTCTCTTTATTAACTGAAGGGTTTTCCAATAAGAGGTGTTATTTTGAATAGCCTGCTATTCCAGTAGATGTCACTTTTGAAGCTGTCATTTTTCGACTTTTGACAAGTAGAAACTATGCCATCAATAAAAATGGAACGATACACGCTTCAACTACTGGCGGATCCAGACAGTTTTTCAGGGGGGCCATGAATAGATATAAATTTTCTACCAACGTTATAGGACTACATACTAACAAACTGATTATTGTCAATTTCGAGGTCCAAGGTTGGGGGCATTGGCTCGAAGGTGCCCCCCCACGGAGACTTGATTTTCATCAAAAATTCCATGAATTCTCATGAAAAAATTGCGTTTTCAGTTCATTCAAAGTGACTCGCTTAAGGTCATCGTAATGAAATGATGCGCATTATAAAAATGACTCGCATAAGGTATCCAAATGCCTCGTCATCAATTAAATGACGTCAAAATAACAAACTTTTGGAAAACTCTTTAGTTCGTTCTCGTCCTGAATCAAGGAGCATGAGAACCTCCCGCCCCACACCCCCTAAAACAATTATTCACCACCCCTCGTCGACGACTAAAACAATGGACGTCATCCCCGCCCCTTTTTCTCTTATCTGCGGTAAAAATCAATCAAGTCGCTACGCGGAGACCGACACCGTTTACAAAAACGTGTTAATCGCATTATCCGAGGCAGGGGCGAGTCGCTGGGGGGGGCGAAGGGGGCGACTTGACGGGATAAAGATTCGGACGGAAGCTGCGGATGACAGGTCTCATAAGGGGGCCCGGACCGCTCGCGGCGGTCCCCAAAGGGGCCGCGAGTAACGGACTGGTCCTTCGATCGGGAGATGTAAAGAAGGGGAAATTTGGAGATGGCAACGATGAACGAGGTGTTGAATCGGAGATTTTCCGGGTCTTGGAGGTAGGCAAGGGGCGTCCAAGCGTGGACGATGAAGATTAAACCGATGGGAATAATCAGATGAGGAATCTTCAGTAAATACGACTCTTTATAAAGAGTCTTGATAAGAGCGCAAGATTTGAATTGCGCGCCATGTTTGACAGTCAAAACGTCACATGATAATGACGTGACAGATCGAAAGTTGACATGAAGCATTACACGGTAAAACGACGCGTCTTGATGTCAAAAATTATTATCGAAATGGTGCAAGTTTAATCACCAACTTCCGGTCCAAATAATTTATTTATTTATTTATTTATTCTCAAACCAACACAAATATAAATTGTAGTTAAAGGAGAGAGACAAAGAAAAAGAAAAAATATATATATATATACACGGTGTTTCACCATAAATTGGACAAACATATATAGCAGTGTAGATGACACCGAGGAAGTCATTTTTGCCTTATGAAATATACCCCGTTTTCGACGCATAAGCGAGATACAGGGTGTTTAATGTCAACTTTTAGCAATATTCTGATAACTGTGGTGAGTTATGCGTGACAGTTGAAATAATTCGGTTACTGGTCACATCTTAGTATTTTTTAGGGCTCAATTCAATTGTGGTGTAGAATTCTGAAAAAAAAATAATTCAAAATGGCGGAAAGCCTGAAAAGTTTGAATTTTTTTTTCTCGGTTGCCAATTTGGAAAGCACTATTTCAACGTACTCGATTTTCTTAGATTCTCCGTGAAAAATTTTCTTTAAATTCGAACTCAACTTTTTTTTTACATGTCTTCACTCTTCAGTGAAAAAAAATTTCGCCCAAATCTACACCAGATTAGCATGTTGCCAAGACGTTCGCGGCGAGCATTTTGAACATTTCCTACATTGACATTGATGTTTTTTTTTTTGTTTTTTTTAATAATTAAGAAATAATCAGTATTACTTATTAGGTTTTAAGTGTAATGTACCGAATTTGTGAAATAAAATAATTTTTATTCAAAACGTCGATTTTTGCAATAAATCTGAAAACACTTAATACTTCCGAAATAGTTAAAGATACGTATAGGACATTGTGCATGAATTGTGTCTTGAATTCTCTGAAGAATCCAAACAATAAATAATATACAGGGGGTTGCATTTGAAATAAGAAAGTTGGTATTGGCCACGGTCGCATGGAACACCCTACATAATGTTATTCTCTTGAAAAATATGCACATTTAAAATTACAAATCGACGTGTCCGAGCGTTTTTCCCAACACGCCCTCATTTATTCGTTATCGAATTCATTCCATTTGGCTGTTATACTCTGTATACTTAGGAAATTTTCGGTAAAAGGTAAAATGACTTATTTTGATGAGTTCTATCACCTGTCAACAGAAAAGCCTCACCTTAAAATACACCCTGTATATGTAAATGTTCAATTAGCTTTCACCGTCATGAGACACTCTGTATAGAAGATACAGCCGTCCGCCATCGAAAAACAAGACGTTCCCGAACGTCAGGAACATCAATCGTCCCCCTCATCCGCCCGCCGTCCAGAAGGCTTAATTAATGGCCCCCGAGAGGGCCGGCGTAAGAATCCGGTCAGATTGATGTTTTTTAATCCTGCAAATGAAACGCTTCCACAGCCTGCTTTCTGCGTATCGCTTTAAATTAATTATTTCGTCCACTTTTCCATCTCGAGTCCCCGATCTTGATTAATAAATTATAAAAAGGGTGACTTCTTCGGGGGGTGGGGGAGAGGAAAAAGAAAGAAAGGAACCGGTCGATTTTCCGGAGAAAAACGGTTTGGCGAATTTAATTATCTCGACGTTTCGCAGGAAGTGAATTGTGAAGGCAGGAATTGTGCTTTCTGAAGCGATTAACTTTCGAAAATAAGGGGGCGGTTGACAGATTTAAGGAGGAAAAATGAGGCGGGCGATTCCGGAAGAGGAAAACGGCGTTGAAAATCCGTTTGGTCGGGTTGATTATTCAGTATTGCGTGAAATATGTAGTTTTGAGCAACTGTGTTCTGGAGCCATGGAGCCTCATCACTCAAGAAGATTTTTCGATGGAGTTCCGGATCATTTTCATGCATTTCAAGGACCCAATCAGCAAAGACACGACGCTGTTGATGATCGGCCGGCTTGAGTTCTTGTGTTAACTGAACTTTATGAGCCTCAAGACCCACATCTATATGCAAAATACGGTGTAATGACGTTTGTGGAATGCCTAATTCCAAAGAACGACGAGGAATGGACAGACCTGGGTTTTCTTCAACGCTTTCGGCTACAGCAGCAACATTCTCGGCTGTTCTCGAGCGACGTGCACTGGTTTTATTCTTCACATCACTAACTTGTCCCAACCCCAAGATTTTGTGTTACGAAGCAAATTAATACTCCTATGATATACACACAACCAAACTTATATGGAATCACCCTGATATTTGGAAAAAAACGAATTTTAATTAAAAAAAAGTCGCTGAAAAGTGAAGAGCAGTTTTCCCAAAACAAGTTTATTACAAAAATAATATAAATTATTAAAAGATTATTTTTATAATAGAACAGAAAATAAAAAGTGTAAATTTCTCTAAAAATAATTTTTATGTAACTGAGAATTGAACAACAAATAAAACGATTTTAACAAATCAATAATCAGTATTACCACCCCTGACATTGATACAAGCTTGAATTCGACGAGGCATGCTTTCTATTAAGTTGTTAATTTCTTCTTTTGTAACATTTGCCCATTCCTCTAAAGCCGCTTGTATAAGTTGCTCTGCGTTACCAGGATTATTTTGACGAGCTCTATTTTTTTTATCCTACCCCACAAGTGCTCGATAGGATTAAGGTCCGGTGAACAAGAAGGCCACTCTAAAACAGTCACACCTTCTGTTTCGAAGAAATTTTTTGCAACTCTGCTGGTATGTGGAGGTGCATTATCCTGCATAAATAGGAAATAATCTCCAAAAGCATCCGCCAGAGCCTCACTACAGGTTGTAGCACTAGATCAACATACCTAGGCCCTGTCAGAGATTGGGAAATTGGGAATTAAAGGAGTTTTCTCACCAAACATAATTCCGCCCCAAAACATTACAGTACCTCCTTTGTATTTAGGGATCGGTCTTGCAGCTTGGAGCCTAGCTTGCCTCCCTATACCTCTTAAAATGCGAACACGCCGGTCGTCTGATCGTAGGCCAATCCTGGTCTCATCCGAAAATAAGACATTTTTCCAATCTTCAATAGTCCAATTTTCATGCTCCAAACACCAATTAAAACGGTCAACTTTATTTTGCCTTGATAGTTCTGGAACTCTCTTCTCTTGAATAATTCCGAGCGCGAAGTCTTTTTCTGATAGTTTCGACAGAAACACTAACACCTGTAGCTTGCAAAAATGGCCTTTGAAGCTCTGAATGAGATACTGCGGGATTTCTTCTTGCTGTTTGGGCTAAAAAGCGATCCTGCCTTTCTGTAGTTACTCTTCCACGACTTCTTCTCGGCCTATTCTTTAGGGGTTATAACTCCAGAAACCTTGCATAGGTTTTTGAAACAACCTCTTGTGTAACCCCCACCGTTCTTGCAATCTGTCTTTGTGACATACCTTGTTCTGCCATAGTAATAATTCTTCCTCTCTGGACTTCCGATAACCCCACATAAGGCATTTTTTTTTAAAACTTCGCAAAAAACCAAAATATAAATTCACTGCGACGTTCGAACGAAATGGTAAAATCGACACTGCAAAGCCAAATCTTATCAAGTGCTTATGAACCTTAACTGTTTTTGTGAGTAAACACATGCACTTTTTATTTGCTTCTAACGAAAAAGATATCAAAATAATATTTCATCTTAATACTGGGTGATTCCATATAAGTTTGGTTGTGTGTATATCGCATTACAGGCGGTCCTAAACGCTGCAATTATTCGAAACGCTCGAAGCCGTTTATTCCAAACCCACGCTCGAAGGACCAAATGCACCATTCCTCATGCACAAATCCGGAACACCCCCGAATCAATCCGGAATCCCAGGTCTAGCCGGAAAACCGAGAGGCAATTTTTTACCTCGCGGCCCGACTTGCTCTCGCTCGCCCGCAGCCAAATGGAGCGCGGCGCAGGCCGCCTTGGATATTAATCTTCGGGCGTCTGCCGCTGATGTATATTATATTGGATATTATGAACGGGTAAAAACGACCGCCCAAACCTCCGTGCATCTCGACTCTACTGCGTTTTATTGTGTCTATATTAATTAACACGGGCGCTAATGGAAACTGTGAGCGTCTGACGAAAGTAATAAGCTCGGAGCTCGCAAGGATCGGTGTAATTGGTAATTACCGGCGTTTTGAGTGCATCGGAAGCTGCCTGACAGTTTGGAGGAGGCGGAATCAGGTCTAGATGCAAGCTGAACGGGAAAATATACTGCTCCACAAGAGTTAGGGATATCGTAATCAATCGTTTTTAATAAAAGTGTGTAATCTTCGAGAAAATCGCTGTAAAATCGTTTAAAACTCAATAACAACTTGAATCGATCCAATAAAAATCAGAATGAGACATTTCGTCAATCTGGTCGCCTTTTTTCTGAGGTTTGGTCCTTTGCAAATGCTTCATGAATGTTCTTATTTTGAAATGAGTCAGTTTATCAACGGCTTCGATTTGAAACGAGTTTTCTGAAAATGCCAAGACGTAAATTAACAAACGCTGAGGCCAATAGGGCTATCGGAATGCTACAAAGTAGCCTAACTCAGGTTGTTGTAGCGGAAAGGCTCCAAGTCAGCCAAAGTGTGATATCTCGACTTTGGAATAGGTTCAGAGAGACAGGTTCCGTGTTGGAAAGACCAAGGCTTGGTGGGCGACGAAAAACAACACCTGCTCAGGACCGTTTCATCACCGTTTCGGCGAGAAGAAACCCTACATCTACGAGTAGAATGCTACGGAATACTCTTCAAAATGCAGATGGAGTCCAAGTTTCCATCGAAACCATCAGACGACGTTCGAGAGGTGAATCTAGGTTCTAGACGTCCATTAAGAGGAGTTCCATTAACACGTGACCGTAACCGTCAAAGACTGGAATGGGCAAGGCAACATATCAATTGGAACGATCAATGACGTAGTGTCCTTTTCACTGATGAATCCAGATATGGACGATTTTCAGATTCTCGAAGAATAAGGGTATGGACAATCCCACGCATAGCCCGTAATCGTCGCTATGTCCAAGAAGTCCATCCATTCCGAGGGGGTAGTGTTATGGTATGGGCCGGGATATGTTTCAACGGGTGCACAGATCTACACATTTGTCCTGGGAATATGACCGCCTTACATTATAGGGAGCATGTCATTGACAATGTTGTGCCAAATTTTCACGCTGCTATTGGTGAAACTTTTCAATTTCTGGACGATAACGATAGACCGCACCGTGCAGTCATAGATTCATTTTCTGGAAACAGGGGCATAATTCATACAAAAAATTTTTGGTGAAATGACTTATTTTGATGAGTTCTACCATCTGTCAAAAGAAAAGCCTCACCTTCAAATACACCCTGTATGTAATACCCACAATTAGTAATGAATTTCAATTGGGTAACTTTGAAATATTGAGATAGCTTATTTGCGAATACCATTTGCTACATATTTTCACAAAGATATTGCAGTTTTTTCACCTGAGTGCCAAATTAAGAAAAAACATGCCTTTTCATTGAGATTCAAAATGGTATAAATCACTGTATTTCCAGCATTTAATACAAATTAAATTCCCATTACAACAAGTCAAGAGAGTATCCTAGTTTGATGATTGTTGTTCCTCATTTTGCTCTCGCTGACTTCAATTGAATACAGCCAAAGGTCTTGGTCCATACTTTTTTGGGGCAGCAGTTGTACTTCTTCCTCTCTGTCTGAACCGATTTCCAAACCCGAAATCTTGCTTTCTATTGTTTTGATAGTAATTATTCTTTCTCAGATTCGATCGTTTCCTTGAATTATTCTGGTTCACCCTGGACTTATATTGTGAGATCGGAACTCTTTTGTAGTACATGTTGACTCTGTCACTATCTTCCATCGTCATCTGAGGTCTCACTTCGTACTGAAAATGAAAAAGGAAATATTGAAAATCTAAAGTACCTTAAAGAAGCCATAAAAACTATCATACAAATGTTAAAAAAAAATCGAAACCGACAAAATATAAAAGGAGCACCTGTGTGAATGATTTTGTGACTACTCCTAGTAACTCTGGATGGACTTTACCTTATAGTATGGCCCCAAATGCTTAGGTCTCACTGCAGTTCGACCATTTTTCCTGTACCCTGAAGTTGTTGAAGCCAATATTGCCATCAGGCAGAGGAAGAGAAGCTTGACCTGGAGTATTATTGTTAGTTTGTCGATTAATCAATCTCATATAGATATGTGGTCATCTTACCATCATTGCTGAAGAGAAAAACGGTGTTAGTCGTCTTGACGATAATGCATAAACTACTGGTGTGTTGGTGCATCATAAAGTTATCTTATAAAGAAGTCGCAAGATTGTGTTAAATTCTTACGGTACATGAAATGAGAATATGCACACAGAGGAAGATATTTAACGGTGATTTAAATTAGGTTGGAATATTCAATTATCACCCTGTATGAATGTACTTCTTCGGTGGGATATAAGCAGTACCGTAAATCTGAGCCAGTACTATTGTCTTGAAGTTGATTTTTAGCGCTCGTTCTAGGAGATGATTTTTTTTATTTCGAGAATGATCTCAATCCTTCAAGATGTGATGAAAATGAAAAAAAAACATTCTGTGTTTCCATATTGTACCATGAAAATAACTTTTGAACGGTGTTGTTTTTGCTGATAGGTTGTCGTTTATAAAGGACCCCGCACTTTTCTTATGGCAAATGGCGTTCCGTCAAATGTTCTAATTTTTTGGTATAATGTGGTACTCGACCTACTAATCAAAAGTGTCCATGGCCACAACTCAATCCTATGACTAGTTTTTGAGATACAGGGCGTTGAAGTTGAGAATTACCCACTTTTACTACGTGCGTATCTCGAAACAGAATCGAATGAAACATTTCATTCTATCCCCAGGGAGCAACCATATAGAGGAATATGACCGAAAATCGTTACGAATACAGGGTTATCCATAATTGAATGCATGCCTAATTTTGAAAGTATAAAATATGTCAGTTCCAGAGTGGAAACGTTCGCAAAATGAACTATTTCACTAGATATGTTGTTGTTAGATCGAAAAAACCTGAAATACCCAGAATTCATACTGGGTGATCCATTATTATAGAAACTATTCACAATGAAGGTTAAGTGGACACCCTGTATTTTTGGGTTGATTTGAGGTGTTTGATTGATTTTTTCAGAACATATCATCATGGACTTCAAAGAATACAGGGTGATTCAGTCATGAAATAAACTGTGGACCTTACGAAAATACCCAAAAACCAACTTTTTTTTCATCACCATCTATTTCAAGATTAACTCGGTTGAGGTGGGAGTTTTCTTTCACCACAGTACTTGATATAAAAACATCAATACGACTGGGAGTTTTTATCCATTTCCTATGACCAGATTTTTTTTTATGAAATATGAAAATTATTTATTTATGTTAGTCTATTCTTATTCCAGCACAAAAACTGGTCATAGGAAGAGGATAAAAACTCCCAGTCGTATTGATGTTTTTACATCAGGTACAATGGTGGAAGAAAACTTCCACCTCATCGGATTTAATCTTGAAATAGAGGGTGATGAAAAAAAAAGTTGGTTTTTGGGTATTTTCGTGAGGTTCAAAGTTTATTTCATGACTGAATCACCCAGTATTCTTTGAAGTCCATGATGATATGTTCTGAAAAAATCAGACAAACACCTTAAATCAACCCAAAAATACAGGGTGTCCACTTAACCTTCATTGTGAATAGTTTCTCTTCGAGAAATAACACGGTCCGGAAACTTTCCCGTAGAAGATCAACGGTTGCGTTGCTTGTGTGGCACGTAACGCCGTCTTGTTGAAAGTGAACGTTCTCCTGATCGATACCATCTAATTCCGGTCTCCGGATATAAAAAATCATTAATCATCTCTCGATGGGGCAATCCATTCTCCGTAAATGTTGCTCCAGCCTCATTCTCAAAAAAGTAGGGTCCAATGACCCCGCCGGACCATGAATCGCACCAAACAGTGACACGTTGAGGATAGAGAGGCTTTTCAACAATAACTCTTGGGTTTTCCGAGCCCAAGATGCGATAATTTTGCTTGTTGACGAAGCCATCGAGGTGGAAATGGTCCTCATCACTCAAGATAATTTTTCGATGGAAGTCCGGATTATTTTCATGCATTTCAAGGACCCAATCAGCAAAAAGACGACGTTATTTATGATCTGCCGGCTTGTGTTCTTGTGTTAATTGAACTTTATAAGCCTTAAGACCCAAATCTTTATGCAAAATACGGCGTAATGACGTTTGTGGAATGCCTTAGTCCAAAGAACGACGAGGAATGGACAAACCTGGGTTTTCTTCAACACTTTCGGCTACAGCAGCAATATTCTCGGCTGTTCGCGAGCGACGTACACGGGTTTTATTCTTCACATCACTAACTTGTCCCAAAAGCTCAAATCTGTCCACAAATTTCTGTATTGCGGTTCAACAAGGTGCTTCACGAGTACCCAAAAATGTTCAAGTTTCACGAACCGTCTCTGCCAAATTTTCACCATTTTTATTGTGAATTTCAATAATTTCAATGCCGTATTAAAGCGTGTATCGTTCCAGTTTTATTAATGGCGTAGTTTCTTCTTGTAAATGTCAAAAATTGAGTTTCAAAAGTGGCATCTACCGAATTAGTTGGCTATTCAAAATAACACCTCTTATTGGAAAACCCTTCAAAGTCTCCTGCTCCCGATATACCTATACCTATTCGTCCCCCATCGTTCCCATAAATCTCCCACATCCCCACACCCCCTCTCCCACCGCCCCTCATGCGAGAATAGAGACAGCAACAGTCGAGAAAAGAAAAACTAAAACATACATTCGGATGGTTTCAATTTCTGTTTGTGGCATATTTGAACGTTAGCTCTCTATATAATATGAATGCTTTAACTTTGGACCGGGATATGCAGTCACCCAGCTCGTTTAAGGCCGTCGGAGGCCCCTGTTGATTTTCGGTATTTGAAATGGGCCGCTTTATAATGCATATATAATGTTAACCGGCTGAAAGTTCCTGAATTTCTGCGGAATGAGGGGGAAATCTTGAGAGGTCGAAGACTGGAAGACTCCATAATGCGATCAGGTCGAAAATCCCTCTATTAGATTGTGTTTATGACGATTGTAAAAGGTGTTTCAATAAGAGGGCGAGATTTGAATTGCGCGCCATGTTTGACAGTCGAAACGTCACACGATTATGTCGTGACAGATCGAAAGTTGACAAATGGGAGTTGGTGAACTACGCGTCCTGATTGTCAAAAATTATTATCACTTAGAGCCGCATCTCCGTCAAATTTTCGAAGATCTTGATGCGCTTCAGCAGCTGATTTCTTGGAATGAAAGAAGAAAATCAACATTCCCCACAAATGACGATTATAAGGCACTAAATCAGACATATTCACACAACCAAAAGTTTATTAACTGACAAAGAAACTGCAGCACCCAGAACGAATTTAAATTTAATCATTTACTCCTTGCTATACTATTAACACTACGCAAAAAAATTAACGCACGTTCTGAAAATCTCAATTTTAATGAAAGTTAACTCTACATTGACTTTATAACTTATTTTTTATGTTCTCTCGGGAAGGTTTTGAACGAAACAAAACACATTAAATGGAAGAAATATTCAGGATTTCTCCGAATCTTATGTGAAAGAAGAGAAATGAACAATTTTCAAAATACCGAGACGCTGATAAGTGATTTAAAACTTGGTATTTCCACCCCTTGCGTTAATTACAGCTCGGCAACGACGGTTCATACTCAAAATGAGTGTTCTTAAAATGTTCTGATCTAATCCTTCCCAGATTTCTCCGAGTTGGATTTCTGAGTCATTTAGAGGAGCTGGATGATTTTCTGAACTTCTCAGCCTTCTATTGAGGTTGTCCCAAACCTGCCCAATCGGATTGAGATCTGGACTTCTTGCTGGCCATTCCATTCGAGAGACTTCATCCTCTTCAAGGTACTCCTGAACGATGCGCGCACGATGGGGTCTGGCATTATCGTCCATAAAAATGAAATTTTCACCAATGTATGGGACAAATGGCACTACATGCTCTTCAAGAATGTTCCTTATATACTTATCAGCATTCATAGCTCCATTATCAACGACCACTAGGTCTGTGAGAGCAGTCAAAGATATTCCACCCCATACCATAATCGATCCTCCCTCGAAACCAGTAGTATTCAGGAAATTGCACTGAGCATATCTTTCATGTGGACGTCTGTATACAAGGGAACGTCGGTAGAGGCAGAATCTAGACTCATCTGTGAAGAGAACTCTTTCCCAATCGGCCTCTTCCCAATGGATATGCTCTCTCGCAAAATCCAAACGCGCCCTTCGATGGGCTGGGTTAAGAGCTGGGCCTCTTGCCACGACACGAGGCCTTAAATCATATTCTCTGAGGCGATTTCTTATTGTCTGAGTGCTAATTTGCACCTCATGAGTTTGCTCAAGCTGATTTTGAAGGAGGCGAGCGGTTGCAAACCGTTGTCTCAACGAAGAAACTCTCAAGTGACGTTCTTGAATGGCAGTTGTTACCCGTGGTCTACCCTGTCCTGGTCTTCGGACATTCATACCTGTCTCCCTGAATCGCTGCAACATTCTGGACACACTTGTATGGGAAACTCCAAACCTTTCTGCAATTCTTGTGTATGTCCAACCTTCTTCTCGAAAAACTACCGCTTGGGCACATTCTTCTTGGGTCAAATTGCGTGTTTCGCGTTGCATAGCGATCGAGTGTAGAAAATCAAACGAAAGAAAAACTATTGATCACTTGAATTGATCGAGAACAACTGATTTTAGAATGGAGCCAATACATACATTCAAAATCTGATAATATCATCTTTTTTTATTCCTGCTGGGAGAAAACATCTGTATTGAAGAAAAACGTTGAAAGTGGATAACATATGCATGCATAATTCTGATGAAAATAATTATCATTGAGAACACCTCCAGTTGTAGAATAAATTTGAGATTTCCATAATGTGCGTTAATTTTTTTGCGCAGTGTATGTTTTACCAAAAAAAAAATTAAAATTTAAACAGCCCCTTCTGGGTGTTGCAGTTTCTTCGTCAGTTAGTATACAGGGTGAGTCTTCGACTTTTTCATATATTTTAACTGTATAGATTCCTCTCATCAAACGAAACACGTTTTTTCTATACCATTTTTCAAAATTCTCTTTCGTTTGAAAGATACAGGGTGTCGAAAATCCATGAAAAAACAAAACCACATCGCAAATGTTTCGAAACAGTTTGTTGACCGCATGTCTTAGCTTGGTTCATGACGTCCCGGATATACCAAAACCGACCAGCAATTTCTACGTCAAAAGTCCAGGGTAGCATCGATCGTGATTCGTGGCACACCCTGTATATTATGTTTCAACTTAAAATAGACGGGTAATGAATCGGATGGAAATAAAATCTCTTTATCCCTTAAAATCCCCCTCGAAATGCCTTGATCCTCCTTGACGAATCCTTCCGATTAAAAAATCGCACCGCGACCGACAAAACCGTAAATATTGACCGGGAACAATAAAAACCTACGGCGCGAAGAGACACACCGCGTGCGTAAATTGTCGCACGGCGTCATCCCTCCATTTCACACCCCTTTAATTCATTTCGCGTATAAATATCATAGAGTTAAAACGGCCGGGGAATTGGTCACGCCGCCGCTGGATTGCGTTCGGTTTCGCAACTGTTACACGCCGATTTGTTTTATTTACGGCCCGTTTCGAATCTGAGAACGTTCAGGCGAGTCGCGGTGGCATCTTTTTTTTATCATTTTAATTTTTCAATTTTTTATCGACGGGATATAAATCCGGCGTGGCGAATGGCCGTAATTGGTTCGGGTCGATGTGGATTCGGGATAGATGGCTTTGCGGGTTCGGGTGGGAGGCGTGTGTTTGGTGTCGAATAATTCGTTTTCGAGTTTTGTTTACGAGCCCAAAAATTCAGGGTTTTAGGTGTTTTCGGACAGCAAAAAGGGTATTCTGATAGATTCGAATGGGTTGAAGAACCAAAAGTGGATACGTCCACAGCAGCGGAGCTATGACGATTTGACATTTCGATTTTTTGAAGAAATGCCATTTTGCAGGTCAAAATATAAACTATGATGGATAGCGACTTGAATTATATTTTATTGGATTCAGCGTCCTCGAAAACCTATAATTTGATACCAAACATGACCATATTGTCCTTCTTTGACATGAATTTTTTCAGTTTTTTGTTTTCCATTTTTCATTTTCTAATTTTGTTCACGAGCTTAGAGCATGCAGAGTTTGAGTGTTATGGGTCAGCAAAATGGGTTTTCTGATAGATTCGAATGGGTTGAAGAACTTTACGATCGAACATCAACATTAGATTCACCAGGGATTCCTTGGTGATGACGAATATGGTGTTTTTGGGGGGTCTTACCCCTTACGTATTTTTGACCCAAAAAGTTGGGATTTTCAAAATCGATTTTATTATTCCTAGAGATACTTGGGACAATGCTGATTAACAATATACCAACAAAAAGTGGATACGGTCACAGGAGCGGGAGCTATGACGTTTTGAAATTTCGATTTTTTTGAAAAAATGCCATTTGACAGGTGAAAATCTAAACTATGATAGATAGCGACTTGAATTTGTTTTTATCGAATAGAGCATCCTCGAAAACCTATATTTTGATACCAAACATGACCATATTGTCTTTCTTTAACATGGATTTTTTTTGGTTTTTTGTTTTCCATTTTTCAATTTCGAGTTTTGTTCACACGCTTAGAGCATGCAGAGTTTAGGAGCCATGGATCAGCAAAATGGGTATTCTGGTAGATTCGAATGGGATGAAGACCTTAACGATCGAATAACAACTTTAGATTCGCCAGGGATTCCTTGGTGATGACGAATATGGTGTTTTTGGGGGGTCTTACCCCTTACGTATTTTTGACCCAAAAAGTTGGGATTTTCGAAATCGATTTTATCATTCCTAGATATACTTGGGACAATGCTGATTTACAATGTAAAAACAAAAAGTGGATACGGTCACAGGAGCGGGAGCTATGACGATTTGAAATTTCGATTTTTTTGAAAAAATGCCATTTGACAGGTGAAAATCTAAACTATGATAGATAGCGACTTGAATTTGTTTTAATCGAATAGAGCGTCCTCGAAAACCTATATTTTGATACCAAACATGACCATATTGTCTTTCTTTAACATGGATTTTTTTTGGTTTTTTGTTTTCCATTTTTCACTTTCGAGTTTTGTTCACACGCTCAGAGCATGCAGAGTTTAGGAGCTATGGATCAGCAAAATGGGTATTCTGGTAGATTCGAATGGGATGAAGACCTTAACGATCGAAGAACAACTTTAGATTCGCTAGGGATTCCTTGGTGATGACGAATATGGTGTTTTTGGGGGGTCTTACCCCCTTACGTATTTTTGACCCAAAAAGTTGGGATTTTCGAAATCGATTTTATTATTCCTAGAGATACTTGGGACAATGCTGATTAACAATATACAAACAAAAAGTGAATACGGTCACAGGAGCGGGAGCTATGACGATTTGAAATTTCGATTTTTTTGAAAAAATGCCATTTGACAGGTGAAAATCTAAACTATGATAGATAGCGACTTGAATTTGTTTTAATCGAATAGAGCGTCCTCGAAAACCTATATTTTGATACCAAACATGACCATATTGTCTTTCTTTAACATGGATTTTTTTTGGTTTTTTGTTTTCCATTTTTCACTTTCGAGTTTTGTTCACACGCTCAGAGCATGCAGAGTTTAGGAGCTATGGATCAGCAAAATGGGTATTCTGGTAGATTCGAATGGGATGAAGACCTTAACGATCGAAGAACAACTTTAGATTCGCCAGGGATTCCTTGGTGATGACGAATATGGTGTTTTTGGGGGGTCTTACCCCTTACGTATTTTTGACCCAAAAAGTTGGGATTTTCGAAATCGATTTTATCATTCCTAGATATACTTGGGACAATGCTGATTTACAATGTAAAAACAAAAAGTGGATACGGTCACAGGAGCGGGAGCTATGACGATTTGAAATTTCGATTTTTTTGAAAAAATGCCATTTGACAGGTGAAAACCTTAACTATGATAGATAGCGACTTGAATTTGTTTTAATCGAATAGAGCGTCCTCGAAAACCTATATTTTGATACCAAACATGACCATAATGTCCTTCTTTAACGTGAATTTTTTTAGTTTTTTGTTTTCCATTTTTCACTTTCGAGTTTTGTTCACACGCTTAGAGCATGCAGAGTTTAGGAGCTATGGATCAGCAAAATGGGTATTCTGGTAGATTCGAATGGGATGAAGACCTTAACGATCGAATAACAACTTTAGATTCGCCAGGGATTCCTTGGTGATGACGAATATGGTGTTTTTGGGGGGTCTTACCCCTTACGTATTTTTGACCCAAAAAGTTGGGATTTTCGAAATCGATTTTATCATTCCTAGATATACTTGGGACAATGCTGATTTACAATGTAAAAACAAAAAGTGAATACGGTCACAGGTGCGGGAGCTATGACGATTTGAAATTTCGATTTTTTTGAAAAATGCCATTTGAGAGGTGAAAATCTAAACTATGATAGATAGCGACTTGAATTTATTTTTATCGAATAGAGCGTCCTCGAAAACCTATATTTTGATACCAAACATGACCATATTGTCTTTCTTTAACATGGATTTTTTTAGTTTTTTGTTTTCCATTTTTCATTTTCGAGTTTTGTTCACACGCTTAGAGCATGCAGAGTTTAGGAGCTATGTATTAGCAAAATGGGTATTCTGGTAGATTCGAATGGGATGAAGACCTTAACGATCGAATAACATATTTAGATTCGCCAGGGATTCCTTGGTGATGACGAATATGATGTTTTTGGGGGGTCTTACCCCTTACGTATTTTTGACCCAAAAAGTTGGGATTTTCGAAATCGATTTTATTATTCCTAGAGATACTTTGGACAATGCTGATTAACAATATACAAACAAAAAGTGGATACGGTCACAGGAGCGGGAGCTATGACGATTTGAAATTTCGATTTTTTTGAAAAAATGTCATTTGACAGGTGAAAATCTGAACTATGATAGATAGCGACTTGAATTTAGTTTTATCGAATAGAGCGTCCTCGAAAACCTATATTTTGATACCAAACATGACCATATTGTCTTTCTTTAACATGGATTTTTTTAGTTTTTTGTTTTCCATTTTTCATTTTCGAGTTTTGTTCACACGATTAGAGCATGCAGAGTTTAGGAGCTATGGATCAGCAAAATGGGTATTCTGGTAGATGCGAATGGGATGAAGACCTTAACGATCGAATAACAACTTTAGATTCGCCAGGGATTCCTTGGTGATGACGAATATGGTGTTTTTGGGGGGTCTTACCCCTTACGTATTTTTGACCCAAAAAGTTGGGATTTTCGAAATCGATTTTATTATTCCTAGAGATACTTGGGACAATGATGGTTAACAATATACAAACAAAAAGTGAATACGGTCACAGGAGCGGGAGCTATGACGTTTTGAAATTTCGATTTTTTTGAAAAAATGCCATTTGACAGGTGAAAATCTAAACTATGATAGATAGCGACTTGAATTTGTTTTTATCGAATAGAGCGTCCTCGAAAACCTATATTTTGATACCAGACATGACCATATTGTCTTTCTTTAACATGGATTTTTTTAGTTTTTTGTTTTCCATTTTTCATTTTCGAGTTTTGTTCACACGCTTAGAGCATGCAGAGTTTAGGTGCTATGGACCAGCAAAATGGGTATTCTGGTAGATTCGAATGGGATGAAGACCTTAACGATCGAATAACAACTTTAGATTCGCCAGGGATTCCTTGGTGATGACGAATATGGTGTTTTTGGGGGGTCTTACCCCTTACGTATTTTTGACCCAAAAAGTTGGGATTTTCGAAATCGATTTTATTATTCCTAGAGATACTTGGGACAATGCTGGTTAACAATATACAAACAAAAAGTGAATACGGTCACAGGAGCGGGAGCTATGACGTTTTGAAATTTCGATTTTTTTGAAAAAATGCCATTTGACAGGTGAAAATCTAAACTATGATAGATAGCGACTTGAATTTGTTTTTATCGAATAGAGCGTCCTCGAAAACCTATATTTTGATACCAGACATGACCATATTGTCTTTCTTTAACATGGATTTTTTTAGTTTTTTGTTTTCCATTTTTCATTTTCGAGTTTTGTTCACACGCTTAGAGCATGCAGAGTTTAGGTGCTATGGACCAGCAAAATGGGTATTCTGGTAGATTCGAATGGGATGAAGACCTTAACGATCGAATAACAACTTTAGATTCGCCAGGGATTCCTTGGTGATGACGAATATGGTGTTTTTGGGGGGTCTTACCCCTTACGTATTTTTGACCCAAAAAGTTGGGATTTTCGAAATCGATTTTATTATTCCTAGAGATACTTGGGACAATGCTGGTTAACAATATACAAACAAAAAGTGAATACGGTCACAGGAGCGGGAGCTATGACGTTTTGAAATTTCGATTTTTTTGAAAAAATGCCATTTGACAGGTGGAAATCTAAACTATGATAGATAGCGACTTGAATTTGTTTTTATCGAATAGAGCGTCCTCGAAAACCTATATTTTGATACCAAACATGACCATATTGTCTTTCTTTAACATGGATTTTTTTAGTTTTTTGTTTTCCATTTTTCATTTTCGAGTTTTGTTCACACGATTAGAGCATGCCGAGTTTAGGAGCTATGGATCAGCAAAATGGGTTTTCTGGTAGATTCGAATGGGATGAAGACCTTAACGATCGAATAACAACTTTAGATTCGCCAGGGATTCCTTGGTGATGCCGAATATGGTGTCTTACCCCTTACGTATTTTTGACCCAAAAAGTTGGGATTTTCGAAATCGATTTTATTATTCCTAGAGATACTTAGGACAATGCTGATTAACAATATACAAACAAAAAGTGGATACGGTCACAGGAGCGGGAGCTATGACGTTTTGAAATTTCGATTTTTTTGAAAAAATGCCATTTGACAGGTGAAAATCTAAACTATGATAGATAGCGACTTGAATTTGTTTTTATCGAAAAGAGCGTCCTCGAAAACCTATACTTCGTTACCAAACTTGACCATCTTCGACTGAATATTTTGTTATTCTTCCGCGTCAGTTCACTCGCCATCAAATACCCAACAACGATTCGTTAAACCGTCGAATAAATATCAAGTATTACTACTTAAACCCTATCCCAGATTCTAAACGGAGGCTGCTCACCGTGACAAATCACGCAGCGGGCCATGGATACGTAAACAGACGGGGCGCTCCCTCGGTCCCTTATTAAAATATTTTTAATAGAAATGAGGGGCGTCACGCCTCATTAGAATCCTCCGAATTTGCATGCATTATACGGACGGCCACGACGCCACGCCGCTTCGAGCGTTGCCTTATTGTTTTCGATGGTGATGAGACTTTAAACTCGGTCGCATGAATAATGGACGGGCCTTCGGGCCTGAGGGAGGATGTGTAGCTTTGTTTGGGGATTTGTTCGAAAGTATGATCACCGTGTTTGAACTGCGATTTGGAACGAGTCCTTCTGTGGTTCAGACGCTGCCCAGATCAAAATTTTGAAGGTGGGCGTTCTTCAGGGCTCAGTTCTGTAACCTACGCTATTTTCAAGTTTTAAGATATGGAAACACAGGATTCCATTCCCATCAGTTGTACATAATTGTTAAATATCTGTCATTTCTGAATTTCGTGTGTGAGACGCTTTATATTGTGCCCAAGATAAGCGTGACACTCTTGGATCTGCATTTGATGACGTCCATGTGTAAGCTTTCGAGTCTCGGATGTGAATCTTTTATCTTATAATTGAAAAGAATCCGTAAGTGCAATATGAGATTCAGCAGTTCTTAGAATAAGATAAATGGACCAATTTAGGCTCAAGTGTTTCTTTGTAGCTTTTCATTCCTAGGTAGGATAATTTATGATTATCATGATTAAAGATGCACTTGGCACTTGCTTATTTCATTGTCTTAAGTCGTACAAGAAGTAACCTCTCTTCTCAAATGCACTAGCGTTGAGTTAAGTACAGAGTTCCTACAGGAGTCGGTAGAGAGTTGAGACGGAGGTAGTTATTCCCATTAGAGACGGAATAAGATTTTCAAGACGATAACATACAGGGTCTTTCACGAGGAACCTCACCCATATTTATACGGGAAACTACTGAACGTATTTTCATGAAATTCAGCACTTATAAGTATTTCACGATGCTGATGAAATCTAAAATATTTTCAAGGCATGAGCACCTCCGGTTTTTCCGGAAATGACGTCAACTTCCGTTTTTCAGATTAGAACACCATTTTTTTATGGCAGATATTGAATCTACGTTAAAAAATAATGTGAGTGTATGCATCACACCCTTGCCCTAAAGTGGATATTAACTCAGAAAATATCCATTTTAGGGCAAGGGTGTGATGCATACACTCACATTATTTTTTAACGTAGATTCAATATCTGCCATAAAAAAATGGGGTTCTAATTTGAAAAAATAGCTTTTTCACGATTTTGTCATCCCTTACTTTGAAAGCGATTTTTTCACCCCCTGTATCATGAATCGCGATTTCGATTTTTAAAGTGGATACATCAATCTCACATCTTGAAAAATCCCAAAAATGAAAATTTTCCATCCAAAAACCTCGAAGTTATTCTTGTTTCAGCGGAGCTCTATTTTCGATTTTTTTTTCGAATTTTCCCGCTCAGAGAGAATTTTCCAACCAAAACTGAAAAATGTTACATCAAAATAACTTGAAATTTTCTAAGGAATCTATTTCTGCAATAAAAAAATGGTGTTCTGATTTGAAAAACGGAAGTTGACGTCATTTCCGGAAAAACCGGAGGTGCTCATGCCTTGAAAATATTTTAGATTTCATCAGCATCGTGAAATACTTATAAGTGCTGAATTTCATGAAAATACATTCAGTAGTTTCCCGCATAAATATGGGTGAGGTTCCTCGTGAAAGACCCTGTATATTTACAAGATCAATTCATTTGTTCGTCGTAAAGACGTTTTCTATATCTCGAAGTTCAGTAAATGCGGATAAATCGTAAATGAACGTGTGTTTATCAGAAGTAATAAGTGTAAGACGTGTAATCTACAATTCTACAAAGTGTAGAATTAACTCTGTAAATAATCTGTATACAGGGTGCGCCAGTGAGGCGTACGGCTAAAATAGCTCCTAAACTGTACCGTGTGGAGAAAACTTATATGGCATGGTTATGAGGTTGACAAAAAAGAAGAACAAGAAATAATTTTACATATACAGGGTGTGTAAGAAAAAAGTTACTGAAAAATATGTAGTTTTGTCAAATGGAACACTCTGCATTTCATGGCATAATTCTTTCGAGGACAAATAATTTTTCAAATTTCTTGACGGTATTGTCAAATAATTCGTATTTTCAGGATATTTTAAGTGTTTTAAGGGGTTCATAAAAATTTTTATAGCAACCGTGTGTTCAATTTAGATGAAAATTTTTACAGAAGTTAGCTTAAGGTATCAGCTTCATCATTCGATAAACGTCCGAAATTTTTTCCATACAGAGTATCTAAAATAAATTCACCAATTAACTCAAATTAAATATGCGATAATTCGATTTTTTCAAATGGAACACCCTGTATTTTTCTCTTTCATGAAATTTGTTTCTCAAATGTCTACCTTTTTTACAAAGTATGTCCCATACTTGAAGCGTTTTTTTTCGAGATATTTCATATCCAAAGTTTTATATTATTTTGTACGAAACTCTTTGTCGGCTGTTCAAGATTCCGACACGGTAATTCTGGGAAACACCAGACTTGGATCCTTTCCCTTAATGGGTTAAAGCCATCTTGATTTGCATAAATACCGAAGTTTTCAATTGACAAGACCAGTTAAAATATCTAGAGCTACTGTGAAGGTCTAGCTGTTCAAAGTGTTTATAGATTTTGTTGTGAAAAGTGTATTGTGTTGGAAAATCTTTCGACAAAGTGTATATAGTGTTTATAGAACAATGTCGAATTCGGAAACGGATACTGCATCTGAGGGTGATATGTGGGGACCACCACGAAAAAGGTCCAAAAGGTCGCATTTCTCTGCTGAAGAGAAAGAGACAATTTTGAACATTTTTCGAAAAGAAATGGAAGAACATCCTGATTTATCAAGAAGAGACTCAGTAGGAATTGTTTCAAAATCCTCAGGGGTGAGTGATTCAGCTGTGTTCAGAATACTCAGAGAATATGAAGAGAATAAAACATTGACGCCATCTAAGAGGAGAGCCCAGTCGTTAAAAATAATCGATTCGGTTGACGATTTCGATATGAACCTTATCAGAAGAATTGTCCACGGTTTTTTTCCGGAATGAAATCCCAACGATTTCTAAAGTTCTAGAAATCGTGAATGATGACGACAGTTTGCCAAATTCCAAAAGAACAACGTTCTATAAATTATTGAAAAAAATGGAATTCAAGTTCAGTTAAAACTGAACGATTGTGTGAAATCTCCTCGATACGACTCTGGACAGAAAGAAACTTTACGAAGGCCCTCCTACCGATGCGCCAAACATGTTATTATTACTCCTTCTTACATTTGAACAGAGTATAGTTTCATTTTCTCGAAACAGGGGCATAATTCATATAGAAATGTTTTGGTAAAAAGACTCATTTCGATGAGTTCTACCAACTGTCGAAAGAAAAGCTACAGACTTAAATACACCCTGTATAATCACCGTCGTCCCATCATTTCCATCGCCTGAAATTCTTTGTACAAACGGAATTTCCCTCTCCATTTCGAACAGATTCTCCAAGATTCCCAGATCCCGGATCGCCCATCGAGTTAATAAACTCCGGCGACAAAACCATCACGTCTTCCCGACATAAACAAAGCCGTTCGTCCCGAACTTAATGGTCAACCCGGTCTCGGCCAATGGAAAGCCGGAGGTCCCGTAGGAAGTGATAAAATTATCGGGAGGACGACATCTGGCGCCCGGCGATAATGACGGCGTTACCTTCCGTCTCTCTCCCCCTTTGTCCGTTCGGTCGAAAGTGGACACTTGGAGGGAAGGGTCCTGATGGAGCCGAAGGACTTTTTGTCCTTGATCCTGCGACGGGGGAACGAGGAAAAACGAAAGCTTTCCCGGGTTAGGGAATTGTTACGTCTGAATGAAATGGACGATTGGATTTGGGGTTGATGTTTCTTTTTCGTTGAGAAGTCTTTGAGCGATGCCATGCCCCTCCAAGCTTTCGAATTCGATAATAAACTCTTTATGGTTGTCCAATTTCTTATATTCGAATTAAAGACAAATCATTCGAAAAAATATTTTTTACTGGGTGCGTCCAAAAAAAGTTACGAAAAACTAGGTATGTAGTTTTTTCGAATGGAACACCCTGTATTTCATGGCATTTTTCGAGGACAACAAGAGCTTCACACTTATACCTCATTTTTTAAATTTCATCACTGCGTTGCCACATAATTCGTATTTTTAGGATATATTTTTAATGTTTTAAGGGGTTCATCAAAATTCTTATAGCAACCGCTGTGTTCAATCTAAATGAACGAAATTTCCACAGAAGTTAGCTTAAGGTATCAGCTTCATAATTCGGTAAACATCTGGAGTTTTTTTTCATACAGAGTGTCTATACTCTGTTCAAATCTAAGAGGGAGCAATAATAACATGTTTGGCGCAGCGATAGGAGGGCCTTCGTAAAGTTTCTTTTCGTCCAGAGTCGAATCGAGGAGATTTCACACAATGGTTCAGTTTTAACTGAACTTGAATTCCATTTTTTCAATAATTTATAGAACGTTGTTCTTCTGAAATTTGGCAAACTGTCCTCATCATTCACGATTTCTAGAACTTTAGAAATCGTTGGGATTTCATTCCGGAAAAAAAACCGTGGACAATTCTTCTGATAAGGTTCATATCGAAATCGTCAACCGAATCGATTACTTTTAACGACTGGGCTCTCCTCTCAGGTGGCGTCAATGTTTTATTCTCTTCATATTCTCTGAGAATTCTGAATACAGATGGATCACTCACTCCTGAGGATTTTGAAACAATTCCTACTAAGTCTCTTTTCGATAAATCAGGATGTTCTTCCAATTATTTTCGAAAAATGTTCAGCAGAGAGATGCAACCTTTTGGACCTTTTTCGTGGTGTTCCCCACATATCAGCCTCAGATGCAGTATCCGTTTCCGAATTCGACATTGTTCTATAAACACTATTTACACTTCGTCAAAAGATTTTCCAACAAAATACAACAAAATCTATAAACACTGTATACACTTTGTCAAAAGATTTTCCAACAAAATACAACAAAATCTATAAACACTTTGAACAGCTAGATCTTCACTGTAGCTCTAGGTATTTGAACCAGTCTTGTCAATTGAAAACTTCGATATTTATGCAAATCAAGATGGCTTTAATCCATTAAGGGAAAAAACCCAAACCTGGTGTTTCCCGGAATTACCTTGTCGGAATCTTGAGCAGCCGAAAAAGAGTTTCGTACAAAATAATATAAAATTTTGTACCGAAACTAAATATATTTCGGATATTACAAGTAAATGACCATTATAAATTTGAACAGAGATCTTTTTCGAGTCTTGTCAATTGAAAACTTCGATATTTATGCAAATCAAGATGGCTTTCACCCATTAGGGAACAGGACCCATATCTGGTGTTTCCCGGAATAACTTTGTCGGAATCCTGCAAGATTACTCAAATCTCTAAAACTTTGGTGTTTCCTGGAATTACCTTGCCGCAATCTCGAGCATCCGAAAAAGAAATTATTTAGTAAATAATAATGTAAAAACAAAACAAAATAAAAAATAGGGTACGTCGGATATAAAATGTTTATGACAGTTGCAAATCATAACAGAAATTTTGCACTAGAGTTTCTGAGGAAAAAAGTTCTAATGTGGGAAATGCTGACTCAAATTATTGAATCATTTCTATCCAGTACCATCTACAGTCCGTTCCGAGTACGATCCTGGCAATCTTTCAGGGCGTTAAAAGGGAGCGTGGTTATGACAGTTTGACGAATAGGAGCTTTATTGTGCGCAAACCAGACGATAATGTTTGTTTACAAAGCTCCTTCTTATATTTGAACGGACTTTGGAATATATTCTAGATGGCCAAATAATGCAGATATACTCTTATTGAATGAAAATGGAAATGTTGTTGGTACGACAAGAATAGGCTGAAACAAAATGAATAAACTAGAAATTGTATTTTAAAACGTTGAAAGAAACTCGAACATCAAAAAGCATTTTCGACTCGTGACCGCGTCAGATCTCGACGTCGGGACGCTATCGTCGTCGTCGCCGCGTGCAGTACGTTCCTCATTCATAAATGTCACTTACAAAAGTCAGGGACGTCGAGTGGGGCCGGGGACATTAGGGGTGCGCCTTGGGGTAATTGCCGTTAATAGTGCATGTTTCAGACAGGCATGCCCTGCATGTTATGGACACGATAATAAGGTTGCGGTTTTTCAAAGCTCCGTCTCTCTCCGGACTTACAACATTCATTCGATGATAAGCCGTTACGCAAAGCGCGAGGGGGTGGATGGATGATGATGGAGAGAACTGCCCAGGGCCTGTTCTTAATGGGTTTTCGGTCGTGGGAATGGTTTTAAGATCACGACAAATGCAGAAGCGCTCTCGATGGACTGTGTAATGAGAGATCGTTCGATGGGGTGTCGTCGTTTCGGCTTTGATGTACAAGAATACGCGTGTAGAATGTTGAAAACACGATATTTCTCAACAAAAACAGTTGCCGATTATATCTGCAACTGAAAAGCCATATTTCTCCCACCAAAATAAGTCCCTTCTTCGATTTTCATGGAGATTAGTTTGTGAGTACTTATAACTTGTTTATATTCTCCTTTTTCTCCCAAAACTATCTCAAAAAGAATTGTTTTCACACTAATCGAACATAACTCCATTAAATTAGGTCAAAGAATTCGAGGTCAATGACCTGACCTAACCCATCTTACCATATTATATGAAAGCTATCATAAAACGTTTGAGAAGACGATGCCAGATTGTGTCGATTTTCTCTCTAAACAAGGAAGCAGTACGTCCTCTATCATTAACGGATGAACTAACGCAAAGGCACTAGTTTTGGAAATGTTCTGATTCTCGCCGAAAGAGCGCTACGATCTTAATTTCAGTCGCCGTTAACGGTACGCAAGACAGTTGGCCTGTGGTTGTTGAACGAAGCATGCGTATAGCGGCTTCATGGAGATTTGTCGATTTGTTATTTGTAAATTTGTTTATTCTCCGTGAAGAATGCGAACAGTGATAATAAACGTGTCGATTTTATAAAATTCCAAGAGGATATGGTTTAGATAGAAACATCGCCACAGATCGTGTAGTGTTAAGTATTAATTTTGTATCGACATTCATCATTAAGGTCGCCGTTTGAAGCGCGTAGGAAATCTCATCCGATAGAGGCGCCTCCGTGCATTTTATGGAATATCTCCATAGAACTTACATTCTATAAGTTCTATGAATATCTCTCTAATTATGAATGAAATGTACAATGGCGCTCTCTATCCGAAAATCGCTGAACTATGAAATTAGTGAAAATGTGGGTTAAGCAGGAACTTTTTCCCGCAAAAATTTGAATTTTGCCATTCTCTGCCAATTCTGTATTTCAAGTTGTTTTTCTGAATGAAATTATCTGTAGATTCACTTTTAATCGGAAGTTGAACTATTTTCATGGGTCTTTCGTTTGAAATAAAACAGAAGCATTAGTTGGCTTATTTTATTCTATTTTTGAAAGAAAAAAAAAAAGAACTGTTGAAATGAAATAAATCTCAATCATCTCATTAAGAACTCCAATCCTTTCTGAGTTTACCCACAAAATTTCAGTTCTCAAAGTGAAACCAATTTAAAATGCAACTTGAAATAAAAACACACTACATTGAACGCCCACCTTAATATTTTATATTCCATTGACATTTTAGTCTTGACAAAGTTGATAAACATTCTGACAACATTGTTACCTTGTATAGAGTTTATTAATTTGAGCCATTCTGTCATAGTGAAAAGCCAGGGAAGCATTCAGATTTTTTTATGATTTTTGATTTTTTCGTCAAATTTTGTCGGGTAAACTTTCTCTCAAAAATCCACACATAAGAAACATCAGCAATTCCTCAGTTTAGCATATTTCAAGAGCGTCCTTTCGGAATAAAATCTCCGAATTCGATAAATCCCCAATCTCTCATAACTTTCGATTCGGCCCCATAATCCCCCCACTCCAATTATCCATCGTAATCTCCTGTCGCCCTCAACGATAATCCTGCTCGAAGGACCAACGATCCGAAGATTCCTTTTGGATTCGCGTCCACTTTGAATAAGGCGCGGATTTAATTAAGTCGATGGCCTGTGCCTGTCGACGAGAATCCGGAAACGGAAGTGAATGAGCTGAGGAAATTGAATTATAAAGATATTATTTTTCGCCGCCGTCGTTGATCGATTGCGTTTTTAATAAATCCCTATTACGCCCCTCGTTTGTTCCCGGGGACGACCCAGGTCTGTATCAGGCTTTATTCGCGTTTTAGAACAGGAATCATCGCCTACTTCTTTTTTTTTATTAAACGTTTGACAAGTCTATGTCATGCTCAGGGTACGCATATTCCAGCAAAGCCGTGGCGTCGTTTTATAAATAATTCCCAGATGTATACTCCATTCACTTTTATTTAATCACATAGGAGGTCATGGTTTCGTTTTCAGGAGTTGGTGCGCCTGATGAAAAATCTGTGCGCGTACAGAAAATATCGTTAATGACAAAAAGACGTTGCCAGTTTCTTTGTTTACATCAAAGTAAAAGTATCAAAGATATGCAGCATTTTGTTAGTTCGAATCGATCGGCGATTTTGGGGCGAAATATCGATAGGAAATCGCCTATTTTTCCGTTCTTCGTCGTCCAGAAGAAGTTTCCCGTCGATAAGAGAAATTTTGTGCAAGTGTCATTTTTTCCTTTCACGACTTTTGGCGTGAGTACGAACGGCAAATTCGAATTGGACCAAAAATCGATTTATAAGCATAAATAAAGCGAAAGTAAGTACTTATTGACCTTTTTACACTTGATAACGAAGTTTTTTTAGGTATCTGGCCGTTTAGAAAGATTTCAAACGAAATTCCGGTCCCCCAGAAGTTTGGTTAGTTTCGGTATCGTTATTGGTCCTCAAAATTTATTTGGAATGTGTAAATGGACAAAAAAAGGCTTGCTTATACGATCTTCTAACGAAAGCGACCGGAAAATATGGTTCAGGTAGGATTTTCGAGGAATTATGAGGAAAGAACTTGCAGAATGAAATTGCACGATTTTTGTTAGTACCTAAACGGGTTCTGAATGGCCATCATCGGTCTCTAAATGATTATTGTTGATCGTTTTCACGTTTCAGAAAAAAAAACACGTCGAAAAAGCTGAAAAAAAGAAGAAATATGACTATATTGCATTCAACGGTAGTTGAATTCAGATTCCGATGAATTGAAATGTGTCACTGGAGCTTTCATTCCTATCAATCCTTTGCCGAAAGTAGGAATAGGCTATATTGAACCAGAATACATCGGTTTTTTCCATATTCCAGGAGTTTGTGTCTTATTTTAGAACAGGTGAATGATAAATGTGAAGCATATGTTTGACCTATTCCATTTTATTTGTACAAACCTACTGTGGTAGTAATGTATGAATATTTTTTAAACTAATAAATTACTATACAGTCAGAATATTTTACTCCTTGTTCATAAGATCAAATAAATGAAATGTATATCTATAAAGCTTTCAGGAATTGACATTCTTGCTTATTAATTTATAACCAAAAATAACCAAAACTCAATTACTATCGAATTGAAATGATTAGTTTCTCTGTAAAGAAATTCGTTAATTTAGTTATTATGTTTATTTTATTTGTGATGAATGAATAAAACTGTTATTTATTTGAAATGTTTGTCCATGCAATATAGATCAATATGGCCCTTTACAGCATGTAATCTAAATGAATATTTCCGAAGATATCAAAGATTTAAAATGCAGGGACATAGCGGTGCGGCACCGGCACTACCATTGTTTATAAAGATTGCATTGCATACAAGCGAAGCCGGGGCGGGTCGCTAGTACTTTATAAAAGTGAATGGAGTATACTCGTCAATCGGCCGCTGTGACATTCTTCCCTGAATGCGGCCCTGTCCCGACGTCGTACGCCCCCGAAGACTTCCGAGCGGGCCCGAAATCCTGCCGATATTAAATCGTCGACATCTGGTCCCTTCGGGTCCGGATCCAGCATGCGGCAAAGTCTTTATGACATATTACTTTATTACCGTAATAGAGGGCGCATTGAATTATTAATATAAGATTATAATGGCACATGGCGCACACAGGAACGATCTCCGGTCCCGCTATAATTCCATGGGTTTATTATATTCTTTGTGCGGGGCCGTGAACCGACTCTAACGCGTTTCGTAACACTGCGACATCCCGTCGCTTAATTAAATTATGTTTGCTCGTCGCCTCCGTGTTTCGGAGTTTTTGGACGTCCTCAGGACGTCGGTTCGAAGGAGCGTTCTTTTTTGGTGGTTGTAAGTCGAAAACAGGAACGTGGTGCGTCTTCTAGAAAGCTGGCGGACGTGGATTGATGCTTCATGGTTACCATGAAGTTGATTTAGGTGTGCTGGAGGAAACTCAATAAAGAAGGCAAGAAAATAATGTCTCTTCAATCTGGGGTTAATCATAAGGGAATCAAATGAAACGAAGAGGCCAATATGCTAACCCATCTAACCAAACTCTATGAAAGCTGTCATAAAACGTTTGAGAAGACGATGCCAGATTGTGTTGATTTTCTCTTTAAACAAGGAAGCTGTACGTCCTTTATCATTAACCGATGAACTAACACAAAGAAGGCAGGAAAATAGGGTCTCTTCAATCTGGGGTTAATCATAAGGGAATCAAAGGAAACGAAGAGGCCAATATGCTTGCCAGAGAGGGCCCAAGAGTTTTGAAGAAGGAGGAAACTGAAAGAGAAGCACTCTGGAGGAATTTTCCAGGAAGGGATCATTTCAAAATGTTCCTTAGGGATTTCGGAGCTGTAAGAACCAAGAATGATTTAGATCTCGGTAAGAAGAAGTTACGCTTCTTCACTGGCTTCCTCACAGGATTTGGTCACCTTAGGAAGCATATGATTAGAGTGGACTTGTCAGAAACTGACGTGTGCAGAGGAGGACGTGAAAAATCCTGTTCACCTGGCTCCAGAATGTCTCGACATTGCAAGTCTGGGCAAGGATGTCTTGGACAAGAGAATTATAGGAGGAAAGAGGACTCAACCACCTTGAAGCCCTCTCAGATACTGGAGTTCTTTGTAGCCCTGGAGCTGGAGGGTGTTGGGCAGAGTTTCAGTTAACCAACTAAGTGTGGTTCAATATTATTTAAGTTTAATTTTTCGGAATATAATCTTCTGAATGAAAAAAAATTAGAGCTAGTGGACTGTATAATGTATATGGCATTAATTGAAACCCAACACAAATGAAAGGATAATTGTACCCAAAATAACAGAAGAAATATAGTCTTACTTATATCAGCAAAACAGTCAACAGGATCCTGTCGATGACTCCTATTCCAGTGTAAAGATTGATCGAGCTCGACAAACGAATATGGAATGAAGCTGACGTGAAAATCCGTTGCTAAAAATGTCAAATGCCAAAATTCAGTCAGTTTTTGTTGGGTAGAATTTCAGTTAACCAACTGAAGTGTGGTTCAATTATTTCAGTGTAATTTTTCAAAATATAATCTTCCGAGTGAAAATAAAAAAAAGGCTAGTGGACTGTATACGTATTAATTGAAACCCAACACAAATGAAAGGATAAATGTACTCAAAAATAACAGAAGAAATATATTTACCTATATATCAGCAAAACAGGATCCTGTCGATGACTCCTATTCCAATATAAAGATTGCTCGAGCTCGACAAACGAATATGGAATGAAGCTGACGTGAAAATCCGTTGCTAAAAATGTCAAATTGTGCACACTTATCCTTGTGGTATTGTAAAATAACCACGCCACTGGTAACAGTCTTTTCCGAATTCACGACAAAGGAAGCAGAAAATTAGCAATTAACGGAAGCAGAATTATTCACGATCAAGTAAATCAGTGAACTGATATGAAAAATGAAAATGAAACAAATATCCCACATATGATGCGATCCACAGCTGACGCGAGTTCTTTTCGAACCTACATAATGACAACTCCATATGGGAATTTCCCAGTATGGAGAAATTAATTTGAAGGAATCAGAATTTTGAAAATTCAGAATAATTAATTTGAACCGTTCACTTGGCGTGAACAGAGGGCGAGCTGTAGATAGAGCAGTTGCAAGAACAGCTCTGATGAAGGACACAATAGACCTTGAGGTCGAAGTGAAATATATTCTCCTTACGAAAATATAAACTATAAATAAAGCTCTATTAGCTTGTATAGCTCAATCTCCACGTTGATACTTTCCAAGTTCATTCGATACTTCTATCTATCTTCTCCGTATTCTCTGACCCGCCTTCGGTATTGCAAATAGATTGACATCCTTCCCATATTTTCACAAGGCGGAGTGAACGAATCATCTCTTTAAAGAAAAAGGTCAAGACAGCAAAAAATAATCATTTTGAGGTTGAAATAACCCTTCATTTTCGACTATCATCTGGGTACGAGTGAATTGGATAGAAATGATACGCATTTCGTTCTGCAGTGAGATCAATCGGGAAGTTTGTAAATAAGCGAAAACAAAGACAAGGAGGGTACATAAAAACTTTTCTCCTTACATTTTTTTAATATTAAACATAAAGTGGTAACACAGTTTTCGAAGAAATTTCTGATGGAACCATCTAGAAGCGTCTTGGTTCAAAAGTTATGAGGCCTGGTCGATCATTATTTCTGGGTATTGTCCTGTTCCAACAGCCACGAATCGGATTGGTCCTTGGTCCTCTATCAACTTTACGCCAAACTGCTTTGTCACGGTCATTTCCACCGTTTACAGAACTTTTGGTGTTGCTGTTTTCGACCCTGGTCAGAGCTGGATTGAATTTCCAACCTTCCTGGTTTTGCTTTGGAGCTCCAGGTTGAAGGGATCTAGCGATTCTTTGGTGGTAGATCAGTTGTTCTGGTTCTGGTTGAACGTAGAGGTTGGAGGGTGCGTCATATTGGTCTTCTTCGTCCAGAGGATATGCAGAAATAGATTGCAACAAGGTGCAAGCGATGATGGTGAAGATTAGAACAGATTTGGATGCCATTTCTGGAAGGAATTTCAGTTTGGTCTACGCTAATTTTCGTGTGGAACATTGTCACCTTCTCTAAGTATCTTCAGATCGAATTGAACATCAAGATGGTACTAACATATCGAATAAAACAGAAGATACAGTTGAATAATCTACTCACCAATTAGAAGAATGGTTGAGGTCTGTAGTTAACAGTGTTCAGCTCGAAGGTGAAGTAGGCTACAATCGATGATGCACCTACATTTTATTTTGACCTCAAGACAATATTGACGTAGAAAGATAACACCGGACTGTGGGATTCACCATCACACAGTTGGTTCATCATAAATTCTGATTCCTCTTCCGAGAAAGACTTAACAGCTAAAGATGCTGCGTCAAGTTTATTTTGCATTTTTATGTTTCTTATCATTAAAAGCTTGACGAATGAATCCTTTCTGAGATTCTGAAAAGGCTTAGTTGATGTCTCCACAATGAGAGCTTCCATTTGATTAGCCACATTGTACACTTGGGATAACTTTTTTATGTATTCTTTCCAAAATTCTCCTTGAAATCAGAATTTGTTCTTTTGTATTGCGTGCCTTTCATTGGGTCCCTAAGCTTCGTTCGCATGAAGAATTGTCAAAGCACTGAAGTGCCACATGGTTCTAAAATTGGGCTGGGGTCTTTCTTGGTCCCCGATTACATTTCGGTATATGTATTGTGAAGATGAGATAGACGTTTTTGTATTGGTGATGCTTAACAATTTTCCAGACGCAATTTGATGAATATACTCACGTAATATAAGAGGAAAATATTGAGATGAACCTTATATTTTGATCAGTCGAAGCAAAAATTGGATGAGGATGAGAATTAAAAATTCTATTTTGATCACAAAAGAGATTTATTCACAAGAGGATGGATCATATAATACATTTTTTAAAACAGAGAATAAGCGTATCGTTAAATCAGAAAAAATCAACGTTTCCAGTTTTCCCTCAAAATCTCCAGCTGCCATGAATCGAATAAGAAGGCTTGGCTCTGTTTGGTCCTCTCACAACTTTGTCCCAGTTGGCACTAACTTCGTGGTTCGGTCCTGTATGTTGCACGTTTACGGAACCCCTAGTGTTGCCGTTTTCATCTCTGGTCAGAGCTGGGTCAAACTTCCAACCATCCTGGTTTTTTTGACCAGGCATTGGGAAATTCGGAGCTCCAGGTTGTAGGGATCTTGCGATTCTTTGGTGGTAGATCAGTTGTTCTGGTTCTTGATGAACGTAGACGTAGGAGGGTGCGTCATATTGGTCTTCTTCGTCCAGAGGGTATGCAGAAATAGATTGCAACAAGGTGCAGGCGATGATGGTGAAGATTAGAACAGATTTGGATGCCATTTCTGGAAGGAATTTCAGTTTGGTCTACACTAATTTTCGTGTGAAACACTGTCACCTTCTCTAAGTATCCTCAGGTCGAATTGAACATCAAGATGGTACTAACATATCGAATAAATTACAAAAGTTACAGTTGAATATTCTACTTACCTATTAGAGGAATTGTTGCTGTCTGTAGTCAAACACTTCTTGTATTCAGCTCGAAGTTGAAGTATGCTACAATCGTCGTAGAGTCCACATTTTATATCCCTTCCAAGACGTTTCGCAAGGGGAATACCTCAGACCAAATCATCCTTTTTGGTTCCGATATTGACGGAGAAAGAGGTCGGTGGACTGCGGGAATCACCACTACACAGTTTGTTGACTGGGTCGTAAAACTCGATCATTCTACTGATAATTGCCGAGCTTGATTTCTCTCTGGGCCAAGGTTATTTATCGTTGATAAGCTCATTGTCGCGTTGATCACGAATTTTGAATTTACTATTTATGAATGGTATTTCCGTAGGATTGGTACTTTGAGATTTATACTTCTCCGAAAGGATTTGCATGTTTTTAGTGTTTTAGATTCCTATTATATGTTAATAATGCTTCTCTATCGTGACTTTTCTATCGTTTTTTTTTTGTTTGTCATGGCCGTGAATATAATACAAGGTGTTCTATGAGATCTACGACAAAATCTGGCAGATAAAATCTGTGCTAATTCTTAACATTTCTTTTTGAACGTAGACGCGATTCGTTGAGAAGATGCAGCATTTTAAATAATATATTTTCCTGTTTGAACCAAATCTTTATACCCAGCAATTTGGATTGTAACACAAAAATACTGCGATGGATATACCGGGTGTCCCAAATTCGTTTTCTAGTGAGGGGGGATCTCAGAAATCCGATGAGCTAGAACAAAATGAGTGGCACATTTTCGGGCTCGATTTTTGAGAGAATTATTCTGGTGAAAACAGTCAAACCGTATTCGAGCTATTAGAGAAAATTGGCAAATGGCGTCAAATGAAATGTTCTCATAACTTCTATATTATTGCTGCTATAAACATGGAGCAAAAACATTATACAGGCATTTTTTTCAGTAGAATTCATTGGCGTGATCAATTTTTTTTATAACAATCATTTTCGAAGTTATAATACAAACTTGTATTTTTTTAAATGCAAACCTCACAAATCTATTCAGTTCTTTTTTCCTTTTAGAAAATAAACAGGGGTGTCCGGGAAAATTAACGCACATTCTGAACATCTCAATTTTAATGAAAGTTAACTCTACATTGACTTTATAACTTATTTTTTATGTTCTCTCGGGAAGGTTTTGAACGAAACAAGACACATTAAATGGAAGAAATATTCAGGATTTCACCGAATCTTATGTGAAAGAAGAGAAATGAACAATTTTCAAAATACTGAAATGCTGATAAGTGATTTAATACTTGGTATTTCCACCCCTTGCGTTAATTACAGCTCGGCAACGACGGTTCATACTCAAAATGAGTGATCTTAAAATGTTCTGATCTAATCCTTCCCAGATTTCTCCGAGTTGGATTCCTAAGTCATTAAGAGTAGCTGGATGATTTTCTGAACTTCTCAGCCTTCTATTGAGGTTGTCCCAAACCTGCTCAATCGGATTGAGATCTGGACTTCTTGCTGGCCATTCCATTCGAGAGACTTCAACCTGTTCAAGAAGGTACTCCTGAACGATGCGCGCACGATGGGGTCTGGCATTATTGTCCATAAAAATGAAATTTTTACCAATTCGATGGGCTGGAGTAAGAGCTGGGCCTCTTGCCGCGACACGAGGCCTTCAATCATATTCTCTGAGGCGATTTCTTATTGTCTGAGTGCTAATTTGCACCTCATGAGTTTGCTCAAGCTGATTTTGAAGGAGGCGAGCGGTTGCAAACCGTTGTCTCAACGAAGAAACTCTCAAGTAACGTTCTTGAATGGCAGTTGTTACCGGTGGTCTACCCTGTCCTGGTCTTCGGACATTCATACCTGTCTCCCTGAATCGCTGCAACATTCTGGACACACTTGTAAGGGAAACTCCAAACCTTCCTGCAATTCTTGTGTATGTCCACCCTTCTTCTCGCAAAACAACCGCTTGGGCACATTCCTCTTGGGTCAAATTGCGTGTTTCGCGTTGCATAGCGATCGAGTGTAGAAAATCAAACGAAAGAAAAACTATTGATCACTAGAATTGATCGAGAACAAATGATTTTAGAATGGAGCCAATACATTCAAAATCTGATAATATCATCTTTTTTTATTCCTGCTGGGAGAAAACATCTGTTTTGAAGAAAATAATTATCATTGATTGCAGCTTCACTTGTAGAATAAATTTGAGATTTCCATAATGTGCGTTAATTTTTTTGCGCAGTGTATTTGTTGCAATCGAATTCGTGCTTTATTCATGATAAGAAACGAATCAATATTAGATAACCTTGGCGCATAGAGAACTCAAGCTGTTAAGTCGTTATCAGGAGAAAGATCACATTTTATGACCCCGTAAAGTCAACAACCGTAGCTGTGAATCCCGCAGTCCAGCGATCTCTTTCTCCGCCAATATCGGAACCAAAAAGGGTAATCTGGTCTGAGGTATTCCCCTTTCAGAGCGTCTTGGAAGGGATATAAAATGTGGACTCAACGACGATTGTAGCATACTCCAACTGTGAGCTTAATACAAGAAGTGTTTGACTACAGACAGCAACAATTCCTCTTATTGGTAAGTAGAATATTCAATTGTAACTTTTGTAATTTATTCGATATGTTAGTACCATCTTGATGTTCAATTCGACCTGAGGATACTAAGAGTAGGCGCCAGTGTTTCACACCAAAATTAGCGTAGACCAAACTTAATTTCCTTCCAGCAATGGCATCCAAATCTGTTCTAATCTTCACCATCATCGCCTGCACCTTGTTGCAATCTATTTCTGCGTACCCTTTAGACGAAGAAGACCAATATGACGCCCCCTCCTACGTCTACGTTCAACAAGAACCAGAACAACTGATCTACCACCAAAGATACGCAAGATCCCTACAACCTGGAGCTCCGAATTTCCCAATGCCTGGTCAAAAAAACCAGGATGGTTGGAAATTTGACCCAGCTCTGACCAGAGATGAAAACGGCAACACCAGGGGTTCTGTAAACGTCCAACATACAGGACCGAACCACGAGGTTAGTGCCAACTGGGACAAAGTTGTGAGAGGACCAAACAGAGCCAAGCCTTCTTATTCGATTCATGGCAGCTGGAGATTTTGAGGAAAAACTGGAAACGATGATTTTTTCGTGATTTAACGATACGCTTATTTTCTGTTTTAAAAAATGTATTATATGATCCATTTTCTTTTGAATAAATCTCATTTGTGATCAAAATAGAATTTTTAATTCTCATCCTCATCCAATTTTTGCTTCGACTGATCAAAATATCAGGTTCATCTCAATGTGTTCCTCTTATATTACGTAAATATTCATCAAATTGCGTCTGGATAATTGTTAAGCATCACCAACACAAAAACGTCCATCTCATCTTCATAATATACCGAAATGTAATCGTGGACCAAGAAAGACCCCAGCCCAATTTTAGAACCATGTGGCACTCCAGTGCTTTAACAATTCTTCATGCGAACGAAGCTTAGGGACCCAATGAAAGGCACGCAATACAAATGAACAAATTCTGATTTCAAGGAGAATTTTGGAAAGAATATATAAAAAAGTTATCCCAAGTGTACAATGTGGCTTATCAAATGGAAGCTCTCATTGTGGAGACATCAAATAAGCCTTTTCAGAATCTCACAAATGATTCATTCGTCAAACTATTAATGACAAGAAACATAACAATTCAAGATAAACTTGGCGCAGCATCTTCAGCTGTTAAGTCTTTCTCGGAAGTTAAATCAGAGTTAATGATGATCAAACTGTGTGATGGTGAATCCCACAGTCCGATGTTATCTTTCTACGTCGATATTGTCTTGAGGTCAAAATAAAATGAGGGTGCATCATCGATTATTGTAACGAAATATAATCGGTGACCAAAAAAGGAACAGCCGAAGTTTAGAACCTTGTGGGACTCCACTTCTTTAAGCCTTCTCGATGCTAATTCCTCTTATATATGTTACACCTACTATAGTCCGTTCAAATATAAGGAGGAGCATTGTAAACAAACAGAATCGTCTGGTTTGTGCACAATAAAGCTACTATTGGTCAAACGGTGATAACAACGCTCTCTTCGACCGCCCTAATGGGTGAAAGCCATCTTGATTTGCATTAATATCGAAGTTTTCAATTGACAAGACTCGAAAAAGATCTCTGTTCAAATTTATAATGGTCATTTACTTGTATTATCCGAAATATATTTAGTTTTGGTCCATAATTTTAGATTATTTTGTACGAAACTCTTTGTCGGCTGCTCAAGGTTCCGACAAGGTAATTCCGGGAAACACCAGATTTGGGTCCTTTCCCTTAATGGGTTGAATCCATCTTGATTTGCATAAATATCGAAGTTTTCAATTGACAAGACCGGTTAAAATACCTAGAGCTACTGTGAAGGTCTAGCTGTTCAAAGTGTTTATAGATTTTGTTGTGAAAAGTGTATTGTGTTGGAAAATCTTTTGACAAAGTGTATAGAGTGTTTATAGAAAAATGTCGAATTCGGAAACGGATACTTCATCTGAGGGTGATATGTGGGGACCACCACGAAAAAGGTCCAAATGGTCGCATTTCTCTGCTGAAGAGAAAGAGATAATTTTAAACATTTCTCGAAAATAATTGGAAGAACATCCTGATTTATCGAAAAGAGACTTAGTAGGAATTGTCCAAAATCCTCAGGGGTGAGTGATTCAGCTGTATTCAGAATTCTCAGAGAAAATGAAGAGAATAAAACATTGACGCCACCTAAGAGGAGAGGCCAGTCGTTAAAAATAATCGATTCGGTTGACGATTTCGATTTGAACCTTATCAGAAGAATTGTCTACAGTTTTTTTCCGGAATGAAATCCCAACGATTTCTAAAGTTCTAGAAATCGTGAATGATGACGACAGTTTGCCAAATTTCAAAAGAACAACTTTATATAAATTATTGAAAAAATGGAATTCAAGTTCAGTTAAAACTGAACGATTGTGTGAAATCCCCTCGATGCGACTCTGCACGGAATGAAACTTTACGAAGGCCCTCCTACCGCTGCGCCAAACATGTTATTATTGCTCCTTCTTACATTTGAACAGAGTATAGTCTTCCATCCCTATTATTGCCCATCCTTCCCAAATGATACCGGAGACATTGATCAGATCAAACAAAACTATTCAAATTCGACCTTTGCCAGAAAGTCACGAGACACGTCAATCGAAATTAACTTCGGCAAATAGCGAGAACAACAGAAAGAGAAACTGGCATACGAGGTCCATATGAATCCTATTTAAATTAGGTATGTTAACCAATATTTGAAAACAAATATTGTTGGATGGAGTCGAGTAAGGGTTGAGAGAGACGGGGGGTTGGTGACTTTATTTGCATATTGCACGCATTGTGCGAGAGGCGACTGTGACTTTTATTTATTCGTTTTAGAGGTAGGTAGAGTCAATATTTGCGATGCGGCCGATTCGAATGCGTATTTAAACGTTTCGATTTTGAATAAGGAGTATGCAATGGTTTGATATGCATAAATAGGTATCTCATGTTTAGAAAGCGTAGTTTTTATTAGTGTCATTGCTGGTAGGGGATGATGACTGTGATCAGAATTGATAGAAAAAAAATATATTCTAGAGTGCCTTCTGGAATTCTTGAAAAGGCATAACATTTCACACAATACTTTCTAAAAATTTACAAGAATTATCAAAAATTGCATTTTCGTAGGTGAAACTCTAAACTATGATAGATAGGGCTTCGGAGTATTTTTAATTGAATTCTGCGTCCTCGAAAACCTATAATTTGATACCAAACCATATTGTTCTTCTTTAACCAGATTTTTTAGTTTCTTGTTTTCCATTTGTCATTTTCGAGTTTTGTTCCCCAAGCATAGGGGATATTGATTAGCTGAAAGAGTGTTTTGAATGATTCGAATAGATAGTAGATCTTCCAGGTGGAAAAACACCTTCAGATTCGCCAGGGAATTCTTGGCGATGACAAATGTAGTTTTTTTTGAGGGGGTCGTACCCGTTTTTCTTTTTTCACTCAAGAACATTTGATTTCATTATGCTCAGAGATACTTTGGGAATTGGTGATTGACAATATAAAAATGCCAAGTGGATCCGACAACAGGAACGGGAGCTATGACGGTTTGGAATTTCGATTTTTTGAAAAAATGCCATTTCGCAGGTCAAAATCTAAAGTATGATAGATAGCGACTTGAATTATATTTTATTGGATTCAGCGTCCCCGAAAACACATAATTTGATACCAAACATGACCATATTGTCCTTCTTTGACATGAATTTTTTCAGTTGTTTTTTTCCATTTTTCATTTTCGAGTTTTGTTCGCACGCTCAGAGCATGCAGAGTTTAGGAGCTATGGATCAGCAAAATGGGTATTCTGGTAGATTCAAATGGGATGAAGACCTTAACGATCGAATAACAATTTTAGATTCGCCAGGGATTCCTTGGTGATGACGAATATGGTGTTTTTGGGGGGTCTTACCCCTTACGTATTTTTGACCCAAAAAAATGGGATTTTCGAAATCGATTTTATTATTCCTAGAGATACTTGGGACAATGCTGATTAACAATATACAAACAAAAAGTGGATACGGTCACAGGAGCGGGAGCTATGACGATTTGAAATTTCGATTTTTTTGAAAAAATGCCATTTGACAGGTGAAAATCTAAACTATGATAGATAGCGACTTGAATTTGGTTTTATCGAATAGAGCGTCCTCGAAAACCTATATTTTGATACCAAACATGACCATATTGCCCTTCTTTAACATGAAGTTTTTTAGTTTTTTGTTTTCCATTTTTCATTTTCGAGTTTTGTTCACACGCTTAGAGCATGCAGAGTTTAGGTGCTATATATCAGCAAAATGTGTATTCTGGTAGATTCGAATGGGATGAAGACCTTAACGATCGAATAACAACTTTAGATTCGCCAGGGATTCCTTGGTGATGACGAATATGGTGTTTTTGGGGGGTCTTACCCCTTACGTATTTTTGACCCAAAAAGTTGGGATTTTCGAAATCATTTTATTATTCCTAGAGATAAGTACTTGGGACAATGCTGATTAACAATATACAAACAGAAAGTGGATACGGTCACAGGAGCGGGAGCTATGACGATTTGAAATTTCGATTTTTTTGAAAAAATGCCATTTGACAGATGAAAATCCAAACTATGATAGATAGCGACTTGAATTTGTTTTTATCGAATAGAGCGTCCTCGAAAACCTATATTTTGATACCAAACATGACCATATTGTCCTTCTTTAACGTGAATTTTTTTAGTTTTTTGTTTTCCATTTTTCAATTTCGAGTTTTGTTCACGAGCTTAGAGCATGCAGAGTTTAGGTGCTATGGATCAGCAAAATGGGTATTCTGGTAGATTCGAATGGGATGAAGACCTTAACGATCGAATAACAACTTTAGATTCGCCAGTGATTCCTTGGTTATGACGAATATGGTGTTTTTGGGGGGTCTTACCCCTTACGTATTTTTGACCCAAAAAGTTGGGATTTTCGAAATCGATTTTATTATTCCTAGAGATACTTGGGACAATGCTGATTAACAATATACAAACAAAAAGTGGATACGGTCACAGGAGCGGGAGCTATGACGATATGAAATTTCGATTTTTTTGAAAAAATGCCATTTGACAGGTGAAAATCTAAACTATGATAGATAGCGACTTGAATTTGGTTTTATCGAATAGAGCGTCCTCGAAAACCTATATTTTGATACCAAACATGACCATATTGGCCTTCTTTAACGTGAATTTTTTTAGTTTTTTGTTTTCCATTTTTCAATTTCGAGTTTTGTTCACGAGCTTAGAGCATGCAGAGTTTAGGTGCTATGGATCAGCAAAATGGGTATTCTGGTAGATTCGAATGGGATGAAGACCTTAACGATCGAATAACAACTTTAGATTCGCCAGGGATTCCTTGGTAATGACGAATATGGTGTTTTTGGGGGGTCTTACCCCTTACGTATTTTTGACCCAAAAAGTTGGGATTTTCGAAATCCATTTTATTATTCCTAGAGATACTTGCGACAATGCTGATTAACAATATACAAACAAAAAGTGGATACGGTCACAGGAGCGGGAGCTATGACGATTTGAAATTTCGATTTTTTTGAAAAAATGCCATTTGACAGATGCAAATCTAAACTATGATAGATAGCGACTTGAATTTGTTTTTATCGAATAGAGCGTCCTCGAAAACCTATATTTTGATACCAAACATGACCATATTGTCCTTCTTTAACGTAAATTTTTTTAGTTATTTGTTTTCCATTTTTCAATTTCGAGTTTTGTTCACACGCTTAGAGCATGCAGAGTTTTGGTGTTATGGGTCAGCAAAATGGGTATTCTGGTAGATTCGAATGGGATGAAGACCTTAACGATCGAATAACAACTTTAGATTCGCCAGTGATTCCTTGGTTATGACGAATATGGTGTTTTTGGGGGGTCTTACCCCTTACGTATTTTTGACCCAAAAAGTTGGGATTTTCGAAATCGATTTTTTTATTCCTAGAGATACTTGGGACAATGCTGATTAACAATATACAAACAAAAAGTGGATACGGTCACAGGAGCGGGAGCTATGACGATTTGAAATTTCGATTTTTTTGAAAAAATGCCATTTGACAGATGCAAATCTAAACTATGATAGATAGCGACTTGAATTTGGTTTTATCGAATAGAGCGTCCTCGAAAACCTATATTTTGATACCAAACATGACCATATTGCCCTTCTTTAACATGAAGTTTTTTAGTTTTTTGTTTTCCATTTTTCATTTTCGAGTTTTGTTCACACGCTTAGAGCATGCAGAGTTTAGGTGCTATATATCAGCAAAATGTGTATTCTGGTAGATTCGAATGGGATGAAGACCTTAACGATCGAATAACAACTTTAGATTCGCCAGGGATTCCTTGGTGATGACGAATATGGTGTTTTTGGGGGGTCTTACCCCTTACGTATTTTTGACCCAAAAAGTTGGGATTTTCGAAATCGATTTTTTTATTCCTAGAGATACTTGGGATAATGCTGATTAACAATATACGAACAAAAAGTGGATACGGTCACAGGAGCGGGAGCTATGACGATTTGAAATTTCGATTTTTTTGAAAAAATGCCATTTGACAGATGAAAATCTAAACTATGGTAGATAGTTACTTGAATTTGTTTTTATCGAATAGAGCGTCCTCGAAAACCTATATTTTGATACCAAACATGACCATATTGTCCTTCTTTAACGTGAATTTTTTTAGTTTTTTGTTTTCCATTTTTCATTTTCGAGTTTTGTTCACACGCTTAGAGCATGCAGAGTTTAGGTGCTATGGATCAGCAAAATGGGTATTCTGGTAGATTCGAATCGGATGAAGACCTTAACGATCGAATAACAACTTTAGATTCGCCAGGGATTCCTTGGTGATGACGAATATGGTGTTTTTGGTGGGTCTTACCTCTTACCCCTTACTCATTTTCAGCCAAGGAATTGGGATTCTTGAAAGCGATTCTATTATTCCCGGAGGTGCTTTGGACGATGCTGATTAACAATATAAAAAAAGTGGATACGACCACAGGAACGACGATTTGAAATTTCGATTTTAGAAAACAATGCCATTTGGCAGGTGAAAATCTGAACAATGATATACATATATTTATGGAGAAAATGAAAGCAGGAAATCTCTAGACAAAGACGTTTTATATAATCAAGTTTGGTATCAAAATATATGTTTTCAAGGACGCTCAATTCAATGAAAAATAATGTTTTTCCCCAGCAATCATAGTTTAGGTCTTAACCAGCGAAAAGTGTTCCAATTCGTTTAAAATTCAGTTTCTCTTCGTTCAACCTTCCTTGATTTAAATTAACTTTTTGGGTCGAACAAATGAAGACGACTGAAAATGCCCTATCTGTCACTCTAGAAAAATTACAAGAACCATTAAGAACGTTTTCCAGATCATAACTCCCAATTCCCAAACTTTCACTCGACGAAACAAGGAACAAAGCGATTCTCCCAGATCCAAACACAATCGAAACTTAAAAAAAAAACCTCGTTTCAACCCCTAAATCGTGACAAATCGAAACCATACAGCCCACGATCCCGTGAAATGATTACAAACTTTCGATCTCAATGGGTTCTCTTTCTTAATAGTCGCCCATTGACAAAACAACGATTTATCAAAATAAAACCAGTAAACGCTCATCGTGATCGACCTGGCCCCGGTTTTAAAACGGTTCACCGTTCTCACATTCAGGTGGGACCACCCTGTAGGTTGGCAGTAAAAAACGGGAGAGGGCACAATGGGCCGCGAATTGATCCCTTTTGAACGGCGCGCCAAAGGTGTAAACATGGGTTCTTCCATTTCGGATGACTTATTTTGGAGTGTTTGGCTCGTCTTAGGAGCCCCGGGGCTTGTCTTGTTTGTTTTTCGTCTTAAGTGAGCGACGGGGGGTCTTCATCAGAGATTTGTTACTTTTTTATTGAACTTTTATACACTGCGCAAAAAATTAACGCACATTAGGAAAATCTCAATTTTAATGAAAGTTAACTCTACATTGACTTTATAACTTATTTTTTATGTTCTCGGGAAGGTTTTGAACGAAACAAGACACATTAAATGGAAGAAAAATTCAGGATTTCACCGAATCTTATGTGAAAGAAGAGAAATGAACAATTTTCAAAATACTGAAATGCTGATAAGTGATTTAATACTTGGTATTTCCACCCCTTGCGTTAATTACAGCTCGGCAACGACGGTTCATACTCAAAATGAGTGATCTTAAAATGTTCTGATCTAATATCCTTCCCAGATTTCTTCGAGTTGGATTCCTAAGTCATTAAGAGTAGATGGATGATTTTCTGAACTTCTCAGCCTTCTATTGAGGTTGTCCCAAACCTGCTCAATCGGCTTGAGATCTGGACTTCTTGCCCGCCATTCCATTCGAGAGACTTCAACCTCTTCAAGGTACTCCTGAACGATGCGCGCACGATGGGGTCTGGCATTATCGTCCATAAAAATGAAATTTTCACCAATGTATGGGGCAAATGGCACTACATGCTCTACAAGAATTTTCCTTATATACTTATCAGCATTCATAGCTCCATTATCAACGACCACTAGGTCTGTGCGAGCAGTCAAAGATATTCCACCCCATACCATAATCGATCCTCCCCCGAAACCAGTAGTATTCAGGAAATTGCACTGAGCATATCTCTCATGTGGACGTCTGTATACAAGGGAACGTCGATCACAATGGTAGAGGCAGAATCTAGACTCATCTGTGACGAGAACTCTTTCCCAATCGGCCTCTTCCCAATGGATTGGATATGTTCTCTCTCGCAAAATCCAAATGCGCCTTCGATGGGCTGGGGTAAGAGCTGGGCCTCTTGCCGCGACACGAGGCTTTAAATCATATTCTCTGAGGCGATTTCTTATTGTCTGAGTGCTAATTTGTACCTCATGAGTTTGCTCAAGCTGATTTCGAAGGAGGCGAGCGGTTGCAAACCGTTGTCTCAACGAAGAAACTCTCAAGTAGCGTTCTTGAATGGCAGTTGTTACCCGTGGTCTACCCTGTCCTGGTCTTCGGACATTCATACCTGTCTCCCTGAATCGCTGCAACATTCTGGACACACTTGTATGGGAAACTCCAAACCTTTCTGCAATTCTTGTGTATGTCCACCCTTCTTCTCGCAAAACTACCGCTTGGGCACATTCCTCTTGGGTGAAATTGCGTGTTTCGCGTTGCATAGCGATCGAGTGTAGAAAATCAAACTAAAGAAAAACTATTGATCACTAGAATTGATCGAGAACAACTGATTTTAAAATGGTGCCAATACATTCAAAATCTGATAATATCATCTTTTTTTATTCCTGCTGGGAGAAAACTTCTGTATTGAAGAAAAACGTTGAAAGTGGATAACATATGCATGCATAATTCTGATAAAAATAATTGAGAACAGCTTCAGTTGTAGAATACATTTGAGATTTCTATAATGCGCGTTAATTTTTTTGCGCAGTGTACTTTCACCATTTCGATAATAATTGTTGGCAATCAGGACGCTTCGTTCTACCGTGTAATGCTCCATGTTTATTACCTCCCATCTGTCAACTTTCGATCTGTCACGTCTTAATCATGTGACGTTACGACTGTCAAATATGGCGCGAAATTCAAATCTTGCGCTATGCGAGTGGCGTTCAAGTTCTCGCCTTCGGCTAACTTTTTCTCATCCGGTAAAAAACCGTTGTACCAATTTTTTCCCGAATTCTCCATGGCTCTGCCGATTCTGGCGAGCCTTCGTGCAATTCGCACCTATTCCTTTGTGCGCCGTTTTTGGAATAATTGATACATTTTTAACGGGCGTATCATTACAGATGTCGATGATCGATGGTCGCTCGGCCCGTACCTCCGGCCGATCATTGTCGATTTTCATTGTGGCGTCGGTATCGACAAAAGGCCGCTGACAAATCATTTTTCCGCCGCTGTCTGATTGATGGCATTTTTCCTGCCAACCGATTCGAGTGACCTGGGACAATGGGAGGGCGCGATTTTGTTATTTTTGTTATCGTTGTCGGGAATCGGACGGAAACAGTGGAAGTATTGCGTTGTTTCGATTGCTGAATTTGGTGGAAGAATTTTCAGTCTATTGCGAGATGGAAATTGTGGAATGGGTGGTCGAAAATTGAGAAATAGAATAATAACAGCCTTAGATGTCCATAAAACGGGAGTTTTGAGTAGTTCTAATTCCGACTTTTGAAAAATTGCGATTTTGCAGGTCAAAATCTAAACTTTTTCAGATAGCGCCTTTGAATATTTTTAATTGAATTCACCGTCCTCGAAAACCTATATGTTGATACCAAACATGACCATATTGTCCTTCTTTAGCGTGAATTTTTTTAGTTTTTTGTTTTCCATTTTTCATTTTCGAGTTTTGTTCACACGCTTAGAGCATGCACAGTTAAGTTGTTATGGGTCAACAAAAAAGGTATTCTGATAGATTCGAATTGGTTGAAGAACTTCACGACCGAATATAAACACTAGATTCCTCAGAGAATCCTTGGTGATGACGAATATGGTGTTTTTGGGGGTCTTACCCCTTACGTATTTTTGACCCAAAAAGTTGGGATTTTCGAAATCGATTTTATTATTCCTAGAGATACTTGGGACAATGCTGATTAACAATATACAAACAAAAAGTGGATACGGTCACAGGAGCGGGAGCTATGACGATTTGAAATTTCGATTTTTTTGAAAAAATGCCATTTGACAGATGAATATCTAAACTATGATAGATAGCGACTTGAATTTGTTTTTATCGAATAGAGCGTCCTCGAAAACCTATATTTTGATACCAAACATGACCATATTGTCCTTCTTTAACGTGAATATTTTTAGTTTTTTGTTTTCCATTTTTCATTTTCGAGTTTTGTTCACACGCTTAGAGCATGCAGAGTTAAGTTGTTATGGGTCAACAAAAAGGGTATTCTGATAGATTCGAATTGGTTGAAGAACTTCACGACCGAATATCAACATTAGATTCCTCAGAGAATCCTTGGTGATGACGAATATGGCGTTTTTGGGGGTCTTACCCCTTACGTATTTTTGACCCAAAAAGTTGGGATTTTCGAAATCGATTTTATTATTCCTAGAGATACTTGGGACAATGCTGATTAACAATATACAAACAAAAAGTGGATACGGTCACAGGAGCGGGAGCTATGACGTTTTGAAATTTCGATTTTTTTGAAAAAATGCCATTTGACAGGTGCAAATCTAAACTATGATAGATAGCGACTTGAATTTGTTTTTATCGAATAGAGCGTCCTCGAAAACCTATATTTTGATACCAAACATGACCATATTGTCTTTCTTTAACATGGATTTTTTTAGTTTTTTGTTTTCCATTTTTCATTTTCGAGTTTTGTTCACACGCTTAGAGCATGCAGAGTTTAGGAGCTATGGATCAGCAAAATGGGTATTCTGGTAGATTCGAATGGGATGAAGACCTTAACGATCGAATAACAACTTTAGATTCGCCAGGGATTCCTTGGTGATGACGAATATGGTGTTTTTGGGGGGTCTTACCCCTTACGTATTTTTGACCCAAAAAGTTGGGATTTCAAATCGATTTTATTATTCCTAGAGATACTTGGGACAATGCTGATTAACAATATACAAACAAAAAGTGGATACGGTCACAGGAGCGGGAGCTATGACGATTTGAAATTTCGATTTTTTTGAAAAAATGCCATTTGACAGATGAATATCTAAACTATGATAGATAGCGACTTGAATTTGTTTTTATCGAATAGAGCGTCCTCGAAAACCTATATTTTGATACCAAACATGACCATATTGTCCTTCTTTAACGTGAATATTTTTAGTTTTTTGTTTTCCATTTTTCATTTTCGAGTTTTGTTCACACGCTTAGAGCATGCAGAGTTAAGTTGTTATGGGTCAACAAAAAGGGTATTCTGATAGATTCGAATTGGTTGAAGAACTTCACGACCGAATATCAACATTAGATTCCTCAGAGAATCCTTGGTGATGACGAATATGGCGTTTTTGGGGGTCTTACCCCTTACGTATTTTTGACCCAAAAAGTTGGGATTTTCGAAATCGATTTTATTATTCCTAGAGATACTTGGGACAATGCTGATTAACAATATACAAACAAAAAGTGGATACGGTCACAGGAGCGGGAGCTATGACGTTTTGAAATTTCGATTTTTTTGAAAAAATGCCATTTGACAGGTGCAAATCTAAACTATGATAGATAGCGACTTGAATTTGTTTTTATCGAATAGAGCGTCCTCGAAAACCTATATTTTGATACCAAACATGACCATATTGTCTTTCTTTAACATGGATTTTTTTAGTTTTTTGTTTTCCATTTTTCATTTTCGAGTTTTGTTCACACGCTTAGAGCATGCAGAGTTTAGGAGCTATGGATCAGCAAAATGGGTATTCTGGTAGATTCGAATGGGATGAAGACCTTAACGATCGAATAACAACTTTAGATTCGCCAGGGATTCCTTGGTGATGACGAATATGGTGTTTTTGGGGGGTCTTACCCCTTACGTATTTTTGACCCAAAAAGTTGGGATTTCAAATCGATTTTATTATTCCTAGAGATACTTGGGACAATGCTGATTAACAATATACAAACAAAAAGTGGATACGGTCACAGGAGCGGGAGCTATGACGTTTTGAAATTTCGATTTTTTTGAAAAAATGCCATTTGACAGATGAAAATCAAAACTATGATAGATAGCGACTTGAATTTGTTTTTATCGAATAGAGCGTCCTCGAAAACCTATATTTTGATACCAAACATGACCATATTGTCCTTCTTTAACGTGAATATTTTTAGTTTTTTGTTTTCCATTTTTCATTTTCGAGTTTTGTTCACACGCTTAGAGCATGCAGAGTTAAGTTGTTATGGGTCAACAAAAAGGGTATTCTGATAGATTCGAATTGGTTGAAGAACTTCACGACCGAATATCAACATTAGATTCCTCAGAGAATCCTTGGTGATGACGAATATGGCGTTTTTGGGGGTCTTACCCCTTACGTATTTTTGACCCAAAAAGTTGGGATTTTCGAAATCGATTTTATTATTCCTAGAGATACTTGGGACAATGCTGATTAACAATATACAAACAAAAAGTGGATACGGTCACAGGAGCGGGAGCTATGACGTTTTGAAATTTCGATTTTTTTGAAAAAATGCCATTTGACAGATGAAAATCTAAACTATGATAGATAGCGACTTGAATTTGTTCTTATCGAATAGAGCGTCCCCGAAAACCTATATTTTGATACCAAACATGACCATATAGTCCTTCTTTCACATATTTCATTTTCGAGTTTTGTCCAGAAGCTCAAAGCTCTCAAACGATTCGAATGGTTCGAAGACCATGCTTATTGAAAATCGCCCTTAGAACTTCTAGTTGATGATTATAAAGTAACTAATTTTTTTGTATCAAACACAATATCCAGTAGTTCTCAAGAAAAAACAGCAGTGACCCTGCCTATCCATTTCGCTAATGGCCATAAATTGCCAACATTTTGCGCGAAACGCGAGCCGGTCGCCTGAAGAGCGCCAATATTTGCGAAACGCTCCGACGAACTCCCGTCTCTAATCCATTTGTAACGGGATACGATTGCCGCCGCCTCGGCATCTGACGACCTCCTTCCTATTTGCAGATACTCGAAGATTTGGAAACATATGTCGGCAAATATTGATTATTGTATCAATCAGTAGGGTAACATATTGTCGCTTTCCCAATCCAGACTTTCTGGGCCCCTTCCCGGAAAGCCAGAGAGAGGAATTGATGGAGAAGTTGGAGGACGACAACGTGGTTGAAGTTTTTAAGGAATATTGGGATTTATTCGAGATTTATACGTGATTTTTGATTGGATTTAATTGTCTCAATGATGATTATCAATTTCTAATTGTATTTGAATTTCGGACAAATTCAAATAAAGAGCGTTGAAATATACTGCTACATAAGAGTTAGGGATATCGTATTCAATCGTTTTTAAAAGTATGTAATCTTCGAGGAAATTGCTGTAAAATCATTCAAAACTCAATAACAACTTGAATCGATCCAATAAAAATCAGTATGAGACATTTCGTCAATCTGATCGCCTTCTTTCTGAAGTTTGGTTCTTTGCATATGCTTCATGAATGTTCTTATTTTGAAATGAAGTCAGTTTATCAACGGCTTTGATTTGAAACGAGTTTTCTGAAAATGCCAAGACGTAAATTAACAAACGCTGAGGCTGATAGGGCTATCGGAATGCTACAGGGTGGCCTAACTCAGGTTGTTGTAGCGGAAAGGCTCCAAGTCAGCCAAAGTGTGATATCTCGACTTTGGAATAGGTTCAGGGAGACAGGTTCCGTGTTGGAAAGACCAAGGCTTGGTGGGCGACGAAAAACAACACCTGCTCAGGATCGTTTCATCACCGTTTCGGCGAGAAGAAACCCTACATCTTCGTCAAGAATGCTACGGAATACTCTTCAAAATGCAGATGGGGTCCAAGTTTCCATCGAAACCATCAGACGACGTTTGAGAGAGGTGAATCTAGGTTCTAGACGTCCATTAAGAGGAGTTCCATTAACACGTGACCATCAGCGTCAAAGACTGGAATGGGCAAGGCAACATATCAATTGGAACGATCAATGGCATAGTGTCCATTTCACTGATCAATCCAGATATGAACGATTTTCAGATTCTCGTAGAATAAGGGTATGGACAATCCCACGCATACCCCGTAATCGTCGCTATGTCCAAGAAGTCCATCCATTCCGAGGGGGTAGTGTTATGGTATGGGCCGGGATATGTTTCAACGGGCGCACAGATCTACATATTTGTCCTGGGAATATGACCGCCTTACACTATAGGGAGCATGTCATTGACAATGTTGTGCCAAATTTTCACGCTGCTATTGGTGAAACTTTTCAATTTCTAGACGATAACGCTAGACCGCACCGTGCAGCCATAGTTGAGAATGCGCGCGAGGAGCTTGGTATTCCACATTTACCAATACCTCCGCATTCACCAGATTTGAATTGCATAGAACATGCATGGGATATGCTCCAAAGAAGATTAGATAATCATCAACCTACCCCAGAATCATATTTTTCCCGAGTGGTCCATCCAGAAGTAAGAAATTACAATTGGCAACGACGACAACCTCAAGAAACGTTCACACCGAATTCATAACTCATTTTTCCACTTCAACACCTCCGTTTCCAGTTCCTCAAATTAAAAACCCATCAAATCTAGCCTTCGTCGTTTTCCTTTCTCCGTCAAAGATTTATGTGACGCCTTATCGCGAAATAAAACACCTTTTTCCCGTACCCTCCGTGTACGTAAATCAATATTTATCGGAGGGAGATCGATCCGTGAAAGGGGTAAACTTTAAAATTTACGAGAAAGAGATCCGGCCCGCATGAGTTACGGGCCTTAGCAAGTGCATGTTATATGAAGAATTGGCGAGTTATTGCCGGGCGATATTGTGTCGCGCGCGACTAAGAAATCCGTCGCATACGGATTTATGGACTAATCGTTTTCGGTCCGTAACTTTTCGAAGGCATAGGGGATGTTTTTGATGTCTGTGTTTAAGGACCTCGCTTGATTTATGGCAGCTGATGGGGTTTTGAATGCGTAGGGAAGTTTCGATATGAAGAATTTATTTCGTTGTGTGTTGAAGAAATCTCGAGATATGTTTCTCTCTTTCCAAAACTGCAATATCTTTGTGAAAATATGTTGCAAATTGTATTCGCAAATAAGATATATCAATATTTCAAAGTAGCCCAATTGAAATTCATTAATAATTGTGGGTATTACATACAGGGTGTATTTAAAGGATGAGGCTTTTCTTTTGACAGATGAGCAACTATACTCTGTTCAAATGTAAGAAGGAGCAATAATAACATATTTGGCGCAGCGGTAGGAGGGCCATCGTAAAGTTTCTTTCCGTCCAGAGTCGAATCGAGAAGATTTCACACAATCGTTCAGTTTTAACTGAACTCGAATTCCATTTTTTTCAATAATTTATAGAACGTTGTACTTTTGAAATTTGGCAAACTGTCGTCATCATTCACGATTTCTAGAACTTTGGAAATCGTTGGGATTTCATTCCGGAAAAAAAAACCGTGGACAATTCTTCTGATAAGGTTATCGTCAACCGAATCGATTATTTTTAACGAGTGGGCTCTCCTCTTAGGTGGCGTCAATGTTTTATTCTCTTCATATTCTCTGAGAATTCTGAATACAGCTAAATCACTCACCCCTAAGGATTTTGAAACAATTCCTACTAAGTCTCTTTTCGATAAAACAGGATGTTCTTCCAATTCTTTTCGAAAAATGTTCAAAATTATCTCTTTCTCTTCTGCAGAGAAATGCGACCTTTTGGACCTTTTTCGTGGTGGTCCCCACATATTACCCTCAGATGCAGTATCCGTTTCCGAATTCGACATTGTTCTATAAACACTATGTACACTTCAAGGGCGGATATAGTTCTTTTTCATGGGAGGGGTAATAACGATCATGGGGGGGGGGGGTAATAACGATTGAAAACCATTAAATCAGGTACAAAAACCACCTTTTTCTCAGGTTTTGGATACTCATGGGGGGGGTAGTTACCACCAGTACCCCCCCCGTAAATCCGCCCCTGGTACACTTTGTCAAAAGATTTTCAAACACAATACACTTTTCACAACAAAATCTATAAACACTTCGAACAGCTAGATCTTCACAGTAGCTCTAGGTTTTTAACTGGTCTTGTCAATTGAAAACTTCGATATTTATGCAAATCAAGATGGTCCTTTCCCTTAGTGAATTAAAGAATTCACTAAGGGAAAGGACCCAAACCTGATGTTGCCCGGACTTACCTTGTCGGAATCTTGAGCAGCCGACAAAGAGTTTCGTACAAATAATATAAAATTTTGGACCGAAACCAAATATATTTCGGATATTACAAGTAGATGACCAGTATAAATTTGAACAGAAATCTTTTACGAGTCTTCTCAATTGAAAACTTCGATATTTATGCAAATCAAGATGGACTTCACCCATTAGGGAAAAGGACCCAAATCTGGTGTTTCCCGGAATTAATTTGTCGGAATCTTGCAAGATTCCGACCCAAATCTCTAAAACTCTGGTGTTTCCTGGAATTACCTTGCCGCAATCTCGAGCATCCGAAAAAGAAATTATTTATTTATTTTTATATTATCATCCAGATAATATGAAAACAAAACACAATAAAAAAATAGGGTACGTCGGATATAAAATGTTTATGACAGTTGCAAATCATAACAGAAATTTTGCACTCGAGTTTGTGAAGAAAAAAGTTCTAATGTGGGAATTGCTGACTCAAATTATTGAATCATTTCTATCCAGTACCATCCACAGTTCGAGTACGATCCTGGCAGTCTCTTAGGGCCGGTTGTTCAATTGAGGATTAATCCGCTGATTATTGAATCCAGGATTAACTTCTAACTCTGGATCAGAGAAGTCGAACGTTGTTCAATGACAAACTAACACCGGATTACCTAATCCAGTGTTAATCTCGGAATTCGTTGTTTTCTCGAAAGCATGTTGGCTACACTGCTATTACCGATGAATCGAGCCATCGTTCTTCATTGAAAAAAGAATTTAAGTTCTATGAATTCAATGATCTATGTCGATAAGACGACACGAGAAAAATTTCGAATTCAAAATTTCTCTCCTCTGAAATCTTGAAAGAGTAGTTGAAAGTGAAAACGGTGTTAAAATGGAATGGATTAAGAAGAGAACTTCAAACTTTAATGAATGGTAGTTAAAAAAGGCTCAAATGAAAGAAATACACCAAAAAAAATTATCTCAATTCGAATAAAATTTTCAAGACAAATTGACTTGTTTATTGAACTTCTCATATTCATAACATGCTACATGAACAATTCTAAATTCTAGAAAAATGATTTTGTATTAACATCAATCTTGTGGAATTATTTATGATATATTCTGATCGAACATTTGGCACCTGAGCAATTGCGTCATTGATGGTACTCAGATCATTCTCAATCAATTATTGTAAATCTTCATCGATATCAGGAAGAAGAATTCGCAAGTTATTTGCTATGTTGTGGAGAATTCCTGTGGCGACAACAATGGGAAAACGGCGTTTCCATACACCAAAACATCTTTCTATAGGTTTCGTGTTCGTATTTGCGACCATTGAATAAATGTTCAGCTGGTTGTGTCAATGGTATTATTAAATACTTCTTTATAGGATAGCCACTATCACCAACCAGTACATAATTGGAAAATTCTCCACTTTCAAAAGAAGCTGATAAAGTTGAGTGGTTAAAATTAGTGGAATCATGGCTCGAACCAGGCCAACGACATACTATATGTTCTAAAATTTAGAGTAGCATCACATACAGCTCGAACATTCATGGAGAAATAGCCTTTGTGGTTTCTATAAATTTCAGCATCTTCTCTTCTTGGCGATTGTAATTTAACATGTGTAACATCTATAGAACCAATGCACTGACGGTTATCATAAAGACTTGCAATGGCTTCAGACACACGATGGATAATCCTACATGCTGTAGATTTATCAATCCCTATGTGGGTTTGTTGGGTTAAGAATACTATCGGAAATTTAATCAACGATACTATTACTATAGCACATTGCCTTAGGTAAAAGGAATCGATTGAATCTTTTTCTGTTCTTCCCAAAAGTTATGACGCTGCTTGAATACCGGACTCTTTCGTATTGGACAAAGTATATCAATCAGCTCCAAAAAATCTTCATCGTCTGTGATATTTTCATTCTCCACATTCGACATTTTCACCAAAAATACTTTGATACTCAGATCAAAACAAACAACAGATTTGTACAAGTGGAACTGTCAAAAAAGTTAGGTTAGAATCAGTGAATTATCTCCTTAATCCATCGAATTCCATGGATTAACTTAACACAGAGTTAATCCGGTGTTTTCTCTTGATCCTTCATTGAAAAACCGAACCTCATTCATAATCCCGGATTACCTGTAATCGCGAGTTAATCTCCTATTGAACAACCGGCCCAGGGCGGTCGAAAAGAGCGTTGTGATCACCGTTTGACCAATAGGAGCTTTATTGTGCGAAAACCAGACGATTCTGTTTGTTTACAAAGCTCCTTCGTATACAGGGTCTTTCCAAGGGCGGATATAGTTATTTTTCATGGGAGGGGTAATAACTATCATGGGGGGGGTAATAACGATTGAAAACCATTAAATCAGGTACAAAAACCACCTTTTTCTCAGGTTTTGGATACTCATTGGGGGGGTAGTTACCACCAGTACCCCCCCCGTAAATCCGCCCTTGGGTCTTTCACGAGGAACCTCACCGATATTTATACGGGAAACTACTGAACGTATTTTCATGAAATTCAGCACTTATAAGTATTTCACGATGCTGATGAAATCTAAAATATTTTCAAGGCATGAGCACCTCCGGTTTTTCCGGAAATGACGTCAACTTCCGTTTTTCAAATTAGAACACCATTTTTTTATTGCAGAAATAGATTCCTTAGAAAATTTCAAGTTATTTTGATGTAACATTTTTCAGTTTGGGTTGGAAAATTCTCTCTGAGCGGGAAAATTCGAAAAAAAAATCGAAAATAGAGCTCCGCTGAAACAAGAATAACTTCGAGGTTTTTGGATGGAAAATTTTCATTTTTGGGATTTTTCAAGATGTAAGATTGATGTATCCACTATAAAAATCAAAATCGCGATTCATGATACAGGGGGTGAAAAAATCGCTTTCAAAGTTAGGGATGACAAAATCGTGAAAAATCAATTTTTTCAAATTAGAACCCCATTTTTTTATGGCAGATATTGAATCTACGTTAAAAAATAATGTGAGTGTATGCATCACACCCTTTCCCTAAAATGGATATTTTCTGAGTAAATATCAACTTTAGGGCAAGGGTGTGATGCATACACTCACATTATTTTTTAACGTAGATTCAATATCTGCCATAAAAAATTGGGTTCTAATTTGAAAAAATTGATTTTTCACGATTTTGTCATCCCTAACTTTGAAAGCGATATTTTCACCCCCTGTATCATGAATCGCGATTTCCCGCTCAGAGAGAATTTTCCAACCAAAACTGAAAAATGTTACATCAAAATAACTTGAAATTTTCTAAGGAGTCTATTTCTGCAATAGTTCTAATTTGAAAAACGGAAGTTGACGTCATTTCCGGAAAAACCGGAGGTGCTCATGCCTTGAAAATATTTTAGATTTCATCAGCATCGTGAAATACTTATAAGTGCTGAATTTCATGAAAATACGTTCAGTAGTTTCCCGTATAAATATGGGTGAGGTTCCTCGTGAAAGTCCCTGTATTTGAACGGACTATTTATAGAAACTAGAAATTATTCTAGAAACAGGGGCTTAATTCATGTAAAAATTTTTTGATAAAACGACTTATTTTGATGAGTTCTACCATCTATCAAAAGAAAAGCCTCACCTTGAAATACACCCTATATTTAAAGAGCTATTCCTCCAGGTCATACCGATAATTTTCATGGTGGCGATTTCTCTAGACAGAATGGGATATTTCCCGAACTCGCAGCTCATTTCTTGGTGCCACCCTGTACGCAACCCAAGACGCGGCTGCCTTTTAACCCGTTCCTCTCTTCCTCCACCTCCCGAGCCCCAACAGACCCTCGCCGAGAGGGTCGAGCGATAAAAAAGAAATAAAAACAGAAGGGCGAACAATGCAAGGCGGTCCCACGAATAATCTACTTTCATTGGTGCTCAATCCATCCCCTCCACTCCACCCGCGGACTTCCCTTGTAAATCAATGGTTTTTTATATCGTCGAAAAATGATTCGACTCCGCTGTTTTTTTTTCCCGGGGGCATTTTTCCCCGACCAATCCATGTATAAGCGATTCGCTGATTAAAAACCCGGCAGAGCTTTTTTTTTTCGCAGCGGCGGCGATATACATAATTCGTTTTGTTCGCATCGCGAGCGCGGCGGGGGTCCGAGGGCGCGGGGGGCGGCGTTGTTAATTTTTTCGCGAGCGGGTTTTCTTTATCGCCCGTCGCTTCCGATGCAGCCGATCGCGAAAATTTGTCGTAATTATAATTTTAATTATGTTTCGTTTGTTGTTTTTGCAATTTCACTGACGCTTTTTTTAATGGGCGGAGGGGGTGAGACGGAAGGGCTTTCAATTCGTTAGCTGAAAGTTTGTTTCGGGTTTTAAATTCGTTCAATCGAAAAGAAAGCTGTGCAAAACGAAATAATGTGAATCTGACGGTTCACTAGTCGATAATAATGAAGTCACCTTAATTGACCTAAAGCACGTGAAATCGTGAAGTCAGAACCTGTTCAAGACTCCAACGGAAAGAGATTTCGATAGTTGTCAGACAAATTGACATCAGTTGTCGAAAAATTCATAGGAATAAGGAATTAAATGATCCTGTAGATCTCGAGAGACGCTCACGAGACAACCCATTTTGTCCACCCTGTACTGTGATAGTACCTACACAAAAATGATATTACATCAAGCAACAGCCAACTTATATTCCTCTCAACCGAATTCATGAGATTCTCCTTGAATAGCCTCAGGAATAAGACATTCTATCCCACCGCTGTCGCCAATTGTAAAGAACCCAACAAAGACAGCTACTGTCGCCATTCAAAATGACCTCGTCGGAGTGTGGTACGTTTCTTGAGCTTGTCGTCGTTGCCAATTGTGATTTCTTAGTTCAGGATGGACCATTCGGGAAAAATGTCGATAATTAACATCGAATCTCTGATTTGGTCTCAATTCGAACCTCTTCTGTCCCCAATTGTGTGATGTACCCAGCTAGGGTAGGTTCGACCAATCGTTATGCAGTTAAGGATGGCGACGAATAATACCAGGCAGACTCATTAAAGGGATTTAATTCACTGAACTTACATTGAATATACAGGGTCTTTCACGAGGAACCTCACCCATATTTATACGGGAAACTACTGAACGTATTTTCATGAAATTCAGCACTTATAAGTATTTCACGATGCTGATGAAATCTAAAATATTTTCAAGGCATGAGCACCTCCGGTTTTTCCGGAAATGACGTCAACTTCCGTTTTTCAAATTAGAACACCATTTTTTTATTGCAGAAATAGATTCCTTAGAAAATTTCAAGTTATTTTGATGTAACATTTTTCAGTTTTGGTTGGGAAATTCTCTCTGAGCGGGAAAATTCGAAAAAAAAATCGAAAATAGAGCTCCGCTGAAACAAGAATAACTTCGAGGTTTTTGGATGGAAAATTTTCATTTTTGGGTTTTTTCAAGATGTAAGATTGATGTATCCACTTTAAAAATCGAAATCACGATTCATGATACAGGGGGTGAAAAAATCGCTTTCAAAGTTAGGGATGACAAAATCGTGAAAAATCAATTTTTTCAAATTAGAACCCCATTTTTTCATGGCAGATATTGAATCTACGTTAAAAAATAATGTGAGTGTATGCATCACACCCATGCCCTAAAGTGGATATCAACTCAGAAAATATCCATCGTGAAATACTTATAAGTGCTGAATTTCATGAAAATACGTTCAGTAGTTTCCCGTATAAATATGGGTGAGGTTCCTCGTGAAAGACCCTGTATAATATGTTTACTACAGATTCTCGCTGTTGACTAACAAGCGGTCAATACGTATACGCTTCTGAATGAATCACTGAATGACTCTCCCTAGCCAATTGTTATATCTATTTTATAAATGTTTACTTGTTTTAAATAACATTATATTTGATAAACATAACTGGCAATGATGAGACCTAGAGCTCTGGCTTTACGTGCCGCTGTAGGTCTAAAGGGAGGTCGCACTAATCTTATTATATCACGTACGAAATATACAGTGTGTTCAACATACTACAGAAGTATAAGATGTTTCTTATGAACTGTGATCCCCTACACTTCAAGAATAAGTGATGCTATCCCACCGCTGTCGCCAATTGTAATGAACCCAACGAAGACAGCTATTGTCGCCATTCAAAATAACGTCGTCGGAGTGTGGTACGATTCTTGAGCTTGTCGTCGTTGCCAATTGTAATTTCTTGGTTCTGGATGGACCATTCGGGAAAAATGTCGATAATTAACAAAGAATCTCTTATTTGGTCTCAATTCGAACCTCTTCTATCCCCAATTGAAGTATAAGATGTTTCTTATGAACTGTAATCCCCTACACTTCAAGAAAAAGTCATTCTATCCCACCGCTGTCGCCAATTGTAATAAATATGAAATAACCTCATAGGATAACCGATAACCGTTTCCCGAAATTCCCCCACCCCCCAGGCCCTCATCCAATAACATAATTCGCAAACCGTAAAACGGACAGGTCGATCGGGCACGTGACGTGACAATTAAAAAAAACGGTCGACGATCGGCAATTTTTGCTCGTATCAAACGGCCCGACGTGTGTCAAGCGCAGCGCCGGGTCCGGTCGGCGGGATGAAAAAAAAAAAAAAGTTCACGCTTCACGTGTTTATGAATACGCGACGCATCGAACTTCAAACACAATGACAATTGCACTCGCCCCGTTGTTTTGTTGCTGTTATCGGTTTATTGTTGAAATGGCCGACGGACACCGGTCGGGGTGGGTGGAGTAGCGTGTTTTAGGGTTGTTTTAATTGTTATTGAATCGACGAACGGGCCGGCGATGAGGTGCGATTGTTGGGAAGTCGGATAGAGTTGATTGAAATCGGGAAATTCCTCTTTTTCAGTCGAAAAAGATGATGTTCGACTCCCTGACGACGAATCTGTGGTCGAATTCAATTCTGTCCGGGCGTCCGTAAACTCTAGCACGAATGCTGCGGTCAAGTTTGCTAATTGGCAAAATTTAAACGAGGGTTCAGTGAGCATTAACGTCGGAAATTTTGTTTTCCTAATAATTCAAAAACTACGGAACCAATCAAGATGAAATCCTGCATTCAAATGGAGAATGAGGTATTCAAAGCCAAATTCTGTCCAAATCGCCTAAGAAGAACCATTTAGAGATTATTAAAGAAAACAGACAATCGGCTGCAACAATATTTAAATGAAAAAAAACAAGACTTACACTTAATCAATACAGGGTGTATTTTAAGGTGAGGCTTTTCCTTTGACAGATGGTAGAACTCATCAAAATAAGTGATTTTACCGGAAATTTCTTATATGAAATGTTCAATTTGAAAAATTTATAAAAAATTTTGGGCATCAATAGCTTAATACTACTCTGCATCTCTCTACTTCTCTGCACCAGGTTTATGAACATCCGCGAACTTGGGTGATTTCTTAGCGAAAATAAACTCAGAATTAATATTACAAAGATTCATATTGATTCTCTCGGAATATTCAGTTTTTTGTACCGAAAATGGAAGGATATGGTCAATATTCTCTTAAAATATCTATTGTTCAAAAATATATATAAAATCTAATGAGAAAATTCTATTTCAGATATCTGTTTGATAGGGGTCACCACACGAACAGATTAAGGTAGGTTTTCTTAGTTATTCACTCTTTTTGAATTCTTTATTTATCCTAATAAGCAAGCTAATATACTCCATTAACTTTTATAATGTATCCCGATTGGCCATGACAGTCTGACACATTTCACCGTGTATATTTTGAAAATGTTAGGTTATAGTCATTTTCCTGTCAGATAACTACGCAACGTTGTCCTCTCTACACAGAGGTCGTAGTAATTACGTACCTATTCATCAAAATGTATATTTACTCTGGGAAAATAATGAATTTGAGGAAATATTATGTGAATTCAATAATTCCAAATGACCTGGCGAATGTTGAAGAAACTTTTTTCTCTGTTAATACTGGAAATGTTTCACGTACAGGGTGGGGCAGAAAAACCTATCCAATTTCAAAACGTTATAAAATTAAAACCACTCAGCTTGTCAAAAAATTTTTTTTATTAACATATCGCAAATTTTATGCCATTTTTAAATTCAAGTTTTGAAAAGCACATCACTCAAATGTCGTCCTTGGGAGCGGATACACTTATTTAGGCGCTCGCGGTAGCTTTCCATGACTTTCACCGTCATTTCGCGACACAGGTTCGTACGGGTTTCAAAATCCCTTTCACTTAATTTCTGTGCAACAACCATTTTGTAGGGATGCATTTTGAGGTCCCGGTGCAAAATTCGCCGAATACTGCGGTTGGAAATCCCCAAAGCGAGCGAATGTTTTCGCGCCGAACGACGCGGGGAACGTTCAATCGCGGCTCTCACATTGGCCACGTTTTCAGGTCCTGTTGCTGTCCTGGGACGTCCAGGCGACTTCTTTTTCAATGCTGAACTCGTCTGTCTAAAATTTGACACCCACACTTTAATCGTAGCGTGATGTGGAACAGGATCATGACGCCCGAGTCCGAAATGAATTCGAAAAGCACGTTGTGTAGCAATTTTCGAACCGCCGCATTCGATAAACCGCTCAATAACAAAAGCACGATGTTCACCAGACCAAGGCATGTTGACTACTGACAAATGGCATAAAACCAGCTTTCTAACGGTTTTTACCCCACTACTCTACCTGCTCTCTCTTCTGAGAAAAAGGGATTTGAAATCGGATAGGTTCTTCTGCCCCACCCTGTATATAAAAATGTTCGGAAGATTCAGCTCTACCATTTTCTTGTACCTACGGAAGTCAGAATCCGCAGATTTCATTTCTACATAGCACTCCCTGACCTTTGTCTCTGCTTCTTCAAGACTACCTTCGGCATTTTTAGTTTCCAAGAATGGTGATTATTTTTATATTGATGAGACTATCGAAAGTATATAGAAATTAGCATTGGCAACGTCTCTGAGTAATATTCGACATTTCACGAGTACCAACTTGCGTCAGTTTTAAAGTAAAAAAGCTTGATAAACCTAAATCTTGGCCAACTGGGATACTTTATAAAAGTTAATTGAGTTACTCTACAGTTATGTCAGATTGATATCGTTCACTTTTTCGTGTTATTGTGCTTTTGCAGGATATATCGTTCATTCATATCATGTTCATTCACAGGTTTTTTATTTTATATTATGTTCTTAATTTTTTTTTTATAAATGGTGGCTATTATTCACGCGATACGAAGTCGAGTTTGGTGAATCATCCGAGTGATTGATAGCCTTAATATGCGAGTAGGATATTCAAATTTGTCCACGACTCTTGAAACATTCCTTTTGAAACTACGTCTATGGGAATGATCGAGAACAATAACTAAAGAGATTCGTGATCAAAGAAGCGTCGAAGTGATAGCCGTATCTAATATGCGAGTAGGATATTCAAATTTGTCCACGACTGTTCAAAAATTTTGAAATCATGTGTATGCAAATGATCGAGAACAATGAATAAAGAGATTCCTAATCAAAAAAGCGTCGAAATAGAATTCAGAACGACTCGCTTCCCGTAGGGAAACCGGGAAAATCAACCCCCATATCGAAATAATCCACATCAAAGAATAACAGCACTCCAACAAGCCGCAAACTATTATAATCAACGTAAGCACCGAAGTCATTTTACGGATCACGGATCCTCTTCTCTCTCTCACAAAGATACCCAGCGACGAAACACAAAAACCTCCGACTCCAACTTTGATAAACTCGTCCGCCCCCTCCTCCCCCCTTTTCCCCCCGCGTCCGGGAGAATATAATCATCCCCAACAGAAGGGGCAATAAAAGCCAATAATCCCCATTCTCCTCGATCCCATATAACTGTTTAAACGCGAAATCGTATCGAAATTTAAGATTCGCCTATGGTGAAATAAAGATAAAGAAAACTCCACCCCTAAATTACCAAGCGCCTCCCCTGAGTCGACGCGCGGGTTGCTAAAGGCCGACTCGTCAGTCGGCAATTCATCCCCTCTGCGCAAAAGACCCAACTTCGAGAGGGTCGAATATGAATTCATGGCTTTTTAAAACGGCACTGTTTGCGAATTGGGCCATTGAGTAGGCCAAACGCGCGATACCGTCCCGTCGATTGCTGTTTAACAACTTCGCGACCGTCGAACAGCACAGTTAACACAGCCATCAATCAACTCCGAGTGTCCAAACACGACCGTTTCGCGATTAGTGAAAAAGGAAATTAACATAACTACAACACAGACTTAAACAAAACAAACAATGCAGCTATAATTAAGACAACCGTAATCATCCCTCATCAACGTAACAAACCGAAAATGTCTCGCTGAACCATCTTCAACTCAACCAACGCAAAATGAACTCCTCCATGATGTTCCAAAGCTTCATCAGCTACAGGGAGAAGATGCTGAAGAGTTTGAACAACAACGCCAGTCCCTTCTCAATGGAAAGCCTGCTGGCGACCGGGAAAATGTCCCCGGAACACCTGGACGACAAAAACGAGGATTCGGAGCGCAACTCTGAGGAGGGTTACAGGATGTCCGAAACGTTGGGGTATCCGACGAAATGCGTGAGTCCGGAGGACGGGCGGAGCGAGGGGGAGGTGGAGGAGAAGAACGATGTTTTTTTGAAATTCGGGAATTGTCTGAAGGGTAGGATTTGTTCGGGTTGCGGTAGATTGGACTGTAATATGTTGCAATGTAGGTTGGGTACCGGGGATTTGATGAAGGATAATAAGCCGGTGTTGAAGTTTAGTGTCAGTGCCATTTTGGGCGACGATAGGGGGCATGGAGCGAGGAGCGAACAGAACGGTAAGTGCTGGACTTTTTTTGGAGGGAAAAATCAAGAGTGTAACTTTCGGTTTAGTATGGTCAAGTTGGGTATCAAAACATAGGTAACCAGGGATGCTGGACCCATTCAAAGTTGTCCCGAAGCTCTATCTTCATTGGTTCAGATTTTGATCATTGAAAGTGGGAAGAGAATATTCAGATACACCCAATATATAATTTTCTACGTTTCTGTAGTCTAATTTGCGTAAATTTCTTCATTTAGAATTTTCCTGGTTTTCAACACAGGGATTTTGGTTTCCTCAGATAAATATTCAATTTATTACTCAATTTATACAAATGAGAATGAAAATCATTGAAAAACTTTTTCCAAAAGGGATATCAAGATTGTTATAGCTTTTTTTTGTACCTAGGTGAATAACCACAAACAAACAATTGCATAGGTTTGTTTTTGAAAATTTCAACCTAAAAAGAACAGAAATTTTTAGTATTCTCAAAATTTGAATTGGAAAATTCATCCCTTATGAACTTCAAGTGTATTAAATGAATCAGATGATGGAAAAATTATATGTGCAATTCATTGGAAACTTCTCACAATTCTGTATACTGTTGACTTATATTTTACTCATAATTTATGCTCTTGATTTTTCCTTTTATTTATCTTTCTTCAATATGAAATACCATGTCATTCACAAGTACCAGTTGCTACAAATATTATGAATAATCGTTAGAATATTCAATTTGAATTTTTCCCTTCTTTTCGAGAAATTTCATACAATTGATATTTTCACATAAAAGTCAGTGGCGTATTCAAACATTTTCCCGAGCACTATATTTTTGAGATTGGGCACAAACTTGGTATTTCTTGAATAAAACACCCGGTTTATTTCAACGTCAAAGTTTTGCAGTGTTTTTTCTGAATACTGATGTATCACAACCTAATATTCAATAAATTTTAGCTACAAAAATCAGAAAAATTCTTATTTATGTTTGTTTACTTAAATGTATAAAAGTTGAACAAGTATAAAAACTGTTTTGTTTATTGCATTCATGGAAACTAAGTCACAAACAGAGTCATCACAAATCAATAAATGATGGCTGACGGTGAGAACATTGAATTTCGAAATTTTGAAAACTATGATATTATCAAATGTTTAAACCTTTTTAACGAAAATGTCGAAGCGGCGCTGCAATTATATTTAAACATGACGTTTTAAAAAAGGAAAATGCATGTGTGAAAGAATTCATGGCCTACTATTGGAACACAAACATAATTATGGATTTTTCTGATTTTCGAAGCTAAAATTTATTAAAGATTAGGTTGTGATACATCAATGTAATCAGAAAAAAAATGCAAAAGTTTTACGTTAAAATATACAGGGTTACAGGGTATTCCATTTAAAAAATACCAAGTTTGTGCCGAATCTCAAAAACAGTAGGTACTGTTATGGTTCCAAATATCTTTCTAAAATTCAAAATTAATTTCGATTGATTGAGGCCAAATTGAAAATGAAAGATACAGAAACATCATTTTTTGAAGTTAGTACATAGAGAATAGTTTAAATGAATAGTTTAGATTAGATTAAGAAATCAAGGATGTGAAAGGGTTTTTGAAGTATGGAAACCGGGGAGATGAAAAAGGGATGGAGCGACAGAAATGATATAGAAAAGTCAAGAAGTTAAATTGTAAAATCAAGAAGAAAAGTCAGAAAATAAATTGGAAAACTGAAGGGAAAATGAAATAAAATAATTGAAAAGATAAGAAATAATTGGAATTGACGCAATCCTGAATCCCAATTATTATTAATGAAGTTAAAAGAAGACAGAAGAAATATCAAGAGAATAATAAGAAAAAATAATTGAAAATATTGGAATTGACGTGATCCTGAAAGCCAAATATTATTATTGAAGCTATAAGAAGACAGAAGAAGTATGAAGAGAATGTTAACTTTGTGAAAACAGGAATATATTGTACGGACAATAATCATAAATAAGTAAGCGTAGTTTTATCTTATAGAATTAGAATAGGTTGTTTATTTTTATCTGAATTAGAATATTTTAGGAATTTGATATTAGAATAAAAGTTCATATAAATCTAAATTTTTCAATTTTGGACCCTCAATTGGGATAGAGTATACCGGGTATATCAAAATTTAAATTTTCATTGTTTTGTTTGATTCCAAATTCATTTAATTCATATTATTTAAAACTCACATATAGGGAATCATAACAGTACTTACTCTAAAAAAATTTTAAAATACGTCACTGACTTTTATGTGAAATAGTTATTTAATCAACTAGTTTATTAATGACAGCGATTAATGGTCGAAATATTTTAACGCGTGAGCGGAGCGAGCGCGTTAATGTTTGAGACCATTAATCGCTGAATTAATAAACGAGTGGATTACAAGATTTTTCCGTCGACCTCATCGCGAATTGAATATGAATTCTCGATATAAATGAATTTTTATTTTGCATAATAGACAAATTTGACATAATGTAAATTTCTATGTTCATTTCGATATACATTGAATGGACAATGTATTTAAGGTACTCAATTGGATAAGGATTGATGCTGTATTGCTTAAAATAACTTCCTAAATAAGCCATTTTTCCCGTAAAATGTTAATGATAAAAAATGGTTATTGTGGGTTATCCTTAAGAGATAGACATATACCATCGCGGACTTTTTTGTTGACTTTTTTAGGAGTACAATACCGAGTACCCAATTTTGATTTATCTCGTGGGGTTCAGTCAGCGTTTGCAATGTAAGCGCAAAAAAATGTGTTTATTTACGACATCACATTAGAAACCTGTAAATCCATAGGTGTTTCTCTACAATATTATGCATATTGTATCATACATACAGAGTGTAACACCCAAATGGAATAAATTCGATAACGAATAAATGTGGACGTGTTGAGAAAAACGCTCGGACACGTCGATTTGTAATTTTAAATGCGCATATTTTTCAAGAAAATAATATTATATAGGGTGTTCCATGCGACCGTGGCCAATACCAACTTTCTTATTTCAAATGCAACCCACTGTATATTATTTATTTCTTGGATTCTTCAGAGAATTCTAGACACAATTCATGCACATATCCTATAACTATCTTTAACTATTTCGGAAGTATTACCTAAGTGTTTTCAGATTTATTGCAAAAATCAACGTTTTAAATAAAAATTATTTTATTTCACACATTCGGTACATTACACTTAAAACCTAATAAGTAATACTGATTATTTCTTAATTATTAAAAAAAAACATTAATGTCAATGTAGGAAATGTTCAAAATGCTCGCCGCGAACGTCTTGGCAACATGCTATGAGAATAAACAAATATGTTTTTTTTTAATTTCTTCTCAATAATGGTTTTTGCTTACTTTCTTCATATCAAGAGGTAAATGGGAAATCCTAACACCCCCCTCATTTATTCGTTATCGAATTTATTCCATTTGGCGGTTACACTCTGTATAAACCTTTCCCTTGAATCACTTCATCTATTAAAAAAAAGCGTTTCAAAATCCGTTGCGCAGTTTTGAAGATTTAAGCATACATAGGGACAGACAGCGAAAGCGACTTTGTTTTATACCATGTAATGAATCTTTTCTACACTGCAAAATAAAGTTGAGATTATGGGACTTATTGAAAGGTGATCACACACATGATCAGAATGATATATTGTATACGGGGAGGTTCAATAATTGAAAATTTTGAACTGTTACAATGGAAACACTTTTTTGATCTCAAACGTGCATACGTACCGAGGCAATTCGAAAATTAATGGAGCATACAGCAATGATTCATTCAAAAGCCCCGTTTCAACAATCGAATCGATTCAAATTTATGTTTATTCTCCCTGCGAGTCCCTCCCATTCAAAACAAAGCCTCAGCAACGATCATACCGTAATAATAACCAATGTTTTCTTTGCTACAATCTCTATACCATCGCCCCACAATAAGAACCAATCACAGCGGTTTTAAAGGCCGAAACTGTTTTTTAATGCCTTGTATAAACATCCCATTATGTAACTATCTATTAACAATGTTCCACAAACCGCCGTATTGTCCTGGCACAAAAGATTTTTTAAGGATAATCCCTCGGGATGTTTACGGGAGGGATTAGATTGGTTAAAAGGAACATCCAGGGCTAGGATTGGCAACCCTGATTTTTTATTTTCCACACGCAATAAATTCCTCGATCGGTTGTAATAATAACAATCTTTTGTGCGTCGATTTTTTTAGGTGTCGGTTGCCTTCTTTGTTGTTTTTACAGGGGCGTGCATAATTCGGGGTAGGTGTGGTCGTTGGGTTGGCACGATTGGGGTGGGTTTTTGTTGTTTTAGAGCGCGAACGTTAGATTTCGTCTGATCGATCGGTTTTTTGGGTCGTTTTCCGGATATTTCGTTGATTTATGGATGCAATTGAGGTAATTTGGAGATTTATATGGGAAATTCGGTGTTTTATGCGACATTATGTCGTTACAGTTTTTTTGGGAAAGGGGAAAAGTGATAAAAGGTTGATAATGTCCCAGAAAATGGTCCGATTCTATTTAGTTTTCGATCAGATTGTGTTTTTATTTGTTCCACTGAAATGTGCTAAAGGAAAAAATGTTTCAAATGAAGACTAAAGGGTTTTCCAATAAGAGGTGTTATTTTGAATAAACCTCTATTTTGGTAGATGTCACTTTTGAAGCTGTCATTTTTCGACATTTGACAAGTAGAAACTACGCCATAAAAATGGAACGATACACTCTTCAACCACTGGCAGATCCAGACAGTTTTTCAGGGAGGCCATGAATAGATATAAAGGACCCCGCACTTTACTTATGGCAAATGGCGTTCCGTCAAATGTTCTAATTTTTTGGTATAATGTAGTACTCGACCTACTGATCAAAAGTGTCCATTGCCCCAACTCAATCCTATGACTAGTTTTTGAGATACAGGGCGTTGAAGTTGAGAATTACCCACTTTTACTACGCCCTCATCTCGGAACAAAATCGAATGAACTTCAATTTTTCTCAAGAAACATTTCATTACATCCCCAAGGAGCAAGCATATAGAGGAATATGACCGAAAATCGTTACGAATACAGGGTTATCCATAATTGAATGCATGCCCGATTTTGAAAGTATAAAATATGTCAGTTCCAGAGCGAGAACGTTCGCAAAATGAACTATTACACTAGATGTGTTGTTATTGTTACATCGAAAAAACCTGAAATACCCAGAATTCATACAGGGTGATCCATTATTATAGAAACTATTCTCAAGGAAGGTTAAATGGACACCCTGTATTTATGGGTTGATTCAAGGTGTTTGTTTAATTTTTTTAGAACATATCATCATGGACTTCGAAGAATACAGGGTGATTCAGTCATGAAATGAACTTTGAACCTCATGAAAATACCCAAAAACCACCTCTTTTTTTCGTCACCCTCTATTTCAAGATTAAATCCGATGAGGTGGGAGTTTTCTTTCACCACTGTACTTGATATAAAAACATCAATACGTCTGAGAGTTTTTATCCACTTCCTATGACCAGATTTTTAGATGGAATAAGAATAGAATAACATAAATAAATAATTTTCATATTACATAAAAAAAATCTGGTCATAGGAAGTGGATAAAAACTCTCAGTCGTATCGATGTTTTTATATCAAGTACAGTGGTGAAAGAAAACTCCCACCTCAACCGAGTTAATCTTGAAATAGAGGGTGATGAAAAAAAAATTTGGTTTTTGGGTATTTTCGTGAGGTTCACAATTCATTTCATGACTGAATCACCCTGTATCCTTTGAAGTCCATGATGATATTTTCTGGAAAAATAAAAAAAAACCTCAAATCAACCCAAAAATACGGGGTGTCAACTTAACCTTCATTGTGAATAGTTTCTATAATAATAGATCACCCAGTATGAATTCTGGTATTTCAGGTTTTTTCGGTGTAACAACAACATATCAAGTTTTATAGTTTATTTTGCGAACGTTTTCGCTCTGGAACTGACGTATTTTATGCTTTCAAAATAGGGCATGCATTCAATTATGGATACCCCTGTATTCGCAACGATTTTCGGTCATATGTATTTCTCTATATAATTAATATAATATAATTTTTTTTAGAAAATTCATTGGAGTCCCCTCGACAAAACAATTATCTATATTTAAAAAAAAGTTCCATTTGAAAATGAGCTTAAATAATGCAAAAAATTATAAAAATACTGAAAAGACTTCCAGAAAGTGTGAAATCGCAGAGAACTGTCTGAAATTCCAGGGAAATTAAGAAAAAATCAAGCTTTCAGGTGGAAAATTGAGGGCGTGAACTTGGAAAAACGAAAGGCACTTTTTGAATGGAGAATCAGAGTATAACGTCCCCTTAAGTAGAGAAAACACTTTACCAAAATTCATTTCATTCGAATTCAAGATTTCGAAGTTGTACACAGAAAAGTGTTTTGGATTTTCGACACCCTGTATCTTACGAATGAGGCCGAATTTTCGAAAATAGTACGGGAAGAAAGTGTTTCGTTTCACGTTTAATGGGGGAATCTTCAGTTAAAAAATGTACAAGTCGAAGATTCGCCCCGAGTGGCGTGTTACATCATCTTTTCGAACTCGGTCAATTTCAATAAGCGGAGAGATGAATTCTTTTGTGTCCCCAGGGCCGAACAATCAATTACAACAAACGAGGACACGAATCCCGGCAGATAATAAAACGACTGCCAACAATACACCCCGAAAATATCAGATCGACGGCAACAGAGCGGTCCGGAAACTCTCTCCTTTGTCTCCGACAAGGGGTTGATCCCGCAACGGGCGTCAGCTGGCGCGGCACTTAGGCGCCCACCGTCGCCCCTACGGCGCCTGGCCCTAAGGCCCGAAATCCGCGTCTTCTTTCGACGCGACGGCTGTCAAAAAAACGTGCGGCGGATTTACACGTATTAATTCGGGACTCGACGCGCCGAATGCTAAAATCCGGGAATAAATTGACTCTTCCCGTATATAGGAAAGGAATATTCCCGATTCCGGGGTCGCTTATAAATCAGACGACGGCAGCGTCGTTTAGCTGGGGAACGCGGCCCTTTTTTCGCCTTTCTATGCGTATTCTCTATGGTCTCGGAGGTTTATGAAGAGCGAGATGTGTTAGGGGGGTATTTTTCTGGGGGATTCGTATTGTGTGGAGACAATGGGGATGGGGATTTGTATGGTGCGATGTGTGCTTGTGAAACGGGAGTTCTGGGTCTTATTGATCGTGGAAAAAAATTGGTATTTCGTACAAGCACCAACATCAGTTTTTGTTCAGATAACTGGTAAAAAGAACTTCCCATTTGGCCCACCCTGTACCGGGTGTCCCATATTCGTTGCCTAGTGAGGGGATCTCAGAAACCCGATGAGCAAGAACAAAATGAGTGGCACATTTTCGGGCTCGATTTTCGAGAGAATTATTTTGGTGAAAACAGTCAAAGCGTATTTTATATTTTCGAAAGAATCAGTCATTTAAAAAACTGACAGTATTCTTATTTTTTTTTCAATAAAACTCGTCGTTTTCGAGTTATTTCCAATTTTACCCGGAGAAAGACGAAAAAATCATTAATTTCAAGAATAATCTGAATGCGTCTCTGAATTAAATATCATCGAATATTATTCCTTCTCTGGTCTTTAAACGAGTTTACAATGTTCTCACAATATTTATCAACTTTGTCGAGATATTTCAATAATAAAATCCCACAAATGTGGGAGATAAAATTGAACACCAAGGAGGATTTAACACGCACAGTTTCTATTGAAAATTCATAGTTACCGGTCCATATTGAAGTTAAATGTCGAAGAATAATACAAAATTCGGATATGAATGATGAATCTCGATACAAACTACTTATTAAATTGAAATTAATGAAAAATAAAATCATACCTTATAATCTGTGTCGATGTTTCTATCTAAACAATATCCTCTTGGAATTTTATAAACTCGACACGGTTAAGATTATATCAATTCACTCCACATCATCACATTAGAACAATAATTCACTGAATGTATTCACATAATGTTTACAGTTTGTTCAGAGACTCTGGTTTGTTATTGTTTATAGTTGGCCTCCACATAACCAATCTTTCGGTTTTCACTCTACGCATGCGTGGTAAAATTTGGAGGCAAACTCGATTTATGATGGAAACGGCAGAATTCATAGATATTTATACCACGGTACACAAGTGTATCGTGATTTATACTATGCTTCGTAACGAATCCTTAACCTCAATGAAAATATCAGCAAGCTGACAACATCTTCTTGAAATTTCTGTGCAAACATTCACAGAATCGATACAAAATAGATTAGGTTAGGTTGTTCTGAATGGAAAGTCTTTCTTCATGAGATTGTTTGGTAATTTCGAGGAAAATATGAACAAGTTATTAGTGTTTACAAACTAATCTGCAGAAAAATCGAAGAAGGAATTTATTTTGGTGTGATAAATGTTTTTATTTGCAGATATAATCCGATGAAACTAACTGTTTTTGTTGAAATTATTGTGTTTGCAACATTTTTATTCCAATAAGGTTAGTACTTGAGTATTCCCTGAATGTATAAACTCAATTTCTATCGAGAAATATGAACTTTGCATCAATTCCAGAAGATCATTTCAGAGGCGTAGTCAGCCCAATTTTTTGTTTCAAATGGCTATATCTTTTTAACAGAGCCGAATTCGTAAAAACGGTTTCTTTTGACCTCAAGAATCTTCAGTTGAAATATATGTACAAGTCAAAGACTCACCCTGTATATCATGTTATTTATTTTTGAAGAGGAAAAGAAGCAATTCTATTTCTCACAGAGATTTGTATGGTTTACATTTAAAAGAACATTAGTTTGTATTATAACTTCGAGAATAATAGTAATGAAAAAATTTGATTACGCCAATCAATTATACCGAAGAAAGTGTCTGTATAATGTGTTTGTTTCATGTTTATAGCACCAATAATAAAGAAGTTATGAGAACTTTTCATTTGACGCCATTTTTCAATTTTTTTCATTTTCTATACCGAAAAGTTCATACTGCGAACGCTAACAAAGAAGACTCAGAGCCCTATGTTTAACCCACTTCATTTCACTCTGTGGTGTGAAGTTCCAAAAGCAGTCTACCGTCCAAAACCCCACGAAAGATTCTACCTCTTTATCTCACTTCTGCTACTCGCCTAGCAAAGGTCATACAGCGCCATCAGTTCGCGTCTCTCTTGCTCTCTGACACGCTCGAACAAGTTATTCGCATGAATGCGACCTAGTACGTGCCTGCAAAACCATTAGTTATTTCGTTCCGTGACAAAAAGGACTCTATTCAGTTCTCCTACAAAATGCTTTCATATTCAATGAGGAGAAAAAGGAAAAATTTCGGTTCGCTAAGAAGTCATCGCTGTCAAAAAAAACGAAAAAGGCAGCTGTTTGAACAAGAGTTAATGCTCAAATTTGACCTAACCACAAACTGCCAAAGCTCCAAAAACCTCGAGGCTCATCTTTCCCTCGCGAACAAAAAAAAACCCATTTCAGAAAAGTGCCCCACTCGAATCTACACGTAATCGCGCCGCCAAATCGAATCAACGCACCTCGTCGCCTCCGAAACCTCCCGAATTTCCTTTTCGCCGCCCCCCGACCCGCCATCTGCCCCCCGGGCCCCCCCGGACGTTCCGACGCGTCGCTCGCGCGTCAGCGAGCCCGAGACACTTTCTCTCCGGCTGTCGGATACCGAGGTGCCAAATCGGGCCGCCGGCAACACCGGGGGAGGAAATGAAGCCGCACACTTCAACACCTCCGCCGCCGCCGCTCGGTTGCCACGGCTACGCGGCCCCGAGGGGGGCCCGTCCCAGAAGTATCGCTCTCGTCGGCCTTGTTTATGTTTTCGCAGTTTTGTAACTGAATCAAGGCGAGAGGGGGTCGGATCGCTTCGGGGGTTGGGGGTGGGGAAGGCAGGGATGCTGAGCGCGCGCGGTCTCATCGATTTTTTTCGGGAGGCGAACGGGAGTAGCGATCGTCGGATTTTTGGAGACTGTTGGGCAACAGTCCATCATTTTTGTTTCATTATACAGATCTGGTATCAATATTAATTTCGCGGTATTTAGACAGCAAGAAGACAAAATTAAACATACGTGTTGGATGATCAAATATTCAACTAGACCCCCGTACCTTCAGTTGTCCTCGAAGGTGGTAGTCTGTAACATACATCTAACATTTCTTAACCTACAACATCCCTCAGAATTCTCAAACAGTCCAATTAATCACAGTCAAAGTATTTGCTAGTTTTCACTTAGAAGTATCTGGATCATCTTCTACCATGTCCAGCACATTTTCCACCATTTTGCTTCAAAGTTCCCGTTTCTCGAAGACGTTGATGAATACTTTGGGAAATAAATGAATTTGAGGAAATATTATGTGAATTCAATAATTCCAAAGACCTGGTGAATGTTGAAGAAACTTTTTTCTCTGTTAATACTGGAAATATTCCACGTATTTAAACATGGTTGGAAGATTCAGTTATGCTATTTTATTGTACGGAAATCAAGAATCGAGTGTTGAAATTTTACTGAAATATAATAGACAGAATAGTCCGTTTACTTTGTGATAGTTTGTTCGAAAAAAAAATAAAAGTACTCGAATAACATTTCAGAAAAACTTCTAAACGAACAGATGGACCTATGGAATTTCCCATTTTTCAAAATTCTCAAGAAATAAGCCTAACGAAGACATTTAAATACCTTTTCACACAACTTGAAATACACTATTATAAAAATGTAGTATTACTACCAAACCTGTATCACAGTTAAACCATAAAAGAAGTAACTCCATTTACAAAGTTAAAAAAGAGTAAATAGAAATTAGCATTGGCAACGTCTCCGAGAATCATTTGACATTTAACGAGTACCAACCTGCGCCAATTTTTAGTAAAAAAACTCGATAAACCTAAATCATGGCCAACCGGGATACATTATTAAAGTCAAGGAGTATGTTATGTTACCAGTGTTACCACTCAATCACAAAATAGAATGACGGCGTACAGAACTACCTACCTTTGAGGCGTGGGTTATATCACAGAGCGGGAAATGAGCATAGATTGCAGGAAGTTTGTTTTTCTCACTTTGAATGTTTCTCGCCCTATATCTTCTCAACAATGTGCTTTTTTCGAAAAAAATCAAAGGATACAATATCCTTAAAATAGCCCATGGAATACACTATTGAATTCTTGCCGTATATTTTCCTAACACCCTGACAAAAGTCAGATGAAAAACATGTATCCTGATTGAAGACTAAATATTATCAAGGGCGCATTTTTAAAGGCGCTAAAATCCAAATTCCGGCTCTGTCTTTATTAGTTTTGTAACTTCTGTCAAGAATCCAAGAAGCAACACTGCGAATGACATGGTATTTCCTTCTCCAATAAAACCCTAACAATCTACCATCTCGAAATCTCTTCCAGACAATCTAGTACACGTCTCATCCCCCACCCTACTAGGTCTATCGTATCTAGGCAACCATTCTTCGACGATAGCCAAACCAGTGGCCAGCAGACCACACTTCAACCCCCACCTCCTCCTCAGCCACTGCAGACCGCAGCCTTATCTCACAGGTGAGTAATCTCCTCCAGAAACCCAAGAGCCCAACCTTCAATTTCCCCTTTTTTTCCACGCAGTATCAACGCCGGTGTCTGGCGCCCAAACCGCTGTGTTTCCCCTGCCTGGTACCTTCCCGTGGGCGCATAGCGGGCGGGGAAAACCCAGGAGGGGTATGATGCGAAGGGCGGTTTTCAGCGACCTGCAGAGGAAGGGATTGGAGAGAAGGTTTCAGATACAGAAGTACATCAGCAAGCCGGACAGAAAAAAGCTAGCAGAGAAACTGGGGCTCAAGGATAGCCAAGTGAGTACCAAACTCAAGAATATTATGTCATTTTTTTTATTTGGCGGTTTGGGTGCGTTTGAAGACATTGCTCTGTTACTGGTGTGAAGGAGGACATTTTAGGGAATATTATCGGAGTCTGAACTGAACCATGGGGAACACCCCTAGTTTTAGCGCGGATTTCGCTTAGGTGCCAACAATAACAATATTACGTAGCCAATATCCAGCCCAATAGATGGCTAATGATCATAACATTTGTTAATATCTCAGACCATAAGAAGAGGAGAGTGGAGACACACATTGATAAATTCGAGAATGGCCAAAATTCAGTCAGTTTTAATGTTTTAAATGAGTGGGACGGAGATTGCTTAAAGGATAGCAATATCTTAAGATACTGCCGTGGCAACATTGCAGAATCTAACTTTGAAAGGTCCAGTGGCGTGGTGTTATCGGTATTGAAGAATGGAAATTAAATTTACAAGTGGATCAACCCTTTTTGACGAATTCATACAATGTTTCGAAGATTTTAACAGATCCTGTGTTAAGTAAACAGGGTCAGCTGAATTCAGAATTGATAACCAAATGTTCCTTCTATCAATATCAGACGGTAATTTGAAAAGTGCCATTCTAATAATCCAAGAATCTACGCCACCTCAGAATGTTACTTGTGTAAACTCAAATCAGGATTCAAATGGACCAATTTACCATATACAAGACACATACGAACCTTTCTTTCAACGTATTTCGCTAATAATAATCAGAAATAAATCCAAATTTCACTTTTCCTGGGCGATATTCTAATGACAACACTGTTCAAAACGTCATTAGTACCATATAATTAAAATATAGGTACCAACTCAGACTATAGAAAGAGACGCACCTTTCAATGATAAATAGTGAAACCAATTCTCAAAATCATGGCAACTGAACTGGGTAACTGTACTACTACGGAATCAAAATGTAGTAGAAATCTTTGCAACGTTGTGACATTCGTTGAATTTTCTAATAAATAAACTCTCAATCAAAATGAAATGTACTTCAGATTGAAATTCATCTACTCATTTGTGCGTGAATGTCAGAAATTAGTATTTGTTTCTTCAAATTTTGTGTAACTGATGACGTTTTGAGCAGCGTTGCCATCAGAATATCGCACAGGAAAATTGAAATTTGGATTTATTTCTGAATATTATTGGCAAAACTGACTCTGTTTACCTAACTCAGAATCTGTTTCAATGTTCAGAACATCGTATGAATTCGTCAAAAAAAGTTGATTCACTTGTTATTTTATTTCCATTCTTCAATACCGATAACACCACGCCACTGGACCTTTCGAAGTAAGATTCTGCAATGTTGCCACGGCAGTATCTTAAGATATTGCTATCCTTTATACTATCTTTGTCCCACTTATCAAAAACTGACTAAATTTTGGCTTCACCAATTGTCGAATTCATGAATGAGGTGCTGTGTCTCCACTTTTTATGGTCTTAGTGTGTCCTCAGCATTTTTTTTTCGATACACCAACCCGATATCAACCCCTAATTCACTTCCTCTCGAATTCGCATTACTCGGAAAATCGGATGAGCCGCACGTCTGCACCGCCCTCAGCCGCCGGAAGACGAAGGATCTCTCCAGGAACCGACCAATGGCGCGCTTCCTTCCCCCACCCCTTCGACGGCGTCGGGACGTCACGGTCGTTTCCTTCAATCCGTCACCGACGGATATTATTATCGTTTCCTGTTCATTATCTCTGCCATTTGGTCTCGGTATTTCCTCGATTGGAGAGGGGCAATCGGATGATTTACGGGTGATTTGGGGGAGGAATAACGGTCGACGCGTTTAAACAATTGAATCTGGGTCGATGAAGGAGTTTGGGATGTTTCTGAAAGTGATATTTCACAACGATTGTATAGAGCGAAATTGTAAAGCGACCTCTTCATAGACATTGCATATCCTGAGGATCTGAGCACCGTGACTTAGTCGAGGGCACTTATGCACAATTTGCATTTGAGAAAAGAGGTGTCACCACTCGTACGACTCAAAAGCCGATCGTATAAGCAAGAGCCAAGTGCATCTTCTAGCGTCATAAATCATCTAATTGGCATCGGGCCACCAGAGATGATAATCTACCAAGAAACGCTTCTAAGAAATGGTACCTACAACTGCTAAATATCGTATTGCAGTTAAGGATTCTTTTCAATTATAAGACGGAGGTTTCACATTCTGAAAATCTCAATTTTAATGAAAGTTAACTCTACATTGACTTTATAACTTATTTTTTATGTTCTCTCGGGAAGGTTTTGAACGAAACAAGACACATTAAATGGAATAAAAATTCAGGATTTCACCGAATCTTATGTGAAAGAAGAGAAATGAACAATTTTCAAAATACTGAAATGCTGATAAGTGATTTAATACTTGGTATTTCCACCCCTTGCGTTAATTACAGCTCGGCAACGACGGTTCATACTCAAAATGAGTGATCTTAAAATGTTCTGATCTAATCCTTCCCAGATTTCTCCGAGTTGGATTCCTAAGTCATTAAGAGTAGATGGATGATTTTCTGAACTTATCAGCCTTCTATTAAGGTTGTCCCAAACCTGCTCAATCGGATTGAGATCTGGACTTCTTGCTGGCCATTCCATTCGAGAGACTTCAACCTCTTCAAGGTACTCCTGAACGATGCGCGCACGATGGGGTCTGGCATTATCGTCCATAAAAATGAAATTTTCACCAATGTATGGGGCAAATGGCACTACATGCTCTTCAAGAATGTTCCTTTTATACTTATCAGCATTCATAGCTCCATTATCAACGACCACTAGGTCTGTGCGAGCAGTCAAAGATATTCCACCCTATACCATAATAGATCCTCCCCCGAAACCAGTAGTATTCAGGAAATTGCACTGAGCATATCTTTCATGTGGACGTCTGTATACAACGGAACGTCGATCACAATGGTAGAGGCAGAATCTAGACTCATCTGTGAAGAGAACTCTTTCCCAATCGGCCTCTTCCCAATGAATATGCTCTCTCGCAAAATCCAAACGCGCCCTTCGATGGGCTGGGGTAAGAGCTGGGCCTCTTGCCGCGACACGAGGCCTTAAATAATATTCTCTGAGGCGATTTCTTATTGTCTGAGTGCTAATTTGCACCTCATGAGTTTGCTCAAGCTGATTTTGAAGGAGGCGAGCGGTTGCAAACCGTTGTCTCAACGAAGAAACTCTCAAGTAACGTTCTTGAATGGCAGTTGTTACCCGTGGTCTACCCTGTCCTGGTCTTCGGACATTCATACCTGTCTCCCTGAATCGCTGCAACATTCTGGACACACTTGTATGGGAAACTTCAAACCTTTCTGCAATTCTTGTGTATGTCCACCCTTCTTCTCGCAAAACTACCGCTTGGGCACATTCCTCTTGGGTCAAATTGCGTGTTCCGCGTTGCATAGCGATCGAGTGTAGAAAATCAAACGAAAGAAAAACTATCGATCACTAGAATTGATCGAGAACAACTGATTTTAGAATGGAGCCAATACATTCAAAATCTGATAATATCATCTTTTTTTATTCCTGCTGGGAGAAAACATCTGTTTTGAAGAAAAACGTTGAAAGTGGATAACACATGCATGCATAATTCTGATAAAAATAATTATCATTGAGAACACCTTCAGTTGTAGAATAAATTTGAGATTTCCATAATGTGCGTTAATTTTTTTGCGCAGTGTATATCAACCAGGATACATTACATTATGAAAGTGAATGGAGTATACGTCCATTATGAAATACACCGTATTCAGATAACATCTTCCTTTCTCCTGCTCCTCCAATCCCACAAAGCCCTGAAAAACGCGTACGACAAAAAGCATCTCATTTCTGCGAAACGGGAACAAAAACCCCGATCCCGAAAACCCATTACGTCCCGCGAGGAGACTCGCATCAGATCCCGGGCGAGTCGTAAACGGATGTGGAAATAATAAGTCAAAGGCACGAGAGAGAATACGACAACGAGGACGATAATAAGCGTGAGGGATCGATAAGGCGCAGATAAAGACGATTAAATTAGCAGTCGAAAACAACCGTCCTGATTTAGATGGGTCTTTGTTACCGTATTATGCCCCCATTAGGATCGTCGGGCCGCCTCCGGAAGGCGGGGAGGCTGCGGTTTGACGCGAGATCGTTTGCGGGGTGTTTGCCGATTAGGGGGTTCCGTACGGACGTGACGACGGCTCTGGATGGAGGAATGGTTAATTGTCGGATTGCCCGGGCCTCGATGAGAAGAAGAAGAATTAGAGATTCTGTGGTTGTGCTTTTTTTATGTTGTGGTTTTCACGAAAAGGAATATCCTGTAATGTTCAGAGAACATCGTGAGAACCAAGGGCAAGCAGGTAGGAATTGGTGTTCTTCTTGAATTTCTGGAGGTTATATGCCTCGGGGAACACCTCCCTAGGCAATGTGTTCCAAAGCCTTGCTGTTCGTTGGATGAACGAGTCTTTGAAGAGAGATGTTCTGCAGGTCTCCAAAGTTACCACGAAGGGGTGTGAAGACTTAACTTGACGGGTCAGTCTGGAAGAGACTGTCAGAGGGGAAACGATTGCTGATAATTCAGAAGAGCATCGCCCATGGAAATATCTATAAAATAGAGACAGATCGCCTACTTTTCTACGGTGTTCCAGAGAAGTGAGCGAGCTTGTAAGCGAGGCATCACCGACGAGACGAATTGCCCTTTTTCGTACAGAATCCAAGAGTTTTAGAGTGTGTTTAGGTGCAGCACTCCAAATATGGGAACATTATTCCAGGACAGGTCGAATCTGTGCCTTATAGATCATAAGCAGCTGACCTGAGGTGAAATAGCTCCTGGCACGAAACAGAAAACCAAGTTTTTGGGATGCTCTTTTAGCAATGGATCTCACGTGATTCTCCCAGGAAAGGTCACTGCCGACAGTAATGCCAAGCATCGAAATGGATGACTTCAATGGTATGGTCACTCCCGACAATTTTATGCTGGGCACAGTAAGATCGGCTTTTCTAGAGAAAAGACATGCTTGTGTTTTGTTTGCGTTGAATTCTACCAAGTTATTAGATCCCCATTCAAGAATTGTTGCCAAGTCCATATTTATGTTGTTAACATTTCTTCCTCGTTCGTTTTTGATTTGGCGGGCTGGTATTGGAGCCCTAGAAGAAAAGGCGGTGTGGAGGGTACTATCATCCGCGAAGCTGTGCACTGGACACGAAGTTGCTTCCAGCAAATCGTTGATGTGAAGTACAAATAGTGTTGGAGCCAGAATTGATCCCTGCGGAACACCAGCATTTATAGGTAGAGAGTCAGATGAAACTCCATCGACCACTACATAGCTAGCAGAGAACATAGCTTTGGGGGCACGCCATAAGATGGAAGCTTGGCGAGGAGTCCCTGATGCCAGACTCGATCGAATGCCTTCGAGATATCCAGTGCTACGGCTAGGGCTTCACCATATTTCTCGGTAGATAGCTGCCATATATGTGAGACGTAAGCGAGCAAGTCACCATTGGATCTCTGATGACGGAAACCATATTGTCTATCGTCTATGAGCTCGAAGTTGACAGTACCTAATGTTCAGTGAATATCATCATTCTCAGAATATGAGCATTTCGAATGCTCTTTTACCACCTGAATCACTACGGTTTTCAACATCGAGCTGTCGGGTTTTATCGCAGTAAAAACCCTTAAGATTTTCCTCCTTCCACCCCCCTCCCCCTAAAATAGAAACCGTCCAACAAAAGGCCAATATGTTGCGAAAATAAACCTGTACGACACAAGGGTATAATGATATAAAGTGCACATGATGGATTGTGGACCCTTTTCCCGGTAATAGATTCCCTCCCTTCGCCAAGCCGAAACGGGAGACTTTCCCCCTCTTCCCCTCCTCTCCCACCCCTCCACCCCCAACCCGCGTTATAATATAATCACTGCGTAGATCCGCAGCATATGTTTTTGAAAGATCCCATAACAAGGGTCGTTTCTGAGGTCCGCACCCCCCCTCTCTCTCCGTATAACCGACTTCTTTCCGGGGGTAATTTATTGCGTAACAAGTTCCCGGGGTGCGGGACTTTTGATTCCCGTTCAGCGATCCCTTGTAATGACATGTATTTATAAACAGACGGACCGGAGGATAAATCGGGTAGGAAATTGTTTTCTTCTGGAATGGGGCTATTAGGAGGGTGTTCTTGGATAGCTGAGGGTGCGGATTTGTGTTATGATCGATTGGGATCAGATGGATTTGATGGAATTGAAATTGAATCTGGTCTTTTTCTTTGTCTTTATACTTCTTCTTTTCTTTCCCTTTTTTGTTTATTCTTGTTTTATTTTCTCTTTCCTATACCTTCTTTCTTATACCTTCTTTTCTTACCTTCGTCTTTTATATCTCACCTATTTCTTCTCTCGATCTCTTGTTTCTCCTCTTTTCCTATTCTATTCTTTTCATATTCCTTTGTCTTTTTCTTCGTCTTTTCTCTTTGTCGTCGTATATATTTCTTTCTCCTTGTTTATTCTCTTATTTCCTCTCCAACTAGGGCTACGTAGCCTGTAAAGGCTAATGAATCAAAACTCCAAAAACGGACGTAAATAGGTTTGTACTGGTGCAGAATTTTGACAGAATGGAAGTTTTAGAAGATTGACTATGAATTTGGTTAGATATTTCCACATTGTCTGGAACTTCTTGCTTCCTTTCTTTACTATACAGGGTGTTCCTAAATTGAACGTACAAACAAAAGGGGAGATTCCTTCAGTGAGTTTAAGAAAAAAGTTCCATAAACATGCGGTCGCAAACGTTTCGTTTTCGAGATACAGGGTGCACTAGGTTTATTAGGGAGTATTTGAAAGAAAGTTATGAAAACAGGTGGATTGGACATCAGTCATGGCCCGCCAGATCCCCAGATTTCAATAGTTCAGATTTCTTTCATACTAACTAGATCTTTATGACAATTTTGATTCTCCTGAGGATTTCGAGAGAATCGTTCAAATTTTTTTCTCGAAATCGGTAGCAACAATACAACAAATACTTCTGAAATAGTAAAAGATAGGTATAGGACATTGTGCATGAATTGTGTCTAGAATTCTCTGAAGAATCCAAAAAATAAATAATATACAGGGGGTTGCATTTGAAATAAGAAAGTTGGTATTGGCCACGGTCGCATGGAACACCCTATATAATTTTATTTTCTTGAAAAATATGCGCATTTAAAATTACATATCGACGTGTCCGAGTGTTTTTCCCAACACGCCCTCATTTATTCGTTATCGAATTTATTCCATTTGGCTGTTACACTCTGTATGTATGTATCATTAACTGCTCAGGTAGGCAGTGATAAAAAGATTCCTCATAAAATTATATTGATTAAATATAGGTCTTGTTTGTTTGATTTCAGTTGAATGTTTTAGAAGTAGAGTTTTTTGTTTTTCTTTAATAATTTGTCCATTTATAAACTTTGGTATTTGTCTTTGTATTCAGCTTCCTTTTCTCCTTTCTGCTTCTTATAATTTTAATTTTGATTACTCTTTTCATCTTTCTCTTCCCTTTTTCTAAGTTTTGCTCGTTTTATCACTTTTTCACTTTATATTTTCGTTCATTTCCGCATTTTTTTTCGTTCTTGGAGCTCCGGCTGAAATATATCCTGTAATTTAATGACAAAGATAAACTAAGGTAGAGGTTGTGGTTATCGTTTTTATATAGAAGCCAAGCAACTTTGGGCAGATTAATACCTGCATGGGTGACCACACTAGCTACGAATCTGAACAAACCCACAAAAACTACCAGACTTGCGTTTTTCCTTTTCCCGATTTTTATATGGTACTTTTATCACACTTTGAGTATGGTTTTACCATTAAAACAAAACGAGGCCAAGAACAGACCCTTGCGGAACACCCCGTCAAACCGACAATTTACAGTCTCCTCGCATTTTGACCTTTTCTCTTCCCTTTCCAGGTGAAGATATGGTTTCAGAACCGCAGGATGAAGTGGAGGAACTCCAAGGAGAGGGAGCTCCTGGCCGCCGGAGGTTCTCGGGAGCAGACCCTCCCCAACAAGAACAACCCCAACCCCGACCTCAGCGACGCCGACGGCGACAAGCCGAAGCTCGACCTCACCGACGTCCAGGACATCTCCCCCGTCGGTTCCCCCCTCGACCACCAGAGGGCGCTCGACCGGGACGGCTCGAACGGGCTGCCGTTGCAGAATTACCAGATTTACGAGCACGTCGATTATGACAGTTCGAATGACAGCGACGAGGAGATAAACGTCACTTGATTTGGCGGCGGGGTCGGCGGGAACTTTTTCTAGTCGGGAGATTGAAAGTGGTTTTCGCTTTTATTAAGTATCCCGGTTGGCCATGACATTCTGACACATGTCGTTTTCCGGTCAGATAACTACGCAACGTTGTCCTTTCTACATAGAGGTCTTAGAAATTTCGTATTCATCGAAATGCATTGGCAACGTCTCTGAGAATTATTTGACATTTCACGAGTGCCAACCTGCGTCAGTTAAGTAAAAAAACTCGATTAACCTAAATCTTGATCAACCGGGATACTTTATAAAAGTGTTTTTGTAAATATTGTACAGCGTCCTGAGAAGCCTCGAGGGTCTTCTTCACGATTACTATAAACATGTTATTTTCTCTTTTTTGTGGTATGTACTAATGGTAATGATAAAGAATCTGGGAGATTCTAGGTATTGTTGTAAATAATAAATAAATTCATGTGCAAATAGAAGTTTGTTTTTTGTTTCCAACTGTTCCCTTTATATTTGAAGTTTTCAGCTGGGAATACTCGATCGGAAACGGAATGGTATGAAGGGGTCACAGCGTACTGTGCGTAAGTTTTATTGAGCCGGGTCAAGTCAAGTCTAGTCAGGTCGGGTCAGTTCGGTATCTTAAATGTATTATCCTGATCCCAATATGAATTTTTTTGTATAAATTGAGGTGATTTCGATCAGTGCGCATGATTTGAATTGCGCGCCATGTTTGACAGACGTAATGTCACATGATTACGACGTGACAAATCGGTAGTTGACTGATGGGAGTAAGTAAAATTGCCATTTCGCAGGTCAAAATCTAAACTATGACAGATAGCGACTCGAAATATTTTTTATTGGATTCAGCGTCCTCGAAAACCTATATTTTGATACCAAACATGACCATATTGTCCTTCTTTGTCATGAATTTTTTTAGTTTTTTGTTTTCCATTTTTCATTTTCGAGTTTTGTTCACGAGCTTAGAGCATGCAGAGTTTAGGTGCTATGGATCAGCAAAATGGGTATTCTGGTAGATTCGAATGGGATGAAGACCTTAACGATGGAATAACAACTTTAGATTCGCCAGGGATTCCTTGGTGATGACGAATATGGTGTTTTTGGGGGGTCTTACCCCTTACGTATTTTTGACCCAAAAAGTTGGGATTTTCGAAATCGATTTTAATATTCCTAGAGATACTTGGGACAATGCTGATTAACAATATACAAACAAAAAGTGGATACGGTCACAGGATCGGGAGCTATGACGTTTTGAAATTTCGATTTTTTTGAAAAAATGCCATTTGACAGGTAAAAATCTAAACTATGATAGATAGCGACTTGAATTTGTTTTAATCGAATAGAGCGTCCTCGAAAACCTATATTTTGATACCAAACATGACCATATTGTCCTTCTTTGTCATGAATTTTTTTAGTTTTTTGTTTTGCATTTTTCATTTTCGAGTTTTGTTCACGAGCTTAGAGCATGCAGAGTTTAGGTGCTATGGATCAGCAAAATGGGTATTCTGGTAGATTCGAATGGGATGAAGACCTTCACGATCGAATAACAACTTTAGATTCGCCAGGGATTCCTTGGTGATGACGAATATGGTGTTTTTGGGGGGTCTTACCCCTTACGTATTTTTGACCCAAAAAGTTGGGATTTTCGAAATCGATTTTAATATTCCTAGAGATACTTGGGACAATGCTGATTAACAATATACAAACAAAAAGTGAATACGGTCACAGGATCGGGAGCTATGACGTTTTGAAATTTCGATTTTTTTGAAAAAATGCCATTTGACAGGTAAAAATCTAAACTATGATAGATAGCGACTTGAATTTGTTTTAATCGAATAGAGCGTCCTCGAAAACCTATATTTTGATACCAAACATGACCATATTGTCCTTCTTTGTCATGAATTTTTTTAGTTTTTTGTTTTGCATTTTTCATTTTCGAGTTTTGTTCACGAGCTTAGAGCATGCAGAGTTTAGGTGCTATGGATCAGCAAAATGGGTATTCTGGTAGATTCGAATGGGATGAAGACCTTAACGATGGAATAACAACTTTAGATTCGCCAGGGATTCCTTGGTGATGACGAATATGGTGTTTTTGGGGGGTCTTACCCCTTACGTATTTTTGACCCAAAAAGTTGGGATTTTCGAAATCGATTTTATTATTCCTAGATATACTTGGGACAATGCTGATTAACAATATACAAACAAAAAGTGGATACGGTCACAGGAGCGGGAGCTATGACGATTTGAAATTTCGATTTTTTTGAAAAAATGCCATTTGACAGATGAAAATCTAAACTGTGATAGATAGCGACTTGAATTTGTTTTTATCGAATAGAGCAGCGGTCCGCAACCCTGGGGTCGCGACCCCATGTGGGGTCGCGAAAGATATTTATGGGGTCTCCAAAAAAGTCAACGAGGTCCTGTACTTATCATATTTTATTGAGGTTTATGCATAAAATATAACCTCTCTTTGCATACACAATTACACAATGTCCTTATAACGGAGAGAATCACTTGTTAACTTTGTTATTTTTTTTTCTGGGGTCACTCATAACTCTTTTTTTAATTTTGGGGTCGCAATATCAAAAAGGTTGCGGACCGCTGGAATAGAGCGTCCTCGAAAACCTATATTTTGATACCAAACATGACCATATTATCCTTCTTTAACGTGAATTTTTTTAGTTTTTTGTTTTCTATTTTTCATTTTCGAGTTTTGTTCACACGCTTAGAGCATGCAGAGTTTAGGTGCTATGGATCAGCAAAATGGGTATTCTGGTAGATTCGAATGGGATGAAGACCTTCACGATCGAATAACAACTTTAGATTCGCCAGGGATTCCTTGGTGATGACGAATATGGTGTTTTTGGGGGGTCTTACCCCTTACGTATTTTTGACCCAAAAAGTTGGGATTTTCGAAATCGATTTTATTATTCCTAGAGATACTTGGGACCATGCTGATTACCAATATACAAACAAAAAGTGGATACGGTCACAGAAGCGGGAGCTATGACGATTTGAAATTTCGATTTTTTTGAAAAAATGCCATTTGACAGATGAAAATCTAAACTATGATAGATAGCGTCTCGAATTTGTTTTTATCGAATAGAGCGTCCTCGAAAACCTATATTTTGATACCAAACATGACCATATTGTCCTTCTTTAACGTGAATTTTTTCAGTTTTTTGTTTTCCATTTTTCATTTTCGAGTTTTGTTCACACGATTAGAGCATGCAGAGTTTAGGTGCTATGGATCAGCAAAATGGGTATTCTGGTAGATTCGAATCGGATGAAGACCTTAACGATCGAATAACAACTTTAGATTCGCCAGGGATTCCTTGGTGATGACGAATATGGTGTTTTTGGGGGGTCTTACCCCTTACGTATTTTTGACCCAAAAAGTTGGGATTTTCGAAATCGATTTTATTATTCCTAGAGATACTTGGGACAATGCTGATTAACAATATACAAACAAAAAGTGGATACGGTCACGGGAGCGGGAGCTATGACGATTTGAAATTTCGATTTTTTTGAAAAAATGCCATTTGACAGATGAAAATCTAAACTATGATAGATAGCGACTTGAATTTGTTTTTATCGAATAGAGCGTCCTCGAAAACCTATATTTTGATACCAAACATGACCATATTGTCCTTCTTTAACGTGAATTTTTTCAGTTTTTTGTTTTCCATTTTTCATTTTCGAGTTTTGTTCACACGATTAGAGCATGCAGAGTTTAGGTGCTATGGATCAGCAAAATGGGTATTCTGGTAGATTCGAATCGGATGAAGACCTTAACGATCGAATAACAACTTTAGATTCGCCAGGGATTCCTTGGTGATGACGAATATGGTGTTTTTGGGGGGTCTTACCCCTTACGTATTTTTGACCCAAAAAGTTGGGATTTTCGAAATCGATTTTATTATTCCTAGAGATACTTGGGACAATGCTGATTAACAATATACAAACAAAAAGTGGATACGGTCACAGGAGCGGGAGCTATGACGATTTGAAATTTCGATTTTTTGAAAAAATGCCATTTGACAGGTGAAAATCTAAACTATGATAGATAGCGACTTGAATTTGTTTTTATCGAATAGAGCGTCCTCGAAAACCTATATTTTGATACCAAACATGACCATTTTGTCCTTCTTTGACATGAATTTTTTTAGTTTTTTGTTTTCCACTTTTCATTTTCGAGTTTTGTTCACGAGCTTAGAGCATGCAGAGTTTAGATGCTATGGGTCAGTAAAAAGGATATTCTGATAGATTCGAATGGTGATAATAAAGAAGGCAAATTTTCAACTGTTTATTTACAATTATTTTATTCAAATAAAACCTCAATTTAAACAACTTGTTTTTTGACCAGAGGAATTCCGTCAGCTTTGCTTAAATCAATGTCAATTCCAGACACGTCAACTTCCTTCAATTTGGGCAGTTTGTCCTTGAGTCCCTTAAGGTCGATCTGCTTCACAGGGTTGTGTCCCAAGTTCACCTTTTCCAAATTGGGCATGAGAGGAAAATCCTCCGTGGTGATCTTCTCCAGAAGATTCCCGCTCAAATTCAACTCCTTCAAATTCTTCAGAGCTGCCAGCGACTTGGTAGGCACCGTCTTGAGTTTGTTGTTCCTAAAACTCAACACTTCCAGCTTCTCCATGCCGTTAAGACCGCCGTCTTCTACGGTTTCCAAGTTGCTGTACTCAATTTCGAGGTTCTTCAGGTTGGAACCTTCGAAGACGTTGGCGTGGATCACCGGGACATTGATCCTGAGTAAATATATCCTCTCCAGGCTCTTCATGGCTGCCACCTTCTTCAATTCTTCTTGAGCCACGGTACCTAAGCTGGTGGAGATGACCTGTACCTCACGAAGATGTTCGCAGCAGGTACTGAGGTCGCTTTTGGTCCTGTCGAAGTGGCAGTGGGCCATGATCACCTTCTTGATTTTCTTGAGGGGGTGGTAGAAGTTCTCGTTGAAAGTGGTGAAATTGCAGTTTTGGAAAGTCAAGGTCTCGACATTTTCGAGTAGTGCTGCACTCATGGCGTTCATCGGACCATGGTAACCGTCGATGACGACGTCCTTCAAATCGAGAAGGTTGACCGGGATTTCGTTCTGGGACTGGACGCAGTAGGTCAGAGAGATCAGCAGAAGGGCTGTTCTGAGCAACCTGAAATTAAGATTGAAATTGTCTTCAAAACTCGAACCATTTGGAGTTGTAGTTATGGACGAAGAATTAGAGGCGAGACTGGATGAGGATCCATCAGGAACACAAGAGGAACTCGCAAAAACACTAAACAAGCAGTTTGCCACTGTTTAAAAGCAATTGGAATGATCCGAATGGTAGGAAATTGTGTGACGTATGAACTGAAGCTAAGTTCTTAGAATCGCTCAAGCGGAAAGTCCTACTCCACGTGCCATACAGCCCAGACTTCTCTCCTTCGGATTAATGCAACATGTTAAATTTTTCGTGAACAAAATTAAATAATCAGAGGAGACGACTTTTAGATTTCTTTTCCGATGTTTTTCAACACTGATACACTTTTAGATGGTCTACTCTACTTCTTTTAAATAAAAAGGTGATTTTAATTTTTTTTCTGAAAAAATTTCCAATAGCTCTTAAAGAATCACCTTAAATTATACGGTTTTGAACGACTTGATTGTATGTAATACAGTTTGTTTTACTCACATTTTCAGAGGTTTGAGATCTGCAACTTATCCAGTGGAATGTTCAGAATACACTTCTTGAGTAAACAATTTATACTGCATATTTTATCGGGTCACTAGTTCGTAAGATTACATAAAATTTAATTGGGAATAAACAATCTTAAAATTTGAATAGAATTGCAGATAAATATTTTCCTTTTTACGGAAAACAAAGGGCAATGATAAGCCTAATTTATTGAGGAGCAAACAAGTTTCTCTGTTATTCAAGATAATTGATGGATCATTTCAAATTTCGATATAGAGCTTTATTTCGAATGGCGCAAACATACAACCAAAGTCATAAGCTTCATTCAAAGGATCAAATGAAATGACCTAAATAACATCTATGTCGAACACAATCTAAAAATTGCGTTTTCACCTATGATCAATTTTTACTTATTAAGAGTGTTTGCATTCTTTTATTTCTTTATGTAAACTGCTTCATTACTTTTCATTTCTTTTGATGGTTTCTTTCGTTTACTTATCAAAGAACTGTTTTAAGTTGTATGGTGGTCTATTTATTAAGAGTGTTTGCATTCTTTTATTTTTTTTTGTTAACTGCTTACCACTCTTCATCTATTTCATTTCTTTTGATGGTTTCTTTCATTTATACAGGGTGATTTTTTTTAAGTGCTTCATTAGTATTCAAGGAAGGAATTTTGATACGAATTCAAGATTCTGTATTTTTGTTTTAGAGTACATGGACTTATTGAATTGTGAAATATTTTCAAGCGGAATCTACTTCCGGTTCTATCGGAAACGAATGTGACCTTCGTTATTTCAACTGCAATACCCTGTATATTCATACATATTTGAATTATTCGTTCAATTCTTCACTGATTTGATGTATAATAATATGCGCAACTACTTCAAATTTGTTGACAGAAAGAGTGTCACAAATTAGTGTTCATATCTTCAAAATCCCTCATTGTAAGAATTTCTTTGTGCAACATTGAAACAAAAAAAAGTGGGCTGGTACTGCTTCTTATATGAATTATAAGGAAATAATATACAGGGTGCCTGAATGTGGGCTTCAAAGTGAGCCGCAATAAAACTATGAAATCTAATTTTTTTCAAATGGGAATCATATAATTTTATGATTCCGATCGATTGCTCGTCAAATTCGAATTTCACGACTAAAGCCAGGTTTCTTTGTATAAACATCAGGTTTATTGAGATAATTTTCAAGTAATAGGCAATGTCAATAGTAAGAATATGTCAGTTTCAAACTAAGATTTTTTTATTTGGTCATCATTCATTATTTGCTTTGTTTATTTGTCACATTCGCCGCAAATAAAGAACAGACTTTTGATATATCATTCTATACTCTGTTCAAATGTAAGAAGGAGCAATAATAACATGTTTGGCGCAGCGGAGGAGGGCCTTCGTAAAGTTTCTTTCCGTCCATAGTCGAAGCGAGGGGATTTGACACAATCGTTCAGTTTTAACTGAACTGGAATTCCATTTTTTTCAATAATTTATAGAACGTTGTTCTTTTGAAATTTGGAAAATTGTCGTCATCATTCACGATTTCTAGAACTTTAGAAATCGTTGGGATTTCATTCCGGAAAAAAAAACCGTGGACAATTCTTCTGATAAGGTTCATATCGAAATCGTCAACAGAATCGATTATTTTTAACGACTGGCCTCTCCTCTTAGGTGGCGTCAATGTTTTATTCTCTTCATATTCTCTGAGAATTCTGAATACAGCTGAATCACTCACCCCTGAGGATTTTAAAACGAAACTAAGTCTCTTTTCGATAAATCAGAATGTTCTTCCAATTCTTTTCGAAAAATGTTCAAAATTATCTCTTTCTCTTCAGCAGAGAAATGCGACCTTTTGGACCTTTTTCGTGGTGGTCCCACATATCACCCTCAGATGCAGTATCCGTTTCCGAATTCGACATTGTTCTATAAACACTCTTTACACTTTGTTAAAAGATTTTCCAACACAATACACTTTTCACAACAAAATCTATAAACACTTTGAACAGCTAGACCTTCACAGTAGCTCTAGATATTTTAACTGTTCTTGTCAATTGAAAACTTCGATATTTATGCAAATCAAGATGGCTTTAATACATTAAGGGAAAGGACCCAAACCTGGTGTTGCCCGGAATTACCTTGTCGGAATCCTGCAAGATTCCGACCCAAATCTCTAAAACTCTGGTGGTTCCTGGAATTACCTTGCTGCAATCTCGAGCATCCAAAAAAGAAATTATTTAGTGGATGATAATATAAAAACGAAACACAATAAAAAGATAGGGTACGTCGGATATAAAATGTTTATGACAGTTGCAAATCATAACAGAAATTTTGCACTAGAGTTCCCGAGGAAAAAAGATCTAATGTGGGAGTTGCTGACTCAAATTATTGAATCATTTCTATTCAGTACCATCCACAGTTCGAGTACGATCCTAGCAGTCTCTTAGGGCGGTCGAAGAGAGCGTTGTTATCACCGTTTAACCAATAGGAGCTTTATTTTGCGCAAACCAGACGATTCTGTTTGTTTACAAAGCTCCTTCTTATATTTGAATGGATTATAGTGTATCTTTTTATTATTGCTTGTTTTGCATAGTGCTTGGTCAATAAAAATAAGTAAGATTGACAATTCCCAACATAGCCTACTTTGAAATAGATGAGCATAGCACTGAATTTAAATTGAGCCAAACCTGGCTTTAGTCATGAAATTCAGTCAAATTCAGTGGTATGCTCGTCTATTTCAGGGTAGGCTATGTTAGGAATTGTAATTCTTACTTATTTTTTTTTGATCAAGCACTATGCAAAACATGCAATAATAATTAGATACACTAAAATGATATATCAAAAGTCTGTCCTTTATTTGCGGCGAATGTGACAAATAAAAAAAGCAGATAATGAATGATGACTAAATAAAAAAAATTAGTTTAAAACTGACATACTCTTACTATCGACATTGCCTATTACTTGAAAATTATCTCAATAAACCTGAATTCGAAAATGTATAATATACAGGAATACAGGGTGTCGCATTTGAAATAACGAAGTTCACATTCGTTTCCGGCAGAACCGGAAGTAGATTCCGCTTGAAAATATTTCACAATTCAAGTTCATGTACGCTAAAACAAAAATACAGAATCTTGAATTCGTGTCAGAATTCCTTCCTAGAATAATTCTAATGAAACAGTTCATGTATTTACTGGATGTCTTTATTGCAAAGTTAATTTCATATAGTTAATTTCATTTAAAAAAAAAGTCGAGGAATATTTCCAGAATAATTTAAGTGTTCTGAAAACTTCAAGTTATAAATTGTTGTTACGCCATCCTTTCCTGTCTTCATCTGCACTGAAAATAACAAAATTTCTTCGCATTGAATAGCAACTGACAATATAAGATAATGATAATAAAGTAGGAAAGTTTTAAGCTGTTTATTTACAATTATTATATTCTAATAACACGTGAATTTAGGCAACTTGTGTTTTGACCAGAGGAACTCAGCTTCGCTTGGATCAATGCCAAGTCCAGACACGTCAACTTCCTTCAATTTGGGCAGTTTGTCCTTGAGTCCTTTAAGGTCGATCTGCTTCACAGGGTTGATTCCCAAGTTTACCTTCTCCAAGTTGGGCATGAGAGGAAAATCCTCCGTGGTGATCTTCTCCAGAAGATTCCCGCTCAAATTCAACTCCTTCAAATTCTTCAAAGCTGCCAGCGACTTGGTAGGCACCGTCTTGAGTTTGTCGTTCCTAAAACTCAACACTTCCAGCTTCTCCATGCCGTTGAGACCGCCGTCCTCTACTGTTTCCAAGTTGCTGTACTCAATTTCGAGGTTCTTCAGGTTGGACCCTTCGAAGACGTTAGCGTGGATCACCGGGACATCACTCCTGAGTAAATAGATCCTTTCCAAGCTCTTCATGGCTGCCACCTTCTTCAATTCTTCTTGAGCCACGGTACCTAAGCTGGTGGAGATGATCTGTATCTCACGAAGATGTTCGCAGCAGGTACTGATGTCGCTTTTGGTCCTGTCGAAGTGGCTGTGGGCCATGATCAACTTCTTGATTTTCTTGAGGGGGAGGTTGAAATTCTCGTTGAAAGTGGTGAAATTGCAGTTTTGGAAAGTCAAGGTCTCGACATTTTCGAGTAGAGCTGCACTCATGGCGTTCATCGGACCATGGTAGCCCTCGATGACGACGTCCTTCAGATCGAGAAGGTTAACTGGGAGGTCGTTCTGATCCTGGGACTGGACGCAGTAGGTCAGAGAGATCAGCAGAAGGGCTGTTCTGAGCAACCTGAAATTAAGATTGAAATTGTCTTCAAAACTCGAACCATTTGGAGTTGTAGTTATGGACGAAGAATTTGAGGCGAGACTGGATGAGGATCCATCAGGAACACAAGAGGAACTCGCAAAAACCCTAACCCAGCTATTCGCCACCGTTTAAAAGCAATGAGAGTGATCCGAATGGTAGGAAATTGGGTGCCGTCATCAGAGATCCACTGGTGACTTGCTCGCTTGCGTTTCACATATATGGCAGCTATCTATCGAGAAATATGGTGAAACCCTAGCCGTAGCACTGGATATCTCCAAGGCATTCGATCGAGTCTGGCATCAGGGACTCCTCGCCAAGCTTCCATCTTATGGCGTGCCCCCAAAGCTATGTTCTCTGCTAGCTAGTTTTCTCTCAAACAGATCTCTCCATGTAGTGGTCGATGGAGTTTCGTCTGACTCTCTACCCATAAATGCTGGTGTTCCGCAGGGATCAATTCTGGCTCCAACACTATTTCTACTTCACATCAACAATTTGCTGGAAGCAACTTCGTGTCCCGTGCACAGCTTCGCGGATGATAGCACCCTCCATACCGCCTTTTCTTCTAGGGCTCCAAAACCAGCCTACCAAATCAGAAACGAACGAGGAAGAAAAGTTAACAACATAAATATGGACTTGGCAACAATTCTTGAATGGGGATCTAATAACTTGTTAGAATTCAACGCAAACAAAACACGAGCATGTCTTTTCTCTAGAAAAGCCGATCTTACTGTGCCCAACATAAATTTGTCGGGAGTGACCATACCATTGAAGTCATCCATTTCGATGCTTGGCATTACTGTCGGCAGTAACCTTTCCTGGGAGAATCACGTGAGATCCGTTGCTAAAAGTGCATCCCAAAAACTTGGCTTTCTGTTTCGTGCTAGGAGCTATTTCACCTCAGGTCAGCTGTTTATGATCTATAAGGCACAGATTCGACCTGTCCTGGAATACTGTTCCCATGTTTGGAGTGCTGCACCTAAACACACCCTAAAACTCTTGGATTCCGTACAAAGAAGGGCAATTCGTCTCGTCGGTGATGCATCGCTTACAAGCTCGCTCACTTTTCTGGAACACCGTAGAAAAGTGGGCGATCTGTCTCTATTTTATAGATATTTCCATGGGCGATGCTCTTCTGAGTTATCAGCAATCGTTCCCCCTCTGGCAGTCTCTTCCAGACTAACCCGTCAAGTTAAGTCTTCACACCCCTTCGTGGTAACTTTGGAGACCTGCAGAACATCTCTCTTCAAAGACTCGTTCATCCAACGAACAGCGAGGCTTTGGAACACATTGCCTAGGGAGGTGTTCCCCGAGGCATATAACCTCCAGAGATTCAAGAAGAACATCAATTCCTTCCTGCTTGCCCTTGGTTCTCACGATTTTCTCTGAACATTAAGGATATTCATTCCTTTTCGTGAAAACCACAACATAAAAAAAAAATTTTTGAAGCGCCGTACTGCTCCTTCGGATTACCATCTCTTCCGATTGATGCAACATGTTAAATTAAAGTCATATATTCCGTGAAGACGACCTTAAGATTTTTCTTCCGATGAATTTCAACACTGATACACTTTAGAGATGATCTATTTCTTTTAAATAAAAAGGATGATATAATATGATTCTGAACGACGTGAATGTATGTAATATTTCTCTTTAAACAATGGTTTTACTCACATTTTCGGCGGTTTGAGATCTGCAAGTTGACCAGTAAAATGACGTGCTACACTTTTTCACTAAACAAGTTCTGCAAGTTATTCAGTGGAATGTTGAGAGTACACTTCTTGACTAAACAATTTATACTGCATATTTTATCGGGTCACTAGTCCATAAGATCACTTGAAATTTAATTGGGAATAAACAATCTTAAAATTTGAATAGAATTGCAGTTAAATATTACCTTTTTACGAAAAACAACGGGAAATGATAAGCCTTATTTATTGGGGAGCAAACAAGCTCCAATGTTATTCAAGATGAATTGATGGATCGTTTCAAATTTCGATATCGAGCTTTATTTCGAATGGCCCAAACATAAAACACCAAAGTCATAAGCTACATTCAAAAGAAATGAGACGACCTCCAACAACATTTGAGTCAACACAATCTAAATTTCTTACGCTTTGAAAAAAGATCAATTTTTACTAATTGACAAACTGTTTTAAGTTGTAGTGTTTGCACCCTTTTTGCAAATTGCTCACAAATTTTCATTTATTTTATCATTTGGTGGTTTATTGAAAACATTCATGCACAAATATGAACTGATTCAAATTGAGTGAGATAAAAAATTATTGAAGTTCTTTTATTTATCTTCACTGATTGTTCTTATTTCAAAGTTAATTTTATTTAGGTTGTGTTTTACATAATCAGTGTATACTCTCCATTTTCAAAAGATATCAACAAATATTCCCAGAAATTTTGAGTATTCTGAGAACTGATATTCTTCGTTGAGTTATCAATTGTTGTTAGGCTTTTCTTTCCTGTCTCTGTCTGTATTGAAAATAACAAAATTCTTTGCATTCAATAGCAACTAACGATCTGTGATGATGATAATGAAGAAGGCAAGGTTTCAGCTGTTTATTTACAATTATTTTATTCAAATAAAACGTCACTTTAAACAACTTGTTTTTTGACCAGAGGAATTCCCTCAGCTTTGCTTGGATCAATGTCAATTCCAGACACGTCAACTTCCTTCAATTTGGGCAGTTTGTCCTTGAGTCCCTTAAGGTCGATCTTCTTCACAGGGTTGTTTCCCAGGTTTACCTTCTCCAAGTTGGGCATGAGAGGAAAATCCTCCGTGGTGATCTTCTCCAGAAGATTCCCGCTCAAATTCAACTCCTTTAAATTCTTCAGTGCTGCCAGCGATTTGGTAGGCACCGTCTTCAGCTTTTCGTTCCTTAAACTCAACACTTCCAACTTCTCCATGCCGTTGAAAGCACCGTCTTCTACGGTTTCCAAGATGCTGTACTCGATTTCGAGGTTCTTCAGATTGGAACCTGCCAGCACGTTGGCGTGGATCGCTGGAACCGCCATTCTGAGCAAATACAGGCGTTCCATATTCTTCATGGCTGCAGTCTTCTTGAATTCTTCATCTCCCCAGATACCAATGCTGCTGGAGATGAGCTCCGCCTCCCGAAGGTTCTGGCAACAGTTCGACAACTCGCTCTTGATCCTGTCGTAGTGGCAGTGGGCCATTGTGATTTTCTGGAGGTTCTCGAGACTGATAAAGAAGTCTTCGTTGAACGTGGTGAAATTGCAGGATCGAAAAGACAAGGTTTGGACGTTTTTGAGTAGAGCTGTGGCCTTGGCGTCCATCGGGCCATGGTAGTCTTCGATGACGACGTCCTTCAGATCGAGAAGGTTAACTGGGAGGTCTTTCTGATCCTGGGAATGGACGCAATAGGTCAGAGGGATCAGGAGAAGAACTGTTCTGAGCAACCTGGAATTCGAGAAGGTTTTATAGTTCTGGTCGAATGGTAAATTAGTCTTTATAATATACTAGTACTGTACTGAAATGGCAACTCTCGTTTCACATCGATGAAACAAATTTTCGATCGGACTTAGAAAAATTCTGAGATCGAAATTTTTCTAAGTCCGACCAACAATTTTTTTTTTGTAGTATATCGACCTAGATCATTTCAATTACTAATTCGAGGTCGTAGATTACGATGCGGTAATTAGTTTTTCCGAGAAATTTTTGGTTCGGGAAATATTCGACCTTGAGTGGAAAATTGGCGAAAAATTGGTCGATTTTGGAGTGACGTAACTTCTAAAAAAATCGGAATTCAGAGGAGCTGATTTTTTTGGTAATACTTTGGGTTTTTAAGAATAAAATGGTGTATTTTTTATATACCTGAGACGAAGGGTTTGGATTTTCTGATTTTTTTCGCGAAGGTCCATTTTTTCCGATTTTCCATCAACCATATTTGAAAAACAATAAGTCTGAGAGAAAATCTGTTTGGATTTTCTTAATCTACAGCATCGAATTAATAAATGGTGAAAATTTCGTATCGATAGGCGAGATTTAATTTTTTGCGAAAAATCCTACTTAGGTATGGAAAAATTTCGATTTTTGGAAAAAATGGACGTAGATTGAGAAAATCCAATCAGATCTTCCAAGAGGAAAACAGTTTTCGATTTACGAACGATGAAAAATCGGAAAATTTGTACCTTCGCAAAAAAAATCAGAAAATCTAAACTGTTCGACTCTGATGGATGAAAATTGGTTTTCTTGATTCACAAAGGATCAATCTATACGCAAAAAAAATCAGCATCTGTATAAATCAATTTTTCTGGGAAATACGGCAGTCCAAAAATGACATATTTTTCGCGATTTTTCGACTCAAGGTCGATTATTTTCCAAACTAATTACAGATTCGTAATCTACGGCTACGCTACGTGTCCGAATTAGTAAATAAATCGATATAGGTACTCCGAAGAAGAAAATTTTCAATTGGACTTAGAAAAATTTCGAGTGGTCGAGATCGAAATTTTTCTAAGTCCGATCAAAACGGTTTAGATGCCCTTAAGATATTACTTACGAAAATATGTTCTACTCACATTTTCGACAATTTGAAGCAGAGATCTACAATTTAAAAACCAATCTTGTTGACCAGAAAGCTCTACCACAATGAACGATTTATACGGAAAAGAAGGTCAAAAGTTAATAAGATTACGTAAAAAGGCCACTGAGATAAGATCGATATACCACGTCAAAATAAACAATTTGAATAACTGCAGATAAATATTCCATGTTATCGAAAAAAATTGTTTAATTACAAACATTATTCACAGGAGATCGAAATCGAGCAAACATTTCTGAATTTTTAGCGCTCGTCCCAAACGATGTATTTTGAGCCGAGAATGGTCTCATTTGACTAGGCTAGTTGCCCTGGGAACGAATCTACCTACTAGGTGCATCTAGTTAACGTTGATGAAAGAGAGCTTTAAGTGACCCATTTTCGATAGATCCGTTTCAAATTTCGATTAGTAGTCAACGATTTAACTCATAATTCATGGTAAATATCAGTTTTTGCCTTCATCGACTGAGAAATGTGGCTTTGAAGTGGTAATTTGAGTCAGTACCTTATCCCCCTGTGTAGCGGGTACTTAGTAGACTGCTCCAAATGAGTGATATTGACTTAAATCGCAAAAAATATAGTTAAAATAAGATTTTTGTGATGAAAATTCATATCACTATGATTTCAAGTTGCAAATTAAGAAAGATCGAGTAAAATAACGAAATTTTATTCCCAGGGAATTCAAGCATTTCAAGACTATCAATACAATGTATGGCCTCCACGGGCATCAATAACAGCTTGACATCTTCTTTGCATACTACACACGAGGTTGTTGAACATTTCTTGAGGAATTTGGTTCCATAAACGGGGCAGAAGCTCCCTCAGATCATTTGAGGATTCTGGGGTAGGTTGATGATTATCTAATCTTCTTTGGAGCATATCCCATGCATGTTCTATGCAATTCAAAACTGGTGAGTGCGGAGGTTTGGATAAATGTGGAATACCAAGCTCCTCGAGCGCATTCTCAACTATTGCTGCACGGTGCGGTCTAGCGTTATCGTCTAGAAATTGAAAAGTTTCACCAATAGCAGCGTGAAAATTTGGCACAACATTGTCAATGACATGCTCCCTATAGTAGTGTAAAGCGGTCATATTCCCAGGACAAATGTGTAGATCTGTGCGCCCGTTGAAACATATCCCGGCCCATACCATAACACTACCCCCTCGGAATGGATGGACTTCTTGGACATAGCGACGATTACGGGGTATGCGTGGGATTGTCCATACCCTTATTCTTCGAGAATCTGAAAATCGTTCATATCTGGATTCATCAGTGAAAAGGACACTACGCCATTGAACTTTCCAATTGATATATTGCCTTGCCCTTTCCAGTCTTTGACGCTTATGGTCACGAGTTAATGGAACTCTTAATGGGCGTCTAGAACCTAGATTCACCTCTCTCAAACATCGTCTGATGGTTTCGATGGAAACTTGGACCCCATCTGCATTTTGAAGAGTATTCCGTAGCATTCTACACGTAAATGTAGGGTTTCTTCTCGCCGAAACGGTGATGAAACGATCCTGAGCAGGTTTTGTTTTTCGTCGCCCACCAAGCATTGGTCTTTCCAACGCGGAACCTGTCTCCCTGAACCTATTCCAAAGTCGAGATATCACACTTTGGCTGACTTGGACCCTTTTCGCTACAACAACCTGAGTTAGGCCACCCTGTAGCATTCCGATAGCCCTATTAGGCTCAGCGTTTGTTAATTTACGTCTTGGCATTTTCAGAAAACTCGTTTCAAATCGAAGCCGTTGATAAACTGACTTCATTTCAAAATGAGAACATTCATGAAGCATATGCAAAAACCAAACTTCAGAAAAAAGGCGACCAGATTGACGAAATGTCTCATACTGAGTTTTATTGGATCGATTCAAGTTGATATTGAGTTTTAAATGATTTTACAGCGATTTTCTCGAAGATTGCATTCTTTTAAAAACGATTGAATACGACATCCCTAACTCTTGTGGAGCAGTATATTTACTGGATGCTTTTATTGCAAAGCTAATTTCATTTATTTTCTGTTTTACATAATCATTGTGTACTGTCCTTGTCCATTTCAAAAAGATGTCGAGGAATATTCCCAGAATAATTTGAGTGTTCTGAAAACTGATATCCTTAGTTGAGTTATAATTTGTTGTTACGTTTTTCTTCCCTGTCTCTGTCTGTACCGAAATTACCAAAATTTCTTTGCATTTAATAGCAACTGACAATATGTGACGATAATAATAAAGAAGGCAAGGTTTCAGCTGTTTATTTACAATTATTTCATTCTAATAACACATAAATTCAAACAACTTGTTTTTTGACCAGAGGAATACCCTCAGCTTTTCTTGGATCAATATCAATTCCAGACACATCAACTTCCTTCAACTTAGGCAGTTTGTCCTTGAGTCCTTTAAGGTCGATCTCTGTCACTGGGTTGTGTCCCAAGTTCACCTTTTCCAAATTGGGCATGAGAGGAAAATCTTCTGTGGTGACCTTCTCCAAAAGGTTCAGCCTCAAATCCAGCTCCTTCAAGTTCTTCAAAGCTGCCAGCGATTTAGTAGGCATCTTCTTGAGTTCGTTGTTCCTCAATTTCAACACTTCCAACTTCTCCATGCCGTCAAAAGCACCGTCTTCTATAGTTCCCAAGATGCTGTACTCAATTTCGAGGTTCTTCAGGTTGGAGCCTACCAGCACGTTGGCGTGGATCTCTGGAACCTCCATCCTGAGTAAATACAAGCGTTCCAAATTCTTCATGGCGGCAGTCGCCTTGAATTCTTCCTCTCCCCAGAGCCCCATGCTGCTGGAGATGAGCTCTACCTCCCGAAGGTTCTGGCAACATTCCGTTGATTCGTTCTTGACCTTGTCGAAGTGGCAATGGGCCATTGCGATCTTCTGGAGGTTCTTGAGAGGGAGGAAGAAGTCTTCGTTGAACATGGTAAAATTGCAGGACCGGAACGTCAAGGTTTGGACGTTTTTGAGTAGAGCCGTGACCTGGGCGTCCATTGGCCCATGGTAACCTTCGATGACGACGTCCTTCAGATCGAGTAGGTTCACTGGGATGTCGTTGACGTTAGGGTCGTGTGACTGGACGCAGTAGACCAGAGGGATCAGCAGGAGGGCTGTTCTGAGTAACCTGAAAATTCGGCTGGTGGATCAGTCTTTATATTTTCTGCGAATCACGAAAGCTGACCTTGTTATACTAACTGACAAAGAAACTGCAACACCCAGAAGGAGAGGTTTAAATTTTAATTTTTTTTTTGGTAAAACATAAAAACATTGTTTAGTGTGTTTAGTTTTTGCACGAAAATCACAGAAGTTTCTAGCTTCACTGAAATTTCAGAAAAAAAATTTCACCACTTTTTAAGGGTGATATCTCAGAAAGGGTTGGGCTGAGGTTTGTTACAGGAAAGACCCATCTTAATTTCATACGAGCAATCACCTCCTGAATTTTTTCGCATAAATTTAGAAACACCCTGTTTAATTCAACTATTTTCTAATGAAAATATTTTCTACTCACATTTTCGACAATTCGAAGCAGAGATCTGCAATTTAAGCGGTGAAATGACCAGCTCTACCTCAAAACGATTCATACTGACTTTATAAAAAGAAGGTCGAAAGTTCATGAGATTACGTGAAAAGGCCACTGATATAGGAACGATATACAACACCAAAATAAACAATTTGAATAACTGCAGATAAATATTGCATGTTATCGAAAAAAATTGTTCAATAATAAACATTATTCACAGGAGATCGAACAAACATTTCTGAATTTTTAGCGCTCGTCCCAAACGATGTATTTTGACCCGAGAATGGTCCCATTTGACTAGGCTAGTTGCTCTTGGAACGAATCTACCTACTATACATAGTCCGTTCAAATATAAGAAGGAGCTTTGTAAACAAACAGAGTCGTCTGGTTTGCGCACAATAAAGCTCCTATGGGTCAAACGGTCATAACAACGCTTCCTTTTAACGCCCTAAGAGACTGCCAGGATCGTACTCGGAACGGACTGTGGATGGTACTGGAAAGAAATGATTCAATAATTTGAGTCAGCAATTTCCACATTAGAACTTGTTTCCTCAGAAACTCTAGTGCAAAATTTCTGTTATGATTTGCAACTGTCATAAACATTTTATATCCGACGTACCCTATCTTTTTATTGTGTTTTGTTTTCATATTATCTGGATGATAATATAAAAATAAATAAATAATTTCTTTTTCGGATGCTCGAGATTGCGGCAAGGTAATTCCAGGAAACACCAGAGTTTTAGAGATTTGGGTCGGAATCTTGCAGGATTCCAACAAAGTAATTCCGGGAAACATCAGATTTGGGTCCTTTTCCCTAATGGGTGAAAGCCATCTTGATTTGCATAAATATCCAAGTTTTCAATTGACAAGACTCGTAAAAGATCTCTGTTCAAAATTATAATGGTCATTTACTTGTAATATCCGAAATATATTTAGTTTCGGTCCAAAATTTTATATTATTTTGTACGAAACTCTTTGTCGGCTGCTCAAGATTCCGACAAGGTAGTTCCGGGAAACACCAAGTTTGGGTCCTTTCCCTTAATGGATTAAAGCCATCTTGATTTGCATAAATATCGAAGTTTTCAATTGACAAGACTCGTAAAAGATCTCTGTTCAAAATTATAATGGTCATTTACTTGTAATATCCGAAATATATTTAGTTTCAGTCCATAACTTTATATTATTTTGTACGAAACTCTTTGTCGGCTGCTCAAGATTCCGAGAAGGTAATTCCGGGAAACACCAGGTTTTGGTCCTTTCCCTTAATGGGTTAAAGCCATCTTGATTTGCATAAATATCGAAGTTTTCAATTGACAAGACGAGTTAAAATACCTAGAGCTACTGTGAAGGTCTAGCTGTTCAAAGTGTTTATAAATTTTGTTGTGAAAAGTGTATTGTGTTGGAAAATCTTTTGACAAAGTGTATACAGTGTTTATAGAACAATGTCGAATTCGGAAACGGATACTGTATCTGAGGGTGATATGTGGGGCCACCACGAAAAAGGTCCAAAAGGTCGCATTTCTCTGCTAAAGAGAAAGAGATCATTTTAAACATTTCTCGAAAAGAATTGGAAGAACATCCTGATTTATCGAAAAGAGACTTAGTAGGAATTGTTCCAAAATCCTCAGGGATGAGTGATTCAGCTGTATTCAGAATTCTCAGAGAATATAAAGAGAATAAAACAATGACGCCACCTAAGAGGAGAGCCCAGTCGTTAAAAATAATCGATTTTTTTCCGGAATGAAATCCCAACGATTTCTAAAGTACTAGAAATCGTGAATGATGACGACAGTTTGCCAAATTTCAAAAGAACAACGTTCTATAAATTATTGAAAAAAATTGAATTCAAGTTCAAAAAACGTGGTCGTGATAGTCTACTGATAGATAGGGATGAAATAATTGTGTGGAGAAGAGATTATTTGAAGAAAATCCGCTCATTAAGGGAACAAGGCAGAAAAATTCATTACCTGGATGGGACATGGATAAATAAACTGAACGATTGTGTGAAATATCCTCGATTCGACTCTGGGCGGAAAATAACTATACGAGGCCCCTCCTACCGCTGCGCCAAACATGTTGTTATTGCTCCTTCTTACATTTGAACAGAGTATAGGTGCATCTAGTTTCAACGTTGATGAAAGAGAGCTTTAAGTGACCCATTTTCGATAGATTCGTTTCAAATTTCGATTAGCAGTAAACGATTTAACTCATAATTCATGGTAAATATCAGTTTTTGCCTTCATCGACTGAAAAATGTGGCTTTGAAGTGGTAATTTGAGTTAGTACCTCATCCCGCTGTGAAGCCGGTACTTAGTATTTCGTCCATTTCTTCGATCATCTCAAAAAACGTGAGGTTTCTTGTGACATATGCAAGTAATTTTGCCCCTGTGCACTGCTTGATTCAAAGACTGAACGAAGAAAGGCGCGGTCCTTAGATTCTCGATAGGTTCTACTGGTCTTTTTGGTTAATGAACTATTGATAGGTTTACTAGTGATAGCAGATTTAAAACCTGCAGATCTTGTCACCCAAGTGTCTTTTTAGATTCGGTAGTTTATGGTCTTTGGTGCATAATTCTTAGTTAACCTACTAAACTTAAACTTCTTTAATTGAGTAATTTATTCGAGCGACCCATGTGGTACTAAAGTCCCAGCAGACCATCGAATTATCCATTTTGAATGGTAGACAAATCAAAGACTCACATAAAAACTAAAACGTATATTCAAAAGCTTATTCTATATTTACAAAATAGCAGACTTAACAATGTTGACACCATCAGCCTTAGCAGGGTCAACATCAACTCCAGAAGCATGGATGGTTTTAAGTTTTGGTGCCAGCTTCTTTATTCCCTCCAAATTGAACTCCTTAATCGGGTTGTGGCAAATCTTCAACACTTCCAAGTTGGGCAAGGAAGGGAACATATCAGTGGTCACCTTCTCCAAAGAATTACCCATCAAATTGATCTCCTTCACGTTGGTCAACGGAGCCAAGACCTCCTTCTTAATATCCTTCAGCTTGTTGTGCTCCAGGTTCAAATTCTCCAGCTTGGTCAAGTGCTTGAAAGCGCCATCCTCGATAGTGGTCAAGGTGCAATGCTGGATGGTAATGTCCACCAGGTTGGTGTCCGTCAAGGTATCCTCGTGCAGAATCGGAATCTTCTCGTTGTGGAACTTGAGACGTTTCAGGGACTTCATAGCTCCAATCTTCTTAAGTTCGGTTTCCTCCAGGTCTCCGGTACCGCTGTTGGTGAGCTCCAGGTCTTCCAGGTGCTCGCAGCAGCCGCTGGTGTCGTGGTCCACACGTTCCATGACGTTGTTCGAGATGGCGAGTCGTTTGAGGTTGATGAGGGGGTGGAGGAAGCTCTCGTGGAAGGGGGTGAAGTTGCTGTTTCTGAGGTCGAGGTTTTCGATGTTGCGGAAGAGTTCGAGAGTGTCGAATCTGAGAGGTCCGGTGTAGTCTTTGATCAGGAGGTTCTTGACCTTGAGGACGTCCACGGGGTCGTCTCTGGTGTCCTCGTGGCCGAAGGCTGCGAAGGCCAGGAGGGGAAGGAGGCAGAGGGATCTTGAGAACCTTAAAGAAGAGCAGAAGTTGATTGGTTAGTTGATGATGAGGACCAAGGGCGTCGCCAAGGGGGGGCAGGGAGGGGCAGCTGCCCCCCCCTAGAGCTCAAAAATCTCTTAAAAACCTATGAAATAATAGCATAATATACGAAAATCAGTTCATTTTTTCTATTCTGATTGATTTTTGCCCCCCCCTAGCGCAATTGCCCCCCCCTAGCTCAAAAGCTGGCGACGCCCTTGATGAGGACACGATGAGATTTCGAACAACAATTTCGGTATACTTGAAACTACAGCACTCCTGAAGGTTTCAATACCTGAAGTAATGATTTTATTCGTATTTCCAATGCATAAGTCCGTCTGTTCTTTAATAAGTTTTTCTGTCGTATTATTCGAGTACTTTCATTCATTTTTCGAATCAACTATCACAAAGTAAAGGACTATTCTGTCCATTATTTTTCAGTAAAATTTCAACACTCGATTCTTGATTTGCGTACAAGAAAATTGCATAACAGAATCATCCAACCATGTTTATATACGTGGAATATGTCCAGTATTAACAGAGAAAAAAGTTTCTTCAACATTCGCCAGGTCTTTGGAATTATTGAATTCAAATAATAAACTGCTTCACAAGAGTTAGGTATATCGTATTCAATCGTTTTTAAAAGTATGTAATCTTCGAGAAAATCGCTGTAAAATCATTTAAAACTCAATAACAACTTGAATCGATCCAATAAAAATCAGTATGAGACATTTCGTCAATCTGGTCGCCTTTTTTCTGAAGTTTGGTTCTTTGCAAATGCTTCATGAATGTTCTTATTTTGAAATGAAGTCAGTTTATCAACGGCTTCGATTTGAAACGAGTTTTCTGAAAATGCCAACACGTAAATTAACAAACGCTGAGGCTGATAGGGCTATCGGAATGCTACAGGGTGGCCTAACTCAGGTTGTTGTAGCGGAAAGGCTCCAAGCCAGCCAAAGTGTGATATCTCGACTTTGGAATAGGTTCAGGGAGGCAGGTTCCGTGTTGGAAAGACCAAGGCTTGGTGGGCGACGAAAAACAACACCTGCTCAGGATCGTTTCATCACCGTTTCGGCGAGAAGAAACCCTACATCTACGTGTAGAATGCTACGGAATACTCTTCAAAATGCAGATGGGGTCCAAGTTTCCATCGGAACCATCAGACGACGTCTGAGAGAGGTGAATCTAGGTTCTAGACGTCCATTAAGAGGAGTTCCATTAACACGTGACCATAAGCGTCAAAGACTGGAATGGGCAAGGCAACATATCAATTGGAACGATCAATGACGCAGTGTCCTTTTCACTGATGAATCCAGATATGGACGATTTTCAGATTCTCGAAGAATAAGGGTATGGACAATCCCACGCATACCCCGTAATCGTCGCTATGTCCAAGAAGTCCATCCATTCCGAGGGGGTAGTGTTATGGTAAGGGCCGGGATATGTTTCAACGGGCTTACAGATTTACACATTTGTCCTGGGAATATGACCGCCTTACACTATAGGGAGCATGTCATTGACAATGTTGTGCCAAATTTTCACGCTGCTATTGGTGAAACTTTTCGATTTCTAGACGATAACGCTAGACCGCACCGTGCAGCCATAGTTGAGAATGCGCGCGAGGAGCTTGGTATTCCACATTTACCAATACCTCCGCACTCACCAGATTTGAATTGCATAGAACATGCATGGGATATGCTCCAAAGAAAATTAGATAATCATCAACCTACCCCAGAATCCTTAAATGATCTGAGAGAGCTTCTGCCCCGTTTATGGAACCAAATTCCTCAAGAAATGTTCAACAACCTCGTGTGTAGTATGCAAAGAAGATGTCAAGCTGTTATTGATGCCCGTGGAGGCCATACATTGTATTGATAGTCTTAAAATGCTTGAATTCTCTGGGAATAAAATTTCGTTATTTTACCCGATTTTTCTTAACCACCCTCTGTATACGCTGCAGACCTACAGGCTAAAATTAATTTGCAACTTGAAATCATATTAATATTAATTTTCATCACAAAAATCTTATTTTAACTATATTTTTTTGCAATTTAAGTCAATATCCCTAACTCATGTGGAGCAGTTTATTTCTAAGAGGAATAAAGGAACATCGACTAATAGTGAAATTTAATTCAGCACAAACAGAACGGAATATTTTCGAGAAAAATGTACTTACATATTTCTGCTTGTCGTTGCTCTAGAACCAAAACAAAACTCACTGACTGCATCCACTGGATGTGAGCTTTTTATATGAGTCGATATCGAAATTTCGATATGATTAATTCATCAAATTTAATAAACAAAACAAAGGTTCAAAATTTTTCCTATGATATCATCAAGGGTCATTTTTTTAAGATACTCGAACAATAATGCCCATTTTACCGATTCTACACGTGTAAACTAGATATAAACGTCAGTATTATCTCCCTCTATCGTCTATTCGATATTTAATTAGGTAATTTTTTCCTTAGATTGATCTATAACAATAATGACCTAATTACTTAAAGTTGTTGGTTTCAAAGATGAATGTTTCTTCACTGCATTGGAAATATTTCTAGGGAATTCTTTATTTACTGGCTCGTGCCGGATATAATACTTGACGATACAGGGTGTTCCAAGTTGAAATGACCTTTCATGCAAAGTCGAAAATTACGTGAACGAATTCTGAGACAATGTTCCAGAAATCACCCTGTAGATTTGCAATCTAAATTGGCATGTCATATGGTGTAAACTTTAATTTGTGATATCCATGCCGAATTTCAGTGGAAAATCTTGTGGAATACAGATAATATGAGAAAAAACTTGAAAAAAATTTAAATTTTGACACCCTGTATCTCGAAAACGAAGCGTTAGCGGTCTCATGTTCATGGGACTTTTTTGTCTTGAAATTATTCAAGGATTCTCCCCTCTTCGTTCGTACCCCCATTTCAGGAACACCCTATACAGGGTGTTCCTAAATTGTACGTACAAACGGAAAGGGAGATTTCTTAAGTGAGTTTAAGAAAAAAAAGTCCCATAAACATGGGGTCGCAAACGTTTCGTTTTCGAGATACAGGGTGTACTAGGTTTATTAGGGAGTATTTGAAAGAAAGTTATGAGAACAGGTGGATTGAACATCAGTCATGGCCCGCTAGATCCCCAGACTTGAATAGTTCAGATTTCTTTTCATACTAACTAGATCTTTATGGCGATTTTGATTCTTCTGAGGATTTCGAGAGAATCGTTCAAAATTTTTTTCTCGAATCGGTAGCAGATACGACAAAACTACAAGAGACCGAAAAGTTTGGTATAACAACAAAGCTTCTTTCAACATTTTTTCACATTAACAGTTGCTCACCAACAAAAAGTTCTGGAGGAAAACAGTTGACAGTGTTCCAGAAAAAATACCACCCTGTAGATCTGCTATCGAAATTGCCATGTCACGTGGTGAGAACTCTCAAATGTAATATCTATGCCAAATTTAGTTGAATATCTTGTAAAGTGTAGATACCATGAGAAAAAAACTTGAAAAAATTCAAAGTTCAACACTCTGTATCTCGAAAACGAAGCGTTTGCAACCCCATGTTTATGAGACTTTTTTTCTTAAACTTACTTAAGGAATCTCCCCTTTTCGTTTGTACGTTCAATTTAGGAACACTCTGTATAGGGTGTCCCATTTGAAGAAAATATTAAGCCATGAATAATTATCAATACGTACAGTTCTATGGAAAACTACTGACATCATTGTATTCTACGTAGAAAAACGTTAAAGAAATGTTTTCACAGAAATGAAAAATTTTATACAGGAAAAAGTTACAGCAACTTTTCGTAAATACATACTTGGGAAAAGCTCCCTATAACTGTGAAGCTATAACAAATATCAATATGCGACTTTCACTTTTGAGTTTGTCATGAAAATTCACCTCAAGCACAAATATTAGTTTTCATCATTCTCTATTATAAATAGGACATTCCAAAAGTGTCCAATTTGGCCCACCCTGTACATCGATTAAATCGATAAAATGAGTTACCAAATGAATCGTTAGCATCGTGCTTTTAGATGAATTAGCTTACTTAGTAGCTACTCTGAAAAATGATTTTCAGAATCTGCTGTGTTTATGTCACACCTCGTATTCTTTTAAATTTTTGGGATTACTTAGGTATACCTGATTTCAAGCAACTGGAGATCCAAATTTAAAAAAATTAAAATTAACAATGCACCCCAGGTATGAGAGAATATCTTTAATGTCATCAGAAGATCAAAAAATGTGGAATGCTTTAATTTGTTTGGGTTAAGAAAAAATAAAGACATTCAAGATTCATCATTTCTTCTCATCAACGATAAAGAATTAAAAAACAAAAATTTAACAATATTTTATTTCCTATAAACATTTGAATCAGTGTAACTCTGAAGAAAAAAATGTGACCCTTTTCTATGGTCGAAATTTTATTATTCCTTGGGTGGTACTATTGATTCCAGTCACGTCCATCTCCTTCAAACGTATTGTCATTTCCCTCATATTTTCGATGTGCAACTCTTTCACAGGGTTCCTAGATATATCGACGTATTCCAGCCAATCCAAATTCTGGACAGTATCCCCAGAAAATATCTCCAACATGTTGTTTCCTAACACCAACATTTTGAGTACCTGTAGCGATTTGAAAATCTCATTGGACACACTCCTCAGTTTGTTTCCTTCCAAATTAAGAACTGTCAGTTCTGATAGACCATTAAATGCTCCGATTTCTATGACTCTCAACCCGGAATAAGTTATGTTCATCTGTGTTATCCTGGGTGATTTAGTGAAAACGTTTTTCCTCAAGATGGGAACAGATTCTCCTGTAAGTACCAACACGAATAAGTGTTTGATTTTCGCTATTTCCTCTATCTTCAAATCGTTCATATGGTTGTTTACCAGACGGAACTCTTTGATGAACTCGCAGCATTCTGTGAGGTTTGAGCTCGAAGATTCTGTGGTGATGAGATTTTGTATCATTGTCAATTTTCTTAGTTTGGGAAGTGCTTGTAAGAAGTTGGTTGTGAAGGTGATGTTGCTGTTTTTTAGTTCTAATTCGGTTATGTGGTGGAAAAAACTGAAAACTTCTTTGTTTATCTTTCCGTTATAGTTCGATATTTCGATTTTATTCAGTGATTGTAAGTTGATGACGTTTTGGGTCGATAAAGTTTCGCTTTTGATCCATTGGAGATATAAAATTAGTGTGAAGAAGGTGCCAAGTAGCCTGTGAGAAAATTAGGTATGAATTAAAGATCCAATATTTTTTTTGGTTTATTTACTCACATCGTGTTAGCCTAGTCGATTTCAAGTAACAACTGAGTCAGTTATAGAGTTCAAAAAGGTGACAGAAATTGATATAATTATACTTTGATAAGTGGATGAGACAATTATAGCGATTTTGAAAGTGGCCTATTCGGAATAATACAAAATTTCCCAGTTTAGTTAAAAAGAATAGTCAAAAGGAATGATAGGAATAAAATTAAACGCCAAATAACAACGATATATTTCATTGGAAAAATATAAACCAAACAACATTTATTTCATTTGTAACAATAAAACTTGTATTTCAAAACAGAATCAGAGCTCGTCTCTTACTTTCAACAATTTTTCATTCTCTTCGAAAGGTAGTGAATCCCAGAATTTTTTGTTACCAAGTTCTTCAGTTTCTTCCAAAGACAAGGTGGAGGAGATTCTTACGTATTTCAAAGGATCTTTCGGATCCTTCGAAACCTCTGGCCATTCGATATCCTCTGGAGTTTTACTAGAACATAAAAAAAATAGTTTGGGGATCTGCCAATAGATGGCATCATAGACAACTTAACCTTTATAATTCTTATGGGTGTTGCTTACCCAGTTTTTGCGAAATTCAAGAAGGCACCAACCATGAATTTGGAAATTGTCCTGTCTTCTTCATTTGAAGTTGTATCGAGTTGTGTTTTTATGACGTAAGCTGTGTCGTCAGCATGAGAGACTCCTAAAAAAATACCATTGAGATCGCAACGTACCTATTTATACTACTCCATTCACTTTTATAAAGTATCTCGGTTGGCCAAGATTTGAGTTCATCAAGTTTTGTTTTTTTACTTAAAACTGACGTTGCCAATGCCAATGCTAATTTCTATTTACTCTTTTTTAACTTTGTGAATGGAGTTAGTTCTTTTAAGGTTTAGCTGTGACATAGGTTTCGTAGTACTTCATTTTCATACTGGAGTATTTCGAGTTGTGCAAATGTCTTCTGTAGGCTTATTTCTTGAGAATTTTGAAAATTTGTCCCTCTGTTCGTTTAGAAGTTTTTCTTTCGGGTTATTCGAGTAATTTTATTCTTTTTTCGAATGAACTATCACAAAGTAACGGACTATTCTGTCCATTATTTTTCAGTTAAATTTCAACACTCGTTTCTTGATTTCCGTACAAAAAAATAGCATAACTGAATCTTCCAACCACGTTTATATACGTGAAATATTTCCAGTATTAACAGGAAGAAAAGTTTCTTCAACATTCGCCAGGTATTTGGAATTATTGAATTCACATAATTTTTTCTCAAATTCATTTTTTTCCCAAAGTAAATAAACATTTTGATAAAAACGTAATTACCACGATCTCTATGTAGAGAGAACAACGTTGCGCAGTTATCTGACAGGAAAATGACTATAACCTAACATTTTCAAAATATACACGGTGAAATGTGTCAGAATGTCATGGCCAACCGGGATACTTTATAAAAGTGATCAATTCTTCCGAAAGATTGTTGTTTACATCTGTTGAATCTTTGTTTCTTTTTTTGTTTCTTCTCGCGATGTCATGTTTCATTTGATTCACAGAAAATACCCGATGTGAACCGACCTATGTTTCCTGTGGTGCCACTCCTCAATTCCGTCCAACTGTGGCGCCCTCTATAGTCGAACAAGTAGTGGTAGACTGGAGACGTGGTAGCAGCAGCATGGAGTCTGACACATTTATCGATGTCGACCTTGAACAGTCTGTCGCTGAGTATCTACAAAAGGTAGGAAAGTTTTTTACTCGAAAGGGCTTACCATTTTTCAAATAAAATCGAAATTGGAAAATAAATAGAAAATTATGAACAAACATTATGACTGTACCTATTTGTATCGAACGAAGGTTTTCTAAGAATTTAACAGCAAAGAGATTGAAAACAAGAATTTGAAATCAGCTGGAGATCTATCTGAATACAAGGTGTATTTGAAGGTAAGGCTTTTCTTTTAACAGATGGTAGAAATAATCAAAATTAGTCATTTTACCATAAATTTTTCATATGAATTATGCCCTTGAACTAGAATATTTTCTAGGTGAATCTGACAAGTCCGAACCTGCTCCTCCGTAGATATCTCTTGTTTTTCGTCTTCTTATCATAGATGACTCAGAATATCGATTGTGATCAGTATATCTTCGATCGTGTTACGTGTTATGTTTAGAAAATACCGCACGTTTATTCAAATAATAAACTTGTTGATATGCTTTTAAATTATGGTGAATCGAAACAAAATGCCAGTTCAGCGTATAAGTTGTACAGAACAAGATTTCATATAAGAAATTTTCGGTAAAATGACTTATTTCGATGAGTTCTATCACCTGTCAAAAGGAAAGCCTCACCTTGAAATACACCCTGTATAGTCAACATATTTCCGATAATTCCGTCTTTACTGAAGACTAGTTTTCGTGATTCGTGTTAATGTTACTTACGTCGATCAATTTATTGAAGTTTTTCTGCGTTATAGGTTGAGTTCCCAAGTATTCTTCTCTTATTCTATCATTGACATATTTTTTGTTCGACTGGTCTACGGTGAAATTATAGTGAAGAATATGAGGCATCACTTTCTCCCAATGCTCGTCTATATACTTCAAATTTTGTTGAGGGTAGAAGTCTGAGGAAAAAGTAGAAAAATAAAATTAAAAAACTATCACCGAAATAAAACAAAATATAAACCGATATGTACGAAAAATCTTGATTTATGAGCGCAATTACCTGCTCCTGGATATAAACCTTCTCCAGAAGTATGCGAGTTCATCCATGGTAGATCAGAAACATCCCCTTCCTTAAGAACCTGCAACGGATGCTTTGGCAACACCGGATCTGCCGACCATTCGTCCACCACTGCCCCGAAAGGGGAAAAAGGGTTGTACAGCCATGGCTTAAAACAGATCCATCATTTCATCTGGTGATAAAGCTCACCTCTGGACTTACCTGGAATTTTTTAACTGCACCAACGACTTGCTTGGCGGGTCTTCTCCTCAGGCAGTCCACCAAAGACTGAGTGTTCTTCGAGTCGCAACCAACGATGGAGCCTAGCTCCATGGCCCTTTCCAGAGGCTTCTCCATGATCACCCAGGGGTTCAGCATGCAACCGCTCATGGATATACCAGCCTTGAATAATCCTACAAACATTCAGTCACACCATAAGATTGGTCTGGTTTGGTTATGGAGCTGTAAAGTTGGTGTTTACCTCTAGATTTGTGCGACATGAGGTGAAAATGCACGCTGGCCCCTCCCGCCGACATACCAGATATGGTTATGGAATCAGGGTTCCCACCGAAGAAGCGTATGTTGTCTTTGACCCATTTCAAAGCCAGTATTTGATCTTTAAGACCGTTGTTGCCAGGTGAAACGTCGTCCTCCGTGCTCAGAAAGCCTGGAAATCGTATTTTTAGAATATTACGGGGCCTCGAAGGGATCCCTGTGGAACCCCACTTTCTCTATTTTGATTCCACGATGTTATAGGGCTTACCTAAGGGTCCTAATCGGTAGTTTAAGGTGACGAATACCACGTTCTTGTCGAGAAGTATGTGAGGTAGGTACTTGGCGCCGGAGCCGAACATAAATGCGCCACCGTGTATATACACGATAACGTCGAGCTTATCGTGGATGTTGGGCGTGTAGACGTTGACGTAGAGGCAGTCCTCGGTACCTGTGGAATTTTATAGCAGGTTGGATTTGGGTGTTTTGGGACTTTGTCGAGTGTTTACCGTCTATGGGGTCATCTTCTGAGCGCGGAAAATGGTTGTATTGCATGCATTCGTATTTGGTGTTGGCCTTCCAGACTCCCTCCCACGGTTTTGGAGGGACTGCCTCCTGCAAAAAAAGTGTTTTAGTTGGGTTAATGGAACAGAAGGTGAAAGACCCACTCTGAATCTATATTTTCCTATGGGTGGCCTGGCGTAAGGAATGCCTTCGAAGCTGTAGAAGCTTTTGCCGTTCACGGTCTCCTCCAAGAAACCCTCTATTTTTCCCAGTGGCGTAGCGACCTGTGGGGCGCAGTAGCATTGTGCTTCGAAATGAAAAAAAACTTTATTGTTTTCGAAATTTCAATCGGTATAGATGTGCGAATAAAACTGTAATATTATCAGTTATTCATGCATATTTCATGTTGTGTATGTGTTTATATCATTCGAAAGAGATAAACAAATATTTAATTATGTAAAACAACTAAGAATAGTTTCTTGATATTCCGGATTATATCTTCAAATATTTTTTTCGACAAATTTTATGTTTTACATTTTATCTTTCTGATAACAATGCTAGTAAATATTAGAATACGATGATAAGGGTCAGTTAAGTTTGTTTTTGATTGTGAAATCTCTTTTTTATCAGGTCGTGATAAACCAATTTCTTTGGGTCTTGAATATCTCAGTCCATTCTCATTTTTTATAGGTTTTCCTTATTCGATGTTTTGAAGTTTTTGGGTGTTCATTTTTTTGGAATTCTATTTATGAATGTTCTAAAAAATTTAGTGAACTTTGATATTAGTTCATCATTTGCTTATAGACATACACTGCGCAAAAAAATTAACGCACATTATGGAAATCTCAAATTTATTCTACAACTGAAGGTGTTCTCAATGATAATTATTTTTATCAGAATTATGCATGCATATGTTATCCACTTTCAACGTTTTTCTTCAATACAGATGTTTTCTCCCAGCAGGAATAAAAAAAGATGATATTATCAGATTTTGAATGTATTGGCTCCATTCTGAAATCAGTTGTTCTCGATCAATTCAAGTGATCAATAGTTTTTCTTTCGTTTGATTTTCTACACTCGATCGCTATGCAACGCGAAACACGCAATTTGACCCAAGAGGAATGTGCCCAAGCGGTAGTTTTGCGAGAAGAAGGGTGGACATACACAAGAATTGCAGAAAGGTTTGGAGTTTCCCATACAAGTGTGTCCAGAATGTTGCAGCGATTCAGGGAGACAGGTATGAATGTCCGAAGACCAGGACAGTGTAGACCACGGGTAACAACTGCCATTCAAGAACGTTACTTGAGAGTTTCTTCGTTGAGACAACGGTTTGCAACCGCTCGCCTTCTTCAAAATCAGCTTGAGCAAACTCATGAGGTGCAAATTAGCACTCAGACAATAAGAAATCGCCTCAGGGAATATGATTTGAGGCCTCGTGTCGCGGCAAGAGGCCCAGCTCTTACCCCAGCCCATCGAAGGGCGCGTTTGGATTTTGCGAGAGAGCATATCCATTGGGAAGAGGCCGATTGGGAAAGAGTTCTCTTCACAGATGAGTCTATATTCTGCCTCTACCATTGTGATCGACGTTCCCTTGTATACAGACGTCCACATGAAAGATATGCTCAGTGCAATTTCCTGAATACTGCTGGTTTCGGGGGAGGATCGATTATGGTATGGGGTGGAATATCTTTGACTGCTCGTACAGACCTAGTGGTCGTTGATAATGGAGCTATGAATGCTGATAAGTATATAAGGAACATTCTTGAAGAGCATGTACTGCCATTTGCCCCATACATTGGTGAAAATTTCATTTTTATGGACGATAATGCCAGACCCCATCGTGCGCGCATCGTTCAGGAGTACCTTGAAGAGATTGAAGTCTCTCGAATGGAATGGCCAGCAAGAAGTCCAGATCTCGATCCGATTGAGCAGGTTTGGGACAACCTCAATAGAAGGCTGAGAAGTTCAGAAAATCATCCAGCTACTCTTAATGACTTAGGAATCCAACTCGGAGAAATCTGGGAAGGATTAGATCAGAACATTCTAAGATCTTTCATTTTGAGTATGAACCGTCGTTGCCGAGCTGTAATTAACGCAAGGGGTGGAAATACCAAGTATTAAATCACTTATCAGCATTTCAATATTTTGAAAATTGTTCATTTCTCTTCTTTCACATAAGATTCGGTGAAATCCTGAATTTTTCTTCCATTTAATGTGTCTTGTTTCGTTCAAAACCTTCCCGAGAGAACATAAAAAAATAAGTTATAAAGTCAATGTAGAGTAAACTTTCATTAAAATTGAGATGTGCGTTAATTTTTTTTTGCGCAGTGTATATAAAATTCTTTTTCGATGCTTTTATGGTTTTTTGTAGTACTTCTTGCTGTGGATAAGTTATTTTTGGTCCATTGATCAGACCAATGTTACAAAATGTTGTTCTTAACATTGAAAAAAACATTTTAGCCCCATACCGAAACATATAACGAAAAATCATTAAGTTTGGAAAGATTTTGAAGAAAGAAGTCATGAAGAATAATGAACTGCGTTCGGCTAGACAAAATAAAAGTGAATAATTGTAAAAGGAAATGAAAAAAAAAGCAAACTTACCGAATGCCAGTAGCAAACAAACGAAACTAGAAAAGGATACGTTCATTTTGGGCACTGGCGATAGTCCAAACAATTCTGATACACAAAACTCTGCATTCGATGGTGTTCAATTCAATTGTTATCTTATCTGGTCTTATTTTAATTAATGCGATAGTTCGGCGTTTTAAACCAGCCACACTTGCGCCACATATACAGGGAAGTAACTCGAATAGATAGATAGAAGAAAATACGTTGTTGAAAAGTCGAATAACATAAACAAGAGTACAACCTTGGAACTTTGAATCTGGTCAATGTCATAGTTCTCTAACGTGAATTTGTTTATTCGCTTTTTACAAATAATGCATCCGTTCATATTTTCATTGAAACTTAGCAGAAGTTATCGGCAACTTCAACAGATTCTTCAGATTTCATCGTAAAGAGTTTATCACCCAGAAAAATCAGAATGAAGCTTCTAGCTAGGGTGTCAAATTTCTCAGTTTGCAACGAATAATGATGTGACATTGAGAAAAAATTTATTAAAAACAATAAATATCAATAAATACTATACAACAGTTTATATACAAGACATTTAAAAAATGAACGGAATATTATAATCTCATTGGGCTGTATTTCGGTCTTAAGTATATGCTACCACTTTTTTCTGGTCATTTTTTTCTGTTGGTTCATTTTTTTCGCATCCTGTATCATTTTGGAGAAGTATGAAACCATCTTGGTACCCAGCAGTTTCAGATTGGTACTAGCGTTGTTTTGCACTTGATTGGTTCTCGTTGTATGAATTTTTGTAGCTTTTGAAGTGATCACCTGAAATCAATAAAAGTAAATTTTTTTGTAAATTTTTAATAAGAAAATAGATATACCTCAACATTATTTCCCTGTGTTCGTGACTTCATCATAGCCTGCATTGTTTTTTTATATTCTTCATCTGCATTTGTCGACTTTTGTTTCAAACTGCCCATTTTTTTCCTCTCTGATTCTTTTATATTTACTTTTTTCTGTTGCATCGACGTTGGATACGACTTATTTATTCTTATTTTTTGTTGATTATCTATTTTAAGATTATTATTTGACTTTCGAGCATTATTCATAGCCATCATCGTCATTTTATATTCATTCTCCATCGATATATCTGTTTGTTTATTGATAGGTTTTGTTTCAAAGTTATTCACTTTTATTCCTTTTCCAAACTTTGTTTGATTCGTTTTATTTGCGCTTTTCGTTAATTGTTCATAGCTGATATTATTCATTTTCTTAACACTGTTCATTGTTTTCATCATTATTTTATATCCTTTGCCCATTATTTCATCGACTGATGGAGGTTTCGAGAATTTTGTAATTGTTGTGTTTAGCTTTGGACTAGTGGCCTTTACCATAGCTTTCATTGTCATATGCAATATTTTCCCAATCTTTTCTTGAATACTATAAGTTTTTGATGCTTCTTTCAAAGGCTTTACTATTTCTTGTTGTTTTCCGATTTTCGATTGAGTTTTGTTCAATTTATATCCTTCTGTTATCTTTTTAGTATAACTGTTAGATTTCTTTTCCCTTGTGATGTTAAAGATTCTTTCAGTATTGTCATGAACGGTTTTTGTTTGGTGGAAGGTTGAATCTGTATTTACTGATCTTTTGGGTGCGTTTGTTGATGGCTTGTTAAACTTATGATTAGTACTCCAAAGTGAAGAAAGTGTTTCATAAGCTTTCAAACTGACGCCTTTGTTTGAACTTTCAAGCATTACGTCTTTAAATGAATTGGTGTTTAATTTGTTCATATTTTTCTTCATTTTTTCATCCTCTAAAATTTTGAGTATCTTCAATTTCTTGAAGAATTCTTGTTTTTTACTTTCGGAGTTCAAATTTTGCAGTTGTTTACCTAATTCAACCTTCAGTTTTTGTAAAGCGCTTTCTAAGATATCGTCTTCGATACTCGTTTTATTGAAATTAGTAGAGGAAGATTCAGAAAAATGTAGATCGTTTTCTTTCTCACTTTTTGTTATATTTTCCAGATGTTCTGATTTTATTTCAGTTTCAGTAATTTCTGATAGATTCAGTTGGGTTTGTGAAGAATTTTCTTTATTCCTGTTTGTTGATAATTCTGCATTTTGTTTTTCTGTTTTATTGATACCTTCCTCTTGTTGCTTCACCTTTGAATTCTGCCGATTTTTTGATTGAGTAGAGTTCTCTGTTTTCCCTGAGAAGTCGAGTTGATTTTGAATTTTTGTGGGTTTGTTCTCATTCAGCAATCGTTCTTTTTCTTCTTTTATATTCGTTAATTTCGTCAAGTTGGCTATTTTATTTAAATTATTGTTGTAGTTGTTTTCTTTCTGCTGCGAAATATTTGTAACAATTTCAATGTTATTCTTCATTTCCCTTCCATGGAAATCTTGTTTATCTATTACATTTTTATTGGGCCTTACATCTCTGTTAACTTCAGTGAACTCCCCTTTTTTTGAGTCGTGATTTCCACTGATTGTTAGTTCAACTTCAGGTTCTACAGCTTTGTATATTGTATCATTCGTAAGTCTTGTTTCTATATTTTCAATCTCGTCATGTTGATCATTGTTCATTTTTGTTTTATTCGAAAAATAAACTTCAACTTCCTCTTTTGCTTCAACACTATAATTTTCATCTTCTTTCATGTCGTTGGTAAAGTCTTTTAACTTTACGTTGTCATTTTTCGAGTGTTCATCGGAATTATTTATATGGTTTTCTACTTGAGCCCCTTCTTTTTCATCTGGATAATTTTTTTTGGTTCCGAGGGCCGTCTGATGATGACTTTCGATAGTTATTTGTTCGTTTTTCTCCTCTGGCTGTTGGTAGGTGCTTGAATCTGAAAGATTGACTAAACGGTGGATCAATTTTTTCAGGGTGTCGATTTCAATAGTGTTCACATCGTCTGTGTCAGTTTTTTGTGCTTCTGTATTTTTTTCCACGTAAAGTTTCAATTTGGATATAATTTCTTTCAGTTCATTATTTGCTGTTATATTTTCTTGTGTTGTGTGATTTACGAGATTTTCCAATTTCGATTTTTCTTTCTCTATCTTCACCTGCACGGTATCTATCAAATTTTCAAATACTTCTTTCTCTTCATCGTCTGTTTTAGTTTCATTTTTAACCGAATCAGTCAATTTCGTTAGGAGATTGTCCATTGTTTTTATCTCAACTTGTAAAATTTCGGTTTCGTTTTTTCGTTGGCTCTCCGCATCGAAATCGTCGTTTTTTTCTTCGGGCGTTTCGTCGTACGAACCGTAGTCATCTTCAGCGTCCGGACTGGAGGTCAGTTCCGGATAATTCGGATTGTCGAATGGCTGCTGATTGGCCAGTCTTTGCGTGTACTGCTGAGGCCCTAGTTCCAGTAAAATCTGGGCATCGGCCCTGTCGCCGAACCGGAATCCCCATCCTATCCTGGAGTCCGTACCTGTAAAAGTACTGATTCAGAATCGAAGGACAACACTGTGACTTATAATTGAGATTGGTCGAGATCGATTCGGGAAAGAACGTTACAATACTGGGAGGGACAACAGTGTCATTTTTGACATCTGTCATTTTTTGACAGCTGTCATATTTTGACAGCTGTCATTTTTTTGACAGCTGTGAAAAAATCAGTTGGCTTCTCGATCGATTGATCGATTTCAATCGACGATTAGGTTCGAATCATTGATTCCGTGATTCCGCCAAAATTTGAAAGATTGTTGATCCACCCTGTACGTACTGTATTCGTAAGATGAGGCGAATGATGGTCAATGGAAATTTTTCCATGTGGGTTCCCATTTGGAATTTTTCTAATTGGAGAACTTCGAACTCCATTAGCGCTAGCTGATGTGGTATAATAGAAGATGCCAATTAGTTTCTCATCGAATATTCAAGTTCATTGAGTTTTGATGTTCTCAGATAACCAAACGAGTTGCACCGATAGGTTCTAATGCTTTTTCGATTGGGAGAAATGTAAAGATTGTCATTGAGACTTACCCAGTTTTATTTTTGGAATGTTGGAATAGATTACTGATAGGGCTGTTGGAATTTCATCTGGAACTATTATTGCGTTCGTACCTAAAAGGAGAAGGGAAGAAAAATAATAGGGTTATTGTATTTGTTGAATAAATTCGTCTTGGCTGAATTGAAGTTGTCAATAAACATTTTATGGTTGTAATATCAATTTCTAATATTCGAATTTCAGGCAAAGCATTCGAATAGTTATTTTTTATCATTTTTACTTGAAACACATCCCTTATTTCCTATTTCGAAGGGGGCATTCTCAATACATATTTGAAATTCCAATTTCAAAAATATGCCAAACTTGCTATTTCACTTAAATCATCTTCGAAAACTAGAAATTACAAGCTTCCTTGTATATTTTAATTGAAGTGGTGAAGAACATAATCGGAACGTTTTCTGAAGTTGGAGATAAATGTGAAATCTGATTTATACAGGGTGCGTCGGTAAGGCGTAGGTACGGATAAAATAGCGCCTAAACTGTACCGTGTGAAAAAACACTTATATGGCATGGTTATAAGGTTGACAAAAATGTACAAACTAAAAATAATTTTACATATACAGGGTGCGTCAAAAAAAAGTTACGGAAAAATGTGTAGTTTTTTCGAATGGAACACCCTGTATTTCAAGGCATAATTCTTTCGAGGACAGCAAGAGCTTTACACTTATACCTAATTTTTCAAATTTCATGAGGGTATTGCCAAATAATTCGTATTTTAAGGATATTTTTAGTGTTTTAAAGTGTTCATTAGAATTCTTATAGCAACCGCTGTGTTCAATCTAGATGAACGAAATTTTTACAGTGGTTAGTATAAGGTATCAGCTTCATCATTCGGTAAACATCTGAAATTTTTTTATACAGAGTGTCTAATATAAATTCACCAATTTACTCAAATTAAATGTTTTTACTCGATTTTTTCAAATGGAACACCCTGTATTTTTCTCTTCCATAAAATTTGTTTTTCGAATTTCTCCCTTCTTTACAAAGTAATCGTTTTTTTAAAGAATGTAAGATATCCCAAAAAAAGCGGTTCAAGTATGGGACATTCTTTGTAAAAAAGGTAGACATTTGAAAAACAAATTTCATGAAAGAGAAAAATACAGGGTGTTCCATTCGAAAAAATCGAGTCATCGCATATATGATTTGATTGAAATGGTAGATTTATATTAGACGCTCTGTATGAAAAAAACTTCGGATGTTTACCGAATTATGAAGCTGATACCTTAAGCTAACTATTGTAACAATTTCGTTTATCTAGATTGAACACAGCGGTTGCTATGAAATTTTGATGAACATCTTAAAACACGAAAAATATCCTAAAAATACGAATTATTTTGCAACGCCGTTGAAAAATGCCATGAAATACAGGGTGTGTTCCATTTAAAAAACTCCATATATTTTTCCGTAACTTTTTTTGACGCACCCTGTATAGTGAAGATTTTGAATTTGTTACCTCAAGCTCTACAAAGTTTACACAAATCACTAGTGTCGAATTAAAATATTGTTCTATAAATAAATATTGATAACCATTATTTTAGGAAAATATACAATAGTAGGTACCTAGGTACATAAAAAAGAGCCATAGAACACTAAAACGACAAGACACCGAAATCAGTTTTTGTTTATCAACTTTATAAATAGGACTTTGCATTCAAATTTCAAATGTGTCTAATTTGGCTCACTCTGTACCTACACTTGGTGAAAATTTCATGCCCCCCCCTGAAAAACTCCCTAGATCCGCTATAGTTTACTTCTGCAGTATCGAAAACGGCAATAAACACTCACCGAAACCCATCAGGACAAGCAGGAGGATCGGGACGTACCATCGCATCGTACAGCGAAGATATCAACACTCTGAAGATCATAGTACCAGTCCGGACGGTTACTTTCTGATCAGGAAACGCTACCGATCTAGTTTTCCCACCGAAACTCGAAAATTGCATTCGAATTGGGCAACATTTCCAATGGCGTCAATCGAAAATAGATGAGCGGAAGAATTTTGAATCGTGACAATGAAGAGAGATCATCATTCTGTGTTAGTGTCGTGCTTAATTGTAGCGCTTATTATACTGAGTGTCGTTAAGTTCGAGATGAGTGTGTCAACGCTTAGATTTGATGATATCACTGGCGGACACAGGGAGCCCCCTTTGGATATCGAAATTGACGAAAATCCCTTTATAGTAGTTCAAGCGATCCCTAATATTTTCAATAAAAAAATTTCATGTTGAGTATTTAACTCCTATTATAATGGTGGTAAAAAAATATCTATCCATTCGTGCCCCCCCCCCCTGGAAAAATTCATGTATTCATATAAAAACAAATGGATTGGACTCAAATAGTTCAGATTTGTTTTTATACTCACTGAATTTTTATGACAATTTTGATTTTTTCGATAGAATCGTTCACAATTTTTTTCTCGAAATTGGTAGCAAATACGACGAAACTAACGAGATCATAAAGTTTAGAATAACAACAAAGCTTCTTTTAACAATTTTTTGGAACTAACATGAATTGTGAAATGCAGATATTTGGGAAAAAATTTCAAACTTCAAGTCCCCTTTCTTGGACCTTGAAATGGTCAATAATCCCTTTATTAGTGGTCCTATAACGTTGGTGAAAAATTTCTATCTATTGATGCCCCCCCTGAAAAACTGTCTGAATCCGCCAATAGATGATATACAGGGTGCGTCATCAAGGCGTACGGCTAGAATAACGCCTAAACTGTACCGTGTGGAAAAAAACTTGTATTCGAAAAAAAAACGCTTATAATTCTTTGATAGATCTTTATTCAATAAATGTACACATACAGGCTGGCCCACATAAAACAGTCCAGCAGGATAATTCTTTGAGTATGGAGTATGTACTCCAACTGTAAGCACGACTTGTCTTTCTCCATTCGTTAATGAAAAGAATCTAAATGAATTTTGCAACCGATTTTGATTTGTGTTCTCTGTTATTGCAATGAACAGACTCTTTATGTCTACTAAGATTGTAATTTTGATTGGTAGCGTAATCACACATATGGCACTTGTGTTTCTTAATATTCAAATGGACGTATTCTATGTGATCTTCAATTCTCTTCTTGCAGCTCGCGCCATAATCACACTGGGGGCACTTGTGCTTCTTGATTTTCAAATGGATAAATTCGACATGTTCCCTAAGTCTTATGCGTCGATTCGTAGAATAATCGCACTTGCTACATTTATGTTTCTTGATTTTCAAATGGATGGATTCCACGTGATTTTTGAGATCGATTTTTCGATTGCTGGCAAAGTCGCAAAAGCTGCACTTGTGGTTCATATTTGAATGAACATATTTTATGTGTTTCTTGAGACTGTCCTCTATGTGGGTAGCAAAATCACATATGGCGCACTTGTGTTTCTTGATGCGCAAATGGACAAGTTCTACATGTTCTTCAAGTGATTTCTTTCGGTTCACAGCATAATCGCAACTGCTACACTTGTATCCCTTGATATTGAGATGAACAGATTCCACGTGTTTTTTCAGATTGAATTTAAGATTTGTGGCGTAATCGCACATGCTACACTGGTGTTCTTTTTTGTTCAGATGGATTGATTCGATGTGATTTAGGAGATGAGAATTTCGATTGGTGGCGTAGTCACATATTTGACACTTGTACTTCTTGATATTCAGATGGTACGTTGCCATATGGCTCTTGAGTACACTCAATCTAGATGATGCATAATCGCACATGGCGCATTTGTGTTTTTTTAGATTTAAATGAATAGATTCTAAATGAACTTCGAGTGTTGCCTTTCGATTTGCTGCATAACCGCACATGTTACATTTGTATTTCTTCGTGTTTGAATGCACAGATTCCATGTGTCTTTTGAGGTTACCTTTTTGATTTGAGGAAAAGTCACACAAGGTACACTGGTGTTCCCTTGTTTGAACATTATCAACATCAGTTTTTGAAGAACCCTTTCGATTTGTGGCATCATCATTTGTGGTGCATTTGTGCTTATGGTTCAATGGTGGATCTATCAGTTTTTTGTGATTTTCAAAATTTTCATTCTTAATATTTTCATTCCTCGCTATGTATTCTTCTCTTTCATGAATTCCTTCGGCATCAATAAATTGTTCGGAAATATCAATGTGTTCTAATTTCGCAACTTTCATTTCAGTCCTATTTTCATTTTCGTTTGTAACTCTGAAAAGGGCAACATTTTTAATACTTATATGCAATGATTGTACAATTTAGCAAAATTTTATAATCACAGTAGGTAGTTGATACATTCTTACTAACTCTAAATGATCATGTGTGTCCATTTTATTCATCAATAAAAAAACTTATAGAATTTGGATGAAATACGCCACATAGTTATGTTGAAAATAGTAGTAATCAAAGATTTGGACTTTTTTTGTGTTGTTGTTTTGATATAACCTCAATTGAGGGCTGAGTCATAGACAAAGACCTGTCAAATATTTTTTGAGGTTAGAGCTGGTAGTCAAAAATTGGCTATTTCAACCACCGATGAGGGCACTGCTGACTGCAAACAAACATGGAGGAATTCCAGTTACCTCTTTTGAAGCTACGTTGTTTTGAATGTTCTTTATCTTCATGGAAATATACTACAAAATAGCAATTCAAAAAGATTGACATCTGCCTAAACTATGATCAGGGTGCTAGCTTTTAGTGGAAAAACTTAATTCTGCAATTTGCCCAAAAATAAAGATACAAGATGTCTGTTTGTTTTCGAGATAGAGCGTGTACTAAGGAGCAGTTGGACGAAAATTATAGAAACAGGTTGATTGGACTTAAATAGTTCAGATTTGTTTTTATACTCACTGAATTTTTATGACAATTTTGATTTTTTCGATAGAATCGTTCACAATTTTTTTCTCGAAATCGGTAGCAAATACGACGAAACTAACGGGATCATAAAGTTTAGTATAACAACAAAGCTTCTTTTAACAATTTTTGGAACTAACAGTGGCTCACCGAAAAAAGTTCTGGAGGAAACAAGGAACAGTGTTCCAGAAAAATATCACCATGTATAGATTCGCAATCAAAAACTCTAAATTCTGATTTGCATGACTAATTTCACTTGAATTGTGAAATGCAGATATTTGGGAAAAAATTTAAAAATTTCAAACTTTAAGTCCCCTTTCTTGGACCTTGAAATGGTCAATAATCCCTTTATTAGGGGTCCTATAACGTTGGTGAAACATTTCTATCTATTGATGCCCGCCCCCCCTGAAAAACTGTCAGGATTCGCCAATGGATAATATACAGGGTGCGTCAGCAAGGGGTACTGCTCAAGGGCGTACCCAGGATTTCAGCTAGAGGGGGGCAGCTCATACCTGAGAAGAGTAGGTAACACGTTTTTATTTCCCACTTGCCAGGAAAATTAACATTTATTTTGTCTTCAAGGGGAGGGCAGCTGCCCCCCCCTGCCCCTACCTGGGTACGCCCTTGGTACTGCTAGAATAACGCCTAAACTGAAGAAAAGCGCCCAAACTATACCTTGTGCAAAAAACTTATATTCGAAAAAAAAAACGCTTATATTTCTTAGATAGATCTTTATTCAATAAATGTACACTTACAGGCTGGCCCACATAAAACAGTCCAGCAGGATAATTCTTTGAGTATGGAGTATGTACTCCAACTGTAAGCAGGACTTGTCTTTCTCCATTCGTTAATGAAAAGAATCTAAATGAATTTTGCAACCGATTTTGATTTGTGTTCTCTGTTATTACAATGAACAGACTCTATATGTCTACTAAGATTGTAATTTTGATTGGTAGCGTAATCACACATATGGCACTTGTGTTTCTTAATATTCAAATGGACGAATTCTATGTGATCTTCAAGTCTCTTCTTGCTTCTCGCGCCATAATCACACTGGCGGCACTTGTGCTTCTTAATATTCAAATGGACAGATTCTATGTGATCTTCAAGTCTCTTCTTGCAACTCGCGCCATAATCACACTGGTGGCACTTGTACTTCTTGATTTTCAAATGAACAGATTCCATGTGAGTTTTGAGGTCCGTTTTTCGACTGCTCGCAAAGTCGCACATGCTACACTCGTGTCCTTTTCTATTCGAATGAACATATTTTATGTGTTTTTTGAGACTGCGCTCTATATGGGTAGCAAAATCACATATGGCGCACTTGTGTTTCTTGATGTGCAAATGGACAAGTTCTACATGTTCCTCCATTGATTTCTTTCGGTTCACAGCATAATCGCAACTGCTACACTTGTGTACCTTGATATTGAGATGAACAGATTCCACGTGTTTCTTCAGATTGGATTTTAGATTTGCTGCGTAATCGCACATGCTACACTGGTGTTCTTTGTTGTTCAAATGGATGGATTTGATGTGATTTAGGAGATTAGGATTTCGATTGGTGGCGTAGTCACATACATGGCACTTGTACTTCTTGATATTCAGATGGTACGTTGCCATATGTCTCTTGAGTACACCCTTGTTAGATGATGCATAATCGCACATGGCGCATTTGTGTTTTTTTATATTTAAATGAATAGATTCTAAATGTACTTCGAGTGTTGCCTTTCGATTTGCTGCATAATCGCACATGTTACATTTGTATTTCTTCGTGTTTGAATGCACAGATTCCATGTGTCTATTGAGGTTACCCTTTTTATTTGAGGAAAAGTCGCACAAGGTACACTGGTGTTCCCTTGTTTGAACATTATCAACATCAGTTTTTGAAGAACCCTTTTGATTTGTGGCATCATCATCTATGGTGCATGTATGCTTATGGTTCAATGGTGGATCTATCAGTTTTTTGTGATTTTCAAAATTTTCATTCTTAATATTTTCATTCTTTGCTCTGTATTCTTCTCTTTCATGAATTCCTTCGGCATCAATAAATTGTTCGGAAATATCAACGTATTCTAATTTCGCAGCTTTCATTTCGGTCCCATTTTCATTTTCGTTTGTAACTCTGAAAAGAGCAACATTTTTAATACTTACGAGTATATGCAATTTGGCAAAATTTTATGATGACAGTAGGTAGTTGATACATTCTTACTAACTCTAAATGATCATGTGTGTCCATTTTATTCATCAATAAACAAATTTATAGAATTTGGATGAAATACGCCTCATAGTTATGTTGAAAGTAGTAGTAGATATCAAAGATTTGGACTTTTTTGTGTTGTTGTTTTGATATAACCTCAATTGAGGGCTGAGTCATAGACAAAGAACTGTCAAATATTTTTTGAGGTTAGAGCTGGTAGTCAAAAATTGGCTATTTCAACCACCGATGAGGGCGCTGCTGACTGCAAACAAACATGGAGGAATTCCAGTTACCTCTTTTGAAGCTACGTTATTTTGATATGTAAAACAGATTATTTTAAGTGATTTTCTAAGTTTTCGTGATGATTTTGTGGATAATTTCAGTGAATTGATGTTATGCCAATGAATAACGCCTAAACTGTACCGTTGTGCAAAAAAACTTGTATTCGAAAAAAAAACGCTTATATTTCATTGATAGATCTTTATTCAATAAATGTTCACATACAGGCTGGCCCACATAAAACAGTCCGGCTGGATATTTCTTTGAGTATGAGTTTTTTCGATTATGAATACGCGAAACAAATATTCATGTACTCCCACTATAAGATTATCACACTTGTCTTTCTCCATTCTTTAACGAAAAGATTTTAAATGAGTTTTGCAACCGATTTCGATTTGTGTTCTCTGTTATTGAAATGAACAGACTCTAAATGTCTACTAAGGTTGGAATTTTGATTGGTAGCGTAATCACACATATGGCACTTGTGTTTCTTAATATTCAAATGGACGTATTCTATGTGATCTTCAAGTTTCTTCTTGCAGCTCGCGCCATAATCACACTGGGGGCACTTGTGCTTCTCGATTTTGAAATGAACAGATTCCATGTGAATTTTGAGGTCTGTTTTTCGACTGCTCGCAAAGTCGCACATGCTACACTTGTGTCCTTTTCTATTCAAATGAACATATTTTATGTGTTTTTTAAGATTGTCCTCTATGTGGGTAGCAAAATCACATATGGAGCACTTGTGTTTCTTGATGTGCAAATGGACAAGTTCTACATGTTCTTCGAGTGATTTCTTTCGGTTCACAGCATAATCGCAACTGCTACACTTGTATTCCTTGATATTGAGATGAATAGATTCCACGTGTTTCTTCAGATTGAATTTTAGATTGGTAGCAAAATCGCACATGCTGCACTGGAGTTCTTTTTTGTTTAAGTGAACGGATACGACGTGTTTTTTGAGATGAGACATTTCATTGGTAGCATAATCACACTGGTGGCACTTGTGTTTCTTGATATTCAAATGGAAAGATGCCATATGTATTGCAAGTCCATATTTTTTAGCTGAAGCATAATCGCATATGGTGCATTTGTGTTTTTTTATATTCAAATGAATAGATTCTAGATGGAGCTCGAGTGAAAGCTTTCGATTTGCAGCATAATCACACTTGCTACACTTGTATTTTTTTATATTCAAATGCACAGATTCTAAATGTCTTTTAAGGGTACTCTTTTGATTTGAAGAATAATCACAGTCGGTACATTCGTATCTCTTCGTATTGGAATGAATAGATTGTATATGTCTTTTAAGATTGCCCTTTAGATGCGAAGAAAAATCACACACCGTACACTTGTGTTCCCTTGTTTGAACATTATCAACATCAGTTTTTGAAGAACCCTTTTGATTTGTTGCATCATCATATGTGGTGCATGTGTACTTATGGTTCAATGGTGTATCCAACTTTTTGTGATCTTCGAAATCACATTCAGATTTGACTTTTATATCTTCGTTCTTGGCTCTGTATTCTTCTCTTTCGTGAACTCCTTCGGCATCGATAAATTGTTCAGAAATTTCAATACATTCTGATTTAGCTATTTGTGATTCAGACCCATTTTCATTTGTCAACCTGAAAAATACGAAGCTTACATCAAACCACTGAGAAATATGCAATGATGCTGTATTTAAAAGTATTTGGCATATTTCTACTTACTCTAAATCATGAGAACGGTGATCGTTAGTGCCCATTTTTATCTTTTTCAATAAAAAATTCTATCTTGTTGATAAACTCCACTTTCATAACCTTAATTTATAATCTATTATCTATGATTCACCTTCTTCTTTGGATCTTTGGGCTCAAATACAGTGGTGCATTCCAGCTAATTTTATCTATGATTTAGACTGTGTTCTTTGGGCTTTATTATGCCACAGCCGTCATTAAAACCATAGACTACATCTGTGTTAAAACATGCCGTGAAATAATCCACAAAGCAACACCACAGAATACCTAGTTAGGTATTCTGTGGCAACACTGCAAGAGGGATAGAGTAGGGTTTAGTTCTTAATTCAATTGTTTACATGTGATTTGAATAAAAGACGGTGAATTTTTTTATTAGATCTTTATTGAATATGCCACTTGTTTTTGTTGATATCCTGATGAACCGATTATATATGAATTGTCAGTGCCATATTACCTTCACTGGTGTTCTCTGGCATTCAAATGAACGGATTCAATATGTCTTTTGAGATTGGAAGTTTGATTGGTAGCGTAATCGCATTTATCACACTTGTGTTTCTTCATATTCAAATGAACAGATTCTATATGAATTTTGAGACTGAATTTTTTATGTGTAGCGTATTCGCACATATCACACTTGAATTCTTTGCTCTTCAAATGGACATATTTGAGATGTTTCTTGAGATGAGAATTTTGATTGGTAGCATAATCACATATGGTACACTTGTGGTTCTTAATATTCAAATGAACAGATTTGACATGATCTTCGAGTGTATTCTTCTTGCTTGTGGAATAATTGCACCTGTTACATGTATGTTTTATGTTCAAATGAACAAATTCAACGTGATTTTTGAGCTTGAATTTCCAATTGCTCGCAAAGTCGCACATGCTGCACTGATGTTCTCTTTTGTTCAAATGAACATGTTTTACATGTTTATTGAGACCTCCCTTTAAATGGGTAGCATAATCACACATGGTGCACTTGTGTTTCTTGACGTTCAAATGGACGAAATCTATATGTTCTTCGAGGTATCTCTTTCGACTGGCCGCGTAATCGCACCTGCTGCATTTGAATTCCTTGATGTTTAAATGAACGGCATCTACGTGTTTTTTTAGATTGGTTTTTAGATTTGTGGCGTAATCGCACATGCTACACTGGTGTTCTTTGTTGTTCAAATGGATTGATTCGATGTGTTTTAGGAGATGAGAATTTCGATTGGTGGCGTAGTCACATACATGACACTTGTGCTTCTTGATATTTAGATGGTACGTTGCCATATGTCTCTTGAGTACACTCTTCTCAGATGAAGCATAATCGCACATGGTGCATTTGTGGTTTTTTAGATTTAAATGAATAGATTCTAAATGTACTTTGAGTGTTGCCTTTCGGTTTGCTGCATAATCGCACATGTAACATTTGTATTTCTTCGTGTTTGAATGCACAGATTCCATATGTCTATTGAGGTTACCCTTTTTATTTGAGGAAAAGTCGCACAAGGTACACTGGTGTTCCCTTGTTTGAACATCATCAGCATCAGTTTTTAAAGAACCCTTTTGATTTGTGGTATCATCATCTGTGGTGCATGTGTACTTATGGTTCAATGGTGGATGTATCAGTTTTGTGTGATTTTCAAAATTTTCATTCTTAATATTTTCATTCTTTGATCTGTATTCTTCTCTTTCATGAATTCCTTCGGCATCAATAAATTGTTCGGAAATATCAACGTGTTCTAATTTCGCAACTTTTATTTCAGTCCTATTTTCATTTTCGTTTGTAACTCTGAAAAGGGCAACATTTTTAATACTTATATGCAATTATTGTACAATTTGGCAAAATTTTATAATGACAGTAGGTAGTTGATACATTCTTACTAACTCTAAATGATCATGTGTGTCCATTTTATTCATCAATAAAAAAATTTATAGAATTTGGATGAAATACGCCATAGTTATGTTGAAAGTAGTAGTAGATAATTAGATATCAAAGATTTGGACTTTTTTGTGTTGTTGTTTCAATATAACCTCAATTGAGGGCTGAGTCATAGACAAAGACCTGTCAAATATTTCTTGAGGTTAGAGCTGGTAGTCAAAGAATGGGAATTTTTCAAAGATCTTCTACAAGAATATCTTCGGAATTTTTGATTTGTTCATGTTCACTTTTATAAAGTATCCCGGTTTGCCATGACATTCTGACACATTTCACCTGGTATAATTTGAAAATGTTAGGTTATAGTACAACGACCTGTCAAATATTTTTTTGAGGTTAGCTGGTGGTCAAACAATGGGAATCCAGCTTTGATCATGTAGTCATTAAAACCGTTTATTTGCTTGAAAAATTGTTTTATGTGGAAATTTTTTTGGTATTTCTAGTCAATCTTACTCTTAGGAATATCAGACCAGTGAAAATTATTTAAATTAAGTGCATTCTCAATAAAAAAATGCCATAAATGTGTGCCAGAGTTGGATGTGCAAGTCGTTCAAATTGAGAGGATTTTCTTGAATATTTTGGAACACTCAGTGTCTGTAACTTTGTGTATTATACACATATTAAGTGACTTACCAGGAAACAAAGGGAAATTTGGTCAGCAGTCATCAATACTTGACAATAATATCGATGATAAGAAACTAAAGTGAATATTTCTTCATAGACACTGAAATAAGCAGTATTCAGTTCATGTAAAATGTAAAACTGATGAATATTTGAATTTATATCATTTAAAAGGATGAAGAAGTTACAGGTACAGTGCTCTGATGAATATTTCTTCTCCAATACTTTCTCTTCAATCTCTTCGGGCTCCCAATACTAAAAGTTGTGATCATATGATTGAGTGGAATTTTCTTCGTCAGTGTTGCTTCAGGATATTTTTTGATATTTCAAATAATAAAAACTCACTTGTTCACTCATGAAATGCCTAAGATAATAAAATTCCTCATATTTACTCCAAGGCAGCGACCTGTCAAATATTTTTTTGAGGTTAGTTGGTGGAAAAAACACGTGGTTTGGATTGCCTAATCAGATAACCACACAACGCTGTCCTTTCTACATAGAGGTCGTAGTAATTACGTATTTATCGAAATGTTCATATACTTTGGGAAAATAATGAATTCGAGAAAATATTATGTGAATTCAATAATTCAAAAGACCTGGCGAATGTTGAAGAAACGTTTTTCGCTGCTAATATTAAAAATATTTCACGTATATAAACATGGTTGGAAGATTCAGCTATTTTCTTGTACGGAAATCAAGAATCGAGTGTTTAGATTTAACTGAAGAATAATGGACAGAATAGTCCGTTACTTTGTGATAGTTCACTCGAGAAAAGAATAAAAGTACTCGTATAACCCGACAGAAAAACTTTCAAACGAACAGAGAGGCCAATGGAATTCCCCACTTTTCAAAATTCTCGAGAAATAAGCCTACAGAAGACATTTAAATACCTTTTTGCACAACTTGAAATACTCCAGTATGAAAATGTAGTATAGACAAAGTCATGAAAAATCAAAAAGTCATAATTGCTACATAACTAAACATGTTTGTGTTTATTTTTTTAATACATGAATAAATGATTTTACATATTCTATGAGTTTTCGATTTTGAATTGAAGCATAATCGAATTTTCTTTCAGATTTTCAGAATAGTGCATTCGTCTCTTGTTTATTCACCTAACTCATTTCCATGCCAGAGTGTCTTTTATCAATTCGAGCATGACACTTCGAGCTTCACTTGAATTTCTCTATATTTAAATGAGAAGATTCTGAACGAACTTTAATTCATAACACATTCTTCACTGCTGTTCCCTGTTATTCGAATGACGAGACTCAATATGTCTTTTGAGGTTAGAATTATGATTGGTACCGTAATCACACATGTGGCACTTGAGCTTCTTGATTTTCAAATGGATAAATTCGACATGTTCCCTAAGTCTTATGTGTCGGTTCGTAGAATAATCGCACTTGCTACATTTATGTTTCTTGATCTTCAAATGAATGGACTCCACGTGATTTTTGAGATCGATTTTTCGATTGCTGGCAAAGTCGCAAAAGCTGCACCGGTGTTCTTTCTTATTCAAATGGACGTTTTTAACGTGTCTAGTGAGACTGCCCTCTAGGTGAGTGGTGTAATCGCAATGGGCGCATTCGTGTTTCTTGATGTTCAAATGAACAAACTCCGTGTGTTCTTTGATCGATCTCTGTCGGCTCGCAGAATAATCGCACTCGCTGCATTTGTATTCCTTGATGTTTAAATGGACGGTTTCTACGTGTTTTTTGAGGTTGGATTTTAGATTTGTGGTATAATCGCACATGCTGCAATGGTGGTCTTTGTTGTTCAAATGAACAGTTACGATGTGTCTCTGGAGATAGGAATTTTGAATGGTTGCGTAATCACACATGTGGCACTTGTGTTTCTTGTTTTTCGCATGTTGAGATGCGACGTGTACTTTAAGCGAGCTCTTATTGGCTGACGCATAATCGCACATAGCGCATTTGTGTTTTTTGATGTTTAAATGCACCAAGTCCGAATGAGCCTCAAACGAAACCTTTTGATTTGTAGCGTAATCACACATGCTACATTCGTATCTCTTCGTATTGGAATGAATAGATTGTATATGCCGTTTAAGATTGCTCTTTTGGTTTGAAGAATAGTTGCACATGGTACATTTGTGTTCCGTTTCATGAACGGAGTCAACGTCAGTTTTGAGAAACCCCTTTTGATTTGTGGCGTCGTCATCTGTGCTGCACATGTACTCGTTGTTCAATGGTGGATCCAACTTTTCAGGATCTTCGAAATCACCACTTTGATGTTGTTCAAAGTCGACACATTCGGATTTGACTTCTATAGTTTCATTCTTGGCTCTGTATTCTTCTCTTTCATGAACTCCTTCGGTATCGATGAATTGTTCAGAAATATCGACGTTTTCTAATTTAGCTACTTGTATTTCACACTTACTTTCATTTTCGTTTGTAACGCTGAAAAAAAAGAACGTTTATGTACTGTTATTATGCAACTGAGAAATGGTCAATTGTGCCATTCGACATACTCTACGTACTCTAAGTTATGAGAATAGTGGTCCTCGGTGTCCATTAGCTGTATTTTATTTTTCAAATATCAAAAAATGTGTACAAACTTGATAATAACACAAAAGGTCTTTGATGATAACATTGATATATTCTAAGTCAATGGATGATAACCCATAGATAACCTCTTTGCAAAGACCATAGATAAGGGACTAATTTTTTCATAGACTAATAAGATAAGATTATTTTATTAGTCTATGAATTTTTTCCTCTACACCACAGAACATGTAATATCATAGAACTTATAGCAAGGACTGTAAACTTCAAGTTGGAGAAACAGGGGGATTTTCTTGTTTCCATAGATATGATGTTCTGCGGTTGGAAGTACAGAACACAGATATAAATTGGAAGCGTTGATGATTTAAAGATGAATATTTCGGAAAATTTAAATGGCGACAATCACTCTTGCTTAGCCCGGAATTAGAGGTGATTACAAGAATGAACACACATTATAAATACCATAGAGAATCGAACTTTGGTTGAAAGCACGAAACACAAATATAAGTTGGAAACGTTTGTAACGAAGATGTATAATTTGAACATAGATGCATAAAACCCTGGTGTAACGACTCCTAACTAGTAATCGTGACCTAAGCACCTTCTAGATTGTAGATCGCGTCCTTCTTCCTGAATAATCCGCAATATTTCACGGTCGTGGCAATGGAAAAAAGCGCGACCCCTTTCGGAAGAAATGAAAAGTAGGACCCCATCTCAGATTTTCAATCGACAAGAAAAGAAATCTGATCAATTCCATTACCAGGTATTGTATGCATCTATATTTGAACAAATCGAACCCTGCATATGATTCATGGTACTAGAGGGAAATAAATATCCTACAGATTTCTGTAAATAAATAGCTAGCAAAATGGACCCAACTGCCCCGACCGATTGTAGTTCCTTCAGTAGCTACTATGTGCCGCCACTTCACGGCCGAGAAATTTTGGCTTCAATTCGTTTAGAGGCGATGCACCTCTTGTTATATTTAAAGTCAATGATTTTACGATGAATATTTAGGAAAATTTAAATGGCGACACGAATTGAATCTCTCTTGCTTGGAATTAGAGGTAATTACAAAAATAAAACACACTTCATGTATACAGTTGTTTATTGTCAAAAATAATATAATACAAGGATTACAGAACTATGATAATCGTGAAAGCCAAAGTTTGAAATTGTTGAGTATTTTGTCAAATGAATATAAGATATGAACTGATTCCACGTGCATTATGAGATCACATGTAAGATTTAATGCATAATCTGGTAAATTAAACTACTTCGGCTCCTTCATTTTGAGAATATACAGCTGCTGTTTTGGATATTGCATAATAATAGTTGTACACCTGGAATTTTTACATCAAAAATGTACAGAAGCTATGTGCATTTTGAGTGCATGTCCTTGATCAGCAGCATAATCACACATGCTACACCTGTGTGCCTTGTTATTGGAATGAACAGATTCAACATGTGTTGCAAGACTTATTTTCTTATTAGAAGCGTAGTCGCACATGCTACACTGATGTTTGAGTTTAATGATTTTCCCATGTGTTTCCACATGTTTTTTAAGACTTGCTTTGTAATAGGTAGCGTAATCGCATTTATTACACCTGTGTTTTTTGAGGTTCAAATGAACGGATTCCACATGCTTTTTGAGAACTGTCTTGTTATAGGTAGCGTAATCGCATTTATTACACCTGTGTTTCCTGATTTTCAAATGAACGGATTCCACATGACTTTTGAGACCTCTCCTGTGATAGGTAGTGTAATTGCATTTATTACACCTGTGTTTCCTGATTTTCAAATGAACAGATTCCACATGAGTTTTGAGAACTGCCTTTTGATAGGTAGCATAATCGCATTTATTACACCTGTGTTTCCTGATTTTCAAATGAACAGATTCCACATGAGCTTTAAGACATTCTTTTGTTTTTGTAGCATAATTGCACATGCTACACTCGAGTTTTTTGATATTCAAATGAACAGATGCAATATGCAACTTAAGACACTTCTTCGAATTAGCAGCATAATCACACACGCTACATTTGTGTTTCTTGAGGTTCAAATGAATTGATTCAATATGTTTCTTGAGAGCAGAATTTTTATAGGTAGAGAAATCGCATATATTACACCTGTGTTTCTTTATTTTCAAATGAACGGATTCCACATGAGCTTTAAGATTTCCTTTTGTATTTGTAGCATAATCGCACATGCTACACTCGAATTTTTTTATATTCAAATGAAGTTTCTTTGAATTAGAAGCATAATTACAGATGCTGCTTTTGTGTTTCTTGAGGTTCAATTGGGCAGATTTGACATGCTTTCTAAGATGATCTTTGTGATTCGTGCCATTACCACATGTTTGCTTATCAATATTCAAACGAACAAGTACAACTCGGCATTCGGGAAATGATGAGGCCATGCTAGACTGTTCTATTGCATTTTGTCTTTTCTTTATTTCATATTTTTCCAAGTATTCTTCTCTGTCATAAATTCGTTCTTTGTCTACAAATTGTTCGGTGATGTCAATATGAGGTTTTTCATCATCTTCATGCTGAACACTGAAAGAGATCGAAATGTTTCGATAAGAAACATAATAATTTACAGTAATCAAGAATAGGTAGTAACAAAAGGAAGCAAAAAACCGAGTGCAGAATTTCGGTTTAAGATTTTTGCAGTCAGGTTTTTCTTATTCTTTTATAATTTGTTTAGTTCAATATTTTGCACAAATTAATGAACGAGTTGAACAGAGGTGGCGAGGAAAAAATTATATAGCAAATGAAGGCAAGAAAACAGGCGTCTCATATAATGACGAATGACCGAACTAAATTCAGAGTCAATTCTCTAAAACTTCCATTCCGTCAAATTTCTGCATAACTACAAAATAATTCACATGTGTTTTGGGATTTCAATTCTGTAGCCTTCATAGGCTATGTAGCCCTAAAACTACCTGGTGGGTTCATTAGAGGGGATTGTTGCTATCGATTACATTGAACCTTTCACAACTCCTAAACCTATATTTTCAATAAACTTTAGAAATTATTTATTTATACTTACAAAATCAACAGGCCTAAGCCCAATTACAGACAGACAGTAAGTACATTGCACGAAAAAAAAACAAAAAATGTATAAACACAAGTTACAGAAAGAAAACTGGATATTGTGAACTATCCTTGGGATTGAAGGTATGTTTACATTTTTTGGAGACATACAAAATTGAGTGAATCATTTTCCATTATACTGAACTGTCGGCACAGCTTTCACCGGTAAGTCAGTATTTCAACACTGATTGGGGAGAAATTCAGAATGACCATAGCCTACGTCACTCCTACCATTCGAACGAATCTAATGAAATCTCATATGTTGAAATTCATCAAGCTTTTCAGGCTGTAGAGCGTGAAAAATAAATAAATAATTCTCTTTATTTCAAATCATCATGTTACATGATACAATCATTACATGACATTGCAAACAATCAGAAGTGAAATTGTGTCCAACTTTACATCTATCTAGGATGGTTAGGCAAACAAAATTCCTCGACGCTATATGGTTCCATTTCAAGAAGCATTTTGAAGATCTTTCTTTTGTATATATTAATATTAGTTTCTGTTCGGATTTCTATAGGACAATGGTTGAAATATCTTATTGATTGGTATTGTGGCCCTTTTTCTGTTGTTGTAAGCTTGTGTGCTGGGTACAAAATCTGTGATGTTCTTGTATTGTAATGCTGACTTCTGTTTTCGGTATAATAATGTCTGTTCTTAAAAAGAAAAAGTAGGTTCACCTGTATGTGAATAGCAGTTGTTGTTAAAAGGCCGTTCTGTTTAAATTTACTTCTACAAGAGTCTTTTGACTTCATGTCAAGGATGATTCTTAGTGCTCTTTTTTGGATCTTGGAAGACATTATTTACATTAGAGCTTGCACCATAAAATAGAATGCCATATTTTAATTTTGATTCGAAAGAGTTCTGATTATTTTCAAAGATTTTATGTCCAAATACTGTTTTATTACCCTCAGAAGGTGACAGGTTATTGAGAGTTTTTTTGATAAATTTTGAATGTGTTCTGTCCAGCTCAAAATTTCATTTATCCATAATCCAAGAAATTTTGTTGTTTTACCGAATTGAATCTTAGAGTTTGCCAATTTGAGATATTCTGGGGTGTCATAGCCTGCATGATTAGTTTTAAAAAGAATTATGCTTGTGTTGTCTACATTCATACACAATTTGTTTTTGGTAAACCAATTTTCTGTCTTATTCAGAACTGCTTCTGCCATGATCGTCATTTCAGGAAAGGTATTTGCTTTCAATAATATACAGTTATATGTACCTATATACACTCAAAAAACATTATGCTCTTTCTGGCGCAGACGGTTAATAAAAGAATAATATTAATACTCACCCTTCAGTAGGTTCATCTGACTCTTCTCTTTTAAGCTCAGTACAGTGATCGTCAATTTCCATTTTTCTGTCCACTTAATATTTAAACAATTTCACTAAGAACGAGGGAAAAACGAACTGAAGTTTAAAAACAGAACCTAAATGTTCCGATCACAGAACATCTGAAATCATCAAACCATAGAAAATTGTTGCTTCTACCGTAGACAAAATATACCGTAGATTATAATCAAATTTGGGTTGGAAGCGTTTGTAATGGAAATTTGTACGAATCACACCCTGCCTATGATTCATGGTCCTAGAGGGAAATGAATATCCTACAGATTTCTGTAAATGAATAGCTAGCAAAATGGACCCAACTGTCCCGACCGATTGTAGTTCCTTCAGTAGCTACTATGTGCCGCCACTTCACGGCCGAGAAATTTTGGCTTCAATTCGTTTACAGGCGATGCACCTCTTGTTATATTTAACAAGAATGATGAATATTTAGGAAAATTTAAATGGCGACACGAATTGAATCTCTCTTGCTTGGAATTAAGAGGTAATTACAAAAATAAAACACACTCCATGTATACAGTTGTTTATTGTAAAAAATAATATAATACAAGAATTACAGAACTATGATAATCGTGAAAGCCAAAGTTTGAAATTGTTGAGTATTTTGTCAAATGAATATAAGATATGAACTGATTCCACGTGCATTATGAGATTTATGGCATAATCTGGTAAATTAAACTACTTCTGCCGCTTCATTTTGAGAATATACAGCTGCTGTTTTGGATATTTTTACATCAGAAATGTACAGAAGCTATGTGCATTTTGAGTGCATTTCCTTGATCAGCAGCATAATCACACATGCTACACCTGTGTGCCTTGTTATTGGAATGAACTGATTCAACATGGTCATCAAGATTCTTTTTTGAATCGAAATCATAATCACACAAGCCACATTTGTGTTTCTTGAGGTTCAAATGAATTGATTCAATATGTTTCTTGAGAGTGGAATTTTCATAGGTCGCGTAATCGCATTCCTTACACCTGTGTTTCCTGATTTTCAAATGAACGGATTCCACATGAGCTTTAAGATTTCCTTTTCTATTTGTAGCATAATCGCACATGCTACACTCGAGTTTTTTGATATTCAAATGAACTGATGCAATATGCAACTCAAGACATGTCTTCGAATTACCAGCATAATCACACACACTGCATTTGTGTTTCTTGAGATTCAAATGAATTGATTCAATATGATTCTTGAGATTGGAATTTGCATAGGTAGCGTAATTGCATTCCTTACACCTGTGTTTCCTGTGTTTCCTGATTTTCAAATGAACGGATTCCACATGAGCTTTAAGATTTCCTTTTCTATTTGTAGCATAATCGCACATGCTACACTCGAGTTTTTTGATATTCAAATGAACTGATGCAGTATGCACCTCAAGACTCATCTTCGAACTACCAGCATAATCACACATGCTACATTTGTGTTTCTTGAGGTTCAAATGAATTGATTCAATATGTTTCTTGAGATAGGAACTGTCACAGGTAGCGAAATCGCATTTATTACACCTGTGTTTCTTGATTTTCAAATGAACGGATTCCACATGAGCTTTAAGATGTCCTTTTGTTTTTGTAGCATAATCGCACATGCTACACTCGAATTTTTTACTATTCAAATGAACTGATGCAATATGCAACTCAAGACTCATCTTCGAATTACCAGCATAATCACACACGCTACATTTGTATTTCTTGAGGTTCAAATGAATTGATTCAATATGTTTCTTAAGATTGCAATTTTTATAGGAAGCGTAATTGCATTTGTTACACCTGTGTTTCCTGATTTTCAAATGAACGGATTCCACATGAGCTTTGAGAACTACCTTGTGATAGGTAGCAAAATCGCATTTCTTACACCTGTGTTTCCTGATTTTCAAATGAACGGATTCCACATGACTTTTAAGATTTGCTTTGTAATAGGTAGCATAATCGCACATGCTACACTCGAATTTTTTGATATTCAAATGAACTGATGCAATATGCAACTCAAGACTTATCTTCCAATTACCAGCGTAATCACACATATCGCACTTGTATTTCTTAAGTTTCTTTAAATTAGAAGCATAATTACAGATGCTGCCATTGTGTTTCTTGAGGTTCAATTGGGCAGATTTGACATGCTTTCTAAGATGATCTTTGTGATTCGTGCCATTACCACATGTTGGCTTATCAAAATTCAAACGAACAAGTACAACTCGGCATTCGGGAAATGATGAGGCCATGCTAGACTGTTTTATTGGATTTTGTTCTTTCTTTAAGTCATATTTTTCCAAGTATTCTTCTCTGTCATAAATTCGTTCTTTGTCTACAAATTGTTCGGTGATGTCAATATGAGGTTTTTCATCATCTTCATGCTGAGCACTGAAAGAGATCGAAATGTTTGGATAAGAAACATAATAATTTACTGTAATCAAGAATAGGTAGTAACAAAAGGAAGCAAAAAACCGAGTGCAGAATTTCGGTTTAAGATTTTTGCAGTCAGGTTTTTCTTATTCTTTTATAATTTGTTTAGTTCAATATTTTACACAAATTAATGAACGAGTTGAACAGAGGTGGTGAGGAAAAATTATATAGCAAATGAAGGCAAGAAAACAGGCGTTTCATATAATGACGAATGACCGAACTAAATTCAGAGTCAATTTTCTAAAACTTCCATCCCGTCAAATTTCTGCATAACTACAAACTAATTCACATATGTTTTCAGTTTTTGGAGTTTCAATTCAGTAGCCTTCACAGGCTATGTATAAAGAGAAAAGTCAGTTTTTCGACACTGAATGAAGAGAAATGCAGAATAAACATAGCCGACGTCACTCCTACCATTCAAAGGAATCTAAAGACACCTCATATGTTGAAATTCATCAAGCCTTTCAGACTGTAGAGCGTGAAAAAGAAACAGTTATATATACACTCAAAAAACATGATCCTCTTTCTGGCGCAGTCGGTCAATAAAAGAATATCAATACTCACCCTTCAGTAGGTTCAACTGACTCTTCTCTTTTAAGCTCAGTACAGAGATCGTCAATTTCCATTTTTCTGTCCCCTTAATATTTAAACAATTTCACTAAGAACGAGGGAAAAACGAACTGAAGTTTAAAAGCAGAACCCAAATGTTTTTATCACAGAACATCTGATATCATCAAACCATAGAATATCTTTGCTTCCACCGTAGACAGAATATACCGTAGATAATCAAATTTGGGTTGGAACATAGAATATAAAATACCTTCTGGGGGTTGAAAGTACAGAACACAGATATAAGTTGGAAGCGTTTGTAATGGAAATTTGTACGAATCACACCCTGCCTATGATTCATGGTACTAGAGGGAATAAAATTTCCTTCAGATTTCTGTAAATGAATTACTAGCAAAATGGACCAGACGGTCCCGGCAGATTATAGTTCCTTTAGTAGCTACTATGTGCCGCCACTTTACGGCCAAAAGTTTCGGCTTCAAATCGTTCAAAGGCGTTGTTCCTCTAGGTATATTTAAACTCAATCATTTAACGTTGAATATTTTGAAAAATATAAATGGCGACATGAATTGAATCACTCTTGCTTAGCCTGGAATAAGTAGTAACAAAAATAAACTTTATATATACAGTTGTTTATTGTAAAAAATAATATAATACAAGGATAACAGAACTAAGATAATCGTAAAAGCCAAACTTTGAAATCGTGGAATGAAAATATGATATGAACTGATTGCACATGTAAGATTTGTGGCATAATCTGATACATTAAACTACTTCTGCCCTTTCATTGTGAGAATATACAGATGCTATTTTGGATATTGATTTTTGACTATTCATTCATTGCATAATAATAGTTGTACACCTGTAATTCTTATATCAAAAATGTACAGAAGATATGTGCATTTCCTCGATCAGCAGCATAATCACGAATGCTTCACTAATGTGCCTTATTATTGGAATGAACTGATTCAACATGATCATCAAGATTCTTTTTCGAATCAAAAGCATAATCACACAAGCCACATTTGTGTTTCTTGGGGTTTGAATGAACATTTTCAACATGTCTTGCAAGACTTATTTTTAAATTAGTAGCATAATCACACATGCTACACTTGTGCTTTCTGATATTGAAATGTACTGTTTTAATATGTACCTTAAGGGTGTTCTCTTCACGAGCAGCATAATCACACATGCTACACTGATGGTCTCTTTTACTCAAATGAACACATTTCATATGTCTTTTTAGACAGCTCTCTATATGGGTAGCAAAATCACATATGGCGCACTTATGTTTCTTGATGTTCAAATGAACAAGTTCGATATGTTCTTCAAGTTTTTTCTTTGTGTTCACAGCACGATCACACATGCTACACTGATGGGCCTTGATATTCACATTCGAATGAAATGATTTAACATGTTTCGCAAGATTATCCTTTACAGTAGCAGCATAATCACACAAGTCACATTTATATTTCCTGATGTTCAAATGGATAGCTTCAACATGCCTTGCAAGCATTTGTTTTTTAATAGAAGTATAATCACAAATGCTACACTGATGGGCCTTGACAGTCGAATGAACTGTTACAACATGTTGCTGAAGGGTCCTCTTTACCTCAGCAGCATAATCACACAAGTCACATTTGTATTTCTTGATGTTCAAATGAATAGACTCAACATGTTTTGTGAGTTCCTCTTTTACATAAGAAGCATAATCACACAAGCCACATTTGTGTTTCTTGGTGTTTGAATGTTCAGCTACAACATGTCTTGCAAGTTCAACTTTTTCAGTCGAAGTATAATCACACATATTACATTTATGACGTGGCTTGATTTGCGAATGAGTTGATTTAACATGCTTAATAACATAACCTTTTACATTAGCAGTAAAATCACATAAGTCACATTTATATTTCTTGCGGTTCAAATGTCTAGCTTCAACATGTGTTTTAAGTTTTGCTTCGTCAGTCGAAGTGTAATTACAGAAGTTACACTGATAGACCTTCATTTTGAAATGAACTGATTTAACATGGTCCTTGAGACACTTTTCTGACTTAGCAGAATAATCACACATGCTACATTTGAGTTCCTTGAAGTTCAAATGACTACCTATAACATGTCTCACAAGATCTCTTTTACTATTTAAAGAATACACACAAAAGTCACATTTATTTTTCTTGAGTTTCAAATGAATAGATTCCACATGTTTTGCAAGTTTCACTTTTTCAGTAGAAGTATAATCGCACATGTTACATTTATGATGTGGCTTGATATGCGAATGAGTTGATTTAACATGTTTAGTAAGATAATTATTCGAATTAGCAGTATAATCACAGAAGCCACATAGGTGTTTCTTGAGTTTCAAATGAATAGCTTCAACATGGCTTGCAAGTTTTACTTTATGAATCGAAGTATAATCACACAAGTTACACTGATAGACCTTCATTTTGAAATGAACTGATTTAACATGGTCCTTGAGAAACTTTTTTGACTCAGCAGAATAATTACACATGCCACATTTGAGTTCCTCGAAGTTCAAATGATAACCTTCAATATGACTCACAAGATGTCCTTTAATATTTGAAGTATACGCACACAAGTGACATTTATGTTTTTTGAGGTTTGAATGAAAATATTCAACATGGCTCTCAAGTTTAACTTTTTCATTCGAAGTATAGTCACACATTTTACATTTATAATGTGGCTTGATATGCGAATGAGTTGATTTAACATGCTTACTAACAGAGGCTTTTAAATTAGCAGAATAATCACAAAAGCCACATTGGTGTTTCTTGAGTTTCAAATGAATAGCTTCAACATGTCTTGCAAGTTTTCCTTTTCCTGTCGAAGCATGATTACACAAGTAACACTGAAAGAGCTTCACTTTGAAATGAACTGATTTAACATGATTTGTGAGACACTTTTCTGACTTAGCAGCATAATCACACATGCTACATTTGAGTTTCTCGAAATTCAAATGATTACTTATAACATGACTCACAAGACATCTTTTAATATTTGAAGTATACTCACACAAGTCGCATTTATGTTTCTTGAGGTTCAAATGATTAGATTCAATATGTCTGGTGAGATTTACTTCTTCATCAGAATCATTATCACACATTCTAGACTTGTGTTCTCTGTTATTCGAATGAGCAGATTCGACATGCCCTCTAAGATCATCGTCATGATATGCAACATAACCACAAAAGCCACATATTTGCTTCTCAAAATTCGAACGAACAACTACAACTCGACATTCAAGAAATGATGGGGCCATGTCCTCTCTGATATTCAAATGAACAGTTTCTACATGTTTTTTTAGATGCTCTCTACATTCGAAAGCTTCATAACACAAGGCACATTTGTATTCTCTGTTATTCGAATGAGCAGATTTGACATGTTCTCTGAGATCATCTTCATGATATGTTTCATAACCACAGAAGCCACATTTTTGCTTCTCAAAATTCGAACGAACAAGTACAACTCGGCATTCAGGAAATGATGGAACCCCACTATACTGTTTTATTGCATTTTGTTTTTTCTTTATTTCATATTTTTCCATGTATTCTTCTCTGTCATAAATTCTTTCTCTGTCTACAAATTGTTCGGTGATGTCAATGTTTTCAAGTTTTTCAATATGAGGTTCAAGGTTTTCATCATCTTCATGCTGTGCACTGAAAGAGATCGAAATGCTTCGATAAGAAACGTGCTCATTCAAATTGTTATTATGAATATGGAGAAACAAAAGGAAACAGAAAAAATTTAATTAAAAAAAAATAGACCTACATTTTTTTTTATTTCAGTTGAATGTTTTTGCAGTGGGGTTTTTCTTATTCTTTTTTGATTTGTTTAGGTCAATCTTTTACATAAAATCATAAAAAATTGATCAGTGGTGGTTCAAACGAATCTAAAGACACCTTATATGTTGAAATTTGTGGAGACACTCAGACAGGTCGATTTTTGATGACAGGGGGACATGATCCGGGATACAAAGCTTGTTTCTATTAGCAACGCCCATCAGGAATTTAATCAGGGAAGAAAGTGGGTAGTTTTGTAGCACAAATGTATGCATGGATTCAAATTTGTATGAACCTGCAGTTTGTGTTCTTATAAGTGAATATTCACAAAGTTACAGGGTGTTTTTTATGGAATAATGGTACTGATAAAACTAAATGAAACAGAGATGTTCTAATTGATCGTATTATTTCTATTGAAAGAAAAACATTTTTAACAAACAGTATTGGTAAAAATGCTCAGTGCTCGTTATAAGATTACATGCAACAATACAATCGTTCTTCAAAATTATTTCGTAGTCGTACTTGCTGTAGCATTTCAGTAATTATATTACGACATTCTGCCACAATTCGTGCTCTAAGGTCGTCCAAATCTGCAACTCTGGTTTTCCGTTAGTTAAAAATATTTTTCTTTCAATAGAATTTATACGATCAATTCGAACATCTCTGTTTCATTTAGTTTTATCGGTACCATAATTCCATAAAAAATACCATGTAACTTTGTGAATATTCAAATAAGCTGCAGGTTCATAGAAATTTTGATCCACGCATATATTTGTGTTACATAACTACCCACTTTCCCTGATGGGGTTGCAACCCTCTTCAGGGGGTTGCTAATAGAAACAAGCTTTGTATCCCAGATCATGTCCTCCTGTCTGAGTGTTTCCACATATTCTGATTCGTTGTTGATTTATTGAGGGTGGACACTTTTAAATAAGACACCCTGTATACACTCAAAAAACATTACCCTCTTTCTAGCGCAGACGGTTAATAAAATAATAATAATAAAGAATACTTTCAATATCAATACTCACCCTGCAATAGGTTCAACTGACTCTTCTCTTTTAAACTCAGTACAGTGTTCGTCAATTTCCATTTTTCTGTCCACTTAATATTTAAACAATTTCACTAAGAACGAGGGAAAAACCAAAGATATTCTTTGGAATATCTTTGGGAAAAACCATTGATGTAGAATATATTCTAAGTCAATGGGAAAAACGAACTGAAGTTTAAAAACAGAACCTAAATGTTTCAATCACAGAACATCTCATTTCTTCAAACCACAGAAAATTGTTGCTTCTGCCTTCGATGACTGAACACATGGTGTTTGCACTGATTAGATTTTGTTTCGACCAAATTGAGAATATCGGCAAAATTTCGTTTTTTCCACTTCAGGTGGCGCTATTCAAAATTTATGACATTGTTATTAGATATTTCAAATATTTGAATTTATTCTGGTGAACGTGCTGATAATTTTGTCAAGCAATAATTTGGGAATATATTCTTGACATTTTAATTCATATTAGTATGGAGGAAAAGTATAAGACTTTCACAATATAAAAATGTCATTCTGTGGTCATGTCATAATTCTTTGGCAGATCAGCTGTTGATTAATCAATCAAATCGATCAAGGGACATTGCGGCGCCGCCACGAAACATTGCCGATATTCTCGATTTGGTCGAACGTCATTCCATTCAAAATTCGACGAGTGCTTACACCAGTATTCTAGGCATCTTACTTCTGCCCTAGGCATCTTAGTTGGAAACGTTTGTAACGAAGATGTATAATTTGAACATAGATGCATGAAAACCCTGGTGTAACGACTCCTAACTAAAAAGGCACTCTAGATTGTGTTATAATAATTTTATTATAAAAAAGAATCCTATATTACCATTAGATTCTATGGTTACGAATGTTACGATATTGTTAGGTTAGGGAACGTTCTAGAAGTTAATTGAGTTCTATGAGTCGAGTAGCGAATAACTGTGTTGAGTCGTTGAGAATAAACTTATTTAAAATTGCTGAACTTTTATTGTGTATGAGTGCGAAACACCAATAATAAGAAATATAACAATTCAGAAGTGGGATATTCCAAAAAAATATCTACGTGAGATTGCAGATTACAGGGAATACAACAAGAAAATTCCAGAACATGGCCTCTCAAAATGGAGAACACCTCGTGGTAAGAGAAGAAGATTTTGAAAATTTCCAAAGAAACCTGGGTGAAGAACGAACAGCAAACGGAGATCCGAATGCAAATGGACCTCAGCCATCCAAACCAGATCTGATGAGCACCATTATGACCTTAATTCATCAAAATTCGATGTTAATGAACACGATGATACAACAACAGAATTCGAATTCCAGTAGAAATGCCTCCCAAAATTACCACGTGATGCCCGACCTAAGTAAAACCATCGAGAATTTCAATGGTGAAGACGGACCTCATCAAGCTCAAGTATGGATAACCAACTTGGAAACAACCGCAACACTTCATCAATGGCCTGCAGAATTTATATTCGAAACAGCGAGAAGTCACCTTGTTGGAGCAGCCAAATATTGGTACGAAGGTAGGATCGAATCGATTAGAAATTGGTTTGAATTCAACAGAAGCTTTAGAAAAACATTTTTATTCAATAAGTCCAAAACAGAGAAATGGAACGAAATGCAAAAACGAGTACAGGTACGTGGAGAAAGTATCAATGTTTATTTTCATGAGAAAGTATCCTTGTGTAAGCAATTAGATTTGGATTTTAACGAAATTAAAGAGCAAATCATTATAGGATTATTGTCAAAAGAGTTGAGTCAATTTTTAATTAGCCAGAGTCATATAGATGAAGATGAACTATTGGGAGATATTATCAATTACAATCGTATAGTCAATGCCAGGATAGAAAAAGCCAGAGAAAATAGAACCAAATTTGAATTTAAAGATAAGAATTACCGTAATGATGTAGATACAAAAACCAAGACTGAAACTGATAGTAGTAAATCTAGAGTGACAACTAATCAAGTTAAATGCTATAATTGTGCGGAAATGGGACATTTTTCATACAATTGCTCAAAACCTAAAAGAGAAATTAAATGTTTAAGATGCAATGAAGTAGGACATACACCTAAACATTGTACAAAACCAAGGAAATTTGAGAAACCAGAAATTAAAATGTTAGGTTCTGTCAGCCCTTGCAACAAATACATTAAGAAAGTCAGAATAGGAAATGAAGAATATATATCGATGATTGATTGTGGTAGTTCAGATTGCACTATTAAAGCCACTGCGGCCATAAAAGGAAAATTTAGAATAGTAATTCAAGATTGTGAATTAAAAGGATTCGGTAATGAAAGTCAAAGTATAGTAAAGTCATGTGGAATAATAGTAGAGTCAGTAGAAATAGATGGAGTTCAAGCAGATAATGTACGGTTCAGAGTCGTACCAGATGATGTACAACCTGTAGATGTAATAATAGGCAGAAACTTTACAGAATTGAATTATATCATTTATTATAAGATTGAGGACAAATTTAACTTTGCATATAAAGATCACCTACAGGACATATTTATCAATCAGGAACAAAACCAAACTAAAGAAATTAAAGTTGCAGAGAATACTCGATTGCCAAAAAGGAGTATTAATTTCATCAATACACACATTGAGGACGAAAACTATATTCTACCCATCATAAACAAAAGTGAAAATGAAGAGAATGTGAGTATCGAGAAAGAATTTGAGAAAATCTTGAATATTGAGATTTTGGAAGCTGTTGAGACTAGGAACAAGGAAGAAGTGACAATGGACGAACTTGTGGTAGGATCAGAAGTGACACATGAACAGAAGGATGAACTATGGAAGATTTTAAATCAATATAGAGATGTAATAGCGAAGAACATTCATGAAATTGGAAAGACAGACTTGATTGAGATGGATATCGAAGAAAAACTGGATAGTAAACCTGTTGTTTGCAAACCATATAGAACAACCCAAGAGGAAAGAGAGAAAATAAAAGAAATTGTCAGCGAATGGAAGGAAGCTGGTATTGTAACTGAGACTAATTCACCGTATGCTTCGCCAGTGCTATTAGTCAAGAAAAAGACGGGTGAGCACAGATTAGTGGTGGATTATAGAAAGCTAAACTGTCAAACAGAAAGAATTAATTTCCCTATTCCCAATTTTGACGATATTTCTGAGATTTTAGTAGGAGCCAAGTTATTTATAACACTGGATCTTGCTCATGGGTACTTGCAGATTCCTTTGGCAGAGAAGGCACAGCCGAAGACAGCGTTCATCACTCCAGATGAGACCGGCCAGTTTACTAGAGCCATGTTTGGTTTGATGAATTCCCCATTTTATTTTTCTAAACTCATGCAATCAATATTTGGTCCTTATCAAAACAAAATAGTGATATTTTATCTAGATGACATTTTAATTCCAGCAAGTGATTGGACACAACTAATGGAAAGATTGGAACTGGTACTGAAACTTTTGAAAGAGGCAAAATTGACTTTAAAATTATCGAAATGTGAATTCGGAAAAGATTACCCTAGACCTTGTAACACTCATGAAATGAAAAGATTTTTAGGACTAGTCGGATTTTTCAGGAGATTCATACCAAAATTTGCCTTAATAGTGGAACCATTGAGTAGACTGTTGAAAAAGGATCACAGATTTCATTGGGACGAAGAACAGGAGGAAAGTTTCATGAAGGTAAAATCAAGTCTAATGAAGGAACCTGTATTACAGATATTCAACCCAAAAGCTAAGAGAACTGAATTGCACACTGACGCTTGTAAGGATGGATTAGCTTCAATTCTACTCCAATCTGATGCGGAAGGAAAGATGAAAATGGTATACGCAGTCAGTCGGAAGACCACAGATGCAGAAAAATCATATCATTCGTCTAAATTAGAACTGTTAGCAATCATATGGTCAATTGAAAGACTTAGATTTTTACTATTGCCAATTAAATTTACAGTTGTTACAGATTGTCAAGCACTATGTTATTTGAATAAGAATAAGACCAAAAATAGTCAGATAATCAGATGGTGTAATACACTTAGTGAGTATGATTATGAAATCAGATACAAACCAGGAGAAGCAATGCAACATGTGGATGCACTATCCAGAGCACCAACAGAAGAACCAGACGGAGATGTAGAAGACCTAATAAATGATAAATTTTCAGTATATTCAATTGTATCCAGAGAAGAAGAAATACTATTGACCCAGAGATCAGATGAAAACTTAAGAAGAAAAATAAGAATTTTAAAAATGAAGCCAGATGAGAGAACCAAAGCAGAGAATGGTGAAGTTGAAAGCTACATTCTGAAGAAAAATATATTGTACAAGATGGTAAAGAAAAATGGTGAAGAAAATCATTTGTATGTTGTACCAGCGACAATGAGGAAATCGATAATAATAAAATATCATGATTTAAATGGACACGGAGGTTTAGATAGAACCTTAGAAAAGATCAAGAAATATTACTATTTCCCTGGAATGAGAAAGTACGTATTAAATCATTTGAGAATGTGTTTAGAATGTATTTTAGCTAAACATAAAGTTGGAAAACAAGAAGGATATCTGAATCCTATACTACCAGGAAAGAGACCATTTGAAGTAGTACACTGTGACTATTTAGGACCTTTTATAACCAGCAGTAGAGGAAACAAATACATCCTAGTGATAATTGATAATTTGACGAAATATGTGCAATTGGAGATTACTAAAAATGTTACAACAACGATCACGATAACAAAACTCAGGAAGTTTATTGATATGTTTGGTGCACCAATTAGACTTATAACAGACAGAGGAACATGCTTCACATCCAAGAAATTTGAAGAATTTTGTGACAATCACGGTATAAGACACACCTTGAATTCCAGCAGACACCCACAAGCAAATGGTATGGTTGAACGAGTTAATAATACTTTGATACCTATGTTACAGATGAATGTTGAAGAAAATGAAGGCAGAGATTGGGACCAAGTGGTTAAAAAGATTGAGAAACAGATAAATACTTCGATGAATAAGACTACAAACAGAACACCATTTGAAGCCTTATATGGATACTTACCTAGATTCAATGATGGACTTATGAGAAGTTTGACGGAAGAGAATGAACATTATAGATCACCACAGGAAATCCAGGAAGAAATTCGAGAGAAGATCAGAAAAGAACAGAGCAAGACCAAAGAAAGATATGATAAACATAGACATGCAGGTACAAAATACCAAGTTGGAGATATCGTTTATATGAAAGCCAATAAGGTATCAACAGGAGAATCCACAAAACTCCAACCACGATATAAGGGACCATTTGTTATTGTAAAAATATTACCGTCAGATACTTACCAAATTACTCATCTTAGTGACGATAACCATAAGCATGTTATCACAGCCCATGTAAGTCAGTTAAAAATATGGAAAGCAAGTAAAAGGGATGAAGAAGATGAAGAATCCATAGAAGAAGTTGAAGAATTAATAGAAGAAAAGAAGAAAGAAAATCCAGAAGAGACAGAGATAAATCCAGAAGAGACAGAGATAAATCCAGAAGAGACAGAACAAAATCCAAAAGAGACACCCGAAGTAGACCCAGAAGAAGATGAACAGAAATACGACAAAGGAGAGAACCAAGAAAAACAAGGAAAACCTTGTGATGCCACACCTAGAAACCGAGAAGAAAGAAGAAGAAGACCCCCAAAATATTTACAAGATTATTCAGTTTATTAAATGTATTAATTAATATCAGGATAGGCCGAGTGTTATAATAATTTTATTATAAAAAAGAATCCTATATTACCATTAGATTCTATGGTTACGAATGTTACGATATTGTTAGGTTAGGGAACGTTCTAGAAGTTAATTGAGTTCTATGAGTCGAGTAGCGAATAACTGTGTTGAGTCGTTGAGAATAAACTTATTTAAAATTGCTGAACTTTTATTGTGTATGAGTGCGAAACACCAATAATAAGAAATATAACAATTGTAGATCGGGTCCTACTTCCTGAATAATCCGCAATATTTCACGGTCATGGCGCTATTGCGGCAACGGAAAATAGCGCGACCCCTTTCGTGAGAAATGAAAAGTAGGACCCCATCTCAGATTTTCAATCGACAAGAAACAAAATCTGATCAATGCCATTACCAGGTATTCTATGCATCTATATTTGAACGAATCGCACCCTGCCTATGATCCATAGTACTAGAGGGTAATGAATATCCTACAGATTTCTGTAAATGAATAGCTAGCAAAATGGACCCAACTGTCCCGACCGATTCTAGTTCCTTCAGTAGCTACTATGTGCCGCCACTTCACGGCCAAAAATTTTGGCTTTAATTCGTTTACAGGCGATGCACCTCTTGTTATATTTAAAGTCAATGATTTTACGATGAATATTTAGGAAAATTTAAATGGCGACACGAATTGAATCTCTCTAGCTTAAAATTATAGGTGATTACAAAAATAAAAGACACTTCATGTATACAGTTGTTTATTGTAAAAAATAATATAATACAAGAATTACAGAACTATGATAATCGTAAAAGCCAAAGTTTGAAATTGTTGAGTATTTTGTCAAATGAATATAAGATGTGAACTGATTCCACGTGCATTATGAGATCACATGAAAGATTTAGTGCATAATCTGGTAAATTAAACTACTTCGGCCCCTTATTTTGATAATATACAGATGCTGTTTATTTATTATTTATCGTATGGCGTAATAACACATGAATATACAAACAAGAAATAAGAAATAAGTTTATAGGCTAACATCTAGTTGTCGAATGTAGTCGAACGCTTCGTTGGTCGCCATCAGGAAATCATTGAAGTCACCTGTGTAGGCCCACAGATGCTGTTTTGGATATTGCATAATAATAGTTGTACACTTGGAATTTTTACATCAAAAATGTACAGAAGCTATGTGCATTCTGAGTGCATTTCCTTGATCAGCAGCATAATCACACATGCTACACTTGTGTGCCTTTTTATTCGAATGAACTGATTCAACATGGTCATCAAGATTCTTTTTTGAATCAAAAGCATAATCACACAATCTACATTTGTGATTCTCGGGGTTTGAATGAACATTTTCAACATGTCTTGCAAAATCTTTTTTTTTGTTAGAAGCATACTCACACAAACTACACTTGTGCCTTCTGATATTGAAATGAACTGTTTTAATATGTTTCTTAAGGATGTACTTTTCACAAGCAGCATAATCGCACATGCTACACTGATGGTCTCTTTTACTCAAATGAACTCTTTTGATATGTTTAGCAAGATTATCCTTTGCAGTAGCAGCATAATCACACAAGCCACATTTGTATGTCCTGATGTTTAAATGGATAGCTTCAACATGTCTTGCAAGTTTTCTTTTTGCAGCAGCAGCATAATCACACAAGCCACATTCGTATTTCCTGATGTTCAAATGTTTAGCTTCAACATGTCTTGCAAGATTTTCTTTTCCAGTCGAAGTATAATCACACATGCTACACTGATAGGCCTTGATAGTCAAATGAACTCTTTTGATATGTTTAGCAAGATTATCCTTTGCAGTAGCAGCATAATCACACAAGCCACATTTGTATTTCCTGATGTTCAAATGAATAGATTCAACATGTCTTGCAAGTGTTCCTTTTTCAGTCGCAGTATAATCACACATGCTACACTGATGGGCCTTGTTATTCAAATGAACTCTTTTGATATGTTTAGCAAGATGATCCTTTGCAGGAGCAGCATAATCACACAAGTCACATTTATATTTCTTGAGCTTCAAATGTTTAGCTTCAACATGTGTTACAAGTTTTGCTTTTGCTGTCGAAGTAAAATTACACAAGTAACACTGATGGACCTTCATTTTGAAATGAACAGATTTAACATGATTTGTGAGACACTTTTCTGACTTAGCAGCATAATCACACATGCTACATTTGAGTTTCTCAAAGTTCAAATGAATACTTATAACATGACTCACAAGACATCTTTTAATATTTGAAGTATAATCACACAAGTCACATTTATGTTTCTTGAGGTTCAAATGAATAGATTCAATATGTCTGGTGAGATTTACTTCTTCATCAGAAGCAAAATCACACATGCTACACTCGTATTTCTTGAGGTTTGAATGAATAGAGTCATCGTGTTCTGTGAGTTCCTCTTCTACATTAGAAGCATAATCACACATGCTAGACTTGTGTTCTCTGTTATTCGAATGAGCAGATTTGACATGCCCTCTAAGATCATCTTCACGATATGTAACATAACCACAAAAGCCACATGTTTGCTTCTCAAAATTCGAACGAACAAGTACAACTCGACATTCAGGAAATGATGGAGCCATGCTAGACTTGTGCTTTCTGATATTCAAATGAACAGTTTCTACATGTTTTTTAAGATGCTCCCTACATTCGAAAACTTTATAACACAAGGCACATTTGAGTTCTCTGTTATTCGAATGAGCAGATCTGACATGCCCTCTAAGATCATCTTCACGATATGTAACATAACCACAAAAGCCACATTTTTGCTTCTCAAAATTCGAACGAACAACTGCAACTTGGCATTCAGGAAATGATGGAGCCACGCTATACTGTTTTATTGCATTTTGTTCTTTCTTTATTTCATATTTTTCCATGTATTCTTCTCTGTCATAAATTCTTTCTCTGTCTACAAATTGTTCGGTGATGTCAATGTTTTCAAGTTTTTCAATATGAGGTCCAAGGTTTTCATCATCTTCATGCTGTGCACTGAAAGGGAACGAAATGTTTCGATAAGAAACATGCTCATTCAAATTGTTATTATAGATATGCAGTAACAAAAGGAAACAGAAAAAATTTAATTAAAAAAAAATAGACCTAAATTTTTTTTTATTTCAGTTGAATGTTTTTGCAGTGGGGTTTTTCTTATTCTTCTTTAATTTGTTAAGGTCAATCTTTTACATAAAATTATTGAAGAATTGATCAATGGTGGTGAGAAAAAAACATGACACTCCCACAATTCAAACGAATCTTAAGACACCTCATATGTTGAAATTTGTGGAGACACTCAGACAGGTCGATTTTTGATGACAGGGGGACATGATCTGGGATACAAAGCTTGTTTCTACTAGCAACCACCGGGAGAGGGTTGCAACCCCATCGTGAATTTAAACAGGGAAGAAAGTGGGTAGTTTTGTAGCACAAATGTCTGCATGGATTCAAATTTCTATGAACCTATTAACCAGATGGTTAATGAAAGAATATTTTCAATATCATTACTCACCCTTCTGTAGGTTCAACTAACTCTTCTCTTTTAAACTCAAACTCAGTACAGAGATCGTCAATTTCCATTTTTCTGTCCACTTAATATTTAAACAATTTCGCTGAGAACGAGGGAAAAACGAACTGAAGTTTAAACGGTTTAAAAACAGAACCTAAATGTTTCGATCACGGAACATCAGATTTCTCTAAACCACAGAAAATTGTTGCTTCTGCCTACAGTGGCTTTATACAAGACAGTGGCGACAATAGGGTCATAGAACACGTTTTTGCACAAACATGGCGGATATTTGTTCACATTTGAGTATCGTGCTGTTTGACATTTGACTCGATTTTGAGCTTTATACACAATGACATGACAACAAATCAATGAAAGTCCGCCATTAGTGGTCGAAAACAGTCCGACCAATCAAAACGTGAACGTCTATTGTCGCCACTGTCCTGTATAAAGCCACTGTACTTCTGCCCAGGCATCAATCTATGTAGAATATCTTTGCTAGGCATATTAGTTGGAAACGTTTGTAACGAAGATGAATAATTCGAACATAGATGCATGAAAACCCTGGTGTAACGACTCCTAACTAAAAAGACACTCTAGATTGTAGATCGAGTCCTACTTCCTGAATAATCCGCAATATTTCACGGTCATGGCGCTATTGCGGCAACGGAAAATAGCGCGACCCCTTTCGTGAGAAATGAAAAGTAGGACTCCATCTCAGATTTTCAATCGACTTGAAACAAAATCTGATCAATGCCATTACCAGGTATTCTATGCATCTATATTTGAACGAATCGGATCCATAGTACTAGAGGGTAATAAATATCCTACAGATTTCTGTAAATGAATAGCTAGCAAAATGAACCAAACTATCCCGGCTGATTCTAGTTCCTTCAGTAGCTACTATGTGCCGCCACTTCACGTCCAAAAATTTTGGCTTTAATTCGTTTAGAGGCGATGCACCTCTTGTTATATTTAAAGTCAATGATTTAACGATGAATATTTAGGAAAATTTGAATGGCGACACGAATTGAATCTCTCTTGCTTGGAATTAGAGGTAATTACAAAAATAAAACACACTTCATGTATACAGTTGTTTATTGTCAAAAATGATATAATACAAGGATTACAGAACTATGATAATCGTAAAAGACAAAGTTTGAAATTGTTGAGTATTTTGTCAAATGAATATAAGATATGAACTGATTCCACATGCATTATGAGATCACATGTAAGATTTAATGCATAATCTGGTAAATTAAACTACTTCGGCCCCTTCACTTTGATAATATACAGATGCTGTTTTGGATATTGCATAATAATAGTTGTACACTTGAAATTTTTACATCAAAAATGTATAGAAGCTATGTGCATTTTGAGTGCATTTCCTTGATCAGCAGCATAATCACACATGCTACACTTGTGTGCGTTGTTATTCGAATGAACTGTTTCAACATGATCATCAAGATTCTTTTTTGAATCAAAAGCATAATCACACAAGCTACATTTGTGATTCTCGGGGTTTGAATGAACATTTTCAACATGTCTTGCAAAATCTTTTTTTTTGTTAGAAGCATACTCACACAAACTACACTTGTACCTTCTGATATTGAAATGAACTGTTTTAATATGTTTCTTAAGGGTGTACTTTTCACAAGCAGCATAATCGCACATGCTACACTGATGGTCTCTTTTACTCAAATGAACATATTTTATATGTTTTTTTAGACTGCTCTCTGAATGGAAAGCATTATCACATAAGGTGCACTTATGTTTCTTGATGTTCAAATGAACCATATCTGTATGTTCTTCAAATTGTTTCTTTGTGTTCACAGCATAATCACACATGCTACACTGATGGGTCTTGATTTTCAAATGAACTGATTTGATATGTTTAGCAAGATTATCCTTTGCAGTAGCAGCATAATCACACAAGCCACATTTGTATTTCCTGATGTTCAAATGAATAGCTGCAACATGTGTTGCAAGTTTTCTTTTTTCAGTCGAAGTGTAATCACACATGCTACACTGATGGGTCTTGATATTCAAATGAACTGATTTGATATGTTTAGCAAGAATATCCTTTGTAGTAGCAGCATAATCACACAAGCCACATTTGTATTTCCTGATGTTCAAATGAATAGCTTCAACATGTCTTGCAAGTGTTCCTTTTTCAGTCGCAGTATAATCACACATGCTACACTGATGGGCCTTGTTATTCAAATGAACTCTTTTGATATGTTTAGCAAGATTATCCTTTGCAGTAGCAGCATAATCACACATGCCACATTTGTATTTCCTGATGTTCAAATGGATAGATTCAACATGTCTAGCAAGATTTCCTTTTGCAGTCGAAGTATAATCACACATGCTACACTGATAGGCCTTGATATTCGAATGAACTCTTTTGATATGTTTAGCAAGATTATCCTTTGCAGTAGCAGCATAATCACACAAGGCACATTTGTATTTCCTGATGTTCAAATGAATAGCTGCAACATGTGTTGCAAGTTTTTGTTTTTCAATCGAAGTATAATTACACAAGTAACACTGATAAACCTTCATTTTGAAATGAGTTGATCTAATATGATTCGTGAGACACCATTTTGACTTAGCAGCATAATCACACATGCTACATTTGAGTTTCTCGAAGTTCGAATGAATACCTATAACATGACTCACAAGACGTCTTTTAATGTTGGAAGTATAATCACACAAGTCACATTTATATTTCTTGATGTTCAAATGCATAGTTTCAATATGCCTGGTGAGATTTACTTCTTCATCAGAATCATTATCACACATTCTAGACTTGTGTTCTCTGTTATTCGAATGAGCAGATTCGACATGCCCTTTAAGATCATCTTCATGATATGTAACATAACCACAAATGCCACATGTTTGCTTCTCAAAATTCGAACGAACAAGTACAACTCGACATTCAGGAAATGATGGAGCCATGTGCTCTCTGATATTCAAATGAGCAGATCTGACATGCCCTCTAAGATCATCTTCACGATATGTAACATAACCACAAAAGCCACATTTTTGCTTCTCAAAATTCGAACGGACAAGTACAACTCGGCATTCAGGAAATGATGGAACCACACTATACTGTTTTATTGCATTTTGTTCTTTCTTTATTTCATATTTTTCCAAGTATTCTTCTCTGTCATAAATTCTTTCTCTGTCTACAAATTGTTCGGTGATGTCAATGTTTTCAAGTTTTTCAATATGAGGTTCAAGGTTTTCATCATCTTCATGCTGTGCACTGAAAGAGATCGAAATGTTTCGATAAGAAACGTGCTCATTCAAATTGTAATCAAGAATATGCAGTAACAAAAGGAAACAGAAAAAATTTAATTAAAAAAAAATACACCTATATTTTATTTATTTCAGTTGAATGTTTTTGCAGTGGGGTTTTTCTTATTCTTCTTTAATTTGTTCAGGTCAATCTTTTACATAAAATTAATGAAAAATTGATCAGTGGTGGTTCAAACTAATCTAAAGACACCTCATATGTTGAAATTTGTGGAGACACTCAGACAGGTCGATTTTTAATGACAGGGGGACATGATCTGGGATACAAAGCTTGTTTCTATTAGCAACCCCCTGGAGAGGGTTGCAACCCCATCAGGAATTTATACAGGGAAGAAAGTGGGTAGTTTTGTAGCACAAATGTATGCATGGATTCAAATTTGTATGAACCTGCAGTTTGTGTTCTTATAAGTGAATATTCACAAAGTTACAGGGTGTTTTTTATGGAATAATGGTACTGATAAAACTAAATGAAACAGAGATGTTCTAATTGATCGTATTATTTCTATTGAAAGAAAAACATTTTTAACAAACAGTATTGGTAAAAATGCTCAGTGCTCGTTATAAGATTACATGCAACAATACAATCGTTCTTCAAAATTATTTCGTAGTCGTACTTGCTGTAGCATTTCAGTAATTATATTACGACATTCTGCCACAATTCGTGCTCTAAGGTCGTCCAAATCTGCAACTCTGGTTTTCCGTTATTTAAAACTATTTTTCTTTCAATAGAATTTATACGATCAATTCGAACATCTCTGTTTCATTTAGTTTTATCGGTACCATAATTCCATAAAAAATACCATGTAACTTTGTGAATATTCAAATAAACTGCAGGTTCATAGAAATTTTGATCCACGCATATATTTGTGCTACAAAACTACCCACTTTCCCTGTTTAAATTCCTGATGGGGTTGCAATCCTCTCCAGGGGGTTGCTAGTAGAAACAAGCTTTGTATCCCAGATCATGTCCTCCTGTCTGAGTGTTTTCACATATTCTGATTCGTTGTTGAGTTATTGAGGGTGGACACTTTTGAATGAGATACCCTGTATACACTCAAAAAACATTACCCTCTTTCTGGCGCAGACGGTTAATAAAAGAATATTTTCAATATCAGTACTCACCCTTCCGTAGGTTCAACTGACTCTTCTCTTTTGAACTCAAAACAGAGATCGTCAATTTCCATTTTTCTGTCCACTTAATATTTAAACAATTTCACTAAGAACGAGGGAAAAACGAACTGAAGTTTAAAAACAGAACCTAAATGTTTCGGAACATCAGATTTCTTCAAACCACAGAAAATTGTTGCTTCTGCCCAGGCATCAAAGATATTCTATGTAGAATATCTTTGCTAGGCATATTAGTTGGAAACGTTTGTAACGAAGATGTATAATTTGAACATAGATGCATGAAAACCCTGGTGTAACGACTCCTAACTAAAAAGGCACTCTAGATTGTAGATCGGGTCCTACTTCCTGAATAATCCGCAATATTTCACGGTCATGGCGTGTCGAGTTTATAAAATTCCAAGAGGATATTGTGTAGATAGAAACATCGACATAGATTATAAGGTATCATTTTAGTTTTCATCAATTTCAATTCAATAAGTAGTTTGTATCGAGATTCATCATTTATATCCGAATTTTGTATTTCATCGACATTTAACTTCAATGTGGACCGGTATCTATGAATTTTCAATAGGAACTGTGCGTGTTAAATCCTCCTTGGTGTTTAATTCGATCTCCCACATTTGTGGGATTTTATTATTAAAATATCTCGACAAAGTTGATAAATATTGTGAAAACATTGTAAACTCGTTTGAAGACTAGAGAAGGAATAATATTCGATGATATGTATTTAATTCAGAGACGCATTTAGATTTTTCTTGAAATCAATGATTTTTGCGTCAAATTTCTACGGGTAAAATTGGAAATAACTCGAAAACGACGCGTTTTATTGAAAAAAAAATTTTAATAATTTTAGTTTCTTACATGATTGATTCTTTCGAAAATATGAACCGTTTATCTTTTTAAAGTGGTTTTATGGTGTTTTAGCGTGTATTGATGAGTCGACTACCCTGTAACTAGTAGAGATATTGAATAGGTTTTGATTGAGGAATATGCACCATGAATAGAGTAAAAACTCAACCAAAATTCAGATCATTCGAAATAACGGTTCCGAAGATATAAACAGAAAAGTGTTTTTTTCATGGATTTTCGACACCCTGTATCTTCCAAACCAAACCTAATTTTAAAAATGGAATAATAAAAAAGGGTTTCGTTTGATGAGAGGAATCTACAGCTAAAATATATGTACAAGTCCAGGAGGATATCTGACAAACAAATGTTTTTCATTCAATTGATGATTCAATGAGCTATATCAATATATTTTGTATTGAAAACATTAAAATTCTATGGATATATCAACAGAAGAATAGGGACCTTTTGGTATAGATGTTGCCAGTAATGGCATTAAAGCATTCTAATGTCGATAATAAATTATTGAAAAATTTAGTAGAATCATTGAGTTTAAATATATATTTAAACTCAATGGTAGAATATAATATATTTGTTTTCATTCAAAATTTAAATCAGCCATAAGTGGCGGTTTAAAGAACTATACTCCATTCACTTTTATAAAGTATCGCGGTTGGCCAAGTTTTAGGTTTATCAAGTATTTTTACCTTAAAAAATCGCAGGTTGACACTTATGAATGACATTACCCAATGAATAAATCTTGGAGACGTTGCCGACGTTTATTTTTCATTATTAATTATTAAGCCTGGAAACTAAGAATGCAGAAGGTAGTTTCGAAAAAGCAGAAGCAAAGTATCAGGAAGTGCTATCAATAATTGAAATCTACGCGTTCTAAAAGTAACCCTGATAATTTTCTTAAATTCATTATTTTCCCGAAGAAAATGAACATTTTGTTAAATACCTAATTACTACGACATATATGTAGAAATGGCAACATTCCTTGTTCAACGGACAACGGCAACGGAAAATAGCGCGACCCCTTTTGTGAGAAATGAAAAGTAGGACCCCATCCAGTGGCGCACCGAGGTGGGGGGCTGTCGGGCTGCAGCCCCCCCCCCAGCTCAAAAATAAAGGATTGTTTTCGTCGTTTTCGAGTTTTTTTTTATGTAAAAACCTGATTACTCTCGAGCAGCCCCCCCCCCCCCGAATGAAATTTCTGGGTGCGCCACTGACCCCATCTCAGATTTTCAATCGACAAGAAACAAATCTGATCAAATCCATTACCAGGTATTCTATGCATCTATATTTGAACGAATCGCACCCTTCCTATGATCCATGGTACTAGAGGGTAATAAATATCCTACAGATTTCTGTAAATGAATAGCTAGCAAAATGAACCAAACTATCCCGGCTGATTCTAGTTCCTTCAGTAGCTACTATGTGCCGCCACTTCACGGCCGAGAAATTTTGGCTTCAATTCGTTTAGAGGCGATGCACCTCTTGTTATATTTAAAGTCAATGATTTTACGATGAATATTTAGGAAAATTTAAATGGCGACACGAATTGAATCTCTCTTGCTTAGAATTAGAGGTAATTACAAAAATAAAACACACTTCATGTATACAGTTGCTTATTGTCAAAAATAATATAATACAAGGATTACAGAACTATGATAATCGTAAAAGACAAAGTTTGAAATTGTTGAGTATTTTGTCAAATGAATATAAGATATGAAGTGATTCCACGTGCGTTATGAGATCACATGTAAGATTTAGTGCATAATCTGGTAAATTAAACTACTTCGGCTCCTTCATTTTGAGAATATACAGATCCTGTTTTGGATATTGCATAATAATAGTTGTACACTTGGAATTTTTACATCAAAAATGTACAGAAGCTATGTGCATTCTGAGTGCATTTCCTTGATCAGTAGCATAATCACACATGCTACACTTGTGTGCCTTGTTATTCGAATGAACTGATTCAACATGGTCATCAAGATTCTTTTTTGAATCAAAAGCATAATCACACAAGCTACATTTGTGATTCTTGGGGTTCGAATGAACATATTCAACATGCATTGCAAGAGCCTGTATAGTAGTAGGAGCATAATCACACATGCTACACTTGTGCTTTCTGATTTTGAAATGAACTGTTTTAATATGTGCCTCAAGGGTGTACTTTTTACAAGCAGCATAATCGCACATGCTACACTGATGGTCTCTTTTACTCGAATGAACATATTTCATATGTTTTTTGAGACTGCTCTCTGAATGGAAAGCATAATCACATAAGGTGCACTTATGTTCCTTGATGTTCAAATGAACCATATCTGTATGTTTTTCAAGTTGTTTATCATTGTTCACAGCATAATCACACATGCTACACTGATAGGCCTTGATATTCAAATGAACTCTTTTGATATGTTTAGCAAGATTATTCTTTGCAGTAGCAGCATAATCACACAAGCCACATTTGTATTTCCTGATGTTCAAATGAATAGTTTCAACATGTCTTGTAAGCTTTCGTTTTCCAATCGAAGTATAATCACATATGCTACACTGATGGGCCTTGATATTTGAATGAACTGTTTCAACATGTTGTTGAAGAGTCCTCTTTACCTCAGCAGCATAATCACACAAGTCACATTTGTATTTCTTGATGTTCAAATGAATAGACTCAACATGTTTTGTGAGTTCCTCTTTTACATCAACAGCATAATCACACAGGCCACATTTGTGTTTCTTGAGGTTCAAATGTCTAGCTTCAACATGTGTTGCAAGTTTTGCTTTTCTAGTCAAAGTATAATTCATTTTGAAATGAACTGAATTAATATGATTCTTGAGACACCTTTTCGACTTAGCAGCATAATCACACGATCTACATTTGAGTTTCTTGAAGTCCAAATGAATACATTCCACATGACTTACAAATTTTTCTTTATTTTTTGAAGTATAATCACACAAGTCACATTCATATTTCTTGCTGCACTGATAGACCTTCATTTTGCAATGGACTGATTGAACATGGTCCTTGAGACACTTTTTTGACTCAGCAGAATAATTACACATGTTACATTTGAGTTTCTTGAAGTCCAAATGATTACCTTTAACATGACTCACAAGATGTTCTTTATTATTTGAAGTATACTCACAAAAGTCACAATTATATTTCTTGAGGTTTGAATGAAAATATTCAACATGGCTCTCAAGTTTAACTTTTTCATTTGAAGTATAATCACACATGTTACATTCATGACTTGGCTTGATATGCGAATGAGTTGATTTAACATGCCTACTAACATAAGCTTTTGAATTAGCAGAATAATCACAAAAGCCACATTTGTGTTTCTTGAGTTTCAAATGTCTAGCTTCAACATGTGTTGCAAGTTGTCCTTTATTAGTCGAAGCATAATTACACAAGTAACACTGAAAGAGCTTTATTTTTACATGAACTGATTTAACATGGTCCTTGAGACACTTTTCTGACTTAGCAGCATAATCACATATGCTACATTTGAGTTCCTCGAAGTTCAAATGAATACCTTCAATATGACTTACAAGATGTCTTTTATCATTTGAACTATATTCACACAAGTCACATTTATATTTCTTGAGCTTCAAAAAATGTCTAGCTTCAACATGTGTTACAAGTTTTGCTTTTCCTGTCGAAGTAAAATTACACAAGTAACACTGATAGACCTTCATTTTGAAATGAACTGATTTAACATGCTCCTTGAGACACTTTTTAGACTCAGCAGAATAACTACACCTGCTACATTTGAGTTCCTCGAAGTTCAAATGATTACCTTCAATATGACTCACAAGATGTGCTTTAATATTTGAAGTATACTCACATAAGTCACATTTATATTTCTTGATGTTCAAATGAATAGTTTCAATATGTCTGGTGAGATTAACTTCTTCATCAGAATCGCATATGCTAGACTTGTGCTCTCGGATATTCAAATGAACAGTTTCTACATGTCTTTTAAGATGCTCTCTACATCCGAAAGCTTCATAACACAAGGCACATTTGAGTTCTCTGTTATTCAAATGAGCAGATCTGACATGCCCTCTAAGATCATCTTCACGATATGTAACATAACCACAAAAGACACATGTTTGCTTCTCAAAATTCGAACGAACAAGTAAAACACGACATTCAGGAAATGATAAGTCCATGCTAGACTGTTTTATTGCATTTTGTTCTTCCTTTATTTCATATTTTTCCATGTATTCTTCTCTGTCATAAATTCTTTTCTTGTCTACAAATTGTTCAGTGATGTCAATGTTCTCTATTTTTTCAATATGAGGTTCAAGGTTTTCATCATCTTCATGCCGAGCACTGAAAGAGATCGAAATGTTTCGATAAGAAACGTGCTCATTTAAATTGTAATCAAGAATATGCAGTAACAAAAGGAAGCAGAAAAAATTTAACTAAAAAAAACAAGACCTATATTTTTTTTTATTTCAGTTAAATGTTTTTGCAGTGGGGTTTTTCTTATTCTTTTAAAATTTGTTTAGGTCAATCTTTTACATAAAATTTATGGAAAATTGATCAGTGGTGGTGAAAAAAAAACGTAGCCTACGTCACTCCTACTCCAAACGAATCTAGAGACACCTCATATGTTGATGAAATTCATCAAGTTGTTCAGGCAGTATGGCGTGAAAAAGAAACAGTTATATACAGGGTCTCTCATTTAAAAGTGTCTACCCTCAACAACTCAATAAAGAATTAGAATTTGTGAAAACACTAATACAGGGCGATTTTTGATGACAGGGGGACATGATCTGGGATACAAAGCTTATTTCTGATAGCAACCCCCTGGAGAGAATATTCACAAATTCCTGATGGGGTTGCTAGTATAAACAAGCTTTGTATCCCAGATCATGACCCCCTATCATCAAAAATCGACCTGTGTGAGTGTTTTCACAAATTCTGATTCGTTGTTGAGTTGAAGAGGGTGGACACTTTTGAATGAGACACCCTGTATACACTCAAAAATTATAACCCTCTTTCTGGCGCAGACGGTTAATAAAATAATATTTTTAATATCAATACTCACCCTTCCGTAGGTTCAACTGACTCTTCTCTTTTAAACTCAAAACAGAGATCGTCAATTTCCATTTTTCTGTCCACTTAATATTTTAACGATTTCGCTGAAAACGAGGGAAAAACGAACAAAACAAAACGAACTGAAGTTTAAAAACAGAACCTCAATGTTTCGATCACAGAACATCTGATTACTTCAAACCACAGAAAATTGTTGCTCCTACCATAGATTATTGAACTTTGGTCTGTGCTTTGGTTGAAAGCACGGAACCCAGTTGGAAACCACAGAACACATACGAAGGACACTCTAGATCACAGAACACATATATAAGTAGAGTAGAACGTGCGTGAATGCGTATTAATTTAATGTAATTTTTGTTTTACTGTATTACTTCTGGAACCATCGGGAATAAATATGCAATTATAAATAAATAATTTAATCCAACAATATTCACAATACCAACTGTACACTAGGATTTACACTGAGCAAATTACATTTCAACAAAACGTTAAATTGACGTTACTGAATGTTATTCTCGGACTCTTCCAACGTCGTTGCCGAATCACCGGCGGTTGTTGGTTTCTGGCTTGTACTAGACACGGGTTCTTTCAGGTTTCTCGAATGGTTTTCTCTGGCACCTTGTAAATCTTCGTCCGGAGGAATTACTGATTTTGCGTCTATTTCGCCTATGGCCAAGCCGGGCCTGGCTGCGCCGTTCAGACCCAAGGGCTGGTCTCTGGTTTTCACCTCGGAACTCCAGTTCTTGAGCCAAGAACTGGCATCGTTGGGTTTGTTGTTCTGTGAATGGAAATCCAATGAAATAATCTATGCTTATTATTTGAAGATACTGATGTTTTGGCTAGTTTTGGGGGTAATCTCAAAAACTACTGATTTTTTTGATCTTCCGCAAAAAAATTCCAAAGTTTTTTGGATTTTTGCAATCACTGCTGTGTATTGATGGCAAATTTTGCGTAAAATCACCTGAGATTCTTGTTTTTCCTGTTGCCTCTTCTTGTCTTCTTGCCTTTGGGCCCATAGCTGCGAGGCGAGATCGTTCAGGGTGTTCCTTTTGTTACTGACCGTCTTGTCTGGTTCGTTGGCCAGAGGTTGGGTGTATTTTTGGGGCCCTAGCTCTACCAGAAATTGGAAATCGGCCCTGTCACCTAAACGGAAGCCCCAGCCTACCCTGGAGTCCGTCCCTGATCGAATCGAACAAAGTCTAATGTTAAAAACACCAATATTCATAATTCCAACATTATTTTACACAGAAGCGGTGCTTAGGGAATATATATATTGATATAATAAAAAGTTGTGTGCACTTTTTTAGACTGGTATAATTTTTTTTTCAATGACCTACCTTTCTTGATGATCGGTATATTTGAGTATATCACCGAAAGTAAAGAGGGAATTTCATCAGGTATTATGAAACAAGGTACTCCTGTAAAAAAAGTCAAGGTTTAACGTGTGTAATAGTGAATATAATCATATATTGCAATACTGCCAGTTTCAAATTTATGATAGTTCAGATGATTGAAGCAATTAGTAGACGGAAAACATGGGTAATCAATCAATTACTACACTCTGTAGCTGATGTGTTCGTTAATTGAATAGGACATATTTTATATACTATTATTCACCGACAATTATATAGGGCCTTTTTCCAGTTCGGATAAAATCACTTTGTAAAATTGTTCAAACATATCTCCGACTCTATAGGACCTCCACGAATAAGTTTTTAACGAATTTTCTGTCAGATAAATCTTTATATCTTCGAAAGTATGGGACCTCCAAGAATAATTTTCACACCGAAATGTCGACAACCAAATACTCTATTCACAAATATTCTTAAATTAATTCGAAACGTTAAAAGGATTTCACATAAACGAAAAATCAAAAGTTTTTTGCCATAAAACGTATTCTCTCCAGTCAAATAAATCTTCTTATCTCCGAAACTTTGCGACCTCAACGAATAATGCCATATAATTGTTATTTCAAGAAACCGAAGTTTCCAAATAATCCCGTTCTTCAAAAATTTTTCCATCGCCCTTGGATGATCCTGTGTGATATAGTGATAGTTTGAATAGAATAAGACGATTATTTTGCTTGCTCTTGTTTAGTTTTTTGAGATTCTGTTACGATCTTTTCGGAATAATAATTGTTGATTTCGGGCAATGGGACCAGCAACGAACAGATCGAATAAATTTATGGCAATCAAAAAGTGTTGAAGACTCACCGTTTATCAAAAACAAAATGCCAAAAGCGAAAAATAAATGCCTCATCTCTGCGAAATCAATATTGCGCGCACATTTAACAAAATTCACTTTCTGTTACCACACGAACTCTTTGCCCAACAATTACGACCACTGTCTTGCTACTGGACGTCGTTCGCGACAGGCGGATCATTTGGGTCAAGATTTGTTCACTTTCCCTCGACTTCTTCGGGGTAAAGGACCCACAGACTGCGAGATTTATGCGAACGTGGCAGTCAGTTGAAAATTTTTCTCAGAAGTTCGATTGAATGAAATTATAATATTCGTCAGTTCATTTTTCGAACGTTGACCATCAATATCGAGGTATTATTTCAAGAAAAAAATGGGATTATACAGGTGTCCCTAAATATGTGTATCAACGGTCAATTCCATTTTTCCTCCGGGTCTTCGTTAAAGAGGTACAGGGTGTCAAAAATTCATATTTTTTTCAGTTTTTTGCTAATATCTCAGGAACCAATTGAATTGCAGAATCGAGTTTCTGTATTTTTTATGAGAAATCTACAGTTGAACCTATATACCAAGTTCGACCAGATTTCGAGACTCTGCAAATCCTATTTGGGAAACTCCCCTTTAACTGTGTCAGCCACAATGATATAAAATTATAATTTTTCCACATTAGTGTTATAATTTGCACAATGAAAAGTCCAACTTTTTTCCGTATCAAAGATTCCATTCATTTCTCAGAAGACGAAGGTGAGGAACGGAAAGATACCTGCAGGTATATTTTCCGATTTTAATTCTTCCAAGGTCGGTACGGAAGAGAATGGTACACTTACATGAATCAACAGAAAATTAAACCGTACATCTTAGGAAAAGTGGCCTTGTGCCAATCAACGGAAAGATGCTGGGATTTTTCATGACACTCCTGCCCTAGCTGTTCTGCCTACAATCTGAAAACAATTTTAGGAAAAAATGCCTTCATTTGGATGGAGTCTTGACTCCAAAAAGACTGGCAAACTTTGTAGGTTTTATTTATTTTCATGGGCAAAACTAACATACTAATTTTTTTAAACCTGTGTGCTGCGTGCTCGACATCGTATTAGTGACGCACATATGGAATTCACAATGAAATTATTTTTGGTGTTTGTATTGTTTTTATTTCTCTTCAAAAATTCTTGTCTCCGAAAAGATTGCCCCTTCGCGATAGATTTTTCACTGAATTAAGTGTCTTTGAATGCTCCACTGGAAATGACTTCAGGAAGCCGTCTGGAATTAAGAAAAAAATTATTTTCTTTTTTTTTTAATTTCTCCGAAAAGCATGCATGTATCGCTATATTTTTTTTCACCGAAATACGTGTCTTTGAATGCTTTATGAATACCAACCCGAAATCTTGAAGATGCAGTCTGGAGTTTACTACAAAAAAAATATTTTTGGTTTTTTATTTTATCTACAAGGAGAAATCGTGGATAGTTTTTCACGGAGACACGTGCCATTGAATGCTTCTTAAATACACCAACCAAGCCGTCTGGAATTAATGAATATATTCATTGTCATCATTGCAGATACAGCGGTTTGGAGATCTTCCAGGTCGAGCAGACAGGGCCAAGTTCGAGTTCCTACAATTCGTCACCGGAAATTTTTGGTAGGAATGAATGGAGTTAAAGTTTCAGAATCTTCGCAGTGATGGGTCCACTGGTTGCTTACTCCACACATCCTGAATTATTTTGATAACTTATATTAATTTAAGTAATCTAGATCATTAATTATTATTGTTTTTTGTCCATTTGTTGCAATTTATGACCATTTTTAATTTCTTATGTAATTACCTTTAGATGTGAAATGTTTTTATTCAATAAAAAGCCTGAATCTTTGAATTTTTCATCAAATTTTTGTTGGGTTGAATGGGGATAATGAGAAGAGTCAAAAGCTCAGGGCCTTTCAACGGAGCTGAAAATTGATGAAATTCCGACTGCGGGGTTGGAAATTTCGAACGGGGTGAAAAAATTTGTCTGAATTAATACGCAAAAATTGCTAAAGCCCGCGAAAAATTCATAAAATTGAAAGTTATACATATTAAAAATTCGACGGTGGCGCCATCTAGCGGCAAAAAGTCGAACTAATTTGTAATCCTGGGTCGGTAACACAGAGATCTACCTTACCGACCCAATAGGTGGCGCCATCTTACGGAAAGTTTGCGAACTACACCAATCAATGGAAAATTTCCCCTAGCGGATTTTTGCTGAACTAACACGCCCCCTAGCGGATTTTCGCTGAACTAACAGGTACAAATTTCTCGCAGCCCTACAAAAAATTCGACGGTGGCGCCATCTAGCGGCGAAAGCTCGAACTAAAATTTTATTCGATGGTCGGTAAATAAGGGATCTACTTTACCGGCCCACGGGAAAATTGTTAGTTCGAGCTTTCGTCGCTAGATGGCGCCACCGTCGAATTTTTGTAGGGCTGCGAGAAATTTGTACCTGTTAGTTCAGCGAAAATCCGCTAGGGGGCGTGTTAGTTCAGCGAAAATCCGCTAGGGGAAATTTTCCATTGATTGGTGTAGTTCACAAACTTTCCGTAAGATGGCGCCACCTATTGGGTCGGTAAGGTAGATCTCTGTGTTACCGACCCAGGATTACAACTTAGTTCGACTTTTTGCCGCTAGATGGCGCCACCGGCGAATTTTTAATATGAGTAACTTTCAATTTTATGAATTTTTCGCGGGCTTTAGCAATTTTTGCGTATAGAACTTTTTAGGGAATTGGTGATTTCTGAGAATCAAGAAGAACTAAAATTTTTTGTATATCGTTTTATTCTTTCTTTATTTAATAACAATCTAAGCTACAAAACATACAAAGCATGATCACAGTCTGTGGGCTAACAATAACGTTAAAATATACTCCTATTACAGTTGTTTTTGTTTTCAGTCTCCAGGCTATTCAATCGTGGTCAAGTTTGCTTAATCTCTCCTTTTGCATCACAGTCTCGAATGTTTCAGGCACCTGATTATAAATTCTTCCAACGAAAATTGCCGAACATTGCGTCTTGCTGGATCTTTCAGATGGTCTTCTATTAGTTCTCATGATCTGATTTCATGTTGATGAGTTTCTCTGCAATATTGGATTATTAATATTAATATACCACCACATAGATAATATAATACATAAAAAAAATTCCAGACAGCTTTTCGAAATCTATTCAGCGGAGAAAATATCGAACAACACACATTATTTTCGGAGATATGAATTTTTAAAGATAAATGAAAGCAAATATAAATCTAAAAATTATAGAGATATAAATTTCCAAATAAAAAAAGAAGTAATGAAAAAATTATAATTTTTTTTTTTAACACCAGACTGCTATCTGAAGTCAATTCCAAGTTGTTATTCGTAGAGCATTCAAAGACGCGTATTTCAGTGAAAAAGCTATCGCGAAAGGGGCGTTCTTTTCGGAGATATAAATTTCCAAGTAAAAAAAGAAGTAATGAAAAAATTATAGATTTTTTTTAACTCCAGACGGCTATCTGAAGTCAATTCCATCCAAGTTGTTATTCGTAGACAATTTAAAGACGCGTATTTCGGTGAAGAAACTATCGCGAAAGGGGCGTTCTTTTCGGAGATATAAATTTCCCAGTGAAAAATGAAGTAATGAAAAAAGTATAAATAATTTTTTTGCTAATTCCAGACGGCTTTCTGGAGTCAATGTCAGGTTTTCATTCGTGGAGCATTCAAAGACACGTATTTCGGTGAAAAAATGATCGCGAAAGAGGCATTAATTTCGGAGATATGAATTTTTGAAGAAAAAGCGAAACACTACAAAAATCGAATATAATGTTCTTGTAAATTCCAGAGGGCTGCCTGCCTCCTGGAGTCATTTCCAGGTTGGTATTCGTGGTGCATTCAAAGGCACGTATTTCGGTGAAAAAACCATCGCGATACATGCATTCTTTTCGGAGATATAAATTTTTAAATTAAAATGAAAACAATAAAAAAACTACAGAATCGACCAAGGTGAAATTTAGCATGAGGATGGAGAATTATGTAGGTATTCGAGCTGCATGCAAAATTTGATCCAACTAAAAAATTATCCAAGCATCCATCGATTTTGCGGTCGGCCCCCATAGCATCTACTCCCGACCGAAATCTTCGACACATCCAAGGTCTCCTTCCACGATTTCGAATTCAACCAACGCGTTCACCTGTGGTACTACCTGGGACCCACTCTACCTACCAAGTACCACGTCCTGCTAGTCACTCACCAGTTCGCGAAGAACAACGAAAGGCGCCTACACAGCGACCATTCAACGACGAGTGTTTTACTGCTAGTCTTACGGTACTTCATACAAGTGCACGGGAATTGGTGGTGTTAGGTGAAGCTTTACCAGAAAAAAAGGTGAATAGAAAAAAGTTTGCGTTGAAAGTGTGGTTTTAAAGATCGCGACCTTAGAGAACCGAGTTTAATAGCAGCGCTTACATCATGCAGCCTTACGAGAATCGTGCTCTTTCACAGTCGTCGATACTTTTGATAGAAATGTTACGGAATGGCTCGAGAAACATAAACGCCGTCATCCTAAAAAGGAGAAAAGAAATTCCTCCTCGACGACCACACAAGCAGACCAAATTTCACGTATTTTCTACTCGAAGTCAAGATGTTGTGAAAATATGACGGATGATCTAAGACTTTCGTTGTACGATGGTTATTTAAGATGGATAAGTGACCTCGATGAAAGGATACTTGATGAATCATCAATGATGATAAATAAACAGAAAAATTCAAAATTACTTCGAAATAAACCTACTTAATAGATTGTAATTAAAAAATCATTTGGGGCCTTGAACATTCTCTTCTCGAACTGGGTGGTTACGAAGAGGCATCTAACAATGTATCCGACATTGTTACAATGGAAACCTAAGTTTTAATTTCGTTTCAGCGACAAAATGAAGGCGACGATAGTGGCTTTAATCTCGATCATATTTTTCGTTTCTGGGACTCTCGCGATAAAGGATATGATGAGAAAGTCCATCGTTTACGACAAGAACACCCCCGACGTATTCTACTGCCCCATACAGAAACCTAGCGGAATGGACAAGCTCATTGTCAAGTAAGTATCCTGCTCGATAAAGTTGCATTCTAAATTCACCAGCAAGAACTGTCCCGAAACTTGTAATAGGTCAGGTGTAAGAAGTTACTGCTGATTAAAAAAAAAAACGAGAAAGATGGCACTTTGCCATAAACTTTTGGGAATTGTAACCTCTGATCTTATAAATGACTTATAAATTATTTTCTTTGATGTAAACGCGAATAACTCTTATTACATGCCAAAGTATATTATTTTAGACATCTGTCAAAAAAACTGACATCTGTCAAAAATTTACGACTGTCAAAAAATTTAACATCTGCCAAATAAATCCTCCATGGTCTCAAATCTCTCCCTGAAACCATATTTTCGATAAATTTTCCAGGGCTAAACCGCTGAAGAAACTGTGCGAATTCGAAGGCCGACCCCTGCCCGAAGACTACAAGAGCGACTGCTACCAAGACGTGGACGAATCCAACTACGCGTGCAAAGAAAAGTACAGGATAATGGTGAGAAAGCACACGTAACTCAACGGTCAACATCGAATTGGACATTCTGTAAATAATTTCATTGTTGTAAAAAAAATGTTGTAAATTTTTGCAGGATGTTCAATTATCCTTCAGGACAGCTCTAACCGAAGATTAAAACGTCATGTAATTTTTCAGAAACGCATACACAAAGCTTTGCTGGAAGAGGAGCTCAGAAAATAATTGTGAAACATTCTTTCCTCAAGCTACGCTAACAATTTCCCACTGCCGACTAACAAACATCTCTAATTTCTCTCTAAACTACATCTTTAGCTTCGACTTGAAACCTGTCAAAAACTAGCTGTAGATTACCTAATTCTTAATTTGTAACTTTAAGGCCAGGTTGCCCAGTACACTCAAATCGCGATAAAAAAAGATTCTGATTTTTTAAATTAGATGAAAACGGATTGAATGGACTGAAAAACCTGACCAGTAACTTGGGTTACGACTGATGACGTCTCGAATAACTAACGACTTTTTTAGACGTCATCAATCGTTTTGGTGCGGTGAAAATTTGTAATTAAATAATGAACTTGTGTAAATAATCAAAGTTGAAATGAATTGTGTAATTCGCTTAGTTAGCTCTTGTAGTTTGTCGAATTATCAATTTTTATTCAGTATCTTAGACTCTGTAAATTTTATAAATTCTGTTTCCTACTTCTTCTGTTCTATCAAACTCTTTTTCTGAACTTGCAATGACCGAAAAACGAGTGGAAGTGAATACGGCAGTTTGGTAGGTAAGGTAAACAAATATTTTTCTCGTTCGTTTCCATCGACAAATACAGAACGTTTCCTCAAAATTTGACGATCAAGAAAATGAGATTTAAAAGAGTTAAAACTTTTTCTGTCAATCGCTTCAATACGACGTATTTGAGCTATACAGGGTGGCCAAGAGATTGACGTCAAAAGGAAAAAAAGAGGTCCCTCGTGTCATAGGCTATTCGAATCACCCCCATGTATGTAATGCGATTTTTCACGGTTTTCGAGTTATGAATTTTTTTATGAACTTTGAGAATTTTCGACTTGACCATCTTAAAAGAGATATTAAAAAAAAGGTACAAGACTTCTCTGTGAAATTCTTCTTGTAACTCAATCTCCATGAATTATACTTTTATACATAAAATAACCAGATTCGTAACTTTGATAAAATTAAGGAAATGTTGGTTTCAAGTGAAAAAGTTACGTGAATTGGATTATGATCTAAATTTTGGAATCAAAACTAAAAATGTAAAAAGGATAATTCACGGTTTCTCAGTATGCTTAAAAACTGCGCTCAACACTCAGCTTTTAGAATCATTGATAAAAAATGCTACTTAACACTCTACTTTTGCTAGAATTAACCTTCAAAGTTATCGAGGTGGAAAAAATCAAAGAACTAGACATTTACTACAGAATTATTTTTTGGCAATTCAAGATTTTTCTGATCAAGTTAGGTATATTAGAAAATGCTGAAAATTATTGAAAACCAGCTTCAGATGTTGGTCAAGAAGAGTTCTAGATAAAAAAAGGAATAGGTATGGGAATAAATCACACATCATAATGTAAATAAAAAGAAATTTATTTATAAAATGTACAGTAGGTTTTCAAAGTGACCACCTCTAGCCTCAATACACATTCTACACCTTCTTAGTAATCACTTGAATGAACGATACCTGAACAGATGGATCGGACGCAGCGGAACAATCAATTGGCCCCCACGTTCACCTGACCTTAATCCCATGGATTTTTTCGTTTGAGGTTATTTCAAAGAAATTGTTTACGCCCTAGAATGTTCGAGTGAAGACGAGCTGCGACTGAAGTTAAGAGAAGCCGAACGTGTCCTAAGAGAGAACAGGGCAGGTTTTATGCGATTAAAAAAAAATTTTCTAAGAAGGTAGAATTTGTATTGAGGCTAGAGGTGGCCACTTTGAAAACCTACAGTGAATTTTATAAATGAATTTTTTTTATTTACATTATGATGTGTGATTTATTCCCATACCTATTCCTTTTTTTATCTAGAACTCTTCTTGACCAACATCTGAAGCTGGTTTTCAATAATTTTCAGCATTTTCTAATATACCTAACTTGATCAGAAAAATCTTGAATTGCCAAAAAATAATTCTGTAGTAAATAATGTCTAGTTCTTTGATTTTTTCCACCTCGATAACTTTGAAGGTTAATTCTAGCAAAATTAGAGTGTTAAGTACCATTTTTTATCAATGATTCTAAAAGCTGAGTGTTGAGCGCAGTTTTTAAGCATTCTAAGAAACCGTGAATTAGCCTTTTTACATTTTTAATTTTGATTCGAAAATTCAGATCATAATCCAATTCACGTAACTTTTTCACTTGAAACCAACATTTCCTTAATTTTATCAAAGTTACGAATCTGGTTATTTTATGTATAAAAGTATAATTCATGGAGATTGAGTTACAAGAAGAATTTCACAGAGAAGTCTTGTACCTTTTTTTTAATATCTCTTTTAAGATGGTCAAGTCGAAAATTCTCAAAGTTCATAAAAAAATTCATAACTCGAAAACCGTGAAAAATCGCATAACATACATGGGGGTGATTCGAATAGCCCATGACACGAGGGACCTGTTTTTTCCTTTTTGACGTCAATCTCTTGGCCACCCTGTATATGCAGATCGTTCAACCAGAATCATACAAAATTCTAGCTTATTATGAAAACAAATAATTCCAATAGTTCCGTTATATCCAATTTGTGACCGTGGAGCATTTATTTGACAGTTTACATTTTTCTGGCTGCTGTCAATTTTTTCAGTAGCTGTCAACTATTGACAGCTGTCATTTCTTGACAGCTGAAAAAAAAAATTCGCGTCTCGAAATGTTGTTTTCCCCGTAATTTGAAAACTCATCAACTCGATCAAGATAGCATGTTGCATTCCGGCTTAACGTCGCGTTTATGGACAGCCTGTATAAGGACGTCATTGCGCAAGTGTTGTAAATGTGAACAAAGCCTTCGAGTCTCGATAATGCACTGTAAAATTAGCACTCTCCTTTTCGAATCGCCGAAAGTCGAACGAAAAATAAATCGCTTACATTTCCGCCCTGTAGATGAGAACTGCTCCACCTGGTTCGGAGAAACCCTTCGAAGGAAAGAGACTGGCCAGATTCCTGGACGTCGACAAGGAATATTACGTGGCGGCGATGGAGGACCGTAAGAAGGAGATGGCGGTCGAAAAAAAGAAGAGAAGGAACGTGAAAGGAAAGAAAAACGCGTAGAACGAAATAGTTAAAAAAAAACTAAAAGCGTAACATCGATGCCACACTAACGTCCGATCTACCGAGTGTTATTTTTGGTTGTTGTTTTATTAATGTAAATTTTATCGAAGATCTCTAATTTTGTTAAACGAAAAAGACTTACCTTGATTTTATTTTCCCTGTTGGAAATTTCGAATAAACTCTTCTTTTTTCTTTGTTTTCATTTTTCTTTACGCTCCTCAAACCATTTTTCTTCCCCCAAAACTTTTTCTTACCGGATCAAAACTTGAAAAGAATTAATTCAATCAGAAAATAAAATGAATTTTGAGGGAAAGGAAAGGATATTTAAGAATGTCAGGAAGAAGAAATATAAAACCCATTTATAAAAAAACATTTTATATAGTATATACTTTGTGAACTCACACTTCCTTACAAAAACATTCATATAAATACATAAAAATACGAAAACTACGCGGAGGTTTCAGCGGTTCTTCGGCGTTAAACTAAGATGACGTTAGTTACTTTATAATTGACCTTTTCAAGTGAAGAAGGACTGAAAACTCCGTCGAGCAGTTTCCGTATAAACCTTGGATCTGAGTCGAGGACGAACTCAAGTTTTTAATATAAAACATTCAATAAGATATATCTCGATGCTAACTTCGATGTTAGCATATTTATATTTTGATCTTAACCTATAAAAAATCAGTAAATATCGATTTGGCATTCTTGACTTAAATTTATCAGTTGTAATAAAATTCTAGATGAAGTTTTAGAGATGAAAATAAATAGGTTAAAGCTGCCTTTTGATGGTAAAAAAGAATTAAATGCAGCAAGATATGTCGATATTTTCGAGGAAAATTAAATTTGGTTCCGGTTTATTGAATTCTTTGGTTGAACCACCAAAAAAAACTTGTTCTAATTAAAGAAAAACATCAATTCTATATAACGAAAAAGAAGAGGAATTTCATAAACATCCCAAAATATATCCATGCTTTCCCTATTCAGTAAAAAAAAATCCACGTAGATCTCACATTCATCTTATTTACAAAAACGGCGTTTAAAATGAGCTTTTCGCAGATTAACCTCGATATTGAAACAACAGAATTTGAAATCTCTATTTGAAAAATTTATCATCAGATCTAGTTCGTTTTTTAACCTTTTAGAAAAATATATACATTGCTTCTTGTTGTTTCAACTGAAAACCACGACGGTTAAGCGACATTCAATCTTTTTAAACCTTATTCACCATCTATAACGTTATTTTTTTAAAACAACAATGAATTAATATAAAAATTCGATTTGATCTTTTTACGTATTTGAGAAGTCTAGTGGCAGTCGTATTTTTTTTAATTGAGTGAAGCGAAGAATTAGTTAACAATTAAAAATTGAAAGAAACTATAAACAGCTTTCAAAGCATAAAAAAAGAAATTTTTATTAGTTTTTTAATTAAGTTATCTTCGAAGACCGCGATTAGTATTTTTTTGTGATGCCCCAACATTTTTCTTGTTATTCACACAAGAAATTTAAACGGAAGTATTAAAAAAGTTGCATTGATGATCGAAGGTGAAAATTATTAAAATTATGGCGACAACAGAGATAAAATATGAATTAAAAGATAGAAAGCACTTATGACACTTTTTTAACTGAAAATGGAGAGATGCAAAAATAATTTTCACCTAATTATCTTCAAAGACGGATTGATATCTTCGACAGTGAAGTGAGTGTTTGTTTAAAATTCACCAATGGGGATTTCCAGTACCTCAAAATATGCACATTTATTTCCATGACGTAATGGAGGGCAGTTTATAACACATTTGTAACCATTTATTCACTCTGAATTTTGAAGAACTGATTAATTATTCGATAATTATTGAAAATGTGATTTCAACACGTGTGAATTCAAACGTCCCTCTGCTGTGACGTCAGTGGCTCAATTTGTAATATGATTGGTTGAAGTTTATGATGGAGGAGACAAAGCCCAGAGTAACTGAGAGACACGCCGCTGTTGTCAAGTCTTTGTAAAATCTCTGAATTTATTCATAAATATAATCAGTAATCGTATTATATTTGATGTGATCACTATAATGTTTTTGAAACATCGTCATTTAACAACTTAATTTTCATTAAAGATGATATACTCATTTTCTGAAAATACAAATACTGATGTGGCAACCATGCCTACAAATTATAAATAAGAACATAACCTTCTTATTTGTCATTATTCGACATTTCGACGTCTTCTCTGCGTACTATAGAATGGCGTTTCTTACAGTTAAGTCTAGGAGTATTCTATACTCCTAGGTTAAGTCAACGACTGACGACTATACATAGTTGCCAAATCCCTAATTATTCTTACCACTAATCTGCACTTCTCAAAATGAAAATAATTATTAATGCTTTCTAAGTTAGAAGACCGGCCTATACAGGGTCTTTCACGAGGAACCTCATCCATATTTATACTAAATCTAAAATATTTTCAAGGCATGAGCACCTCCGGTTTTTCCGGAAATGACGCCAACTTCCGTTTTTCAAATTAGATTCCTTAGAAAATTTCAAGTTATTTTGATGTAACATTTTTCAGTTTTGGTTGGAAAATTCTCTCTGAGCGGGAAAATTCGAAAATAGAGCTCCGCTGAAACAAGAATAACTTCGAGGTTTTTGGATGGAAAATTTTCATTTTTGGGATTTTTCAAGATGTAAGATTGATGTATCCACTTTAAAAATCGAAATCGCGATTCATGATACAGGGGGTGAAAAAATCGCTTACAAAGTTAGGGATGACAAAATTGTGAAAAATCAATTTTTTCAAATTAGAACCCCATTTTTTTATGGCAGATATTGAATCTACGTTAAAAAATAATGTGAGTGTATGCATCACACCTTTGCCCTAAAATGGATATTTTCTGAGTTAATATCCACTTTAGGGCAAGGGTGTGATACACTCACATTATTTTTTAACGTAGATTCAATATCTGCCATAAAAAAATGGGGTTCTAATTTGAAAAAATTGATTTTTCACGATTTCGTCATCCCTAACTTTGAAAGCGATTTTTTCACCCCCTGTATAATGAATCGCGATTTCGATTTTTAAAGTGGATAACCCAATCTTACATCTTGAAAAATCCCAAAAATGAAAATTTTCCATCAAAAAACCTCGAAGTTATTGTTGTTTCAGCGGAGCTCTATTTTCGATTTTTTTTCGAATTTTCCCGCTCAGAGAGAATTTTCCATCCAAAACTGAAAAATGTTACATCAAAATAACTTGAAATTTTCTAAGGAATCTATTTCTGCAATAAAAAAATGGTATTCTAATTTGAAAAACGGAAGTTGACGTCATTTCCGGAAAAACCGGAGGTGCTCATGCCTTGAAAATATTTTAGATTTCATCAGCATCGTGAAATACTTATAAGTGCTGAATTTCATGAAAATACTTCCAGTAGTTTCCCGTATAAATATGGGTGAGGTTCCTCGTGAAAGACCCTGTATATACCAATTATTATCTGTGTAGACTAGGGATAATTATTTTTAATTGAATTTCTCACCTATCTGCCTTCTTGAACCCTCTTTATCTTCAATTAGGAGGTCGTAAATTGAAGGATATCATGAAGCTTCATTTAGTACAAATGAAAATGTCATGATGATAAAAAAAACATCCAAAATCAACATTATATTATGATATTATCAGGAAAGTGAAAGCAAGGACTTTTTCAGACTAATTTTTTTTCTGTGATTTGGTAATGCTGTCATTTTTATATCAGCAGCACGTCATGACGAGTACAACCAATCGAAAATCTCTCTAGCCACCGACGTCACACGATTTCCCGCTTCTTCTGATCGTTCTTCTGTAGATTCTTTTTGAGTTTTCAATATTTTTTTAAGGGTATAAATTGATGAAGAAAAATAAAAAAATCACGAATAACGTGAGAATCCAACATGTCAAAATATATTTTTTCTTAAAATGACTGGAAATGCCCATTGTTCGAAGGTGAAAATATGAATTAAAAGATAGGAAGCACATATGACACTTTTTTAAACTGAAAATGTAGAGATGCAAAAATAATTTTCACCTAATTATCTTCAGAGACGGATTCAAAATCTTCGACAGTGAAGTGAATGTTTAAAATTCACCAATTGTCATGTGCGTTGATAAAATAAAATGGCAAGAGATATTTCAGTGGAAAATACAGATCTGCACGAAAAATCTGAATTTTGACAATAAAATTCAGCTCGATATCAAATCGACCCCGACTGAGGACAATTTGAAATGGAAAATCTTCCAGCTACAGGCTGTTTTCAAAAAAAGGTGAAAATGATAAAGATAACAAGGAAAATCTTCCTTTGAATTTTGTTTCGAAAACTTTTTTAATCGTTTGTAAGAATTTCCTTCACGTTTCGAGTTCCAACTCATTTTCATCAAGAGTATCAATAAATTGTTCCAGCTGAGTATTTACGTCGGAAAAAGAATGAAAATAATATAATACTTAATAAAATAAAATACTCAATAAATTCAATTTCTACCGACCTAAAAGTGAATTAGTCGCACGCAGATCCGTATTTCCCACAATTCCCAGTCACAAAACCATCCTCACCGAAACAAACAACAAAAAAAAAAAAAACAGAGAGGACCCCGGTACTCCGCCACCGCATCCGCTCACTCGTTGATCTTAATCTCGATATTGTCACCTACCGAACTGACCACCATGCTCTTCGGGTTCGTCCGCTCCAACGAGCCGTGCTTCTTCTTCCGCTTCCCTTTGGGATCGTTGCTCAGGCTGGTGCTCTGCGTCCTGTTGCCCAGGCTCGAGCACCGGCTGCTCAGGCTGTTCTGGCTCTCGTTCAGCCTGTTGCAACGCGCCAGGTTCCGGTCGATGGGGGCCGGTTCGCTGGGCGACGTTTCGCCGTAGCCGCTCGTCGTGTGGTTGTCCGTCGAGCTGTGGCTCGACTTGGAGCTGCGCGAAACGAGAACAACGTCAGAAAGAAGCCTTAATAACTTGTCGATTCGTAGATGTCGCCACTGTGGCGACATCTACGAATCGTCGAGGAGGCTTCGTTACCTGTGGCCGTATTTGTGGGCTTGTAAGGCATGTTCGGGCGTCTTGATGTAGGGGCCGCCGTGGGCGCCGCTGTGCTTCCACACCTTGAGCCTGTGCGACAGCTCGGAGAAGTTGGGACGGCGGATGGCGAGCTCCGCCCAACACTCGACCATCAGCGAATAGCAGTAGCTGGGACAGGCCTCCGGACAGGGTAGCAGCTTCCTCGAACGGATCATGTTGATCACCTCCTGGTTGTTGAAGCCGTAGTAGGGCTGCAGGAGAAGGGCTTTGTTGATTTAATCGCGCATGAAACATCCTCGAAGAAGTATAAAGTACTTAACACTTCATATGTCCGCCATAGCGATCAAAATTGTACTTCAAGACGTCATAAAAAATGTTTCCTCAACCATAGCGATAAAACTTACTACGAAACATCATGACGTTGAATACAACTAATTAATTTCAACTATGGAAAGAATTGATCGAACGAATATTATAGTCATAGCGATAATAAAGGAAAGAATTGGAAATTAAAGCGACTATGCATCGAAAAAAATTGACTAATAACGACGACATATTGAACGGAATTTTACTATAGCGATAATATACTATGTCATTAGAGATGAATTGAAAAAAAGGTTTCAAGTATAGCGATAATATAACAAATCGATTGATAAAATTATACTGAAATTAACAGAACAAAGCACCGAATAAAGTTTCACCATAGCGAAAAAAACTAAGTTGTATTATTTATTGAATGAAGTGCCAATAGAACCAACAATGTAGAGATTATTTATCGGACGAAATGTGATACTTTTTCAATTATCACATTTCATCGAATAATTGATCGCTATGATTCAAATTCTGGCAATTTGTGCCAATGCGATTCTATAAAAAATAGAATTTCACCACAACAAATACAACAAAAGAATAATGTTCCCCAAAAAGAGTACGAAGAAAAAGTTTTAAAAATTTCTTGCTGCAGCGAAAAGACGACAAAATCAACATTTTCCATAGCGATCAAACATAAAACGAATTAGTATCATAACGACAAAATTAATTAAAAGGATTTTTAACTAACTGAACAAACTCATTCTGAAGCAATAAAAAAAGTAATGAAATGTTCGCTGAAACTTCTGATTATGGAATTTCACAAGGTCATAGCGATAAAATTAGCGAAATTCAAAATTTAAATTTGTAATCAAAATATCGTAATGAGCAAATCAATCGAACTTCTTTCGACAACAGATATAGGGCAATAAATAAAATGAAAATTCAATTCTAGCCATAGCGATCAATAAGCCATAACAAAGCGAATGTCACCACAACGAAAATAAGAGAATCTTTTTCTCTAAGACAACTAGAAGAGGAAAAATTGAGAGAATTTATTATATTCTATTCGGAATAACCAAATACTGAACGAAGTATGAAGAATTTGGATGTAGCAAAAACTGAAAACAAAATCAACATTTTCCATAGCGATCAAACATAAAATGAATTAGTATCATAACGACAACATTTTTAACAGAATTTTCAACTAACTGAACAAACTCATTCTGAAGCAATAAAAAAAAGTAATGAAATTTTCGCTGAAACTTCTGATTATGGAATTTCACATGGTCATAGCGATAAAATTAGCGAAATTTGAAATTTAAATTTGTAATCAAAATATCGTAATGAGCAAATCGATCGAACTTCTTTCGATAACAGATATAGCGCAATAAAAAAAAATGAAAATTCAATTCTAGCCATAGCGATCAATAAACGATAACAAAGCGAATTTCACCACAAAGAACATAAGAGAATCTTTTTCTCTAAGACGATTAGAAAAGGAAAAAGTGAGAGAATTCAGTATATTCTATTCGAAATAACCAAATAGTGAACGAAGTATGAAGAATTTGGATGTAGCGAAAACTGAAAACAAAATCAACACTTTCCATAGCGATCAAACATGAAACGAACTATTACCTTAACCTCGAAGCTGATAACAGCCTCTTATATTAAATGAACAAACTGAATCCAAAGTTTCGGCTTATCCAACGTCACATTGCCATAGCGATAAAAATAGCGATAAAAATAGCGAAAAAAATTTTAATTAGCAATAAAAATAAACAGCCGTAATAAACAAGTCAACCGAACTTCTTTTCACAACGTTTATACAGCGGAATAGAATGAAATATAAAAATCCTCTCTGGCCATAGCGATCAATAAATTTGAAAAAAATCGACCTCAACTGCGAACCGAGTAAACGAAACCAATTCTTCCAAGAGAACCGCAAAAAAAAAACTCACCTGCAGACCGTAACTGTAAATCTCCCACAGCACGACGCCGTACGACCACACGTCGCTCTCCGTCGTGAATTTACCGTACAATATCGACTCGGGCGGCATCCACCTGACCGGCAACAGCGACTTCGACTGCACCCTGTAGTAGTCGCAGCTGTACATGTCGCGACTGAGGCCGAAGTCGCTGATCTTGACCACCAGGTCCTTGCTGACCAGGCAGTTCCTGGCGGCCAGATCGCGATGGACGTAGTGGTTCTCGGACAGGTACTCCATGCCCTGGGCTATCTGGATGGCGATGTGCAGGAACTGGTTCTGGGTGAGGCTCTTGCCCTCGTTGGGGGAGTTGGTGATCAGGAACTCGTGCAGGTCGCCCTAGGGAAGAAGAAATGGAAGATGGAACATTCAGCTTCCCTCATCGAAACGCCCTGGAAGAATGGAAAAAGATCCCACTCACCTCCGACATATACTCGAAGAGCATGCAGATGGGATCATGCTTCAGCACCACCCCTAGCAAACAAATGATGTTCGGGTGCTTCAGCTCGCTGATCAACTCGATCTCCCTCTGGAAATCCGCCTGAGTCTTCGCGCTCGCGTTCTCCTTCAACGACTTGACGGCCACGTACGACCTCTGTCCGTTCTTGAACTTCAACTCGCCCTTGTACACTTTTCCTGCAAACCAAACAACCCCATATACACCCCAAACTCAACAGTCTCCAAAAAACCCACCGAAAGCTCCTTCCCCAAGCTCCTCCATCAGATTCACCTCCTTGTGGGTGAACTGGGGCACCACGCTCAACGACCCCTTGTTCGGATGGTGGTTCCTAGGAGGGGGGATGTTTGGAGGCAGCAGACTGTTCATCTCCATCGACGGAACGGTGGGGCTGTGGTTGCCGTAAATGTTTTTGTCGGCGGTCGGCGTGTTCATCTGTAAATGAGGATCGCGTAAGGAGACATCGAGAATACGCGAAGCAGGCTCACCTTTTGGATGTTCCTGGCGAATTTCCTCTTTCCCCTGCAGCAGAAGAAGGCCACCATGAGGCTGACCACCAGGGAGATGCCGGCGAAGATCACGAAAACGTACAATCCGACGATATATACTGGAAATTGCGTTTCTCGAGGTTAAATAACGATATTCGAAGTTACCATAGCAACTGTGACAGTTGCCATGGAAATTGTAACAGTTGCCATGGAGATTCGACGTTGCCATGGATATTTTGACAGTTGCCATGGAAATTGTGACAGTTGCCATGGAAATTGTGACAGTTGCCATGGAAATTGTGACAGTTGCCATGGAAATTGTGACAGTTGCCATGGAAATTGTGACAGTTGCCATGGAAATTGTGACAGTTGCCATGGAGATTCGACGTTGCTATGGATATTTTGACGGTTGCTATAGAAAATTTAACCCTTTCCATGGAATCCTCGACAGTTGCTATATCAACGATATTAAAAGGGGAGGAGTTAAAGGAAATCACTCACCACACTTCGATATGTCGCACAGCTCTTTTTCGTTGTGGCTGACGAAGCAAAAAGGTTGACTTTCCAAGTTTCCGGGGTTTCTTGAAGACAAAAAAATCGTCAGTACGTATTCACCTAATTTTTTTCAGAGTAATCACCTGCAATAATTGTGCCCCGTCAGTTCGGGGTTATCGGAAAGGCGGATGTGCAGTTGAAGGGCCCAGCGCATGCATTTCTTGCCCGACAAGGCCACGTCCTGGGTTCCCCTGTACATGTGCCCTTGGTCCCAGAAGCAGTTGTCGTCTTTGTCGATGTTCTGGAGTTCGACGCCCAGAGCCAGACAGTTGCGGACGCTGCCGTCGATCTCGTCGGGCAACAGCTCGCATTCCTCCAGTTTCGGAATCAACCCTACAAGAAAATCGGAAAAATTTTCGAATATTCTCCATTTAACCGCCAAAACCCATCGACCGGACAATTCGAGCGAGCCACGCGCCGAACCTTGAAGGACACCACTAACCTATTATGGGATGGCGCCTAGCGATGGCGTATTCCTTCATGCACAGCTCCGTTTCCAGCAGCAGACAATCGTCTTTGCACACTCTCCTCAGGTACTTGGTAAGAGTGTTCCTCATCTTCTTGAACCTCTCCTCGGTGAGGTACTCTTCGCCCTTGGAGATCAGGTCTCGCTGGAACTTGTTGACCTGCTTGGGCGCCACGCAAGTAGGAAAAGCCGAGTAGCACATGCTGGGATGGACGAATTTCTCGCAGTTCGAAGAGATGTCGCTGAAATTTCGAAAATTAAGACCTGCATTCGAAAATCACGAATCGGGTTTACTTGGACTGCGAGATGACCAAGAAGGCGTTGTTGAGCATGTCCTCGATGGCCCGCTGAGTGTACGGGGGTTGAACGAAAACGTATTTTCCGTGCAGCAGATCCTTGCACCTCTCGCCCTGGTAGATCTGACAGAACGGTTCCGTCAGATTGACGGGGGACGGGACGGACGAGGGCAGCTGCTTGCCCGTGGGCGACAGGTCGAATTCCAAGCCGTTGCTGTGCTTCAGGGCGTTGAACTCCGTGGACAAGAAGGTGGGGTCCATCCTTTGCGAATTGTGGAGGTTCGGCAGGGTGGTCAGTTCGCCGAAGAAGTTGCCGCTGAAAAATTACACTCGGATCAAGGAGGAAATTAACAGACCTCGAATAGACCTCTGTGGAATTCCGATTAATAGATTACCTCATCGTTTCGTCCCTGTTGGGGTTCATGACTGCGCCACTCGTTATACTGGTATCTGGAAGAAATTAAGAACACATTTATGAAGAGCCAAGTGGAACTCTTGAATCAACACTAACCTCTGAAAGGTACCATGGAGTTCACTTGAAGCACAGCTTGCGAGCAGATTCTGTCGATTCCATTGAAAGCTGTGCATCCGTAGAAACCTTTATCGAAGGTCTCCAGCTTCGATACCTTCAAGATCGACCTCAGCGTGTTCTTCTCCTGAAAAAGAAAGCATTCAATGACTTCGTCACCAACCAATCTGGCAAAGACTCACTCTGATGTTCTTGATCTGTATCTTGGAGCCCTTCTCCTCGATGGGCACCGTGTCCTTGTGCCAGTCGATCTCGACGTCCGTGGAATTATCCAGGTTTTCCACCTGGCACACGAACTTGACCATCTTTCCAGGGTCTCTGGTCACGTTTTTCGGTCTTTCTGCCGTGAATTTTAAGGTTCCTGGAAGATTAAAGGTTATAGAAGATGAGGATCGATATAAAGTTTTGTCGATTTTACCGTTCGTTAGGGCGTTACTGTCACATTCTTCCACCTCTTCCTCATAGTCGTCTTCTATGTTGGCTGGTAGACTGGAGACTGAAACAAGAGGAAATGAGGTTAGACACGAAAAGGCCTTGACGACAGCATTAATACGGAACCCTTTCAAGGTCGAAGGGATTTCCAAAAAGAGGTGTTATTTTGACATGCTGGATATAAACTGCTCCACATGAGTTAGGGATATTGACTTAAATTGCAAAAAAATATAGTTAAAATAAGATTTTTGTGATGAAAATTCATATTAATATGATTTCAAGTTAAGTTGAAAATTAATTTTAGCCTGTAGGTCTGCAGCGTATACAGGGTGGTTAAGAAAAATCGAGTAAAATAACGAATTTTATTCGCAGAGAATTCTAGCATTTTAAGACTATCAATACAATGTATGGCCTCCAAGGGCATCACTAACAGCTTGACATCTTCTTTGCATACTACACACGAGGTTGTTGAACATTTCTTGAGGAATTTGGTTCCATAAACGGGGCAGAAGCTCTCTCGGATCATTTCAGGATTCTGGGGTAGGTTGATGATTATCTTATCTTCTTTGGAGCATATCCCATGCATGTGCTATGCAATTCAAATCTGGTGAGTGCGGAGGTATTGGTGAATGTGGAATACCAAGCTCCTGACGCGCATTCTCAACTATGGCTGCACGGTGCGGTCTAGCGTTATCGTCTAGAAATTGAAAAGTTTCACCAATAGCAGCGTGAAGATTTGGCACAACATTGTCAATGACATGCTCCCTATAGTGTAAGGCGGTCATATTTCCATGACAAATGTGTAGATCTGTGCGCCCGTTGAAACATATCCCGGCCCATACCATAACACTACCCCCTCGGAATGGATGGACTTCTTGGACATAACGACGATTACGGGGTATGCGTGGGATTGTCCATACCCTTATTCTTCGAGAACCTGAAAATCGTCCATATCTGGATTCATCAGTGGAAAGGACACTACGCCATTGATCGTTCCAATTGATATGTTGCCTTGCCTATTCCAGTCTTTGACGCTTATGGTCACGTGTTAATGAAACTCCTCTTAATGGACGTCTAGAACCTAGATTCACCTCTCTCAAACGTCGTCTGATGGTTTCGATGGAAACTTGGACCCCATCTGCATTTTGAAGAGTAGTCCGCAGCATTCTACACGTAGATGTAGGGTTTCTTCTCGCCGAAACGGTGATGAAACGATCCTGAGCAGGTTTTGTTTTTCGTCGCCCACCAAGCCTTGGTCTTTCCAACACGGAACCTGTCTCCCTGAACCTATTTCAGAGTCGAGATGTCACACTTTGGCTGACTTGAAGCCTTTCCGCTACAACAACCTGAGTTAGGCCACCCTGTAGCGTTCCGATAGCCCTATTAGCCTCAGCGTTTGTTAATTTACGTCTTGGCATTTTCAGAAAACTCGTTTCAAATCGAAGCCGTTGATAAACTGACTTCATTTCAAAATGAGAACATTCATGAAGCATATGCAAAGAACCAAACTTCAGAAAAAAGGCGACCAGATTGACGAAATATCTCATACTGATTTTTATTGGATCGATTCAAGTTGTTATTGAGTTTTAAATGATTTTACAGCGATGTTCTCGAAGACTACAAACTTTTGAAAACGATTGAATACGATATCCCTAACTCTTGTGGAGCAGTATATAAGCAACTCGATTTCCTAGAAAGAAAATGCTGCCTAGCCGGAACGAATCAACAGATTCACTTTCTAAATATTATAATATCCTAAACATCTGAATCTACAGCTTCATATCAGAGTTCATCAACTTCAATCGAATCTGCCATATCTACGGGGGCGCAAATCAACCCAGTCGATTCCGCCAAAACGTCTACGCGATATCGACATCGTCGCCCGCGAATCTGATCCTTACGACCACCTATCTTTCCGTCAAAAACCTAATCTGAAAATAGTCCCCGGTATTTATAGATCCTAAAGATTAATAAACATTTCGAGAGAGTTGCCTCAGTTCGGAATCCGCCAGAATACGAACAATTAACGCGCACAGTGTTCGGAGAAAAACTCAAAAGTTTCCCTCTTGTGAACCCGCCCCTGACCCCAGTAAACACCCCCTTTCCACCCCCTGTCTCCACACAACCTAAAACGAATATTATCCCTCTTTAACCCGCCGCTGTGTCCTTCGAAATGCCCCGGTGAAGCCGTGTCCCACTAAACACCTGGTGATGGTGCGGAACCACTCGAAGATGGCGTGAAGTGCACGTGTGTGATTGCCGGACAGATGTTGCCGAATCTGGCAACTTTGGAGCCGTCAAGATGTCTTCGAGGTCTTCCGTGAACATGCTGAGGACCAGGAGGAAGGACAACAACGTTAAGCCCAATAGAAGGTAGACAGGGTGAATTATTCAAGGACGCTTAACACCACCTCATCAGCTTTCATCGTCGTCTCGTCATTATTGCATCATCAGCTGTTCGAATTGACGTCATAACAAGGCTTTCGGGCATTCTCAAGTTCCAGACGGGCATTCACGTGTTCAAATCAACGAATCGCTCTATAGGCAAACCTATGCCTCTTCTAGGCATATCACAAAACATGCATTCCTTTTAAGATAGGCATAAAATATTATAGAAGGCATCCATATATTCAATTAACGAGTTTTCACGACACAAGCAAATGCCTCCTACAGGCATATCACAATATGCTTCAATAAAGGTATAATTATGTTTCCATTCATTCATAAATATCCCCCTTATGATAGGCATATAATATTGTAGAAGGCATTCCCACGTTTAAATTCTATAGAGATAGAGGCATTCACATATTGGAATATACAAGTTTTAGCTTCACGATTTTTATTCAAAATGCTTCATCTAGGCATATCACAATTCTCATTGAAAGATACTATCATTATCCTTCCATACGTTTATGAAAATATCTCCTTTATGATGGGCATTTACTATCGAAATTAGGCATTCACAAATTAACATTGTTTGAAGTGATTCGATGAAATTATTCTGTTTTATATCGGGGCATACTCTAGGGGAATTTTGAAACACTCAATCTTGGTCTTCCATTAACGTATTTGATTCCAAAACTATAACAATTACAGAGGCATCCACGCACCTAGGATGATCTGTGGATGCCCCTGGAAGCATTTGGGACATTATTTACAATGATGAAGACATTTATACATATCAAAACTTGTTTACAAACCAGTCGAAAACCTTTTAAGAAGCAGTTAATCAAAAGAGAAGGCATTCACACGAAACTCGAGGCATAAAACGTCATACCACATGTTCCGTCCTCAAATCTAACATTTTCTTACGGCAAACTGAAATTACTTCCATCAGATATCTAGACTTTTTCCACCTGCACGATGGAAATCGCGATAAAGCTCAACACCCTCGTCAATTTTCTTCCGAAAGGGTCCTAAAGACTCATAAAAACAAACTTATTTCGTCGTAACGCCTCGAATAAAGGTCCGGATAGTAAAGACCGGCGATATACCGGAGGAAATTTACATGTTTCTCCTTTGTGTCTCGGGCAAAAAAGAAGAGATTCTGAGGGTCTTATTGCGGGACGACGTTAGCAGACTTATTTCGTTGATGATACTCGGATGCTTTATCGTCTGATGATGATCTCTTATCGAGGGGCGTATTGGGTTTTTCAACAGAGGGGATTTGTATCTAGAATCGAAGTTAATTTAGGGAGACATAGAAGAAGTATTTGCGATACGGGAGTGAAGGACGAATTTTTTATGATGCATGAAGATTCTATGGATATTGCTGATTATATAAATATAAAATATAAAAATAAAAAGTGGATAAGACCACAGGAGCGGGAGCTATGACGATTTGAAATTTCGATTTTTTTGAAAAAATGCCATTTGACAGATGAAAATCTAAACTATGATAGATAGCGACTTGAATTTGTTTTTATCGAATAGAGCGTCCTCGAAAACCTATATTTTGATACCAAACATGACCATATTGTCTTTCTTTAACATGGATTTTTTTAGTTTTTTGTTTTCCATTTTTCATTTTCGAGTTTTGTTCACACGCTTAGAGCATGCAGAGTTTAGGTGCTATGGATCAGCGAAATGGGTATTCTGGTAGATTCGAATGGGATGAAGACCTTAACGATCGAATAACAACTTTAGATTCGCCAGGGATTCCTTGGTGATGACGAATATGGTGTTTTTGGGGGGTCTTACCCCTTACGTATTTTTGACCCAAAAAGTTGGGATTTTCGAAATCGATTTTATTATTCCTAGAGATACTTGGGACAATGCTGATTAACAATATACAAACAAAAAGTGGATACGGTCACAGGAGCGGGAGCTATGACGATTTGAAATTTCGATTTTTTGAAAAAATGCCATTTGACAGATGAAAATCTAAACTATGATAGATAGCGACTTGAATTTGTTTTTATCGAATAGAGCGTCCTCGAAAACCTATATTTTGATACCAAACATGACCATATTGTCCTTCTTTAACGTGAATTTTTTTAGTTTTTTGTTTTCCATTTTTCATTTTCGAGTTTTGTTCACACGCTTAGAGCATGCAGAGTTTAGATGCTATGTTTCAGCAAAATGGGTATTCTGGTAGATTCGAATGGGATGAAGACCTTAACGATCGAATAACAACTTTAGATTCGCCAGAGATTCCTTGGTGATGACGAATATGGTGTTTTTGGGGGGTCTTACCCCTTACGTATTTTTGACCCAAAAAGTTGGGATTTTCGAAATCGATTTTATTATTCCTAGAGATACTTGGGACAATGCTGATTAACAATATACAAACAAAAAGTGGATACGGTCACAGGAGCGGGAGCTATGACGATTTGAAATTTCGATTTTTTGAAAAAATGCCATTTTTGACAGATGAAAATCTAAACTATGATAGATAGCGACTTGAATTTGTTTTTATCGAATAGAGCGTCCTCGAAAACCTATATTTTGATACCAAACATGACCATATTGTCCTTCTTTGACATGAATTTTTTTAGTTTTTTGTTTTCCATTTTTCATTTTCGAGTTTTGTTCACACGCTTAGAGCATGCAGAGTTTAGGTGCAATGGATCACCAAAATGGGTATTCTGGTAGATTCGAATGGGATGAAGACCTTAACGATCGAATAACAACTTTAGATTCGCCAGGGATTCCTTGGTGATGACGAATATGGTGTTTTTGGGGGGTCTTACCCCTTACGTATTTTTGACCCAAAAAGTTGGGATTTTCGAAATCGATTTTATTATTCCTAGAGATACTTGGGACAATGCTGATTAACAATATACAAACAAAAAGTGGATACGGTCACAGGAGCGGGAGCTATGACGATTTGAAATTTCGATTTTTTGAAAAAATGCCATTTGACAGATGAAAATCTAAACTATGATAGATAGCGACTTGAATTTGTTTTTATCGAATAGAGCGTCCTCGAAAACCTATATTTTGATACCAAACATGACCATATTGTCCTTCTTTAACGTGAATTTTTTTAGTTTTTTGTTTTCCATTTTTCATTTTCGAGTTTTGTTCACACGCTTAGAGCATGCAGAGTTTAGATGCTATGTTTCAGCAAAATGGGTATTCTGGTAGATTCGAATGGGATGAAGACCTTAACGATCGAATAACAACTTTAGATTCGCCAGAGATTCCTTGGTGATGACGAATATGGTGTTTTTGGGGGGTCTTACCCCTTACGTATTTTTGACCCAAAAAGTTGGGATTTTCGAAATCGATTTTATTATTCCTAGAGATACTTGGGACAATGCTGATTAACAATATACAAACAAAAAGTGGATACGGTCACAGGAGCGGGAGCTATGACGATTTGAAATTTCGATTTTTTGAAAAAATGCCATTTGACAGATGAAAATCTAAACTATGATAGATAGCGACTTGAATTTGTTTTTATCGAATAGAGCGTCCTCGAAAACCTATATTTTGATACCAAACATGACCATATTGTCCTTCTTTAACGTGAATTTTTTTAGTTTTTTGTTTTCCATTTTTCATTTTCGAGTTTTGTTCACACGCTTAGAGCATGCAGAGTTTAGATGCTATGTTTCAGCAAAATGGGTATTCTGGTAGATTCGAATGGGATGAAGACCTTAACGATCGAATAACAACTTTAGATTCGCCAGAGATTCCTTGGTGATGACGAATATGGTGTTTTTGGGGGGTCTTACCCCTTACGTATTTTTGACCCAAAAAGTTGGGATTTTCGAAATCGATTTTATTATTCCTAGAGATACTTGGGACAATGCTGATCAACAATATACAAACAAAAAGTGGATACGGTCACAGGAGCGGGAGCCATGACGATTTGAAATTTCGATTTTTTAAAAAAAAATGCCATTTGACAGATGAAAATCTAAACTATGACAGATAGCGACTTGAATTTGTTTTTATCGAATAGAGCGTCCTCGAAAACCTATATTTCGATACCAAACTTCACCATAGCCTAGGAATCCTAGGAAATTTTCCATACTTCAAAACAACATTTATCTCCTCGCCCGAGATACATTACGCCTCGCCGCCCCACCTCATCGAACCGCCACCGACGACGCGAGAGGCGCAAACGTGTAAATACTGTCCCCGTCGGCGGCGTAATTGGGGGCGGCCGAGTGCACCGGCGGTTATTATCGCATGGGGACGTGTCCGGTCGGATTTACGGCCGCGCGCAGTTAATGCACCCGAGCGGACGGCAGGTGAGGGTTGTTTGAACGGGATGGGGGGCGGTGGAAGGGTTGTTGGAGAGCGGCGGTTATGGAAATTCGTTGTTTGGACACGTCCCAACGTCGGATCCGTCCTCGGGCGTCTACTTCGGGGTGGAAACGAGATTGAGAGTTGTGGGACTGCTGGGAAATGTACACCAATTAAATCATCATCACCCCTGATGGATTTTCATATTTTTCATAAATTATGATTTTATTGAATGTCGAAATAACACTCTTATTGGAAAAACCATTTAATTCACAAGAAAATTTGGTTGATCTGAAGATGAAAACCAAATTCATCCGACATCCTCAACTGTTGACGACTTAGTTATTTCCGTATTCTCAATCGCACGTCAACGTTTGAAAGATCGTCTCCAATCGAATCAAAGCTCGGCGTACATAAAATCAAACCGAAATTTACGAACTGCAACTCGGTATCACGGACCCCATAAATCTCTCGGTCTTGAGCCACTTTAACGGCCATTCCATCTCCCATCTTTTTCGATTTATCCGTTCGACAAAGCTGGCACTTATCCAATCGCGAACTTTGGTCCTTCGAGCTCGTACTCGCGAGATTCCTGCTTTACGCGGTGGCTACCTGTCATCTCTTGTTGTTTCACGCTTCCAGATTTCTCTTCTCTGAAGCGAAGACAGCACTTCCGGGACCGTCGAGGACGTAAAAGGAAATTTGATCCGACTGGCGTGTTGTCCATCCGGTCGTTAAAGCGGAAGCGAAGGGAGTTGGAAACTTTGTTTTATATTGGGGAGTTTTCTTAGTTTTCATGGTATTTTCCTTTGAAGGACTGATTGTAGACATTTGAGGGACAATTTGACCATTGTATAAAGGGCGTTTCAATGAAAGCGCAAGATTTCAGTGTTCGATGGCAAGGTATTGAAAAATACTGCTCCACGAGAGTTAGGGATATCGTAGTCAATCGTTTTTGATAAAAGTATGTAATCTTCGAGAAAATCGCTGTAAAATCATTTAAAACTCAATAACAACTTGAAACGATCCAATAAAAATCAGTATGAGACATTTCGTCAATCTGGGTCGCCTTTTTTCTGAAGTTTGGTTCTTTGCATATGCTTCGTGAATGTTCTTATTTTGAAATCAAGTCAGTTTATCAAAGGCTTCGATTTGAAACGAGTTTTCTGAAAATGCCAAGACGTAAATTAACGAACGCTGAGGCTAATAGGGCTATCGGAATGCTACAGGGTGGCCTAACTCAGGTTGTTGTAGCGGAAAGGCTCCAAGCCAGCCAAAGTGTGATATCTCGACTTTGGAATAGATTAAGGGAGACAGGTTCCGTGTTGGAAAGACCAAGGCTTGGTGGGCGACGAAAAACACCTGCTCAGGACCGTTTCATCACAGTTTCGACGAGAAGAAACCCTACATCTACGTGTAGCATGCTACGGAATACTCTTCAAAATGCAGATGTGGACCAAGTTTCCATCGAAACCATCAGACGACGTTTGAGAGAGGTAAATCTAGGTTCTAGACGTCCATTAAGAGGAGTTCCATTAACACGTGACCATAAGCGTCAAAGACAGGAATGGGCAAGGCAACATATCAATTGGAACGATCAATGGCGTAGTGTCCTTTTCACTGATGCATCCAGATATGGATGATTTTCAGATTCTCAAAGAATAAGGGTATGGACAATCCCACGCATACCCCGTAATCGTCGCTATGTCCAAGAAGTCCATCCATTCCGAGGGGGTAGTGTTATGGTATGGGCCGGGATATGTTTCAACGGGCGCACAGATCTACACATTTGTCCTGGGAATATGACCGCCTTAGACTATAGGGAGCATGTCATTGACAATGTTGTGCCAAATTTTCACGCTGCTATTGGTGAAACTTTTCAATTTCTAAACGATAACGCTAGACCGCATCGTGCAGCCATAGTTGAGAATGCGCGCTAGGAGCTTGGTATTCCACATTCACCAATACCTCCGCACTCACCAGATTCGAATTGCATAGAACATCCATGGGATATACTCCAAAGAAGATTAGATAATCATCAACCTACCCCAGAATCCTTAAATGATCTGAGAGAGCTTCTGCCCCGTTTATGGAACCAAATTCCTCAAGAAATGTTCAATAACCTCGTGTGTAGTATGCAAAGAAGATATCAAGCTGTTATTGATGCCCGTGGAGGCCATACATTGTTTTGATAGTCTTAAAATGCTTGAATTCTCTGGGAATAAAATTTCCTTATTTTACTAGATTTTTCTCAACCATCCTGTATACGCTGCACACCTACAGGCTAAAATTAATTTGCAACTTGAATTCATATTAATATGAATTTTCATCACAAAAATTTTATTTTAACTATATTTTTTTGCAATTTTAGTCGATATCCATAACTCATGTGGATCACTTTATTTATTGATTTAGAAAAAGTATACAGGGTCTTTCACGAGGAACCTCACCCATATTTATACGGAAACTACTGAACGTATTTTCATGAAATTCAGCACTTATAAGTATTTCACGATGCTGATGAAATCAAAAATATTTTCAAGGCATGAGCACCTCCGGTTTTTCCGGAAATGACGTCAACTTCCGTTTTTCAAATTAGAACACCATTTTTTTATTGTAGAAATAGATTCCTTAGAAAATTTCAAGTTATTTTGATGTAACATTTTTCAGTTTTGGTTGGAAAATTCTCTCTGAGCGGAAAAATTCGAAAAAAAAATCGAAAATAGAGCTCCGCTGAAACAAGAATAACTTCGAGGTTTTTGGATGGAAAATTTTCATTTTTGGGATTTTTCAAGATGTAAGATTGATGTATCCACTTTGAAAATCGAAATCGCGATTCATGATACAGGGGGTAAAAAAATCGCTTTCAAAGTTAGGGATGACAAAATCGTGAAAAATCAATTTTTTCAAATTAGAACCCCATTTTTTATGGCAGATATTGAATCTACGTTAAAAAATAATATGAGTGTATGTATCACACCCTTGCCCTAAAATGGATATTTTCTGAGTTAATATCCACTTTAGAGCAAGGGTGTGATGCATACACTCACATTATTTTTTAACGTAGATTCAATATCTGCCATAAAAAAATGGGGTTCTAATTTGAAAAAATTGATTTTTCACGATTTTGTCATCCCTAACTTTGAAAGCGATTTTTTTACCCCCTGTATCATGAATCGCGATTTCGATTTTCAAAGTGGATACATCAATCTTACATCTTGAAAAATCCCAAAAATGAAAATTTTCCATCCAAAAACCTCGAAGTTATTCTTGTTTCAGCGGAGCTCTATTTTCGATTTTTTTTTCGAATTTTCCCGCTCAGAGAGAATTTTCCAACCAAAACTGAAAAATGTTACATCAACATAACTTGAAATTTTCTAAGGAATCTATTTCTGCAATAAAAAAATGGTGTTCTAATTTGAAAAACGGAAGTTGGCGTCATTTCCGGAAAAACCGGAGGTGCTCATGCCTTGAAAATATTTTAGATTTCATCAGCATCGTGAAATACTTATAAAAGTGCTGAATTTCATGAAAATACGTTCAGTAGTTTCCCGTATAAATATGGGTGAGGTTCCTCGTGAAAGACCCTGTATACATGAGGTGATATTTCATGGATACAGCGTCTAAGTTCGGCTTTGAAAGCTTCGATGATCGCAGGCTTATTGGCATAAATAAACCTGTGACTTCAGATAACACCACTACCAGAAATTTGAAGGCATTGAATCGCAAGAGCGTGGAGGCTTCTTTCAATGGTCTAAGACTCTGAGGATTCAGTAATCAGTATGGTGGTCTCTGTAAATGAGGCGGATCGATATGCACCAAAATCCCGTCAAATCACCGCGACACGTCTATCCTAACCTAATCCTCCCCGTGTTTATTCCCACAGCCAAAACGTCGGTTATCGATCTCGCACCCGAATATTACGAAACCCACCCCCATGTTTAACCGAGTACTTGATTGCAGGCCGGGATACGAGAGGGTCACGAGTCTTCGCACGTAATTCACGCGAATGTTTCGATAACGCTTCATCCGTATCAAAGGACCAATTCAAAATCCTCCAGGGAAGGACATAAACGTCCTCCTGGGTATTGAATATAAGGGCTTAAGAGACAAAATTTTAATTGGTCGACTTTCGCAAGGGGGTTTATTGTTGAAGGACCCTTGTTTACGTTCGGATTGTTGACGGGGGGTAAGTAATGCAGACATGCTGGCGAAGTGGTGTCTCCGGTTTTAGCCGGGGGCAGACGCCTTTGTTCGAAACTGTGACTGTGTCAAACTAAACTCGATTATCATTTGGGAATCAACGAAAATGTCTCGGTGATGAAAATAGGAATTTCCAGATTCGCCAGTCGTATTTTTCACTTTTCCGAGAAAAGTATACGACTCGTCTAACCGGGTTACATTTGTTATTGTTTATTCGAAACGGCCTTCGTAGAGTCGCGTGCACCTAAATCTTTGTCAAGATCGAATTTTTGGACGAGGCTCGCGTGAACTTGACCCATTAATTTCAATTGTTAACGAGCTACCTGTCATGCCGAATGGCTTCATAAGAAACGCGAATGTCGGATCGAAAGCTACGGGCTTTGATTTATACAAGAATTGGATCATACCGCTCACAATATCCAATTTTCTTTCTGGAAAGTTTATTTATTATTTCTTTCATTTTCGTAGATGTTTCGACTGGCAAGGTAAAAACTGTCCTTGAAATTATGAAAACCGTGACTTTGAGCATTTAATTTAGATCAGAAATGTCTTTTACGCGATACAATTTGGAGTTATGGTTTCGGAGTTGTGATAGGTTCGATGTAATCAATTCTGAACGAGCGTCTAAAAACTTAGACAGCTGTCAAAATAATGACAGCTGTCAAAAAACTGACAGCTACTATCGAAGAATAGATACGATACCGCATATTGGGAATTGTTTGGTTAATAATGCGCTATTATACAGAGTGTAACAGCCAAATGGAATAAATTCGATAACGAATAAATGAGGGCGTGTTGGGAAAAACACTCGGACACGTCGATTTGTAATTTTAAATGCGTATATTTTTCAAGAAGATAATATTATATAGGTTGTTCCATGTGACCGTGGCCAATACCAACTTTCTTATTTCAAATGCAACCCCCTGTATATTATTTATTTTTTGGATTCTTCAGAGAATTTGAGACACAATTCATGCACAATGTCCCAAACCTATCTTTAACTATTTCGGAAGTATTAAGTGTTTTCAGATTTATTGCAAAAATCAACGTTTTAAATAAAAATTATTTTATTTCACAAATTCGGTACATTACACTTAAAACCTAATAAGTAATACTGATTATTTCTTAATTATTGAAAAAAAAAAATTAATGTCAATGTAGGAAATGTTCAAAATGCTCGCCGCGAACGTCTTGGCAACATGCTAATCTGGTGTAGAATTGTCTTCTAACGTTACTCAACATTTCAGGCGTTTTTGCTTACTTTCTTCATATCAAAAGGTAAATGGGAAATAAGTATTGAGTGTAATGTATCCAATTTGTGAAATAAAATAATATTCATTTAAAATGTTAATTTTTGTAAAAAATCTGAAAACACTTACCTAATATTTCCGAAAAAGTTGAAGATAGGTATAGGACATTGTGTATGAATTATGTCTAGAATTCTCTGAAGAATCCAAAAAATAAATAATATACAGAGGGTTGCATTTGAAATAAGAAAGTTGGTATTGGCCACGATCGCATGGAACACCCTATATAATGTCATCTTCTTGAAAAATATGAGCATTTAAAATTACGAATCGACGTGTCCGAGCGTTTTTCCCAACACGCCCTCATTTATTCGTTATCGAATTTATTCCATTTGACTGTTACACTCTGTATGGTTTTGGTTGAGCGATTGGACACAATTTCGCACGTAGCATGAATACGTCTTTCTCCATCCAGATACAGGTTGTTCCTGAATTGGAGGAAAAACCGAAAAGTGGAGAATCCTTGCATTATCCCTAAACGTAAACGCTAAAACCTCTAAAAGCCACCCTGCGCTAATCGCGACCCCCCAAAAAACGAACAATCGTCCCCCCGAAAGCGTCTCACGTTTCCATTTCGCCTTTTCCCGAATTCAATTTACATCAATTTTCAGACGCTGAGCACGCGCCCCATAACTCAATCTGTCGCCGGCGTTCCGTGCATCCCGAAAACCAACCTGTTCGCGTTTTAAAACTTAAAAGGACCCCCCCGTGGCGAAGGAGGAAACGTCCTGGATAATTAAACCTTCGTCGCCGCGACGTGTAACTCGGAAGACGCCCGGTTTTTCGAGCGATGAAGACGTGGAGCTCCGACTGAATTTAGTTACGCGACCTGTTTACGAGCGGGTAATGCGGTTTCCTGTGCTTCTCATTGTTCTTTTCTATAAATAGGGGGTCGTAAAATGTGGATGAGGAAGGGGGCCTGGTTGTCCCGGTTCTTTTAGGGACCGGAAGAGTCTGAATAGCAAGACTACTTCTTTTTTTATTCCGTCATCCGATGGCTTTTTCTTTGAAATATTGTTACTTTTTCTTGATAAATAAAACGTCCGGGATGAATGAACTATTTTTCCGTCGACCATAGAATAAAAGCTCATTTTAACGCACTCGAAATCATCCATTAATGACCTATTTTAATGAATGATTGTCATGGCAACCGAACATAAAATATTCAGTCAGAGCACGATCGAGCTTGGTTGGAAATCAACAACTTCTGTAACAGAAGGGTATATTGACAACTCCATTCAAAATAAAATAGACTGCAGAAGAAATTTCAGGTGATACAAGTTGCAAAGTAGACCACAGAATACCTAACTACTGTAGTTAGGTAGGTATTCTGTGATAATATTTCAACCTCCACTTTCTCCACACGTTCCTAATAGGGCATTCTAATGACCTGTCAAATTAGAACACCATTTTTTTATTGCAGAAATAGATTCCTTAGAAAATTTCAAGTTATTTTGATGTAACATTTTTCAGTTTTGGTTGGAAAATTCTCTCTGAGCGGGAAAATTCGAAAAAAAAATCGAAAATAGAGCTCCGCTGAAACAAGAATAACTTCGAGGTTTTTGGATGGAAAATTTTCATTTTTGGGATTTTTCAAGATGTAAGATTGATGTATCTACTTTAAAAATCGAAATCGCGATTCATGATACAGGGGGTGAAAAAATCGCTTTCAAAGTTAGGGATGACAAAATCGTGAAAAATCAATTTTTTCAAATTAGAACCCCATTTTTTTATGGCAGATATTGAATCTACGTTAAAAAATAATGTGAGTGTATGCATCACACCCTTGCCCTAAAGTGGATATTAATTCAGAAAATATTCAATATCTGCCATAAAAAAATGAGGTTCTAATTTGAAAAAATTGATTTTTCACGATTTTGTCATCCCTAACTTTGAAAGCGATTTTTTCACCCCCTGTATCATGAATCGCGATTTCGATTTTTAAAGTGGATACATCAATCTTACATCTTGAAAAATCCCAAAAATGAAAATTTTCCATCCAAAAACCTCGAAGTTATTCTTGTTTCAGCGGAGCTCTATTTTCGATTTTTTTTTCGAATTTTCCCGCTCAGAGAGAATTTTCCAACCAAAACTGAAAAATGTTACATCAAAATAACTTGAAATTTTCTAAGGAATCTATTTCTGCGATAAAAAAATGGTGTTCTAATTTGAAAAACGGAAGTTGACGTCATTTCCGGAAAAACCGGAGGTGCTCATGCCTTGAAAATATTTTAGATTTCATCAGCATCGTGAAATACTTATAAGTGCTGAATTTCATGAAAATACGTTCAGTAATTTCCCGTATAAATATGGGTGAGGTTCCTCGTGAAAGACCCTGTATATATTTACATTATGTCAAATTTGTCTATTATGCAAAATAAAAATTCATTTCTATCGAGAATTCATATTCAATTCGTGAAGAGGTCGACGGAAAAATCTTGTAATCAACTCGTTCATTAATTCAGCGATAAATAAACTATGTAGTTGATTAAATAACTATTATCTTGCATCGAAATCAATATAAATTCCCAAATAAATTACGAAAATTTACGACCAGATTCAATCATCTACTTAATCGTCAACATAAATATGACCGCAAGATTCAAAACACCTCCAACGATCCACTCAAAATTTTAGGTGGAAACCACTCAGTCAATACCCGATGATCGGCATTACCCAACGTTCTTAATTACCCGACGACAGTTTAACACCTCCTGTTCGTCACCCCATCGATGGATCGTGAAAGCATTCGATAACTCGACCATATAGAAACGCATCATGGAGATGGATTGATGGCCCCCATCAATTTCGAAAACTACCTATTTATACGACGAGGTAACGGCATGTAACCTTATACGAAACGTGGAAGCTGCTTGACGGTCGATTGAGCGGTTAAACCGACTGAGTTAGGCCCATATGGACGGAGGAGGCGATTGAGGCATCCGCAGAATGTGTGTTGCTACTTAGAGTGACTGGAAAAATGGGGTCTACCGTTACGGCGACCGTCTGGTTTTGCTTAGATGAGGACGAGAATTAAGGTCGATTCAGACTTTGAGTTTCAGAATGATGAAGCCAGAAGTTTCGGGATCAAAACTGAATCGTGTTGAAATGTCTAAAGATAGTAAAACACCCATGTTCTCTGCTAGCTAGTTTTCTCTCAGACAGATCTCTCTATGTAGTGGTCGATGGAGTTTCATCTGACTCTCTGCCCATAAATGCTGGTGTTCCGCAGGGATCAATTCTGGCTCCAACACTATTTCTACTTCACATCAACGATTTGCTGGAAGCAACTTCGTGTCCAGTGCATAGCTTCGCGGATGATAGCACCCTCCATACCGCCTTTTCTTCTAGGGCTCCAATACCAGCCCGCCAAATCAAAACCGAACGAGGAAGAAATGTTAACAACATAAATATGGACTTGGAAACAATTCTTGAATGGGGATCTAATAACTTGGTAGAATTCAACGCAAACAAAACACAAGCATGTCTTTTCTCTAGAAAAGCCGATCTTACTGTGCCCAGCATAAAATTGTCGGGAGTGACCATACCATTGAAGTCATCCATTTCGATGCTTGGCATTACTGTCGGCAGTAACCTTTCCTGGGAGAGTCACGTGAGATCCATTGCTAGAAGTGCATCCCAAAAACTTGGTTTTCTGTTTCGTGCCAGGAGCTATTTCACCTCAGGTCAGCTGCTTATGATCTATAAGGCACAGATTCGACCTGTCCTGGAATACTGTTCCCATATTTGGAGTGCTGCACCTAAACACACCCTAAAACTCTTGGATTCCGTACAAAAAAAGGCAATTCGTCTCGTCGGTGATGCATCGCTTACAAGCTCGCTCACTTCTCTGGAACACCGTAGAAAAGTGGGCGATCTGTCTCTATTTTATAGATATTTCCATGAGCGATGCTCTTCTGAATTATCAGCAATCGTTCCCCCTCTGGCAGTCTCTTCCAGACTGACCCGTCAAGTTAAGTCTTCACACCCCTTCGTGGTAACTTTGGAGACCTGCAGAACATCTCTCTTCAAAGACTCGTTCATCCAACGAACAGCGAGGCTTTGGAACACATTGCCTAGGGAGGTGTTCTCCGAGGCATATAACCTCCAGAAATTCAAGAAGAACACCAATTCCTACCTGCTTGCCCTTGGTTCTCACGATGTTCTCTGAACATTACAGGATATTCCTTTTCGTGAAAACCACAACATAAAAAAAAATACATTCAGTATCCGTCGCTAGCCGCTACTTTTCCTCATTTTTTCGACAACTGACGGATCCCATCCGTTTTTTGACTTCATCGTAATTGGAGAAGCGCTAGTCAGCCAAGTCATGTTGCATCGAACGGAAGAGATGGTAATCCGAAGGAGCTGTACGGCAATTGGTGTAGGACTTCCCATTTAAGCATTTCCGAGATTTAAATAGCCTTATCGTTTTTCAGCACAACACCCTCAATATTTCAATAATTTCCATTTTGCCCCCCTTGAGAAAAATTTCTGCGGGCGCCCATGTCTCTGTAGGCTTTGTTACTGTGTCCTTACGCCGCCTTAGGCACAGCACTGTTGATTTTAGACCCAACAGTGAATGGTAGCCACTACCGTCTGACTAAAAAATTTCTTTCCTAGCCTCGGGATTGAACTCGGAACCTCCAGGTTCTAGAACAGCACTCTAACCACCAAGCTATCGCCCTCATGATGTATTGATGATTACTGATCGTGCAATATAAACGGACTTCTTTACGTTGAATAAGGACTTCATTGGCATCTGAAATCTAACCGTTTCTCTGCCGCCATCTGGCCCATTATCTACGCCCATGTTCCGCACATTCCGGTCGCAATTCAAGCAGAAATTGCAACGGACGCGAACGATGAATAGGTCCGTTCTGTCCACCTGGCTCACCCTTGCAGATATCAACGCCAACGCTCGCTCAAATATTTATAAAAACGACGCCATCGACGCCGAAAGTAGGTCGCTCCGCCACGGTCGTTAGTTTTCCGCCCGGCGGGCGTTGAAACAACGTACGAAATGGTGGTCCTTCGAGGAAGATTCCGAGCACGAGATCGCGATCTAGAGGGTCGTAATTTGGGGACTCTCAGTTGGGTCATCCCTAGGGACCCTTCGTCGGAAGAAACTGGACAAAAATTGGGAAATATAACGGGTGATTTTTAGAAGCTATAGGAATTTTTTCAGAAAAAAACCCTGAAAAATGTATGGTCTTTTTCTTTGTCTTTATACGTCTTCCTTTCTTTCCCTTTTTGTTTATTCTTGTTTTCTATTTCTTTCTTTTCTTTCGTTCGTTTTTTATTTCCTTCCTATTTTTTCTCTTCATCTTTCTTTTTTCCTGTTGATTTCTTTGTCTTTATCTTCGTCCTTTCTCCTTGTCGTCGTATCTATCTCTTTTCCCTTGATTCTTTTCTTTTTTCCCTTCACGTAGCCTGTTAAGGCTACGGAATCTAAACTCCAAAAACTGATTTGAATAGGTTTGTGCCGATGCAGAATGAAAGTTTTAGAAAATTGACTCTGCATTTAGTTAGATATTTCCTCATTGGTGCAAAAATGAAAATACACTGCGCAAAAAAATTAACGCACATGGAAATCTCAAATTTATTCTACAACTGAAGGTGTTCTCAATGATAATTATTTTTATCAGAATTATGTTATCCACTTTCAATGTTTTTCTTCAATACAGATGTTTTCTCCCAGCAGGAATAAAAAAAGATGATATTATCAGATTTTGAATGTATTGGCTCCATTCTAAAATCAGTTGTTCTCGATCAATTCTAGTGATCAATAGTTTTTCTTTCGTTTGATTTTCTACACTCGATCGCTATGCAACGCGAAACACGCAATTTGACCCAAGAGGAATGTGCCCAAGCGGTAGTTTTGCGAGAAGAAGGGTGGACATACACAAGAATTGCAGAAAGGTTTGGAGTTTCCCATACAAGTGTGTCCAGAATGTTGCAGCGATTCAGGGAGACAGGTATGAATGTCCGAAGACCAGGACAGGGTAGACCACGGGTAACAACTGCCATTCAAGAACGTTACTTGAGAGTTTCTTCGTTGAGACAACGGTTTGCAAACGCTCGCCTCCTTCAAAATCAGCTTGAGCGCCTTGAGCAAACTCATGAGATGCAAATTAGCACTCAGACAATAAGAAATCGCCTCAGAGAATATGATTTAGGGCCTCGTGTCGCGGCAAGTGGCCCAGCTCTTACCCCAGCCCATCGAAGGGCGCGTTTGGATTTTGCGAGAGAGCATATCCATTGGGAAGAGGCCGATTGGGAAAGAGTTCTCTTCACAGATGAGTCTAGATTCTGCCTCTACCATTGTGATCGACGTTCCCTTGTATACAGACGTCCACATGAAAGAATGCTCAGTGCAATTTCCTGAATACTACTGGTTTCGGGGGAGGATCGATTATGGTATGGGGTGGAATATCTTTGACTGCTCGCACAGACCTAGTGGTCTTAGATAATGGAGCTATGAATGCTGATAAGTATATAAGGAACATTCTTGAAGAGCATGTAGTGCCATTTGCCCCATACATTGGTGAAAATTTCATTTTTATGGACGATAATCGTGCGCGCATCGTTCAGGAGTACCTTGAAGAGGTTGAAGTCTCTCGAATGGAATGGCCAGCAAGAAGTCCAGATCTCAATCCGATTGAGCAGGTTTGGGACAACCTCAATAGAAGACTGGGAAGTTCAGAAAATCATCCAGCTACTCTTAATGACTTAGGAATCCAACTCGGAGAAATCTGGGAAGCATTAGATCAGAACATTTTAAGATCACTCATTTTGAGTATGAACCGTCGTTGCCGAGCTGTAATTAACGCAAGGGGTGGAAATACAAAGTATTAAATCACCTATCAGCATTTCAGTATTTTGAAAATTGTTCATTTCTCTTCTTTCACATAAGATTCGGTGAAATCCTGAATTTTTCTTCCATTTAATGTGTCTTGTTTCGTTCAAAACCTTCCCGAGAGAACACAAAAAGTAAGTTATAAAGTCAATGTAGAGTTAATTTTCATTAAAATTGAGATTTTCAGAATGTGCGTTAATTTTTTTGCGCAGTGTAGTTAAAAATCACCTGTTAGAAAATTCGGCTGCAATTTTCATCCCGACAATGAAGTTCATGATTTTGGGAGAGGTTAGAGTCCGCAGTCCAAAACTTCACGGCCTCGCCTCGTACACGGCCGATCGCGCCCGAAACAATAAACCGGATCAAAACAACGGCTTGCGTCAGCGCCCACTTAACTCTCACCTGAGCCGCTACTCCGAAACACCATCGCAACCAAAATAAACTACCGCATGTTCCATTACTCAAGATTGTCGGTCAATAATAAATATAGCCACCGCTCGCTTTTAATCGAAATGGACATCCATATGGCTGCGGACCGTAAAAATCCGAGTGGTAGCAGTGAGATGTTCGCCATTCGGTCAAAGAGACGCCGCGGATCCGCTAGCGTGAAGTTCTTTTTCGAAAAGCGCGGCGCGTTCTGATGTTGCTGAGCGACGAAAAGTACAACGGCAGACAGCACGAGCACTGCGCCAAAGACCACTACCATGCCACGGAGTACGAGCTCTTTCTGAAGCCCCATCACAGGTAACGGTAAAGATAAGCTTCGTCGTTCGCTTCCCCGGTCAATGATACGCCACTGGCTCGGATGCGATAAGCCATCGAACCGCTTCGGGAAAAATCGATACACCCCGTATATATCCGCATTTATTTTCGATCTGCGGGTGCTAAACCAGGGCTGTAAGGCGGATGACCCATGATGGTTCGACTGCTCAAAAACGTTTTGGTTCGAGCTGGTGAGTCAGAGACTCAGTAATGGAATTCTGACACATTTCACCGTGTATATTTTGAAAATGTTAGGTTATGGTCATCCTCCTGTCAGATTAATAAGCAACGTTGTCCTTTCTACATAGAAGTCGCAGTAATTACGTATTCATCAAAATGTTTATTTACTTTGGGAAAATAAAATAATGAATTTGAAAAATTTATGTGGATTCAATGATTCCAAAGACCTGGCGAATGTTGAAGAAACTCTTTTCTCTGTTAATACTGAAAATATGTCACGTATACAGGATCTTTCACGAGGAACCTCACCCATATTTATACGGGAAACTACTGAACGTATTTTCATGAAATTCAGCACTTATAAGTATTTCACGATGCTGATAAAATCTAAAATATTTTCAAGGCATGAGCACCTCCGGTTTTTCCGGAAATGACGTCAACTTCCGTTTTTCAAATTAGAACACCATTTTTTTATTGCAGAAATAGATTCCTTAGAAAATTTCAAGTTAATTTGATGTAACATTTTTCAGTTTTGGTTGGAAAATTCTCTCTGAGCGGGAAAATTCGAAAAAAAATCGAAAATAGAGCTCCGCTGAAACAAGAATAACTTCGAGGTTTTTGGATGGAAAATTTTCATTTTTGGGATTTTTCAAGATGTAAGATTGATGTATCCACTGCCATAAAAAATGGGGTTCTAATTTGAAAAAATTGATTTTTCACGATTTTGTCATCCCTAACTTTGAAAGCGATTTTTTCACCCCCTGTATCATGAATCGCGATTTCGATTTTTAAAGTAGATACATCAATCTTACATCTTGAAAAATCCCAAAAATGAAAATTTTCCATCCAAAAACCTCGAAGTTATTCTTGTTTCAGCGGAGCTCTATTTTCGATTTTTTTTCGAATTTTCCAACCAAAACTGAAAAATGTTACATCAAAATAACTTGAAATTTTCTAAGGAATCTATTTCTGCAATAAAAAAATGGTGTTCTAATTTAAAAAACGGAAGTTGACGTCATTTCCGGAAAAACCGGAGGTGCTCATGCCTTGAAAATATTTTAGATTTCATCAGCATCGTGAAATACTTATAAGTGCTGAATTTCATGAAAATACGTTCAGTAGTTTCCCGTATAAATATCGGTGAGGTTCCTCGTGAAAGACCCTGTATAAACAAGGTTAAGATTCAGTTATGCTATTTTCTTGTACGGGAATCAAGAATCGAGTGTTGAAATTTTACCGAAAAATAATGGACAGAATAGTCCGTTACTTTGTGATAGTTGATTCCAAAAAAAAAATAAAAGTACTCGAATAACCCGACAGAAAAACTTCTAAACGAACAGACGGACCTACGGAATTCCCCACTTTTCAAAATTCTCAAGAAATAAGCCTACAGAAAACATTCAAATACCTTTTTGCACAACTTGAAATACTCCAGTATGAAAATGTTGTAGTACTACGAAACCTGTGTCAGTTAAACCCTAAAATAACTAACTCCATTCAGAAAGTTCAAAAAGAGTAAATAGAAATTAGCATTGGCAACGTCTCTGAGCATCATTTGACATTTCGCGAGTACCAACTTGCGTCAGTTTGAAGTAAGAAACTTGATAAACCCAAATCATGACCAACCGAGATACATTATAAAAGTGAATGGAGTCTAGTTACGGTTTTTTTGGAAAAAAAAGCAGTAAAACATTCCAAACTATTGGAACACCCTCTTCAAGCTTAAACCTCAAAATTCCATAGTCAACTTGACCTCATTTTATTCTTCATTACATACATCTGCTTAAACATCAAGTTGAAACGAATTCAGCATAAAAATCCATCCAGCAAAATCCGAACATCACTTGTGATTAACATAATAATCAATTTGTTAATTTTACAGGGAATTCAGAGCGGGCAGGTTAGTAAGAAAAAGAGAGACTGAGTTTGTACTTTTGATTTTACGTTGAGAAGAAATGAAGAAAATGTACCGAAATTGCCAGCACTAATCAAATTTTTTAAATCCCACCCTGCTTTTGCGTTTATGTTGTTTGACGAATCCATGGTTTTTCTGTTACAAAATCAGCTGTGTAAAGTTTTGACTCGAAACGAACTCTGCCCAAGTTGGGCTCCATACAAATTATTCTGATCCCTCTGTATTTTATAGAGAAAAATATACAGGGTGTTCCTAAATTGAGGGTACGAATGGAGAGGGGAGATTCCTAGCATAATTTGATGAATAAAAGTTCCATAAACATGGGACTGCAAAAGATTCGTTTTTAAGATACAGAGTTTTTTTTTCAAGATTTTTTTTTCATAGTACCTGCATTTCACAAGATATTCAACTGAAATTCAGCATAGATCTTACAATTCAGAGTCTACAGTCTACACCATGTGACATGCCAATTCCGATTTCAAATCTGCAGGGTGATATTTTTTTCTGGAACACTTTCCGATTGTTTCTTTCAGAATTGTTTTTGGTGAGTTAGTTTGAAATATTGTAAGAAGAAGCTTTGTTGTCATACTAAACTATATGATTTCTTGTAATTTTGTTTGCGGTCCAAATTTTTGGACCATTTTCCTCTTGAAATTATGCAAAGAATCACCCCCTCCACCTTTAGAACGTAATAGTGGAAAAAATGAAGAGAATCTTGGTATGGAGACCGCTTACGGAGTCGAAAATGTACAGGGTACAGTTAATTTTTTTTGGTTGTCTCACCGAAGTTGTTCCTTCTTTCCCCCCCCTAACCTGTCAGTGTTGGAGTTTCAGATTAGACAGGAAATCGTCGAGAGGGATGATTTACGAGAACGAAGAGCTTCGTTTGAGGACCATCAACATCAACGCCGAAATAGAGAGAGGTGAGACAGTTCAAACCACTGGAACTGATAATAAAGGGTTTTTCCAATAAAGGGTGTTACTTTGAATAGCCTGCCATTTCGGTAGATGTCGCTTCTGAAGCTGTCATTTTTTGACGTTTGACAAGTAGAAACTACGCCATTTTTCTCTGAATGTCAAAATAACACCTCTTATTGGCAAACCCTTCATAAACGAATTCCATCTCTGATTTATCTCTAGGTCAATACGATATCAAGAAATTGAAAAAGGAGAACGAGCTGCTGAAGAAGGAGATCTGGTGTCTCAGGGATGAGTACGAGAAACTCGATAAACTGCTCAAGGACAAGAACATCGACTTCTCTTCATCCTCCACCACCTCGGATTCAGTAAGAAAAAAATTCCCTTTTTTTATAGAGCGACCGGCCAGAGATCCACCCTGTATACCTCCCATTCTAGGACACCTGCAGCTCCTGCCCCGACGAATCCGACGACGTGGAGAACTCCCAGAACCTGGAGAACGACCAGAAGACCAACGAGCGCACGCTCAGCCGCACCTTCGCCGCCCTCTCCGTCGTCCCGGAGGAGAGCACCGAAAACTCCGACCGCACCTCCAACGCCGCCTCCCCCATAGCCGACGACCCGCACCACCACCTCGACGACGACGACGACGTCATCCAGGCGGACCAGAGCTACCCTTGCTACGAGCAGAGCGCCACCCTCAGGATGCCCTCCAAGGGGTTCTACGCCGCGCGGAAGGACCTGGTGGCCATCCCGCCCGGCGGGCTCTACGGGGACGACGTCCACCAGGTGGTCCAGGAGGCGTACGGTCAGTATACGAGCAATAAGATCGTGAACACGGAGGCTACGAATTTTTATCAGAACATAGTGCTGGTGCCCAGGCCGGCGGATCTGATCGAGTCGGAGACTTTGGGGAAGGCCGGCATCGACGTGCTGGCGAAGATGGACAACAGGGGGTTCGCGGCCGAGCCCAACGGAGGCGGTTACGCGGAGCAGTTCGCCGACGACTTCCCGAGGTTCTACCAGAACTTCGGCACCAACAGCAGGAGCACCTTCAGTAACGGAGGTCAGAGAATTGTCCAAAATTCAAATTTAGCAAATAGAAGATCCTAAATTCACGCATTTTCCACCAGGTAACCTGGAGGAACTACTCAACGACATCGAGAGCATTTCCCAGGACATTTTGGCCATCTCCAACGTTAACAACCAATCGGACCACGGCTCGAGGAGGTGCAAAAGCGACATCAACCCAGGCGAGGACAAAACGATCCTCCAGGTGCAGTCCGAGAAACCCTTCAAGAGCGAGCTCAACGTGACGCTGATGCCCCAGCCGATGGCCCTTATTGGTTTGGAGAAGTACAGAGAGATCCAGAGGAGCATGAACAACACGCCGTCCAAGTCTATGGAGAACCTCTCAGGGCACGCTTTTCAAGGTCAGCTACGAGTGAAGGAATAATCTAAGAACATCCTCCTAGTTTGCATTTAATTTTGACAATTTTCACGGTTTCATATTCCTGAGAGTAAAATACCAAAAAAACCTCCCCATAAAACAATTTTTCAAACGAATAAACGTTATCGACATGAACAAAGCTGAATTCTCAGTGTTTGACCACCAGCACTAACCTCAAAAAATTTTGACAGATCGTAGGATTGCCTAACTGCTTCAATAAATTTGGTTAATTTGTTCCTGACCAACCGTACTTGACCTTCAATTATGATGGAACCTCTTAAAGTACCTTAAATCGGTCTGAGTCATACTTCAAATTAGAGTGTCGCCTTTATTGATTAATAGGTTCATAATTTTAACACACTGTTGATTTATCTTTATCATTCGTTGACATATACTGGGGGGCATTCTCCTAAACATTCAATAACTTCTGGTCGAAAGTTCAACCCAATTCAATCAATAAATCAATCCAATTAATAATAGCAGTTATTGAATCACAAAACTTTCCTACTTTAAACATATTCACTAATCACATTAATCGAGTAATGACCACTTTTAATTCAAGTGTTACAAAACAAACTATTCAACCTAAACCCTTATTTACTTAATTTTCAGACAACCAAACTACGGAGAAAAAAGACTTCAACCACTTTCAACAGTCCTCGACAGACATCTCAGATTTCACACCAATCCGTCCACTAACACCCAACCTGTCCGATTACCTATCCCAAAAACCCACCACAAACCTACCCTCCTACCTGGCCAACCTCAAAGACAACTACGTCAGTGGAGACTACTTTGCCAGATACAACCCTGAAAATTTCCCACAACCCGAAAAGAATAAACCGATACCAAAAATACTGGTGAAACAGGTTTCAATAGACCACCCTTGTAGCGAAAACGAGGAAAACAACAAAATTAAACAAGAAACTAGATTAAAATCGGAGACAACTGAACAAAAAATGGAAGAGACACCGAAGAAGGAAGAAAAACAGAAAATGGGACTACGAAAGAAAGTCTCCATACACTTCCGAGGGAAGAAAGAGAAACAGAAAAATACCTTGGAACTCCCTACCAACACGATAAAAAAACATTCACCAGTGCGCGATAAAAACGAAGTTAACAACGAAAACACAAAGATAAACCACCAGAAAACATCCAGCAAAGACTCAAACAAAACGACTTCGGATTCAGACACAAAAAACAACACCGAATCAAGAAAGACCGTTGAGAAAACCGACAACGACAAAAAACTGAGAAAAAGCGCTTCAGCAAGTCCAGACAGAAAGAAAAAAGAAGACAAAAAAAGCAAGAAACACAAGAAAGAAAGGATGAGACTACGAAGAGCCACCGTTACAAGTTTAGAAAGCAGGGACCATAGGGCTAGGTCCCATTCGGTCAATACAGACAGGTCGAACACATTTGGGGGCTCACATTTCTTATACGATGACTATATGAATTCGGAAAGGGACAGTATGAGCAGTTCCGAGACTTTAAAGACAAGACAGATGAATTTTTCAAGCGTTCCTATGGCTGGTAAAGTGCCCTGGTGCGGATGCTGGGGTAATGGTTGCATTTAGTTGTCTAGTTTAAGTTTACATTGTAGATACATGGAGTTATTTAATTTAGGAGATCCAACTGATATTTTTTAACGAAATAAAGAATTTTGTTGTTCTGGATTTTTATTTTTAACATTTCACTTTATTTTCGCTCTGTAAATATGAAAAACATCTTGTGACTCGTTTCAGGAATATGCATCTGGTACTATAAAATTTCAAATCTTTTTCTCCATTTGCTGTCATCTTTTTCTTGTGTAGCAATTTCACCCAAACAAAGAAAAAGAACTTGTGGTTATAAACATAAATGGGTTCTACAAAAATAAAGCCTTTTTAATTTTATTTCCCTTACCTTATGAAATTCCAGGGAGAATATTGGAAGCACTTTGGTATGAAACAAACTCAATTGGAAATTCTCATAGAAAAATTATTGTTTTCTATGATATCTTATCAACAAATTCGATAACTTTCTATGATTCAGAGGAATATAATCCAACAAAATTCAGAATAAAGTAAATATTCATTGACCATTGAAGAACATAATTGAGATCAAGATATTATTGTAGTAAAAATTGATACTTTCCTGTTCTGTATTTCCTATATATTTCCAATAAAGATCTGAAAACACTGAACAATCGCACAGAACTCACCGATTTTAGCGGAAACCACCAGGAAAAAAAGGCCATAGAAAATTCCTCTCATGACTGACTAGATTTTTCTAACAAGACATCCTCCTGTCTTCACACATGCAATCAATTTCCAAACACACGGACGTATTCCTCTCGAACCAGCACTTCGAACGGTCCGTTCCTAAAGCAGAAACGCGTAATTTTAACTACATAATTAAACCTTTCGCGAAACTGGTACGGGTTTGTTTATAAACACATAAGAACTTCATCCACTTCGATACCCTTTTAGGCTCAAAAGTTCACGGTACCGGTGCGAATATCCGTTTTTTTTTGAGTGGAGGCGACCTCAAACTCACGCGCGGGGGCCAGGACTTCTTATCGAGAAATATTTTCTAATGTAACATACGAAAATATGTGTTTTATTGTCAGAAATTTGGGATATTTTTGGAATAGAGTTAAGCGCCCCGACAGCTTATCTTTCTCGGTGGCTTGTCATTTTTATCATTTGTTTGTTTTGACAGAATTATCAACCATAGAGCAATGGAGGTTATTTCTATGGTCGCTCGCTTAAGCCGCTTTCACATTTTATTGGCTGCGTTCCACGAAAGTGTGATTGTTCAGTTTGCCTAATTGAGCAAATTCGAGGTAATACCACAGAATACCTAACTACACAGAAGCGTCATTCCGCCTTCCCGCCAAACTTAATTTGATGACGCTTGTGCCATGCTAGGTAGTACATATGTCAAAATGAAATTAAAACTTCCTGCTGGATCACTCAAAAGTGACATATGTACTACCTAGCAGAGAATGAAGGTCACGAAAATTTGCCCCATGAAGATCAAAGTGCCGACGCTAAGTGACGCTTCTGTGTAGTTAGGTATTCTGTGGTAATACTTTGATGGTAAGGGCAAAATTGATAAAGAAAAAACAGTACGAACTCTTAATTTCGATGTTTGAGAATATTTTTAAGTTTGTTAGCTGTTGTTAAGCTTGAAGTATGATATAAAATGCAATAATTTAAATTTTGCATTTTTATTCTGGTCAATAGACGGTGTATTTACGAATTCCAGAAAATAATGACAGGAAGGTTTAAAAGAAAGGAATATCTTCTAAAAACTTTACTAACACAATATTTAAGCTCACTCAAAAAATATAATCTCCAAAACACAACATACAAAAAACAATATCAAAATATAACAAAATGCCTCGTTTTGAGTATACATATAGTCTATATAGATAAAATTTGAAAACAATTTTGAATCGTAACAATCTGACGCAAAATCAGCAAAATTCTGAAACGCGAGATTCAGATAAATTTCTTTCAACTTCAAACGCTTAATAAAGAACTCGACTAGTACAGATTCAAGTTTCACGTTCCAAAATACGTAGAAAAATATGGCATTCATTAAAATAATGTTACTTCTGATCTATGAAATTAAATGAAATGCGTTCTTTCTTTAAATCTAAGATTATCGGAAAATGGAAAACCTAATTGGTTAAATAAATGCTGAACAATGGAATGAAAAAGTTTGTTAAATTAGAAGCAATAACTTAATTAGCAACAGACAACTTAACCCCGAACGTCAATAACTTGACATTTAAAAGAAATATCAACATTTTTAACGTCAAAAAAGACGTGGAATCGATTGAAAAATGCAACGAAATAACTATGCGGATCAACGAGTAATCTTCTAGATTTCACTTCCAAACTTTGTTGAATAACTCCATAAAGCTGTCGTATATCATGAACGTAATGGCTACGTCTAGGCACACCCTACCTAACCTAGGTACTGTGCCTTTATAAAATGCCATAGGACCTTCTTGTTTCCATATTTTTACAGCACAGTCTAACGTGTTTTTATATTTGGAAGCTTCCAAACCTTGCATTCTAGTTTTTACAACATCTAGGGGTGTGTTACCAAATACTGAAGCAGCACCTAAAAACACAGGAAGAAGTAGATGTTTTGTGTGACTACCAAATAACAGCGTTTGTTCTCATGTGATTCAGATAATTATTTTACCTGCAATGGCACCAAAACCACCGACAACCATCTTGGGTATTTTCTTATTTTTGTCGTCACCCTTATACCACTGTTTCATGGTTTCCATAACGTAGAACCTTATGGCTTGGTTTGAACCCTGTTTCATTATCGTGGCAGTCAAACCTTTGTAAACCCCACTCAATCCTTAAAAATCAGAATAAAACGGTTTCTGTTGTGTCGCAAAAAATTATCATTACAAACCTTGTTCTTTAACGATAATACCAACACCGTGTAAGAATCCCTTAAACCTAGGTTGGGCACTACGTTGGTCATTGATGAATTTGACCTTGACAGTCTCCATGGGGGTCACTGCGAATATGGCTTCTGCCACACCGGCACCGAGACCACATAATAAGCGGTTTATGGGGCCTAGTTCGTAGTTTTCATCGGCCAGTTGGTTTTTGAAGAATTCGAAACTTCCGAATCTGAAAAAAGTCATTCTTCAATCTGTGCCTCACTGTAGATTCTTTCGGCATCACACAAACTAGCTAAATGATGAAAACTCATTTTTGAAGATTTTTTACAATTTTTCTGCATTTTCTCAATTGCCTAATGAAATATTAACCACATCTGTCAATTTTAAAGATACATTTTATGACAGGAAGTTGACAGTTGAGGTTAAATTTCTGAGCTTCGATTTTCAGCTCTCAAACTGGCTAAAAACATATTTCATTCACTTTCAGACCACTCTATGCATATTAACACATAATTTATGCAGATTCATTCTATAGAAAGCAGAATGAATGGCATAAATCATTTAGTAATAGGCTATCATTTGAGGAAGTGAATAAGCACAATAATATTCTGAAATACCAGTTTTTCCACAGATAGAAAGTGAAAGTTCTAAAAATACCTCTTCTTTAGGAATATTCCAATAATTTTATTAGGTTTCTATCCATTCACCCTGCATTTTTATGGGTTCAGTATCAAATTAAATTGATGGTTTCCCAGTTTTTGGACTAATTATCAATGCAATTACAGAGCACTTAAAAAAAGGTTTACGGTGTGGAATTTTCCACATGCAAACAAATTATGATGTGAGAAACACAGAGTTGCAATAATCCCCAAAAATTAAACAGTACAACATTCATTTTCTTACCTTACCGCACTCTTGGGGATAGATCCGTAAACCAAAACACTCAATCCTCTGTAAAGCCCAAAAAATCCATGCCCTTTCACTGTCTTTTTCACACAATCGGCTATGCCCGAATACTGCTTTTGAGCCCCCTTCTCATCTAACTGCAGTTGCGTTTTAACGTACTCAGTTGGAAAAGTTATACAAATTTCTATGCCCCCGGTGATACCACCTGGAAAATTGTATCAAACGCAAATGTCATGTTTTCCATGCTCGATTTTCACCATACCTGCTATGATTCCTTTGAGCCCAACCGAACCAGAACCCGCAGCAGCAGCAGCCCCATTTCTATTCATCCATGGCCTTGTAATGAACGGCGTTATGGGGGAGGAATGTTTTTTGAAGGGATCCATGTTAAATATTCAACTTGTACTGGATGAATGTCTGTGAATGAATAAAAAATGTTCAGTCTTGGGAGGCTTAGGAACAATACGCATACTATTACGAAATTCTATGGGATTAATGTATTCACAGATAAAAAGCATTGATAAGCCAGGTAATTAAAAATACAAACCCGTCTCAAGTGTCAACATATACGTACCTTCGGGTGCAAAGTTCAACCTACACCTTGTCCGAGTGCACAAGCCCAACTATTTCGATAAAACTGTCGAAAGAGGCTCGAAAGTTGAATCCATTTCAGGGTACAAACAAGGTCGCTCAATTCGAAGCCATCAGTTTGTCTTTACATGACCTTAGGAATGTCTATCGTATTAAACATTATCCGTTGATATGGAACGTACAGGACCGTATCACATGAACGTTATTATCATTAGATAATAACGCAGCGTTAAGTTAACAAGTTGCAAAATCGAAAGTTTTGAATCGGAAACGTCACAACACAGAAAATAAACAAACGTTCGATCGGGCCATTACGGTCACAGAACAAACAGCCGCTGACGGCTGAACCACCGAATGTGACCTTCACTCCCGTTGAGATCTCATAAGTACGAGGGGCATCTGCGAAATGTTTAAACGAAAACCTAGACACTTTGGTGAGGTGCAATAAAACAAATTCACGTGAAATATCTATTCAAACGAAAATCTATTATACGATAGCTAAACAGTATTATTTTCACGTAGTTGCGTCACCAAATGGCCGAATTATGAGGTCTTGCACCTGCAATAAACGATTTTTATCGGGTAATTCAAACGTTTCTACTTCGAACAAACCTGCACGTGGGGACCTGTTGACAGCGCGTAAATGACAGCTTCGGCGACGTCACTCGGTTGAATCGTCGGTCCGTCTTTGTAATAAAGACTAGCGGCGCTACCCAAGTTTTTTTGGAACTCTGATTTAACTACAAGACCCGGACTGATGCTCTGGAATAGAAGGAGCTTTTGTTTTTCGTCAAAACACCAATTTCCGTATTGTCACTTTGACGCATGACATGTAAAAACTGAGGTTAAGACGTCTCATACTTGAAATAAGGATCCAAAAAATTGAAATTTTCCTCAAACTGAGTAAAACTTACTGTGACTTTGGTTTTACTCTTCAAGATTTTCAATTCTTGCCTCAAAGATTCTGTCAGGGCTGTCACAGCATACTTTGACGCTGGATAGACGTTCATCAGTGATTCTTCTTTAGGCACGCACGGTATGACGTGACTCCCTATGTTATTTATGTGGATAATGTGACCGTCAATCTTGTTTTTTCGCATTATTTTCAAAGCCTCCCTCGTGCAGATACAGAGGGCCATGACGTTCACGTCGAATACTTTACGCCACTCCTCAGTGGCGCCCTCTAAAAACACATAACCTGGATTCGACATATCGTAAGATATGAAGACGTTTTTGGGATATTTAATTTAATGTCGACCCTTTTGGGAGAAGCACCAACCTGTCAAGTTGGTGGGCTTTATGAGTCCGGCGTTGTTGACGAGTATGTGAACCGGACCGACGTTGTCTGTGATCCATTTGAAGGATTTCAGGATGTCTTCTTCCTTCGTGATGTCGCATTTGAGACCGTACAGTTTTCCCGGTGCTTCTTCCGTGGACAGAGTTCTCGACAGTTCTTCGATGCGATCTATTCTCCTTGCCAGACCTGCAACCTGTAGTTCAAAACCGTTTTTATATCGCCGGAGAACAGCCAAACGATACATAAGTCACCAGAAGTCGATAAGGTTGAAAAACTGGGCCTATAGACCTGTATGTATAATTTCTAATGGAGCTCTCACCACCACCCCTTTCTGCACAAGAGCCTTAGCTATAGCCGCACCGATGCCAGCGCTGGCACCTGTCACAATAGCAACTTTTCCCTGCCATTTTTCCATTTCGAAAAAACTACTTGTTCGTCCACTTTCAGAAGCACAAGCACCTTTGCGACCCCTCAAATCTCGAATGCAAAGAAGGGTAGAATTCGATGTTCGAAAAAATTATTGCAACATGCGATCTGACTAGATTCAGAGTCACGAAACGTAGAATAAAAGAGGCAGGGAAATGTCGATCGATGATCGGTGACTGATGAGCTTATTGTCCTTAAAATATTGACATTTTACTCGCAACGTGGTACAGGCAGGTTGCGTGTAAGGACCGTAGTGGGAATTTCGTACGAGAAAGTTCGGAAATGCCCAATGAACTATTTTTCTGCTTCTCCGCTATTTTAGTTATTGCTAATCTGAACTGTGAAATGAATAAGAATATCGAGATACAGATAAATGCATAGAATTTATTAACTTAGATTTGTTGTATCATTAACAATACATAGAATTGCATTACATCGAATACGATAGTACAAAACATTTTGACGGTCACTGTCACAACGTCACACAAACTAGACTAGAGCAATCTGCAAATTATCATCCATCATTAACGTAATGACACCTGGGGAACAATCGTGAACTGACAGCGAGTTTGATGGAATTCCCTTACTTGAAATGAATTAAGAGGTGTTAGATTGTTGTGCCATTCATTAACAGTTCTTTGGAAACATTTTGGACATTCTCCACCAAAAATCCCAGTAATTGAGAACACTTTAAAGTGAGTAAATAGTCGAAAAGTACCCAGAATTTGAAAAATAATCACATACGTGATTAATTAAAGGAGAATCGAAGTAATTTAAGACGTTATGTAAGGACCTTGACAGTTCCTAGTCTAACCTACAAAATCGATTGTCGATGGTCGCGGAAATGTATCAGTGACCGCCAAAATGTGGGTCGCGATGTACCGGGGGCATCCAGAAAATAATTTCGATTTTTTAATGTTATTAAAAAAAAGGCATTTTGAAGGTCATCAAACTCAATATGAGATTGATTTCAGTCGAGAAAAGACGCAATCGTTCGACATTCCTGAACTGATTAATGATTTCATTGGAAATTCTACAGTGGTAATTTAGTAATATTGATTATATGTAGAATTTGGTTTTGAGGATATTTTGGAACTTTAACCAAGTTGAAGAGGGTGTCAAAAGTAAAGCTTCAATTGTGTGGCATGTAGTTGATGGAAAGAGAATATTTTCAAAAATAATATTCGATTTATACCATAAATTTCAGTAGAATTTATTTCTCAATCGCTCATTACATCGCTCTTTTATCTGGCACGTATTAAATCCTCTCGATTACGCATCGAACGGATAGTGATTATCTGAGAAAAACCTTGCCAAAGCATCTCCTCCGAAAGCGGCAACACAATAGGATCGCCACTCGTATCTAATTTTTGTAACCTTGTTACCTGAGAGTTCAGGTAAATTTATCACTTTCAGCAGTCGGTTAAAGATAAAGAAACCTATTGGCGTGCAGTTCGCAATTTTAGAGAGTCGTGGAAGCTATCTAAGTTGCATTCGGTGCGGTTTTCTCATCTTTTATTCGACTTCTCGGAAAACCCTCATTTCCGTTAGGACTCGATTTAATCTAAGCGTGAGTTACGCAATAACTTTGGCTATCGCTGTCCGTTTGAACTTTGTGATTCGGATTAAGCTACAGCCGTTTTTATGTTCACGAAACGGGAACTAATTGAGATGTAAAATGGGAGCTTAAAGTATTGCAATTTTTTTAAGTACGGTTATATTTGGTGTTTTTTTCAGGAGTGTGTGAGTGCGTTCGATGCTAGTGGAAAGGGAAGATGTTGGAAAAACGGGAGAATAACGATAAGTGAGTATGCATCGTCGTAAAAAGTTGACAATCGGAAAATTGCACAAATACAGCGAGTTCGAGTGTTGATAACGATCTTGAAGTTTGAAATCTCGAATAAAAAATTGATATCACCTGCAATTTTGAATACACTCGTCGACAAAAAATTTGGGACCCTTTAAATATATTGCTCCACAAGAGTTAGGGATATGGTATTCAATCGTTTTTAAAAGTATGTAATCTTCGAGAAAATCGCCTTCAAAATCATTTAAAACTCAATAACAACTTAAATCGATCCAATAAAAATCAGTATGAGACATTTCGTCAATCTGGTCGCCTTTTTTCTGAAGTTTGGTTCTTTGCATATGCTTCATGAATGTTCTTATTTTGAAATTAAGTCAGTTTATCAACGGCTTCGATTTGAAACGAGTTTTCTGAAAATGCCAACACGTAAATTAACAAACGCTCAGGCTAATAGGGCTATCGGAATGCTACAGGGTGGCCTAACTCTGGTTGTTGTAGCGGAAAGGCTCCAAGTCAGCCAAAGTGTGATATCTCGACTTTGGAATAGGTTCAGGGAGACAGGTTCCGTGTTGGAAAGACCAAGGCTTGGTGGGCGACGAAAAACAACACCTGCTCAGGATCGTTTCATCACCGTTTCGGCGAGAAGAAACCCTACATCTACGTGTAGAATGCTACGGAATACTCTTCAAAATGCAGATGGGGTCCAAGTTCCCATCGAAACCATCAGACGACGTTTGAGAGAGGCGAATCTAGGTTCCAGACGTCCATTAAGAGGAGTTCCATTAACACGTGACCATAAGCGTCAAAGACTGGAATGGGCAAGGCAACATATCAATTGGAACGATCAATGGCGTAGTGTCCTTTTCACTGATGAATCCAGATATGGACGATTTTCAGATTCTCGATGAATAAGGGTATGGACAATCCCACGCATACCCCGTAATCGTCGCTATGTCCAAGAAGTCCATCCATTCCGAGGGGGTAGTGTTATGGTATGGGCTGGGATATGTTTCAACGGGCGCACAGATCTAGACATTTGTCCTGGGAATATGACCGACTTACACTAGAGGGAGCATGTCATGGACAATGTTGTGCCAAATTTTCACGCTGCTATTGGTGAAACTTTCCAATTTCTAGACGATAACGCTAGACTGCACCGTGCAGCCATAGTTGAGAATGCGCGCGAGGAGTTTGGTATTCCACATTTACCAATACCTCCGCACTCACCAGATTTGAATTGCATAGAACATGCATGGGATATGCTCCAAAGAAGATTAGATAATCATCAACCTACCTCAGAATCCTTAAAGGATCTGAGAGAGCTTCTGCCCCGTTAATGGAACCAAATTCCTCAAGAAATGTTCAACAACCTCGTGTGTAGTATGCAAAGAAGATGTCAAGCTGTTATTGATGCCCGTGGAGGCCATACATTGTATTGATAGTCTTGAAATGCTTGAATTCTTTGGGAATAAAATTTCGTTATTTTCCTCGATTTTTCTTAACCACCCTGTATACGCTGCAGACCTACAGGCTAAAATTAATTTGCAACTTGAAATCATATTGATATGATTTTTCATCACAAAAATCATATTTTAACTATATTTTTTTGCAAATTTAAGTCAATATCCCTAACTCATGTGGAGCAGTTTATTTCGTGTGTTGAAAGTTCTTTCAATTTTCAACATTTCGCTTATATATTTGACATGTCTTTGTCGAAACTTATTCAATATCTCTCCTGGTATAAAAATTACAGCTTAGCCGACTCATCAATACACGCAAAAATACCATAAATCCATTCGAAAAAGTCAAACGATTCATATTTTCGAAAGAATCTTCGAAGAAACACATGAACGTCATGAAATAATCTTTTAAATGAAGGAAAATTTGCCTTCAATCTCAATTTAAATGTGTTTTATTTCGATTTAAAGTTCTTCCACTCTAAAAAAACCGCCGATACGAGGAAACGTCTCCAAATTACCCAAAACAAACGAGATACACCAAAATACCAAATCGGATACGTAAACAAACGGAGTTCGACCACCAGACCTTGTTTGTTCCCAAGTCGCAGTATCTTATCAGTCTACTTAACACTTTCCAAGTCGGTCTTCAACGCAATCGGCCTCAGATACAGCCGGCATTGTACCGATCGACAAAAAAAAACCGATCCACTTCCCATCCGGGTGTATTGTGCCGTTAATTGAGCATGGATAACGAGAAAAAGCCACTTTTAAACGGAAGAACCGGGCGGCAGTATCAAAGGTACCACCATTTCTTCCCCGCGCTGTTTGGCCGTCGGTCGATGAGCGGAAATGAGAAAAAAAAGTCCGCTGATCGCGAAGCATATGGACATAAGTTGCATCGACGTCTTATCAAGCGTCCATTTTAATTATTTCAGCGTGGCGGCCAATTCGTTCGTCGCACCCAACCTGTCCATTTACGTGGACCGCCCCGTATACCAGCAGGAGGACCTCAACAGGGACACCCTGTACGCCAAGCCGACGAGGGAAGGTGAGTTGATATTTCGGTATTCTCGAGACGCGGAAGGAGAAATGAAACTCTAAAATTTTTATATCGAAATGCTTCTAATTTGAATCTTAAAGTTTTGAAACTGAAGGGCCCTAAGAGGTGTTATTTTGATATTTATGCCTAATTCCAAAGAACGACGAGGAATGGACAAACCTGGGTTTTCCTCAACACTTTCGGCCACAACAGCAATATTCCCGGCTGTTATTGAGCGACGTGCACGAGTTTTATTTTTCACCTCACTAACTCGTCCCCAACTCAAATTTTCACACCAATTTTTTACGAACCGTGTCTGCCAAATTTTCACCATTTTTACAGTGAATTTCAATAATTTCGATGCGTTGTTGAACGTGTATCGCTCCATTTTTAGACCAATGACGTAGTTTCTACTTGTCAAATGTCAAAATAATGACAGCTTCAAAAGTGACATCTACCGAAATGGCGGCCTATTCAAAATAACACCAATTATTAGAAAACCCTTCATTTCGGTACTTTCGAGACGCACAAAGGGAAATTACTTCAATGGGCATTTCCAGTCATTTTCAGAAAAAATATGTTTCAACATATTGGATTCTAACGTGATTCGTGATTTTTTTTTCAAATTTTTTCTTCATCAATTTATACCCTAAAAAAAATATTGAAAACTCAAAAATAATCTACTGAATTCAAACGATAAGAAGAAGCGGGAAATCGTGTGATGTCAGTGGCTAGAGAGATTTTTGATTGGTTGTACTCGTCATGACGTGCTGCTGATATAAAAATGACAGCATTGCCAAATCACAAAAAAAAAATTAGCCTGAAAAAGCCCTTGCTTACACTTTCCTAATATCATAATATAATGTTGATTTTGGATGTTTTTCTTTTATCATCATGACATTTTCATTTGTACTCATGAAGCTTCATAATATCATTCAATTTACGACCTCCTCATTGAAGATAAAGAGGGTTCAAGTAAGCAGATAGGTGAGAAATTCAATTAAAAATAATTATCCCTAGTCTACATACAAAGGTAAGAATTGGTATATACAGACTGGTCTTCTAATTTAGGAAGCATTAATAATTATTTTCATTTTGAGAAGTGCAAATTAGTGGTAAGAATAATTATTGATTTGGCAACTTTGTACCAAGGAGTATAGAATACTCCTAGACTTGACTGTAAGAAACGCCATTCGCAGAGAAGACGTCGAAATCTCGACAAATAAGAAGGTTATTTTCTTATTTATAATTTGTAGGCGAGGTTGCCACATCAGTATTTGTATTTTCAGAGAATTAGTGTTATATCAACTTTAATGAAAATTAAGTAGTTATATGACGATGTTTCAAAAACATTATAGTGATCAAATCAAATATAATACGTTTACTGAATATATTTATGAATAAATTCAGATATTTTACAAAGACTTGACAACAGCGGCGTGTCTCTCAGTTACTCTGGGCTTTGTCTCCTCCATCATAAACTCCAACCAATCATATTACAAATTGAGCCACTGACGTCACAGCAGAGGGACGTTTGAATTCACACGTGTTGAAATCGCATTTTCAATATCGAATAATTAATCAGTTCTTCCAAATTCAGAGTGAATAAATGGTTACAAATGTGTTATAAACTGCCCTTCATTACGTCATGGGAAGAAAAGTGCATATTTTGAGGTACCGGAAATCCCCATTGTCATCAAACTAGAGGTTCTCAAACAATTCATTTTATGTTTCTTTCTACAGTCGGAGAAAGTATACACAAATGCTGCAAAGTCAAACCGGTTAAATGCCTGAGAAAAACCTTTCCCATCCTGAAATGGCTGCCGAATTACGAGTGGAAAAAGTGGCTTTTCGGAGACGCCGTGGCAGGCTTCACCATAACCGTCATGCAGATACCTCAGGTGAGCCCCAATCTACGCTTTCCCTCATATTTAAATTGCATTTTCATCACCATCCGCCATTCAGCAGGCGAGACCTTCGAACTGGCCTTCTAGTCATCCAGATTCAGTTCCTATTGATTTTTTCTTAGATTCAGAGCCTGGTTTTTATTTTTTGTAATTTGAGGGGTTTTTAGAGCCGTCTTACTCATATATTTCTTTCAGGGAATGGGGTACGGTATGTTGGGAGGTATACCCCCAATTTGCGGAATATACATGGCGTTCTTCCCGGTCTTGATGTACGTCATTTTCGGCACATCTAGACATCTGTCAACTGGTTAGTTTCTTATAGGTAAAAACCTTGTCAACTCGTTGGTTTGAGCACGTGATACAGGGTGTCTCAAAAGTGAACATTCTTACAGCAGGAGGTGGTCAAATACACTAACATTCAAAATTTATGCAATGGTTATTTCTCCCTTAATTTAGGAAGAACTGCTTTGTTTGGACTGACGAGTTTGAGACGCCCTTGAAAAACTGGCATTCAATAATTTGTCCCGACCTTAGACAAAGGTCTGAGGTCCCGACTATCGAATAAGTCAATAGAAACTCAAATTCTTCTCAGCAAAACACTCAGATATTGAATGCAGTTTCAATTAAAAACGGCAATTTGACCCAAGAAATGATAATCATATCAAAAAGAGTTATTCGACAGTCGTGGACAAATATATTTAACCTTCTCGCGCATTATGGCTATCATTCACGCAGGTACCTTCGCTATAATTTGCTTGATGACTGGAAAAATTGTGTCCCAATACGGAACCCATGAAATACTGCAGAACGGCACCATTATTGAGCATCTGGATTTGAGAGAAGGTAACGGAGGTCATATGCGGACGAACATACAGGTTGCCGTCACTGTTACGTTCGTTGTCGCCTGTATACAGGTAGGTTAAAGATTTAATTTTAATTTAAATTCTTTTATTTGAATTCGATTTTGTTTTATCACTTATTTTCTTAAGTCTTCATACTCCTTAGGAAGTGGTTCATGATTCAGTTCCTTCAAGATTTATTTTACTTCATCACTTACATTTTGAAGTTTTCGAACCATTTCAAGTTATTTACACTATTTTGTTGATACATCTAACAATTTTAATCGAATTTCAGATAATGATGTTCTGCTTACGACTAGGTATAATAACAACCTTGTTTTCGGATACCCTAATCAAAGGGTTGACTTGCGCGACGAGCTGTCACGTAGTGGTGTCTCAGCTTAAGGACATTCTGGGCCTCAAGTTTAAAAAACGCAAGGGATATTTCAACTTACCCTTGGTAAGATGAAATTCGATAAAAGTAATTCGAACTGGAACTTTTCCTTTTTTAGACTTTGTACGATGTCGGTGCTAATATAACCGAGGCTCATGTACCTTCTGTGATAATATCGGCTGTTACGCTACTTGTTATACTGGCCAATAACTACGGTTTGAAGGTAGGTTGTTGCGTTTTGTCGAAATGGTTTTTAATTCTTTTAATTTTACCTTATTACTTTTTAATCAGACTTTATTTTTCTCTCAACCCAAGTCGATTATTGCACTTAGTTTCAAGTGAAATGGTTCATTCCTTTTTGAAATTCTTATTATTATTAACGACATATTCTTTCTTTCAGAGACTTATGGCAAAGAAAACAAAAATACCCTTTCCAATTGAAATTTTCGTGGTCATTGTAGGAACCACATTCAGTTACTTTAGCAGGAAGCACTTCGAAGCACTCAGGGACGTACAAATCGTCGGGGATATACCAACAGGGTAATTATTAGGTACTTATTATGTTAATCAATGCCCTCAATAACAATCTAGAAGTTTTTTCTTCAATTCACTCCCCGAACATTTCAGGTTTCCATTGATACTATTTCCCGATTTTACACTTATCCCAGATATATTTCTGGATTGCCTCACGATAGCCCTAGTATCCTACGCCATAACGATGTCTATGGCGCTTCTGTTCGCCCGAAAATGTTTTTACGATGTCGATCCGAACCAAGAATTGCTTGCATTGGTAAGTTATTACAAGAGCTTCATAGAGATACGCGAAAACTGTCGTTTTCAAAAAAATGACAAGTGCCACTTGTCAAAACTAAGTGCCACTTGGCAAAAATATCAAGTGCCACTTGGTAAAAAATAAGTGCCACTTGGTAAAAAAAAAAGTGCCACTTGGTAAAAATAAGTGCCACTTGTCAAGAATGACACGATTTCTTCCAGGGTGTAGGAAATGCCGTCGGTTCGATGTTTTCGTGTATGCCCACATGCGCTTCGGTGAGCAGATCTTTGATACAGCAAGCTGTTGGGGGAAGCACCCAGCTAACGTCTCTGATATCCTGTTCGTTGCTGTTGTCTGTATTGCTATATCTAGGACCAGCTTTTGAATATTTGCCTAAGGTGAGTTTTCCGTGACTAAGCGAGATTTCGAAAAGAGAAACTGATATGCAGGTGCACTTATAGTCAAAAATCCAAAATTTTACAGATAAAACGAAAACGATAGCACATGTGATAAGTACACTAACCTGTAATATTTAATGAACTCCTGGAATTTTGTTAGTTTCAAACAATTCTTCATTTCAGTGTTACGTATCCTTTAAAATAATTCTTTACGATTACAGTGTTGCCTTGGCACCCTAATCGCAGCAGCAATTTGGCCAGCGGTCATGCAATTTACACTGATACTGAAATATTGGAAGCTGAGCAAATGGGACGCATTAGTCTTTCTCTCGGCTTACCTTCTAACTCTATTATTGGACATAGGTCTAGCCCTCGCTGTAGGGGTCATCATATGCTTGTTGGGTGTCGTCTTACAGAGTTACACCCCATATAGTTGTCTTCTCGGTAACGTTCCCAACACCGATCTGTACTTAGATTTGGAACGTTACAAAGCTGTAAGAGAATATTCGAGGCGTTGAATATTTTCACTGGTATAGTTTTCTAGGTACAAGAAATACCTGGAATCAAGATTTTCCATTATTCTGGCATATTAAACTTCTCGTCCAGACAGGTTTTCATGAAAACCTTCGGTGAAAGGTTAGGATTCAACCCATCGAAGATTTTACGTAGAAGGAAGTATGCGGAAGATCATAATCTTCCGTTTGAGTTTGAAAGCTTGATGATGAAGTATATAATCATGGATTTTGCTTCAATAACGTCTATCGACCCTGCTGGAATAGTTATGATCAGGGATTTAGCTAGAGATTTGGATAAGCTTGGAATATCTTTTTATATTGCAGGATGCTCAGGTGAGACTTTACAACAAAAATTGGAAAAAATCTATGCAAATTATTTCAGGTCCAGTTTTCGAAAAAATAGCTAGATGTGATGAGATAGAGCATGCTCATAGTGTTTTCAAACAGTTCCCAACTATACATGATGCAGTTGTATATGCACAAGGATTAGAGAAATATTTGAATATTAAAGATGGTAAATAACAGATTTCCAGAGAGCAACAGACTATCTTCGTCTTTTTGACCAAACCGACAATAATGAGAGAAGTTTAATATGTACATAATGAATACATATTTGAATTCAATTGTGGATCAAAAGTATATAATATTTTGTCATATAATGTACATTAATCTTGAATAGTTGTAAGTTGAGAAATAGATATTTTAAGGAACAGTATTTTCTTAATTTACTCACCCAATATCACTCTCCTTTCTTCTACATATAAACAACCCAAGCAGTAATGGAGGATAAAATTCAAAGGCAACTAGATTAGTTTGAAGATATTTAGTTCACAGAAACCAATCATAGAATAAAATAAACTATGTATATTTTTTGTCATCCAGTGTACAAAATTCATATAGCATGAAAATCCAACAATAAAAATCTATCAGATCTACCTCAAATAAATCTCTTAGTAATTAGTATAGGCCAAGTTGAGGAAAACATTCAATACCTTCCATTCTTTTCAAACTGAATCCATTTGAAACTGACCATAGAAAAAAATTAGTACATAGAAGTACATAGATATCACTTTGTACATTACAGAGCTCATTCGAGTCCATTGATGTAGAATTATATTCTAAGTCAATGTTCGAGTCGAAAAATAAATATCATATTCTAAAAACCAACATTATATGCTTGGTTCACTTGCTATCATTCAACAGTCCGATTTTCCAGCTTGGCAATTTTCTTCTGTAACAGTTTTATGTAGTAATTCTTCGAGTTTATAATTTCGTCCTTAGATTCTATGATTTTCACTAGCAATATCATCACGTTTTTCGTCTCTTCACTCACTGTATCACTTTCGATCAGGTGCCTGATCTCGGAAAAATATTCGTTATCGCATTTTTTACAAACATAATCAGACCTTCCAAGCAACGTTCCATTGGATTTTTTCGCACAGCCTTCGTGATAAGTACTATCACACACCAAACAGGTCACTGGACTCACCGCAATAACATGCTTGCACAGTTTGCAAGATATTTGTCGATCCAAACTCGTTGAATCTTCTATTTCGGTTAATTCCATCGCTGAATTATCCAAAACATTGAAAAATTAAAACCTATTTGACATCAGAATTTGGAGGTTATCGTTATTTTTAAGCGGCTCAACAAAAACCATAGAATCAAAGATTAAAGAGTCTCTTTAATCTTTGCATAGAATATTCTTAAATCAATGTCAAAAGAGAACATAGAATGGATGGAACAGGTCCGTATTGAGATCTATAGCCTTTCACTTTAAAACACAGGATAGGCTTCAGGAAATAAAACGATTCCGCAGATATAAATATAATTTATTTCGAAACAATATAAAAATAATGTTCTCATAAAAAGCAGCCATCACTTAGGTTAAATCTTAAAAAAAAACATAAACAAATATCTCAATCGTCGCTTATCAAAAATTGGGAAAATAAATTAAGAACACCGATGACAATTATAGTAACATGAAAAACAAGTCTGAAAGAAGTCAACTTATTCTCTTTTTTGAGAGAATACATGTTCAATAAGTTAGGCATCATAAAAACGTAGACCATACCACTGAGAGCTCCAATATACCTGCGAAATTCACAAAGTAGTCAAACTAAAACTTGGACGAATAAAAAAAAAATCTCACCTTATTATTGTACCGATTCTGGGTATGAAGCAGGCGAACAATATACAAATCACAACGAGTATGGCGTTCATGATGATTACTGGTAGATATTTGAACTTTTCTTCAGAATCTTTCTTCGAGAAACTCAAATACGAGAATATGTCCTTGCGCAACATATAAGCCAGAAGAGGAAACACCGTACTGAGTTGGAAAAACAACAGCGCCCTTCCAAACAGCACCAGTTTGTCAAATTTTCCAAAGTTATTTAAGATATTCTGAAAGAAAAGATCAATACAATATTATGAAAGAAAACACTTAAAAGATCACGAATGTTGATAAAAATTTGTCAAAAGAACAACTTACGTCTTCTATACACCACTTAGACAAAGGAAACGAAATATACAAAAGTCCACCAATTGCAGAGTAAGTAAAAGTCACCAATGCAAAAGCTATAGTTAAATCTCGTCCCTGAAAAGATAATAAACATTGAAAAAACAACATACAGACCGAGAAAATTAAAGCTGTTGAAAAAAGGACAGCGATATACACAAATGGCCAATTCGCTTTAAAAGTAGAGATATTCTTACGTTGTTTTCCTGATGTCTGTTGTTTTTCATCATAGAAATGATGATGTTGTGTATGAAATAGCTCATCGTCAACATTCCACTAAGTGCCACAAAGGTTGGCTTCAAAGAAAACACCACGGAAACTTCTGGCCAATGTATGCCCCAAGTGAAAAATTTAACGAAAGAGAAACCTATCAGATAAACTATGCTGATTGTGCCTGCAAACAGAAAACGAACTGATAAAAGCCTCTATAACGCTTACCAAAGTTAAGACGTAAAAAGCAAGATTGCATCTTTCGGCCGCTATAACTTTTTTTCTATAAATTTTCTCGGAAAATGCTAAGAGTTTCCTGTTAAGCTTCAAATTCTGAACAATTTCCATCAATTTGTTTCAATAACAATGGTAAAATTAGGTTTGAGCGCTCTGCGAGTTGATAAAAGTCGGTAATGCAGAAAAGGCTACAGCTTTTTTGGGTCGAGATTCAAATTAATCTAAGTAAATCTTGGAAGAATTTTCGGAATACTCATCGTAAAAAATTTAATTTTCTAAATTCAAACTCAAAATACTTCAATTGTGGAAATAAAAAAGTTATCAAACGAAAGCAGAAAGTTTTACGAAAATGGAAACTGCGACAGCTATAACTTTTTGTCTTTAAATTTGATCAAAAAATGACTTCAGACTTTTCTGTAGAGACCACGATGCTGCACGATTTTCATCAATCATTCCCGGTTTTCATTGAAATGTAACGGTTGAAATGCGCCGTAAACGGAGAAAAACGGTACCGTCAAATGCGCGACAGCATTTTTAGGTTGAATTTCGAATTTATCTCAGTTATTCTTGATCACACAGAAAATTTGTCAGAATAATTTTTGTAGAAAATTTCATTTTCTACATTTAGAGTCGTATTCATTCCATCTCAATACTAGAAATAAAAAAGTTATGAAACGAAAAGCAGATATTTTACGAAATCTAACACTGCGACAGCTATAACTTTTTCTCTATGAATTTGATCAAAAAATGACTTCAGACTTTTCTGTAGAGACCACGATTCTGCACGATTTTCGTCAACCATTCCCGGTTTTCATTGAGATATAAAGGTTTAAATGCGCCTTAAACGCAGAAAAAACTATACCGCAAAATGCGCGGCAGCATTTTTAAGTTGAATTTCAAATTTATCTCAGTTATTCTTAATCGCACAGAAAATTTGTCAGCATAATTTTTGTAGAAAATCTCATTTTCTACATTTAAAGTCGGAATCATTTGATCCTAATAATAAAAACAAAAAAGTTACGAAACGAAAATCAGAAATTTTGCGGAATCTAACACTGCGACAGCTATAACTGTTTCCCTATGAATTCGATCTAAAAATGACTCTGAACTTTTCTGTAGAGACTTTTATTCTGCACCACTTCCATTAATCATTTCCGGATTTCAGTGAAAAAAATGGTTCGAATGCGCAGTGAATGGAATAAAAAGGGTACCGCTAAATGCGCGTAAAGCTCTCCACTCACCCAAACTGTTGAATCTCATGAAAATCTGGGCGTTCTTGAAGTTCAGCAACGGAAAAATGATGAACGCTAAAAGAATGGGCACTGTCGAGTACAAATCCCAATATTTCTCGAAATAAAACGGCCCCACGTCAGCCATCGCGGCGGTTACGTTCACGGGGCGCTGCTCCCTAGGGCATATCACAGATATGTTGTCATTCTCTTGACTATCATAAATAAAACCTGAAAAAAAATCGAGTCAGCATGACGTCTCATGCGTTGTCAGATTTCCGAGCTCACCGTGTATCGAATAGACCAGGTTGTAGAGGAAATTGGACATCAAGATCCAATACACGATATTGGCACCGAATAATACTAACATGGAAAATACTTTAGCTAAGATCTCGGCCCATCGGCCCAGCAGCATCTTGCACAATTCTGGAACTTCACATCTTTCTCCTAAAACACCTGAAAAAACAAGAAAAGTTATCAATAACAGCTCGATCAGATTCCCACGCGCATTTCTGTGAAATTATGTATCGTATACACATCTGGTAACCTTGATGACCGACCGCTTACATCAACAATTCAACATTCGTTTGCGGATACGCAATAGTGCGGTACTTACAGTGTTTCTCATTAACACGAAGCAGAAGATAAGCGGTGTACAGGCAGATCGCCCCAATCAGCAAATTGAGGATTATTCCCGGGAATAGACCGGTCTTCTCTATTCCCCATGAGATGGCCAGCAGGGAGGAACCCAACATGGTGTTCCATACTGCAAATCTGAAGAACAACAGACTCGTTCACTTTTGTTTTGGAAAAATTGAAAAAAAAAATTTTGTTGGCCCTACAAAATATACTCCATTCACGTTTATAAAGTACCTATCTCGCAGCGGCGGCTCGTGAGGTTTGGATGCGGTTAGGCGACAAACAAATTTTGCATTATGTTTTTATGAAATGATCAAGAATCAAGAAATACCCTTTCACTACCCCCCCCTGCTTTGTTATAGATGCACCCTTACGAATTTTCATGTCTTATAGATTAAATTAATACGCCGATCTTAATAAATCGAACTTATGATATTTGATCTATGAAATCATCCGCCTTCTGCAGCGAACAAAACAGTTTTTTGTATCGAAACAAGTGCTAGCGACGACAAACGTACATTTTTCATTGAATTTCAATACATAATTGCAATAAAGACTGTTTGAAAGAGCTACCGCACAACCACTGGTGACTTTAATACCAATGGGTTTTGAAAGAACGTGAAAATTTCAAATCTAGACTATTCCGGGGGTTTTATAAGATTAAGAGATTATGTCGGTCGGCCAATTATAACAATTTCTTCGCGAATATTATCGTTCAACCGCGAAAAAGGAATTTATACAGTAAGGAACAAATAAAATCTGGAATGGGATTCATTTCTCAAGAATTTGGAAATACCACCAACGGGTTCTGCTGGTTTCGGATAGTGTTCAAATCAAATAGGGATTATAAAACACAAGTGCGAATGCGCAAACACATTCTATAACTCAAATATTTTTATTTATCGATATTAAGAATCACTGAACTGAAAATGGATCGTTTCAAATCTACCGCTGCGCGGGAACGGACACGCTGAGCGATCATTCTCGAAAGTAGCCGAAGGCGGACGAGCTCATCGCCTACTCTGCTCCTCAATTTCGCATGTTTCACTCTATACGCCAGTGTATCCATACTTTGATACTTTACTGCTTCATTGGTAGATTCCGCGGCACTCGGCAGGGCTGACGTGTTGTGATCGAGTCGTAGGCGCTGGGATAGATCGCCTTCCGTGAAAGCGAAATATGGTCGTGGCAGGGCTACAACGCCAGCTAAAGGGTGAAATATTACAATCGCGTGCGAGATTTTTGAATGAAAAATTCTTCGATAACATATTATAATTAAAAATTATAATTGAAGAGAGGGATCTGATACGTAAAAATATATGAATCGTTTTATAATTTCTCCAAAGATTTTGCAAGGTAGGCGCCGCCTACCTTGCCTACCCCGACGAGCCGCCACTGCTATCTCGGTTAGCCAAGATTTAGGTTTATCACGTTGAAACTGACGCAGGTTAGTACTCGTGAAATGTCAAATAATTCTGAGAGACGTTGCCAATGCTAATTCCTATTTACTGTTTTTTTACTTTGTGAATGGAATCAGTTCTTTTCCAAGGTGTGCAGAAAGGTATTTAAATGTCTTATGTAGGCTTTTTTCTTGAGAATTTTGAAAAGTGTTTTGTTCGTTTAGAAGTTTTTCTGTCGAGTTATTCGAATATTTTTATTCTTTTTTCGAATGAACTACATCATAAAGTAACGGACTATTCTGTCCATTATTTTTCAGTGAAATTTCAAAACTCGTTTCTTGATTTCCGTACAAGAAAAGAGCATAACTAAATCTTCCAGCCATGTTTATACGGGGTGGCCACTTTTTAATGGGATTGGTAACTTTTAAACCGTAAGAGTTAGAAGTTCGGTCAAATGAAGAAAAAGTTGCATTCATAGAAGCATTGTCAAGCAGTTCGAACAAATCGAGATTATCAGGGCCGGTTATTGAGATATCATAAGAAAAGTAAATTTTGTCATTTTTCTTTTTCTTTTTTTACCACTTTATTTCAAATATTATCAAAAAATGTTACAGGAATTTTTTATTCGACAGTAAATTATCCTCAAATTGACATGATTTTCTTATTGAAAAAAAATGAGGTTGAGGGTGGCCCAGAAAGTACGAAACGTTGGATACGAATTCTGATTATGTCAATTTGAGGATAATTTACTGTCGAATAAAAAATTTCTGTAACATTTTTTGATAATATTCGAAATAAAGTGGGAAAAAAGAAAAATCAAAATGACAGAATTTACTTTTCTTATGACATCTCAAGAACCGGCCCTGATAATCTCGATTTGTTTGAACTGCTTGACAATGCTTCTATGAATGCAACTTTTTCTTCATTTGACCGACCTTCTAACTCTTATGGTTTAAAAGTTACCTATACAATCCCATTAAAAAAGTGGCCAAACCGTATACGTGAAATATTTTCAGTATTAACAGAGAAAAAGTTTCTTCAACATTCGCCTTATTTGGAATTATTGAATTCGCATAAAATTTTCTCGAATTCATTATTTTCCCAAAGCAAATAAACATTTTGATAAAAACGTAATTACTATACGACTTCTATGTAGAAACGACAAAGTTGCTCATTCAACTGACAGGAAAATGACTATAGCCCAACATTTTCAAAATATACACGGTGAAATGTGTCAGAACCTCATGGCCAACCGGAATACTTTATAAAAGTGAATGGAGTACCTATACTTAAGTTTAATTGCGACCAGATCGGTGCATTTTCCATTGAGAAAATCCAGGAAAACCTCGAAAAGAATACCTACCATAAGAAGCACCAACAATATACAAAAACTGATTCTGAGACACCCTGTACAGCTTGGTCCAATTTTAATCCCATTTCGCAGAATTCACAACGACAACTTTTCTTGTGAATTTGAAAATAATGAATTTGTGATAGTTAGCAAAGTTCAACCCTCAATTTTCACCCTTAAAAAAAATTTGACAGTGGAGCTGAGCTACATGCCTCTGTAGGACCTCAAATGAGACCAAAATGTCGAGTGTCATCCATCTAGGTCTTGTAGTTTTTGAGGGAGAGACATTTTTCTTAAATTTCGTATTCTGGACATTTAAAAAGAGAAATCCACAAAATTTGAGCTCGATTTATTTTCTTTCCTCGAATAGAAAGACTCATCATCGAGAACCATGGGTCAATCAGGAAACAAGAAGGAAAAACGGAGATATATCCATGTAGAAAACTCAACTAGTCACTATTCTACTGACACAGATTCCTCTCTCCGTTTCTGTTCTACCATTCTCGGAAGAAATGTCGATAAACGACAGCAAAACATCAGATAAGTCTAAATTTAACAACTGTTATCGTACAAATTTGCGCCTGCATTTCCAAAAATAAAACTGAAGATAACAGGAAGGCATCACGGTTATAAATGCCCTTTGGAGCTGCCACTATCATGATTTCTGAGAAAATGTGATGATGCGATGTAAATTAAGATTTCATCAGCTTTATCGTCCTTGAAGAAACGGGGATTATTTTGAAGGACGATTGGCGCGCGAAGATTTTGTTTTGACTACCGATTTTCGACTGAAAGAACTGGCTAGAAAACCGAAAAGTGCCTACGGGTGCATACATTCTACGAAACCCAACTGGCGATAAGAGAAATCCGAACCTATAAAAGAATCAACAGTACAATCGCGAAATATGCTACGTCTTATCATTTTATTTCTGCTAATTCCGATTCATGACGTCCACATTGAACTGATATCATCGCGAATTCAAGAATGTTATAATTATGTGTCGGTTGTTATAATAAAAACACTTATGTTTGACTTGGTTTTTATTTCTATTTAAATGAATGTACATTAGGTTTTCTCGCTGACTCTAGATCGATTGATTAATAATCGAGATGGTCTCGTTACTGTCTTTGCACACGCGTATTAAATCACGCAACTCACAATCAAATAATAATATAATTAATATCTCCAACATCCCTTTTCTTAATTCTAAGATACAGTAATTTATAACCTTTTTGCAAATGAATATAAGCCTATTAATTTCAGTTTTGTTTTTCTTATTACTAGTTATTTACAAATCCTTAATTATACTTAACTATTATTTAGGTACAAAATTTATTCCATATAGAAGTTAGTTATTACTTTGAATATTCAGTCTATCGGGAGGTTTCACTACCCTGCCATATCTAGTTCTATATAATGTATTATCATCCTTCCTTTCTTCAGTCAATTCTGTTGAATTTTGAGGATGGACATCATATCTATTACAAGTGTCATTTGATCTGAATCTCAAATGCACTCTGTTTCGGCGATATTTTACTCCATTTGGGTCTTCAATTATATAAGATCTTTGACATTTTAATCTTTCTTTAATAATAGCTGGACTCCAGTCCGACTTGTTATTTTTCTTAAAATACACATGATCGTTTGGGTGAAGAAGAGGTAGTGGTTTTTTATTCATATCATAGTAATATTTTTGACTATTCTGCGATTGTTCAATTTTTTCTTTATACGTATTGAATTTGACTATTTTAGGTTTAAGTTTTTTGGTTAAAATTGGTACATTATTCCTTATATTTCGCGACATGAGTAGTTCAGCAGGTGACGGTAGATTTGATTTTGGAGTCGATCTGTAGTGTAGAAGAGCTAAATATGGATCTGTTTTCAATTCTTTAGATTTTTTAAGAATTTGTTTGACAATTTTGACAGAACTTTCAGCTTGACCATTCGATTGGGGATGATAAGGACTTGAAAAGACTTGTTCAATGTCCCAATCGAATAAAAAAGATTTAAATTCAAGTGAATTAAAGGGTGGTCCCCCATCGGATACCAGCTGCATAGGAATTCCATGACGTGCGAATATTGATTTGAGATTCATTATTACTTTCTGTGCGGAATAACCTTGATCTAATAGAGCAATTTCGATGAATTTTGAATAGTAATCTGTGACCAACAAGTAAGTTTTATTGTCGAAATTAAGAAAATCTAAGCCTACTCTTTCCCAAGGAAAATGAGTTATATGATAATTTTGTAGAGGTTCCCCTTGATTGGCAGACCTGAATTTCGCACATATTGAGCACTGATCAATTAAATTTTTCAATTGAGATGACATATTAGGCCAATAAAATGATTGTCTAGCTAAATTCATACATTTGTTGTGACCCTGATGACCTTCATGAATTTTTTGAAGCATTTCGTTTTGCAGTGTTACTGGGACAATTAATTTAGTTCCTTTGAAAAGAAGGTTTTTGATAACGTGAATTTCATTTTGGAAATTCCAAAAAGGTTTCGTCAGTACATGCGTTCTGTCTTTGGATTTGGGCCATCCTTCATAATAGTATTTCTTTAAAATATTACAAGTTTCATCTGCTTCAGTACTCTGACATAGTTTTTCATGATAATTATCTGTTATTGCGAAATTTGAATATGCCATATTAACATGATATTGTATATCAGATTCGTAATCGGGAATATAATTGTCTTTTAAGGCGGCTCTGGACAATGTGTCAGATATATACATTTGTTTGCCTGGCACATAAATAACATCTAAATCATAACCTTGTAAAGCTAACATCATTCTTTGCAATCTAGCAGGAACATCAAAAAGAGCCTTCTTAAAAAGATAAACCAAAGGTTTATGGTCTGTATGAACTGTGATCTTATGACCAAAAATATATTGATGGAACTTAGCACAACCAAATTGAATTGCAAATAATTCCTTTTCGATTTGAGCATAATTTTTCTGCGAGGAAGTTAAAGTTTTTGAACTATATGCAATAGGACGATTATTCTGCATTATAACAGCTCCAATAGCAGATTGTGAACTATCGACTGATAAAATTAAGGGTACCTTAGGATCGTAATGAGTCAAGACAGGCGATTTGGATATAATTTCTTTCAAATTAGCAAATTCTTTTTCACAATTTTGATCCCAGACCCAATGACTGCTAGATTTCAGTAAGTTTCGAAGAACTTCTGTTTTTTGTGACAAATTATTGATAAAAGGACCTAAAAAATTGATCATTCCTAAAAACCGTTGAAGTTCCTTAAGATTAGAAGGTGAAGGTAATTGTTTGATAGCTTCAATTTTTTCATTATCGACTTTAATACCTTCTCTACTAAATATATGGCCTAAAAAACGTACCTGAGTGACAGCTATTTTACTTTTTTCTTTATTAAATTTAAGATTGACTTCTCTTGCTCTCTGCAGAACTTTTTCAAGACGATTTTTGTGTATTTCTAAAGTTTCACCATATACTAAAAATTCATCGACAAAAATTAGCACACCTTCAATATCTCCAAATAAATCATTCATGACTTGAACAAATTTTTCTGATGAGGAGCATATACCAAAGGGTAAACGGTTAAACTTGTATCTACCAAAAGGAGTTTGGAATGTACATAAATCTGAGCTTTCTTCGTCTAATTTTAACATCCAAAATCCAGAAAAAGCATCTAAATGCGAAAAATAAGCTGCATTGATTAATTTTGACCTGACTTCATCAAAGTTTTTTAAAGGAAAATGTTCCCTCATTATATTTTTATTTAAATTTCTTGGATCCAGGCATATTCTCAACTGACCTGACTTTTTGACAGTTATGACTATGGAATTAACCCAAGACGTAGGTTTTGATACCTTAGATATGACATCCATTCTCTCCATTCTATCTAATTCCCTTCGAAGTTTATTGTGAAGAGCAAATGGGACTTTTCGGGGTGGATCAATATGAGGAATTGCATCTGGACGCAACTTGATATGGCAGACTGGTGGTAAACATCCTAAACCTTCAAATACATCCTGAAATTTATCAAGAATTAGATCATATTCACTATTCGTAAGATTGAAAACTCTTTTCAAAATACCTATTTTTTGACATGTGGGTAGACCCAAAACAGTTTGACAAGATATACTGACTATTATGAACGTAATAATTTCGTGAGTATTATTGAAAAAACATTTAAGGTTGCATTTTCCAATTACTGGTATTTGATTTCCTCCAAAGCTATTGACTGACATTTGACACTTTATAATAGATGAATCTGGTAAATTCAATTTACTGAAAGTTATGTACGACATAATGTTGACATCAGCACCAGAATCAAGTATAGACTTTATTTTGAAATTATTTATGTTTATATCTAAAGACCATGATTCTTTTTTCAGATTAGCATTAGTAGCATTATACCTATTTTCTATCATACCGACAAAAGGAAATATTGAACTTGAATCTAAATTTTCTTCAGATTCTAATGTTTTTACTGACTTATTATTTTTAAAACAAAATTTCGCAAAATGACCATGTTTTTTACATAACCTGCATTTGATGTTTGAGGCTGGACACTTGTATCTGTGTTGTTGACCACATCTTCCACATATGTTGTTATCACTAGGAGTTGATTTTCGATTTTTGAATTCATGTCTGGACCCATTGGATGATTGGCTGATACTTCTTGACCTTGAATGTTTGAACTTTTCATATCCTGGCATGGAACTTCTTTTATTAATATATAAAACTTGATCATTACTTCCTCCTGCGGATTCTTTCTGTATTTTTTCTGAATTCTGTTGAGCCAGAATGACAGATTTGGCTAGTTCGACGGCTTTTTGGAGAGGAATATCGACTTCTTGAAGTAGACGTTGACGAATATTCATCAAATGAGAATTCATATTTGCAATAAATATATCTCGAACTAAAGATTCTCGAAGATCCTTAAATTCACACTTCATGCTCAAGTTTTCAAGATCGGTTATAAAATTTTCTATACTTTCATTCACTTTTTGTGTTCTAGTGAAAAAAGTATGACGTAACATGGTGAGATTTTTTTGAGGTTCAAAGTATTTGTCGAACTTGGATTTAACATCATCCAAAGTAGTATCTTTAATTTTCAAGTTGAACGAATTAAAAATTTGTCTACCTTTAGAACCAATCGAATGTAACATCACAGCGATCTTGCGGCATTCAGTAGAATCGATCAATCCTGTGGCTAACAAGTATATATCGAAATTTTCCCACCATTCTCTCCAATTTGTTGCATTATTTTCACTAGATGATACAATCAATTCGTTTATAGGTCTTAAATTTGGTACGGGATCGGCCCTCACTTCTCCATCGTCGGACATTTTGTGAACTGATAATGAATCTTAATTCATCATATTCTAAATATTATTCCAGTTATTTTCTTCTGAATTTATCTATAGCACCAGACCGACTTCTGACACCATGTTATAATTATGTGTCGGTTGTTATAATAAAAACACTTATGTTTGACTTGGTTTTTATTTCTATTTAAATGAATGTACATTAGGTTTTCTCGCTGACTCTAGATCGATTGATTAATAATCGAGATGGTCTCGTTACTGTCTTTGCACACGCGTATTAAATCACGCAACTCACAATCAAATAATAATATAATTAATATCTCCAACAAAGAAAAGGCTGCAAAACAATGTGAATAATTAGATTAACGATCCGCCGTCTCCTTATACGCTCGATTTGACTAATCGTTCGTTCTATGAGGCCGGCGAGATAAAAAGAAGAACACGCATCGGTGGTCTGGTACATTGAACCAGATAATTCCGTAAAAACGCCTCTGATCCTGATTATAATCGGATTTTTAGGCGTTTTAGGTTGGATAAGGGATCAGATATTTCATAAGCATCAATTTATATTCCACAAAAACCGATAATTAGCAAGATATTCGCAAAAAACACCAACAAAATTAAATCATAGTAGACCATAGATAAAAAATTAAGACTCACATTGTCACTACAGATGAGTTTTTCTTTACTTCTTCTACGTCTTTTCCTGGACTGGAAAAAGGGACTTGGCCTTGTTTTTTCGTCTGAAACAAATTAATTCCATGAAATATACCCCATTCGAAAAAATAACTGAAAGAATCCAAAGAAAAATACGTACCGACAGGTTTTCCGACAATTTTTCCCCATTGAGGTATGCATCTATGATCTGACTGGGGTACAAGTCGAGAGAATACTTTCTGAAAAAAATCACAAACAATAATTATAAGACAAAATCACAAAAAGGCCCCCAAAACGTATTTACTCTCTCGATTCTCCCAGCACCATCGGATAAATCAATAAGAAATAAGAACGGTCTAATTGTCAAGACCTCTATGATGGGGCCACAGAAAATCCGGCTCGATTCGGCGACGCGTCACAGAAACACGAATTTACTCACTTTGACAGCTGTTTCTTCAGTATCTTGGTGGAAATAGGCATTATACCCCTGGTTCTGGTCACCTTCTCGTCGCAGCTCCCATTGTACGACTGTTCCGTATCGGAAACTCCAAACACAGTCCTACCAACAGAACAATGTAAATTAGTAAGGACGTCTTTCCATTGACGGAATCGCAAATTTAAATTCGTCAATTGCAATCAATGGAGCTTATTGAATATTACTTTTTATCGTCGAAATTCACGTCCATCAGCTGCGTGAAGCTCAGGATGCGGCAGCTCTTCTCGCCGGTCGTCATGGCGACCGAATATCGACGAAGATTCAAACAGCAATTTCAGCGTGAAATTCCAGGGGAATTTACTTGGAAAAACTGAAAATTCGCCTCGATTTTCGAACAGATTTGCTTTTTAATGTACAGGGTGAGTCTTCAAATTATAACGTCAAATGGAAATTAATGATCGGAATCATACAGGGTGAGTCAACGAAGTGAGTTTCCCCTTTAAATGGCAACTATGTTGCCCTCAAAACCGGCCAAATCATTAAGGGTTAAACGGTACAAGAAAATTGACTAAGCAGGCTATTTGAAAATTATTATCTTGGAAAAAATTAAATTTAGTCTCTCAATAAAAAACATTTGAGAATTTCCAGTAGCATTCTAAAATGCCAAAAAATATCAGTTTCTAATTTAAAATTGATACTTGAAGTATTTTCTGGTACACCCTGTATACAAATATATCATCACTAAACGTAGAACCCCAGAAAATAACAAGTTTTTGTATGAAACTTTTGAACAGATAAATAAATATTGGAGGGCTTCCGACTTCTAAGAAGTTCCCAGTGGTTCACCCTGTAGAGTTCATTATTTTCTTAATAAAAAGGATTTAAAACAAACTAAATCACCCAGAAAAAACAATACGTTAATGCTCAGAAAAGTGCGAGCAAACAATTTTGAATTGTTTAATTATTTCATTAGGCCCTAAATCGTCAGTTCAAATTATTTTTTTTTTACATTGGGACACACTGTAGCATTTTATGCAGACAGTAAAATAATTGCCTGATTGTTAATATTCTCCGAACGTTAATTGTTCTGACATTCCTCATGAAAAATCAAAAATTGCCCTATCCACAGTCAAGGTTGAGTTTAAGTACACCCTGTATAAGGAAAATCCGACCAACAATTTCCCACATAATCCCGACGAAAACTCCAAACTCTCGCCGTCTTCAAACCCCAAAAAACTCACCCTGGACACAATAAAAAAATGAAAACCAAAAAATTCAATCTCACTTCAAATTTTCCGAAAATTTCCCGCTTTTCTCGGCCGCCCTGTAAACCTCGCACACCGTAACCCCTCACACCGACGTTTCCGCCCTCCTGAGCGCAACGAGGGTTCCGCGAGACTCTTAAACGAGTGGAAAAGACATCGGAAACGACTGTGGATGTTGCATCAGGCAGGCCGTGCATTGGAATCCCGTATGGGGCGGTTCTAGAGCCGGTACACTTCTTTTTACGCGCGTCGGAGAAGACGCGTGTGTCCCGTTTGTCGAGAAGCGCGGCTCGGGAAGCCATAGGCGTAGAGGGAAGCGGGGGGATGATTACAGGGGGGGCGAGGATGGTAACGGCTTTTAATTAGGGGTTAAGGGTATCGAACTCTGGTTCTGGTCGTATTCTGGGCAGGATGAGACGATTTTGGAGGAATTCGGTGTTGAGCGGATGGAAAGCAATGATTTGGAAGTAGTAATTTGATGATAAGATCAAGTAATCAGGTGAATTTTTGTTTTAAAACGGCTTTGAAGAAGTGTGTGATGTACAGGATGTCTTGAAACTCAACTTCATGCCGGAAACGTATAAAATGATATTGAGCCATTCTGTTTATGTACTTTGTGAATTGAGGCATTTCAAATCACGTGACAAATGAGTAAATGAATTTCAATCTAAAGAACTTTTCATTCTGATTGAGGGTTCATTTATTAGAAAATTCGAGAAACGTCACAACGCAGCCAAAATGTCTACTACATTTTGATTCCGTAGTATTTTTTTTTGTTTCTTTCTCTTTTTTCATTCTTCCTAACAACGACAATTCGAATTAATTTCATTTTATATGCGAGTTTATAGATTTCGAACTCAACTCTTCTGTATTATCATAATAATAATGTTTATCTACTCCCATAGAATAATACACTGCGCAAAAAAATTAACGCACATTCTGAAAATCTCAATTTTAATGAAAGTTAACTCTACATTGACTTTATAACTTATTTTTTATGTTCTCTCGGGAAGGTTTTGAACGAAACAAGACACATTAAATGGAAGAAAAATTCAGGATTTCACCGAATCTTATGTGAAAGAAGAGAAATGAACAATTTTCAAAATACTGAAATGCTGATAAGTGATTTAATACTTGGTATTTCCACCCCTTGCGTTAATTACAGCGACGGTTCATACTCAAAATGAGTGATCTTAAAATGTTCTGATCTAATCCTTGCCAGAGTTGGATTCCTAAGTCATTAAGAGTGCCTGGATGATTTTCTGAACTTCTCAGCCTTCTATTGAGGTTGTTCCAAACCTGCTCAATCGGATTGAGATCTGGACTTCTTGCTGACCATTCCATTCGAGAGACTTCAACCTCTTCAAGGTACTCCTGAACGATGCGCGCACTATGGGGTCTGGCATTATCGTCCATAAAAATGAAATTTTCACCCATGTATGGGGCAAATGACACTACATGCTCTTCAAGAATATTTATATTTATCGTATGGCGTAATAACACATGAATATACAAACAAGAAATAAGAAATAAATTTATAGGCTAACATCTAGTTGTCGAATGTAGTCGATCGCTTCGTTGGTCGCCATCAGGAAGTCATTGAAGTCACCTGTGTAGGCCCTGTTCTGGCATTCGGTGATGATGTGGTGAACATATATACTTATCAGCATTCAAGCTCCATTATCAATGACCACTAGGTCTGTGCGAGCAGTCAAAGATATTCCACCCCATACCATAATCGATCCTCCCCCGAAACCAGTAGTATTCAGGAAATTACACTGAGCATATCTTTCATGTGGACGTCTGTATACAAGGGAAAGTCGATCACAATGGTAGAGGCAGAATCTAGACTCATCTGTGAAGAGAACTCTTTCCCAATCGGCCTCTTCCCAATGGATATGCTCTCTCGCAAAATCCAAACGCGCCCTTCGATGGGCGATCGCCTGACGGCTCGGGCTGCAAAATTCATCTGCGTGTGTTATGTCTTACAATCTTACATTATTGCTCATAGAACAATATACATACTATTTTCCACTGGTTCATAGAAATAATACCAGCTTAAGCTGACACCAGGAGACCGATAATGAAGAATAATAATTCACTATTTGTTATTGTTGTCGCCGCCACTGCGTCGCAACAACAATAATTACTTACGGTATCACGTAGGTACATACAGGATTCCTAAGGCCATTTTTGTCGAGGAAAAACTTTGCATTCCGATTTACATTTATGCTAATAAGGAAAGAGGATTCCCAGGTCATCCTGGATGTGAACGCTCTGGCCAGGGGCGTTTTCAGAGGGGGAGATAAGGGGGCGAACGCTTAGTGAGGATGTAGTTCTAGAAGATCCCGATCTGACGTAAAGTGTGTTTTATTTCACGTTGAAACAATTCAGTATTCTATGAGGATTATGATATTTTTGAAAAATGGCTATTTCCAGCTTTTCCTGGTATTCCACATTGATTCGGTGGCGCAAAAAATCCTCTGCTAAGCCTATAAGATGATCTAATCCTAACCTTCAATTTTCAATCAACTTTAAATTGTAACAAAACACATTTAAATCAAGATTGAAGCCATATTGTTTTTTATTCGCAAGATGATTTTATATCATTTTTGTTATAAGAATAGTTTTCCGCATTTTACCAGTTTTGTTGACTTCCAAAGCGTCTATTGTTTCTGATTTATCAGCATAAACCAATAACTCGACATAACCAAAGAAAATAATCCATTGGAGTTATGTCGTATGAACTTGGAGGCCAATTAACTGAACCATTTCTCGAAATAATGTCATCGCCAAATCTTCTCTCTATAAATCAATTGTTACGGTAGCAGCATGAGGTGTAGCACCATCTTGTTGGAACCAAAACACTTCTGGGTCGATACCATTCAAATTTCGAAACAAATTATCATTGATCATCGATATGTAACGATCAACATCAGCTCCAGCATCGTTTTTAAAGAAATATGGATCTATGATGCCTCTATAGCGTGTAAAGCACACCATACAGGTCCTTTTTCAGGATGCAATAGAACCTGTAGAACTTCTTGAGGATTGTTTTCATTCCATAAACGGCAATTTTGCTTGTTTACGTAGCCGATCAATCAGAAATGAGCTTCATCACTAAACGCAATTTTTCGATTAAAAGTGGATCAACTTCAAGATGTTCTAGGGCCCAATCAGCAAACAAACGACTCTTATTATGGTCAAGTGGCTTTAGTTCTTAAACCAGTTGGATCTTGTATGAGTGTAGACCAAAATATTTACGCAAACTTCTCCATGTGGTGGATGCACAAAGTCCAACTTGTTGTCAACGCCGACGAATAGACAAATCTGGATCTCCATCAACACTACCAGTTACAGCAGCGATATTTTCTTCTGTACGTACAGTTCTTTGTTTTGTTGTTGTTGTTGCGTCGAGTAGAGAAATGTTTTCCGAAATCTATCGATAGTTCCGACGAATAAGCTGCTCTGATGGAGGATTATGTAAACCATAAATTTCACGAAGTGCTCTATGAGTTTGGCGAATAGAACACTGATTTCGAAAATGAATTCCAACAATTTGTAGACGTTGTTGCGGCGTGAATTGATATTTTTATTTACTCGGTCGATTGACCACATTTTTGATACGCCAATGGCAAATATAAGCCTTACCGAAACACAAAAAGAAGCCAAAAGAGACTTCACCAGACGATTTATGACAACTCTTCTTATTTTCCTTTCATTTCATGATTTACCTACTTACAGATGCCGTTTTAACCACATCCAAACGACAATACACGTTTTTTGTGCGCAAATAAATATCTGATCTTCAAAAAGATATAGCTCCACTAGACAATATACCTACGTTTTTTATTGAATCTGTCCAAAGTTTTTTTTTCTTACCCATAGCTCTTGAGGGAGGAAGCATTGGAGCTGAGGAGGGGGCCATGTTCTTCATCTACCTCCCTGTCGAAACTTTCTGCCACCAAGCTTTTGAAACCCTTGATAAGATCTGAAAGGATTGTGAATATTTCAAGAATAAAATAATGTCAAGACAGTTACAATTAATTGTATTCAAATATTGTTCCTGAGTAAGTCAACGGTCGACTGTAGATTTCTCATGAAAAAATAACATTTTTTATTCTCTTTCATTTTTTCCTCCGGACCTTCGTTTCCGAGATACAGGGTGTCGAAAATTTATATTTTTTTCAGTTTTTTGCTAATATCTCAGGAACCGTTTGAATTAAAGATTTGAGTTTCTGTGCACATATTGTCATTAATGATAGCTACTTTCTTGTACTTTATTCGGTTTTTTTGGACGTGCCAGTGGCGGAGATATTGAATTTGCACAAAGGTTTTACCCCCCAACTTCCACACCACTGAACAAATTTGCATTTGGACAGCAAATTCTGATGCACCGATGTGTTTCACATAAAAAAGGTCCTCTTAATTCATTGCTCCAAAGTGAACCGTTTTCGAGAAAACTGGCATTTTATAAACAAAAACAATTTGCTAAGTCATTGTAAATTTATTGTGGTGATAATCAACAAGTTTATTAATTTCAACAAAATTTTACAACTAGGTTTTTAAGTTTAAATTGCAAAGTTATTTTTCATTATTTTTAGCGACCATAGTTAACAAGATTACAAGAATTTTTCTATTTACAAAAAATTTACAAAGCGTTAGCAGATTATTTTTGATCATAAAACGCCAGTTTTCTCGAAAACGCTTCACTTTAGAGCAATGAACCAGGAATACCTTTTTTATGTGAAACACATTGGAGCATCAGAATTTGCTGTGCAAATGCAAATTTGTCCAGTGGTGTGGAAGTTGGGGGGTAAAACCTTTGTGCAAATTCAATATCTCCGCCACTGGCACGTCCAATAAAACCGAATAAAGTACAAGAATTAGCTATTATTAATGAAAATGTGTGTACCGGAACTCAATTCTGTAACTCAAACGGTTACTGAGATATTAGCAAAAAATATAAATTTTTGACACCCTGTATCTCGGAAACGAAGATCCGGAGGACAAAATGGAAGAGAATAAAAAATGTTATTTTTCCATGAGAAATCTATAGTTGACCGTTGATACACTTATTTAGGAACACCCTGTATGTTATTGAATTTTAAAAATATACGGAAAATTCTGGAAATATTGCATTTTGAATCGTATTCTCACCTTCACTTGTTTTTGAGAGATTGAATAAACTCAAAAATGTTCACTTACTGTATTAACAACAATTATACTTAATGATGGAAAGTTAATTATTGGTATAAAGACGTATCCTATCAAAAATACACAAAATGTATTCCAAAATGTAATAGAGGGTGTTAGATATTTGCGTTTACTTTTGTTTGATTTTAAATGGCAATCATTTTTTTTATTTCAAATAAAGAAATTAAAAAAATGGTTCATTCGAATTTCTCATTTTTTTCCTCAAATTAATTGACTTCAAACTAATGATTTTCATCCAATTCAGCAACTGGAACTGATTAAGTATGAAAACCCCCTTTGAAAAATAATCCATGCCAGGAATGAAAATTTGCATAAGGAATTTTCCAGAAATCCAATCATTCTCAAATACTCCCATAAATTACGTCCAGATGTGTTCGAAACTTTAACCATAATTGCAAAGACGCCTTGGCAATTAAAAATGAGATTTGTAATCCTTTGCAACAATTATTACCAATAAAAGACTGACAAATAATTAAAAACTCATGATTGCCAAGAATTGAATAATTTTCCAAATGTCCCTCACGTTTTGTGGAATTAAAATGCAACATCATCAAGTCCAAACAATATTTCAATTAGTAGCAGTGAAAAAAAAAATTAATTTGATAACATACAAATTTGAAGAAAATTGTACTCACCCCTCATTTTGTGACTTGTTCTTGTGGGATTATCTTCTGCTCCGGTTACGAAACCCTATAGCACCTCTCAAAACACGATACCCTTACAGTTTTTAAACGAAAAAATAGTCCTCTTCATCACCATCGTCACGAACACAAACAATTAAAAAAATTGCCGTTTACAAAAAACGTAGCGGGAATCAAATAAACCGAAACGGTCCAAATGTAAACTCGATAACGTACGAAGATCTAGGATTGTTTTATAGTATCCCTTCTTTTAGTAAAAGACATAGAAATCATAATATACCTACTTAGTAAGTATATATATTATGATTTCTATGGTAAAAGATAAGACTTTGACAGATAAGAGATGGTGTTGACGAAGATATGATTTTTTTTCGAAATTCTGTAACGACTGTGCACTTTGATATGGCGACCTTTAATTTAAATCGGTCTCAAACAATGACTCAAGAGATTTGCGGAAATTTCTTCGGAAAATAAAATGGATTGTTTATTTTCTGTGGAATATTTCGAGATACGGGCCTGGGTTATTCCCTTTTCGTGAAGGTTGGTCTCGTTTTGATTCAGCTGGACTCCGAACTCATAATATTAATCCTGAAATAAAACAATTCCTATTATACAAATTGATGGGATCAAAGACGATTTCTTTGACAGCTGCCAAAAAAATTACGACCGCCTCGTAATCTTTTCTCAATTGGTTTCTCCAAAAGGAAAATATGGATGAAAGAAACTCCAGTACTGACTTCATTTCAGTGCTTTAAGTGACCCATTTTTTGGATTTTCGTTCAATTCAAGCTTCCAACTTCCAAGCTCTATGTTGTGATCGACGCTCTATTGATTTGAGCATCGAATAACTTATTCGGAATAAAATTATTGGCCAGACTCCATTCCATGAATCGTTTCAACAACAATTTTTCAATAATCCAGTAATCAAAACACTAGAACTGTGAAAAGGTTGCTGTGGAACTTGAAGCATAGCAAAGTTTTGACCATTTTAAGAGTGAACATAGCTGATGTATTAAAAATAAGATACAACGTTTGATTATTCTGTTGTGAATAAACCACAGATCTATAGTGATCCTCTGTGATATCTCTGGTTGAAATAAGATCCGGAGATGCATAGAAAACTTCATAGAACTGAGAAAACAAAAAAATTATGTTTTGACATTGAGTTTGATGGTTTTGATACGATTCTTCGCTTAGACCATTCTAAGGTCTAAGATTCTGCATGATGAATGCGATCTAATCAAAGAACTTATAGTTCTATGGATCTAATACAGAAGGAAATATACTGTAACTTCAAAAGAAGACATCATAATACCTAACAAAACGGTTAAACAATGTTGATTATTCAGAATGACCACTATACAGGATGTTCCATTTGAATAAACAAATTGGTGGTCTACTTCTGCAATTATCAGAAAAGAAACAAATCAAATTCATCAAATCTTCCTCTAATTCGCTTAATTTGGACCATCAGGTTCTTTTGAAACCTTGACGTTTGTTTGGGTCAAGTTGTAATATTTTGACAGATTTTAATCGGCCTTATCTCAAGTGTAAAGGTTATCTTCATTAATTTACGGAACACCGTTTATACAAATGCGACATTTCCTTAAACATATTACTCTAAATGGATGTTGCATAATTGTTTAACTTATTGGAATTTCATCATATTTACAACTAGAAGCAATAAAGCTCTGAAGTCTCTGAAGTTCGACCATCTTTTACGTAGATTCGCGTTGAAGAATCCGAAAAAAATTTGACAAAATTGTAAGTGTTATGCGATTCCAGAGTTTCCATTGCTGAAAATTTCGAACCTAAGATATACGACAAGAAATTGAATGACTTCAAACAAATATTTCGTCAGAATTGATAACCTAGTCCAGTGTTTCTTTTGTAGACCAGTGTGATAAGATCAGTAAATTGGTTTAAACCGTTTCTGACCTATTATCATCTGGATTTACCACTACCTTATTCACAGAAATTCAGCACCTATATCTACACGTACAATCTAGTTTTGGGCTCTGAATTTTCATAATGGCTTATCCAAATTCCATGAGACTTAAATAGTTGAAAAAAGAAGTTTCCAGAGAAGGTTTTAAACTATGGCGTTCAGGTGCCATCTTGAAAATGGTGGAAACCCATTTGCGAAAATGTTATTTACAAAATGCCATCTTCTTTTATCTTTTCCAGGCCTCATAAACGTTAAATAGGCAAAGAACAAGTTGATAGCATCAATGGTTAAGAGTCTACGTCCCTGAAAAAAAAGGGAGTCAGAAACGATTTATTTTTTTCTCATTGACGAAAAAAATATTTTGTGAGTGAAAAAGATATTCCCCATCATTTTTGGTTATCTTGTAACATTTCCACCATCAAAACGATCATTTAGTTAATTAAACGACTATCTCATTTTTCTTTCAGAATTTACCGTTTTTTGTGAATAATATTACAACATTGTATTGTTTTCACAAAATTAATTTCCTTGAATTTTTCTATTCGAAATGAGAGATATCCATTTTTATCAACGAATTTATTAAGGATTGTTTTAGCCGTCGATTAGTGAAAATTAATTGTTTCTCACAATTGTGGATCCTAACATGGAATTGAATTTCTTTTAAATGACAATCCCCGCAGATATCTCCTCCCAGATGACTGGTGAAGGAAAGAGAGAGTATTATACAGCCAGTGTGAGATCTAGTTCAGGGTAGGATTTCTTGTTATATTCCCTGCGCCCCAGCATTTGTTCTGTTGAGCTGAATAATCCAATAAATAAAAATTAATGCACTGCACTGCGATCTGGCGGTATACGTTTCTTATTTTGAAGGCTAGAGAATGTTAACGTTTTGAGAACTTGTTTCAAGCTTTTTTCTCAATTTATTCGGTGGCATATTCATGGACCATCCTGTATACAAGAAAAAATATTCGTTTGCCTCCTCAATGAATGACTTTCAAGAAATACCTTTTTCTAGATTTATTTTATTGATACTCGAGAACAAAAGAATATTTTGCATAATAAGCTTAGAAGTAAGTGCCATCATTGATAGACCTATAAGATCTACTAATAAGCTCTCTTCGTGATTGTTACAAACGAATTTGTTACATTCTATTATGTTTTATTTAATGGACTGGAACTAATAAAATAATAAAGTTTAGCGATAACCAATTATTTCAGTTGATTTAACCACGGAAGGGTTTCCGAATCAGTTTAGTTTCAGTGGAGAGACCTACCCAACACTTACGGGTGAGTAAATAAAAAAATAGTTAGGTAAAATGACATAAGAATGTAGCGATTGCTACAAAAATGGTTTGCGCCATGAAACCTTGTTGAATCTCCTTGGAAATTTCTATAATTCGAATTTTTTGAGTAAATTCAAAGAGATTTTTTCAAAAACCTTATTTTATGATCTCTCCACCCTGTAAATTAATCTGAGCTATCTCAAACGCATCACAATTGTAACAATATAACAAGCAATCTTCTAGGAAACAAACTGCTTCAAATATTCTAAGAATCAACATCCTGTGTACGACAATCTCACAATTAACCCATATGCCCCCTGTAGACGAGTTCATTCATGAAAAAAAAAAACAAATGAAAGTGCGAAGTGTCGTTAATAGTACTTTTGTATCAGCGTCAATAAACGAATAAACAAGAAGTGCATTTTCGTAATGCCATTAAAGTCAATTGATATCGAATTTGATCTAATCTAAGTCTGTTATTGTTCTTCTCATGAATGATGAAATATCCTTATTGGGTGGCATCAGAGCTTTCATCAGCTTTTCTTGATCGAATTTGTGACGTCAGCGTTAAGTTGACTTGACTGAGATTATTGTGGAGTGACTTAAGGGGTTTAAACTACTTTTCTGGAAATGTTCATGGGTATATTGAAATGATGTGGGAAAATATGTGTATGCATTTATAGGAGACGAATAATTATTATTTTGATTCACTCGAACTGTTCAACGAATTCCGTATTCCCAAGAATTAGTGACAAATCCTCCAGATATTTAAAGAAATTCACGAAGATTTGGAAAGAATATTTTTGAAAAATGCCATTTGACAGATGAAAATCTAAACTATGATAGATAGCGACTTGAATTTGTTTTTATCAAATAGAGCGTCCTCGAGAACCTATATTTTGATACCAAACATGACCATATTGTCCTTCTCTAACGTGAATTTTTTTAGTTTTTTGTTTTCCATTTTTCATTTTCGAGTTTTGTTCACACGCTTAGAGCATGCAGAGTTTAGGTGCTATGGATTAGCAAAATGGGTATTCTGGTAGATTCGAATGGGATGAAGACCTAAACGATCGAATAACAACTTTAGATTCGCCAGGGATTCCTTGGTGATGACGAATATGGTGTTTTTGGGGGGTCTTACCCCTTACGTATTTTTGACCCAAAAAGTTGGGATTTTCGAAATCGATTTTATTATTCCTAGAGATACAATGCTAATTAACAATATTTAAACAAAAAGGGGATACGGTCACAGGAGCGGGAGCTATGACGATTTGAAATTTCGATTTTTTTGAAAAAATGCCATTTGACAGGTGAAAATCTAAACTATGATAGAAAGCGACTTAAATTTGTTTTTATCGAATAGAGCGTCCTCGAAAACCTATATTTTGATACCAAACATGACCATATTGTCCTTCTTTAACATGATTTTTTTTAGTTTTTTGTTTTCCATTTTTCATTTTCGAGTTTTGTTCACACGCTTAGAGCATGCAGAGTTTAGGTGCTATGGATCAGCAAAATGGGAATTCTGGTAGATTCGAATGGGATGAAGACCTAAACGATCGAATAACAACTTTAGATTCGCCAGGGATTCCTTGGTGATGACGAATATGGTGTTTTTGGGGGTCTTACCCCTTACGTATTTTTGACCCAAAAAGTTGGGATTTTCGAAATCGATTTTATTATTCCTAGAGATACTTAAGACAATGCTGATTAACAATATACAAACAAAAAGTGGATACGGTCACAGAGCGGGAGCTATGACGATTTGAAATTTCGATTTTTTTGAAAAAATGCCATTTGACAGATGAAAATCTAAACTATGATAGAAAGCGACTTAAATTTGTTTTTATCGAATAGAGCGTCCTCGAAAACCTATATTTTGATACCAAACATGACCATATTGTCCTTGTTTAACGTGAATTTTTTTTAGTTTTTTGTTTTCCATTTTTCATTTTCGAGTTTTGTTCACACGCTTAGAGCATGCAGAGTTTAGGTGCTATGGATTAGCAAAATGGGTATTCTGGTAGATTCGAATGGGATGAAGACCTAAACGATCGAATAACAACTTTAGATTCGCCAGGGACTCCTTGGTGATGACGAATATGGTGTTTTTGGGGGGTCTTACCCCTTACGTATTTTTGACCCAAAAAGTTGGGATTTTCGAAATCGATTTTATTATTCCTAGAGATACTTGGGACAATGCTGATTAACAATATACAAACAAAAAGTGGATACGGTCACAGAAGCGGGAGCTATGACGATTTGAAATTTCGATTTTTTTGAAAAAATGCCATTTGACAGGTGAAAATCTAAACTATGATAGAAAGCGACTTAAATTTGTTTTTATCGAATAGAGCGTCCTCGAAAACCTATATTTTGATACCAAACATGACCATATTGTCCTTCTTTAACATGATTTTTTTTAGTTTTTTGTTTTCCATTTTTCATTTTCGAGTTTTGTTCACACGCTTAGAGCATGCAGAGTTTAGGTGCTATGGATCAGCAAAATGGGAATTCTGGTAGATTCGAATGGGATGAAGACCTAAACGATCGAATAACAACTTTAGATTCGCCAGGGATTCCTTGGTGATGACGAATATGGTGTTTTTGGGGGTCTTACCCCTTACGTATTTTTGACCCAAAAAGTTGGGATTTTCGAAATCGATTTTATTATTCCTAGAGATACTTAAGACAATGCTGATTAACAATATACAAACAAAAAGTGGATACGGTCACAGAAGCGGGAGCTATGACGATTTGAAATTTCGATTTTTTTGAAAAAATGCCATTTGACAGATGAAAATCTAAACTATGATAGAAAGCGACTTAAATTTGTTTTTATCGAATAGAGCGTCCTCGAAAACCTATATTTTGATACCAAACATGACCATATTGTCCTTGTTTAACGTGAATTTTTTTTAGTTTTTTGTTTTCCATTTTTCATTTTCGAGTTTTGTTCACACGCTTAGAGCATGCAGAGTTTAGGTGCTATGGATCAGCAAAATGGGTATTCTGGTAGATTCGAATGGGATGAATACCTTAACGATCGAATAACAACTTTAGATTCGCCAGGGATTCCTTGGTGATGACGAATATGGTGTTTTTGGGGGGGTCTTACCCCTTACGTATTTTTGACCCAAAAAGTTGGGATTTTCGAAATCGATTTTATTATTCCTAGAGATACTTGGGACAATGCTGATTAACAATATACAAACAAAAAGTGGATACGGTCACAGAAGCGGGAGCTATGACGATTTGAAATTTCGATTTTTTTGAAAAAATGCCATTTGACAGATGAAAATCTAAACTATGATAGATAGCGACTTGAATTTGTTTTTATCGAATAGAGCGTCCTCGAGAACCTATATTTTGATACCAAACATGACCATATTGTCCTTCTTTAACGTGAATTTTTTCAGTTTTTTGTTTTCCATTTTTCATTTTCGAGTTTTGTTCACACGCTTAGAGCATGCAGAGTTTAGGTGCTATGGATCAGCAAAATGGGTTTTCTGGTAGATTCGAATGGGATGAAGACCTTAACGATCGAATAACAACTTAAGATTCGCCAGGGATTCCTTGGTGATGACGAATATGGTGTTTTTGGGGGGTCTTACCCCTTACGTATTTTTGACCCAAAAAGTTGGGATTTTCGAAATCGATTTTATTATTCCTAGAGATACTTAAGACAATGCTGATTAACAATATACAAACAAAAAGTGGATACGGTCACAGGAGCGGGAGCTATGACGATTTGAAATTTCGATTTAAAAAAAAAAATGCCATTTGACAGATGAAAATCTAAACTATGATAGATAGCGACTTAAATTTGTTTTTATCAAATAGAGCGTCCTCGAGAACCTATATTTTGATACTAAACATGACCATATTGTCCTTCTCTAACGTGAATTTTTTCAGTTTTTTGTTTTCCATTTTTCATTTTCGAGTTTTGTTCACACGCTTAGAGCATGCAGAGTTTAGGTGCTATGGATTAGCAAAATGGGTATTCTGGTAGATTCGAATGGGATGAAGACCTAAACGATCGAATAACAACTTTAGATTCGCCAGGGATTCCTTGGTGATGACGAATATGGTGTTTTTGGGGGGTCTTACCCCTTACGTATTTTTGACCCAAAAAGTTGGGATTTTCGATATCGATTTTATTATTCCTAGAGATACTTGGGACAATGCTGATTAACAATATACAAACAAAAAGTAGATACGGTCACAGGAGCGGGAGCTATGACGATTTGAAATTTCGATTTTTTTGAAAAAATGCCATTTGACAGGTGAAAATCTAAACTATGATAGATAGCGACTTGAATTTGTTTTTATCGAATAGAGCGTCCTCGAAAACCTATATTTTGATACCAAACATGACCATATTGTCCTTGTTTAACGTGAATTTTTTTTAGTTTTTTGTTTTCCATTTTTCATTTTCGAGTTTTGTTCACACGCTTAGAGCATGCAGAGTTTAGGTGCTATGGATTAGCAAAATGGGTATTCTGGTAGATTCGAATGGGATGAAGACCTAAACGATCGAATAACAACTTTAGATTCGCCAGGGACTCCTTGGTGATGACGAATATGGTGTTTTTGGGGGGTCTTACCCCTTACGTATTTTTGACCCAAAAAGTTGGGATTTTTGAAATCGATTTTATTATTCCTAGAGATACTTGGGACAATGCTGATTAACAATATACAAACAAAAAGTGGATACGGTCACAGGAGCGGGAGCTATGACGATTTGAAATTTCGATTTTTTTGAAAAAATGCCATTTGACAGATGAAAATCTAAACTATGATAGATAGCGACTTGAATTTGTTTTTATCGAATAGAGCGTCCTCGAAAACCTATATTTTGATACCAAACATGACCATATTGTCCTTCTTCAACGTGAATTTTTTTAGTTTTTTGTTTTCCATTTTTCATTTTCGAGTTTTGTTCACACGCTTAGAGCATGCAGAGTTTAGGTGCTATGGATTAGCAAAATGGGTATTCTGGTAGATTCGAATGGGATGAAGACCTAAACGATCGAATAACAACTTTAGATTCGCCAGGGATTCCTTGGTGATGACGAATATGGTGTTTTGGGGGGTCTTACCCCTTACGTATTTTTGACCCAAAAAGTTGGGATTTTTGAAATCGATTTTATTATTTCTAGAGATACTTGGGACAATGCTGATTAACAATATACAAACAAAAAGTGGATACGGTCACAGGAGCGGGAGCTATGACGATTTGAAATTTCGATTTTTTTGAAAAAATGCCATTTGACAGATGAAAATCTAAACTATGATAGATAGCGACTTGAATTTGTTTTTATCGAATAGAGCGTCCTCGAAAACCTATATGTATTTTGATACCAAACATGACCATATTGTCCTTCTTCAACGTGAATTTTTTTAGTTTTTTGTTTTCCATTTTTCATTTTCGAGTTTTGTTCACACGCTTAGAGCATGCAGAGTTTAGGTGCTATGGATTAGCAAAATGGGTTTTCTGATAGATTCGAGTGGGTTGAAGAACTTTACGATCGAATATCAACACTAGATTTCCCAAGAATTCCTTGGTGATGACGAATATGGTGTTTTTGGGGGGTCTTACCCCTTACGTATTTTTGACCCAAAAAGTTGGGATTTTCGAAATCGATTTTATTATTCCTAGAGATACTTGGGACAATGCTGATTAACAATATACAAACAAAAAGTGGATACGGTCACAGGAGCGGGAACTATGACGATTTGAAATTTCGATTTTTTTGAAAAAATGCCATTTGACAGATGAAAATCTAAACTATGATAGATAGCGACTTGAATTTGTTTTTATCGAATAGAGCGTCCTCGAAAATCTATATTGTGATACCAAACATGACCATATTGTCCTTCTTTAACGTGAATTTTTCAAATTTTTTGTTTTCCATTTTTCATTTTCGAGTTTTGTTCACACGCTTAGAGCATGCAGAGTTTAGGTGCTATGGATTAGCAAAATGGGTATTCTGGTAGATTCGAATGGGATGAAGACCTTAACGATCGAATAACAACTTTAGATTCGCCAGGGATTCCTTGGTGATGACGAATATGGTGTTTTTGGGGGGTCTTACCCCTTACGTATTTTTGACCCAAAAAGTTGGGATTTTCGATGTCGATTTTATTATGCCTAGAAATACTTTGGATAATGCTGATTAACGATTCACAAATAAAAAGTGCATGCGACCACAGGAAGAGGAGCTATGATGATTCGAAATTTCGATTTTTTGAAAAAATGCCATTTCGCAGGTCAAAATCTAAACTATTCTAGATAGAGCCTTGAAATGTTTTTCATTGAATTCAGCGACCTCGAAAACCTATATTTTGATACCAAACATGACCATATACAGGCCACATCATAGGAAATTTTCTCATTTTAATTTTTTTCATATTTCATTTTCAAATTTCATTCTTGAGCTCAGAGCGCTCAAACTATGAGTGTTATTGGAACCCAAAAGGGATTTCCTGAATGATTCGAATCTTTTGAATAGCTTCCTGATTCAATAATACCTTTAGAGACCCCAAAAATTTCTTGTTGGGGACAAATATGGTATTGAAGGGTGGGAATTTCACAAAAATAGATCAAATATTCACTGCCCCTCAAAATTCTTATGCACCCAAAAAGTTCACTTTTGCTTATTTGAATCCAATTGACTTTCCATTCGTTCAAATTGTAATCCCCAGTGTGGGATTTCTAGACAACAAAACACTCTGATCCTCTTCCAATTAAACAATCCATTAAATGACCTTCTACCCTTTAAAGGCAACCTGACATTGCAAATTATATAAGGAATATCAATAATTAATCTATCGAGTAAACTTTACATAATTAATTTACCACACCTACGTTTTCAGTAGTTTCAAGAAAAACAGTTTCATAGACGAGATATATTAAGGATCATTTTTCCGCATTCTTATAAACAAAGTCACGTGACCGACAGTATAAAAGAAGACGACAAAAACAATCAACGGTTGTCCAATTTGAACAGGGAAAAGAATTTACTTGAATTTATTGGTGGTTGGTAACCTTGAAACTGTTTTGTGAGCTTTTTGGAAATTGTTTATAAGCATGTGGTGAGTTTCAAAAGAATCAGTATGTCTTCACCTTGAAAATACAGGACGTAGAAATTTAAAAAAAATAGATTGCTCCGTTCAAAATACTAATTTATTCTCTGCTAGTATGGGCCAGCAGATCAACATATTCGGTAGATCCATGTAATAGGTAGATTCACCTTTTAGCTAGATTCACCTTTTCGACAGATCCTCCTTTGAAGTTAGATTCGCATTAAGCTGTAAATGACACATAATTTTAATCGAAAAATCTCTTCTTCCAGGCCTCCAAAGATGATTTGGACCCAAGCACCATGCATTCTTCTGATGCTTACATTCGTGAACTTAGGTGAGCCATCCTACCTACCCAAATACCTACCAACCAGGTACTACACACCTTCAAGGTCATACACAGACGACAACGTCTACATCACCGACAAATACGGACAGGTAGTCTCCGTTGAGCCCTACTGGTCAAGGTCTTCTAAAAGCTACCAGCCTACTCCAGTTTACACCAGAAGATGCTATAACTGCGTTGCTAGTCCTTATTACCAGGACTACCCTAGGAAGGTTTACGTGAAGGACAGATTCGGCAACAGCGTTTTGATTAATCCAGAGTATTTGGATGTTTACAGGAGGGAATATTACCCTTCTTCTAGGAGTGGGAGATATTACACAACTGGAAGGGGGTATTCTCACGAAGACTACGTGTATATCAACGATATGTATGGAAGGACTAGGGCAGTGCCGAAATCCAGCTACTTATATGAATATGCCAAAGGATACTAACGATACCTAGTAACACATCTAGTAGTTTTTGTACATAATTAGTCAGACTAACTAGACAACAACACTAAAAACGTATCTTATAGTAAGATATAGTAAGGCTTACTTGTAAGATTTCCAAAAACTCCACATCTAACACTGATTTAGAGGTAGAGACTATTGTTTTGGCTTCGGTGTTTCCAAAATAATCAAAAAGATGGCCAATGGCTGTGGCCAAACTCGGACAGCTTACAGCTACAATGTCAAATAGTTCTCTGTGAACTCTGCAGATCGGGCGATTTTATAGGAGAAATGTCAAACTTTGATCAGTTTTCCTGAAGAAATGGGGAAATTATGGAAAAAATGAATACCAAGCTATTTTGCGTTGACTCTTCCTCTTTCGATCCGTATATTTACTTCACGGCCAGGATATATGCGAAAAAAGTTTTATCGAGTTTAATATTGCCCTTTCTGCCGAATTTTTTCGCGATTTTCGCGAATTTTTTTAAAATACTTCTACATCGCCTAGAGGATCGAAATTTCGCCCACGTACGAATCGATCATTCCTCTTTCCGACCGTGTGTAAATTTCTCTCCTGTATCGCAGCTTTGCCGCGATTTTAATATTCTTCTGGACCCACTTTTTCGACAGATTCCCCGGGCCGGACCACAGAGTTACCGTTTCAGTATAATATAGAAATAGAATTAGACATAGTTCAATCTCAAATATTCTCTATCATGGGTGTTCCTCAAGGCTCATTCTTGGTCTCATTATTATTCGTTTTCAATCTCATTTTTTCTCTATTTTATTTTTCTATCAATAACAAGAACGCTATAATCTCTGGAATATGTACTGATGAAACTGGTAAAAATGTTTGTTCATTTGAATAATATTACTAAAGAATATCTTGACATTGAAGATGTGTATAAGGGGAGCATTTCATTTAGTGTCCTTTTGATTGTTTACGTCTAAAGGGAGTTTCTTGAAATGAACCTCAAAAGGTCGCATATTTTCGTCACCAAGGACACACTGCTAACTATCTCTTTCACCAAGTGAGAAAAACTATAGCTTAGGTATCCATCCGACCTACTCTTCTCCAAATTAAAGTCTTAGTCTTTATCGACTCCGCATAATCTCTACCTATAGTGTTCCTTCATCAACTCCTTACAGTCTAATCGTAACAATCTCGAATGAACAATCGTTACCCCAATAATCAAAACCACTTCCTGATTAATTTCAAACCATTGGCATATCCAATGGACTCAACCAGAACACCCTTTCATGCAGGTTAGTATCTTGTTTCATCTGAAGAAAGAAGTCAGGTCAAACATGAAACAATCAGATCAGATCATCAATTGGGGATCAGCTTGGTTTGCGGGAAATATCTTGAAATTGAACCATTCAGAAAGTAAACAGGATGATCTTGCAGGTTCACCTTGCACCGACTGCTGGAACAAGATAATGAACCACCATCTAGGAAACGGTGTCTACCCGGGCACTGCCAATCACCACGACAGTCAAACAATTGTGGTTGACAATTTCCACGGAAATCCAAGTTTCGGACCAGTACAAATCCCCAACCCGCCCACAAGATGTGGACTTCCGGTGTGTCCAGGAAATACCGGACAGATGGCATACCAAGATCTTCACTTTCACATTCCAGAGGATGATAACGATATCCACGTTGAGATACTGCCCGATCATCCAGTACCTTCCCAGCAAGATGTTCATCTTCATATTGTAGATGAATCCAGATTGAAACAAGGCTCTGGGACAATCCAGTTGGGAATAAACAGTCAATCGGGGCCTGCTCTTCAGATTAACCAACTTCCAATGCGTTTATGTAGATATTGTGGTGAAAATGCAATTTGTGCAATGCTGGGTGGCAAACCATCCTGCACATGTCCTCCTGGATCCTATGGAAACCCTCTCCGTAAATGCGTCGTACATGGTAAGTCTCCGAACGATTTTATGAAGAGTAGTATTAACATACCTACTTTCTTCACAGCTACACCCTGTCTGAAATGCTCAGGCGGCATCAAGGGATTGGAGAAGTCCGAAATAGAACTCGTATACACGGACGATGATGAGGATAAAGGTAAACTTAAACCGGACAATTCAACAAAACAGAAGAAGACGACCACAACGGAAAGACCAGGAATGATTGCAAACCAGACATCTTCTGAGGAGAGCGGTGAGATTGTACAAAAACCTCCTAAACCAGAACAATCGATTGAAAGGAGTGATGAGTCACAAGAACATGAGACAAAAACACCCAATCCAACAAAACCTACAAGAAAACCTAAAAAAATATCCCCAACTACACAAGAACCGAACACAGAAGATTCAAATGAAGATAAAAGTGGAAGTAATGAAACAGTTGAAAGTCCTGATGAAAAAGTTGAGGTTACAACAAAACCTACAAGAAAACCTAAAAAAATATCCCCAACTACACAAGAACCGAACACAGAAGATTCAAATGAAGATGAAAGTGTAAGTAATGAAACAGTTGAAAGTCCTGATGAAAAAGTTGAGGTTACAACAAAACCTACAAGAAAACCTAAAAAAATATCCCCAACTACACAAGAACCGAACACAGAAGATTCAAATGAAGATGAAAGTGTAAGTAATGAAACAGTTGAAGGTCCTGATGAAAAAGTTGAGGTTACAACAAAACCTACAAGAAAACCTAAAAAAATATCCCCAACTACACAAGAACCGAACACAGAAGATTCAAATGAAGATGAAAGTGTAAGTAATGAAACAGTAGAAGGTCCTGATGAAAAAGTTGACGTTACAACAAAACCTACAAGAAAACCTAAAAAAATATCCCCAACTACACAAGAACCGAACACAGAAGATTCAAATGAAGATGAAAGTGTAAGTAATGAAACAGTTGAAAGTCCTGATGAAAAAGTTGAGGTTACAACAAAACCTACAAGAAAACCTAAAAAAATATCCCCAACTACACAAGAACCGAACACAGAAGATTCAAATGAAGATGAAAGTGTAAGTAATGAAACAGTTGAAGGTCCTGATGAAAAAGTTGAGGTTACAACAAAACCTACAAGAAAACCTAAAAAAATATCCCCAACTACACAAGAACCGAACACAGAAGATTCAAATGAAGATAAAAGTGTAAGTAATGAAACAGTTGAAGGTCCTGATGAAAAAGTTGAGGTTACAACAAAACCTACAAGAAAACCTAAAAAAATATCCCCAACTACACAAGAACCGAACACAGAAGATTCAAATGAAGATGAAAGTGTAAGTAATGAAACAGTTGAAAGTCCTGATGAAAAAGTTGAGGTTACAACAAAACCTACAAGAAAACCTAAAAAAATATCCCCAACTACACAAGAACCGAACACAGAAGATTCAAATGAAGATGAAAGTGTAAGTAATGAAACAGTTGAAGGTCCTGATGAAAAAGTTGAGGTTACAACAAAACCTACAAGAAAACCTAAAAAAATATCCCCAACTACACAAGAACCGAACACAGAAGATTCAAATGAAGATGAAAGTGTAAGTAATGAAACAGTTGAAGGTCCTGATGAAAAAGTTGAGGTTACAACAAAACCTACAAGAAAACCTAAAAAAATATCCCCAACTACACAAGAACCGAACACAGAAGATTCAAATGAAGATGAAAGTGTAAGTAATGAAACAGTTGAAGGTCCTGATGAAAAAGTTGAGGTTACAACAAAACCTACAAGAAAACCTAAAAAAATATCCCCAACTACACAAGAACCGAACACAGAAGATTCAAATGAAGATGAAAGTGTAAGTAATGAAACAGTTGAAAGTCCTGATGAAAAAGTTGAGGTTACAACAAAACCTACAAGAAAACCTAAAAAAATATCCCCAACTACACAAGAACCGAACACAGAAGATTCAAATGAAGATGAAAGTGTAAGTAATGAAACAGTTGAAAGTCCTGATGAAAAAATTGAGGTTACAACAAAACCTACAAGAAAACCTAAAAGAATATCTACAACTACACATGAACCAAAAAGAGAAAGTTCAGAAGAACATGACAAAAGTGGTAATTCTACCGATGAAGATTCTGGCGAAATAAGAGAGTCTACAACAAAACCTACAAAAAAACCTACAAAGAAACCTAAAACTACACAAAAACCAGAAAAAAAAAGAATAGAAGATTCTGAAGATAAAAGTAATGGTTCATTTGAAGTTTCTGACGAAACGGTCGAGGTTACACCAAAACCTACAAAAAAATCTCCAACTTCAAAAGAAAATGAAAGTGGAAATGCTACAGCTAAAATGTCTGACGAAACAGTTGAGGTTACAAGAAAGCCTACGAAAAAACCTACAAAAAAACCTGAAACTACACAAGAAAGTTCAGAAGAACATGACGAAGGTGGTGATGCTACCGTTGAAGTTCCTGACGGAATAAGAGATGTTACAACAAAACCAACAAGCGAAACCAATGAATGTGAATTAAGTAATGGATCGCAGGTCCCATGTAAGACCGAAAAACCTAGAAAAATTTGCCGGATGGTATGCGAAGAAGTAGAAGAATTGGGCCCTTTAGAGGTTACGAATAATAAGTCAAAGAAGAAACCGAAAAAAACAGAAAGAACAAATCTGCACGAAGATTATGATTCTAGGATACACGCGTGGTCATCAGAAGAAGGAATTACAAGAAAACCGAAAAAGCCGGAAGAAAGCAAAGCTAAGAGTTCAAATAACGTCATTGATGCATCCTCTGATAAAGCCTCCAAAACACCCGATAAGTGTGAGCAGGACAAAGACTGCCACGATCGTCTAGCTTGTAGTAAAGGCCAATGCGTAGATCTGTGTGATGGATCATGCGGTGAAAATGCCAGCTGCAAAATGAAGGCTCATAAACCAATTTGCAAATGTCCTCCTGGATTTGAAGGAAACCCCATGAAAAAATGCAGAACCAACAGTAAGTCATCTCAATTTTATTCACTTCTTTTGTATCGGCTTGGTGTTCCTCAAGGTTCTATCTGAGTTCCCAAGACTTCCCTTCCTAATAATTTCGGGAATAACAATTTTTTACAGAGAATACATGCAAGCCATCATGTGGAATGCACTCGAGCTGTGAACGTGGTGTCTGTAAGTGTGAACCAGGTTTTTACAATGATGGTCATGGCGACTGCTTCCCTGGTGACTGCGGAAATGATGGAGATTGTCCAGACCAAAAGGCTTGCAAGGATTTCAAGTAAGTTGCCCAGATAGTTTCAGGTTCGATAAGTAGATATCACAGGACAAAAACGACTGATAGATGTTATAGAACACTTTTAGAATAAGTAGAAACGTGTGTCTTAGTGTTGTAAGGTTCCAAGCCTGTGAGCCGAGAGAGACAAGAAGAAAGTTGAACTATTCATGTCGTCTTGAGTCTGTCCATGCCGATGTCCAGAACCTAGAATCAGTTGTTGTTTCCGAAGAGCTCAAACTCTTCCTTCCACCAAACTCAGCTAGAATCTCGTAGCGAGCTCGACGTAGAGAAAATAAAGAAGACTTTCGATATTTTAGACTCTATTTGGCACCATGCTCACATTCAGGGATTACGACAAAACCCGGCACACCTACATCACACTCCCTTCCTCATAGAACTTCTGCAAGCTGGCCACCAGCTCCTTCCACTCGTCGTCTTCGCTTATTTCCGACAGCTCCCCAATCAGCTCTTTCAGACCCTCCTGGTTGTTCTCCAGCTGGCTTATGTCAAGCGGCAGCTCTTCTATAAACCTCTGTATGTCCTCCACTGTGGGCAGATCCCTTGCAGGGTCTTTCTCCGTCTTGTCGCATGACCTGGCCTTGAAATATTTGGCCACCAGGTATACTATGGCCGTGCCGGAGAGGAGCAACAGCAACGGTTTGTAATTTTCTTTGATCTGGTCCAAAATCGATACTTTAAAATCCATTTAACTCGGTAATTTACGTTACTAAACTTGGAAAGAAAATAAGTCATGTCATAATGGTGACAGGTGTGGAAAAGTTGGGAACTTTTTGGGTAGGTTGAAGACTGATGCGTTCGGGCCAGATATGGGGCAGTATTTGGGTTCTATGGTTTCAGGAAATGCCCAAACATAGATGCATCTGTGCCCAAACGATAGCGACATAATCATAGATGAGCATTTATTCGTTGACTCCTCTTTGAATCTACCAGCATTATCCTACTCCCACAACCAGAGGAGTCTAAGGACACGAATCTCCAATGCAAAAATGTTCATATGCAGACTAAGAAAATGTGTCGACTGGCTATGACTCAGTCTTTAATAATTGAGACCATTTTTGACCTTCCGATCTTATAGCCAGCTCTATGTGTCCTCAGAAGGACTTCTATGGTTTTAAGAGAATGTAACTTCTTCAGGATCCTTGAAGGTATCATACCCAAACTTGAATAACCAATTTTTCAATTGAATAAACGTCAAGTTTTCATCATTTTTCGTCCATGTGTGTCAGAAATTCCCGTTTTGATGATTTCTCTCTATTCATTCTACTGAATAGAATTCAAAACTACCCATACCCTGTCCCACTGAAGCTTAAACCATGAACGCTAACTTACCGGACATCCTGTATCAAACTCTAAATCTTTGTGTATGAAATTTCAGGTGCACAAATGTTTGTGATGGATGTGGAAACAACACCGAATGCAAGGCCCAGAATCACTCAGCCGTATGTACCTGCAAGAAAGGCTTCCAAGGAAATCCTGCTACAGGGTGCGAGAAAAAGGCCCCGTGCGCGGCCCGAAAGAAATGCACTTTGCGAGAGGTGTTCGGGGGAAAATAGATTATTACGATTTTTAAGTGAAAGCTGATTTAATTGTGGATTTGAATTAAAATAGTATCTTACCTTGAATTGTTTGCTTTTATCTCAGAGTGATAACTAAACATGGAAGGAGTAATTTGTGCGCGTTTGTATTTTAATCAAAATATCTAATCGAATAATTTCTACGTAGTTGCCTCATTTTATTTTGTATATTACGAATGAAAGAAAAATTATACGAAAAAATATCTCCAATAATCAAATGAGAAATTTCTATATTCTGAAACACTGATTAGATTGAGAATTAGAAAAAGAGATTTGACAATCGGTGTTTGTGGTTATGAAGTTGAAACTCTATGAATAAATTTCAAGAGTTGCTATGGTAATGTCAGCCTACTTTCTGTGACTGGCGATTAATGTCCATCGAAAAAAGGAAACAGATTTCGAAAATCGTTATGAAGGACATTCGAAACTCAAAACAAATCGAAAATAATTTTTTCGCATTTTATTCAAATAAAATAAATATTAAAAACAGTAAAATATAACAACTCATCATCCTATCTCGAAAAAAACTAACACAAACCACTGAAAAAAACCATCACATCTTCCTAGTCTCATTTGTGTTAGTTTTTCTTAAATATAAAATAACTCAAGGTAAATATTCTTATTGCAATATAGTTTATACTAATAATTATAAAATCACTAGTCGATTCGTATAAATAGGTAGAAAGTTCTGTATAAAAAATCGCATCGAATAAAATAAAACAGTCTTTTATGCAAAAAAATCGATTTAAAATCAAAACTCAGGTCTCGGTCTGCTTAAAAAAAACCACTTCGAAAAAACGACAATTCGAAAATCTCAACTCGAACAACAGAAAAAACATGGTCAAAAACATCAACAAAAAACTAATTTAAAAGGGCGAAATAACGAAGGGGCCTGTCAGGGAGGGCCTCGCAATGTTTCTCTAGGAACTAAAACAGCCCTTTCGTCTTTCACAAAACGCTAAAGGCCAACGTACGCGATCGGTTTCGTCCGCGACCGTAAAGGCCAACGTTCACGATCGGTTTTCGCGATAGAAACATAATCGAGCCGCCTCTGACACGTCCGCTAGGAAAAAATGAAAAACGAAATATTTAAGCAGACCAGAAACGACCGGAACAAAAAATCTAAAACTTCTTGACCGCATCGCTCTCGCTCTCTCTCTTTTTCCGTCTAAAAATAGAAGGGGGTCTGCAGAAAACTGTCGCCGGCAGCCATGTTTCTGATGTTATTGAAACGGCCGAAGCGACCGGGAAAACTTCCTCTTGACAGATTCATCGGCATGTCTCTAAAGGGCATGATCCCGCGGAAGGGTAACATCCCTAGCGAAAGAACTGATGAATAAATGGTAAGTCTTTATCGATCTTCGTTAGCAACAGTTCGGCTTTCTTAAGATTAGATCGGTACGGGGGCGGTCTCAGAAGTACCCCGACGGACGTATAGATGGCAGTGGTGGTTGGAACAAATTCACATCCAACTTATGAGGAATCGAGCTGTATTTACAGAAAGGGAGTCGATTATAACCATTGGATGAGGGATGGAAGGTTTTAAACAAGGTCAAATAAGCTCTAGTCAACCAAATAGGTTGACCATTCCAGAAATGGTAGAATATTCACTTGAAGTTCAGATATCAGGAAGCTGTGCGCAAAAGTGGGTTCCGCGTTTGCTTTCTATGGAACAAAAACAGGGTATTGACGACATTTAAGTAGCATGAAGCCTAGATAAAAAGAGGCTATGCTGACAAATAAAGATTGTTGGTCTCTGTTATGTGTGGTACTTCTGGAACCACCCCCGTACAATATGAAGGCAATTAAAAAAAAATTTCTAAATATTCTTCAATTTTCGATAATAATGATTCGTCGACGACGTCCATTGAGAATCGTTGAGAATTCCGCAAAAACTGAACAAAACCACTCAACCAAAAAAAATTTAAATCACCGTCCCTTGATATTAACGATGATGGTTCTGGCTATTTTCAACTTTAATAGGATTCCGACATCAATGGCTCGTACCTTCCTTTCTACCTTATCGTCGAAATAATGATGAATATCTTTCGTTTCCAATTAGTTTCATTCGATTTAAAGAAAAATGTTCACGAGGCAAAATGCACAAGAAAACATAGCCAGTTTGGAATTCATATTCATTTCATCGATGGAAATCTTCACAAGCTTGTCAAATGTGAGCTGAACGGAAAGGGAATGGAAACTCTCTATTTGTTTATTCTGATTGTTCTCGGGAAGATTGCATATTTTGTCGAAATGTGTCTATTATGATTTCTCTGATTTCACTCACCTTTTGATTTCGATATCATTCAGTTCTGTTGGATTATTAATCAAGGTAATCGAATGACAAACCCGTGGTCAAATTCAATTCTGTCCGTCCGGCCGCAAACACGATAACTTTCAAACGGATGAACTTAGGAATTTGAAATTTTCAGCAAAGGTGTGGATCTCAAAAGCCGCGATTTAGTTCGTTAACGGTCCAAATTCGGTCAAGGGTTCCCTAAAAATTTCGTTTAGATCGCTCAACCAGAACAATATAAAATTCTAACGATTTATTGACAAAGAATTCCCAATAACTATGTGATACGATATCCAGGATCATAAACGATTGCTTTGACAGCTGCTGTCGACTTTTCTGACAGCTGTCAAATAAAAATTTGACAGCTGTCGCAAAATTTTCGTTGGATTCTTGAATGCGAGATGGATGATTGGATGACAAACGTTCAAAAGCTCCCGACTTCAAGTCAGTGCGATTTTCGAAAACTTTTTTCAGTTAAGTTAACGAAAAGTTCTAAATCCTGTGATTAATTATTTGGAGATTCATAAAATCCATTGCAGTCTACGGAGTTAACATCTGAAAAGTGACTAAGGATATTGGGCAATTTTTTTACGTACAAAGCAAACACCTGTATCGACTTTAATACATCTAAAACATGGAACTTATAGTTACATGGAATGCTATCACCATTCACCAGATCCAAAAGTGGCTAAACATCTCAAGTTGGTGGAACAGTTCGATTTTCATGTTTCCATGGAAATGAGCTGTCACACAGAATTTTTTTTTCAATATGCCAAGTGATCATGACGATTAGTTTGAATCGTGAGTTGTCAATTTTCATTTGCTAGATTGCTAAGTCGAGGCGCAAGCCTAGACTTAGCAACACAGGTAAACATACTATTTTTCCGCAAATCGTTTAAAATTCGACAGATTTTAATTCATTTTGAAAAAATCGCGAATTATTTCATTCATAAATGAATGGAGCTTTGAAATTCGGAATGAAATTGGTCGCGTTACTACGGAAACGTATATATTAATGTTGAATTGTCAAACTTGACGCATATAAATTTAATTGCTGGTGTTTCCGAAAATAAAAGTGTAAAATGATAAGTGATGGTAAATTTTTCATTTCTGGGACTTCCCCAGAGCTGATTGAGGCAGTGAATACTGCCTCATTAGAATTATTGCCAAAGAAATCAAGAGAAAAGTGCGAATATGCATATGTAGAACACAACTGTAAGGAAATATCATTTCCTTAATGAATATTTCCTAACACTTGGGATATGTTGACTTTTTCTATGAGAAATTTTGTCAGGAATGTCAAAATTTCCTAGAGTTTTGCGGAAATAACTGAATCCAAAATTGCCCATAATTAGTAATTGACACATTATTTCTGTGTTTATAGACGCATAGAAATATTCTATGCATCTATCTGTGTTTGTTCTGTGTGACAGCTCATATCCATAGAAACACGAAAATCTCGCTGTTCACCAACTGGGATGTTCTATGATCTGAAACCAAATGAGATTTTCTGTCGTTTTCTGTTTTCATTTTCTTTCATTCTGTATTTTCATTTTAATTTGCGGTTTTTATTATTTCAGCTGAACTAATCGTCGAAACGATAGAATATACAAATAAAGTATGCTTTTTCATTCCTTTCCCAAAAAAATTTTACCAAAATTACGATTTTCGAGCCGTCCCAATATTCTTGCCAGTTGGCAAAACTATTTTTTGCCATTTTCTCTCATACAAAAACCTTTCTTGAATCAAGTGGCAGCAGGCACGTTTCTTCATTCTTCATTCAACGAAGAAGAATGAAAGAACAAGTTTCATACAAAATCTGGTCGAAAATTGATCCATTTCTCTCGTTTCCTGGTTTTAAAAACGATTTCGCTTACGACAAAACAATTCAAGCAACTTTCAGCATTTTTCACCACTCCGACTGCAGAGCACTAAGAAAACATCCCCTCAGGACACAAAGACGACAAGACCATGCTCCTCCATCAACACAGCTCCCCAGGACATATCTCCATCTCAACGACTCTGAAACCACTCGTCCATCCCTACCAAACGATACAGGGCGATCCCCACCGATCCCAAACCGTTCAAAGGATTATCCCCAAAAATCATTCTTCCCGCGGCCTCTTCTTACCCCTGTTGTACATGAAGGGATTCCAGACGTCAATGTATTGGGCCTTCTGCCTGCCGTGGTCCTCTGCCACCCTCACGCTCAGCGGAAAGATCGCCTTCTCCAACATCTTGCCGTCCAGGTTGGCAATGGCGTTCTGGGCCTCCTCGCCCTTCGAGAAACTGCAAATCCACAGTTCCGTAACTTCTCAATCACTAGACGTATCAAATATCATCGCACTCACCGTACAAAAGCCACGCCTCTGGGCATTCCCGTTATTTTGTCTTTCAGAACGGTGCGTTGCACAATCTCCCCATAAGGACTGAACATATGGTCGATATCTTGCTCTGTTACATCTTTCGGGAGGTTGGTAACGTACAAATTGGAATCTCTCATGTCCGTGCCTGGGGGTCTTGAATACGAGACCTTCAGACGTTTATTCCTGGAAGAAAACGTTTCAATGTTTCACGCTCCGCACCATCTACTCCGACACTCACTTGTAGGACATTCCGTTGATGACGTCAATAGCCTTGGCGGCTTCTTCGGGGGTGGAATACTTAACGAAGCCGAATCCGTAACTATAACCAGTCTTGAAGTCCCTCATTATCTTTATACTCTCCACTTTACCAACTTGTTTGAATATCTGGCCGATATCTTCTTCCGTAGAAAATTGTGGGATATAATTGACGATCAGTTTCGTCTTGTCTATTTGAGGCTGATGCGAATGGTTGTTATCGCCGGCTCCGTTGTTGCTACTGCTGTTCATCATCGTGATTCAATCGGTAGTTCTAGCTCTAGCTGAAACAAAACGATCGGTGATGAACTGTTGGACAGCGAAAAGCAGGTACTCGGGCGCTGAAAAGGCGATGAAAGAAACCGCCAGCCAAATTATCTCGATTACTTCATAAGATTCGGGACGACTCCGACCGTTCGAATCGCTGGTATCTGGAATTCTTGAAACGAGCTCGTACTTGATTATATTTTCGAAGGCTGTATCGGAATTGAAAGTGCGTATTCAATTAATGCGACTGTTTATTCACTGTATGATAAAGAATTGTGACATACCTTCGCTTGGAGAAAAAATTCAAAGAAACAAATGAAGTTTTTCAAATTTTCAACGGCTTGCTAATTAATTCAAATAAACATTCTGCCAGGATTTTAATTTTGGTTGAAGACCATCGAATCGAATTATTTCAATTTAGGTTATATCTCCATCTATGAACACTCGCCAGCAATGCGCATAAAAAATTCAGAAAACAAGCCATGAACTGAAAATAATAAATCAACATGGCAACACTGACAGAGTTCAGTCGAATAAAAAGGACATTGAAATTTTTTTTTTATTATTTAATTTGTGTGTCTCGACTGCAGAGGTCATTGACACGGTTACAGTCTAATATAAAACAATATGTGACAATATTATAAAAATTTCAATAGATTTGTATTAAAATAATGTACAAATACATAGGTATGCAAAAATAATCCTCATTTTATATTATACATTTGGAAAAGATTGAGAATGGTAAATCTACTAAAAAAAATATAAAATCAATAAAGTGAAGTTATCATTATGATTTGGAAAAAATAAAAAAATATTTTTTCCACATTTTCCACAGAAAAATTATCATGAAAGTTCTTCAATTATTCCAATGGTACTGTGAAATTTCATAATTTTCATTGTTGATGGAAAAATATTCTATTCAAACAATCCAAAATATTTTTTTTTCAAATTCAAAGCAAATATGACAAAATTAAATGGAATTTTATCTTTTGTGTACTGTGGAGGTTGAAACTTGAAAAAATGTCGGTACCACTATGGCTTGATTGATAGAAAATTATTAAAAATTTCATTTTCACATTCGAATCAAATGAAAAGACGAAAGAAGTTTCAACATTTGTTATTCATCACAGTATGACTCGCCATTCTAAATCACTCTATGTTATATGGATTGAATCAAAGATTAAATTCTTAAAAAAAAATCTTTAATCTTTGGATTGAATGAGTCAATGGGTGGTTTTTTGGATTTTAGATTCATTCGATATGCAGTCGGTTCGATCAGTTCATCTTCAGTTATTTGTGAAGTTAAGATGTGTGAACATCTATTAAGAAATCAATCGTGCTCGAATCTGTTACGCGTTTGTGTTGTTTGTGGATTAGTTGAGTACAAGAAAAGTGTTGTGCATTATTATCCAGATTAATTTGAAACTGTGAGTTCAACGAACTTCTCATTTGAGCGACTTCAATTTATTCATGAATAATCGGCCCTTTTATACGTCTTGATTGCATAATTCTTAAGGAAAAATTTTCGTACGTTGTGCTATAAGTGTGTGCATTAACTATCGCGTTCATATTCCCTTGGTGGAATCGTTCAAGTAGCCGAGCACTCTACCTACAGGGTGGTGTGAAAACGAGTGCATTAACTATCGCGTTCATATTCCCTTGGCGGAATTCGTTCAGCTAGATAATGCGGAAACATTATGCGCAAATAAATGCGGAAACAGTATGCGCCAAAAAATGGTTAGCGGTAGCGTTTCTTTTTTTCAGATTTTTCAGGTGGAAGAGAAGGTAGGTCCCAGAGAACCCTTGGCCTTTCCGGGCTGAGTTGGGATTTCATGGTTGCCATTCTAAACTTCAGCCATCGATGGATCAAGAGAAAAAAATCATGGTGAGTGACTTGTAGGGTTTTTGGTGGTGGTGAATTTCAGGTATATTGTTAATAATGTCACAAAGGTTCTGACGAAGGATAAAAATGTCTCAGAGAACACATGCGAAAACAAGTATGCGGCAATGAATGCGGAAAAAGTATGCGCCAATTTTGACATAAAGTGGAGTAGGCCAACTGGGGAAACCACTTAAAAACAAAACGCACTGAGCACTCTACCTACAGGGTGGTGTGAGAACGAGTGCATTAAATATCGCGAATTGACAGGAAATAAATAAAGTGTGTTCCAAAAAAGCTCTTGACTGATTTATTTTGTGATGCTGGAAATACAGTGAGAGAAACAATAATAATTTCCTACTGCTTCAGATCCGGGTGAATCTTATTATAATGATTTTTGAGGGAATATTTGTAACATGTACTAAATCCACATAAATGACATTTATGAGCTTTCAATTTCAAATGGATGGAGTTAATATGCGCTTCGAGTACATTCTTTCCACTGGTAGCGAATTCACATGAATCGCATTTGTACGGTTTGACTTGAAGATGAACAGTATTGATATGTTTTCGCAGATACCGTTTGTAATTTGTTTGAAATTCGCATAAATGACATTTATGTTGTTTCAAATTCAAATGGACGGAATCTACATGCACTTTCAGATAAAGCTTATCGTTTGTAGCAAAATCACAATGCTGGCATTTATGTGGCTTCAAATTCAAATGGATATACTTCACATGAACTTTGAGCTTGTGTTTATCGCTCGTAACAAATTCACACTCCTGACACTTATGCGTCTTCAATTTCAAATGGACAAAATCGATATGATTCTTGAGCGCATATTTTTGACTCGTCTTGTATTCACATAAATGACACTTGTGCGGTCTCAAGTTCAAATGGACAACATTCATATGCCTCTTGAGTTTCCTCTCCTCACTTGTACCAAAATCACATAAATCGCACTTATAAGTTTTCAATTGCAAGTGAACCGATTCAATATGAATTTTGAGATTTTGTTTGTTAGTCGTAACATATTCACATAAATGACACTGATGGGGATGGCGTTTTAATTTCAAATGAATATGATCGATATGACTACATAGTATTTGCTTCGTGCTCGATTCGAATTCACATAAATGACACTTGTATGGTTTCAGTTTAAGATGAACATTATCTAGATGTTTTCTGAGTCCGTCTTTTTTACTTGCTGCATACTGACACAAATGACACTTGTGCGGTTTCAATTTCAAGTGGACTGAATTTACGTGTTTTTTCAAAGTATGAGACTCACTCGCTGCGAATTCGCACAAGTCACATTTATGGGGCTTGAAATTCAAATGGCTCGTATCCATGTGCCTTTTGATTCCAAGTTTGTCATATGCGGTATAATCGCATAAATTGCATTTGTGAGGCCTTATGTTCAAATGAACAGCGTTAATATGTCTATTGAGGGTAGCTTTCTGATTTGCAGCAAATTCACATGATTCGAAATGGCATTTGTGTGGCTTCAAACCCAAATGTACGAAATCTACATGACTTTTAACATTGGTTTTCCTTTTCGAGGAGAAATCGCAAAATTCGCATTTATAGAGCTGCTCATCTGAATCGACAGAGTTTGTATGGCCTTTATGAGAACCTTCCATAAGTTCTTTCTTGTTTTTGTGTTCACCAAAAAGATTCAAATCATTACTTTCAATCTGCACAGGCTCTAACGATTCAACATTGCTTTGGACTTTTCCAATGCTTTCTTCAGACTTGATTAGATCTCTCTCGTCATTGAAATGTTCGTTGATTTCCAAGTCTTCGACTTTCATTCCGGGCTTCACATCAATCGGAATATGAGCACTAGAAGATAAAAATCCATACAGGAACTACTTTCTTGAAAATGTGTATACTTTGTAATTGGGAATGTGATATTTATAATTACCTATACTTGGGACCATCCATTTTCAAGATTTTTTCTTCTATGAAATCTCAAAGTAGCATAAATCACAAAAACCAAAATCAAAATTGACCGAGAAATTGAAAAAATTTGATGGATTCTTTGTAAGGTTATAATCACAGAAGCATAGACAACAGGGTGGACTACCACAGAACACATATATATACCTACAGAATATTGGTCTATGAACGTGAGAAAGAAAAAAGAATATATGTTCTGTGGTGTGCTGTATTTGTGGTTATGTAGAAAACATGAGACATGAACATCCTCAAAATTGAAAATCTTTAATTATAATTATTGTGATCGTAATGGATAGTTTCGAAGAGTATAATAAAATTGAACAAGAATTGATATCTGAAAATATGTAAGTATTGGATTTGAGACCTTTGTTTCATACACATACCTAGGAGCTTCTAGCACATACTTCATCTCTATATCTATCATGATTTCTTGCAGCAGTCTTGAGAATGAGAGCCAGAATGTGAAGATAGAAGATGTAGACATCACCGAAAATTTCGTGGATGAGAAACGAATTTATGATAGAGATGATGTAGATCTTCTTTTGAAGAGTGAAGCAGTAGATAATGTATGCGAAATTGATAACTCTGTTGTGAACTGCAAAGGCAACCTGACAAAAACGATAGATTCCAGTGAGAATACTAATTCTGGTCATATGAATGTGAATCAGTATAAATGTGCCATATGTGATTTTTCTACGAATTGGAAGGTTTGTCTTGAAAGACATATGGATGCTGTTCATTTGCAATCGAAGAAATACCGATGCCACATTTGTAATTATGCCGCAATGGTGAAAGGAACTCTCAAAAGACATATTGAGAAATATCATTTGAAATTAAAGCCATATCGATGCCATTTTTGTAGTTATTCTGCGAGTCGGAAAGGAGATCTGAAAAAACATGTAGATTCTGCTCATTTGATCTTGAAACAACACAAGTGTCAACAATGTGATTATGTGGCTAGTGATGAAAGAAATCTTAAAAGACATATCGATGATGTTCATTTGAAATTGGAACGACACAAGTGCCATCTTTGTGATTATGCTGCAGGTCATAAAGGACATCTCAAAGAACATATAGATTCTGTTCATTTGAAATTGAAGCAGTTCAATTGTCAAGAATGTGATTATTCTGCAAGTTGGAAAGTAAGTCTCAAAGAACATATAGAGTCAATTCATTTGAAATTGAAGCAACACAAGTGTCAGCAGTGTGATTATTCTTCGTGTCGGAAAGGATCTCTCAAAGTTCATGTAGATTCCATCCATTTGAATTTGAAACAGCACAAGTGTCATCTTTGCGATTATGCAGCAAGTACAAGAAGTCATCTCAAAACACACATAGATTCTGTTCATTTGAATTTGAAACCTTATCAGTGTCACCTTTGTGATTATTCGACAAATCGGAGAGGAACTCTCCAAGTGCATATAGATGCTGTTCATTTGAACTTGAAACAGCACAAGTGTCATCAATGTGAGTATTCTGCAAATAGGAAACATGATCTCAAACATCATGTAGATTATGTTCATCTGGACTTGAAACAATACAGGTGTCAACAGTGTGAGTTTTCTGCAAGTCGCAAAGGCAGCCTCAAAAGACACATAGATTCTGTTCATTTACATTTGGAAGAACACAAGTGTCGGGAATGTGATTATTTCACAAGTAATAGACAACATCTCGAAAGACACATAGATTCTGTTCACCTGAAATTGAAACAACACAAGTGTGAGCAATGTGATTATACTGCTTCTGAGAAAGGAGGTCTCAAAAAACATATAGAGTCAATTCATTTAAAATTGAAGCAATACAAGTGCAACATATGTGATTACGCAGCAAATCAGAGAAAAGACCTTAAAGCACATATAGATAGTGTTCATTTGAAATTGAAACAATACAAATGTCACCAATGTGATTATGCTGCAAGTTTAAAAGTTACACTCAAAAGACATATAGATTCGGTTCATTTGAAATTGAAACAACACAAGTGACAAGAATGTGATTATTCCACAAGTCGTAAAGATTATCTCGAACTTCATGTATAGATGATGTTCATTTGAAATTAACACAAGTGTCAGCAGTGTAATTATCACAGAACACCTAATAAATTATTCTGCAAGTCAGAAAGTTAGTCTCAAAAAACATATTGACTGTTCATTTGAAATTGAAGCAATACCAATGTGACTTAAATGGAAGAGGAATTTCTCAAATCAAACAAATATAGATATTCTAAATAAATTAATTTATTCATTTATAATTATAACCAAATAATTTGAACAGAAGTGATGCTTCATCATACAAACATCGTTCAAAGTTCTCTTTAAACAATGATACAAATTATTCATAACCGTTTATAAAAAATGGTACAAATATAATGAAATAGTACATTAAAAATACAAAATATAACAAGTGATGCAGATTTAGGTGAACTCGTTATTTGATGATGAATAAACATAAAAAAAGTGTTTTTACTGGTTTCCCAAAAAAAAAAGAATATTCCCCTTGTATGACATAACCATATATTTCTGTCAACTATATCTCTATGGTCTTATCTGTCATTTAGTTGTAAAAACAATTTTTCATCCTGTCGCTGTCCTGAAAAGTTGAAATTCAAACTAATGGATTGTTTTGAAGAAGGCGAAATTGATCAAGAATTGTATTCTGGAAATATGTAAGTATTTGATTTGAGACCTTTGTTTCTATCATACACATTCTTCATTTCTATATCTATCATGATTTCTTGCAGCAGTCTTGAGAATGAGATCCAGAATGTGAAGATAGAAGATGTAGACATCACCGAAAATTTCGTGGATGGGAAACGAATTTATGATAGAGATGATGTAGATCTTCTTCTGAAGAGTGAAGCAGTAGATAATGTATGCGAAATTGATAACTCTGTTGTGAACTGCAAAGGCAACCTGACAAAAACGATAGATTCCAGTGAGAATACTAATTCTGGTCATTTGAATGTGAATCAGTATAAATGTGCCATATGTGATTTTTCTACGAATTGGAAGGTTTGTCTTGAAAGACATATGGATGCTGTTCATTTGCAATCGAAGAAATACCGATGTCACCTTTGTAATTATGCCGCAATGGTGAAAGGAACTCTCAAAAAACATATTGAGAGTTATCATTTGAAATTAAAGCCATACCGATGCCATTTTTGTAGTTATTCTGCGAGTCGGAAAGGAGATCTGAAAAAACATGTAGATTCTGCTCATTTGATCTTGAAACAACACAAGTGTCAGCAGTGTGATTATTCTTCGTGTCGGAAAGCAAATCTGGAAAATCATATAAATTCTGTCCATTTGAAGGTGAAACAACACAAGTGTAACATATGTGATTACTCAGCAACTCAGAAAGGACATCTCAAATTGCATATAGATGCTGTTCATTTGAACTTGAAACAATACAGGTGTCAACAGTGTGAGTTTTCTGCAAGTCGCAGAGGCGGCCTCAAAAGTCACATAGATTCCGTTCATTTACATTTGAAAGAACACAAGTGTCAGGAATGTGATTATTCCACAAGTCATAGACAAAATCTCGAAAGACACATAGATTCTGTTCACCTGAAATTGAAACAACACAAGTGTCAACAATGTGATTATTCTACGAATCTGAAAGAAACTCTTCAACTTCATATAAATTCCATTCATTTGAAAATGAAACACAAGTGTCAACATTGTGATTATTTTTCGTGTCGGAAAGGAAATCTGGAAAATCATATAAATTCTGTTCATCTGAAATTGAAACAACACAAGTGTCATCTTTGCGATTATTCTGCAAGTCAGAAAGGAAATCTCAAAAATCATGTACTTTCTGTTCATTTGAACTTGAAACAACACAAGTGTCAACAATGTGATTATTTCACAAGTCATAGACAAAATCTCGAAAGACACATAGATTCTGTTCACCTGAAATTGAAACAGCACAAGTGTCATCAATGTGAGTATTCTGCAACTCAGAAAGGACATCTCAAACATCATGTAGATTATGTTCATCTGGACTTGAAACAATACAGGTGTCAACAGTGTGAGTTTTCTGCAAGTCGCAAAGGCAGCCTCAAAAGACACATAGATTCTGTTCATTTACATTTGGAAGAACACAAGTGTCAGGAATGTGATTATTTCACAAGTAATAGACAACATCTCAAAAGACACATAGATTCCGTTCATTTACATTTGAAAGAACGCAAGTGTCAGGAATGTGATTATTTCACAAGTCATAGACAAAATCTCGAAAGACACATAGATTCTGTTCACCTGAAATTGAAACAACACAAGTGTCAACAATGTGAATATTCTACGAATCTGAAAGAAACTCTTCAACTTCATATAAAATCCGTTCATTTGAAATTGAAACTACACAAGTGTCAACATTGTGATTATTCTTCGTGTCGGAAAGGAAATCTGGAAAATCATATAAATTCTGTTCATCTGAAATTGAAACAACACAAGTGTCATCTTTGCGATTATTCTGCAAGCCAGAAACAAAATCTCAAAAATCATGTACTTTCTGTTCATTTGAACTTGAAACAACACAAGTGTCAACAATGTGATTATTTCGCAAGTCATAGACAAAATCTCGAAAGACACATAGATTCTGTTCACCTGAAATTGAAACAACACAAGTGCGAGCAATGTGATTATACTGCTTCTGAGAAAGGAGGTCTCAAAAAACATATAGAGTCAATTCATTTAAAATTGAAGCAATACAAGTGCAACATATGTGATTTTGCAGCAAATCAGAGAAAAGACCTTAAAGCACATATAGATATGGTTCATTTGAAATTGAAGCAATACAAATGTCACCAATGCGATTATGCTGCAAGTCTAAAAGGTACACTCAAAAGACATATAGATTTGGTTCATTTGAAATTGAAACAACACAAGTGACAAGAATGTGATTATTCCACAAGTCGTAAAGGATATCTCAAACTTCATGTATAGATGATGTTCATTTGAAATTAACACAAGTGTCAGCAGTGTAATTATCACAGAACACCTAATAAATTATTCTGCAAGTCAGAAAGTTAGTCTCAAAAAACATATTGACTGTTCATTTGAAATTGAAGCAATACCAATGTGACTTAAATGGAAGAGGAATTTCTCAAATCAAACAAATATAGATTCTCTAAATAAATTAATTTATTCATTTATAATTATAACCAAATAATTTGAACAGAAGTGATGCTTCATCATACAAACATCGTTTAAAGTTCTCTTTAAACAATGATACAAATTATTCATAACCGTTTATAAAAAATGGTACAAATATAATGAAATAGTACATTAAAAATACAAAATATAACAAGTGATGCAGATTTAGGTGAACTCGTTATTTGATGATGAATAAACATAAAAAAAGTGTTTTTACTGGTTTCCCAAAAAAAAAAGAATATTCCCCTTTTATGACATAACCATATATTTCTGTCAACTATATCTCTATGGTCTTATCTGTCATTTAGTTGTAAAAACAATTTTTCATCCTGTCGCTGTCCTGAAAAGTTGAAATTCAAACTAATGGATTGTTTTGAAGAAGGCGGAATTGATCAAGAATTGTATTCTGGAAATATGTAAGTATTTGATTTGAGACCTTTGTTTCTATCATACACATTCTTCATCTCTATATCTATCATGATTTCTTGCAGCAGCCTTCAGAATGAGATCCAGAATGTGAAGATAGAAGATGTAGACATCACCGAAAATTTCGTGGATGAGAAACGAATTTATGATAGAGATGATGTCGATCTTCTTTTGAAGAGTGAAGCAGTAGATAATGTATGCGAAATTGATAACTCGGTTGTGAACTGCAAAGGCAACCTGACAAAAACGATAGATTCCAGTGAGAATACTAATTCTGGTCATTTGAATGTGAATCAGTATAAATGTGCCATATGTGATTTTTCTACGAATTGGAAGGTTTGTCTTGAAAGACATATGGATGCTGTTCATTTGCAATCGAAGAAATACCGATGTCACCTTTGTAATTATGCTGCAGTGGCGAAAGGAATTCTCAAAACGCATATTGAGAGTAGTCATTTGAAATTAAAGCCACATGGATGCCCTTTTTGTAGTTATGCTGCTAGTCGGAAAGGAATGATCAAACAACACCTAGTTTCTGTTCATTTTAACTTGAAACAGCACAAATGTCAACAATGTGAATATGCAGCTAGTGATGAAAGAAATCTTAAAAGACATATCGATGATGTCCATTTGAAATTGAAAAAACATGAGTGTCACCTATGTGACTATGCGGCATGCCAGAAAGGAGCCCTAAAACTTCATATAGATTCCATACATTTGAAATTGAAGAAATTCAGGTGTCACACTTGTGATTATTCTGCAAGTCAAAAAATAAATATCGAAAGACATATAGAAGCTGTTCATTTGAAATTGAAACGACACAAGTGTCAACTTTGTGATTATTCTGCAAGTCGTGAAGGAAATATCAAAAATCACATAGATTCTGTTCATTTGAAATTGAAACGACACAAGTGCCAACTTTGCGATTTTTCTGCAAGTCAGAAAGGGAATCTGAAAAATCACATAGATTCTGTTCATTTGAACATGAAACAACACCAGTGTCACCTTTGCGATTATTCTGCGAGCCAGAAAGGACATCTCAAAGAACATATCAATTCTGTTCATTTGAAATTGAAACGACACAAGTGCCATCTTTGTAAATATTCTGCAAGTACGAAACCAAATCTAGGAAGACATTTGAATAGTATTCATTTGAAATTTAGGCAATATCAGTGCTAATAATGTGACTATGTTGCATTTCAGAAAGGAAATCTCAAAAAACACATAAATTCTGTTCATTTGAAATAATAGCAGTGTCACAAATGCGATAATTCAGCAGTAAATAAAGAAACTTTCAGAAAACATGTAGCATTTTCTACAGTGGCTTTATACAAGCTTTATAAAGCCACTGTAGCATTTTCCATTCACTCATGTCATTTGAGATACTCTGTGAACTATACTCCATTCACAATTATAAAATCACAACTCTGGCCTTGGAAATTTGACACATTCCACTCTGTATCGAAGTTATGACGTTTTTCAAAATATTTTTATGTTCCAAGTCAACACTATGTTGCCCTTTCTGCATTCTTAGCGTATTTCTCAGAATGTGAATGAATTGAAAAAGATGTGATGGACGAAAATAATTAACGTTTATATGAATTGATAGAAAGGATTCATTTTCTAGTTATTTGCATGAAAAGTACAAGAGATCACTGTTGAAATATATTATTTTTCGCCACGGAAAAAAAATTCATTGCTTTCACATAATTTTCATAATTATGCATGCTTGTGAAGATTTAATGTTTATTATCCTCTTGAACTGAAAGTTGAAGACTTGACGACATTTTATTTATTTGATCTTATGAACAAGGAGTAAAATATTCTGATTGTATAGTAATTTATTAAATTAAAAAATATTCATACATTACTACCATTTGAAATTAACACAAGTGTCAGCAGTGTAATAATCACAGAATACCTAATAAATTATTCTGCAAGTCAGAATCAGAAAGTTAGTCTCAAAAAACATATTGACTCTGTTCATTTGAAATTGAAGCAATACCAATGTGACTTGAATGGAAGAGGAATTCCTCAAATCAAACAAATATAGATTCTCTAAATAAATTAATTTATTCATTTATAACCAAATAATTTGAGCAGAAGTTATACTACATCATACAAACATTGTTTAAAGTTATCCTTTAACAATGATACATAACAGTTTATAAAAAATGGTACAAATATAATAATACAAGAAAAAGTTAATTTAAAATACAAAATATAACAAGTGATGCAGATTTAGGTGAACTCGTAATTTGATAAATAAACATAAAAAAGTGTTTTTACTGGTTTCCCATTAAAAAAAAAGAATATTCCTCTTTTATGACATAACCATATATTTCTGTCAAATATATCTCTATGGTGTTATCTGTTATTTGTTGTGGAAACCGTGGAAACAAAGTTTCATCAAGTCCTCAAAAGTTAAATTTCAAATTGTAATGAGTAATGGATTGTTTTAAAGAAGGCGAAATTGATCAAGAATTGTATTCTGGAAATATGTAAGTAGGTATATAAACTGAATGATCAATTAATTTCTCTTTCTGTTTTCGTCCCAAACAAGAAATTAAACATAACAGCTGGTGCCAAATCGTTTTTTGAGAGCATTGCTTGCCTGATAACTTATCTCTATACTCAAAATGTGAATTTATGCAATTATAAAGAATTTGTGAGATACATATTTTCGATTTTTTGCAGCAATTCAGAGATTGACATCCACAATGTAAAGATAGAAGGTGTAGACATCACCGAAGATTTCGTTGATGAATACAGAATTTATAATAATCTGGATGATGTAGATCTCATTGTTAAAAAAGAAACTTTAGATAATACCTCCGAAATTGATAACCATTCAAATGATTTTGATGTGAAAGAGATCAAATACGACATAGATGACACGGTCGTAAACTGCAAAAGCAACCTGACAAAAACGATAGATTCACTTCATGTGAATTTGGGGGGAAATTCCATTAAGAATACTAATTCTGTTTATTCGAATTTGAAGCAGTTCAAATGTGCCATATGCGATTTTTCTACGAATTGGAAAGTATGTATTGAAAGACATATGGATGCTGTTCATTTGCAATCGAAGAAATACCGATGTTACCTTTGTAATTATGCTGCAGTGGCGAAAGGAATTCTCAAAACGCATATTGAGAGTAGTCATTTGAAATTAAAGCCACACCAATGCCCTTTTTGTAGTTATGCTGCTAGTCGGAAAGGAATGATCAAACAACACCTAGTTTCTGTTCATTTCAACTTAAAACACCAATGTCAGGAATGTGAATATGCGGCAAGTAATGAAAGAAATCTTAAAAGACATATCGATGATGTTCATTTGAAATTGAAAAAACATCAGTGTCACTTCTGTGACTATGCGGCATGTCAAAAGGGAAATCTAAAAAGTCATATAGAGGCAATTCATTCTGACCTGAAACAACACAAGTGCCAGGAATGTGAATATGCGGCAGGTAATGAAAGAAATCTTGCAAGACATATCGATGATGTCCATTTGAAATTGAAAAAACATGAGTGTCACCTATGTGACTATGCGGCATGTCAGAAAGGAGCCCTAAAACTTCATATAGATTCCATACATTTGAAATTGAAGAAATTCAGGTGTCACATTTGTGATTATTCTGCAAGTCAAAAAATAAATATCGAAAGACATATAGAAGCTGTTCATTTGAAATTGAAACAACACAAGTGTCAACTTTGTGATTATTCTGCAAGTCGTGAAGGAAATCTCAAAAATCACATAGATTCTGTTCATTTGAAATTGAAACGACACAAGTGCCAACTTTGCGATTATTCTGCAAGTCGTGAAGGAAATCTGAAAAATCACATAGATTCTGTTCATTTGAAATTGAAACGACACAAGTGCCATCTTTGTGAATATTCTGCAAGTACGAAACAAAATCTAGGAAGACATTTAAATAGTATCCATTTGAAATTTAGGCAATATCAGTGCTAAAAATGTAACTATGTTGCATTTCAGAAAGGAAATCTCAAAAAACACATAAATTCTGTTCATTTTAAATAATAGCAGTGTCACAAATGCAGTCAGCAGTAAATAGAAACTCTCAGAAAACATGTGGCATTTTCCATTCACTCATGTCATTTAAGATACTCTGTGAACTATATTTGAGGATTTTCAAATTTATTATTCGAAATTCTTTCATCAGTAGGAGAATAAGAATTATACCATTGTTTAAGGAGAACTTCTCTTTAAACAATGATTATACTCACCTTCTTTGTATCTTATGTAAGTTAAAAAAAATGGTTGAAGTTTATTTGGCCTTGGTACTGTGTTTCTGTGGTTTCTTGTTTTGACAGATTCATAAAAAAATCTTCTATGAGCTAACCATATTTCATATAAGTGACAGTTTACTGTAAAATAAAATAATCTCGAAAAGTGGAAATCAAATCATTATGAATGTAATGGATAGTTTTCAAGAAGTTAAAATTAAACAGGAATTGATTCCCAGAAATAAGTAAGTATTTATTCCTGGTTTGAAAGCTGAATTATTTGTTTTTAATGTTGTTTGTTGACAATAAAACCACCTAGAATATTCTACATCAATGTTCATATAAGGAATTTGGTTTACGATCCCCTCTCCAATTTTTAAGATTTTTTGTCACGTCATTGTATATGTTGAAGAGATTCTACAATTTACCATCAGAATGAGAATAGCTGTCATTGGCATTACTCAGAAGTTTGGAAATTGAATATTTTTATGGTCTCTTGCAGCAGTTCAGAAATTCAGAATGTCAAGATAGAAGATATAGACATCACTGAAAATTTCGTGGATGAGAAACGAATTTATGATAGGATAGATAATGTAGATCTTCTTGTAAAGAACGAAACATCAGATAATACCTTCGAAATGTATAACCATTCAAAAGACCAGAAAGGATATATAGATGCTGTTCATTTGAAATTGAAGCAACATCAGTGCCACCAATGCGACTTTGCTGCAGGTCGGCAAGGAGATCTCACAAAACACATAGATTCGGTTCATTTGAAACTGCAATACCAGTGCGTTAAATGTGATTTTTCTTCGAGTCGAAAAGTTTATCTTCAAAGACATTTATATTCTGTTCATTTGAAATTGAAGTCACACGAATGTCCATCATGTGATCATGCTGCAAGTACAGAAGTGTGCCTTAAAAGACACATAGATGCTGTTCATATGGGATTGAAGCGATTTTGGTGTCACCAATGTGAGTTTTCTGCAAGTCGCAAAGCATTTCTCAGAAAACATATAGATTGTGTCCATCTAAAATTGAAACCATACCAGTGTGGCCAATGTAATTTTGCTACAACTCGTAATATAACTCTCAAGAGCCACATAAATTCTGTTCATTTGAATTTGAAGCAGTATGAGTGTCCATTATGCGATTATGCTACATGTGTGAAAGAAAATCGCAAAACTCATATAGATTCTGTTCATTTGAAATTGAAGCATTTCAAGTGTCACCTTTGCGATTATGCTGCATATAAAAATGCGACTCTCAGAAGACATATAGATTGTGTTCATTTGAACTTGAAACAACACAAGTGCCAGCAATGTGATTATTCTACGAATTTGAAAGATAATCTCAAAACTCACATAAATTCCTTTCATTTGAAATTGAAACAACACAAGTGCCATCGAGGTGAGGATTCTACAACTCTGAAACATAATCTCGAACATCATGTTGATTATGTTCCTCTGGACTTGAAACAATACAGGTGTCAACAGTGTGAGTTTTCTGCAAGTCACAAAGTCAGCCTCAAAAGACACATAGATTCTGTTCATCAACACAAGTGTCAGGAATGTGATTTTTCCACAAGTCATAGACAAAGTCTCAAAAAACACATAGATTTTGTTCATTTGAAAATGAAACAATACCAGTGCCCTACATGTGCTTACACTGCTTCTGAAAAAGGAGTTCTCAAGAGACACATAGATTCTATTCATTTGACATTGAAGCAATACAAGTGCAACATATGCGATTACACTGCAAGTCGAAAAGGTACTCTCAAAAGACATATAGATTCTGTTCATTTGAAAATCAAGAAGTACCAATGCGATCAGTGTGATTATGCTACCTATCGTAACGGATCTCTTAAGAGACACACAGACGGTGTTCATTCAAAATTGAAGCAATACCAATGTGACTTAAGTGGAAGAGTAATTCCCCAAATCAAACAAATATAGATTCTCTAAATAAATTTATTTATTCATTTATAACCAAATAATCTGAACAGTAGTTATGCTTCATCATACAAATTATTCATAACAGTTTATAAAAAATGGTACAAATATAAAAATATAAGAAATAGTAACTTAACAATACAAAATATAACAACAAGTGATATAGATTCAGGTAAACTCTTTATTTGATTAAATATACATTTATATGTATACAAATGTGTTTTTACTGGTTTCCCATTAAAAAAAAAAAGAATATTCCTCTTTTATGAGATAACCATATATTTCTGTCAACTATATCTCTATGGTCTTATCTGTCATTTAGTTGTGAAAACAAATTTTCATCCTGTCCTGAAAAGTTGGAATTCAAACTAATGGATTGTTTTAAAGAAGGCGAAATTGAACAAGAATTGTATTCTGGAATTATGTAAGTATATAAACTGAATGATCAATAATTTCTTGTACTGTTTTCGTCCCAAACAAGAAATTAAACATAACAGCTGGTGCCAAATCGTATTTTGAGAGCATTGCTTGCCTGATAACTTGTCTCTGTACTCAAAGTGTGAATTTATGCGATTATAAAGAATTTGGAAGATACATATTTCTGATTTCTTGCAGCAATCTTGAGAATGAGATCCAGTATGTGAAGATAGAAGATGTAGACATAACCGAAAATTTCGTGGATGAGAAACGAATTTATGATAATCTGGATGATGTAGATCTCATTGTAAAGAATGAAACATTAGATAATACCTTCGGAATTGATAACCATTCAAATGACCAGAAAGGATATATAGATGCTGTTCATTTAAAATCGAAGCAACATCGGTGCCATCAATGCGACTTTGCTGCAGGTCGGAAAGAAGATCTCACAAAACACATAGATTCGTTTCATTTGAAACAGCAATACCAGTGCGTTAAATGTGATTTTTCTTCGAGTCGAAAAGTTCATCTCCAAAGACATTTATATTCTGTTCATTTGAATTTGAAGCAGTATGAGTGTCCAATATGCGATTATGCTACATGCGTGAGAGAAAATTGCATAACTCATATAGATTCTGTTCATTTGAAATTGAAGCATTACAAGTGTCATCTTTGTGGTTATGCTGCATATAAAAATGCAACTGTCAGAAGACACATAGATTGTGTTCATTTGAAATTGAAAAAACACAAGTGTCACCAGTGTGATTATTCTGCGAGTCAGAAATCAACTCTAAGAGATCATATAAACGCCATTCATTCAAAATTGGAAAAACACAAGTGCCATCTATGTGAGTATTCTACAACTCGGAAATATGATCTCAAACATCATGTAAATTATGTTCATCTGGACTTAAAACAATACAGGTGTCAACACTGTGAGTTTTCTGCAAGTCACAAAGTCGGCCTCGCAAGACACATAGATTCCGTTCATTTTCATTTGAAAGAACACAAGTGTCAGGAATGTGATTTTTCCACAAGTCATAGACAAAACCTCAAAAAACACATAGATTTTGTTCATTTGAAATTGAAACAATACCAGTGCTCTGCATGTGATTATACGGCTTCTACGAAAGGAAGTCTCAAAAGGCATATAGAGGCAATTCATTTGGCATTAAAGCAATACAAATGTAATATATGTGATTACGCTGCATGTCGAAAAGGTACTGTCAAAAGACATATAGATTCCGTTCATTTGAATATCAAGTAGTACCAGTGTGATTATGCTACCAATCCTAACGGATCTCTCAAAAAACAAACAGACTGTATTCATCTGAAATTGAAGCAATACTAATGTGTCTGGAGTGGAAGAGGAATTCCCCAAATCAAACAAATATTGTAAATTCTCTGAATAAGTTGATTTATTCAATTAAAACGGAATAATGTGAACAGAAGTGATGCTACATCATACAAATTATTCATAATAGTTTATAAAAAATGGTAAAAATATAAAAATACAAGAAAAAGTAACTTAACAAAACAAAATATAACAAGTGGATAAGATTTAGGTAAACTCATTATTCGATTAAATATACATATAAAAAATGTGTTTTTACTGGTTTCCCATTTAAAAAAAAGAATATTCCTCTTTTATGACATAACCACATATTTCTGTCAAATATGTGTTATCTGTCATTTAGTTGTGAAAACAAATTTTCATCCTGTCCTGAAAAGTTGGAATTTTGAAGATACATATTTCTGATTTCTTGCAGCATTCTTGAGAATGAGATCCAGAATGTGAAGATAGAAGATGTAGACATAACCGAAAATTTCGTGGATGAGAAACGAATTTATGATATATTAGATGATGTAGATCTTCTTTTAAAGAGTGAAGCGGTAGATAATGAATGCGAAATTGAAAACCATTCAAATGATTTTAATGTAAAGGAGAACAAATATGAAACACAACACTCGGTTGTGAACTGCAAAGGCAACCTGACAAAAACGATAGATTCTCTTCATGTGGACGAAAATCCCAATAAGAATACTAATTCTGTTTATTCGAATTCGAAGCAATTCAAATGTGCCATATGTGATTTTTCTACGAATTGGAAAGTATGTCTTGAAAAACATATGGATGTTGTTCATTTGCAATCGAAGAAATACCGATGTTACCTTTGTAATTATGCTGCAGTGGCGAAAGGAATTCTCAAAAGGCATATTGAGAGTAGTCATTTGAAATTAAAGCCACACCGATGCCCTTTTTGTAGTTATGCTGCTAGTCGGAAAGGAATGATCAAACAACACCTAGTTTCTGTTCATTTTAACTTGAAACAGCACAAATGTCAACAATGTGAATATGCAGCTAGTGATAAAAGAAATCTTAAAAGACATATCGATGATGTTCATTTGGAATTGAAAAAACATCAGTGTCACTTATGTGACTTTGCGGCATGTCAAAAAGGAACTCTAAAACTGCATATTTATTCTAAACATTTGAAATTGAAGAAATTCAGGTGTCATATTTGCGATTATTCAGCCAATCAGAATGCTAATCTCAAAATACACATAGATTCTGTTCATTTGAAATTGACGCACCAGTGCCACCTTTGTGATTATTCTGCAAGTCAGAAAGGAAGTCTCAAAATCCATATTAATTCTGTCCATTTGAAGTTGAAACAGCACAAGTGTCCTGAATGTGATCATTTCGCCGGTCAGAAAGGAGATCTCAAAAGACATATGAATTCTATTCATTTGAAATTGAAACAACACAAATGCCAGGAGTGTGATTATTCTGCAAGTCGAAAAGAGTATCTCAAAAGACATATGAATTATGTTCATTTGAACTTGAAGCAATAAGTAGGAGTGAAATTATTAGATTATGTTCATCTGGACTTGAAACAATACAGATGTCAACAGTGTGAGTTTTCTGCAAGTCACAAAGTCAGTTAGTTCATTCGAAATGCCAATCCTCACAAGCAAATGTGTTACTTGGATACAATTTGGAAAGATCCTTCAAATCCATGTTGAAACAGTCCATCTGAATTTGAGGCCACATAAGTGTAATATGTGTGATTTTGCTGCCCAACAAGAGGCTACTCTTGAAAAACATAAATGCTGATCATTCAAATTGTGTGAATGAATGAATATTTTTAATAATTGCCTCATGTTGAGGATTATAACTACATAATTTGAATTGAATCCCAGTAACATATATGTATTCATTTATTTCAATATTTTCCTGTTGTGTTATCATCAATTTAAAACAATGAATCTTTTTTTTTTGTTTCAAATACACTCTTTTCTAACATTTCCCAATAATGACAGGAATCGGTATTACAGAGCATTTTTGAAGGAATCATTGAACAAGATTTTGTTCAAATTAATTTTACGTTTCCCATAGTGGAAAAAAATTCGACGATGCCACATGGTGTTTCAAGGCTATCAAATGGAGTTCTGTGGTAAATTTTTTTCATTATCTGTGATTAAACCTCACTTGCCATCTGTCACATTTTCAGCTAGTTTCTGGCTAAATTTCAATAAAAAGTTGAGTTTCTCTTTATCGAAGACTCTGGTTTTTAAGATATGGTTTGATAGAACCAAATATAGTCATTGCTTAGTGAAAAAATGTTTCGTACAGTTCAAAGGTAATTATATTCACATTTGACATTCTTTCGGTGAAGATTTACAAGAAAATCCTACCAATTTTATTTAGCTCCAATTATATAAATGAGGTAGTCATGGAAGGGATTGATGTGAGCGACGAAAATTGGGAAATAGTAGGACAACCAGAAGACGAAACCAACCGATCAATCAGAGGAGGACATGAAGACTCCAATGGTCCATTTGAACACATTTCCATAAATGTTGATAAGAATGACTTCGACCTATCAGATTATGATACAATCATACGAAGCTCCTACTTAAAATCTAGTAATATATTAGATGTATGTTCACGTTTGAATCAGAAGAAATTCGAGTGTTATCAATGCAAGTATGCAACGAAAAAGAAAAGTCATCTCAGGATTCACATTGAATGCGTCCATTTGAATTTGAAGCCATATAAGTGTCCTTCGTGTGATTTTTTTGCAAGTTCGAAAGGGGACCTCAAGAAACATACAACAGCTATACATATGAATCTGAAGTCGCAAAAATGCCATTTATGTAATTATGCTGCGAATCTCAAAAGTAGTCTGAAGAAACACATAGATTCCGCTCATTTACATTTGAAAGAACACAAGTGTCAGGAATGTGATTTTTTCACAAGTCATAGACAAAATCTCAAAAAACACATAGATTTCGTTCATTTGAAATTGAAACAATACCAGTGCCCCTCATGTGATTATACGGCTTCTGAGAAAGGAAGTCTCAAAAGGCATATAGAGGCAATTCATTTGACATTAAAGCAATACAAGTGCAACATATGTGATTACGCTGCATGTCGAAAAGGTACTGTTAAAAGACATATAGATTCCGTTCATTTGAATATGAAGAAATACCAGTGTGATTATGCTACCAATAGTAACGGATCTCTCAAAAAACACGCAGACTGTGTTCATTTGAAATTGAAGCAATACCAATGTGACTGAAGTGGAAGAGGAATTCCGCAAATCAAACAAATATTGTAGATTCTCTAGATAAATTGATTTATTCATTTATAACCAAATATTCTGAACAGAAGTGATGCTTCATCATACAAATATTGTGTTGAGTTCTCTTTTAACAATGATACAAATTATTCATAACAGTTTATAAAAAATGGTAAAAATACAAGAAAAAGTAACTTAACAAAACAAAATATAACAAGTGAATTAGATTTAGGTAAACTCATTATTCGATTAAATATACATATAAAAAATGTGTTTTTACTGGTTTCCCATTTAAAAAAAGAATATTCCTCTTTTATGACATAACCATATATTTCTGTCAAATATGTGTTATCTGTCATTTAGTTGTGCAAACAAATTTTCATCCTGTCCTGAAAAGCTATTATATTTATATGTTCTGTGCTGAAAAGTTGGAATTCAAACTAATGGATTGTTTTAAAGAAGGCGAAATTGAACAAGAATTGTATTCTGGAAATATGTAAGTATATAAACTGAATGATCAATTAATTTCTCTTTCTGTTTTCGTCCCAAACAAGAAATTAAACATAACAGCTGGTGCCAAATCGTATTTTGAGAGCATTGCTTGCCTGATAACTTATCTCTATACTCAAAATGTGAATTTATGCAATTATAAAGAATTTGGAAGATACATATTTCTGATTTCTTGCAGCAATCTTGAGAATGAGATCCAGAATGTGAAGATAGAAGATATGGACGTCACCGAACATTTCGTGGATGAGAAACGAATTTATGATAGAATAGATAATGTACATCTTCTTGTTAAGAATGAAGGAGTAGATAATACCCTGGAAATTGATAACTATTCAAATGATTTTGATGTAAAGTTGGACAAAAATCACAAAAGTGACCTTGAAGGATATATAGATTCAGTTCATTCAAATTTACAACAGTACAAATGTTCTCTATGTGATAAAGTTTTCAATACGGAAAGAAATCTCAAAAGACATGTGAATAATGTTCATTCAAATTCAAATCAGTACGAATGCCCATCATGTGATCATGCTACTTGTACAAAAGTGCGTCTCAAGAGACATATAGATGCTGTTCATTTGAATTTGAAGCAGTATAAGTGTCCATCATGTGATCATGCCACAAGTTCGAAAAACCATCTCGATATTCATATAAATTCCGTTCATTTGAAGTTGAAGCAATACAAGTGTCATCAATGTGATTATGCTGCAAGTGAAAAACAAACTCTCAGGAGACATATAGATTCTGTTCATTTGAATTTGAAGCATCACAAGTGCCAGCATTGTGATTATTCAACGAATCGGAGAGGAACTCTCCAAGTGCATATAAATTCTGTTCATTTGAACTTGAAACAACACAAGTGCCATCAATGTGAGTACTCTGCCACTCGGATAGGAACTCTCAGGAGACATGTAGATTCTGTTCATCTGAACTTTGAACAATACAGGTGTCAACAGTGTGATTTTTCTGCGAGTCACAAAATCAACCTTAAAAACCACATAGATTCCTTTCATTTAAATTTGGAACAACACAAGTGTCCTGATTGTAATTATACTGCGAGTCATAGACGAAATCTCAAAAGACACATAGATTCCGTTCATTTGAACTTGAAACGACACAAGTGCCAATTTTGTGATTATTCTGCTAGTTTTCATTATAAGCTCAAAAATCACATTGATTCGGTTCATCTCAATCTGAAACAACACAAGTGTCTCTCATGTGACTTTGCTGCATGTACTAAACAAATTCTCAGAAGACATACAGATTCAGTTCATTTGAACTTGAAACAACACAAGTGTCAGCAGTGTGATTATTCTGCGAGTCAGAAAGTGAATCTCAAAAAACATATAGATTCTGTTCATTTGAAATTGAAGCAATGTGGCTGAAGTGGAAGGGGAATTCCCAAAATTGAACAAATATAGATTCTCGGAATAAATTGACTGATTTATTTATTTGTAACTGAATAATCTGCACGGGAGTGATGCTACATCATACAAATTATTTATAAGAGTGTATAAAAAGGGTACAAATAAACATTTATAAAAAAGTGTTTTTATTGATTTCTCATTTAAAAAAAGAATATTCTTCCTTTATGTCATAACCATATATTTCTGTCAAATATATCTCTATGGTATTATCTGTCATTTAGTTGTGAAAACCAAAACAAAGTTTCATCCAGTCCTGAAAAGTTAAAATTTAAACTGTAAAGAATAATGGATGGTTCTAAAGAAGATGAAAATGAACAAGAATTGTATTCTGGAAATATGTAGGTATATAAACTGAATGATCAATAATTTCTCGTACTTTTTTCGTCCCAAACAAGAAATGAAAAATAACAGCTGGTGTTAAATAGTATTTTGAGGGCATTGCTTGCCTGAAAACTTGTCTCTGTACTCAAAATGTGAATTTATGCTAGTATAAAGGATTTGTGAGATACATATTTTTGATTTCTTGCAGCAGTTCAGAGACTGACATCCAGAATGTAAAAATAGAAGGTGTAGACATCAACGAAGATTTCGTTGATGAAAACAATAGTCTAAACGATGTGGATCTTCTTCTTAAAAAGGAAACATGCGATAACACCTTCGAAATTGATGACCATTCAAATGATTTTTATGTAAAGCCGGACGAATATCACAAAAGTGGTCCGAAGGAATATATAAATTCTGTTCATTCAAATTTACAACAGTACAAATGTCCTCAATGTGATAAGGCTTTCAATACGAAAGGAAATCTCAAAAGACATGTGAATAATGTTCATTTGAATTTAAAGCAGTACAAATGTCCGTCATGTGTTCACGCTACAAGTTCGAAGGACTTTCTCAAAAGACATATAGATGCTGTTCATTTAAATTTGAAGCAGTACAAATGTCCATCGTGTGATCATGCTACAAGTTCAAAAGCCCATCTCAAATCACATATAGATTCGGTTCATTCAAATTTGAAGCTTGACAAGTGTCACCTATGTGATTATGCCGCAAGTGGAATACAAACTCTCGGTAGACATATAGAATCCGTTCATATGAAATTGAAACAACACAAGTGTCAACAATGTGATTATTCTACGAGTCAGAAAGGAAATCTCAAACATCATATAAATAATGTTCATTTGAAATTGAAACGACACAATTGCCAACATTGTGATTATTCTACAAGTTACAAAAATAATCTCAAAATACACATAGATTCAGTTCACCTAAATTTGAAACAACACAAGTGTCTCTTATGTGAATTTGCAGCAACTACTAAACAAAATCTCAGAAGACATACAGATTCTATTCATTTGAATTTGAAACAATACAAGTGTGATCAGTGTGGTTTTTCTTCGAATCTGAAAGGAAATCTCAAAAGTCATATGGACTCTGTTCATTTGAAATTGGAGCCAAATTGTTCTTTATGAATGCCAGAACAAAATCCAAGAATGGATTGTGCAACTCTCAGAACACACGTTAATTCCAAAGTAATTCGTCTTAGTATTGAATGAAAAAGACGGAATGTATATTAAATAATTGTTCAATAAATTTCATCATCCTTTTTCGATTTATACGTGTATCTATCAGGAAATTAAATAATTTACCCCACAGAACATATAATAAATTTACCCTATATTCCTCTTGCAGTGGTGCCTTTTTGACCGACTTATTTCATTCCAGGGCTTGTACCAAAGCCACAGAACACAAATATGTAGAGAACATCTTAACTCTTGAAATAAGAAGAAGATTTTATTTACTGTTCTGTGGTGTGGTACTAACCTAGTTTTTCCAAAGTTTTTCTAAGGACTGATAACAAAATATAAAATTGATAAAATCGTTTTCATATAGTATTGTATGATTGTTTCGTGTATTTCTCCAAATAGATTGCGATGTATTGGGCTATTCGAAGGTAATTACATCTAATCGATATGAAAAATATGAATGTTTCAAAAAAGTGAATGCATTTTGATGAAACCTTTCGATTTTTTTAGTTCGCGACCTGTGGACGATGACACCTATGAAAATATTGAGGATCTTATCGAAAATCCTAAAATTGAAGGACGAATAAACGAAACACAGGACAGAACAGGCTCTGGAATTAAAAAACGCCACTCAAAGGATCCATTTGAACAACCTGCTAAGAGAAGGCATTCCTACAATTTTGAAGAGGAAGAACTGGAGGAAGGAGAAGTTAGTGAAGTGATTATCATTGAATGCAATACGGAGGAAGACTATCATCAAGGTATAGATGCACCTATCTCTAATTCAGATTCTAGCGACACAGTTGAGAGTACAGAACGGAAAGTGAAGAAATTCAAGTGTTACCAATGCAGCTATAAAGCAAGTACGAAAAGTTTGCTCCGAATTCATATAGACAGTGCCCATTTTAGTGTGAAAATACATAAATGTCATTCATGTGATTTTATATCATCCTCGGAAAAAGACCTTAGAAAACATTCACTGGCTAAACATATAAATCCAGAGGATTACGCTCACCTACTCAGAGTTGAACCCAGGTCTAGTGCGGATTATGGTGTTAGGGTTGAGTGTACAGGTTCGGTTGAGAACAAATTCAAGTGTTATCAATGTGGTTTCACAGCAAGTGGGAAAAGTGTACTGCAGATTCATATAGAAAGTGTCCATTTGAAATTGAAGCCTTTTAAATGCCATTCTTGCGACTTCGAAGCAAACGTAGAAGATTACCTCAGGAAACATATAATCGTCGAACATGTAGATTTGCGGATGCACAAATGTCGCTTGTGCGAGTTCGATACGAATGAAAAGAGCGAACTTCGGGAACACATGGATTCGAAACATGCGACACCAAAGACGATTAAGTGTTACCAATGCGACTTTTCTACATTCAACAAAAAATTTCTGAAACGACATATACTTGCGGCTCATCTCAATGTGAAAGCACATAAATGCGGCCTGTGTGACTTTAGGACAAGTCTCAAAAGAGAATTGAGAAAGCATACGATATCTGCTCATCCAAGTTGGAAGGTGCATAAATGTCACTTATGTGAATATGCCTCGAATTACAAATCTTGTATTAAACAACACGTCAGCATTGTTCATGTCAACTCGAAACCGCATAAGTGTTACATATGTGATTTTGCCACTAAAACCAAGCTAAGTCTCAAACATCACATCAATACTATTCATTTGAACGTGAGGCCTTACGAATGCCATCTATGCCAATTTTCTACAAGCGTTAAATCAACTCTCAAAAAACATATGGATATCATGCATTCGAATTCGAAGCAACCAAAATGTCATTTGTGTCAATTTATCGGGAAGGATAAACAGAATCTGGACAATCACATAAATACTGTTCATTTGAAGCTGAATACACATAAGTGCGATTTATGTCAATTTGCTGCTAAACAAAAAGAAACTTTGGAAAAACATGTTGAGGTAGTTCATTCAGATGCTAACCCGTTTAATTGTCAGTTATGCGACTTTGTTTCGATTTGGAAGGATCGCCTCAAAACCCATATAGAGACTGATCACTTGAATTTGAGGCCGTATAAATGTAATCTTTGTGAATTTGCTGCACAACAAGAGGCTACTCTTAAAAAACATGTAGATTGTGTTCATTCGAATTGAATGCCTGGCAAATTTTCAATAATCTCACAAGAATTGTAAGTATTAGCTAATGTTACTGTTATATTTTGTTATAGTATCGCTATCAACAGTGCTTTGAAATTAAGTCCTAACAATTACTCTGTATTCAATTGAAATAATAATATTCCTGAATAAATAAATAGAGCAATATATGAATTCGGTTTATTGTAAAAATCGGCCTGGTATTTATGTATTTAGTTTGGTAAATATTAGATTCTTCCACATTGGAAATTAAATTCGGCATTGCCACATGAGACTTCATGGTCTATTGTGGTGGAGTTCTGTGGATCAATTTCTATCATCATCTGTGATTCTTAGTTCATAAAACCAACTTAGTTGTTTGAACTATTGTCCTCCGACTGTCGCTAGGGTGGAAGGAAAAAATGAAGAAAACTTTAATTCTGTGGCTTTTGCCACAGACCAAAAAAAATTTTTTTAACATGATTTAAGTAAATTTTAGATTTGATAAACAAGTCATTAATTTAGTAATGTTTTGTTCTGCTCAAAGGTAAGTTTTTGCATTATTTCGATGAAGATTTCCAAGAGAATGAATTGAAGTTAATCCTGTCTTCCAATTTTCTTTAGCTCCCCTCATATGAATGATGTAGCCTCTGAAATGATCGATATAAAAGAGGAAAATTGGGAAATCGTTGAACATTCCGTGGAAGAAAATTACCCGGAAAATACAACCGACCTATCAGTGAAATGTGAACAAGACTCAAATAGTCCAATTGAACATATTCTCAATAATTTTTGTGATTATGAAGAAATTTTACATGGTACAGTAATACATAGAACTTATTCAGATTCTGATTGTAAATCCGACTTTTCGACAAGCAGCACACAACAACCGAAAAATAACACAATTTCTGTTCACCGTACAGTTTCTGTAAATAAATCAGTTGGGGATATATATTCGAATCGGAAGGTATTCAGGTGTTATCAATGCACTTATGTAACAGATAGGAAGAGTTATCTTATGATTCATATAGAAGGTGTCCATCAGAATTTGAAACCTCACAAATGTTATTTTTGCCAATTTGCAACTAATTGGAAGCTGAATCTCAAACAACATATGAACAATATTCATCTTAATGTGAAACCTCACGAATGTCATTTGTGCCAATTTTCTTCATCTGTTAGAGCTAATCTCAAAGGTCATATCAAACTTGTTCATACAAAACAGCCTAAATGTCATTTGTGTAAATTTATTGGAAAGGATAAACAGATTCTTGATGATCACATAAAAACCGTTCATTCAAAGCTGAATACACATAAGTGCCATTTATGCCCATTTGCTGCTAAACAGAAAGACACTTTGGAAAAACATGTACAGTTAGTTCATTCGAATGCCAATCCTCACAAGTGCCAAATGTGTGACTTTGATACAATTTGGAAAGATCGTCTCCAAATCCATATTGAAACAGTCCATCTGAATTTGAGGCCACATAAGTGTAATCTGTGTGATTTTGCTGCCCAACAAGAGGCTACTCTTGAAAAACATATAAATGCTGTTCATTCAAATTGTGTGAATAAATGAATATTTTTAATAATGGCCTCATGTGTTATTATCAATTCAAAACATTTCCAACATTTCCAAAATAATATGATTTTTTCCCATAGTGGAAAAAGAATTCGAGGATGCCACATGGTGTTTCAAGGCTATCAATTGGAGTTCTGTGGTCTATTTTTTTCATAATCTGTGATTTAACCTCACTTGCCATCTGTCACATTTTCAGCTGATTTCTGCCATTTCTGGCTGTATATTTTAAATTTCAATAAAAAGTTGAGTTTCTCTTTATCGAAGACTCTGGTTTTTAAGATATGGTTTGATAGAACCAAATATAGTCATTGCTTAGTGAAAAAATGTTTCGTACAGTTCAAAGGTAATTATATTCACATTTGACATTCTTTCGGTGAAGATTTACAAGAAAATCGTACCAATTTTATTTAGCTCCAATTATATAAATGAGGTAGTCATGGAAGGGATTGATGTGAGCGACGAAAATTGGGAAATAGTAGGCCAACCAGAAGACGAAACCAACCGATCAATCAGAAGGGGACATGAAAACTCCAATGGTCCATTTGAACACATTTTCATAAATGTTGATAAGAATGAATTTGACCTATCAGATTATGGTACAATCATACGAAGCTCCTACTCAGATTCTAGTAATATATCAGATGTACCTTCACGTTTGAATCAGAAGAAATTCGAGTGTTATCAATGCAAGTATGCATCGAAAAAGAAAAGTCATCTCAGGATTCACATTGAATGCGTCCATTTGAATTTGAAGCCTTATAAGTGTCCTTCGTGTGATTTTTTTGCGAGCTCGAAAGGGGATCTCAAGAAACATACAACTGCTATACATATGAACCTGAAGTTGCAAAAATGCCATTTATGTAATTATGCTGCGAATCTCAAAAGTACTCTGAAGAAACACATAAATTCCGTTCATTTGAATTTGAAACCCCATAAATGTCCCATATGTGACTTTGCGGCAAATGTTAAAGACCGACTGAAGTACCATATAATTTCCGTTCATGCTACGGATTCCAGTAGTAAATCTGAGAGTATAGATTTGAATCAGGGCAAATTCAAGTGTTATCAATGCGGCCATGCAACGAGTAAGAAGAGTTACCTTAAGTAACTATAGAGAGTGTCCATTTGAATTTGAAGGCTCATAAATGTCATTCCTGTGATTTCGAAGCGGATTCGGAGGAAAACCTGAGGAAACATATAATTGAGCAACATGTGAATTCACAGAAGTATAAGTGTCAATTATGCGAGTTTGTTGGGAAGGATAAAGGGGGACTTCGAAAACATGAGGTGTTGAAACATCCAGAATTGAAGCCGAATAAATGCGGAAAATGCGACTTTGCTACGAACGGCAAACTACCTTTGAAACGACATATACTCTCAGCCCATTTGGATTTGGAAGCACATAAATGTCTCCTATGCGACTTTAGGGCGAATCTCAAAGAAGACGTCACGAGACATACCATATCTGCCCATCCGAGTTGGAAGGCATACAAATGTCACCTGTGCGGATATGCCTCCCATTACAAAAATTCTGTTAAACAACACGTGGACAGGGTTCATGTCAACTCCAAACCACATAAGTGTTATATATGTGAATTCGCTACTAATCATAAGCCAAGTCTCAAACAACATATTAACTCTATTCATTTGAACGTGAAGCCTCACGAATGCCATTTATGTTCATTTTCCGCAGGTGTTAAAGCATCTCTCAAAGCTCATATTAATCTTATGCATACAAGTTTAAAGCAACCAAAATGTCATTTGTGTCAATTCATCGCAAGGGATAAACAGAATCTGGACAATCACATAAATACCGTTCATTCGAAGCTGAATACACATAAGTGCCATTTATGCCAGTTTGCAGCTAAACAAAGAGACACTTTGGAAAAACATGTGCAATTAGTTCATTCAAACGCAAACCCTCACAAGTGCCAGTTATGCGACTTTGTTACAATTTGGAAAGATCGTCTACAGGTCCATATAGAAACAGATCACTTGAATTTGAGGCCACATAAGTGTCATATGTGCGAATTTTCTGCACAACAAGAAGCGACTCTTAAAAATCATATAGATTGTGTTCATTCGAATTGAATGACAAATATATCACCTTTTAAAATTTATATAATAATTGCCCCGGTGCAAGTTACACCAAATCGATAACAGCATATTTATTGAATAAAGATCAATACAACAAATTAAACCCATTTTTTTCGAATTACAGTCGATTTAATCAGTAAATTCCCAATCAGAAATACCTATTTATCTACAATGTTCTGGTTTCCACTCTTCCACTGTTGCCTTGTTAACGCCAGTTTATTGCCTGTTTTCTAAATCTATGGTCAGAGATAACCTATTTTTTTTCTATGTCGGTTTTCGTAGTGCCAAAGAGGAACTTTGGTAGTGCAATTTTTCGTTCAGTTTACAATGTTTACATTTGTATCAAAGACTCTTTGTTTATATCATTTCAGTAAGTGATCTTCTTCCCAATTTTTTTTATGGAAAGAATAATATGGAATCCAAAAATTGGCAGTTTACAGAACATTCCGTAGTAAACGAACCAGAAAATAAAATCATGTTATCGATAAAAAGTGAATACCACGAATCAAATAGTTCATTTGAACATATTTTCGAAAAAGTAAAGAAAGAGTCTGACCCACAAGATTACGATACAATTGAGCAAGAAATACTGCATGGAACTGTTGCGCAGACTTCTTATTCATATTCCGATGAGAATCTAAATTCAAATCAGAAATTCAAGTGTTATCAGTGCGGTCATGGGACAAGTAAAAGGAATTATCTTAAGATCCATATAGAAAGTGTCCATTTGAATTTGAAACCCCATAAATGTCATTCATGTGATTTTTCTTCGAATTCAGAGGATAGCCTGAAGGTGCATATAATTGCACGACATTTACATTCGCAGACATATGAATGTCAATTATGCGAATTTGTAACCAAAAGGAAAGGACAACTTCAGAAACACATGGTTTTAAAACATCCAAAATTCAAGGTACATAAGTGCAAAAGCTGCAACTTTGCTACAAACGACAGGCAACATCTGGATCGTCATGTACGTTCTGGTCATTTAGATATAAAACAGTATAAGTGTCTCCTATGTGACTTTAGGGGGGATCTCAGGCTCGAACTGAAAAAACATTGGATATCCGCTCATCCAAATTGTAAGGCATTTAAATGCCACCTGTGCGAATATGCCTCTCATTACGAAAAACGCATTAAACAACACATCAGCATGGTTCATGACAACTCGAAACCGCATAAGTGTTATATGTGTGAATTCGCTACTAATTATAAGCCAAGTCTCCGACAACATATTAATACTATTCATCTCAAATTGAAACCTCATGAATGCCATTTGTGTCTGTTTTCTGCAGCTCATAAGGCATCTCTCCAAACTCATATCGATCTTGTTCATACAAAGCAGCCTAAATGCCATTTGTGTCAATTTACCGCAAGGGATGAACACAATCTGGACAATCACATAAGTACCGTCCATTTGAAGCTGAATACACAAAGATGCGATTTTTGCCCATTTGCTGCTAAACAAAAAGAAACTTTGGAGAAACATGTAGAGGCAGTTCATTCAAATGCCAATCCTCACAAGTGCCAACTGTGTGACTTTGATACAATTTGGAAAGATCGTCTCCAAATCCATGTTGAAACAGTCCATCTGAATTTGAGGCCACTTAAGTGCAATCTGTGTGAATTTGCTGCACAACAAGAGGAAACTCTCAAAAAACATATGAATGCTGTTCATTACAAATAAATTATATGCTAATAAAACTTGATAGAACAAGAACTCTTTCATTGTTTCAAGTTCTATAAATATCTAGTAGATGATTCAGTTCCTTATTTCATTCATTTTATGATGAATTTTGATGTTCTATCCTTAGGAAATTCAATACGGCGTTGTCACATTTCACTTCACGGCTTGTTATGAAGACTGCTGTGGTGAACTCATGAACAGTTGAAATAAAAAAGATTTTCGTGCTCGATGATTTATATACAATTCTGTGTCATTTAATCACGTATTTTTTGAAGGTTAGGTTTTCAATTTTCTGATTGAAAAATTTTTGATATTTTAAATTCACGTGTAAACAAGTTTACATCATTTGATATTCCGTAATTAACTTGGAAGTTATTATTGTTCGAAATATGGGGTAAGTGTTTCATCAATAATATATTTCCGTATTCACAATGTTTTAATTCCAGTAAAGAAATAGCCAAACTCTACTTGAGATTTCCCAGTAAAATCAACGAAGAATTGGATGTGAAGAATCTTTGCCCCCTCATAGAAGCAGTTCATTTGCCTAGACAGGTATGTATTCAGTCAATTTTGTAAAACATTAATCGTAGCATGATGGTTTCGTACTGTTTAATGATAGTGTATTCTTTCACAGAAATCTGCACGTTGGTGTGTTGTCGACTTCAAAACGACAGAAATAATGGAGGAGGCATTGAAGGTTTTGAAGAAGATTCGAATCAACGATAAACGTTTAGTTATCAAATCACACAGAATGAAATCAAAGCAGAATACGAAAAAGAAATGTGACTCTATAGATACAGTACAGGAATTACTTGTAGCTTAGATTCATAATAATCAGTCATGGACTTTCTTTGAACCTCAACGGTTCAAAATTTCTACCTTGATTTTGTAATCATGTAAATAGTTTTAATTGTGGTAAGAATTTGATGTACTGAGGCAGTTGTATTGTAATTCGACCATTATGAAGATGGCAAAGAATTATTTTGTATATTATAGCAAATGTTGAATTCTGAGGATGTATTATTTTATTGCTGAATGAAAATTAACAATTTTGGATAGTAATGAATTCTAGCTTCAGACAGTTACTGAATAAAAATATATTTTGTTTACTGGATTTGTTTCTACTTGAAATCACAGAAAGAACCCCGCTCACACAAAAGTTTCATCATAAAAGTTTATAATTGGTTGATTACGCGATTCAAATAGGCCGCCAGTTCGCGATTCAGTCGGAGAGGGCGCGATGACAGCGAGTCTAATTTTTATATGTCAAATTCGGCCATTTTAGTTTAGCAAGGACATTTCTGGCGTTTTCGTATTTGTAAGGTGCTACGTTTGTTCGTCGGTTTTTCGAAAATAATCCCTCGCGACAGTTTATCGAAAATAAAATGTGATTTGTGAAGTGGCGATTTCGAACCAGCATCCGACGGAGTGAAAACTGTGAGTAAATTTTCATGATTCGTATTCACGTTCCATTGACAGGTCGGTGTATTGGTCTTTTAAAGGCCACTTTTTGTGTTTGCCCTACGCCTTTTTCGTCGTTTGAACCGTGATTTCGGATTATTTCGCGTGTTTCAAAGTGTGTTTCGCGATTTGACGGTGGTTGGGGGCCAGTATCGCATGTATTAACTACGAAATGTGGTCATATTGTAGATGCATCAAGGCGGTCATTGCTCATTGCTATGCTTGCCAAGAAAACAATTCGCTGTCATTTTAAAAAATACTTCGTTCGGAAAATCAGCTGATTCTAAGGCCCAAACATAATAATATCTGGATACTATTTTGGCGAATATCAAGTCAACAAAGAGGTAATATTTGCTAATCTGAAGGATCAAGGTTGTGTTTTGTGCCTAATTTGATCATTATTTCAATTTTGTCCTTTATAAGTAATATTTGAACGATGTGGATGAAGGTTGCCATGATCAACGTATTTATTGGTGTCTTGTTTTTGTTTGAATGCTTGCCAAATGGTTCTCATGAACGCTGCAATAAATTCGTCTTTTGTTCCACAATATTTCGACTATTTACACATGACACAGAAATATTTGGCTTCATTACTCGATTTTCTTAATCATTTTGTTGTTATGGGAATATAGAATGGGACACGTCGATAACTCAAAATGAGAATCCTCACACAGATGAATTTTCGCAAACAATTTTTTTTTTCCATTGAATAGAATGATTGAACCTCAAATGAAATGGCTATATTTTTACTTCGTACTATTTTTAATTGTCTCCACATAAAAAGTAAACAATGAGTAATTCGTGTGAAAGATTCTTCACTGCAGAGATGTGCCTGATAAAAAATTGGGTCTCCTAAAGCACTGATCAGCAGTCAGGATCTTGTGTGTCCACCTTGTAGGTAGATTCACATTTGCCAGTTCAGAAATTAAAAAATTGAGTGCTGTCAAAAAAATGTTGACAGCAGCTGTCAAGGAAACCGTCTATGTTCCAGAATTTTGTTTTGATAATGGGTTCAAATTTAATGTTTCTTTTGAAGTGGTTCGTACGAAATTTTGCATGTAGATTGAGTATGTTATTGTCAATCTAAATGCAAAATTAGGTTTTGATGGAATTTGTAGTTTTGGAATAAGAACAATATTTCTTAGGGAACTTGTTGGTAGACATATCGTTGGTTTGGATCAACTTGACCTGCCTCAAGTATGATTCCCTTGTAGCGAGAAGGCCTTCAAGCCTTGAGGTTACAAATTTCATATCTTATCTTCCTCTCTATTTTTAGATTACGTATTTTTTCAAGTAGTCACATTTGAATAATGGAATACAAACAAGTTACCACAGATGATTAAATTATCAGTATTTCAATATCAAGGAGTGGTTCTTTATGTTTGCAAGAGAAAAAAATCGAATTTGCAAATACATTTATTTAAAAAAAATTAGTAAAATAATAGGAGGATCTATAAATGATACAGTTACAAAAATAGCATTAATGAAAAATATACAAATGAAATTATTTAAAATGTGGTTTCACCATAGGCTTATTATCCTATTTTGATAAGTCTTTGGGTTTCACCAATGAGTGAACATTCATCAAGTGATTTTTGAGGCTAATCTTGTGAGCCGTCAAATAATCACATAAATGGCATCTCCAAGGCCTGAGATTTAAATGAACAGACTCAACATGCTCTTCTATATGTTTCTCTTCAATCGCTGAAAACTGACAGAATCTGCATCTATGATCACTTGACTCCGTATGAACAAAGTGCAAGTGATCTTTGAGATATTTGTTTACGCCAGTTTTGTAATCGCAAAGGTGACATTTGTTCGGCTGATGATCTACATGGACTGTGTTAAAATGTCTTTGTAGACTTAACGGATGTTCCGCACCATATTCGCACAATTCACATTTATATTCCTTGGAATTTGGGTGAATGTCCCGGTGTTGTATGAGATCTGCTAACTGATGGGTTGGAAACTCACAGATGTGACATCTGTGCCTCTTCAAATTCTGGTGGGAATTTTCCTTGTGTCTGTCTAGGCTTCTTTTAAACTCTGAAGAAAATGGACACAAGTGACACCTATATGATTTTGATTCAACTTCGGTGATCCGTTTCTTTGTACTGATTATGCGACCAGTAGTAACTTTACGTAACATCAAGCGCATCGAAGATCTCCGTTTCAGCAACCCTATTCCTGAGTCTTGGATTGCCATCTTAATTTCTTGACCATTTGAATACAGAGAACTGAAACAAATTAAAAGGTTAATTAAATGTCATAATAATAATAATAAACTTTATTTTGAATGATCTTCACATATAACATCAAGAGTCATGAGTTACACCTAAATCATCAAGCAAAATAGCGTCAAATATCACATCTTAACAATTTATATTTCTCACACACGTCATTTTCACCCAAAAAACCAAAAATTGACATTTTGAAAAAGTAACAAACATACGGATTATTCTGAAATTATGTGAATTTTAATAACTCGTCGCCTTAAACAGGTGAAACTCTCTGTTGAAAAACCAGAAATAAGTTTGGAATCGTCATATCAGCTTTTTTAAGATATCTCTATTAAATAATTTGATAGTTAGGAGTAAGAATTTTAGTAAGCAGTCAAACCATGTCTGGTTCAAAATGAGATTGAAATGAAGAAATAGTACACACAAATAATATCTATTAAAGAAATAACATTTTGTATAATTACCTATTATTGGTACACTTCATTTTCACACAAATATAGTTTTTGGATAGTACAAACAGGTATATTCACAACACTAACTAGTTATACAGTCATACAGACACCGTATAATAACACTTTGATTTTTCTTGGGAAATAACCTTATCTTTATCTAACCTCAATCAATCACAACCTTAATCTCCAGATTATGATCATAGAACAAATTTCTTCTTCTCGTTTCAATTTGCCGGCCATCTATGAACTATAGAAGCATAGAACATTTAATCCTTTATGCGCTTCTCCCTCATAGAGATCTATCTCTATGTTCTTCGGAGTCCAATCACACAACCACAGAACATTATGAAAATTTAAACATTAGGCCATGAACTGTAATCGAAGCCAGAAGATTTACCTTATTAACATTCTTCCTATAAAACTCGTAAAGTAATTTTATTTCCAAGAGGTAAATGAATTGAATGTCAGGCAATACATATCAAAGATATTCTACACCTAGAATATCTTTGATACATATCCTACCAGAAATAGAGCGCTTAAAAAAAATTTTTTTTGATTGGCCTTATCACAAAGGGGGCCTTTCTACATGTCCAAATAGCTTTATAATAAAATTCCTTTTTCTCCCCATTAAAAGAATTTGAAATCTAAAGATGACAAGAAATTCTGTCGGGTGACTTTTCGGTTAACTCAGGATCATAAGCAATAGAAAGTTTGTAGTAAAATATTTATTTCAAATGTTATACATCACAAGCATCATTCATACATATACATACTTCATTTAAGATAATTACGAGGTTTTAAAGTGGAATGTACATTAATCAAATGATTTTTAAGTTTGGTTTTTTGAGCCGTAGAATAATCACATAAATGGCAATCATGCGGCTGCAAATTCAAATGTACAGAATCTACATGTTCATCAAGATCCTCCTTCTTATTCGCCGCAAACGCACAAGAATCACATCGATGCGGACACGAAGCCGAATGGACAAAATCCAAATGTTCCTCAATATGCTTTTCCTTATGTGTAGCATAGTCACACAAAGAACATTTGTGAGGCTTCATATTTAAATGTGCTATATCGATGTGTCTTTGCAGGCTCAACGGGTGACTCACAGCAAAGTCGCATAAATGACAGTTATGCGTCTTTGAATGAGGAGAATCCATAACATGTTGTTTCAGTTTTGCTTGGTCGTTTGTTGCAAATTTGCACAAATTACATTTGAAACGGTTCAAATGGACAATTTCTGTATGTCGTGTAAGATCTTCTTCTGTCTCCGATGAGTATACGCACAACTTGCATCTGTGGGATTTCAAATTTCGATGAACTCGTTGTATGTGTTTATCTAGACGACGTTTGGAATTTGAAAAGAATTCGCATAATCCACACATTTGGTGTTTTAAATGATCGTTAACGATGTGTTTTTTGAGGTTTAGCTTGTAACCAGTAGCAAATCTACATATATGACATTTATAGGGCTCTGAATTCAATGGGAGCTTTGTATTTGGACGAATCAGATCATCCTCTTGTATGTGTTCGCTGCTGTCTGTTGTCGATTCACTCAAATTTAGGTGAACGAGTTGAATATGATCTTTGAGAGATCGTTTTTTCCTTGTAGAAAATTCGCATATTTCGCATTTGTATGATTTTGAATTGCCAGTGTTTTTGGGTGTTCTCAGAACCATTCTTGTCGTATCTACTTCTTTGGGAGTCATCTTTATGGTACTGTAACAAATAAAATAATTAATCAGATGTTTATTAGATATTACTCGTCTGTTATCTACTTATATTAACCAGGTAACAGAGAAAAATGCAACCGGTGTTGATGAATTTATTTCGAATAATTTATACGATTATATTCGTTTAATTTTGGACAAAATTGATCAGATGCATTCAAACTTCAAACAAACAAAACGTAGTTTATGTGCTGTAGAATATATAAACCTAAAATTCAGTTGAATTGGATAGTACTTGATACAAGGTATCTCTCAGAATAATATAAGATTAACACGTTGAATGCCATGTGAGACCACATAGGTATCACACTTTTTTGGGAGCGGCGAGCCGCGTGAGACCACTCTGGTCTCACGACCAACGACGCATATCTAAATCGCGCATTTCTTCATCAGTGGTCTCACGTTCATGGGCGCCCGCAGAAATCCCCAAAAAATTTTCTCAGGGCGGGGGGGGGCAAATAAAGATTAGAGAGCAATATTGAGGGTGTTGTGCAGAAAAACAATGAGGCCAACAAAATCTCAGGGGATGTTATTCATCTGCTGAATCATCACCAACAATCGGACTCAAAAGTACATAAAAAAATTAGAAAATTGATGTTCCATATATTAATTCCATTCAATTGAACACCAGAGAAGATGAATATGCAAAAAAAAATCGTGGCCACTGGGTCAGTTTTTTCAGAAGTTATGGTGGCACTCAACGTGTTAATGTGAGAGTTATCTACAATTCTGTTTGAACATCGACTGATGAGTCACCCTATAGATTGAAAATGAAGGAGGTTTGAAAGAAAGTAGAAATAAAGCAATAGAGCACACGTAATAAATAATAACATAATATATGCGAATTTAAAAGGTGTCTGATTATAAAGAATATTTCGAAAATGTCTACATAATGATGAATTCTAGCGCTTTATATATTTACCTATGTTTGGAACAATTAATTTTCACACACAAAACTAATCTTTTATAACACACAACGCTAACTTTTCGTACTTTATCGACGGGAGATGAGTAAAAATGAATTTTTTCAAGTTTGATCCTCTTTATAAATGAACAACTTCTAAACATAACCTCTTTGTCAGTGCTTAACCTCTTCTTCTATTAAAATTCACAGAACATTGTTCTTCTTCCTTTATGCATCTCTGACAATATAGAGGTCTTTATGGCAAGCCGTGAAATGAGGCCAACAAGGCAACACTGCAAGAGGAAACGGATTGTTTTTATTTTTTGATAGATTCGTGGTTAAATCGACTGAAATTCGAAATAAAGACGGTTATATCTATTTAAAAGATCTCTATTCACTAAATGTCCTCAAACATTTCGAATTCCAGGCTAGAATAATGATCTATTAAACCAAAATTAAAAATATCTATTGCAGTAAAACCATGGACAGCACGGACCAGCCGAACAGCATCTGTCAGGTGGAACGCATCGAGATGTACCAGCTGCCCCCCAGCGACCCCAAACTGTCGCTCCCCTTCAACCTTCTAGAGGGGGAGGCCGTGGAACACCACGGCAACTCCAGGGACGGTCTCATACTGATCACCAACTACAGGCTGTACCTGCAGATCGCCAGGAACCACCACCACGTGCCGCTGGGCCTCGTGGAGACGGTGGAGCAGAAGGAGCTGTTCTTCCTGTACATCGGGTGCAAGGATTGCAGGACGTACAAGTGAGTGACTTTCGGTTTTGTCGGGAAACGTCGACTTATGGACATTTATTCAAGGTGCACGTTCGAAAACAACGAATCTTGCGTGGAATGGTCCGAGAAGATCTTGAAGGCCGCCGAGCCTCCGAAACAGCTGAATCAGCTGTTCGCCTTCTTCCATTTCGCCCATTTCAGAGGGGGCGAGGACAGGGTGCAGAAACCGTACTGCTTCGACCTCAGCAGCTTCACGATGGAAGTAAGTGAGATCAAGATCCCGGATACGTTTTTCCCGGCCTCTGATACCCTTCGAATCAGTCGTCCTTTCTCCCCTTAAAAAAGTTGCCCTTGAATCGCTTTGGCAACGGCGCAGTCGGATTATTTCAGTCCACGTCTCCTTTTCAGATGGACAGATTGCAGTTCGAGAAGTCCCTGTGGCGCATAAGCAAAGTGAACGTCAATTACGAGGTCTGTTCCTCTTACCCACCTTATCTGTTGGTACCGAAAGACATAGACGACGAGGAATTGAAGAAGGTGGCCAAGTTTAGGAGTTCCCAGAGGATCCCGGCCGTGGTGTGGAGGTAAAAATCGTATTTTAAGGGAAAATGGAGGATGTGTTATGTGTGGGTGCGTTTTTTTGTAGGCATACTAAAAACGGGGCTGTGGTAGCCAGGTGCAGCCAGCCGGAGGTGGGTTGGTTCGGGTGGAGGGGCGAGGAGGACGAGAAGTTGTTGCAGCTGATTTCCAAGAGTATCGACAGCACCAAGCAGGAGAAGAAGGTATACTCCGTTCACTTTTATGAAGTATCCCGTTTGGCCAAGATTTAGTTTGTCATGTTTTTTTCACTTGAAACTGACGCAGGTTGGCACCCGTGAAACATCGGCAATCTCAAAATTATTCTCAGAAACGTTGCCAATGCTAATTTCTACTTTCAATCTTAATATAATCATCATGTTTGGAAACTAGAAATGCCAAAGGTAGTTTTAACGAAGCAGAGACAAAGTATCAAGAAGTGCTATGTAGAATTGAAATCTGCTTATTCTAAAAGTAGCCTGATAATTCGGAATTAATAATTTATCACCAGCTATGCAACATTTTCGACGTATGTGAGTGAAAACCAAGGTATTATACAGGGTATTCCTAAATAAGTGTAACGGTCAACTGTAGATTTCTCATGAAAAAATAACATTTTTTTTCTTTTCCATTTTTTCCTCCTGGTTCTAGATTCAGAGAGTCAAAAATTTATATTTGTTTTCAGTTTTTCTCTAATATCTCAGGAACCATTCAAATTACAGAATTGATTTTTTGTGCATACATTGTCACTTATAATAGCTACTTTCTTGAACTTTACTCTTCATTAGATGTACCAGTGGCGGAGATATTGAATTTGCACAAAGGTTTTACGGTTTTACCCCCAACTTTTACACCACTGGACAAATTTGCATTTGCACAGCAAATTCTAACGTTCCGATGTGTTTCACATAAAAAAGGTACTCTTAATGGGCATTTCCAAAAATATATTTGGACATATTGGATTCTTACGTAATTCGTGTTTTTTTTTTTAATTTTTTCTTCATCAATTTATACCCTTAAAAAAATATTGGAAACTCAAAAATAATCTACCGAATTCAAACGATCAGAAGGAGCGGGAAATCGTGTGACGTCGGTGGCTAGAGAGATTTTTGATTGGTTGTACTCGTCATGACGTGCTGCTGATATAAAAATGACAGCATTGCCGAATCACAAAAAAAATTAGCCTGAAAAAGCCCTTGCTTTCACTTTCCTAATAATATCATAATATAATGTTGATTTTGGATGTTTTTCTTTTGTCATCATGACATTCTCATTTGTACTCCATAAAGCTTCATAATATCATTCAATTTACGACCTCCTAATTGAAGATGAAGAGGGTTCAAGTAAGCAGATAGGTGAGAAATTCAATTAAAAATAATTATCCCTAGTCTACACACGTAAGAATTGGTATATATAGGCCGGTCTTCTAATTTAGGAAGCATTAATAATTATTTTCATTTTGAGAAGTGCAAATTAGTGGTAAGAATAATTATTGATTTGGCAACTGTGTATAGTCGTCAGTCGTTGACTTAACCTAGGAGTATAGAATACTCCTAGACTCAACTGTAAGAAACGCCATTCTATAGTACGCAGAGAAGACTTCGAAATGTCGAATAATGACAAATAAGAAGGTTATGTTTTCATTTATAATTTGTAGGCGTGGTTGTCACATCAGTATTTGTATTTTCAGAAAATGAGTATATCATCTTTAATGAAAATTAAGTTGTTATATGACGATGTTTCAAAAACATTATAGTGATCACATCAAATATAATACGATTACTGAATATATTTATGAACAAATTCAGAGATTTTACAAAGACTTGACAACAGCGGCGTGTCTCTCAGTTACTCTGGGCTTTGTCTCCTCCATCACAAACTTCAACCAATCATATTACAACTTGTGCCACTGACGTCACAGCAGAGGGACTTTTGAATTCACACGTGTTGAAATCGCATTTTCAATATCGAATAATTAATCAGTTCTTCAAAATTCAGAGTGAATAAATGGTTACAAATGTGTTATAAATTGCCCTTCATTACGTCATGGCAAGAAAAGTGCATATTTTGAGGTACTGGAAATTCCCATTGAGTATAGGTGAAGATCGGGCGATCGGGTCTTAAAAATTGCCTCTTTTAGGTGCTGATATTGGACGCCCGGTCGTACGCCATAGCGGTGGCCAACAGGGCCAGGGGCGGCGGGTGCGAGTGCCCCGAGTACTACTCGAACTGCGAGATCCAGTTCATGAACCTGGCCAACATACATTCCATCCGCAAGAGTTTCCAAGCCTTGAGACTGCTGTGCACCTCTTCTTCGGACCAGACGTGAGTGTTTGGGGCGATTTTTTTTTGTTGGAACGTTGCGATATCGCAGGGGTGTTTCAGATGGCACAGTCAGCTGGAGAACACCAAGTGGCTGCAGCACATGTCGGGGCTGATGAAGGCGGCCGTGACCTTGGTGACGGCCGTGGACGCGGACGCGCGTTCTGTGATGGTGCACTGTTCGGACGGGTGGGACAGGACGCCCCAGATCGTGGCCTTGGGCGAGCTGCTGCTGGATCCGTACTACAGGACTGTCGATGTGAGTACAATTTTTTTTTAGGTATACAGGTTGATTTCGACGAAGAATGATACTCTTCAGTGAAAATGACTTAGAAGTGGAAATGATTGATTAATAGATAGATAGTATAAGAATCGGGGCCTCCAAAATATTATATTTCGTGAATTTGCTACAAATGGAAAGTACATTTGGTTCAGTGCAATGTTTGATCGCGTTTTTAGTTATCGACATCGTCGATCTTTAATTTGCTAAATAGGCAATCCAGCGTCAGCTGTCAAATATTTTTTGAGGTTAGTGCTGGTGGTCAAACAATAGGAATTTAGCTCTGTTCATGTAGACATTTAAACCGTTTATTTGCTTGAAAACTTGTTTTATGTGGACATTTTTTTGATATTTCTAGTCAATCTATCCCTTTAGGAATATTAGACCAGTGGAAATTATCGAAATTGAGTGCTTTTTTCATTGAAAAAATGGCGTAAAAGTGTGCCAAAGTCGGATGAGTCGATCGAGTCGATCATATCGAAAAGATTTTCTTAAATAAACTGCTCCACATGAGTTAGGGATATTGACTTAAATTGCCAAAAAACGTATAGTTAAAATAAGATTTTTGTGATGAAAATTCATATTAATATGAATTCAAGTTGCAAATTAATTTTAGCCTGTAGGTCTGCAGCGTATACAGGGTGGTTAAGAAAAATCGAGTAAAATAACGAAATTTTATTCCCAGAGAATTCAAACATTTTGAGACTATCAATGTGGCCTTCACGGGCATCAATAACAGCTTGTCATCTTCTTTGAATACTACACACGAGGTTGTTGAACATATCTTGAGGAATTTGGTTCCATAAACGGAGCAGAAGCTCTCTCAGATCATTTAAGGATTCTGGGGTAGGTTGATGATTATCTAATCTTCTTTGGAGCATATCCCATGCATGTTCTATGCAATTCAAATCTGGTGAGTGCGGAGGTATTGGTAAATGTGGAATACCAAGCTCCTGACGCGTATTCTCAACTATGGCTGCACGGTGCGGTCTAGCGTTATCGTCTAGAAATTGAAAAGTTTCACCAATAGCAGCGTGAAAATTTGGCACAACATTGTCAATGACATGCTCCCTATAGTGTTAAGCGGTCATATTCCCAGGACGAATGTGTAGATCTGTGCGCCCGTTGAAACATATCCCGGCCCATACCATAACACTACCCCCTCGGAATGGATGGACTTCTTGGACATAGCGACGATTACGGGGTATGCGTGGGATTGTCCATACCCTTATTCTTCGAGAATCTGAAAATCGTCCATATCTGGATTCATCAGTGAAAAGGACACTACGCCATCGATCGTTCTAATTGATATGTTGCCTTGTCCATTCCAGTCTTTGACGCTTATGGTCACGTGTTAATGGAACTCCTCTTAATGGACGTCTAGAACCTAGATTCACCTTTCTCAAACGTCGTCTGATGGTTTCGATGGAAACTTGGACCCCATCTGCATTTTGAAGAGTATTCCGTAGCATTCTACACGTAGATGTAGGGTTTCTTCTCGCCGAAACGGTGATGAAACGATCCTGAGTAGGTGTTGTTTTTCGTCGCCCTCAAGCCTTGGTCTTTCCAACACGGAACCTGTCTGCCTGAACCTATTCCAAAGTCGAGATATCACTCTTTGGCTGACTTGGAGCCTCTCAGCTACAACAACCTGAGTTAGGCCACCCTGTAGCATTCCGATAGCCCTATTAGCCTCAGCGTTCGTTAATTTAGGTCTTGGCATTTTCAGAAAACTCGTTTTAAATCGAAGCCGTTGATAAACCGACTTCATTTCAAAATAAGAACATTCATGAAGCATATGCAAAGAACCAAACTTCAGAAAAAATGCGGCCAGATTGACGAAATGTCTCATACTGATTTTTATTGGATCGATTCGAGTTGTTATTGAGTTTTAAATGATTTTACACCGATTTTCTCGAAGATTGCATACTTTTATTAAAAACGATTGAATACGATATCCCTAACTCTTGTGGAGCAGTATATTTGATTGAATTCAATTGTAGATTGCATTTTTATTTATCTTTGACCCTTAATGGAGATATAATATTTCATTGATGATGTCTGGGCTTGAATCTAACGATTATAATTCCAATAAAAACGCAAATCGACTCAACAAACTGTCATAAGTGTCATTTGCGTGAATGTGCTGAAAGTCGAAAATCAACTTTAAAAATTCAGGGATCTTACTCGGAAGTGAAAAAGTATTTTTTTGGAGCCCATACCTTCAGATTTTATAGATAAATGTGAGCAAGGAAAAGAAATCTCGAAAGACACGTAGATCTGGTCGATTTGGCGGAGGCGCGAGAATGATCGAAAGCTGAAGCGTTCCGATTATCATTTCAGGGTTTCCGCGTGCTGATAGAACGCGAATGGCTGGCTTTCGGCCACAAGTTCGCCGACCGTTGCGGCCATTCCACCGGCAGCGAAGACCTGAACGAGCGATGCCCCGTGTTCTTGCAGTGGCTGGACTGCGTCCACCAGCTCCAGAAGCAGTTCCCGTGCGACTTCGAATTCTCCCAGGCGTACCTGGTCAAACTCGCGCAGCACGTCTACTCCAACCTGTTCGGCACCTTCTTGTGCAACACGCTGCAGGACCGGCTCAAAATAGTGAACAACAGGACATTCTCCGTGTGGGAGTTTCTGAATTCCCCCAGGTTCAAGAATCATCTGTACGAAGCTTCCGGCAACTTTACCACCCCCAAGGTAACACGAGGTCGAAGAGGTTTATTCGCGTCGGAGTCTGATAGTTGTTTATTTTTTTTTAGGTTATATGGCCCCTAACGAACGTCAGGGATTTGTATCTGTGGCGGGAGGTGTACCTGGGGACGATGGAGGCCAACTTTAGGACGGACTGCGGCTCGGAGTCTTGCCCCGGCCCTCCCGACATCCTGGCCTATCACATGACCAAGACGAGGTCGTACAACGACCTGGCGGCCATGTCCGATTGTTATCAGGGTCATTTTCGGCGCAGCAGCGATCCCAGTTTGAACATAGAAAAGTGAGTGATCTGTCAATGTCTGTTTTTCGACGTTTTTTTTTTCAGGCGACGATTGGATCCTGCCTTTTTTCAGAATTCCGATGGAATTCTGTATTGTTATAATTTTTTTTCAGTATGTTTACGTGAAAAAGATCGAGAAAAGTGACGACGTGAATTTGAGTGCTTTTGAGTTATTACTCGTCGAACTTTTAGGTTGATTCGCATTTTCCAGTGGGAGAAAACAATTTTTGACCGTTCTCGATGAAAAATTTACAGCATTTGTCGAAGAAATCGTCCATTCTTCTGGATATGTTGTCAAATGTTCTTGTAGATTTATTCGAGATCATTCCGGGCTCAAAATTCGGGAATTACAGACGTAGCGACGAAATAGCGCTGTATTGATCAGAACGAGCGCTCGAAAACGTCCCAACATTTAATTTTTCAGATACGAATCGCTTTCGGTGGAATGGGAATATTTTCGAGTGCATTGGTCCAGTTGACTTGTCCCGCGTGCAAGTCACAGAGAGATAGCGGGATGTTTCTCTGTGTTTAATTTCAAATGTGTTTTAGATCTGTGGTTTTCGGCGGTGGAAAGTCGACTGGACCAATGCTTTTTTTGGAAATTTTGAAATTTCTTATTTTCTCGAGTTGATTTCATCGGAGATTCGTGAATGTGATGAAATTTCGTTGGTTCCAGTTCTTCAAATCCCTGATTTAAAAAAATGATTCCATATTTCTTAAATGTCATCAATTCGTTTACTACAATTTTGAACAATTGTGTTGGCCCAGTTGACTCGTACCGCACTTGAGTCACAGAGAGATAGCGGGATGTTTCTCTGTGAAATGTCAAATGTGTTTTAGATCTGTAGTTTTCAGCGGTGGAAAGTCGACTGGACCAATGCTTTTTTTGAAAATTTTAAAGTTTCTTATTTTCTCGAGTTAATTTTATCGGAGACGCGTGAATGTTTGAAGAATTTTCGTTGTTTCCAGTTCATCAAATCCCTGATTTCAAAAAAGGTTTCCATATTTCTCAAATGTCATGAATATGTTTTTCTGAATTAAGTCAATTGTATTGGTCCAATTGACTTCTCACCGCTTCGAAGTCATAGAAATACCGAAGTGGGATATTTCTGTGTTAAATGACACAGCCGTCTTTTTAAAGGAAGTAGTGAACAAGCCGTGAACAAGCGTCAACTAGGCAACGTTGGCGAAGGTACATACTGCAGTGTGGTTTATTTATTGTAAGAATTTGTGTTCATGTTCAAATCGACGGACATAAGGAAAAATGGGTAACTAAAAGCACTGACGTGAAGTCGGGAGCTTTAAAGGGGTATAAGAAATGGTCTGTGGTTACGGATCTGTTACAGAAATTTTCAATTTCTGTTTGTTGATTCGCTGTAATTTTTATGGTTCTAGTTGACCGATCTGTATAAGTTTTCGCATTTAGCTCGAACAAGTCATTCTCCATCCAAATCCAGAATTTCATCAGGATCGAAACCGTAGTTTTGAATTTATCGGGAAAACAAATTTTCGAACGCCCATATTTACGGAACCCTTGATCGAATTTTTTATAACTTCAGCGCGGCATTTCAACCCCTAACCGGCATTGGAAATTTTAAGTCTAGTTTTTTCCGGACGGAAGGACAGAATTGAATTTGACCACGGATTTGTCATCAATGAGTCGATCCGAACTGGCGCTCAAAAATATCGCACCGTTTTATTTTTCAGAGGAAAATCGCTCTAGACATCATAAGAAAATAACGAATTTTCTACTATTGCATTTGTCTAGTTGACTTTCTCCGCAATAATGTCACAGAATCAAGATTGTTAAGGGTGCTAATTATTTCTGTGTTGAATGTCAAATTGTTTTAATTCTGTGATTAGCGGTGGAAAGTCAACTGGACCAATGCTTTCTATGAAGATTTGGAAGTCCCTCATTATCTCTAGGATTATTCGTCTTTGACGAATGTTAGACAGACTTTTAGCAGTTTTCAATCCTGAACTCACTTTCTGAAAATGAAAATGTTCTTATTGAGGAAAGGGCTTTCGAAATTTATTACAAAACTTTTGATTATTCAGTCAAAATCATTGGTCCAGTTGGCTTAGCACCGCTCCGAAGTCACAGAAATACGACATCGTTATATTCTCAGGGCCACTTGCACCGTATTGGTTCTAAGCGTTAGTTAGTTAAGCGTCGATTAATTTATTTAATCCAGGATTAAATATTTGGCTTGCACCGAGGCTGAATGTAACTAGATTAAAGTTAATCCACAAATCTGGTTATTTTTACATAAATTGGTACCTGTGCCTAACTTCACGTTGTTCATTTCATCCCGTTTTATGCTTTGACAGTTTCTATGTTTAGACATTTTTTGATTTGATTTGAGCGTTTCGCAAATTGAAAGAGTTTGTAATAACGAATTTCTTTGGTAAAAACCGATGCAACATTCATTGCACAAGTTGACATCTTTCTTTGGAATATTCTACGTCCTTCTCAAATGAAAATATATCTACCTGGTTCGAAACTCTAATTGTCAAAGCACTTACTACTTCAGATTTGGATGTAAAATATGATAAACTCATGGATTCTCGTATGGAAATAACAGAGGCAAATAAAAAAAATGATCGAAAAGCATGAACAAACCTGATTTTCGATAATAGACAAACATCTATATAAGAAAATATGTGATTTTTTTCAATAAACATGCATCTTGGAAAATTGTCAATATTTATTCACTTTCATTTCAACACATAGGTAATAATATTGGTTCATATTGAATGATACCATGTGTCACAGTAAATTAAAGAATAATTCTACATATCAAAAGAACTGTACCTCCAATTTTATTAGGCATGTATGGATTTGTTCAGTTCAAGAAGGTTCAAAATATACCTCGACCGTTAATATTTAGTTCAGTTATTCATTCTTGTGTGTGCTTTTCCTTTCACACCAATTTGATCTTTCATATCTACGCCTAGGAGAACCAAAATCTATAATTTCTACTTCAGTCATTATTCTTTTCAATTTGATTTATAATCAAACATCATTTTTGAAACAAGCCTGACTTGTGTCATCCATGAATGTAGGGTTAGAATTCAAAGTTTATCGTTAAACTTCCATTTAATCCTCCCAATTCGGAGGATTATATTTAAGCGTTAGTTATGGTTGTTAAACTAGGATTACGACACGGTGCAAGAGAATCATAGACACTAATCGAGGTTTTGCATTTAATCTGAAGTTTTGTCATACGGTGCAAGCGGCCCTCAGACCAAGGAATTCCTTTGTCTAAGGTTATATTTCTGTGTTTACGGTGATGAGCCAATTGGGCCATTGTTCTTCACGAAAATCTCAAATTTCCTTCTTAGCTCGAGGACTATTTATCTGAGACACATGAATGTTGGATGAATTTTCAGTAGTTTTTGATTCTGAATTCATTGTTGCAGTTGAAGAAGTTTTTCGAGATTTTAAATTTCAAAAATGATTTTTTCCGATAGCACTTGGCATTGGTCCAGTTGACTTGTTATCCCTCTGATGTCACGGATTGCGGTTAGTGATTATTTCTGTGTTAAATGTCAAATGTGGTTTCCTTTTGTGATTTCAGCGGTGGCGGTCAATTGGTCTAATGCAATTGGGGTTTTCAACAGTTTTTATTCTGAAACACGAATTTCCCATTTTATGTTGTTGACATTTTTTTCTATATCGTAAAATAGATTTGGATATGAAGGAAATCATGATTATAATTATTATTTCCAGGAAACTAAACTCAGTATCTCTCCAAGAAACCCTGGAACATTCTCACGAAAACGGCATCAACCACACCACCATCCCCGCCGCCACCACAGACACCCCGTCGGAACTCGAGGAGTCCTCGGACTTCGTGTTCGAAAAAATCGCGCCCAAAACTCAAGAAAACGGACACGCGGAGCGAAACCAGAACGGCGACGACGTCCACCCCAAGGAGTCGGCCACCCTCAACGGCAGGGACCGCCAGTCCACCATCAACAGCGAGGACGAGCTGCTCAACGGCGACCCTTTCCTGTTCGAGACGGTGGCGGCGACGACGTCGGACGTCAAAAACGACGGCGTCGATAACGAAGAGCGCGACGTTACCGACCGCGTTCATAGAACTAAGGACGAGCAAGAGTGCGGCGACGCGGTGGACGGTCGCGGTATCGAGGACTGTCGCGAAAGTGAAGTTCGCGGTAGGGGCGCGGGGGCGGCTTGCGGCGTCGGGGAGTCGGAGCCGATACCGGTGCCGCGGGCGGAGGGCGCCGCGAGCAAGTCGATAGAGACCAGTTCGGAGACTTTGGTCTCGGATAATCTGTTTTGTAGGTGAGTATTGGGCGTTTTTTTTTCTAGGGTTTTTGTTGGTGGAATTGTTGTGATTTTTGGGATCGATGGTTGTGGTGTTTTTCTGGTGGAATTCGACGGGATTTTTTGTGGTACAAATTATTTTTTTTGTGAATTCCAGAAAGCTTGCTGGAGGCATTTTGAGATTGGTTTTCATGAAGCATTCAAGGGCACGTATTTCGGTGAAAAAATTATCGCGATACATGCGTTTTTTTCTGAGATATGAATTTTTAAAGAAAAATGACAACAATAAAAATATCACATATTATTTTTTTGTAAATTCCTGTCGGCTTTCTTGGGTCATTTTCAGGTCGATTTTCGTGGAGCATTCAATGGCACGTATTTCGGTGAAAAAACTATCGCGATACATGCATTCTACTCGGAGATATGAATTTTCAAAGAAAAATGACAACAATAAAAATATCACATATTATTTTTTTATAAATTCCAGACGGCTTTCTTGGGTCATTTTCAGGTTGGTTTTGATGAAGCATTCAATGGCACGTATTTCGGTGAAAAAATTATCGTAAAACAACAAATATTTTCGGAGATATGAATTTTCAAAGAAAAATGACAATAATAAAAATATCACATGTTATTTTTTTATAAATTCCAGACGGCTTTCTTGGGTCATTTTCAGGTTGATTTTGATGAAGCATTCAATGGCACGTATTTCGGTGAAAAAACTATCGCGATACATGCGTTTTTTTCTGAGATATGAATTTTAAAAGAAAAATGACAACAATAAAAATATCACATATTATTTTTTTGTAAATTCCTGTCTGCTTTCTTGGGTCATTTTCAGGTTGATTTTCGTGGAGCATTCAATGGCACGTATTTCGGTGAAAAAACTATCGCGATACATGCGTTTTTTTCTGAGATATGAATTTTTAAAGAAAAATGACAACAATAAAAATATCACATATTATTTTTTTATAAATTCCAGACGGCTTTCTTGGGTCATTTTCAGGTTGGTTTTGATGAAGCATTCAATGGCACGTATTTCGGTGAAAAAATTATCGTAAAACAACAAATATTTTCGGAGATATGAATTTTCAAAGAAAAATGACAACAATAAAAATATCACATATTATTTTTTTGTAAATTCCTGTCTGCTTTCTTGGGTCATTTTCAGGTTGATTTTCGAGGAGCATTCAATGGCACGTATTTCGGTGAAAAAACTATCGCAATACATGCATTCTACTCGGAGATATGAATTTTCAAAGAAAAATGACAACAATAAAAATATAACATATTATTTTTTTATAAATTCCAGACGGCTTTCTTGGGTCATTTTCAGGTTGGTTTTGATGAAGCATTCAATGGCACGTATTTCGGTGAAAAAATTATCGCGATACATGCGTTTTTTTCTGAGATATGAATTTTTAAAGAAAAATGACAACAATAAAAATATCACATATTATTTTTTTATAAATTCCAGACGGCTTTCTTGGGTCATTTTCAGGTTGTTTTTGATGAAGCATTCAATGGCACGTATTTCGGTGAAAAAATTATCGTAAAACAACAAATATTTTCGGAGATATGAATTTTCAAAGAAAAATGACAACAATAAAAATATCACATATTATTTTTTTGTAAATTCCTGTCTGCTTTCTTGGGTCATTTTCAGGTTGATTTTCGTGGAGCATTCAACGGCACGTATTTCGGTGAAAAAACTATCGCAATACATGCATTCTACTCGGAGATATGAATTTTCAAAGAAAAATGACAACAATAAAAATATAACATATTATTTTTTTATAAATTCCAGACGGCTTTCTTGGGTCATTTTCAGGTTGGTTTTGATGAAGCATTCAATGGCACGTATTTCGGTGAAAAAATTATCGCGATACATGCGTTTTTTTCTGAGATATGAATTTTTAAAGAAAAATGACAACAATAAAAATATCACATATTATTTTTTTATAAATTCCAGACGGCTTTCTTGGGTCATTTTCAGGTTGGTTTTGATGAAGCATTCAATGGCACGTATTTCGGTGAAAAAATTATCGTAAAACAACAAATATTTTCGGAGATATGAATTTTCAAAGAAAAATGACAATAATAAAAATATCACATGTTATTTTTTTATAAATTCCAGACGGCTTTCTTGGGTCATTTTCAGGTTGGTTTTGATGAAGCATTCAATGGCACGTATTTCGGTGAAAAAATTATCGCGATACATGCGTTTTTTTCTGAGATATGAATTTTTAAAGAAAAATGACAACAATAAAAATATCACATATTATTTTTTTATAAATTCCAGACGGCTTTCTTGGGTCATTTTCAGGTTGGTTTTGATGAAGCATTCAATGGCACGTATTTCGGTGAAAAAATTATCGTAAAACAACAAATATTTTCGGAGATATGAATTTTCAAAGAAAAATGACAACAATAAAAATATCACATATTATTTTTTTGTAAATTCCTGTCTGCTTTCTTGGGTCATTTTCAGGTTGATTTTCGTGGAGCATTCAACGGCACGTATTTCGGTGAAAAAACTATCGCAATACATGCATTCTACTCGGAGATATGAATTTTCAAAGAAAAATGACAACAATAAAAATATAACATATTATTTTTTTATAAATTCCAGACGGCTTTCTTGGGTCATTTTCAGGTTGGTTTTGATGAAGCATTCAATGGCACGTATTTCGGTGAAAAAATTATCGTAAAACTACAAATATTTTCGGAGATATGAATTTTCAAAGAAAAATGACAACAATAAAAATATCACATATTATTTTTTTGTAAATTCCTGTCTGCTTTCTTGGGTCATTTTCAGGTTGATTTTCGTGGAGCATTCAATGGCACGTATTTTGGTGAAAAAACTATCGCAATACATGCATTCTACTCGGAGATATGAATTTTCAAAGAAAAATGACAACAATAAAAATATCACATATTATTTTTTTATAAATTCCAGACGGCTTTTTTGGGTCATTTTCAGGTTGGTTTTGATGAAGCATTCAATGGCACGTATTTCGGTGAAAAAATTATCGCGATACATGCGTTTTTTTCTGAGATATGAATTTTTAAAGAAAAATGACAACAATAAGAATATCACATATTATTTTTTTATAAATTCCAGACGGCTTTCTTGGGTCATTTTCAGGTTGGTTTTGATGAAGCATTCAATGGCACGTATTTCGGTGAAAAAATTATCGTAAAACAACAAATATTTTCGGAGATATGAATTTTCAAAGAAAAATGACAATAATAAAAATATCACATGTTATTTTTTTATAAATTCCAGACGGCTTTCTTGGGTCATTTTCAGGTTGATTTTGATGAAGCATTCAATGGCACGTATTTCGGTGAAAAAACTATCGCGATACATGCATTCTACTCGGAGATATGAATTTTCAAAGAAAAATGACAACAATAAAAATATCACATATTATTTTTTTATAAATTCCAGACGGCTTTCTTGGGTCATTTTCAGGTTGGTTTTGATGAAGCATTCAATGGCACGTATTTCGGTGAAAAAATTATCGCGATACATGCGTTTTTTTCTGAGATATGAATTTTTAAAGAAAAATGACAACAATAAAAATATCACATATTATTTTTTTATAAATTCCAGACGGCTTTCTTGGGTCATTTTCAGGTTGGTTTTGATGAAGCATTCAATGGCACGTATTTCGGTGAAAAAATTATCGTAAAACAACAAATATTTTCGGAGATATGAATTTTCAAAGAAAAATGACAACAATAAAAATATCACATATTATTTTTTTGTAAATTCCTGTCTGCTTTCTTGGGTCATTTTCAGGTTGGTTTTGATGAAGCATTCAATGGCACGTATTTCGGTGAAAAAACTATCGCGATACATGCATTCTACTCGGAGATATGAATTTTCAAAGAAAAATGACAACAATAAAAATATCACATATTATTTTTTTATAAATTCCAGACGGCTTTCTTGGGTCATTTTCAGGTTGGTTTTGATGAAGCATTCAATGGCACGTATTTCGGTGAAAAAATTATCGTAAAACAACAAATATTTTCGGAGATATGAATTTTCAAAGAAAAATGACAACAATAAAAATATCACATATTATTTTTTTATAAATTCCAGACGGCTTTCTTGGGTCATTTCCAGGTTGGTTTTGATGAAGCATTCAATGGCACGTATTTCGGTCAAAAAACTATCGTAAAACAACAAATATTTTCGGAGATATGAATTTTCAAAGAAAAATGACAACAATAAAAATATCACATTATTTTTTTATAAATTCCAGACGGCTTTCTTGGGTCATTTTCAGGTTGGTTTTGATGAAGCATTCAATGGCACGTATTTCGGTGAAAAAATTATCGTAAAACAACAAATATTTTCGGAGATATGAATTTTCAAAGAAAAATGACAACAATAAAAATATCACATATTATTTTTTTATAAATTCCAGACGGCTTTCTTGGGTCATTTTCAGGTTGGTTTTGATGAAGCATTCAATGGCACGTATTTCGGTGAAAAAATTATCGTAAAACAACAAATATTTTCGGAGATATGAATTTTCAAAGAAAAATGACAACAATAAAAATATCACATATTATTTTTTTGTAAATTCCTGTCTGCTTTCTTGGGTCATTTTCAGGTTGATTTTCGTGGAGCATTCAATGGCACGTATTTCGGTGAAAAAACTATCGCAATACATGCATTCTACTCGGAGATATGAATTTTCAAAGAAAAATGACAACAATAAAAATATCACATATTATTTTTTTATAAATTCCAGACGGCTTTCTTGGGTCATTTTCAGGTTGGTTTTGATGAAGCATTCAATGGCACGTATTTCGGTGAAAAAATTATCGCGATACATGCGTTTTTTTCTGAGATATGAATTTTTAAAGAAAAATGACAACAATAAAAATATCACATATTATTTTTTTATAAATTCCAGACGGCTTTCTTGGGTCATTTTCAGGTTGGTTTTGATGAAGCATTCAATGGCACGTATTTCGGTGAAAAAATTATCGTAAAACAACAAATATTTTCGGAGATATGAATTTTCAAAGAAAAATGACAACAATAAAAATATCACATATTATTTTTTTGTAAATTCCTGTCTGCTTTCTTGGGTCATTTTCAGGTTGATTTTCGAGGAGCATTCAATGGCACGTATTTCGGTGAAAAAACTATCGCAATACATGCATTCTACTCGGAGATATGAATTTTCAAAGAAAAATGACAACAATAAAAATATCACATATTATTTTTTTATAAATTCCAGACGGCTTTCTTGGGTCATTTTCAGGTTGGTTTTGATGAAGCATTCAATGGCACGTATTTCGGTGAAAAAATTATCGCGATACATGCGTTTTTTTCTGAGATATGAATTTTTAAAGAAAAATGACAACAATAAAAATATCACATATTATTTTTTTATAAATTCCAGACGGCTTTCTTGGGTCATTTTCAGGTTGGTTTTGATGAAGCATTCAATGGCACGTATTTCGGTGAAAAAATTATCGTAAAACAACAAATATTTTCGGAGATATGAATTTTCAAAGAAAAATGACAACAATAAAAATATCACATATTATTTTTTTGTAAATTCCTGTCTGCTTTCTTGGGTCATTTTCAGGTTGGTTTTGATGAAGCATTCAATGGCACGTATTTCGGTGAAAAAATTATCGTAAAACAACAAATATTTTCGGAGATATGAATTTTTAAAGAAAAATGACAACAATAAAAATATCACATATTATTTTTTTATAAATTCCAGACGGCTTTCTTGGGTCATTTTCAGGTTGGTTTTGATGAAGCATTCAATGGCGCGTATTTCGGTGAAAAAACTATCGCGATACATGCATTCTATTTGGAGATATGAATTTTTAAAGAAAAATGACAACAATAAAAATATCACATATTATTTTTTTATAAATTCCTGTCGGCTTTCTTGGGTCATTTTCAGGTCGATTTTCGTGGAGCATTCAATGGCACGTATTTCGGTGAAAAAACTATCGCGATACATGCATTCTACTCGGAGATATGAATTTTCAAAGAGAAATGACAACAATAAAAATATCACATATTATTTTTTTATAAATTCCAGACGGCTTTCTTGGGTCATTTTCAGGTTGGTTTTGATGAAGCATTCAATGGCACGTATTTCGGTGAAAAAATTATCGTAAAACAACAAATATTTTCGGAGATATGAATTTTTAAAGAAAAATGACAACAATAAAAATATCACATATTATTTTTTTATAAATTCCAGACGGCTTTCTTGGGTCATTTTCAGGTTGGTTTTGATGAAGCATTCAATGGCGCGTATTTCGGTGAAAAAACTATCGCGATACATGCATTCTATTTGGAGATATGAATTTTTAAAGAAAAATGACAACAATAAAAATATCACATATTATTTTTTTATAAATTCCTGTCGGCTTTCTTGGGTCATTTTCAGGTCGATTTTCGTGGAGCATTCAATGGCACGTATTTCGGTGAAAAAACTATCGCGATACATGCATTCTACTCGGAGATATGAATTTTCAAAGAGAAATGACAACAATAAAAATATCACATATTATTTTTTTATAAATTCCAGACGGCTTTCTTGGGTCATTTTCAGGTTGGTTTTGATGAATGGCACGTATTTCGGTGAAAAAATTATCGTAAAACAACAAATATTTTCGGAGATATGAATTTTCAAAGAAAAATGACAACAATAAAAATATCACATATTATTTTTTTATAAATTCCAGACGGCTTTCTTGGGTCATTTTCAGGTTGGTTTTGATGAAGCATTCAATGGCACGTATTTCGGTGAAAAAACTATCGCGATACATGCATTCTATTTGGAGATATGAATTTTTAAAGAAAAATGACAACAATAAAAATATCACATATTATTTTTTTGTAAATTCCTGTCTGCTTTCTTGGGTCATTTTCAGGTTGATTTTCGTGGAGCATTCAATGGCACGTATTTCGGTGAAAAAACTATCGCGATACATGCATTCTACTCGGAGATATGAATTTTCAAAGAAAAATGACAACAATAAAAATATCACATATTATTTTTTTATAAATTCCAGACGGCTTTCTTGGGTCATTTTCAGGTTGGTTTTGATGAAGCATTCAATGGCACGTATTTCGGTGAAAAAATTATCGTAAAACAACAAATATTTTCGGAGATATGAATTTTCAAAGAAAAATGACAACAATAAAAATATCACATATTATTTTTTTATAAATTCCAGACGGCTTTCTTGGGTCATTTTCAGGTTGGTTTTGATGAAGCATTCAATGGCACGTATTTCGGTGAGAAAACTATCGCGATACATGCATTCTATTTGGAGATATGAATTTTTAAAGAAAAATGACAACAATAAAAATATCACATATTATTTTTTTGTAAATTCCTGTCTGCTTTCTTGGGTCATTTTCAGGTTGGTTTTGATGAAGCATTCAATGGCACGTATTTCGGTGAAAAAACTATCGCGATACATGCATTCTACTCGGAGATATGAATTTTCAAAGAAAAATGACAACAATAAAAATATCACATATTATTTTTTTATAAATTCCAGACGGCTTTCTTGGGTCATTTTCAGGTTGGTTTTGATGAAGCATTCAATGGCACGTATTTCGGTGAAAAAATTATCGTAAAACAACAAATATTTTCGGAGATATGAATTTTCAAAGAAAAATGACAACAATAAAAATATCACATATTATTTTTTTGTAAATTCCTGTCTGCTTTCTTGGGTCATTTTCAGGTTGATTTTCGTGGAGCATTCAATGGCACGTATTTCGGTGAAAAAACTATCGCGATACATGCATTCTACTCGGAGATATGAATTTTCAAAGAGAAATGACAACAATAAAAATATCACATATTATTTTTTTATAAATTCCAGACGGCTTTCTTGGGTCATTTTCAGGTTGGTTTTGATGAATGGCACGTATTTCGGTGAAAAAATTATCGTAAAACAACAAATATTTTCGGAGATATGAATTTTCAAAGAAAAATGACAACAATAAAAATATCACATATTATTTTTTTATAAATTCCAGACGGCTTTCTTGGGTCATTTTCAGGTTGGTTTTGATGAAGCATTCAATGGCACGTATTTCGGTGAAAAAACTATCGCGATACATGCATTCTATTTGGAGATATGAATTTTTAAAGAAAAATGACAACAATAAAAATATCACATATTATTTTTTTATAAATTCCAGACGGCTTTCTTGGGTCATTTTCAGGTTGGTTTTGATGAATGGCACGTATTTCGGTGAAAAAATTATCGTAAAACAACAAATATTTTCGGAGATATGAATTTTCAAAGAAAAATGACAACAATAAAAATATCACATATTATTTTTTTATAAATTCCAGACGGCTTTCTTGGGTCATTTTCAGGTTGGTTTTGATGAAGCATTCAATGGCACGTATTTCGGTGAAAAAACTATCGCGATACATGCATTCTATTTGGAGATATGAATTTTTAAAGAAAAATGACAACAATAAAAATATCACATATTATTTTTTTGTAAATTCCTGTCTGCTTTCTTGGGTCATTTTCAGGTTGATTTTCGTGGAGCATTCAATGGCACGTATTTCGGTGAAAAAACTATCGCGATACATGCATTCTACTCGGAGATATGAATTTTCAAAGAAAAATGACAACAATAAAAATATCACATATTATTTTTTTATAAATTCCAGACGGCTTTCTTGGGTCATTTTCAGGTTGGTTTTGATGAAGCATTCAATGGCACGTATTTCGGTGAAAAAATTATCGTAAAACAACAAATATTTTCGGAGATATGAATTTTCAAAGAAAAATGACAACAATAAAAATATCACATATTATTTTTTTATAAATTCCAGACGGCTTTCTTGGGTCATTTTCAGGTTGGTTTTGATGAAGCATTCAATGGCACGTATTTCGGTGAGAAAACTATCGCGATACATGCATTCTATTTGGAGATATGAATTTTTAAAGAAAAATGACAACAATAAAAATATCACATATTATTTTTTTGTAAATTCCTGTCTGCTTTCTTGGGTCATTTTCAGGTTGGTTTTGATGAAGCATTCAATGGCACGTATTTCGGTGAAAAAACTATCGCGATACATGCATTCTACTCGGAGATATGAATTTTCAAAGAAAAATGACAACAATAAAAATATCACATATTATTTTTTTATAAATTCCAGACGGCTTTCTTGGGTCATTTTCAGGTTGGTTTTGATGAAGCATTCAATGGCACGTATTTCGGTGAAAAAATTATCGTAAAACAACAAATATTTTCGGAGATATGAATTTTCAAAGAAAAATGACAACAATAAAAATATCACATATTATTTTTTTGTAAATTCCTGTCTGCTTTCTTGGGTCATTTTCAGGTTGATTTTCGTGGAGCATTCAATGGCACGTATTTCGGTGAAAAAACTATCGCGATACATGCATTCTACTCGGAGATATGAATTTTCAAAGAAAAATGACAACAATAGAAATATCACATATTATTTTTTTATAAATTCCATACGGCTTTCTTGGGTCATTTTCAGGTTGGTTTTGATGAAGCATTCAATGGCACGTATTTCGGTGAAAAAATTATCGTAAAACAACAAATATTTTCGGAGATATGAATTTTCAAAGAAAAATGACAACAATAAAAATATCACATATTATTTTTTTATAAACTCTAGACGGCTTTCCTGGGTCATTTTCAGGTTGGTTTTGATGAAGCATTCAATGGCACGTATTTCGGTGAAAAAACAATCGCGATACATGCATTCTATTTGGAGATATGAATTTTTAAAGAAAAATGACAACAATAAAAATATCACATATTATTTTTTTGTAAATTCCTGTCGGCTTTCTTGGGTCATTTTCAGGTCGATTTTCGTGGAGCATTCAATGGCACGTATTTCGGTGAAAAAACTATCGCGATACATGCATTCTACTCGGAGATATGAATATTCAAAGAAAAATGACAACAATAAAAATATCACATATTATTTTTTTATAAATTCCAGACGGCTTTCTTGGGTCATTTTCAGGTTGGTTTTGATGAAGCATTCAATGGCACGTATTTCGGTCAAAAAACTATCGTAAAACAACAAATATTTTCGGAGATATGAATTTTCAAAGAAAAATGACAACAATAAAAATATCACATATTATTTTTTTGTAAATTCCTGTCGGCTTTCTTGGGTCATTTTCAGGTTGATTTTCGTGGAGCATTCAATGGCACGTATTTCGGTGAAAAAACTATCGCAATACATGCATTCTACTCGGAGATATGAATTTTCAAAGAAAAATGACAACAATAAAAATATCACATATTATTTTTTTATAAATTCCAGACGGCTTTCTTGGGTCATTTTCAGGTTGGTTTTGATGAAGCATTCAATGGCACGTATTTCGGTGAAAAAACTATCGCGATACATGCATTCTATTTGGTGATATGAATTTTTAAAGAAAAATGACAACAATAAAAATATCACATATTATTTTTTTGTAAATTCCTGTCTGCTTTCTTGGGTCATTTTCAGGTTGATTTTCGTGGAGCATTCAATGGCACGTATTTCGGTGAAAAAACTATCGCAATACATGCATTCTACTCGGAGATATGAATTTTCAAAGAAAAATGACAACAATAAAAATATCACATATTATTTTTTTATAAATTCCAGACGGCTTTCTTGGGTCATTTTCAGGTTGGTTTTGATGAAGCATTCAATGGCACGTATTTCGGTGAAAAAACTATCGCGATACATGCATTCTATTTGGTGATATGAATTTTTAAAGAAAAATGACAACAATAAAAATATCACATATTATTTTTTTGTAAATTCCTGTCTGCTTTCTTGGGTCATTTTCAGGTTGATTTTCGTGGAGCATTCAATGGCACGTATTTCGGTGAAAAAACTATCGCGATACATGCATTCTACTCGGAGATATGAATTTTCAAAGAAAAATGACAACAATAAAAATATCACATATTATTTTTTTATAAATTCCAGACGGCTTTCTTGGGTCATTTTCAGGTTGGTTTTGATGAAGCATTCAATGGCACGTATTTCGGTGAAAAAATTATCGTAAAACAACAAATATTTTCGGAGATATGAATTTTCAAAGAAAAATGACAACAATAAAAATATCACATATTATTTTTTTATAAATTCCAGACGGCTTTCTTGGGTCATTTCCAGGTTGGTTTTGATGAAGCATTCAATGGCACGTATTTCGGTCAAAAAACTATCGTAAAACAACAAATATTTTCGGAGATATGAATTTTCAAAGAAAAATGACAACAATAAAAATATCACATTATTTTTTTATAAATTCCAGACGGCTTTCTTGGGTCATTTTCAGGTTGGTTTTGATGAAGCATTCAATGGCACGTATTTCGGTGAAAAAATTATCGTAAAACAACAAATATTTTCGGAGATATGAATTTTCAAAGAAAAATGACAACAATAAAAATATCACATATTATTTTTTTATAAATTCCAGACGGCTTTCTTGGGTCATTTCCAGGTTGGTTTTGATGAAGCATTCAATGGCACGTATTTCGGTGAAAAAATTATCGTAAAACAACAAATATTTTCGGAGATATGAATTTTCAAAGAAAAATGACAACAATAAAAATATCACATATTATTTTTTTGTAAATTCCTGTCTGCTTTCTTGGGTCATTTTCAGGTTGATTTTCGTGGAGCATTCAATGGCACGTATTTCGGTGAAAAAACTATCGCAATACATGCATTCTACTCGGAGATATGAATTTTCAAAGAAAAATGACAACAATAAAAATATCACATATTATTTTTTTATAAATTCCAGACGGCTTTCTTGGGTCATTTTCAGGTTGGTTTTGATGAAGCATTCAATGGCACGTATTTCGGTGAAAAAATTATCGTAAAACAACAAATATTTTCGGAGATATGAATTTTCAAAGAAAAATGACAACAATAAAAATATCACATATTATTTTTTTGTAAATTCCTGTCTGCTTTCTTGGGTCATTTTCAGGTTGATTTTCGTGGAGCATTCAATGGCACGTATTTCGGTGAAAAAACTATCGCAATACATGCATTCTACTCGGAGATATGAATTTTCAAAGAAAAATGACAACAATAAAAATATCACATATTATTTTTTTATAAATTCCAGACGGCTTTCTTGGGTCATTTTCAGGTTGGTTTTGATGAAGCATTCAATGGCACGTATTTCGGTGAAAAAATTATCGCGATACATGCGTTTTTTTCTGAGATATGAATTTTTAAAGAAAAATGACAACAATAAAAATATCACATATTATTTTTTTATAAATTCCAGACGGCTTTCTTGGGTCATTTTCAGGTTGGTTTTGATGAAGCATTCAATGGCACGTATTTCGGTGAAAAAACTATCGCGATACATGCATTCTATTCGGAGATATGAATTTTCAAAGAAAAATGACAACAATAAAAATATCACATATTATTTTTTTATAAATTCCAGACGGCTTTCTTGGGTCATTTTCAGGTTGGTTTTGATGAAGCATTCAATGGCACGTATTTCGGTGAAAAAATTATCGCGATACATGCGTTTTTTTCTGAGATATGAATTTTTAAAGAAAAATGACAACAATAAAAATATCACATATTATTTTTTTATAAATTCCAGACGGCTTTCTTGGGTCATTTTCAGGTTGGTTTTGATGAAGCATTCAATGGCACGTATTTCGGTGAAAAAACTATCGCGATACATGCATTCTATTCGGAGATATGAATTTTCAAAGAAAAATGACAACAATAAAAATATCACATATTATTTTTTTATAAATTCCAGACGGCTTTCTTGGGTCATTTTCAGGTTGGTTTTGATAAGGCATTCAATGGCACGTATTTCGGTGAAAAAACTATCGCGATACATGCATTCTATTCGGAGATATGAATTTTCAAAGAAAAATGACAACAATAAAAATATCACATATTATTTTTTTATAAATTCCAGACGGCTTTCTTGGGTCATTTTCAGGGTGGTTTTGATGAAGCATTCAATGGCACGTATTTCGGTGAAAAAATTATCGTAAAACAACAAATATTTTCGGAGATATGAATTTTTAAAGAAATGACAACAATGAAAATATCAAAAATTATTTTTTTGTAAATTCCAGTCGGCTTTCTTGGGCCATTTTCAGGTTGGTTTTCTTGGAGTATTCAAATCAATGGCTTCAAAATTTCCCGAACCCTTTTTCTAGCTTTAACATCCTGTTTCTCGGAAGTGGAAATAGTTACAACCTATGTTTGAAGGAAATTTGTTCTTATTGTTCATTGTTACTGGACTACTATGTTCACCATGTTAAACCCACTCTGGGACACACTGTATTCTTATTATTCCATCGCCTATTTCTCCATCCGATCATCATTAAACAAATCATAATTTAGTTCTCTCGCTTTTTTTTTAATTTCTCTCATAAGTGTGCTTGTGTTTTTCCTTCTTGATTTCCGACTGTTTTCATCATCGAATTTTCTTTTTCTTTTCCATCTCACCATCATCAGTTCATCGCCCAGAGAAATAAACGGATTCGAAAAAATCAACGCACCGTCGATGCCGATCGACATTCCGGCCTCGAAAAGGAGCTGCGAAAACGGAGTCATAAGTCTGAACAGGTAACTGATTTTGCACCATTCTCTCATTCATAATTCCTTGCACCGTACGCTCTGTATGTCTCTTCCTAGGGGGGGCATTATTGGAAACAAAGCTCTAACAGGTCAACTGCGAAATTTTGATGATTTTCTCAAGATTATCATGAAAAATTCCGAAGCTTTGTTTCCGTGGATGAATTTTTTCGGAGACCGTCCCTTGCGTGCCTGACTTTAGAGTTTCTTTTCAGCAATCATTTTGCGGAACAACTGAACCTGAGCTCTTCGGAGCTGTCGAACTCTCCCCTGTTCTCCAGGACGTCGAGCAGCAACGGCTGGGACAACACGTTGAGCAGTCTGCAGCGACAAAACACTTGCCAGTACGTTCAGTATCACTTAGGAGAGGATGGACTTATACCCCTGAGGTCTTTCATTCAGGAGAGGATAACGAAGATCATGGAAGAAGGAAAGGTAAGTGAGGTCGTCTCGGAAAGTGGACTATTTAGAGCTAATCCCTGTTTTTGTTGCAGAAAAAGGAGGAGAAGCTGGAGAAGGAGATCCACACGTACAGGCAGGTCCTGATCAACCAGTGGTGTCTCAAGTGCTGCGGCGAGAAGGTGGACGACAACGTAAGTTGCCAACTAAGATCGACGTGATTTTTTTCTTAACAAATGCCGCCGACACGTAACAGAAATCTTAACGGCGTTCCACAGGGTTCGGTTATTGAGTCTGTTGGTTCGGCAGGTGAGGGCGAGGCCTCGGCCGTGGAATCGCTGCCGTCGGACAAGTCGTGGGAGAACCTCGAGTACGCGATGTACAGCGAGATGCAGGGAATCAAGTGGGTGCCCGATCACGCGGTCACAAGATGCACGAACTGCAACATCAAGTTTTGGATAGGCAAGCGGAAGCACCACTGCAGGTCGGTCATCTCCGATAATTTCAGCGTTTCCAGGAAGTTTCACGCATTTTTTTTTGCAGGAAATGCGGCAACATATTCTGCGCCGACTGTTCCGAGAACAGCACGCCCCTGCCCTCGGAGCAGCTCTACGATCCGGTCCGGGTGTGCACGGGATGCTACAACAAGCTGCAGAGGGTCTGCGCCGAGATGCCGTCGCAGTGCAAGCAGGGCGCGTGCGCGCAGACCACCAACAACAACACCCAGATAGCGGCGTCGAGCAACTAAAAAAACGTACGCCCCCTTTCCATTATTGTGTAAAAAACGCGAAGACGCCCGGATTAAAGCCTCGAGAACGGTGTTTTAGCTGTTTCTCTGTGTGTTTGAGTGTGAGTGTGATAAACGACGTTTGGGGCAGTGTCAAATTTTGACGTTGACGTTGAGGTCTTGACGTGCGAGGTTATGTTTGTTAGTCGCGAATTGGGTAGGTAGGAGTAGATAGGGAGGATAGAAAGTGTGATTTTTATACGGTTGAGACGACTTAGGAAAATTTGCGGATTTAGGAGAATTGCGTTGGGAGTTTAGTGGGTGGTTTTCGAAATTTTAGCTCGTTGAGAAGCTCACATCTAAATTATTTATCGGCTTTCTGGAAGCACCAATTTTTGTTGTCGGAAAACTTGACAGAGCACGGTGAGATTTGTTGTTGATGGTTTTAAACGTTCGATACTTATTTATTATTTTTTGCATCTTCGATTTTAGGAGCTTGTGATATTCCTGAAATGTCATTTTATAGATAGACCGTTGATTCGATAATTTTCAGCAAATTCTAAAAAGTTTCACTTGTCGATGATATACAATGAGAAGATCTGTTGACCATAACTTCTTTTTTCAAAAATTTTCATTCTGTTTGTGAGTAGGAAATTCAACAGAACTGAACGAATAATTTATTCCACTTTGACGTTAGATTGACACCGATTAAACGGAGGTGTAAATTCGAAAAGAGTTTAGGAAACTGGGGGGAAATCGGGACGAAATCAACCTGAGTAGGTTTAAGTACTAACAAACACTGTGATGCAATGGAAATGATTGTATACTAATTAAAAAAAAGCACTAGTTGACATGGAAACAAAGAAGTTGAAGATATATCATTGTATTTAATTTGGAAGTTTAGCCAATTTCAGATTTATCATTAAGTGTTATGTGTTTTTTGAATGTACTATGGAAATATTGTACAATAATGTTGTTAAACAAGAAACTATTGCATATTTTATGAAGAAGCTGTCGAGGCTTTCGAACTTGGATAAATTATTTTATATACTGCGTGTATATAGATTTCAGTTGTGACATTCTTAGGATCGTGAGAAGGGCGAGAACTACTCTGTAAAGGTATCATTTTCCCTTTCGGCGTGTGGGGAAGTTTGGACGGTAGCTGTTTTTTTTCAATCCTGATTTCTTCGTCTTCAAGCTGGATGTATTTTCTTGTGTATTTCGGTTCTGAAACGTCTGCATTTCGAGACGTGTGTTTATCGAAAATAAAAAATAAATATTATCTGCATATTGCTTCAAATCCGGACGCGAAATTTCCATTTAACATTGAGCTTGAAAGAATGACGATGGTGACGTTTGAATTGAAATAAACAGGATCGTAAAGTATAGCTTCCACTGATACTCGTAGAGCTACCATTACTTGATTGGTTCTCGTTTGGTTGAACCGTTTCGAAAAAATGCATGTAGACTTTTTACACATTTTCTTTATACTTTTTGATGTAATAGATATGATTAAAATCGACTGGATAATATCTCTGTGTTTTATTTCATCAAACTCAGTTTATCTACCTCAAAAAATGGGTTTCTGACAATGTTGACAAACGAAATTGAAATCGATTTCAAATCTTTCGAAATCTTGAGTGAAAATTGTAGAAATCAGCTGAATCGTGAGAAATTTGGAAAACATGTTGGCCATCTGATTCTGAACCAATTCAATAAACTACCGCCATCTGGTGGCAAAACGCTGAACTAGTTTGAACATTTTGGCCCTCTGGCGGAAAAATGCTGAACTAATGGGCAGAATTTGTGCCATGTGGCGCCATCTAGTGGCAATATGCCAAACTAAACATTTTTCTTCCGTCGGTAATACAGGACCCTGTCCCCCTCAAATTGTAGTTCGGTGTATTTCCACTAGATGGCGCTATAGTCGGATTTTGAGTCGCGGTGGAACAAAAAAGTGCCCCTTAGTTCAGCCTTTTTCCGCTAGAGGGACGACTTAGTTCAGCGTTTTTCCGCCAGAGGGCCAAAATGTTCAAATTAGTTCAGCGTTCTGCCACCAGAGGGCCAAAATGTTCAAATTAGTTCAGCGTTCTGCCACCAGAGGGCGGTAGTTTACTGAATTAGTTCAGCATTTTTCCGCTAGAGGGCCGCCCTTTCATAATTTCGAATTGAAAATAACAGAAAATCCCAAATTTGGTAATGGTTTTTTGAGATTTTAAGGTAGATTTGGTGGATTTTTCTCCACTTTTTCGAATTGAAAGAGTTTTAAGTGATGTAGGTCGTTATAGATGACTGAATAAATAAGGATAGGGAAAATAATAAATGAATAAACTTTAAAAAAAATTTATTGTCTTTTTTTCCATAAAATACAACACTGGTACAATATTTAATTACCAATAACAAGGGTTTAACAATTGCATAGCAAAATTCATTATCAATAGAAAAATATGAACCGAAAAACTCTTGGAATAATCGTCAAAACGTATATTCCTTATACATCAATAGTACTCGATCAATTGATAACTCTTGGAAATTTAGAGCTAGGAGCAAATTATTCAAATTTACTTCAAGTTTTCCACAGCTCCAAAGATTAATCCACAGGTTTCTCGAGAAGATCAATTCCAAAAAATTGCAGTCTCACTGAACCACCTGTAGATTGATCCGTAAAACTGCAGAAGACTTAAAAACTCTTCAGCAATCAAAAATGAGAAGAAAATCAAATACATTTTCCCGAAATTCTGAAAAGTTCAATATTTACATCTTATATGAAAATGGAATAAGTCTCCAATTCTCCTTATCACAAACCCCGAAGAATCTTGCTTCAAGCAATTTACCCAATCAATATTTCCTTCGAAAATCATGAAGCGAGATCCTTGAGGACTGGAGTTCCTTAGTCAATACTTCCTTCAGAACAATTTATGACAATGAGAATTTCAACCTCATTGGAACTCAATATAAAACCAAACTCGAATGGTAGAACCTTAACGAATATCCCAAAAAGTTATACAACCTTCAGTATTCGAAGCAGCCAACGGTTTGGCACAAGCGCAATATCTCTTCTCCATCAAACACACATCAGTGATCGGATAAGGCGTCTGCAAAACAGCCACCAACGCCAGCGTTCTCCAAGAGAAACATCGCACCTTCTTATCTGTTCCACCCACCACGAACATCTTTCCATCCTCTCTGCTCAGCACCTGATTCAAACTGCCTTCAGTGGGGACGTCTATCTCGTACAATATTTTCATGCCTCCTAAACTGAGCTGTTGGACTTCGAAGATCTGAATGGTTTTGGAAACCCCAACGACTACGCCTCTAGATCTTGATTTTTCGAAGCAGGCCGATAAAGGTTCCGGTTTGAATCCTATACGATCCATAATCGTACAATTTGTGTAGTTCCACAACATTCCCTCTCCGGTTTCATACACAGCCAGTATATGATCCGTACAATCTGTAGTGGTAACTTTCGTTAAACACATTATCATCCCGTACTTTCTGCCTTCGTTGTGTATCAGCCCTTTCTCTATCTTGCCAGTATTGAGATCGTGTATGTCCACACATTCGGATGCTGTGAAGATCAAATTCTTGACCGTTATGCTCTTGCAGAAAGATGGATGGATGTTTAATACTAATTTGGCTTCTTTTAATTCGTCGTTAACCATTTCGAGCACTTTGATTCGACCCTCTTTTTCTTGGGTCACTAAGTATCTTTCGAAGAAGTGAATCGCTATTATAGAGGATGATCCTATTTCCTTTTTGTATGTTGGAACTGGATCCTGAAAAATATGCATTGAGGTTCTTCGATCAAACGCCATAACGATAAAAAAGTTCAAAAAATGTTGAGGTTTTTAAGTAACCAGGACTTTTACAATAAAATATTGAAAAGTGCTAAAGTGCATTACTAATTCCTGTCAGTTGATGGGTGATCGAACTCAAAGATTACTTACGTGTACGTTCCAGACGTATATTTCGCCTTTCTCAGTGCCAATATACAAGTTTTCCAAATGCTGGGTCCTAGGATTGTCGACACCTGAAGTGCATTCATCACCTGTAAAGTAGTTGAAACAGGTAATTCGACCAATTTCTGCATACTTCAGCATCAATAATGGACGGGGAATTTCATGATGTGCCATATTGTTCATTCTCATTCGAACTAAAAATGGAAATGATGGATATTTCCTGAAAATAAGAACATTTAAGTTGTTCAAAATTTGAGGTTAAATACGACGGGTCTATGATCATAGAATATCATTAAATGACAGAAGCACATAGATGAAGAAATATCTGAGTTCCAGTGAAATATGACCACCTCCTAGATATTCTGTAAGCCTGATGAACTTAACCAGGCTAGTGATTTAAAACGACTACTTTCCAAATACGGTGGTTTAAAGATAAACCAGGTTTAAATATCCTGCTGCCATATGGAAGCTGCGGTGTATTTAATGCCTTTAACATTCACTTTCAGCCGAGCTCCTAGGGTGTCTGTGATCCTGATAGAAAAGGAGGCGATATTGGTATTTAGTGAGCACCACTTGGGGCCGATTCTGGAATTCGAAATTAAAAACCACCATTCATGATTGTAACTTAATGAAAAGATAATAAAATGCCAATTTGTTTTTTTCATTGATCCCTCTTTGTGAAACTGAGATTGTAGTTAAATTAAAGAAAATTTATTTGTTTGGGGCAGAGAATTTCCGATCATTTCTTTGTCTTCCTAGTTTCCTGTTGAAAAATCCTGCAAGGTAGGACATTCTAAGAACTCAGCGGATGATTGGCATTCCTGAATCTTAGGAGAAATATCGAATCCTCCTCAGTTTCATGGTTTCCTGGTATGAGGCATGGGAAAAAGCACATTTTCGACATTGGAATGTGGAAAGAAGAATTTCTGGAATTCTCCACCCCTCACGAGGAGGAAGAAAACTAACTATACCATAATAAATTGATTAAAAGTTTCGCTGTCTGAAACTCTGAATATATCAATAGTTGGATGAATTTGTTTTGATTTGTAAGGAAACAAGAAACAAGAGTGAGTTCTTCAATTTCTTAAATTTTGTTCTGAATGCGCTTTTTACATTATAAATGAGCCTCTCCTTTGCCTATGGACATGAAACTAAGGAACATTCTATCAAATGAGAAAATCAATAATGATTATTGGTTTTCTTCGAGAAAAACATGAAAATTCACCTATTGAACACAATGAAATCGATCATATTCACCTTTGCAATTCCCAGATTCCTATTTCCTCAGACAAAGCCAAAGAATGTTGTTGTTGTTAACCGGCAATATTCACACCAATACACATTCATATTTTCCTGATTTCCTAATACATGGCATGGGAAATACGCCATTTCTGTTCAAGGAATGCGCCATTTGAATTCCACCATTTCTAGACCATAGACCGCGTCCTTCATTGCCATCACAGAACACAAATATGTATAAGTTTCCATTTCTGTGACGAGAACCAAAGATACGCTGATATTAGTAGCGATTTGCAGAGCACTCGTTGCACTCTATGGCACGGCGGTATGATACTGCTAGTCGATTCAGAGCTCTGTAATTAATTGTTTCAAGATTTGAATCGTCTATATGCTCATTAAAGGTTCAAATCGAAAAATTCTCTCAATAAAACAATAATGATTACCCAAAATACTACTTTATACAATAACAATTTCAATTATAACTTCCGGCTGTGCTTCGCTTAGCGAATGTCTCATTTTCGGACATTCACAGGTTGAATGTATCCAAACGCCTGGATAAAACAATTTTATACTCTGTATCAATTCGTAGAAGACAAATCGGTGTTTTCCCAAACCTCAACCACCCATTCCAGCCCGTTTTCTTTTTGCAGCCCTTGTGGCACTCTAGGATCCTCCACCAATTTCACATTCTTGACCATTGCAGGAAAAAAAGCGTCGCAATCAAAGTGTTTGCGTACTTTGGAGATGTAAGCTCTGTAGAAATGTTTGGATTTTTGCGCTTCGTCGTATATTCTGTTGCCACCAACCACCCAGATGGTCTCGTATGTTTTCGCGAACAGCGCATCCACCAATTTAGATTCGATATCATTCCAGGTGTTGAAAACGTATGTGTCTGGATATTTGGATAGATCCAGGTCCTTTTGGGAGGTCAGAACGAAGTTTATGCGACCTGGCATCGGTTTTTCATGGTCTCCAAGACAATCCCAGGATTTGCGTCCCATTATCACTATGTTTTTCTTGGTTTTGTCTACTGTTTCTCTTGTTATGGACATGTAGAACTCGTATTCCTTTGGGAGGGTGAAGGGTAGTTTACCATCCTTTGCAATTCCCATGTTTTCACTCACTACACCGATAAGATTGTATTTCAAAGACATTTTTGGGGGCGAAAATTTTTTTAATAAGTTTCAGAGTTTTGATGAATCAAACTTAGGTATTATTCTCTCGATTGATAAACGATCATGGGTAATTTTCGAGGTCGACGAGGTCTCAACAAGAATCCTCATTGAATACAGCTATCAATTTCCGAATTTCACTTATCTCAAGAATTATTGATAAAATGAATTATTTAAAATTCAATCAAAAATCAAACGATATGACAATCTGCGGTTTTATCGATGATATATTGAGAAATGATAAGCAAAAATTACTTTGGAAGCTTTCTCCACTTTAATCATGACCTATTTGAGCAATATTGTCAGTACACATGTCGACATTTCCTCTCTATTATCGACAACAAAGTTTTAAATTTCTGGGTTTATATTCCTTTAAAAATCATATCCTCTACGTCTCTGGTTAGGCAAACAGACCGTTTCCATTTTATTAATAAAAATTCAATCAAAATCCACCGCTGTTACCAAATATAAATCCAAACAGCCTTTTCGTTTATGCACACACTAAACGAAAATGTTTGAGATTGGAGGAAAAGGGTTTCCCAATAAGGTTTATTGAATTTTAAGACAAGCCATGAGCTTGAAAATGGCAACGGTGTCATAGGATTGTTTCCTGTGATTCAGGATTCAGGAGTTGTTTGACTTGACCACATCGTTCTAGTTTCCCTCTCCCAGAGTTGCCTCGCCGACGGCTTGTTTCAAAGACGGCTGTGACTGCGTATCCCAACCGCAACTTCTCCTATTGACAAACCCCGTCTGGTAACCCAACGACTTCGTTTATGCGCGCTCAAACGGGAGCGTTGGGCGAGGAAATTGGAAAACGGTTTTTCGCATTTTGGGAACTTCTGGTCGACGCAGTGGACGTCGGGTCGCTAGTAATCGAGGCGACGCCCTGCCATCGCCCAGAATCATCGCTAAAATCTTTACGCGCCTTAGGTGCAAGATAGCCCCCATAGGTGAAGCAACCGCTTTATTGTCGATGTGGTGGTTTCTTTGTTTTCCCAGGGAAATTCCGGGTTTTTCCGAGCATTAAGAGGTGCTTTAAAGTGTGGGTGAGTGTAAAGTTGGTTTTCGCTCTATTTTCTTCCCATAGTTGATGGTTTTGGGGTTGTACTGAGGTGATGTTTGTTTTTTGAGTTCTATCGAGAAAAAATATGTTTTTTCATAAGATTCTACATGTTTTTGTATTGCAAATATCTGTTTATTTAACGGTATTCGTTCATTGAAACGTTTTATAGCTTTCTCATAAATATGTTGAATTTTCTCTAGTTTATAGCATGTTTTTTAGTTAAAATTGAAAAATAGTTTTGTGATCATTTTTTCTCGGTTTAATAGTTCTTTCAGTTTTATTATGGAATCATCTGTATTTTTGCCAATTGAGTGGTTCTAGTTCATTTCGGAAATTTTCGAAAAATATTCCCAAAGATTATTTCCCTTTTGAATTTCAGTTTTCTTCGTGAGACTTAGTTAACTTTCTAATAGTGTGTGCTATTCACATTCATTTGACCTCAATTCTGAATGTTACTTTTAGTGTCCTACTCTGTATTAGATCTAAGTTTCTTATAGGATTAAACGTGTTTCTAGAGAAGCCTTGTAAATGTAAGATTCCTTATTTACTTCTTACTTCAAGGAGTCGACATATCGACATATGATTCGTTCTTGTAGAATGTTTATTGAAAATTAAATAAGTTGATGAATTGACCCCTGAATAACACCTTCGTAAAATCGATGGTTTCTCTTTTCTAAAAGATATTTCTTCAGTTTCAGAACTGTGATGATTGTTTGATCTGAATTGACCAAGTTGAAGACTAAAAATGGGCAGATGCATGTCAACAGGTTCAGATTTTGGATATTATCGCTTTTGTTGTTTCTTTATTTAGCAGGAGTGCTCATCATTTCCGCCATTACACTTCAGGATTCCAAGAATAAGCCACTCAAGGTAAATGATTATTAAAATCTGAAGATATAATGGATTTTATGACGAGAGCTATAATTATAAAAATTCAAAATTTTGGGAAAACTCGAAATATCGTTAAATTTCTGTTAGACTGAGCGCGAAATTTTCGTAATTTTTTTCAGAACAATATTCCTTCTAAAATTCGCCCCATTTGCAATCTACCGCTATGGAGAATTCTGATTCACGTCATTTCCATAATTACCCAATTTGCAGAGGGAGGAAATTTTCGAGCAATCAATTATAACATTCTGATTGAAATGATTAGGAAAATCGTTACATTTTCACGCTATGACGGAAATTTCATCGTTGAAAACGTGGAGAAATGTTACGTTTCAGGATTATTTGCCGATTTACACCAGTGGTGGCGGTTTTGTTTAGCCCGCTGCAGTCTACACTGTTCAAGTCATTTTAGAAGGTTTTGAAGCTTACGAAACATTCAATATATCTGATTGGTTGCCTCAATGAGACCTTCAGCTGCCCAAATAATCAGAAACTTTCCGGAAAATCAAACAATCTTGTGCATGATCTGAATCATAAACTGCTCCACATGAGTTAGGGTTATTGACTTTAATTGCAAAAAAATAAAGTTAAAATAAGATTTTTGTGATGAAACTTCATATTAATATGATTTCAAGTTGCAAATTAATTTTAGCCTGTAGGTCTGCAGCGTATACAGGGTGGTTAAGAAAAATCGAGTAAAATAACGAAATTTTATTCCCAGAGAATTCAAGCATTTTAAGACTATCAATACAATATATGGCCTCCACGGGCATCAATAACAGCTTGACATCTTCTTTGCATACTGCACACGAGGTTGTTGAACATTTCTTGAGGAATTTGGTTCCATAAACGGGGCAGAAGCTCTCTCAGATCATTTGAGGGTTCTGGGGTAGGTTGATGATTATCTAATCTTCTTTGGAGCATATCCCATGCATGTTCTATGCAATTCAAATCTGGTGAGTGCGGAGGTATTGGTAAATGTGGAATACCAAGCTCCTCGCGCGCATTCTCAACTATAGCTGCACGGTGCGGTCTAGCGTTATCGTCTAGAAATTGAAAAGTTTCACCAATAGCAGCGTGAAAATTTGACACAACATTGTCAATGACATGCTCCCTATAGTGTAAGGCGGTTATATTCCCAGGACAAATGTGTAGATCTGTGCGCCTGTTGAAACATATCCCGGCCCATACCATAACACTACCCCCTCGGAATGGATGGACTTCTTGGACATAGCGACGATTACGGGGTATGCGTGGGATTGTCCATACCCTTATTCTTCGAGAATCTGAAAATCGTCGATATCTGGATTCATCAGTGAAAAGGACACTACGCCATTGATCGTTCCAATTGATATGTTGCCTTGCCCATTCCAGTCTTTGACGCTTATGGTCACGTGTTAATGGAACTCCTCTTAATGGACGTCTAGAACCTAAATTCACCTCTCTCAAACGTCGTCTGATGGTTTCGATGGAAACTTGGACCCCATCTGTATTTTGAAGAGTATTCCGTAGCATTCTACACGTAGGTGTAGGGTTTCTTCTCGCCGAAACGGTGATGAAACGATCCTGAGCTGTTGTTTTTCGTCGCCCACCAAGCCTTGGTCTTTCCAACACGGAACCTGTCTCCCTGAACCTATTCCAAAGTCGAGAAATCACACTTTGGCTGACTTGGAGCCTTTCCGCTACAACAACCTGAGTTAGGCCACCCTGTAGCATTCCGATAGCCCTATTAGCCTCAGCGTTTGTTAATTTACGTCTTGGCATTTTCAGAAAATTCGTTTCAAATCGAAGCCGTCGATAAACTGACTTCATTTCAAAATAGGAACATTAATGAAGCATATGCAAAGAACCAAACTTCAGAAAAAAGGCGACCAGATTGACGAAATGTCTCATACTAATTTTTATTGGATCGATTCAAGTTTTTATTGAGTTTTAAATGATTTTACAGCGATTTTCTCGAAGATTACGTACTTTTAAAAACGATTGAATACGATATCCCTAACTCTTGTGGAGCAGTATATTATTTGAAAGTGGAACCTACTGTTTTTGTAACGACTCAGTCAATCGTGAAGGATCCTGTATACGAACCTCATTTCTTCGTCTTTTTTTCAATTCAATTGATTTTTCATATTTTCAGCAAAAGCAGCAATACCCTCAGGTTTCAAAGTTCAAACATTATGACTTGAGTTTCTCAGGCTTTCGACCTCCCCTACCCAAGTCCAAGATCAACTGGTGCTCTGAGCTGAGGTACCTGGAACCAGCAAAACCCCTGGTGGCTTTGGCCTCTTTCCCAGGTAGTGGCAACACCTGGGTCAGATACCTGTTGCAACAAGCTACAGGTTGGTATGTTTTAAGCATTCTTTCAATGAAATCTATAGAGTATAAACCTGGAGATTTTCGTGGCCACAATAAGTCCCTTGAAAACTTGTAGGAGACCTCCATCAAAAAGCGAGCCACTCCCTATATTTCGTAATTTTTTTCATCAGGCATACTCACAGGATCAGTCTACAGAGACTACAGCCTACTGAAAAATGGATTCCCGGCTGAAAACGTAGTAAATGGCTCCGTTTTACTGGTGAAAACTCACGAATTCGGACAGACCGCTAAGAAACTCTATTCCAAGGCCATCTTATTGGTTAGATCACCGACAGCAGCTATACAGGCTGAATTCAACAGACAAAGTGGAGGCCATGTTGGTTTTGCTTCTCCACTCAGATACAAGAGGAACAGAGGAAAATGTGAGTAGCTATCGTTAGTAATTAGGAATTGAAGGGTCCCAGACTCTCACCTTGTGGAACACCTCACGCCACGTTGTTGATTTCAGGCAAATCACGTATCAGATGAGTTGAAAAGTTGTTTTCTCATGTACGTTGTTGTGTCTTGAAGTCTTATCGGTATAAAGACAAAATAAAGACTACAAAGCACAAAAACATAATCTGCATTCGTTCTTCTTCTTATGCACTTTTTGTGTACTTGGGTAAAATATAATATGATCACAGAAACACATGATAATTCAACTGTCGATATGTAGATTACTTCAATGTGAACAAATGTTTTATAAAAATATTGTTGTAATCAACTAACCTTAACAGACTGGGAACAATTTGTTTACGAGAAGCTGCAAGCTTGGAAACAAACCAACCTGGACTGGCTCTACAATTTCACAGGACCCACACACGTCATTTTTTACGAACAATTAGTGGACAATCTTGAAAACAACCTGAGATCGATGCTCAACTTTTTAGAAATCCCGATTTCTCAAGATCTCTTCAAGTGTGCCATAGAAAGGAGAGAGGGTATCTATAGAAGAAAGAGAAGAGCCATAGTTTTTGATCCGTACTCTGCAAAAATGAAAGAGAAGATAAAAGAGGAACAGGAAAGGGTTTACGAAGCCATATACAACTTCGCGTCGCCTACTAACAGATAATGTAAACGAAATTAGTAAAATAATACAAAATAGACAATAAGACGATTGAAGATTCTCTATGACAAAAAACATAGACACTGTCTGATAGTGTCCAAATTTTTGTTCATGTACACAGAAATATAAACTTGAGAAGTCTGAGTAAAGAATTGTTAAAACGTAAATATTTTATAAGTAACCCATTAAGCTATTTTCATTCTGACTGAACTTTTTTAAAAAGGCATGTTTTTAATACTCTTCCAATGTTGAGCACATCTTATGTGATTCTCTGTTCTGTCGGCCATGTTGAATTGTGATTTTTCTCTATTCCGTCAATATTTTCGATGTGATTTTTGAAAAAATCGTGAAATAGCTCAATGAATGTTGATCATGGTGTAGGTGAATGTGACTGATGTTGTTTATATGCTTGTTTGTATGTAAAATTGTTATTCTTAATTGGTGTTCATGAAATCATTTTTTAAATTGATGTACACCGATATAGAGCGAAAAAATTGTATAGTGCCAAATCTGCGAGGGAAATAGGGGAAAATGGCCTATATTGTGGAGACGTGTGAAATTTTAACATCATTTTAGTGAAATATTTTACTTAATTTTTTGAATGTTGTAGGTTTTATTGAAAATAAATTTTTTTAATTACTGTTTTTCAATTTTTCAATTCCCTTTCATTTCTTTCCGCACATTGAAGAAGGAAAGTAATCGTAATATACAAGGTGTTCCTGAATTGGAGGCACAAACCTGGCATAATTAAAAAAAAGTCCCATATACACGAGTGTTAAAGTTAGACTTTTTTCATAGTATCTGCATTTCTCAAGATATTCGACTGAAATTTCGTATAAATATTCCAATCATGTGACATGCTAATTTCGTATTTCATTTTGTATTTTATTTATTTATTTATCCCTACCCTCAAACACAAAATTGCTATGGTTATTGAGATTATTTCCAGCTCATTTCTATGATTAGGAAATAATGCAGGGACAGGAACTGAACCATGAGGAATACAGGTAGGATGATGAAAAAAATTAGAAAATCTAAACGAAAAAAAGCATTTATTGATCCTTATCCTCGATATATTATCATCAAGCTGACATAACAAAAATAAAAATTCTCAACAGTCTTGCCATATTTTAACAGTTGTTCATCTCTGAAACCATACACTCTAAGCTAAGGTACATATAAAAGTACAGACGAAAAATATTCAAAAGTATTGTCTTTCAATGCGCTTTTTACAGATAACCACAATACTTAAATTTTATAATACATTTATTTTATCGTTTTCACGTTTATTCGACATTGCCTTCTTCGCATATATATCCGTGTATATATTCATTGGGTAGTTGTCCATGACATTGGTCTACTTTGAATTTTTTTTTGGTTTTTTAAAATTTTTAAATTTTTTTTTTAATTTTTTTGTTTTTGTTACTTTTCGATACTTGTTCTTTTTTGTAATCCGTGTATGTACTTCGAAAAGAATGCTTCTACAGCTCTGTCCACGCATTCTACAAACATTCTTTCCAAGGCACAAAAGTCATTTGTTACTCAAACTTCAATTAGTTCAAATAAAGAGTAAAATAATATAAACTGAAATTCGTTCAAATAAAATATGGAAATTACAAAAGAGCCTCTAGATTTGTACTATTTATGTTTGGAACCTGATCTAAAGACACGTTTTATGAAATTCAATGAATCTGGAAGTTTCTCTATGGATGATCCATTTTTTAATGTACCCAACCATCAATTTGGATTTTACGAAACTGTAACAGTATTCCCAATTATTTTATTCTATGTTCGATTTCCTTCACTCGTTCACTTAGTTTATGTTCACTTATTTAGTAATATTTTGGTCGACTACGTCGATGGTCGCTGCGATCAACTTTTCTCTGGGTAAATCATGCAATTTAGATTTCTGATTCGCACTTTTGGATGTAGGACACTCTTGACTGACTCCTTTACTGACCATCCAGGTATTTAGTCCTACTATCAAAATGATATGAAAATTTACAACGCCTCTGATTTCGCACTAATTGGGAAAATTGAGCCTTTTGATATATTTCGAATGGGTTATATTGGTTTTCGGAACTGAGAAGAAAGCGGTTTTGGGGGGAAATAGATGTGCACTCTCTGATTCCCCCCTAGAATATCAATTTTGATATGTGCCAAATTATTGTCCAAAACTGTTGATGGAAATTGCTGATATGTGTTTAAACGATAAAGCAGTTCTTCATTCCGATGGTCAGAAGGAGATACAGCAAAAGTTTTTGATTTTGAAGGGGTTGAGGAGAATTTAAAAAAATTGTGCGTGATTTCTATAACATTCACTCGAATCACAAAGAATCAAAAGTTCCCCACAATTTTGTGTTTTATTTTGTTTTGATGTTGGGTCGAATTTTGTTGTCGTTTTATTTTTGTTGTTTTCGTTTCGAAATTTAATTCATATTTCAATGGGTTTTTACCGTTTATCGATGTTTTTTGGTCTTATTGAGTTCAGAGAATGTTTTTTGCCTTAGATTTGGTGTGTTCCATGTTTCGAAATTCAGTTCCGATTTTTTTGTGTTACATCGTTATGTTTTGAATTGTGAGTCAGTATTTTAGGTTTAATTTGGCTGGCTTTGGAAACCAACTGGAAATTTTCCAGAAAAAATGACTAATCCTTCAAAAATCTCCCAAAATCATTTTTTCGAGAAAAATTCAGAGGATTCCCAGAGCTCTTTTTCGAAAAAGAAATAAACAATTTTCCTCCGAATATTTGTGCGTTTCTATCGACTTTACATCCTGTATATTTCCAACCAGCTACTTCCACGAAAAGAAAAGAGATTTCAGAAAAAAAATATAATTTTTTCGGAGGAATTTTGTGCGTACTTAATTTCAGACAGTTGTGCGTTAATTTTTTTATTCATTCACTCAAACATTCCACAGTTTAACTAAAACGGCACACACGCAGCTTCACAGCCAATTTAAAGAAAAAAATTTTGAATTTTCGAAAAAATAATTTCTTTTTGCGATTTTAATTTTGTTTTCGATTGTTTTCTCTTTATTTTTGTTGTTGTCTTCATTGTTTGCAAGATTTTCAAATATTGAGAGGAGGATGAAATTTCAGTCTTTGGGCCCATTTCTTTCCTAAAACGAATTTGTTGATTTTTGTTTACTGAGTCTAGACTTTTTTGGAGTTCAAAATGTTGAAGGCTAAAATTTATCCTCTTCAGGTTCACCCAGATAGTTGATCTTTTTACCGAAAGTTTCGATTTAATTCCTTAAAAGATTGTCTCATACTTTCTGTTTCTTTCTTTTTTCATTTTGTCATTATTATTTCATTTCCCTGTCTTCAGTTTTACACACCCATTCCTCAAGAAAGCATACGAAGCCTCCCCCAACAATCATTCACTCGATGCTTCATTGACTCATGGGACGCAACCCTGAAGATTTACAATATGGACGAAATTTTTCGAAGAGCTTTTGAGTGGAATTTTGCCTAGTGGACGTGCATGGGAAAAGGACTGTTGAATTGTTTGTTCGGCGATGTTATCTTTTTAATTTGTCAGTGTTTTACCTGAGTTTTTTCCTATATACTTTCGGATGGTTGAACCAAATGTTGACCTGAATTTATTCACTTTAACTTTGAATTTTTATGAATTGATGATTTTGATCTGTGATCTATCTTAGTCTTAGCTTGTAATTTTGAGGTTATAACAGCACTGGAATTTCCAATCAGGTTTCAAGTCGAATTTGTTTGTTGCAATCAAAAAATTCGACAAAAATCTGATGCAAAAACTTTTCTATTTGGTCTTTTTCCGATGAATTTCATTTATTTTATTCATTTTCACTTTTGATGTTATTATTTTTTGTTGGCGGTTTGAAAAATGGATCATCTGAGGTGTGTTTTGAACCGATGTGAGGTAGTCATTTGGTTTTTCACAGTAGTTAACTAGAGGCTCAAAAATACCCCCTCCCCAAGGTCTCGATCAAAACAAGGAGTCCCAAAGCAATTATAAACTTTCGAATGTGAATTTCGAATTGAAAAAAATCGTGGAAATCTGTATCTGCTGCTGATTTCGTTCAAATAACGCCGTGTTCTCAGTCAATCGAGGTCCTTGAAGGAGTTGAAGGTCAATCAAAATCGAAAAAACCGAAATTCAGTCGCCTTAAGATCCCAAAGAAAGTTAAGGAAAATGAAGGCTTAACTTCCCTTTAGTCGCCTCTTACGACCAGCTGGGACGGCTGTGGGGCTATTCTTGGTGGCCCACCCCACAGGGCCACCTGGTATCGTCAGGAAGAAGGCAGTAGTCGACGAAAAAAAATGCTGGAAAGAGGAGACAAGTTACAAAAATCTATAAGCCTACGGTTTAGGTAGTAGGTTGAAGGTTCAGCAGTCGTTATCAAAATACGCAATTCACACAACAACGTTTCGCATTTTTAAATGTCCGTCGTCAGGGTAACACTTGAAGGTTTACAGTTTTTTGTACCAAAACAGGTAGTGGTCACCTTCCTCTATTAGCAACTCGTCCACACCTGAAAGAAGGCCAAAATTGAGCACTCTAAAAGGCAAAACAGTGACTTTACAGATTCCATCCGACATATTAATGGCCAAACACAGTTCTGGTATCGTCTATTCAACTCGAACTTTAACCAGTACTCTCCGGAGTGGGCCCCAGAGAAAATTATCGGCCCAAGAACAGACTCATGCGGCACTCCTCAGATAATGGGCTATATCAAGCTTCTTGGAATCGTTGGCCTGTTATATTGGAATTCTACTTACCGACTGGGGCGACCAGTTGATTAGCCGGTGGGGCGCTCGGGTCAGGTACCTCCGGAAGTCTGTACAGCAGCCAGTAGTGGTAGCCCATGGGTTCCTCCTTGTAGCCGGCGAGGGTATGGACGTAGTGACCGTTGGGCCACTCGGAAGCCTCGAAAGTGAAGTGAGGATCTTGCTCCATTGCCATCTGCATGATGTTGTAGAAGGAGGTGTTTCTTGGAGCTGTTATCGAGATGGTGGAGTTCTCTGTGATGTTCGAACCTACCCAGAGGGTGTAGGTCACCGTCACGTTCCTTATTTCCGAGTCGTTCCCGTGAGAAGACAGGGATTTGGCCATGTCTATGTCCACTGAAGGCAAATGAAAATTTCGGAGTTCTGATTGAGTTTGGTTAGGGAGAAATAAGGATAATTATAAAGTTTGAGTGATAGAAATCTTTACCGTGGTTGTCGAAATCTGGATCTAGTTTACCGCAATCTAGAGTCCTTATAGCACCTAGTCCTTTCCCTAGCAAGGCCATCAGGGCATCTGCAGTGAGTCCAGGATCAGTAAAAGCCCCATCAGGATCTTGTCTGCTTTCTATGTAGGCTCTAGCAGCCGTTCTGTTCCAGTTTGAGTTGCTTTCTGGAACTTCTTGAAGGGCCTGTGAACCAAACAATCTTAATTGGAAGGATTTTGACCAAGGAGACATTGATGAGAGGACTCCTTGCCTTGAGAAAAGTAATAAACCAAAAACTGAGAAAGATCTAACCTGCATCGTAATGGCGGTATTGTAGATGTTCCCGAAGCCTCCATCGCTGTGCTGCTGTCTCGCTAGACTGATCGATGGCCTGCGCAATGAATGCTGCAGATTCCTGTGTCTGTGGTCCTTGACGATGCAGCGCAAAGCCAATATCGTCATGGCAACCGTGTCTGAAAAAATCGAACCCTTTGTCTGAAGTTACATGATAAATGGGGCACTTGTTGCTCTAGAGACATCGCGAACAAACATCTGGGGACATGACTCTGAACGAATTCTCCAGGGAACGATTCGTTTTGGCAGATTTCTTGCATGAGCAAAAGGATTTGATTTGAAACCACACGTTTCGCATAAAGAAGCCATGTTTTGGACTTTCTGGTCTTATTGAGCAGGAAAATATCATACTTGCATGTGGAAACTCCTAGATTAGACTAACAAGCATTTGATCTGACCAAACAAGGCTAGTCGATGACTTCTTATGCCAAAAAAATGAAAGGCAGCAAGGGTGGAATATCAAAACCAGAGAAATGCCAAGTGGAAACTCCTATGTGTCAAGCATTTTCTTCGACCAAACATGGCTAGTCGATAACTTCCTATGCCTAAATATAGAAGGGTGGCATATTGAAGGCAGTAAAATGACAGACCATCAAGAATTAAGGAAAAACAATGCCAAAGGGATATGTGGGAAAAGAACTGCTCAGCAAGGATAAGAAAGTTTTTTGCAAGTTTAGTTAACACTTGTGCAAGAAATCCAAATGAAGGTTTTGTTAGGCAAATGAAGAAACCTTTCTTCATATTGACTATGATCAGATTATCACCGAGAGCTCTAAATTATCCAAGTGAAGAGAGGGTCTCAATTTGGCAGAACTAATCAAAGACAAAGCTTATGCATTTGAAGAGTTGCTGAGCTTAAGCCTAACCTTAGCCTTGACCTTCATCTCGACTCGTTCCATCAGTTGGTCAACACTCACCTATGTTGTGGTCCTTGGCGGTATTAGCAATGTCCAGTAGTCTTCTAATCTGCTTCTTCCTCACGTGGGACTTGGCGCTGCAAGCTGCTAAACTGGAGTAGGCGAACTCCAAGTCTTGTACAGGTTCATGGTGTTGTAAGGTACTTATCAGATCGTGACCATGAAATTCTCTTGGGTCTTTACATAGGGAACTGACTGCCAAAGCGTATTGGGCTAGCTTTGGTGGTGCAATTGGGATCTCTCTATGTCTAGAAGGAAATTCAGTGTCAGGATACGGGGATATTGATGGAGAATGCTTCTCTGAATACAACTCTTCGGTTCGTAAAATGGAAGAGTTATTTCATTCAAAGCTTTCTGAATCTTATGGCTGCTATGCTTGATGGTTTGTCGCTATGCAGACTCATCACCAAGCAATCAACCATTCTATAAATCCTCATTAAGATCAGCTCCCTCTGAAAAACCGCTAGGAAACAAATGGGGCATCATTATCCAGGAGGTGAACCTCAGGGGTATCTGCGTGAGCCCTCATTATTCTCGTTTCCGTCGCAAGTCATGAAATATTCAAATCTGACGACGTTAATAAATCGAGAGGACTTTTCAGACCTGGATTACAAGAAAAAAGAGAATTCCGTAAGCCCAAATGGGATTAAAGGAATGAGGGGTTCTGAGAAATTTTCCGAGTTGAATGTCAACGGTGAGGGGTTGGTAAATGAGTTTGAAAGTGTTCCTGAAGTTGTGCTCGACTCGGAATGGGCCAAGTTTCTTAATGAATACACATTGTGAGGCTTGATAACGCTGGGAATGTGACAGTCGATTAAACATGGAATTTTTGGGGAAACCTGACAAAGTTCGAGTGGCGTTTGCGTTTTTTTCCTCCTTCTCTTAATTGAACCAAAGTGACAGAGATCTGGAAGAACAACATTCTGTAAATCTCTTAGCGGACTTGTTTTTAAAGGCAAGAGTTATGCACAAATGGAAATCTCAAATTTATTCTACAACTGAAGGTGTTCTCAATGATAATTATTTTTATCAGAATTATGCATGCATATGTTATCCACTTTCAACGTTTTTCTTCAATACAGATGTTTTCTCCCAGCAGGAATAAAAAAAGATGATATTATCAGATTTTGAATGTATTGGCTCCATTCTAAAATCAGTTGTTCTCGATCAATTCTAGTGATCAATAGTTTTTCTTTCGTTTGATTTTCTACACTCGATCGCTATGCAACGCGAAACACGCAATTTGACCCAAGAGGAATGTGCCCAAGCGGTAGTTTTGCGAGGAGAAGGGTGGACATACACAAGAATTGCAGAAAGGTTTGGAGTTTCCCATACAAGTGTGTCCAGAATGTTGCAGCGATTCAGGGAGACAGGTATGATATGAATGTCCGAAGACCAGGACAGGGTAGACCACGGGTAACAACTGCCATTCAAGAACGTTACTTGAGAGTTTCTTCGTTGAGACAACGGTTTGCAACCGCTCGCCTCCTTCAAAATCAGCTTGAGCAAACTCATGAGGTGCAAATTAGCACTCAGACAATAAGAAATCGCCTCAGAGAATATGATTTAAGGCCTCGTGTCGCGGCAAGAGGCCCAGCTTTTACCCCAGCCCATCGAAGGGCGCGTTTGGATTTTGCGAGAGAACATATCCATTGGGAAGAGGCCGATTGGGAAAGAGTTCTCTTCACAGATGAGTCTAGATTCTGCCTCTACCATTGTGATCGACGTTCCCTTGTATACAGACGTCCACATGAAAGATATGCTCAGTGCAATTACCTGAATACTACTGGTTTCGGGGGAGGATCGATTATGGTATGGGGTGGAATATCTTTGACTGCTCGTACAGACCTAGTGGTCGTTGATAATGGAGCTATGAATGCTGATAAGTATATAAGGAACATTCTTGAGGAGTATGTAGTGCCATTTGCCCCATACTTTGGTGAAAATTTCATTTTTATGGACGATAATGCCAGACCCCATCGTGCGCGCATCGTTCATGAGTACCTTGAAGAGGTTGAAGTCTCTCGAATGGAATGGCCAGCAAGAAGTCCAGATCTCAATCCGATTGAGCAGGTTTGGGACAACCTCAATAGAAGGCTGAGAAGTTCAGAAAATCATCCAGCTACTCTTAATGACTTTTTTTTGAGTTTTTTTCTCATAGTATCTACATTTCTCAAGATATTCGACTGAAATTTGGCAAAGACGTTACAATTTAGAGGTTACACCATGTGACATGTCAATTCCGATTGCAAATCTACAGGGTGATTTTTTTTCACTGTTTCCTATTCTCATCCAGAACTTTTTTTTGGTGAGCCACTCTTAGTTTAAAAAATTGTCGAAAAAAGCTTTGTTGCTTTCTTGTTGTTTTGTCTGCTACCAATTTTGATTCGCTCGAAATCTTCAGAAGAATCAATCAACTAAAATTCGTCCTCTGCGACAAAAGAGAACGTTTTCTGGTCAAACTAACAAGAAATAAATAAAACCCAATTTCCTATTATACCCGACAATAAAAGTGTTCAAATGGATGAACCTGTATCCAATAAATTTTTACGAGATAAATGAGTTCTTCGAAAGGAATCAACCTATTTTTATGAGAATCTCTTGTTTTCTGGGTTAATTACACATCGTGTATATCAGGCCTGGTGCCAAGTCGTCCTGTTGTTGCCTTCACGATGTAGAGGCACTGATTTTATCCTTGAACCATATAACACAGTTCGGAGTTCGAAAAACTCTGAGAATTAATACGAATAAATTCACCAGAAATCGATAAAACTCCTAAAAAGCAAACAAACCGACCAAAGCATCTCTTGAAACCTTTAAATCACCCTTTGGACATCACAAACCGAATCTCTATGAGATAAGAAGGTGAAAACCTCATAACTCATCCTCTTTGACCCAATTCCAACGATTTACGAGGTTCAGGGACTTGGACCCATCGATATTTCAGTCCGTCTGTCTGTACCAGACGCAACTAGGAGTGTTCGAGTGCATGGTTGTCGCTTGTAGGAATTTAATCACCATACATTTCGGTTTGATGCCACCACAGTCCATTGAAGCTGACCAAGGTGCAAGGTGATTTATTGGCAATATACGCAATTGAGGCTCGTGCTGCCGATGAAACTGGGCCATCTGAATCCACCGAGTGTTGTATACAGTGTGTCCCAATGAAAACGACTACTTGACTTACCTCCACAGCAAAATGACGATCTCGATCTCGAGCTGTTTGGCAGACAGCTCCGTCTCGAGTTGGGTGGGTAAAATGGGGTTCAGATCGTCTTGTATGGCTGCCAGTCTGAGAGCTGTCAAAACTTTGGCAGTGTCATTCCTCCAACCCCAGTCGATCTCCCTTTGGGTGATCAACCATGAGAGTGCCTTTTGGACGCTAGTTTCGAATTCTGGGTACTCGCTAGTGTCCTTCACTCCTTCTGTGGTAGCTACAAGAAATTGTGATGGTGATGCGATCTATGTGTTTGAACTTTGAAAGTTGGGACAGATTTGAACGATTTTGTTGAATGAAATTCAATCTATACAGTTACTGAAACTTGTTTTGAAGTTCTCATGTTTAGTGTTCAAAGCAATGGCATCTCAGTAACCTTCTATCACATTCTTTGCAGATAGGGTTCAGGAATAATTTGGAACATGACCTTAAATTGACCTTTTTTGACATTTACACTTAATAAAGAATAAATATGAACTTCCTCTAGGAACTTTGAACTTCAGGTTTCGGTGAAATGGTAATTTAATTTAAATAAAGAAAAGTTCAAATAGCACGCAGTGGGTCAGCACCTATATTCTCTGAAATATCAACAATAAGAAAGGCAAAGGTCATCAAAAGTGAATACCGGCTCACAATGTGAAGAAACCCCTAAGACTTATCTACTCACCTTTTGCAGAATGTGCAATCTGCTGATCAGCATTCGAAGCTGCTTGGCACAAAACCAAAACCGTCGAAATTAAAACGGGATAAAGAAGCTCCATCTTCACTCAGAGAACCTCTTTCGCAGGATTTAGTCCCCACTGAAAAAAAAATCGAAAACCATCCCTATACAACCGTCAAAGAAAGTCAAACTCAATTGGTACTACTTGTGGATTGAACACACAATTTCTGGGAATGTCACTTGTTGTCGGCATCTTAATTGAGGTTTTATTGAGTCTTCCGTCCAAGAAATATACGAGGTGGACCCGAAAATCTCCGATATTGTAGTTATCGAATAATCTCTCGAAAATATTGAATTTGTGGCACTGGGATTGAATGAATGACGAATGATTAATATTGATATGAGCACCATCGATATTGGTGAAATCAAATTTCCATTATTTCAACTCCCATATAATAGTATTCAGATAAATAGTCGAAAATAATGAATTTCAAGGACTGGGCTTGATGAGGAATCGCCCAGCAGCTACATAGTTTATTATTTATGGTTGTTAATTTCAAAAAAATGAACACTTTCCATTTAAAATGGATGTACTTGAATATTTCATTGAAAAAAAATTATTTTGAAGAAGATTCCAATCTCCATCTAAATGGCAATCAACCAAAGCTTTCACAATTCAACAATTTACAACGAATTCAGTAAAAATATCAAAAATCAATGCGAATATTCAGTAAAAATGACTAATTCAAAAGAAATCGTTGAATTCAATACCCTTTGGCGTGACTGTCCCTCACAACACTACATTAAGTGACTCACTTAGATAAACCATACATCCAAACTTCAAAAATCGATAAATCATCGATGCATAACATATTTCACCAAACTACCGAACTTCCCCTTCTCAAATCCCCAAAAACCCGAAGACCCAAATAAAAATCTACAGTATTAAAATCGGGTTTAACAAAATCACCAGGAAATCGTTTAAAACAACAAATTAGCTGATGGGGTTCAGACTCCATGTCAAACAATTAAGAACGATTCCATCCTAAACAGTGTAACCACCCCTAAATACCCCTAAGCATATTTAGGACATGGACAATTCTCTAAATAGGAGATGAGTGCAAGGCATGCTAGATTATGGATGTTGTACAAGGTGAAACAAATGTACTTACATCGGAACTCCCTGATGACTTGATCCCCTAAATGAACTGGCAAGGCTGAAGGTTTATTCATGGAGGAACAGACGCCAACGCCATCTAGGACGAACTAAAAGGGGCAGAGGTATCGATTTTAGGGGCCACCATTCATGGCCCTGTCTTATGGGGTGGCTTCTGGATGGGAGGAGGATACACTGCACGAAAAAAATGGGGTTGAGCATGCATATTCGATGTTTTATTTTAGTACCTGTCATAGAGACAAGATCATATCGTAAAAAGGAATTTGTCACAACAATTTTTCGTGCAAATGTCTCTTAGGGTTAGGTTAGTGGTTGTTTAGAGAAAGGGGTTCACTTTGTTGCCTAGGAGATCTTCAAATTGATCTTGTGGACGTGATGTGGTTCCGGTGGGCTCCATATCAAACTAGCTGGGATAAGTTAATCATATTCTCTTCTCACTCTAGGCACAATGAAGAGATTCAAGCAATTTTGATCAAATGCCAACTTCATGTTCATATGGTGATTATCAGAGGAACCAATAGATAGATCCACAGCTTTAGCTTGGTTAACAATTCTTTAAAACTCATATTCGTGGACAGGTTGCTACAATTAAGTCTTGGGATAAATAATAAATTTTTCCGATTAGAAGACTTGTTTGAAATCTCGAAAATCTTTATAGATTAATAATTTCTTTCATTGTAAAAAAAGTGATGAGGAATTTTGATTATTGGTCCTTCTAAAAAATTTACAGGTCTTCATCTTTCAAGAAGAATTTGGTGTCTTTTGAATTGTCTTAGGACATGTCATGGTCGTTTTAATAGTAAGTTCTTTCTCTTTGAATGAAATTCCATTGAAAGGACTTGATATGAGTGTGGTGAAGAAGAGCAAGCAATATCGACCATTTGGTCGATAATACTCATCTTTATTCATGCCTTACAATTGAATAATATTGTCGTCAATATGAAAGTTACAGTAAATCTAGATTATAATATACTGGTTGTTACAGAGGAAGAAGGGAAATTCCATGCATGCATAATTTTGAGAAAAAGAGTTCAATAAACATAGAAACAGATTTGTATAGTTCAGATTTACTTTCATACTGACTGGATTTTTATGGCAATTTTGATTCTTCTGAAGTTTTTTTTTAATTGGTAGCAGTTACGGCAAAACTACAAAGGAGCATAAAGTTTAGTGTAACAACAAAGCTTCTATTCACAATTATTCAAACCAACAGTAGCTCCCAAAAAAAAGTTCTGGAAGAAAACAGGAAACAGTGTCCCAGAAAAAGATCACCCTGTAGATTTGCAACCGAAATTGGTATGTCACATGGTGTAAATTCTAAATTGTAATATCTATGCCGAATATCAATTGAATATCTTGTGAAATGCAGATACTATGAGTAAAAAACTTGAAAAAAATTCAAACTTCAACACCCTGTATCTCAAAAAAGAAACGTTTACCGACCCATGTTTATGAGACTTGCTTTCTTAAAATACTACAAGGAATTTCCTTTTCTTGTTTGTGCCTTCAATTCAGGATCACCCTGTATACTGGGTGTATTTTGAGGTGAGGTTCTTCTGACAGATGGTAGAACTCATCAAAATAAGTTATTTTACCAAAAATTTTTTTATGAATTATGCACCTGTTTCGAGAAAATGAAACTAGAATATTTTTTAGTTTCTGGACGAATCTGAAAATTCCTCAGTCCGAACCTGCTCTCTCGCCTGCTCCTCCGTAGACATCAACATCTCTTGTTTTTTGTCTTCTTATCCAACAAATTAGCAAACAATTTTAGTGCGTAGAACAGATCACTTTGCCATTTGCCGCTTTTTTAAAATTTTTTAAATTGAACATTTCATAAAGAAAATTTTCGGTACAATATGCACCACAATTTATACAGGGTGTCCTAAGTAAGGTGTATCGAACTGATTGGGTCGATAGTTCCAAAGGAAATATGAACAAATCTCCTGAAAACATGGAACCTAAATTTGTTCGCTTACAAAACACAGGGTGTTAGAGTTTTTCATTCTAAACATTGTCAGTGGCGTAAATAAAGAGGTATTCAATAACAACAAAGGAGCACAATTGATATCCTTCACTTTAAAAGCAATTTCTCAATGTCAAAGCTCCAGTTGACAATAAAATAATTCACAGTTATCAAAAAACCAATTTGAAAATCTCATATCCCTTTAAAATCACCAAAACTCATCCATCTCTCAACATATCTACACACTACAAACTTACAGCTTCTCCAACAGCTTCCCAGCTTCTTCGCGACCCCAATCCTCACCTACCTCATCCAGAAAAACTCATGAACGGGACAAAAACAGGATCATGTCCGTTACCAATGCATTTTCGTTGCATCTGAATTGCTGAATGCTACGCACCCTATAACTGTTGCACTGAGCAAGATCCAGCACTATTGATCCAGCTGGCACCCTGTTATTGACATTGGGAAAGGTCTGGAACTCTGGAAAGAGGTCACGGATAGCTAGATTTGTTGATCAGGCACGTAAGCTAGGAGGTGGTTGAACAATATCCTTGATTGCTGCCAGAAATCTAAACTGTGATAGGTAGGAGTCCCAATTAGTCTTCATTGAATTCAGCATCCCCCACAACCTTTATTTAGATACCCAACTCGACCATGTACGAATCATCTCGGTGGGCAGAAAAATACACAGGCTGCTCCCTCAAAGAAGGGAAAGCTATATCAATATCTCAGAAATCGTCTCACATTGTCCATGTCAAAAAATGGAGGAATAAAAAAACCCTGTAGCACTCAAACTATGACAACACCGAGAATCTACACTTTTGAGTCCTGGGAAAATATCCTCAAACCCTATTTCCAAAGTGCCTTTCCTCTTGGTCAAATAAAATGGAAATATTTTCACGAGAGGAAAGTAAATATGAAACCAAAAACAACAATGATCAAATAAGCAACTCCACGAGTGGAAAGAAAACAGCATTTACAATTCTTCATAATACACATCATCAAAAAAAACTCCTTAACTGAATTATGGATTACAAAAAACACTTACACGTCAGAATGAAAGTAACTTTGAAGAGATTCTCATGGTCCTCGAGAACCAACAACCGTTTTCCACCTCATTTCCCTGCATCATAATGGTAGAAATCATAGGAAAAAGCTACTCTCTAACCACAATAAAAAAGTATTGTCGCCTTGTAGGATTTTTCCCGTACGATCTAGTACGTGTAGGTGACAAAGTTTTCGTTAAATTCTCCCGAAAATACTTAGCTTGGAGCTACTTCCTTGCCACCAGTTTGAGTGAGTTCATAACATCACCAGATACCATGTCACTTCCAAATTAAGTCATTCTAGGAACCACTGGTGTTATCTATTCTTTCCTAACTCTAAAAACATGGTTCAGCCCAAAATTTCTGAACGAACTCATGGTCATTCACATCGTTCACCTCAATTTCATGTTCAACATCCTCAACGCTGTTGTCTGCATCATGTACACCACATTCAACCGGAAGAACTTGAACGAATTCGTCAACAACATCATGAAGGTCAGTTTTTTGGTGGGGTTCTCCATGGCCCCGTTCGCGGCCCTTTTCTATTCTAATTTTGACGCAATTTCGTTTTTAAGGTGGATAGACTGTTGGATCAGTTGGAAATACCAATAAACAAAAACAGATGGTCCAAAATTGTAGCAGTATCAATTGGAATTGTTTATATGATCATAATTGTTGCAGATTGTACTTCTTATTATCTTGTTTTCGAGGAGAAAATTTTTTTGATGCATGCTCTGAGGAGGTTTCCTTATTATTGTAGCTATTTGTTTACTTTAGCCCAAACTTACATGTTTTGGAGTTTCGTTTTGTTGTTGAAAGCAAGGCTGTGTGCAATCAAAGATGCTTTAATGGATGCTGATGACTACGGGAGCAAAGATAACATGATAGTGCAGGAATTTAAGAGTGTGTTGACGCTAGTCAAGAAATCAGGTGAACATTTTAGTTTTTTAGAAAGTGTGTGAATTTTCTTTGATTTTTTCAGTTAACCCTGACTACAAAAGTGTTCAGAAGGTGTACATTTGTCTTTTTGATTCAGCCAAGGCTCTTGACCGCTTAGTAAGACCGATAATTGTGGTAAATTTTCAATTACGTCAATATAATTAGTATCTAACAAAAAATCAATTGAGTTTAGATCCGGTTTACACGAGGTTGCAGAATAAACTCGAATAAAGTTCATACAATTTTTGAACAGCTACAAATAAGGTTTTAATTTCCTTACAGCTTTCGTTTGTGACGAGATTTTTTGCCCTTTTGATTACACCTTATATACTGTACGTCCAAATATCAGGGTACAGAGATAACTTCTTCATCTTTTCTCAAACATTGTGGGCTTTAGGACAATTTTCAAGTTTGACTCTTTTAGTTGAGCCTGCTTCTAGTTGTAGGAAAGAGGTGGGTATTTTTCTTATTTTTGATGTTCTTCAGGGTTATTTTGATGCTGCATCTGTTTATAGTATGATAGATTGAGGCAAGAATTGTCAAGACTTATTTGTCAGGAGAGCATATTGAATGGCAGTGTAAGTTGGATTTAATATATTATTTTTTTGTTTGAAATAATTATTTTATTTTTTACATATTGAATGTTGAATCAATATTTCAGTTGGGTCTATTATACGATTTGGTTAAAGCTATGCCCATAGAGTTTTATATCAATGATGCTACTCCCCTGAAGAGGACTCTGTACGTTTCTGTGAGTATTTCAAGATTAGGAATGTTCAAAAAAATTGTTTCAACAGATTCTAGGAAGCCTCACCACCTATTTAGTGGTTTTGTTCCAAATGGTGAGAGAGTAAAACCATTAAATGAATCATATTCTAACTTTGATGTACTTCTTAGAGTCTTTGTATTTTCTGGGGATTTAAATAAGTTCGTTGTTTAGAAAATATATACTTTATTGTCATTGAGTTATCATTTCTCTTCAATTCACTCTTCCCACATTGTGCAGTTGATACAAAAGAACAAGATATGTTGTTACAGCTGCTGCAATCTGAAACAATGTGTATAAGAGAAAGTAGAAAAATAGTAAAAAATAAATTTGAGAAAGTTTCTGGAATGAAGGAAATTTAGAAATAAATATGAAAGATACAACCAAAATTGAGTCGAAGTCATACTTTGGTAAGCATTGGTCTTCTCACAATTACAATACCAGCAGCTGTGAATTGTAGATCTAGTATTTTCACTGTCTTGATAATTATACCGAGCTGAAAATTGAAGAATTATTGAAAACTCATTAAGAGAACTCAAATACTACCTGATCACTAATTCCCTTGGCATTTCCTTCTGCTACTAACTTGGCGACAAGGGGTTTCGTCTTGGACATCTGTGAAAGGTAAGATCACAGTATACAGGGTTGTTCTGGAACACATCGTATTGAAAAGTACTTTCAAGGAGAAAATGGAATGAGATATGCTGTACAGGACAGTCCAGAGAAATTCTGTTGTAGTAGTGATATTTTACCTCAAAAAGACAGCTATGAATCGGTTCCACCACAAAAAACAACCTTCCACCCTGTACAATGATCCATACTATATTCATGATTAGGAAGAGCCACCTTGTATAATAGCTTACTAGGATGCCCCAGATTGTAATGATGAGATGTATGAAACAAGTGATTAGTATGAGCTGTAACAATTTTCTTTATTGAAGTTGATAAGCTTGTACCATTTCTTACCATCAATGGATAATCAAAGAATTTATTGATGTATTCAACGCAATTCCACAGTTCTTCGAATGCTTCAGCAAATACTTGGATCCTATTCACATTTCCTGGAAAACAGTTTCTTATTCCATATGAACTTGCAATGACAATAACTCACTTGGATATATTGGGATAACTTCGTTTTTCCGATTGAACATTTCGTTCTCATTTGTTTTAATCCAAAATATGAAGTCTTCATCTTCTTCTTCACACTTTCCAATAATTTCTTCTTGCAAAATCGAATTCAAAGACATCACTCTCCTCTTGACATGCAAAACTAGATTGCTGTAGGCCAATTGTTCAGATATCAAAACGAAATAAAAAAGGTAGAAAGAGAAGTAGTTTTTTACGTATGATACAGAAAGCTGGGCAGTTTCTGTTCTTTCACTCCAAGAATATAGGTCCAGCGCTATAATTACGGTGGACACCGTGTAAACTATACATATGAATAATATGGAGTTGCGTTTGTCCCTTTTCAAGATCTCAGTTCCTTCTTTTAATAGCTTATTGATCTGTAATATTGTGGAATTATGTATAGATGAATTGTCTTTCAATAAAATTATATCAAAACAAGAGCATGGTTTCAAGAGAGGTTGTTCATTATATTTGTGAAGTTATGATCTATGTAGACAGTTCGAATAAATAAATTATTAGAAAATATAAAAAAACCTGAGTGCTGAAATATTTAAATGAACAGAAAAAATCAAGACCTATACTGTTTATAACTGTATTGGGTGAAAAACATGTTTGATCTGAATGGCATGACCGGACTTTTTTCAAGTCTTTTGGAGACATACAAAATCATAGGGGATCATTTCACAATATACCCAACTGTTTGCACAGCGCATGCCTTTAAATTCTTCTGTTCGAGCCACATAAACAGTATTTTCACACCGAATGAAGGAGAATTCAGAGAAAAAACATAGTCCCCCTCACTCCCACAATTCATACGAATCTACAGACACCTCATATGTTGAAATCCATCAAGCCGTTTAGGCTGTAGAGAGTGAAAAACAAACGGACATACATACACACTCAAAAGCTTTGACACTGTATAGTTACATTGTCTAGGGAGTGTATAAGTCCAAATAGATCTTCAATCTTCAGAGGACTCAACAGGATGCCTGCAAAAACGCTCAAAATTACCCCACCAATATCTGCCAAAGTTACATAGATGTCATTTTTGCTTTTGATTCTGAATGAAAATTCTGATGTGGCGTCCGTGTAAAGTCCTGCAAAAGCCCAAATTCCTGAAAATTTGAGACACCCAGGTGAAATGGTATATTACGGGAATCAACTATTCCTTACCAAGAGCTAAAGGGATCGTGTAGCTATAAAGTACATACTTCGTTGACTTACTCAGAGTGTAAGAACCATTTTCAAATTTGTAAGTTATAGGTGCAAAACCGAAATATTTCATAACAAGAATTGTAGGCTTTAAATATGTGAATACTTCTTGTGATACGATCAAATTCTTCATTTTGAAGTGTTTTGACGTTGTGGTGAAAACAAACTGATTGTTTCCTTGGCTTGAGGTGAATTATGTATTATGCTGGCAAAGGATTTTGGGCTGCTATTTATTGGGAAACTCTAATGGGTTAATAATTGTTATTGAATATGTTTACTCACAGTAATTAGTGATTAAAAGAGGTATAGAATCTTAATTTTTGTAAAACATAACGAATTATTCAGGTTTTTTTCTATTTATTTCCATTAATCGATCCCAAGTAGGTATGATCAGAGAAAACCCCTTCGCATTCACCATTTTGCAACTACGCTTAAATTTCGTAAAATCATCCAAAATTGTTATCATCAGTAGTTGACGATTGAAAAATTATTTGTTATTATGCCGCTGCTGAATTATATATCGTTTTTTGAGCATTTCATCGATTTATTCAGTAGTTGTATACATTCATGAAGATGAATGTATAAAACCCGGCGCATCCACCATTTTGATACCACAATTTAATTTTTAGCAACTATTCGCAATTTATGAGGTTCTGAATGAGCGAACTGGACAAAATTTTACACGTAGGTTGTATACGATATTCTCCTTAAAAATGTGAAATTTTATGGAGATCCAATTCTCAGTTTTGAAGTTATAAGAAAAACAAAATTTCGAAAGACCATATTCACAAAAGAATTGGCCCATTTAAGAAATTAATCTCAGATTTCTATGTAAGAAGGGCCACATCAGAAGGACTCTTCATTTATTCATATCTGACAAAAATCCCAATACGTTGTGGTACACAATTCTTGAATTCATTCTTCAATTTAGAATAGAATGCTCATTTCTTTATTCGATGTGAATTGAAGTATTTTTCCCCAGCAAACACTCCAACGGTAAAAAATCAATTTCAGTAGAGTATAAGAGATCCACATCCAAATTCACTACCCATTCATATTCAGTGTGATCCATAAAATGGATGCCCTTCTGAGAATAATAAAGTACGGCAGATACATGGGAGTATTTCCTTTCAAAATCTGTATTTATATGAATGAAATTCAATTGAAATACTCTGTACCATTTTCAATTTATAGCTCTGTGATGTTTGTTTCATTAAGTGAGTTCATTTCATTATTTTCCATTTAAATTCCTTTAAATCTTCGTATGGGATATTTTTTCAGTTCTGTCAGGTGTATATGCCCCAGATTATACTTATCTGAAAATGGTACGTATTTGTCACCAGACAACGAATATTTTGGCTTCAGGGATGCATATTTTGATCTTATCATTCAAAAGAAGAGAGTTAGAATGTTTTACTAACAGGATGCAGAAGGTACAAATTCTTTGCACTCGTTTATCGTTGATTCCCACCCATTCAATCATTTGGTCTTTCAGGTTGACAAACTCATGGTGAAACCATTCAAAATAAGAGACACAAAGCTCACCAAAATAGAGTTTTGTGTATTTTTACTGACTTTACCTTTGATGCTCTCCGATTATATTCATTATCACAAAAAAGGGAATGTTTTCTATGAACTGAAAGCCATGATCCTTAACTCAATAGTTTTCTATTTGGACGCAGCTTTAATAATGAATTACAAGAGCTGTGTGAAAATGATCAAGTCCAGGATCATCCAATTCCGTTTAAACTTGGCTGAACAGTTTTGTAATGAAGAAATTCACCAGCCGGTAGTGACAATTTCCAGAAAACAACCACAGAATAATAGTAAAATTGGGATGTTCGAAAAAGGTGATGAAGAATAAAACAAAACTAAACTTATGAAAGAAAGATATCACGAAAATGTATATTGACTTCTCGAGTTAAATTCTTATTTTACAATATCGGATTGTCTGAACTCCTGTATAATTTTTCACTAGCTAAATTTGATGACGATTTGTTTTTCAGATACTTTTGACTTCCCCCGCATGGTGAAAACTTACAAAAACATATTCGAAGCTTGCGAATCTTTGAATAACTGCTTCAATATGCCACTATTGGTAATAACTTCACACGCCTCAACTTTCAACTTATTCAATCTTAAAAAATTCACAGATTTCCTCAATAGTATGCATGATAAACGTCATAGTTTCTCCATTTGTGATCTATGTCAAAATCATGGAAACACCAGTGGATATGGGCATATATTCAGTGCTCGGTTGGTTAATTGGATACATCCTAAAACTATTGATCCTAGTTGAACCCTGTCATTCCTGCCAGATTCAAGTAAGTTGAATCAAACAGTCTAACAAATTAAAAACTTTTTTTTCAGGCCAAATATATGGCACAGTATCTTTTGAGGTTATCATGTATCACAGCACCCTCGAAAAGTGAAAAACTGCGTAAATTTCATAGAGTTGTCGAAGAATCCCCTATTGAGTTTCACATAGGAGGCGTTGCCAAACTTACACGTTCTCTACTGCCTGCTGTATGTATTTGTAGGAAATGTCACGAAGTTTACAACCCATTTTTACAGATTTTATCTGGATTCACAACCTATCTGGTCATTTTGTTTCAAATAAAGAACGAGGTACTGTGAAAATACGATTGAAGGTGTTCCCCATGGTCACGTTTTAGTCCCTTTCGAATTCACCAGGACCAAAAAAGCAAATCATTCTTGTAATGTATTCAGTACTCTTATATACATAATATTCATAGTTTTCTTAGACCAAATAAAGCTGTATCTTTCCTTATGGATTCAATTGAATCATTATCACCAGATATGTAGTAACTGCACTTGCTATCTGAAAATCGGAGCTTAAATGATTGTTAAAATAGGCAATCGTCAACTTACTGAGGCTAAAATAGATCTTCTAATATTGACTATTCCACAAGAAGTGAAATTGACGATGCAGAGTTGACCTTGCAGAGCTAAAATCTCAAGCTGGAAACGGAAGATTCAATTTTAAAACTCCAAGCCATAAGATTCTTTTTACCCACCTTCTGTTTAACCTCTTTATTCTCGACTTTACTCAGCAAATGGACCACCAGCGGATTCGTCTTCTCATACTGTAACAATTTGAGTGAATTATTATAATATTGTCAGGTTATAACTGAATACTTCTTCAAGACATCTGTGGGTAGGTTCAACGATGATGAAGAGTCTTCCGAAGTGAACAGAAATCCAAACAATCTGGAGAACTATGAAGAGTGGCTTGAAGTTGTGTCCAGTTATGAAAAGAAAGGGGGTAATGACAAGATGAAGAAGACAACTTGTCATTATAAACTGAAGATTGAAGAGGAACAATTTTAGATCGAGCATTTGGAGTACCTCGGTTTTTCTCTTACCAACAGTGGATAACCAAAGCAATCGTTGATATGGTTGACACTCGTGTAAATTTCTGCATGGACTCTGATGAAACTGCTGATTTTTTGTGGTGTCAATTCTGCGAAACGAAGAGAATGAGAAATTTTTATCTTCCTTTCAAATTAGAATAGAAACCAACCAGTTAGAGCTGTATAACTCTTTCCAGTCAGCACATAATTCTCTAAAACGTCCCCGTCTGTTCCTATCAGCAATTTAGAGTCTGGAGTTTTTTCGAGATTGGTCTTCTTCAGAAACACCTCAGGCTTCCTATTTATTTCTAGCAACAAAGCTGAGTTCAAAGCTATTATTCGTTTTTTGACGTAATAGGTGAAGTTGCAATAAGATATTTCTTGACTCATGACCACCAAGTACATCAGGTAGAAAGAGAAGTAGTTTTGGAAGTAAATAGCAGCTTCCTCTTTCCTTTTGAACCTATCCAGCCAGCTGTACATATCCAAAGCGAAAACCAGCAAGAATATGGTGTAAACTGTAAGAGCTACTGCAAGCGCTGTCCTTTTTTCCTTCCTCAAGTTCTTCTTTTCCTCATTCATCAAAGAATTCATCTGGAATTTGATCCCCAAAAATGGAAAATTCAGGCCAAATTACATGCTCACCTTATGAAAACACCTGAGTAGGTTCAGCAGCTGATCCAACTTGTATGGACTTACCAATATACCAAAGAGAACACTGCATACGATTATGCCTATGTCAGATATCACCACGATTTTTTGGTTTGGTAAATTCATACGTAAGGAATTCTCAGAAACTGCATCGTTGAAGAGTCCAATAATAGTAACAGCGCCTGTATTCAAAGCATTTTAAAGGATCAATATACCAAACGACCAAAAAAAGAAGATATGAACAGCAAACTCTAATTTCTCCTTACTCAAAACGATCCCCAAGGCATAACTGTAAACGGTAAATTTTCTGGACCTCTCAACCACGTAATATTTCTTAACTTGCCGGTAAGACAATGGAGCCAACCCAAAAAGTCTCATAAAAAAAACTGTCGGTTTCAAATACTCGAAAACAGGAGCAGAAATAATCATTTTAGCTTCCACCATCCCCAAAAACGTTACAGCATTAAAGGGAACTGACCCACAGTGATCAAATCAACCCGAAATCCGTTCGATAACTGTAATAAACAACAGAAATTGAAAAACAAACTCAAATATTCATATATGGAGGTACAAAAGAGGAATTAAACTCCCACCATTTTGTTTTGATGGATGGAATCTAATGAGGAAAAGAAAAAATAGGGTTTCGTGTTGGAGAGTAAATAAAAATACGTTTTATCTTTCGATCGTGTCGTGTATTGTACCCTTTATTTGTTGAATTGTATCAGTATCACTAGATAAGTCGTTACAGCACTGGTAACCTGAAAAAATAATCGGATCGTATATTTTACACAAGAAAATCAATTTTAGAATTCAATGCATTTCAGCACTCTTATTTTTCCTGTATCTTAACCGAATGAAGGTCAACAAGGACCATATAATTGACTTATTGAATATTTTTTTTTTTTACTTACTGCTGCATATACAGATCTGTGAAGTGATATCATATCCACAGATGTGAACTCAATTTGGTACATCTGATTCTGCATTGAAAGCAATTCAACCTGAAAATTTCAAATATTTGACTCATCATACATCAGAAATAAATTTTCGATCACATTTTCATCGAATAAAAACAGTCTTCAACCTCAAGAAGTTTGCTTCATCCTCAAAAAGGATTTTTCAACATAAATGAAGAATCTTCAACATCAAAAAACGAATAAAAGGATTCCCAAACTCGAGAAGTATGCTTCAACATCAAAAAGGATTCTGCAACATCAAAAAACGAATAAAAGCATTCTTCAACCTCAAGAAGTATGTTTCGAAATCAAAAAGGGGGCTTCAACCTAAAATGATCCTTCAACATCAAAAATTATTCTTCAACTTCGAAATGATTTTGCTTCAACCTCAAATTCCCGAAACTCAACTATTTCACCTCTCTTTTCATGGGTCCATCCTTGGTATCTTTCATCAATTGCATGATGAAGAGTGTAGTCTTCTTATGCTGCAAAAAATTAACAAAAATCATCCTTAATGTGAACCAAATGGAAGATGGTCATGAAATAACAGATGTCCTGTTATGTACATAAATTTTCATCCACCACAATACCAAATTCTTGGTTTGCGTACCTCCACAAGTACTCCATGGATTGGTTCCACCAGAAAAATGATCTGGAGAGCTCTCAGAAACACCCATATAATCATCATCCATTCATCTCTGTCCATTGTTGTAGATTTTGTTATTATTATCCAAGGATTTATGATCATTTCGATGATACAATTTATGAGAATCAACTGAAGTGGAGGTTGAATTAGATATTGATGCTTCAAAAGGGTGGGGCTAAACAAACTCCCAAAATCGAATTTAGAAAAAGGGAAGTTTTTTAGTACTTTCACAATTGAAAAGATAAAGGAGCTCATCATGCCCCACCCTGTATGAAGGTATAAATCTTACCAGTATGGGAAAGTCAAAAAACTTGTTGATGTAGTTGACACACAGATAAATTTGTTCGTGAACTGTCATCAATTGACGCAGATTCTTCAGTGTAGAATCTACAAGTATTAACAAAGTACTAGTGGAAGAAAATTTGCAGAAAATATATAGCTAGTTATTAATTCTAGATCTCCCTGTATTTTCAGAAAGACTGAGGAGATCTTAAACAATTTGAGACACCATACAAATGTGTCGCTACTGTTCAATCACGTATGGAGGGTGTTCTTCAAGGAACTACGTTTGGTCCAGATATTTTCTTAAATTCTTGGAGTTTTTACCTTGTTGCTCCAAGTGGAAACAGTTTCCTTGAGTTTTCCAATCAATTCTTCCATGAAACTCATTTAAAAACAATTCTTTAATTCCTCCTCCTCTGCCAAATGTTCCACAGTGAAACATCTGGATTTTGGCGATTTCCATCTCAATTTTCTTGTTCATAGATCTAATTCTACCCTTGATAAACCTGATTATGTTCCAATATGTCAGCTGCTGTGTTAGAGTAATGGTATAGAAAAGAATGATGGTGCCATAATTCCTCAGAATTTGTACCTCTTCGCCATCAGCTTGCTCGAATTTGCATTCTGTTTCAAAGATAATACCAAGAAGGGAAAAGGTGTAGCAGATGAGAAAAACTATTGTTGAGAATTTTCTATCTCTTTCTGAGGTGGTGAAGGGTTCTTTCAAGATGGCGTCTATCTGAAAATATATGAGCCACAAGGGTAATTGAAGTTTCAATTTACATCTAATCGTGGAAACTAAATGGACAAGTGAAGACAAATATTTACTGAATTGTCGTCGAAAGAAAGGCAATCATACTACGATTATTTGCTGTATACCTTGCTGAGACACTGAAGTAAACCAAAAAGATTTTCAACTTTCAGTGGACCTATCAGAATTCCAAAAAATATATTGAGGGCCACAATAATCAAATCGAAAGTGTTTATGAATAAGTCAAAATCAACTTCAACTCTTCTATAGTCTTTTCCACAAGATGTTGCATCGCACCACACTCCAAATATAGAAAAAACCACTGAAAAGGAATTGAAAAAAGAAATAATATTTCGAATTTATTGAATATCTGTATTACCTAGGATAACAGCTAAGCTGTAGCTGTACGCGATGAACTTCCCCGATTTTTTTAACACAAAGCTATCTTTTTTCTTCTCATACTCAAAAGGAGCCCCACCAATGAGCCTTAGAGCTAAGATAGTAGGTTTACAATAAAAAAAGACCCTTTCAGACACAACTGATTCAAGCATATCGACCTGTGTGACAATAATAAACGAATTTCATCAATTTCAGTGTTTATCCACGTAAAATAAACGGTGGAGTTGAAAAGAAACTGGAAGAGACATTGATTGATATACAATAATGGACATAATTGAGAGGTGAGGATTGAAAATGAGCTTAGGGTTATTCAGGTATATAGGAAGTCCGGACAATCCTAAATGGTGTTTGATTTTATTATTCTACTGATCGAAGCGATAGGTTGACGAATTTTCAACGAGGAATAGATTTGTTGGAAACAACGGTTAATTGAAAACGTAGAACAAGTGGATACGATCACAAGAGCGGGAGCTATGACGATTTGAGATTTCGATTTTTTTGAAAAAATGCCATTTGACAGATGAAAATCTAAACTATGATAGATAGCGACTTGAATTTGTTTTTATCGAATAGAGCGTCCTCGAAAACCTATATTTTGATACCAAACATGACCATATTGTCCTTTTTTAACGTGAATTTTTTTAGTTTTTTGTTTTCCATTTTTCATTTTCGAGTTTTGTTCACACGCTTAGAGCAACCAGAGTTTAGGTGCTATGGATCAGCAAAATGGGTATTCTGGTAGATTCGAATGGGATGAAGACCTTAACGATCGAATAACAACTTTAGATTCGCCAGGGATTCCTTGGTGATGACGAATATGGTGTTTTTGGGGGGTCTTACCCCTTACGTATTTTTGACCCAAAAAGTTGGGATTTTCGAAATCGATTTTATTATTCCTAGAGATACTTGGGACCATGCTGATTAACAATATACAAACAAAAAGTGGATACGGTCACAGGAGCGGGAGCTATGACGATTTGAAATTTCGATTTTTTTGAAAAAATGCCATTTGACAGATGAAAATCTAAACTATGATAGATAGCGACTTGAATTTGTTTTTATCGAATAGAGCGTCCTCGAAAACCTATATTTTGATACCAAACATGACCATATTGTCCTTTTTTAACGTGAATTTTTTTAGTTTTTTGTTTTCCATTTTTCATTTTCGAGTTTTGTTCACACGCTTAGAGCAACCAGAGTTTAGGTGCTATGGATCAGCAAAATGGGTATTCTGGTAGATTCGAATGGGATGAAGACCTTAACGATCGAATAACAACTTTAGATTCGCCAGGGATTCCTTGGTGATGACGAATATGGTGTTTTTGGGGGGTCTTACCCCTTACGTATTTTTGACCCAAAAAGTTGGGATTTTCGAAATCGATTTTATTATTCCTAGAGATACTTGGGACCATGCTGATTAACAATATACAAACAAAAAGTGGATACGGTCACAGGAGCGGGAGCTATGACGATTTGAAATTTCGATTTTTTTGGAAAAATGTCATTTCGCAGGTCAAAATCTAAACTGTTCTAGATAGCGCCTTGAAATATTTTTTATTGAATTCAGCGTCGTCGAAAACCTATATTTTGATACCAAACATGACCATATTGTCCTTCTTTAACGTGAATTTTTTTAGTTTTTTTCATCGAAAACCTATATTTTGTTAACAAACTTTTCCTTATTGTCCCAATATGACCCGAATTTTTTTTTTTATTTTTTCGATTGATCATTTTCGAGTTTCGTTCAGAAGCACAGAGCACTCAAAATTTCAGTGTTAGTGCCCACCAAAGGTGGAATAAAAAAACCAAATTCAATAAAAATTTTCATTAAATCATATCACAAAAAACATAATTATTTCATAGCTGTCTTCCTTCTATAAGGGTGTTTGTGTTGTTTGTTCCTTAAGGGCTGGCATATTATCATCATTCAACTGCACTAAGATGACCAGATAAGTGGTTACAGCTCCTGTAATCTTAAGAGGATTCGATAAGGATAGAACCAGTTTCCTATCCCAAAAATATAACATCTTACCGTGGCCAGGAGAGATCTGTTTATGTTTGCTACTCCACATGTTGAGAACCTCACCTTGCAAGTGTTTATCTGTAGAGCCAATAACTCGAGCTGTAATTGAAACAAAAAACAATTCAACAATAATTGGTTACTGATTTTGCATTTTCGTGTTATAAATATTTTGTTGGAACCGGAACTGAACCCTGAGGCACTCCAATATTGCAACGTCTTCTGTGATTAAATGTAACCAAGAACTCTTTGTTAAGAGGTTATGTCTCTTTTAGAATCAGTTTCTGTCTCAATTAAGGAGGTGGACGAATAAAATAGTTTGGCAACCTTATTCTTTGTGTCTTGATCATAGTTCCTCTCCAGATGTTGACACAGTAAAAAGTTGATTTTGTCATACTGAAACAGAATAAATCATCATCTGTTCTTCTAAGATTTCCATCTTATTTCTCAATTCATGTTCACCTCTTTAACACATCGATCCGAAGCCTCAACAATAATAAGAAGCCTGCTTGTGTGAGTGAACAACCAAACCACTTCAAGAATAGCGAAGACCATAGATTTTTCAGCTGTGTTTGAGATCATAAAGTATGGCGTCCCTATCAATTGCAGGAAACAGCTAAGTAGGATCAACTGAAAAGAGACGCTATAATCTAGGAATGTAAAATGAAGGACAAAAATGTGTCATCATAAAACATATCTCACCAGTAAAGGTATGCCATACCAATCGTTTATCAAGTTGACAGCTCCAAAAAGAATTCTATGTACATGGATGAACATTTTAGCCTTCTCAGTTGTCAAAACTGAAAGATAATGGTACTTTATCATGAATCACAGAGTCTCAACATACCGTTTTTCTTTAAAGTGTCCTTTGCACTGATCCTTCCCATATTATCTACAGAAAAAACATTCTGGCCACCATATTCATGCGATTTGAACCCTTTAGAAACCTCCATTTCGGTCCTTACTTTTCCACCGTCTGAATACAGTGCCAAACCAAAACCATCATTAAAGGCCATAACACAGCGTTTAACAAAGTATGTCAAATGCCAAAAGCAAATCTCTTGGGTCCACGATACAACGTAAAGCATATATACTGGTATGTTATGCCAAAGACGACTCGATGATGGTTTTCCTTTGGTTTGTATGCACCATCCTACGAAATCGTAACTGAGAACTCCAAGAAAAACGCTGTAGGAAACCAGAGAGAACAAGAAAGACGCTTTTCTTTGGTTCTGATTCTCTGAAGCCGGTAGTTCTCGATGAACCTTAAATAAAAGTTTGTACAGGGTGTCCAAGAGTGGGACTAACAAACCAAATAAGTGGATGAAGAAGTTGTTTTAATGATCCAATGTCTCTTTCATCTCACCTTGCTTAGGGAATCCAAAATAAGGAAAAATTTGTCGATTTTGAAGGGCGAAATGAATATTCCAAGAATGACGATTAGTATCATGAATCCTAGATCACAACAAACAACGTATGCTCCTTTAGTGTCCTTGATCCTCAAAGAATACTCAGGACTAGCTTTAAGATCCCTAACTAAACCCAAAATGGCTGAAACGGCTGAAATAGAGTAAAAAATTATAATATTAAGGGAGTGTACGAGTACCACATCCGGTAAAATTGGTGGCCACTACCAGAAATAGCTGTTCAATTCGAATTCTAACGGATGCATTCGATAAATAAAAGTGAATTGTAGTTAACTCACCTAAGACCAAGCCAAATATGTAACTGTAAGCTACATAAAAATAGGAAATGCTCAACACGTACTGGTCCCCGATTTTCTCGTACTTGATGGGTGAAAGGCCCACCACCCTGCTGATAACAACAATGGGCTGCATATATTCGAACATTTGATGGCTTATGACCACTTTCGTTCTTCTTTTTTCGGGCATTTTCTACAACAAGAAAACTACGTGGTTGACAAGAAAATTTCGATTAATTTGTTGTGTCGGGGTTGATGTTGTGGTTCACGGTTTCAAAACATCATAAAATATTCAGGACCGTGCAAGGGATAATGGCAGAGTGTGAAAATGTCATGCAGGTTGGTTTGATTTATGAATTTTTAGTTGGTGGTTGATTCTTTGAGATTCTAAGTTGTCTAGATGTGTTTTGACGAGTTTGATAGCTCAAGAGGATTATGAGATTATGGGATTTGATATTGGTTTTCATGTCCATGTATACAGGGTGTCCAATGGCCGCTGTTTTCAGACTGTTGGTACAGATGAGATTGGTTCTTCAAAAAGTTTGTTTCTGCTGAAATATTCTGAGGTTTCAGCTACTCTGTATGTCATTCAAACTCAAAAACGACACGAGAAATGGTCGAAATCGCTAAAAGGAAACAATTTCTTATCTCCCCTCGTAAATATTAAATTCCACACCAATGTTTATTTATAGAATTGACCAAACTTATCTCTTATCTTACTCAAACTGAGTTCGGTTATTGATCTCATCAAAAACACGCAAATTTAGCCATTTGCAAGTAGAACCATGTGTGAAAATGATACCAACGGGGATCCCCAAGAAGCTGGTAATCGTAGGGGATGGTGCTTGCGGCAAAACATCCCTTCTGACAGCCTTCTGCAACAACACCTTCTACGAAATGTACCTACCGACCATCTACGAGACCTACCTGGCCTCAGTTCATCACCAAGACCAAGAAATAACATTTGCCCTTTGGGATACAGCAGGGGAAGAGGACTACGATAGACTCAGACCCTTATCCTATCCAAGAACAGACGTGGTCTTGATATGTTTCAACGTGGACAGTCCTACGTCTCTTCAGAATGTCCTGCACAAATGGCATCCAGAAATAAAGCATTTCTGTCCTTCAGTTCCGGTCGTATTGGTGGCCACCAAGCTGGATTTGAGGTACAACAAAGATATTGTAGAAAGTTTGAGTGGAAGAGGGATGAATACAGTGTCGTATGGTGAGGGTTTGAAGACTTCCAAGAAGATGAAGGCTAGTGGGTATGTTGAATGTTCTGCTAAGACTATGGAAGGGGTGAAAGAAGTGTTCAGGAAGGCTGCAGAGATTGTGTTGAGGAAACAGAGTGTTAAAAGAAGGAGTTGTCATGTGTTGTAGTGTTTAAATTTAGATCTGATTGCTCAAAGTTATTGTTTTGACTGAAACGTTTAGTTTAAGTGTTGAAGATTTGGGAAGATGCAATCTTGGGAATATTTTAAGGTAGGGAAGTTGAAGGGTATCACTGTATGGACGATACGTTTTAAAAATGTCAGGAATCACTTTGGATGTTATGAAATATCCAGGGGTTTTTGATTGATCTCTTCTGGAATTGTGATGGAAGCAATAGGATTTACGTTTGAATAATTTGATAGACTCATGAAAAATCAAACGTTTGCTCTCTTCTATCTGCATGGTTAGTTTGCTTCTCCTTTGAAAACTTCTTCAGTTTCACGCAAGTTCTTGTCGCTTTGGATTAGCTACAAAGAGCTTTGGATTCTCTTCAAACTCTTCCTCCTACACTTTAAGAACTCTGGACAGAAATTGCTCAAGGCTGCCGCAACAATATGATCGAGAGTATGCAAAGACGCTCTCAGGCTGTGCAACGAAGTATAGAACCATGTGGAAAATCATGAATACCTACAGTTTTCAATTCCTGGAATGTTTTGAGTATCCACAATGTGTTCAGAATTGTAATAATTTTTTGTGGCTCTAATACAGAGTTCTTGCAATGAATACTTGTATGCATAAACTGAAAAAATAATTAGGAATTCTGAATAAATAGGGTTTCATGAGGAAATAGCTTGTTTGATATTTTTCACCCTATTTACTCAAGAACCAATTCTGTGAATGTACATTATCGCAGTCCATCCTTATCGACGTGTGATCGTTTTTAGAAACATCCTAGCACGAAACAATTGCGACGCACATCGAAAATATACAATGCGGCCAACTTAAAATGAATGTTTTTCAATTTCATGTATGACGTTTTTTTCAAGAAGCTATTGAATTTCTCAATCTTATCTCCACTAATTGAAAAGTCTACTCGAATTAATTCACAGAAAAACTTGGATAAAGCACCGAATTATATCATTCAGAGAAAGCAATCTCGATCACGCCTGATAACATTTTCTCAATACAAAACATGAAGATTAATGATTGTGTAGATATGCTTTTTGATTGCATTCTAGTTTTTGAGTCAGTCGCATCTTTATAGAACTCAAAGGGGCACAAGGCAGTAAAATGTTTAAATTACTCTGTTTTGTGCTTTTGTTCGTTCTTTTCGGAAATGGCGATGCTAAATTTAATTTTGATCAAATCAGAGAGGTTATTAACAAGAATATAGGTCCCAACATAACAGCCATGAGTGAGTATATAAAGAAAATCTATATGAGATACGCGAAAAAAACGATAAAATCATTTCTGAAAGGAAAAAATTCTTTTATAGTATCTATTTTATATTCGGATGGACTGTTTTTTGTAGGCCACCCCGTAAAAACAAAATTTGAAATGACCATTGAGATTCAAAACATTGCATTACAGTTTGTTATTCTGCATTCGCTTCTCATTTTCAATTATTTGTAGTTTTGCGTTCAATTTGTTCAATTTCCAATAATCTTTCCTATATCGTTGAAATTTTCCTTGATGAGTTTGTTGAAATTAAGAAGATTCCTGTTTTCAGTGATTGATGCTAGTGCCAAGTCTCTACCAAATGGTTTGCTAAGGGGTAATTTCTACAATTTTGGTTCCTATGACGAATGCTTGGCAATTGAAGATGGCATAGCGAATATCCATGGAAAATATTGCTACGCAACTCTATCTATAGCTGATGCTCTTGGACTTCTCAGTCAAAAGTTGCAACCATCTATTGAGGAATTGGAACGAAAGAAACAGGTGGAAATTCAGTTCAATTTTTAGAATTCTGTTACAGCAGTGATTAAACTTTACAATTCAGGCAATACTTGGAAAAGCGATACTATATACAGGGTGTGGCGAAAAGAGTGGTCAATATGTTATCTGCGGATAGAGGACTTTGTAGGGGTTCAGAAAAATATGTGTCATGTCCAGTAAAAGTCCCTTGGTTTACGATATATTCGGCATTTTCGAAAATTCGAAAAAATTACATCCTTTGCCACTCTTTTTGATGGCAAGAGTACAAATGGAGGAATTTTTTGAGTCTGTTTTTTGTATGGTATACCTGGATAGATGCGCTATCGAATGAACACAATGAATTTTGAGTTTCATGCAATGTTTTTTTTTTAACAAGGATCTTGCTCAAATTTCATGTTCTGCCTACTTTTTTTTAAAGTTAAACCTAAAGTGGTGGAAAAACCACGTGGTGAACAGACTTCAAAATGAAGAAAAAACATGCCTGTTTCATTAAGATTCCGAAATGGTATAACCTACCATATTTCAAGTATTAAATACAAAATAAATTCCTATTGAAATGAGTCAAGGCCTTGTTCTTAAACTTTTTCATTAAAAGCTGTGGAGCATATTTTCAAGTTTTTTCAAGTAATGAACTCTATTTCAGAATCTGATGAAAAAACAATCGAGTATGAAACCTGGAAGTTCAATTGGTTTCCATTTTGGAGTTTGTGTGCCAAATACTTTATCTACCAATGACCTCAATGAAAATATACCCCTGTTAGTTTTCGACGACAGTCTCTGTTACCCCGATGAACCAAAACTAGAAACAAAACATTGGATAGCATTGTAAGAATGTCTTCAACCTTTTAAAACAAACACAACCCAATTTTGTCGCATTTCAGAGCTGTACTAGGAACAATTTTGGTTATTTCCTTGGTATCTACACTTTATGATGTAACCATTCGTCTTCTGAAGAAAGGTGAGGCACATAAACACGTTGAAAGAATGTAGCCTTCCTGCAACATTTTAGACATCGAACCATTCAGTTTACATTAGTTTTTCTATGTTTTAGAGCCTCATACTGCCATAGCAGCATTTTCTGTCTACACCAATGGCAAACAGCTCATGAAATCGTCTCAAAATGAGGACCATCTTTTGTGCATCAACGGTCTGAGAGCTTTGAACATGATATGGGTCATCCTAGGTCACGTTTATGTGAATTTTCTGATATCTGGGGCCATCGATAATGTGAAAGATGCCTTTGATGTAATTTTATCAAATTTTTATTGTAGTATACCTAGTTCATTGTTTTTTTTGTAGTGGATGGATGGAGTGGGGAATATGGGGGTTATGGGGGCCACGGTTTCGGTGGACAGCTTCTTCACGATAGGTGGATTGTTGACTGTTTATATCTACATGAAATCTGCTGATGTTGATCTGAAAGAGAATGTTAAATCTGTGCCTTTAATGTACTTGCATAGGTACTTGAGGTAAGATCTGTGTCAAATAAAAGCTCTATTTTCTCTCGTAATTCAACTGAAACTTTTATGGACAGGTTGACACCAGCTTTAGCAATAATAGTGATGGTTTATGGTACTGGTTTGATCAAGTTTATAGGAAACGGTCCTAGGTGGGGGCTTCTTCAACAATTGACTGTAGAAGGATGTGAAAATCGATGGTGGTCAACATTATTCTATTTTCAAAACTACATGAGTTCTTCCGAAACAATGGTAACGAAATAACGGTCATCTCAATCATTTTCTTTCGAGTATTCTTACAAAACTCAAATAGGGAACAGAAAGGACATCCCTAGCTATTTTCAGACATAATTGATAAAACCAAGACTCTCAAGGTCAAAAAGTGTACACCTTCCTAAAAGAATTGTTCAAATTTTAATGAAACTACACTCCCTTAGCTTACAATCTTCAATTTTCCACTTAAATCCACCATAAAAACCTTCTAACAAAAAACTCCCATTTCAGTGCATCGACCAATCCTGGTACCTTTCTGTAGACATGCAGCTCTTCCTCCTCTCCCCCCTCATACTCATCCCCCTAAAAAAATGGCCGAAATACGTCCTACCAATCATGGTGACCCTCGTAGGAGCTGGCGTTGCCATTCCATTCTGGATCGGTTACTCCAACAAATTCACAGGATTAGTCTTAGGGTGCGTATTCCCCCGTTAGGGAGTACCGCAAGGTTCTACCCTTGGGCCCGTATAATTCTAAAGTTACGGTTCCAGGTCTACAGATCCGGTATCCACGGGCCAGTATTACAACAAGACGCACGCTAGATTCGCTCCCTACGTTATTGGTATGTTGGCTGGTTATTTGGTACATAAGATGAGGAGTGGTGGGAGGAAATTGAAGTTGCACGGCGTGAGTTTTGGTTCGGTTTGTTCGTGTAAGGGTGTAATTGATTTTTTTAGGTTGTGTCTTTTATTTTGTGGGTAGTAGCTGTTTTAGCTTTGGTAGGATGTGTATTCGACGGTTATGGTCTTAAGGATGACACCAGCAATGCTGTATATGATGGGTTGTTTCTTGGTTTGAACAGATCCGTATGGGCTTGTGCCATATCTCTTGTGATTATACTTTGTGTGTCTGGAAATGGAGGTAAACGAAATATATATTGAAAGATACTCAAATATCATCATCAAATTTATTCCAGGTCTAATCAACACATTCCTTTCTTTACCAATAATGCAGTTTCTTTCAAAATTGTCGTACTCCATGTATTTGCTGCATTATTTTATCATCACAGCTGTCAACTTGTCCAGAAGGGACACCGTGCATTTCTCCAACTATGAGGCTTTATTCCAGTTTTCTTCATTCCTAATGGTCACAGTTGCGGTGTCAGTGGTGTACACACTTCTTTTTGAATCACCCATGATTAAGTTGGAGAGGCTGATATTCTCGAGAACGAGGACATGAATGGGTTTTTGTACTTTGTGATTTTTATTTATTCTTGTTTCAATAAAGTTTTTTGATTCTTTCAATAAAAATATTGTTTTATTTATTTCATTATTATGATATTTTGAAGAGCGTGGAGAATATCCTCCTGAAGAATTATATACAGGAAGATCTGCTAGGAGCTGAAGGATTTTTCCCGTGACATGGAAAAAACACGCAGTAATATTGTAAAAGGAATTAATTTTTTATTGAATGCTGTGAATACAGTGAGTAATTCAATTTCGGAATCTCAATAAAACAGGCATGATCTTTCTTAATTTGCCACTTGGGTGTCCATATTTCTTCGAAAAAAATAATCAAAAATTTAATTTGAGCTAGATCTTTGTTTGAAAAAAATATGCATGCTGCACATGTCTAAACATAGAAAACTGAGGATCCTTTTCTTCACCACATCGCCTTTTATCCATTCAAATTTATGTATGCCAAAATAGAATCTGGATTCATCATTAGAGACAATTGTATCCCTTTGAGAACAAGACAAAGTCTTCATATTAAAATACCAAAATTTTTATCCCAATACTTGATTCAGGACCCAAACTAACTCGCTCCCAAAATAAACTGCGGGTCCAATCACTGACCCCTGAGGATCACCGACAATCACGCGTTCGTTATCGGTAATTTCCAAAATTTACCGATTTCCAATCAGTTTCCCTTTAATTCCATGACAATTTGGAATTTTCTGGACTGATACGATCTTCCTGAGATTTATTGATGATTTGATTACATCCGTTCTCTCGATGTCGTGATTGTACAGTGATAAAATCATTGATAAATAGATCTAACAGAATAGGAAATACTGATATCGTTCGTTTGTGTCTGTGCTGAAAAAGACAGAAGTTTGTGGGACACAATGTTATGGTTTTTGTTTAGTTTTTTACTCTTCGCCAAATTATCTTCAGCTAGTTTTGGTTTAGATGGGAATATCGAGCAGCTCTTCGAGAATGAGCTGCCAGAGGAGTGTTCCAATGTGTACAAGAGCTTGAGCCCATTGCTTAAGGTGAAAAGTAAGTCCAATTTACAATGAATAAGTATCTGCTCAAAGGTACTGAGTTTTTTGAAGCTGCTGGCATTGAAACTGTTGCCACTAAGTGTTCCTGTATTCTAGATTGAGTATAGACAGGATTATGGCATGTTGCATTATCTTGCCAAAAATACTTTTTCTGAAAAAGGGCTTTAGCTAGTTTATTAGTTTGGAAAGAGTCTTTTCAACTGAGAACCATGTAATTAAGACAGAAATATAATGAATTAAAAACAAAATGTTTCCAGTGATTGATGCAAGCTCAAAATTCATCACCAGTGGCTTATTGGAAGGCAACATCATCGATCTTGGCGATTTTGACGAATGCCTCTCCATAGCTGACGAAAAAAACGACGTCTACGGAAAATACTGTCTCACAACCGTAGATATAAACACCTTTTTATCCAACTACAGCCCATCCAAATCTAGCGTGATGTCCTTACTTTTAAACCAAACAGAAAATGTAAGTTCTTCCAGTTTCATTTTCACATCAGATTCATTAAAATTGTTCCAGAAAATAGCAAAATTGACGTCTTCTAAAGATTATGGTAATCAAATAACTGCCTTGGTGAAGACATACACCTCTATGGCCAAATTTGGTATCTGCATACCAGACAAATGCAAGATAGAAAATTTGGGTATTCTTAAAGTTGACGAGGTCAAATGTGCAACCAAGTTTAGCAATGACGATTTTGATATATTTCCATTTGTTGTATTGTAAGTTTCTTGATGTTTTTAAATTAATGTGTTAAGTTTTTGTTGATTTCTAGGGTGATTCTTTACGTTTTTGCATTGATTGCTGTAGTTTCTACGTTTTACGATATGATTATCGAAAATTTATCAATGAGTAAGTATTTTATCGTATCTTCAACTATTTTGATATTCTCATTGATAATAATGACAATCATTATATCATAATGAATAAGTTTTTTTATTGATTCGACCTATATGAAAGTTTGTTTCTTATTTCTTCACAATGTTGAAAAATACCTCAACTTATGAAGAATCCTGTACAGTTTTTCTCTTATGGAACTCTCAAATTGATTTCAGAACCTAAACACCAGATTTTCATAGCCTTTTCTCTTTACACCAATGGTAAAAAACTACTGAACACAACTTCAACATCTGGTCAACTTACATGCTTGAATGGCATCAAAGTTTTCAGTATGATGTGGGTAGTTTTAGGCCATAGTTACCTAACAATGTTAATGATGCCGTTGGACAACATCCTGTACATCAATAATGTAAGTGGTCAGCTTTAATTTATCACCATTAAAAATGTTCACGAATTATATCAGTAAGAAAACAGAAAGCAAGAAACTGAGATAATATTGCCATAATTTCAAGGTGCAAATCTACCTATTATAACAAAGTCTTTGGAGTCTCCTTTCATATACAGGGTGTCCTCCAGAAAATTGTGGAAGGAATTTGTTTTGTACTAAATGAAACAGACATGTTTTTTCTCTAAATTTGGTACCCAGATGACCATATTAAGTTTAAACTTTGGAAAAGAGTGTCTCACGAATGAGAAAATATTCTTACCTCATTTTATCTCAGATCCACTTCTGGGAATTTGATTTCTATACCATGCAGAGTTATCATGTTGATTTTTTATGCACGTTTTATATTGAACAAAGACCGATTCATATTTGAATACAATGAGGATGATTTTCTTATCGAAACGAATGACAGAAAATGGGGTTTTCTAATGGCTAGGTATACACAGACAATTGCTAATATTTTGAAGATTTTCCAGTGGAATTATTCGATTAGCTTTCAAGATGCAGGAAAATCAATCTTGTTGCCATATTTATGGAAAATACTGTGAATTAGTCCCCTAAAAATTTGTGTTTCAATATAGTTCTTTAATTTCGAAATTTCTTTCATAAATTTATTTTTTAGTGGATAGAAGACCCTCTCAATATGCTGGTGTTATCAGCCACAGTCTCAGTTGACACCTTCTTCACAATAGGGGGTCTTCTTACAGTATACGTCTTCATGAATTCACCACCAGTGAAGACTAAAGAAGGTTTCAAGGCCATACCATTACTGTATTTACACAGATACTTGAGGTACATATAAACCAAATTAAAAATGTCTAATCTATCGTTAAATTTAAATGTATTTCAGATTAACACCTGCTTTTGGCATGATGATTCTAATCTACGCCTCAGGGTTAATCAAATATGTTGGAAGTGGACCAAAATGGTACAGTCTGGATTCCACAATAGAAAATTGTCGACAGAATTGGTGGTTAGCTTTACTTTACGTTCAGAACTACTTGGACTATTCAAAAATGGTGAGTTTGAAGTGAAAAGAACGTTTTTTGATTTGTTGGAAAAAATTTTAGTGGAGATCATTTTGTTGTTTTTTAATTTTCTATTTTAGTGTGTGACTCAATCTTGGTACCTATCAGCAGATTTCCAACTGTTTATTATCACTCCTTTTCTCTTGATACCATTGAGGAAATGGTCCAAATATGTGATACCAGCTTTATGCGGAATTGCTTGTATAGGAATGGTAATACCTTTCTTCATTGGATATACCAATAAGTGGTCAGGCATTGGTTTAGGGTAAAAATTATTCAACTTTAATTTTTCTGTTTTTAATTCCTTTATTTTTAGATCAATTTCTTCTGCTTTCGCTGACAACTACTACTTCGTTACCCATACCAGATTTTCACCTTATTTTATAGGAATGGTTGCTGGATATTTCATTTATGAAGCAAGAAGATCTAAACCTTTGAAATTACATATGGTGAGTTTTATCGCTTTTAAGTCATCATAAAAAAATTCGTACAGAAACGAAGGATTGTTCAAATAAATTCAGGAACTTTACAGGGTGCAGTTCTTCTATTATGGACTGTTACTGTAGTCGGTTTTCTTGGATGCGTTTTCGATGGCTTCAAACTGTTGAAAAATGCGGACAACGCGTGGATCGATGGGTTTTACATGGGTTTCAACAGATCTGCATGGTCAGTATGCATAGCCCTACTCGTCTTCTTATGCTCCACAGGTTACGGAGGTAAGCATTTCTTGCAGGGTTAAAAATGGTATCAAATAACTCCACAATTATTCGAATTCATCCTAATTATTCTAATAATCCCAAAGATTGAATTAATGAAGAGTTTATCCAAACAGTTCTTGAGGATATATTTTTCCGGGCCCATAACCTACTATAGGTTATGAGCCCAGCGCTTTCGAATAATGATCCCTTCTTTCTAATCATCATTATTTTGAATTCCAGGTCCAGTCCAAAAATTCTTGGCTCTGCCACTGTTCAAGGTGATGTCGAAATTGACCTACTCGATGTATCTGATCCATTTGATCGTGATCATGTGCGTGAATAACTCGACGAGGATCAAGCTACACTTTTCCAACATAAGTGTTTTGACGTATTTCTTCGCCCACTTCTCGATAACCCTGTTCATCTCCATTTTTTACTGTCTCATCTTCGAATCTCCCATGATAACAATAGTGAGGATACTTTTTCCGAATCCCAAACAAAAAGGAAACAAGGAACTTCCGAAATAGTTTTAAGGAAACACAGACTGATCTACCTAGTTTTTATATATTTATTTTGGTAACGAATAAGATTAAAATTAAATATACAAATTTTTGATGTTTAATTTCTCATCACATGACCTTTTAATTTTTAGGGTTCTATAGATCAGATGGAAAACGGAACCTTAGAGGATAAGTTTTTTTCTAATTTTCCGATAGTATTTCAATCGTCATGAAAATATAAAGAAATTATAAGTTTGAAGGATATGCAGCTTTTCACCAAAAATTGTCGTAAAATATATTTTTGACCACCCCTGCGAATTACCCTAGTCAGTTACATGATTTTTCTTAGTCATATGCTCGATCCTCTAATATCTGGTTAATTTATTGATTAACAGATTATTAGAAATAAATTTGGCGCATTTCGACATAAAGTGGAGTAGGCCTTCTGGGGATACCACTTAAAAACAAAACGCGCCGAGCGCTCTACCTACAGGGTGGTGTGGAAACGAGGGCATTTGTAATGTGTTCACATTTTCATTGATAATTATGCAATATTATTCAAATACGAACACTTAGCTGTGACTTAAAGGTGAATCAATGTTTCAGATAAAATGAATTACCTGGGTGGGAGGCCGCTCTCGCTACGAATTGGAACAAGAGTTCAAAAGTTCCGTAATTTTTAAGTTGTGTTCCTAACGACGAAGTAAAACAAAAAATTCAATTCGTAGATTTTATTAAGAAAAGAATTCTGTGATTCAAGATGAAAATATAGATGACGATAGATGAAATAAAATGATAGCGATATTGTGCAATAACTTTGTACTTAGATATCATTATCGAATAAGCATAAATAAGATCAAGCTTCATAGAACAAACCACTTCATATCTTCCATCATTACTGGAAAAAAACATCACATAAACGCTCCCTTCCGCTAAGAACGCATCAACAGAGAAATCCTGCAGGAAACCACATTTTTCCGGACCGAAAATCGACAAAAAACATTCTACCACGTGACCTCGCTACCTATGTCAATTTTGACATGAAGAAATGTCAATTTTGACGCAAAGAAATGTCAATTTTGACATGAAGAAATGTCAAAATTAACATAACGGATTATTTGAGTTTCTTTTTCTTGCAAAATTTCTCTAATGGATGCGTCGCTATCGAGACACTCTGTATATCCTTTCCGAGAACAATATTTCACTAAAATATTTCCTAAAATATTATGAAAATATCATTCCTAATTGCTACTATACACGTTGGGTGAACAATCCAACGACTGATACGGTTCTGATATGGAAATTCGAATGTTGAAAAATCAAACAGTTTTCAAAATCGAAAAACTTTTGATCGAAATTCAGTAGATTGGTCCGCGAAAATTCAATGCTGTTTCTTGATGGAAAAATTGAGTTCGAATAGATACGAGAACGAAGAAATGGAAAATCAAGTTTAAATACTCAACAAAGTAACATACCGTCGTGAATAACAAAGAAAAAGGGAGTCAAGGTGATAAAAACGGTTCAACATAACAAAACTTCGAGAACAGCCCTTTTCGCATTATACACTGGCAGACAAAAAGCCTCAATGCTTCATTCGGAAAAGAAAGTTTAGCCGGAATTAAACATTCAAGTTTTCTGTCCATTTCTTCAAAAAATACCACGCCTGAATACGCGTCTAGGACAGTGCGCGAAAATATAACGGAAAATTTTCCTCGACGACTTGTTGTCAACGTTTAAAAAAATTTCAACACCCCGTATCTCGCGAACTGCCACCGAGGAAAATTTTCGTTTCACGCCCACGTCCTTAGCAGCGAATTCAGGCGCGCGCCCTGTATACGTACAGTACTGATCTACGAAACGCGGAAAACTCGATTTTCCAAGTGTTGAGTAATACCACCGTCGTAACAATCACAAACGGAGAGATAGTTCGAGTTTACTTTCACGAAAAATAAACATCGGGGAATACTCTACTGTACAAAAACTAAAAAAACGACAGCTGATGAGGATATGAATCGTTGAAACTGGCACAATGCGGCAACTAGGCACTTGATGTCGTCTCGATGCACCTGAAACACACAACTTCAATCTCCATTCTATGATCTAACCCCAAACGTCAAACATAACCCCAAAAGTCAAATCGGATGCGTCAAAGTGTTTTTTTTCTGTTTGCGTTGAGATAATCCACATTTCCTTTGATTGGGACTGATTACAACCCCAATCAAGATCGCAGTATTAATATTTGCTCGAAAAAGAAAACTTCCAACCATCAAATCCCTCTTTCTAAACAGAGAAAACATAGGATGGAATCCTCAAGTCGAAAATCTGGAAATAACCCAACAAACTTCTATGAAAACGCACCGATGACCTTCGAAACATCGAACAAACCCCAAACGTCAAACCTAACCTCAACTAACCTAAAACCCCTACGTCGCAGCCACCGGTTTCCTCTTCACGTACTTGCTAAACAGCTTCTTCTTGTCCCTACCGCCCCCGATCTCGCCGTTGACCTTGATATGTTGCTGACCGCAGTTCTCCAGCTCCTTCCCGTGCTTCGGAAACAGCTTCTTCAGCCAGTTGTAGCTCTTCCGCTTGACTTTCTTCTCCGGCTCCAGGAAGCTGATGCCCAGGCTGTTGGCGCTGGTGCTGGGTATCAGGTTGACCTCGGGCAGTATGTGGTCGACGTCCGTCTTGGTCAGATCGACCAGGCTGTTCGATTTGACGTTGACGGGCGGCGCCCTCAGCCTGAACTCCGTGTCTCGCTGCGAATTGTTCTTGATTATGAGCTGTCTGGGCGGCTGGTCGCGCCTCACGACCCTGGAAAGACAGATCTATGACGGGTGGGCGGGGCTAACCTCGAACGTCAAAGTGACAGATGACAGGGACAAGGCGAGAGATGACGCGAACGATTCGGGTACGGCTTTGAATGATCTCAAATGCAGGGCGACGTAAGTTTGGCAACGTAAGTTTTCCACTTGGTGGAAAGCATATACGGGGTGGCCACTTTTTTAATGGAATTGTATTGGTAACTTTTAAACCATAAGAGTTAGAAGGTCGGTCAAATGGAGAAAAAGTTGCATTCATAGAAGCATCGTCGAGCAGTTCAAACAAATCGAGATTATCAGGGCCGGTTATTGAGAAATCATAAGAAAAGTAAATTGTCATTTTGATTTTTCCTTTTTTCCCACTTTATTTCGAATATTATCAAAAAATGTTACAGGACCTTTTTATTCGACAGTATATCATCCTTAAATTGACATAATCAGATTTCGTATCCAACGTTTCGTACTCTCTGGGCCACCCTCAACCTTAATTTTGTTAATATGAAATCATGTCAATTTGAGGATAATTTACTGTCGAATGAAAAATTCCTGTAACATTTTTTGATAATATTCGAAATAAAGTGGGAAAAAAAATCAAAATGACAGAATTTACTTTTCCTATGATATCTCAATAACCGGCCCTGATAATCTCGATTTGTTCGAACTGCTTGACAATGCTTCTATGAATGCAACTTTTTCTCCATTTGACCGACCTTCTAACTCTTATGGTTTAAAAGTTACCAATACAATCCCATTAAAAAAGTGGCTACTGTGTATACTCCATTCACTTTTATAAAGTATCCCGATTCCCGGTTGGCCATGACGTTCTGACACATCACCGTGTATATTTTGAAAATGTAAGGTTATAGTCATTTACCTGTTAGATGAATGAGCAACGTTGTCTACATAGAAGTCGTAGTAATTATGTATTTATCGAAAAGTTCATTTATTTTCGGAAAATAATGAATTTGAGAAAAAACAATCAAAAAATGAAGAAACAAAGTAACTTAACGAGCAAAACGACATGACGGAATAATAAAATGAAACAAAATGAACAAAAACTGGTTAAAGAATAATACTGGATGAAAATGGTCAATACAAGTGAAAGTTCAGTAACATAAAATCTTCAAAAGGTCATTAGCATTAAAAAGGTGAAAAAAAGTGAACAAAATAATAATGGAAAAAGGAAGTAAGTTCTGCCTTTTTGCACTCTCTGATTCTTGATTACTTCACCTTTTTAATGCTAATGACCTTTAAAAGATGTTATGTTACTGAACTTTGAACTTTTACTATTTTGTATTGACCATTTTCATCCAGTTTTATTCTTTAACCAGTTTTTGACTTTAGTTCATTTTGTTTCATTTTATTATTCCGTCATGTCGTTTTGCTCGTTAAGTTACTTTGTTTTTTCATTTTTTGATTGTTTTTTATGCTTTGTTTGTTTTTTTTTGAGCTTTTTTATGTTTTCTCAATGTTTTCAGCTACACTTACGTGATTACTCCTGAAGATTAGCTTTATTAAGCTCGAAACATGTTGAGAGATTAAAAATCACCTAAGTAATTCATTTGGTATAGTGTTTTCTTTTACCTTTTGAACGAACTAATTCCATTTACAAAGTTAAATAAAGAGTAAATAGAAATTAGCATTGGCAACGTCTCTTAGAATCAAAAATAAAGGAAAACATCCCTAGTATATAGCATAATAAATGAGGGAAATGGACCAGCAGAGATCCAAACTCCAGGAGACACCAAAGTGAGTACTTGCGAACACAGTAGGGAAAAATGAATGTACGTAGAGATCCAGTTTTTGAAGGAACCTCTGGGATGAAGCGTAGACGTTTACCCACTGACACTATACATTAAAACTGTACTCAAGTATTCCTGCTAGGGCGTAATATAAGTTCTGCAGTTTCAGTTGGTTGCTACCGCAGGAAGGGTTATGTGACACTGATGACGGCTAACAAGCCAGAAACTAGTCTGTCATTATCCTCTTGTGGTGGCGACATCAGTGGAGTACCTCGGAAATTAGATCTCTGAGAATAATTTGACACCTCAGGAGTGCCAACCTGCTTCAGTTTTAAGTGAAAAAACTTGATAATCCTAAATCTTGGCCAACCGGGATACTTTACGAAAGTGAATGAAGAATGATATTCTTATTTTAAAAAGGAAAACGGGATTTTTTGAAGAGAAACGACAAATCAATTCAATATCCTCAACTTTTCGAGATCGCTGCATGGATCAAAACAATTTCTTCGACCTCTTTTTGATTAAATCACCCTACCTATTTGAGGCGTTCGCTGGAGCCTTTTTCGTCTTGATCGACTCGTACAGCTTGTCCCAAAAGTTCCATAGCACCCTCGGCTTCGTGTAATCCAACATGAAGTAGCACCTGATCTCTGGAGGCATCGTAGGACAGGGCTTGTAAAGGCACGGTATGATCTTCCTCTGTTCTGCGTTAAAAAACACCCAGAGATCAATTTTCGGATCGAAATCCACACATGGCACTTGTGTCTCAACAAGCCTGTCAAAATGACAATACCCGAATGATCTACAGCGCGTTCCACTTACCTAGACTCATCGCTTGCGTAAAGTTCAAGAAGAACTTATTCATGGGGCTGTTGAAGAAGCTGGGCGTCAATATGACGATCAGTTTCTCGCATCGCTGCGAGATCAGCCTGATGATGGCCTCGTGCTCAAACAGCCCACCGATCAGGTAGTCTTTGACGCAAAACTTGAGCTTGTACTGCTTCTCCATCGTCTCTATGACCTCGGTGGCGAAATCGATGTCGTCGTCGGCGAAGAGCACGAACGCGTCGTATTGGATGAGCTGCTTGTTCTTTTCTATGTACTCGACGTCGTCCACCGTCAATATTGAGCTGTCCAGGTCCTGGTAGAGGGGCGACTGTTTCTTGTGGTCCTTCGGGTTCTGGACGTGGAAGTCTATGTCTTCGGCTGCGGGAGTTTCAAAGAGGTTTGTGAATCCTCAAGGAAAAAACTGAATTTTTTCTTTTATCGAGGCAGTTTGTTCAACCTCCGATATCGCAGACTTGCCAAACGTTAAAAGTCCTTATTTCACATCCTTAAATCAAATTTGAACCAAGTCTGATTGGTAGTTTTCGAAATGACCCAAAAAATCACTGCCACCAAGTTTTGAGCATATTCTTTTCGGTCCGACCCCGTACAAACGAACGTTCGCAAATTCTACTGCTTTTAACCGTACGCAGTTTCCCCCCAGTACAGGAAATTCAATTATTCTATTGAACTGATTACATTAAACTAGGCTTGCTTGGGAAATTGTTGAATTTCGCATTATGCATAATTAGAGTGCTAGTCATCTCGTTCATTTCCCGTTCAATTAATTTTTCTGGACGAAAAACGGTCCAATTTTTCGTTAGATAACGCTGGATTGTACGAGGGTCGACAGAAAATCACGACGCAAGATAACAACTTTTTAATACAAATTTCAATATCCAAATTGAAAGAATTCGATTTTGTGCTATTCCAGTCCTGAAATATCGAAATTGCCTGACTTTCTTCGGTTTTCGCCTCAACTAATCATAAACATTCATTTTAAACCTAAAAATTTCGAAAATAGTTCATATTTTTCAAGTGACGAAAAATCTCAAATTCCCTATTTCCATTAAAACCAAAGCTAATTTTTGGGCTCAGAAACAACGAGTCAATCAAATTGAGACCTCTTGTACCATGAAAAATACCAGCATTCTTCATAATTGTGAATTAAATGAGCCCACAACAAGTTTATATCAAAAATTAGATTCACATGCATTAAATCATAAGTTTCCTATGAAAGATACAGAAATAATGGAGGAATTTCAATATACCATTAAAAAAGCATCAGCATCTATAAAATCAAAGAAAGAACAACCTAATTTGAATATTATTTGTTCCATTATCTTTTTGTACATTAATTATAGTAAAATTCGAATCTACTCTTAATTACCAAATTTGAACTGGAAGGAATATGTAGTTTTTGAAAATTGGTAGATTAATATTTCCGTTTAAACCTCAAATGTACCCTAAAAATTCCAAAACTAGGTATTTCCTTCAAAAAATCATCGAGTCCAAACATAATGACAGAATCACATTTGCACGAAAAAAAGAATAAAAACAAGCCTTATAAACAAATTTAATGTTGTGTAACGAATAATTCCAGGATCTTTGATCCTACAGCACCTTACAAATCACTTAATTGTCTCTGTAACCAACCGCAAAAGCTCGAATAAAATGTTTGATTTTACATCACTTTTTTATGAACAACCCGTAAGTCCTCCTCGAAAGAATGAATTTTAAATTGATCTACCTATGTGAGTGGTGATATCCTCTATAACATCCCATCGTTCCAACTTCTGTAAGAAAATGACCATTTGTTGTATAGTTGCTTGGTTTCCTTTCGCTTGCCATATTTTAAACAATTCCTTCGTTGGATCTGTGCTGAATTCCCAGTTTGAGATCAAATACGACTCAATTGAACATAATTCCGCAAGTCCTTTCCAATTCCTACAACACAAACGTAAACATCAATCAAACTTCGAATAAAATATACATAATTCTCAAACAGTCATCTTTTAACGCTATTTCCAAAGTGTCTTCTTAAATATTCCACAGACTCATTTGTCGCGTATTCGAAACGTTTTCGTAATAAAATATTCGAGTTTGACAAAGTCAATTCAATTTGAAAAACAAGAATTTGAAAGTATGATATGGCAGTTGAAATTGAATTAAATCTTCATGAAAATATTCAAGGTCGACGATTATGATTGTCGTTTATTCTGAGAGTGATGCAGTTCGAGGATAATTAGGAAATATGGCTTGTTACACCCAAAAAACGATCGTGACAGGTCATGGGACTTACCTGGTGAGACCTTCACTACTAGGGAGAATTTTAGGAGGATTCAACTTAGCTGAAAGCAACTTTATCGTATTATTCCTGAGTATGCTGATGGGAAAGGACGATTCCAGAGGCTCTTCCATAACGTTCTGTTCTTCCATAATGAGTTTTTTTTAATAAATTAATTGCTGAAATCGAATAAGACATAACCTAAAACCATAACATACGGGTATGTTTACTCACAAGGCGGTTATCTGTCTCAGTTATTCATAGTTTTAGATGTGATGGCCATGTGTGAACAGGAAGAGGTGCCTTTCAAATGAATTCTTCGAAAATTGAGAATTGTAATAGAATTTTACTGAAATCGTACCTATACTCTGACATCTCTTGCTTGCTTATTTTTGATTAATCTGTCAAAGTGCCAACAGCAGACCACAAATGTCATTCCAATGACATAGAAGAAAAAAAGTTTTCGCACGTGAAATAATTTAAAATAAAGTGAAAAAAAATTCTTGCGATTGAATAAGGATTCCAACTGTTCAAATAGAGTGATAATTAAATTCGAGACTATATTCCTCTTTGATTATACGGAACACTTTCAGAATGTAATGGTGGTATGACCAGAGGCGTAGAGTCGACAAGGTAAAAGGGTTCTTGAACCTATCAACAATTGTATGATACTTCAGCTTTTTTTTGGGTTTCTTGTGAATGAATAAAACAGAAGATATTTAAAAAAATAGTTTTATTGAAATTTTACATTTGGTGAATATCTAAACCTTGTTTGCGGTTTCTTTAACAGCTTCTTCGATTTTCTTGGTTCCGTCAACGATGGACTTGAGGACGACTTGGCCACTGGCTTCGAGATCAGCCTTGAGTTCTGTAAAGAAATCGATTAAGTATTTATCTCCAATGATTTCGTTTATTCCTTACTTTGTGCGTCAGGCTCAACAGCTTTGATGACCTTGTTGACTTGTTCGATGGCTTCGTTCAAATTCTTGTCGAAGGCTTTTTTAAGTTCGTCGGCCTTTTTGGAAGCGTCAGGTCCTACCAATTTCTTCAAGGAGTCTGAAGTTTTGGCAAGCTCGACTTCTACAGATTTGATGACTTTTTCGATCTCTGGTTTTTTGGCATCAACCTTCAAAGGGAATGAGATTTGCTTAAGATTTTTAGATGGTGAAGTTTTCATAGAACTAATTCTTGATAACTATCTGAATGCGTAATAAAAAAGAGGAATAACTTGAATCGTTTAATGAATATTTACGTAAGTATAATATAAAGTAGATGATACTTTTCGGGTAGATGTAGATAAAAACTATCCTAAATCATTGGCAGTGTAATATGGTGAGGAAATTAAAGAATATAGGAACTTGGTTCAAGCTGGTAACTACAAGGTACATTTAACTGTCAGACTAGATCTACACGTCATGCATAATCTTCCTACAGACTAATGTTATTGTCCATCTTTCTCTGGTGTTTTGGGAAGTTTGTCACTCACATCTTTCTTGACTTTCTCGACAAAGGCGTCAAGGTTGGCTGCTACTTTCTTGGCGTCAACTTCAATGGTGTTGATGACTTTTTCTGATGTCAGACTGCTCAATCCAGTTGCATCGGCGAAGTCCTTGACTGCCTTACGGGCATCTTCGGCAAGAGTGTCGAACACTGTTTTTTCAGCTGGAGGGGCACTAGCTCTTGCCGAGACCAAAGAAGCCTAAAAAAAAGAATTTTATTTAAAATGCTGAAAAAGGAATTGGTATTTTGAAAATCCAGATTAAGATACTGTAGAAGGTCAAGTTTAAGCCAAATATGCATTAGCGAATTAACAAATTGAATGTTGAAATGTATAATTTCGAACTTTGAACCCTACAGTCTTCAATGATGCTGAGTTCCAAAGGTCCAATGATTATCTGTCGAATTAGATAATGCAATGCTCAAGTAGAATACAACAACCAAAATAATACAGAAAGATTTCATTTTCGGAGAACAAAGAAGAAGCTCTGAATAGTCTTTATCTATGATAAATAACTCAGTTCATGGAGAAACCAAATTCGAAAAATAATTTTGAAGCATATTAGAATAACTAGGACAAATAATGAGAATACCTATGTGAAAAAAAGACTCGAAAAAATTGACTAGATTGATAATAATTCACAAAAAGACCTGTATATTCCGTAAGTTTTCTGAGCAATGACAACTATAATGTTCATAGAAGATTTCGATACAATAAAAATTGGGAAATCAATTGGTATCATAGAGTGAAAGCTATTTTCCACTGTCAGATGGGATATAGAAAAATATAGAAAATTAATCATAAAATCGAATGAGAATCACAGACTACCGATTATTAACAAATTAATCAAGGAATATAACCGAAAAATAGCTTACCTGGAGGGCCACAAGGGCAACGAGAGCAACAGCGAAGTATTTGACCATTTTGAAGACGCTTCGTATGTCGAAAGTCACAAAGTGCCAGATAATTTCGGTTCCCCTCCTTATATAAGGTCTATCTATGCCGGACCTTTCAAGCCTTGATCTCTGCTTATCAATTTATCAGCCCATCTTTGTGTTCTAGTTGAACGTGAACCCCAAATATTTACTGACCTGCACCCTTAAAATATTCCATTAGAGCGCTCTGATTCTTATCTGGGATGGTAGGTACAAGGAAAGGTTTTTAATGTGACTGGAGATAAAACAAGCCATAGGTATAAGCGAAGATTTATGGAAATATGGGATGGGATGTGGATGGGTTAGATTTTTTCTTCCTTCTCTTCGGAGTACTGTCGTTGAAGTTTGTGAAGAAATTAACGTTTTCGAAACAGATTTTCTCGAAAGGTTCTTTTGATATGAGAAAAACTGTTGAAAAATTCTGCTTTTTTGAATGTCGCTTGAAACTGCATTTCTTTGAAACCTAACCTATTTAATACCGGAGAAATTTGGACGATGCTGAAGAACAATATACAAATTTCGAGAGGATACGGAAGCTGCGATAATTTGAATATTTCGATTTTTTGAAAAAATGCCATTTCACAGGTGAAAATCTAAACCGTGATAGATAGAGTCTTGGATTTTATTATTGAATTGATTGATTTATTTATTGAATTCAGCGCCCTCGAAAACCTATATTTTGGTACCAAAATTGTCTATATTGTCCTTCTTCAACCAAGATTTTTTTAGTTTTTTGTTTTCCATTTTTCATTTTCGAGTTTTGTTCACACGTTTAGAGCATGAAGAGTTCTGGTGTTATGAATCAGCAAAATGGTTATTCTGAAAGAGTCGAATGGGACGAAGACCTTAACGATCGAATAACAAATTTAGATTCGCCAGGAACTCCTTGGTGATGACGAATATGGTGTTTTTAGGGGGTGTTACCTCTTACGTATTTTTGACCCAAAAAGTTGACAATTTTGAAATCGACATCATTATGCCAGAGATACTTGAGACAATGCTGATTAACAATAGACAAATAAAAAGTGGATACGACCACTGGATCGGGAGCTATGACGGTTTGAAATTTCGATTTTTTGAAAAAATGACATTTCGCAGGTCAAAATCTTAACTATTTAAGATAGCGCTTTGAATTATTTTTTATTGAATTCAGCGTTCCCGAAAACCTATATTTTGATACCAAACATGACCATATTGTCCTTCTTCAACGTGAATTTTTTTAGTTTTTTGTTTTCCATTTTTCATTTTCGAGTTTTGTTCACACGCTTAGAGCATGCAGAGTTTAGGTGCTATGGATCAGCAAAATGGGTATTCTGGTAGATTCGAATGGGATGAAGACCTCAACGATCGAATAACAACTTTAGATTCGCCAGGGATTCCTTGGTGATGACGAATATGGTGTTTTTGGGGGGTCTTACCCCTTACGTATTTTTGACCCAAAAAGTTGAAATTTTCGAAATCGATTTTATTATGCCTAGAGATACTTGGGACAATGCTGATTAACAATGTACAAACAAAAAGTGGATACGATCACAGGAGCGGGAGCTATGACGATTTGAAATTTCGATTTTTTGAAAAAATGCCATTTCGCAGGTCAAAATCTAAACCGTTCTAGATAGCGCCTTGAAATATTTTTTATTGGATTCAGCGTCCTCGAAAACCTATATTTTGATACCAAACATGACCATATTGCCCTTCTTTAACCAGATTTTTTTTAGTTTTTTGTTTTCCATTTTTCATTTTCGAGGTTTGTTCACGAGCTCATAGCATGCAGAGTGCAGGTGTTATGGGTGAGCAGAATAGTTATTCTGATAGATTCGAATGTGTTGAAGAACTTCACGATCGAATATCAACACAAGATTTCCCAGGGATTCCTTGGTGATGACGAATATGGTGTTTTTGAGGGGTCTTACCCCTTACGCATTTTTGACCCAAAAAGTTGGGATTTTCGAAATCGATTTTATCATTCCTAGAGATACTTGGGACAATGCTGATTAACAATATACAAACAAAAAGTGGATACGGTCACAGGAGCGGGAGCTATGACGATTTGAATTTTCGATTTTTTGAAAAAATTCCATTTCACAGGTCAAAATCTAAACCATTCTAGATAGCGTCTTGTTTTGTTTTTTAATGAATTCAGCGCCATCGAAAACCTATATTTTGATACCAAACTCGTCCATATACTCCTTTTTTGGGTCCATTTTTTTATGTTTTATATTTTCCAAAATTCATTTTCGAGTTTTGTTCAAAAGCTCACTGTACTCGAAGTTGGTATCGATCATCTAGATGGGTATTCTGAATCATTCGAATGTATTGAAGATCTTCCATATCGAAAAACAACTTTGGATTCACCAGGAATTTCTTATTGCTGGTGACAAATATGGTTTTGCCTTCTATTTTTTTCATAATTCATTTTCCAATTGGATTAACAAGCTCAGTCCATTCAAAGCAATGAAAATATCAAATCATTCCGGTTTATTCTCAAGGAAATCGATCAAAAATCAATTCAGATGTTGGCATTTATGCATTTTCGATAACAAATTATTTGTTTATTTCAACGTTTTCCATGAATCCCCTCAAAATCGCTCACTCTTTCAATAAGAGGTCATTGTTAGATAATACACTCCCAACTGTAAACATCCCAATACACTACGACTATATATGAAAATACCGAAGAGGATCTTCCTAATCTGTTTACTCGAAATCCTTTTGGTCAGAATCAGCAAAAAATTCACATTATGAAACAGTAAAACAAGAAATAATACGTTAAAACAAACTGATTTTGAAACTTAGTTATTTAATGCAATTTCAAAATATTTCTCTGTAATCTTGGAAAAACTGTCATTCAGAAAGCTTTCCATGAAAGAAAATGAAATGAATGATCGTTGAAGAAAAATTGACAGGTGCAGTTTTGGGATAATCAATTTGGCGTGATTCATCCAAAATCAATTTCAAGAAATACAATCTCGAAACTATTGACCTATGACGATTAACTCATATAAACAGCAATTAAAATTATCTGTTAGTATCGAATACATCCATTTTACGCAAACTTCAAGTCTGTCTGCGTAGACAGTGAGATAATTAACTGCTTCAAAAAAGTTGGAGATAACTGCCACAAAATCTAAGAGAAATTTGATTTTCGAGCAATTGTTTCCTGATAAAATTTTTTACAGGAAATCTATTTTTCGAAATTTTTTTTTCTTAAATAGATAAGGAAAGCAGTACCTACTGACCTTCAAGTATTCTCCAATATCTCAGTTTTGTGACTTTCGTAGCAAAATTTTGTTGAGACGCCCCACAATAAAAAATAAACCACATTATGCACTCGGTAGTAAAACGAATTCATTACCAGCTCATTTTTGTTTGGAAATCTACAACAAATTGGCATGAAATTGGTACATGAACCATGAAATTACTACAATTCGGCTTATATTTACATTTTCCACTGTTCAAAACTCATTTTTTCAGTCATCTTCAAAGTGCAAGTGAAGATATGAAGTTCTTTTCAACTGTATTACTTTTGTTGTCTTTATTTTTGTTGGCTTTAAGTCAGGAGACAGAGGAGGTGAATATTTTTCATTATTGCTTAGAAATAATTTTTTTGTGATCCTACTCTCGTTCTTTTTAATAAATCTGATCTGATGAATTAGCTGATGTGTAAATTTATTTTTTTAATATTTTCTCTTTGAATAATTTTCGCTACACGTATCCTAATCTTTCTGAAAGCCTTCTCTTGAGAGAAACTTGAAGCAGTGGACAACCAGTCGAACAATCCTGAGTATCATAAGTTTTCTTGAATGCTATAAAGACTCCATTCAATTTTATGATGTAACCCGGTTGGCCATGATTTAGGTTTATCAAGTTTTCTTACACAGAACTTACGCAGGTTTTGGTACTCGAGAATAATTTTCAAGCCGAAAAACCGCTTGGAAATGTTTTATATAAAACTCCAATGTTTTTCCTCCTCGACTTTGAAGTAGGTACGTGCTATACAGGGTGTATCCCAAGCAAACCATATGTCTAATAGATGGTTCTCTTATTGCACCCAAAATATCAAAATCTTCCAAAAATATAACGAATCCTTGTAGGTAACACCTAGGGGTGGTTACATAAGAAATGGCCTTGGCAAGATGATCTCAACAATCAGTTCTCACGTGATGCCCCACGTTGAAGATAGAAAAGCAACACTGAAAAATATTTTAGAAGAACACAAGATCCCTCTAAAGGAAAATCTTCAAGACTTCAGAGAAGCAATGAACGACCAAATTATGAGTAAGTTATTCACCTGAAGACATATTGGAATAATCTGACAAAAGAATTATTTAACAGTCGTGGACGAAGATGAATATTCTACTCGCATATAATTAATATTATTTGTCTGGTCTGGTGAACCTACTCCGAGTGAATAATAGACGTCATATGGTCGTTGAATAATGTACTATTTTGCAGATGTCGGCTTGAGTGTAGTTGAGAAGAGCTTGGATATGGCCGAAATATTACAGAATATGACCAATAGGATCAAGGCAGAGGTGCTGAGCTTACGGCCAAAAGGAAATATAGAGGTTGCAAAAAATTAATAATTTTCGGTCGAATTGAATTTTGTTGTAGTATGTCCGAGTGAGAATCAATAAAGGAATTTTGTCAATTGGAATAGAATGTATTTATTACAAGCGGTTTGTTTATTGCCACCCTCTATCTATGTGTGTTCTGTTCTTGTGTATACTGTATACTCATCCATTTTTAAAATGTTTTATAAGGTTTTTTTATTCGAAACTGACGCAGGTTGGTACTCGTGAAATATCAAATAATTCTGAGAGACGTTTCCAATGCTAATTGCTAATTATTTTTTTAACTTTGTGATTAGAGTTAGTTCTTTTGAGGTTTGACTGTGGCACATGGCATGAATTATTGCTTTTTTCAGTACCTATTTGAAATGTGTTATCTGATAAAAATACAAAGATAATTTAAAATATACTTTATTGTTCTACAAGATTTTCACGTACAATACAGAACATTTGATATATGGACTAGACTAGTAAGAAACATAAAAAAAACCAACTCGTATAATACACTAATTTACTTAATCCTAAAAAACCTGCGTAATACAGAGTGTTCAGGAATTGGAGTACCAACAAGACATGTGGATTCCTTGGGTAATTTCCAGAAAAAAGGCTACTGAATGCAAAAGTTTCTTTCTAGAGATACAAGGTGTTGAAGTTTGAAGTATTTTTCTCGCAGTATCCACATTTCTCAAGATATTGAACTGAAATTTGGCATAGATATTACAATTCGAAGTTTACACCATCTGACGTGCTCATTTCTATTGCAAAACTACAGGGTGATTTTTTATGAAGAAAAAAATCGAAAAAAAAAATCAAACGACTACACCCTGTATCTCGAAAACGAAACCTTTGCGGTTCCATGATCATGAGACTTTTTTCCTTAAAATGACGCAAAGAATCCCTCCTTCCGTTTGTTTCTCCAATTTAGGAACAACCTGTATATTACGATATTTACATCAAAATGTACAAATTATTTTAGTCCAGGAAAGTTTTTATGGCAAATAGTAACCTGTTCGAGCTGTATTTATGAATTTACTTTAATACAGATTAGAAAACCCTCAAAATTTGTTTGCTGAGAATCGTAACAATCGCATCTTCATAAATATTATGAATAAATAAAACCCCTGCCATAAGCTGAAGTCTTGTTCTAACACCTTCAGTACCTCCAGTCCCATCTTCTTCTATCTATCCTTTGCTGTGGGAAATTGGTGTAAAAGAACCCAGCTTCAGGTGTCAACCATCTAGATTTGATCATCTCCGAACCTTTCTCGGCAATCATAATGGTTGGAGCATTGGTATTGCCGGAAGTGACCTTAGGCATCACGCTTGCATCTATCACTCTGAGTCTATCGATGCCGTACACCTAGAAGAATGAAGATTTAGCCTCATTAACAGAGTACAGATGTGTCTAGCTTCTTCTATCTGTTAAAGAAGTGAAATAGTGAAGATTTCTACCTGTAGGAAAGGGTTTACGACCGCCATTGGATCAGAGTGTGGACCCATCTTGCAACTTCCAGCCTGGTGGTTCTCAGGACCTGTCATTTGTTTAGCTGAACACGCCCAGTAGTCGTCAGTGCCAAATTTGAACTTCTCACACCCTGGCGTATGGGTCCTGTCCAGTTGGAAGCCATACCTCTTCAGAGCTGCCAACATTTAAGTATTAGATAAAGAAAAACTCTCCACTCAGTTACCTTTAGTTTCCGACAGCTTGATAGCAAACTTGATTCCTTCCACCATCACTCTAACATCTTCAGGGCTCGTGTAGTAGTTGGCGAAGATCAGAGGATGACTTAAAGGATTATTATCCTTCAAAGTCAAATACCCTCTGCTCTTAGGATGTAAAACAGCCGGTATGATCTGTATGGACCTCGTATTGTTATCCAACTTCTCCCCAACCTGTCCAGTCTTGGCGCAATTCGCCAGGAAACCACCAAAGAAGTATTGCACATCTGGGTGGTCCAAATTTGGATCGTTGTACTTAGTGTTGATGAACCCGGTGACCTCAGAGATTCCGGTGCCACTCATGAGTCCGTCTCTGAAGAGCAGATACTCCATGGCTGTTGCCCAGTTCAAGGGGGCGCTGTTGGTATCGTTGATGTTGAAGTTGACGAAGTAGGCCACGTGGTTGTGGAGGTTCCTGCCCACTCCTGGAAGATCCTGGACTACTGGGACGCCTACTCGTCTTAAGTCTTCGCTTGGTCCTACCCCGGAAAGGAGCAACAGCTGAGGGGAGTTTACAGCGCCTGTGAAGGGTTGAAATTGAAAATGGGAGAATCTGGGAAGTTTTGAGTTTGTCAGAAATGATGAAAGGCTTTTGGAGGACTCTGTTAAATCTCTTCTTTTCGATAATTCGAGTTCCTTATCGAAGAATAATCTGCTGTGAACACGTGGGATAATAATTGTAATTCCTTGAAGACAATTGGGTGAAAATCTTGTTGACACAGTTTACCTCCGAGAAAGATTGCAATCGTTTGGCTTGTCAAGATGAATTCAATGGTTTCTGCGTAATCTCAAAGGCAAATACCACAAACGTGGGAAGATCTCATGGTTGATGTTCAATTGTTTTAAACGTGATGGAAATATGCGAAAGAAGAGCTGTCATAATTCCGAATAATACTGGAATATTATATACCCAACTTGAGAAATACCACAAGATAAAATTAATCGTCCAGATACAATGATTAAGTTCGAAAATGGGCAAAATCTGCCCAGTTGGTTCGCAATTATTGATTTTATTCCATTACGAAAATTACAGGGCCAATTGAAATAGAAAATTCAAAGGGAGTGTTCATAAACTGGTTGACCCAAATAAACCCACAGAAAGCCCTGTTCTCATTTTCTCCAGCTTGTGTTCAACTTTTCAACAGCCCCAAAGCCTTTTCGAGTACACCCTTTGTCTTCCCAGCTGCCAATTGTTACTTCAACAAGGCCCTCTCTTCATTAAAGTTCGATATCAAATCCTTTTTTTTTCCACACTAGATATTTCCAATTTTGCCTCGGATCCTCTCGTGTTTCCGGTATTATGAAGTGTAGAAGTAGCATTCACTTTTGTCTCGAACGCATTTTCAACCCTGCATTGTGTGGAGATCAAATTGTTTGGTAGAAAACTGGAACGACTCTGTTTATGGGCAGTTCGGACGAATTTATGGAGGTCTATTTCTATTTTATTGTCCCAGACTTAAATAGATTAGATTTTTTTTATACTAACTGGATTTTATGCCAATTTCGATTTCTCTGATGATTTCGAGAGAATAGCTTCCTTTCACAATTTTCTAAACTAACAGTGGCTCACCAAAAAAAAGTTCTGGAAGAAAACAGGGGACGGTGTTCCAGAAAAAAATCCACCCTGTAGATTTGCAACCGAAATTGGCATGTCACGTGGTGTAGGCTCTAAATTGTAACATCTACGCCAACTTTTTATTCTTAAAGTTATTCAATTGATTGAAAATTATTTTGTTCGTACATGCAAACATTCTCAAAATGTAAATACATTCACGCCAGAGCAATTAACGGATAAATTTCAATATATTTTTCCTGATCTCATTTTTTTTTCGAGCATTTTTATGGTAATTGGAAAAAACATTCATATGCACATTTTTATTAGCGTTCCAATCATAAATTAAGATTATTTCCGCTTGAACTATGGACAACGCCTGGACAATATTCATGCAATTCATAAATACATATTTCCAACACATTCACACGTGTTGACTCAAGATTATGTCAAGTTATATAACCGAAATGAATGACAGTTCAACATGTTTCGAAGAATATACAGGGTGGGACTTTAACTTCAACATGTTCACCACATTTCAAGAGAATATTGTGTTCTTCTCTTCACATGAAATGTCCTTTTCAGAAATGGCAAACTAGAAGGTTCTAGCTTGAACGAAATTATTATTTCATCATTTTCTTACCTCCAGAAATTATGACCTCTTTGCTGGCGTATATGACCTGCTTGATTCCATTATTAATCACCTCAATTCCATAAGCTTGCTTAGTGGTTGTGTTAATCAAGATTCTGGTAACAGTAGAATTCATGAGAATGTTGAGGTTTCTTCTATTTTTGAAAGGTCTCAAGAAGGCTCTCGCAGTACTAAGTCGTGAACCATTTTTGTTCGTGGTTTGGGCTATATTGAATCCCGTGTGGTAGTTTCCATTCAGATCTCTGATCGGATATCCTTGAAAATAGTACACAGCTATTATTCAACATGTTCGAAAAGTCGTATGCTATCATTATATGGTCGATAAAATTAAAAATTGAAAGCTAACCTAATTCTTGAGCTGCACCAAGAATAGCGGAAGACAATGGTGGATGGTAAGGGAACTGAGACACCGTGAGCAGTCCTCCAGTTCCATGGTACCCTTGGTCCATCTTCTCCATTTGTTTGTTGTCTTCACTCTTCATGAAATAGGGAAGAACCTCTTCGAAAGTCCAACCCTGATTACCAGCAGCAGCCCAGTCGTCGAAGTCTTTTTTGGCTCCTCGTATATACATCATTCCGTTCATAACAGAGGTACCACCTAGAACCTACAAAACCACATACAATTCAAAATTGCTGAGACCCTCAAATTTGCCATTTTCACCTTTCCTCTAGGCCAATAACATCTTCTTCCCTTCTCTGCCAAGCAAGCTTCAGGTTCTGGTTCAGTCTGGTAACCCCAGTCTATGGAAGAACCGATGAAATTCAAGAACATGGACGGCACTTGAGTTCCAGTGGGTTCATCATGACCTAAAAGAAGACCAAGATTGAAAACCTTGCTACCATCTCTTCATCGAACACTTAGTATGTTCCAAGACTAATGGGACATACTGTATAAGCTTACCAGCTTCCACCAATAACACATTCCACTCAGGCACTTCTGACAGCCTGCTGGCCACAACAGCACCAGCACTTCCCCCACCAACAACGATGAAATCGTATTCAGGTAGCAATGGAGTCGTTTGAGGCCTTCCACAAGGGTCCTCCAGGTCACACTGGGACCGGAGGAAGACTTCGAGAAGCCCCATGAAAAGCATGAATTGGACCCCGCCACATGTGGAGGCTAAGGTGGGACCTGGTTGGGTTCCTGGGCAGTTGCAGGACATCTGGGGGAAGATGAAAGAGTTTAAAGGTTGCTGAAGGGAACTGAGCCAGAAAACGATTTACCTCTCGATCTTAAACTATTTCGAAGTTTATTTTTCACAAAAACTGGTAGTACTGAGTTAACCTTCACCTCATGTCTTACTTATAAAAGCCCGACACTTCTCAAGAGGAAACAAATATATTGAAATAGATGGAAATGTAGTGGTCAAATGAGCACTTGATTAATCTGTGATATCATTTTTATAGTTAATAACGTTGACAACTGCACCACCTTGAAGGTACAAAAATACATTCTCTTTCTCGAAAAATGGAACAGTTTTCTTTGTTATTATCGGTCGCAATTTGATAAAGCATCAAAGGTCAAAAATTCGAGTTGTATTACGAAATACAAACTCTTCTTGTGAACTTTAAAGACTGGAATGGATGACCACCAAATATAAAGAGATTGGTGAGGTAATCTTGATGGAACTTGATGGTAGATGCTCCATTTAAATGTTGTTATGAAAGAAATCTTGAGTAGGAGGATTCTTAGACTTGTTAACTGTTAAGTTGTTATAGAAGGTTCCCATCTTTATGGATTGAGGTCTTTTTTTCTGGTTCACTGAATTTTAGAACTGTCCTGCTCGAAATTTGAATATTCATGAGAAGAATGGACAAAGAGATTCTGAAAAACTGGTAAGATCAATCTCCACAAAGTACAGATTCTTGTCTAGGAGATGTAAAGAATTAATCAGATCTCATTCGTACCTAATTTTTTCTTATGTAACCTAATAGAGAACAGTTAACAAGTTGAAGTCTTCTTGATGTTAACCGACATTTATCGCAATCCATTGGGTGATTGAATTGATGTTGATTATGTATCAGTGTGTAGCAATAAAGAAGTAATAGCCCTTCTAGTTTATGGAACTCGTTTTTTATTTACTGGGATGGTCTGAATTTCGGATTGGTTCATCGTAGATTCGTTTGTATGACACAAAATACAGGGTGTTCCTGAATACAAACAGAAAGTGGAGATGCCTTGAATGATTGTTAGGAAAAAAGACTCATGAACTTGAGATCACGAACGTTTCGTTTTCGAGATATAGGCTATTGAAGTTTGAATTTTTTTCAAGCTTTTTCCTATAGTATCAGGTGTTTTTTTAGAGTGAATTTTCAATAGGGATAGCTGTGATTTGACAGGAGGTAGAAGCCATGTTGTTTTGACATTTCTGTTCAGTAAGCATTGACAAATTATCATGGAGAGACTCAAGCCACTAAAACGTTTACAAATTGTTGAAATTTATTTTCAAAATCAGTGTTCTATTCGCCAAACTTGAAGAGCACTTCGTGAAATTTATGGTTTACGTAATCGTCCATCAGAGCAGCTTATTCGTCGAACTATCGATAGATTTCGCACAACATTTTCTCTACTCGATGCAACAACAACAACAAGACAAAGAACTGTACGTACAGAAGAAAATATCGCTGCTGTAAGTGATACTGTTAATGGAGATCCAGATTTGTCTATTCGTCGACGTTCACAACAATTTGGACTCTGTGCATCCACCACATGGAGAATTTTGCGTGAAGATCTTGGTCTACACCCATATAAGATCCAACTGGTTCAAGAACTAAGGCAAATTGACCATAATTGAAAGAAAGATTGGTCGATAAGATTATTTTGAGGAATGGTCCAATTAATTGGCCTCCAAGATCATGAGACATAACTCCAATGGATTATTTTCTTTGGGGTTATGTCAAGCCATTGGTTTATGCTGACAAATCAGAAATGGACGCTTTGGAAGCCAATATAACTCCTGTTATTGCTGAAGTAAGGCCTGCATTACTCGAAAAAGTGGTCCAAAATTGGTCTGGTCGAATGCTCAGAGCTAATTACCTACATTGTCACATATAGACATAAATGTCATAAAATTATCCTTCAAATAAAAAAAATTGGCTTCAATCTCAATTCAAATGTTGTGTTTTATTTCAATTTGAAATTCTATTCCTCTGAAAAAACACCCGGTATATGCATTTCACAATGTACTCAACTCAAATTTGGCATACATTGATTGTATGTATCCAAAATAACAATGAATTCATTCATCACAGCTTACAAACTGGATTTTCATGACAATTTTCAATTTCGAGAGTATCTTTCAAAATTTGTTTCTCGAAATCGGTAGCAGATGCATCAAAACTACAAGAGATAATAAAGTTTAGTATAACGACAAAGCTTCTCTTCAAAAATTTTCAAACTAACAGTGGCTCACCAAAAAAAAGTTCTGAGGTAAGACAGGGGACAGTTCCAGAAAAAATATCAACCTATATTATATGTTTGACAGTGAACAAAACGCGAAACCTGTGTGAGCTGTCAGAATCCGTGTTGTTGAAAGGGAAATAGTTAAAAAATCACCAGTTATAAAAAGCAATCACTTTGAATTTCATCAAAACTTTAACACTGTCAACATGTTTCTTTTTTTTCAAATTTCGCCCTTTTATTTTGTATCTCCAATTTGGGAACACCTTTGTCCAAATTGAAGAGTATATTAGATTGAATTTTCAAGATAATTCGTGTTGTCCCTTCCTGTCTACTTTCTTCTGACAACACAGTAAAGTTCCAATCTCTAACAATTAAATAAATACTCGACGTCAATTAAAGGCGGTTTTATAAATTGCAGAACTAATCTATTCCGGTGCTCACTTTCTCTTATTGTTTAGCGACCTTTCTTCAAGATATACCTGAAACACGCACCTAAAAATTCAATTCTAGATCCCAAAATAGATGTATACAACATAGAGTTGCCCTACAAAGCTCTTCGTAATTAATAAAAAAATTATGCAACAAAAAAGCGCAATCCCTGGTTAAGCCATCAGGGAAGCTGTAGATCTCTTGAGTCCACACATGAATCACTTTCAAACACATCTAAAAAACAACCTATCATTATATAATTCTCAACGTTGCGTCCTATCAGAGCAGCTAACAATATGTCGACCCAAATTATAATCTCATTCATAAAAATCTAGATCGAATAATGTAAACCAGCATAGGTTGAAAACCGCCCAAGGGTAGAGCTAACATCTTGTGCCAATCTACCAAATGTCATACAGGAACACGATTTTTGTTCTAGATCATTTCGCAATGAGATCTTTGATCGATGGACTGAAAACTAGGAACATTACCTGAAATTAATCGAACACCTGTTATGAAATTATGTAACGTATGAGTGGTAACGCCATTATCTTGATTTTAATGAAATTAGGGGCGTTTGATAACGATTGATTTCGTGTCATTAAGCTGATGGTGATATCGCCTACCTACAATAATGGTCTTTTGTTGGGAATTGTGATAATAATAAGAGAACGCTTTCCAATTGGAAATTTTAACTTTCATGGCATCTGGCAAACTGAACCATTGCGTGATTTTTTTATTGTGATTGGTAGAGAGTCTGAGGCATACCGTACCTAATACTGATGGTAGAGTATGTCCAAGATGCACCAGGCATTTTCTGTATCATCTCAATTCTTTTTTCAATATAATAAACTAAAATGTAAAGCTGAGTATAGCAGGAAAATTATGAATTTTGATGAAGTAGACGTTTTTAGTCAAATTAAAATTTCTTCCAACATTATTCAACATCGACCTAATCGCAAACGTTATTGAATTCTCTAGATATAATACAGGGTCATATTTTTTTCGGAACTCTGTCCTGTGTTTTACTTCAGAACTTTTTTTGGTGAGCCACTGTTAGTTTGAAACTTTGTGAAAGGAAGGTTTATCGTTTTACTAAACTTTATGGTCTCTTATATTTTTGACGCATCTCCTACTGATTTCGAGATAAAAATTATCATGAATATCCAGTTAGTGAGCTGTGGTGAATGAATTCATGTCTAAGGTTATCCCTATCGAAAAATCTATAACACCCGGTTCTTTTTACAAGTTTAAAAACGCAATTTTCGTCTTCATTCAATTGTGAAAGAACTACAAAAGAGTGGACCACCTGCAATCTAATCCACCATAATTTTATCTCATTGTTTATCTTCACACAAATGATACTTTCACTTCGCTCTGTAATCGGAGCATCAATGGCGAATTGCCCATGGCTTATTCTTTCAAAGCGTGAATCCTCCGCAGTTTTATGACATTATAGGCAGTGGCGCACCGAGGGGGGGGCTGTCGGGCTGCAGCCCCCCCGAGCTCAAAAATAAAGGATTGTTTTCGTCGTTTTCGAGTTTTTTTTATGTAAAAACCTGATTACTCTCGAGCAGCCCCCCCCGAATGAAATTTCTGGGTGCGCCACTGATTATAGGTCAGATAAATCTATTCGATCAGCATCCATTGGTGTTGCAATCTAGTGCAATCGGTTAGCGATGAGACTGTTATTTTACAAGAAGTGACCTTCGATTGGTTTTGCGGCACGGTTGTTTTAAAATTGGTACCGGAATTGCTGATCGATATTTGGTATGGTCTCAGTTGTTGGATTCATTGGCCACTTTTCGATTGACTCCAAACCAAATACACACTACAAATTTTTTTTCTGAGGCCGTTGGGCTTCACGAGATTTGTGCTTATACTCCATTCACTTTTATTTAATCACATAGGAGGTCATGGTTTCGTTTTCAGGAGTTGGTGCACCTGATGAAAACTCTGTACGCGTAGGTACAGAAAATATCGTTAATGACAAAATGACGTTGCCAGTTCCTTTGTTTACATCAAAGTAAAAGTATCAAAAATATTATACATTTTGTTAGTTCGAATCGATCGGCGATTTTGATGCGAAATATCGATAGGAAATCGCCTATTTTTCCGTTCTTCGTCGTCCAGAAGAAGTTTCCCGTCGATATGAGAAATTTCGTGTAAGTGTCATTTTTTCCTTTCACGACTTTTGGCGTCAGTACGAACGGCAAATTTGAATTGGAACAAAAATCGATTTATAAACATAAATAAAGCGAAAGTAAGTAGGTACTAATCGACCTTTTTACACTTGATAACGGAGTTTTTTTAGGTCGTTTAGAAAGATTTCAAACGAAATTCCGGTCCCCCAGAAGTTTGGTTAGTTTCGGTATCGTTTTTGGTGCTCAAAATTTATTTGGAATGTGTAAATGGACAAAAAAGGCTTCCTTTAACGATCTTCTAACGGAAGCGACCGGAAAATATGGTTCAGGTAGGATTTTCAAGGATTTATGGGGAAGGAACTTGCAGAATGAAATTGCACGATTTTCGTAGGTAAACGAATTCTGGATGGCCATCATCGGTCTCTAAATGATTATTGTTGATCGTTTTTACGTTTCAGAAAAAAACACGTTGAAAAAGCTAAAAAAAAAGGAAAAATATGACTATATTGCATTCCACAGATTCCGATGAATTGAAATGTGTCACTGGAGCTTTCATTTCTTTCCGAAAGTAGAAATAGGCTATATTGAACCAGAATACATCTGTTTTTTTTTTATTCCAGGAGTTTGTGTCTCATTTTAGAACAGGTGAATGATAAATGTGAAGCATATGTTTGACCTATTCCATTTTATTTGTACAAACCTACTGTGGTAGTAATGTATTAATATTTTTTAATCTAATAAATTACTATAAAGTCAGAATATTTCACTCCTTGTTCATAAGATCAAATAAATGAAATGTATATCTATGAAGCTTTCAGGAATTGACATTCTTGCTTATTAATTTATAACCAAAAACAACCAAAACTCAATTACTATTGAATTGAAATTATTAGTTTCTCTGTTAACAAATTCGTTAATTCAGTTATTATATTTATTTTCCTTGTGATGAATGAATAAGACTGTTATTTATTTGAAATAAAGAAATATTTGAAATAGAAATGTTATGCACCCTCACAATCATATCACATACAATATCATGATGAAAACAAAGCACATCGATAAATCTTTACAATCATAAATCCAAAAACTCCTTTTTATCTATAATATTGTTCACAATTTTCTGTTGTGTTCTCCAAAATGAAATATACATTCTGAGGAATACGCTAAGAATGTAGAAAGGGCAGTATAGTGTTGACTTGGAACATAAAAATATTTTGAAAAACGTCATAACTTCGATACAGTGTGAAATGTGTCAAATTTCCAAGGCCAGAGTTGTGATTTTATAATTGTGAATGGACAGTTCATATAACGTTGTTCTTTTATCCCCTCAAAGATTCCATCTTTCCCTTTACAAACCCCCAAAAAAACCCCCATCAAATCCACATTAATATCCGTGCATGAGCCGCATGGAAAAACCCTTATTTTCCCCAAATACCCTCCACATTTCCCTCACTTCCTCGCCCTTAAAACCTGCCAGGAATTTAATAAACACTCTGACAGATTTTCACGCTTCATTCTCCGAATCCTCACGGGAAACTTCCCACGAATTTCCCGTATTTTCCGCTTCGCAAACAGAAAATTATGACCGAGATGACAGCTTAAGCTAGCTTCAACTATTACATCTCGAAGAAATGAGAAGAAAACGAAATTTGTTCGTATTGCAGACTCCATCAGGTGGTGTCATGTTCATAAATGATTGGAAAATGGAAAATGAGGGAAATTGGAGGAAAATTCGACAATGGGCTGAAATACATGATAGAAAACTATCTTCTTGTATGGAGAATTGTGTTAGATTCCTCATTTTCTACATAAGTCTGCTTATAACATGGTTTTCCTTCACTAACATACTTGGGTTACCTCAAGGGACTGTTCTTGGGCCCACATTATTCTCGTACGATTTGAATCACCTCATTTCCTAATTAAATAACCACACAGTGTCGAAAAATCAAGCTGATACTGTCTATTCTGAAATACAGACAGTTATCATAGTGCCTTTTGAAGCTTTACCATAATTTGACACCCTCACTTCGAGGGAAAATGAACGTTTTTGATTGACAACTCTTCCTTATTTGTTCCACATCTAATCGACATGTAAATTCCTGATTATTAGACCATGTAATCGTAAAGATAAGTTCCATCTCATACCATTACGGTCAGTTGCTCTAATTCAATGTTCACTCGAGCATTCACCACTTCCAAGGTCAATATCTCCATGAAAACAATATGTTCCTTTCAGTCAGACAGTGCATAAAAATTATTGCTCGATAATTTTTCCAATTTAGCTACCATAAAAAATATCCGAAGCGTTCTCACAGAGAAAATCAACAGTGAGAAAATTTTGGCACACCCCTCGTATACTTTTAGATGACTCATTTGAAAGTAGATCCGTATTGAACGTAGCACACGCAGGTATTTGAGGTTGAAATGTCAGTCTCACGAATGTGAGCGAAAGGACTAATAAATAACATACATTGGAGTTTTTATGTACCTACTCATAACTAAGCAGTAAACTTTTGACATAGAAGGAAACCTTCAAGTTGCTCCAATCAAATCAAAACGTTAGAACAAAACTGGTCCCAATACATCTAGCAACCCATTTTACACTATTCTGTACACCCTGTATAAAATACTCCCACGCAAAACTCTAGAATATGCCAACAATGGTAAACTAGACCAAGAATGTCGTAAGAAAACCGTGAAATCATTAAGCGCTTCATTTTTGTCGTTTTCCTTCTATAAATCTTACGTCAGAAGAAGATCGTGACAGTTCAATCTTCCATTGATACCAAAGAAATTGTCCATTTTTACACGGTTGGGTTTCATGCTCGACTTGGTTTCAGGATTATAAAACCTATTGTCTAGAATTCTCATTCTTTTCCTATCTTACCGATTGGGTAATTGGCAATAACGATAAATCGAGAATTGATAGACATTACCGGTGCTTCAGGGTCGGTACGGAATATTTCAGGGACAATAACTGACCCTTGGGGAACTCCGGATATGTATTCGAAGTAGGTGAACCTAAAACAACTGCTTGTTTCTGTTATTGTAGTCTCTTCTGTTAATAACAAAGTATATCGATATCGATAAAATTGGAATATGTGACAATATTTCGGGGACAGGAACAGAACCTTGTGGGACTTCGAAAGATGCATTCAGAGCTGTTGGAGCTGATGCATTGGGAGCTTTCTCGAATTGATCATTTGCAAGGCACCACTGTTGTGATAACTCAAGGCAAAGTAACCAGCTTAAAAACCATAAATCTATCATGAAATTATAATAAAAATTTCCTGATTTTTTATGATGTTCTCAACGATTTGGCAATCGAAAATAATTCGTCGACTGATTGATTTTAATGTAATTCACTTTGAATTCCCAAATTATATGAATTGTCGGTTTTCGTTAAATTTGACTCTGGTTTGTGCTAAAGAAAGCGTAACAGTTATTATAATTAGGTAACCTTCTAAATTGTCTTTCATTTTCGATAAGGCGTTTAAGTCCGCTTGAGATTTGAATGGGCAGAAGTAATTATGAAAACAACCATTTAATAAGATTGTTTCCATTGAAAATTATCTTGCCTCATGATTTGGATTGAAAAGGACAACCTAATAATGGTGTATTACTTTCAGATATACATTGAATGTTGAGCGGATTCAAGATTGAAAAAATGGATCAATTTGAAAATAGGATTTCTCAGGGCAAAGTCTAAACTATTCAAGATAGCGCTTTGGAAATTTCAATTTTTGAAAAAATGTAATTTCGCAGATGAAAATCTAAACTATGATAGATAGAGTCTCGGAGTATTTTTTATAGAATTTAGCGTCCTCGAAAACCTACATTTTGATAACAAACTTGTCCATATACCATCCATATCATAAGAAATTTTTTATTTTTATTTTATCCATATTTCATTTTGAAGTTTTATTCACAAGCGCAGAGCACTCAAATTATGAGTGATTTTGGTCGACATTATAGATTTTTCGAAAGAATCGAGTTGTTTGAACAACTTCCTGATTAAATAATACCGTTAGATGTTCTCAAAAATTCGTGATGAAGACAAATATGGTGTTTTGGGGGGTTTTATCCCTTTGTCATTTTTCACCCAAAAAGCTGGGATTTTCTATATAGATTTAATTACGCTTAAAGATACTTGGGACAATGCTGATTGGCAATATACAAACCAAAAGTGAATACGACCACTGGATCGGGAGCTATGACGATTTGAAATTTCGATTTTTTTGAAAAAATGCCATTTGACAGATGAAAATCTAAACTATGATATAGCACGTCTTAACCACAGAACACCACGCGGTCGCGTTCTACTCTGTGATCTCACCGCGAGAGCAACTGGACCGATTGGAAGATTGAAATTCACTGCTAGACGAAAGTAAGTGAGGCTATGATAGTGGCTTATTGTGAATGGGTTATCCTTTGTGGATATCCACGTAATCACCGGTTATTCTCGATGGTTGTGGACGTGGGAAAAAATTGCGAAAATGGGTATCGTAAGAAGAGCTCGGAGACATTAAAATTTGGAGCGAGAGATATACCTTGTTATCAGTGACAAGAAGAGTTGCATAGTTTTAGAAGAAAATTTAGATCACTCTGTAAACGTACTATAGAGACTTCAAATTAAGATCGATGAAACTAATCGAATATTTCGAGCATAATTTTACAGATACTTTGGACAATGCTGATTAACAATATGCAAACCAAAAGTGGATACGATTCTTGGTTCGGGAGCTATGACGATTTGAAATTTTAATTTAAAAAAAAATGCCATTTCGCAGGTCAAAATCTGAACTATAGGAAATAGCGACTTGGAGCGTATTTTATTAAATTCAGCGTCCTCGAAAACCTATAATTTAATACCAAACATGACCATATTGTCCTTCTTTAACGTGAATTTTTTTAGTTTTTTGTTTTCTATTTTTCATTTTCGAGTTTTGTTCACACGCTTAGAGCATGCAGAGTTTAGGTGCTATGGATCAGCAAAATGGGTATTCTGGTAGATTCGAATGGGATGAAGACCTTAACGATCGAATAACAATTTTAGATTCGCCAGGGATTCCTTGGTGATGACGAATATGGTGTTTTTGGGGGGTCTTACCCCTTACGTATTTTTGACCCAAAAAGTTGGGATTTTCGAAATCGTTTTTATTATTTCTAGAGATACTTTGGACAATGCTGATTAACAATAAACAAACAAAAAGTGGATACGGTCACAGGAGCGGGAGCTATTACGATTTGAAATTTCGATTTTTTTGAAAAAATGCCTTTTGACAGGTGAAAATCTAAACTATGATAGATAGCGACTTGAATTTGTTTTTATCGAATAGAGCGTCCTCGAAAACCTATATTTTGATACCAAACATGACCATATTGTCCTTCTTTAACGTGAATTTTTTTAGTTTTTTGTTTTCCATTTTTCATTTTCGAGTTTTGTTCACACGCTCAGAGCATGCAAAGTCTGGGTGCTATGTATCAGCAAAATGGGTATTCTGGTAGATTCGAATGGGATGAAGATCTTAACGATCGAATAACAACTTTAGATTCGCCAGGGATTCCTTGGTGATGACGAATATGGTGTTTTTGGTGGGTCTTAACCCTTACGTTTTTTTCACCCAAAAAGCTGGGATTTTCTATATAGATATAAAAAAAGTGGATACGGTCACAGGATCGGGAGCTATGACGATTTGAAATTTCGATTTTCTTGAAAAATGCTATTTCGCAACGCAAGTCAAAATTCAAACTATTCTATGTAGCGCCTTGGAATAATTTATATTGAATTCAGCGTCCTGGAAAACCCATTTTTTGATACCAAACTTGACCATATACAGGCCATATCATAAGAAATTTTTCATTTGTATTTTTTCCATATTTCATTTTCAAGTTTTATTCTCGAGCTCAGAGCTCTCAGACTATGAGTGTGATTGATCCTCAAAATGGATTTTCTGAATGATACGAATCGTATGAACAACTTCCCTATCCAAAACAAATAGAGTATCGAATAATCCACAAATGGGTGGAAAACATCCCAAGTGCCAGACACTAAAATTTGCATCTTTATTGGATAATTTCCATAAGGCCTTCCCATAATATACTTCTGCAGTAGTTAACATCCTCAAGGGAAAAACGCAATTGGTAATCCTGTGCAATTTTTTCATAACGACATACGATGTTGAAAAACCTGTGTGAATTATGTATAAGCGACAGTATAGAACTGATTTAATGAGTTCTGTTAGACCACGCTAAAGTTCAATTAGTCAGGAAAAGGATTTGTTTTACCAGTTTGTCCTACGAGAGAAAGTAGTTGCAGCTTATGCTATATTTTTGATAGACGTAAGAAGAAATGGGTTAGATAAGTTCAAATTGGAAATGAAGTCACAAATTGGAAAAAAACGGAATTATTATTCCTTCAAGAGGTTCTCTATCAAATTAAACGAATGAATTATTCATTCCTGAATACTTTGAATTTTTTCTTTTTCGAACAACATGAATTGCATTTCACTGATATATTTTCCATGTTCATCAACTCTTATGCATTAAAACTTCAGTCAATATTGCTCTCAGTTGAAAAATGTAATGTTTCGAACAAAAATCGTGAGACATTTGTTTTCAAACAACTTTCCACTTGAATTTCCCCTCTAAATACATTCATTATTCATTATATTGATCCACATCAAAAAGAGTTATTACTTTGCATTACTTGACGAGTTTACTGTTATAGTTTCCACTCAGAATAGTATTTTCAATTTTATTCCAGAATATATTTGAGGGAAGAAATAATTGATTTACATAAAATTTATTCCATCTTTAACAAACTTATTCTCGATTACTGATTTTATTATTTATCTTTCGATGTTTTATTTATTTTTCTCCTCCTAATATTCATTTTATTAAATCTGTTTTTCAAATATTGTACAAACCATTTCAAAAAACCTATTTCCTATTAATTTTTTCACCTTCCTCCTTCAATTACCATAAACCATTTTACCAACTCACCTCTCTTTTTCAAAATCAATTCAGAGACCAAAACATCAAAAAAGAAGCACGTCTTAACCACAGAACACCACGCGGTCGCGTTCTACTCTGTGATCTCACCGCGAGAGCAACTGGACCGATTGGAAGATTGAAATTCACTGCTAGACGAAAGTAAGTGAGGCTATGATAGTGGCTTATTGTGAATGGGTTATCCTTTGTGGATATCCACGTAATCACCGGTTATTCTCGATGGTTGTGGACGTGGGAAAAAATTGCGAAAATGGGTATCGTAAGAAGAGCTCGGAGACATTAAAATTTGGAGCGAGAGATATACCTTGTTATCAGTGACAAGAAGAGTTGCATAGTTTTAGAAGAAAATTTAGATCACTCTGTAAACGTACTATAGAGACTTCAAATTAAGATCGATGAAACTAATCGAATATTTCGAGCATAATTTTACAGATACTTTGGACAATGCTGATTAACAATATGCAAACCAAAAGTGGATACGATTCTTGGTTCGGGAGCTATGACGATTTGAAATTTTAATTTAAAAAAAAATGCCATTTCGCAGGTCAAAATCTGAACTATAGGAAATAGCGACTTGGAGCGTATTTTATTAAATTCAGCGTCCTCGAAAACCTATAATTTAATACCAAACATGACCATATTGTCCTTCTTTAACGTGAATTTTTTTAGTTTTTTGTTTTCTATTTTTCATTTTCGAGTTTTGTTCACACGCTTAGAGCATGCAGAGTTTAGGTGCTATGGATCAGCAAAATGGGTATTCTGGTAGATTCGAATGGGATGAAGACCTTAACGATCGAATAACAATTTTAGATTCGCCAGGGATTCCTTGGTGATGACGAATATGGTGTTTTTGGGGGGTCTTACCCCTTACGTATTTTTGACCCAAAAAGTTGGGATTTTCGAAATCGTTTTTATTATTTCTAGAGATACTTTGGACAATGCTGATTAACAATAAACAAACAAAAAGTGGATACGGTCACAGGAGCGGGAGCTATTACGATTTGAAATTTCGATTTTTTTGAAAAAATGCCTTTTGACAGGTGAAAATCTAAACTATGATAGATAGCGACTTGAATTTGTTTTTATCGAATAGAGCGTCCTCGAAAACCTATATTTTGATACCAAACATGACCATATTGTCCTTTCTTTAACGTGAATTCTTTCAGTTTTTTGTTTTCCATTTTTCATTTTCGAGTTTTGTTCACACGCTTAGAGCATGCAGAGTTTAGGTGCTATGGATCAGCAAAATGGGTATTCTGGTAGATTCGAATGGGATGAAGACCTTAACGATCGAATAACAATTTTAGATTCGCCAGGGATTCCTTGGTGATGACGAATATGGTGTTTTTGGGGGGTCTTACCCCTTACGTATTTTTGACCCAAAAAGTTGGGATTTTCGAAATCGTTTTTATTATTCCTAGAGATACTTTGGACAATGCTGATTACCAATATACAAACAAAAAGTGGATACGGTCACAGGAGCGGGAGCTATGACGATTTGAAATTTCGATTTTTTTGAAAAAATGCCATTTGACAGGTGAAAATCTAAACTATGATAGATAGCGACTTGAATTTATTTTTATCGAATAGAGCGTCCTCGAAAACCTATATTTTGATACCAAACATGACCATATTGTCCTTTCTTTAATGTGAATTTTTTTAGTTTTTTGTTTTCCATTTTTCATTTTCGAGTTTTGTTCACACGCTTAGAGCATGCAGAGTTTAGGTGCTATGGATCAGCAAAATGGGTATTCTGGTAGATTCGAATGGGATGAAGACCTTAACGATCGAATAACAACTTTAGATTCGCCAGGGATTCCTTGGTGATGACGAATATGGTGTTTTTGGGGGGTCTTACCCCTTACGTATTTTTGTTCCAAAAAGTTGGGATTTTCGAAATCGATTTTATTATTCCTAGAGATACTTTGGACAATGCTGATTAACAATATACAAACAAAAAGTGGATACGGTCCCAAGAGCGAGAGCTATGACGATTTGAAATTTCGATTTTTTTGAAAAAATGCCTTTTGACAGGTGAAAATCTAAACTATGATAGATAGCGACTTGAATTTGTTTTTATCGAATAGAGCGTCCTCGAAAACCTATATTTTGATACCAAACATGACCATACTGTCCTTCTTTAACGTGAATTTTTTTAGTTTTTTGTTTTCCATTTTTCATTTTCGAGTTTTGTTCACACGCTTAGAGCATGCAGAGTTTAGGTGCTATGGATCAGCAAAACGGGTATTCTGGTAGATTCGAATGGGATGAAGACCTTAACGATCGAATAACAACTTTAGATTCTCCAGGGATTCCTTGGTGATGACGAATATGGTGTTTTTGGGGGGTCTTACCCCTAACGTATTTTTGACCCAAAAAGTTGGGATTTTCGAAATCGTTTTTATTATTTCTAGAGATACTTTGGACAATGCTGATCAACAATATACAAACAAAAAGTGGATACGGTCACAGGAGCGGGAGCTATGACGATTTGAAATTTCGATTTTTTTGAAAAAATGCCATTTGACAGGTGAAAATCTAAACTATGATAGATAGCGACTTGAATTTATTTTTATCGAATAGAGCGTCCTCGAAAACATATATTTTGATACCAAACATGACCATATTGTCCTTTCTTTAACGTGAATTCTTTCAGTTTTTTGTTTTCCATTTTTCATTTTCGAGTTTTGTTCACACGCTTAGAGCATGCAGAGTTTAGGTGCTATGGATCAGCAAAATGGGTATTCTGGTAGATTCGAATGGGATGAAGACCTCAACGATCGAATAACAACTTTAGATTCGCCAGGGATTCCTTGGTGATGACGAATATGGTGTTTTTGGGGGTCTTACCCCTTACGTATTTTTGACCCAAAAAACTGACATTTTCGAAATCGATTTTATTATTCCTAGAGATACTGGGGACAATGCTGATTAACAATATACAAACAAAAAGTGGATACAGTCACAGGAGCGGGAGCTATGATGATTTGAAATTTCGATTTTTTTGAAAAAATGCCATCTGACAGATGAAAATCTAAACTATGATAGATAGCGACTTGAATTTGTTTTTATCGAATAGAGCGTCCTCGAAAACCTATATTTTGATACCAAACATGACCATATTGTCTTTTCTTTAACGTGAATTTTTTTAGTTTTTCGTTTTCCATTTTTCATTTTCGAGTTTTGTTCACACGCTTAGAGCATGCAAAGTTTAGGTGCTATGGATCAGCAAAATAGGTTTTCTGGTAGATTCGAATGGGATGAAGACCTTAACGATCGAATAACAACTTTAGATTCTCCAGGGATTCCTTGGTGATGACGAATATGGTGTTTTTGGGGGGTCTTACCCCTAACGTATTTTTGACCCAAAAAGTTGGGATTTTCGAAATCGTTTTTATTATTTCTAGAGATACTTTGGACAATGCTGATCAACAATATACAAACAAAAAGTGGATACGGTCACAGGAGCGGGAGCTATGACGATTTGAAATTTCGATTTTTTTGAAAAAATGCCATTTGACAGGTGAAAATCTAAACTATGATAGATAGCGACTTGAATTTATTTTTATCGAATAGAGCGTCCTCGAAAACCTATATTTTGATACCAAACATGACCATATTGTCCTTTCTTTAACGTGAATTTTTTTAGTTTTTTGTTTTCCATTTTTCATTTTCGAGTTTTGTTCACACGCTTAGAGCATGCAGAGTTTAGGTGCTTTGGATCAGCAAAATGGGTATTCTGGTAGATTCGAATGGGATGAAGACCTTAACGATCGAATAACAACTTTAGATTCGCCAGGGATTCCTTGGTGATGACGAATATGGTGTTTTTGGGGGGTCTTACCCCTTACGTATTTTTGTTTCAAAAAGTTGGGATTTTCGAAATCGATTTTATTATTCCTAGAGATACTTTGGACAATGCTGATTAACAATATACAAACAAAAAGTGGATAAGGTCCAAGGAGCGAGAGCTATGACGATTTGAAATTTCGATTTTTTCGAAAAAATGCCTTTTGACAGGTGAAAATCTAAACTATGATAGATAGCGACTTGAATTTATTTTCATCGAATAGAGCGTCCTCGAAAACCTATATTTTGATACCAAACATGACCATATTGTCCTTTCTTTAACGTGAATTCTTTCAGTTTTTTGTTTTCCATTTTTCATTTTCGAGTTTTGTTCACACGCTTAGAGCATGCAGAGTTTAGGTGCTATGGATCAGCAAAATGGGTATTCTGGTAGATTCGAATTGGATGAAGACCTTAACGATCGAATAACAACTTTAGATTCGCCAGGGATTCCTTGGTGATGACGAATATGGTGTTTTTGGGGGGTCTTACCCCTTACGTATTTTTGACCCAAAAAGTTGGGATTTTCGAAATCGATTTTATTATTCCTAGAGATACTTGGGACAATGCTGATTAACAATATACAAACAAAAAGTGGATACGGTCACAGGAGCGGGAGCTATGACGATTTGAAATTTCGATTTTTTTGAAAAAATGCCATTTGACAGGTGAAAATCTAAACTATGATAGATAGCGACTTGAATTTGTTTTTATCGAATAGAGCGTCCTCGAAAACCTATATTTTGATACCAAACTTGACCATATACATCCGACTATCCGAATAAAAATTCCATTCTTTTTTCAGTGTCAATCTCGTAATTTTGTTACATTCCACACACAAACATTGTATGATGGTTAATTTGTGCAGTAGTTGCTTTCCCCTACGTCAACCTCCGAACCTATCGTGACTCACACCAATTGAAAACATGTTTTCGATCACTTTTTCCATTAATTGTTCCATCATCTGCTAAGAATCCACATTTCCAATAATGAAACTATTTATTTTCCGCCAAACAGAGATGCCCCAATCGCAATTACAACACATGCAAACTTTTTTCAACAAGATCGTAATGATCAATGAAAAAGTGGCCTCTGAAATTGAAATAATTAATAATTTGTCGATCTATTTCCCCGTTTATTCCACATTCGAATTCCGCCAGAGATGACGCTCATTCTACCTTCTCCAGAGCTTCAAAACTTCATCAGAAGAAGCCTCAACGAAAAAGTAGAGACGAGGGATGAGCACCTGAAACACATCAAAGATTGGCTAAGAAAACAGCCTCATTTGCCGAACGAATGGGGTGAGAATGTTCCTGATGATGTCGTATTTAGGACGAAACGTCGTCCCTGTCTCCCTTCCGGATTCTAATTCAGGGTGTTTTTCAGGTGACGTTCAAATTTTGAACTTTCTGCGGTCCTGCAATTTTTCCCTCGAGAAAACCAAACAGAAACTGGACAAGTTTTTTACAGTGAGGACAGCTTTGCCCGAATTTTACGAAAACTGGGATATTAAAAGACCGGAGTTGGTTGCAGTAACTAAAGTTGGGTAAGTTCTTCATCCAGTTACTAAAAAATTCAAAAGATTTCCAGAGTTTGAGCTTTCAGACAAATATTAAGAATGATCAGAAAGATCTTCATAGCTACTTGATCTTCAACGTTAGAAGGATGAAATTTTCAGGAACTGTTGTTGAAGCCATGTTTCACAATTCCTTATCTGATTTTGACTATAAAATTCTACAGGGTATTCACAAAAACATGCCGAATTTATAATGTGGAAATTTCGATGTGAAATGTAATCCAGCATGTTTTTGTGGATGCCCTGTAGAATTTTCTAGTCGAAATAAAAATGTAAAACGTACAAAATGAGTCCAATAACAATTCCTGAAAATTTCATCTTCCTAACCCAAAAGTACGAGTAGCTATGTTGATCTTTCTTTATTATGCATATAAAGAAAATTTGTCTAAAAACTCAAATAGCTTTGGAAGGCTACGAAGCCTTAGTGAAGGTCCAAGTTTCATTAAAATTCGTTGGGGCATCTTGAAATATGTTGATCAAGTAAGCATGCCATTTGAAAAAACGAATTATACAGGGTGTGGCGTTATGAATGGATAATATTGTACTTTGTGGGGGTTCAGAAAAATATGTTTTATGTTTCGTCAAATCTCTTTATCGTACATTTGTTTTGCTTGATGTTTCCAGTAATGCCTGTGCCCTCCCTGGCCTCACACCAGATGGCAGAAGAGTGATGGTTCTACGTGGATACACCAAGAACATGAAAACACCAAATGTGACACACTTCGTCAGGATAGCTTTCATGTTTGCTGATGTTAGAATGAAGGAAGAACTATACGGGGTGTCCGGTGATATCTACATATTCGACGCCAGTGTTTTGACAACAGGCCATATCACCAGGGCTGCCAACCCAGTCCTTTTGAAAAAATTCCTCGTTTGTATCAGAGTGAGTTTAAAATTTCATCGCAGCTACTCTACATCAAGTGATTCCACCATTTTCAGTGTTTGCCTCTCAGAATCAAAGAAATACATGTGGTTAATGCTTCTTCACTAGTTGACAACGTAGTCGATTGGATCCTGCTCTTCACCAAGGAAAAGTACAGAAAATTGGTGCATATCCACACTTCTATGGAAACTTTACACGATTTCATACCGAAGGATGTGCTGCCTGTGGAATATGGAGGAACTGCTGGAAGTCTTGAAGATTTCACCAGTAAGTATCGGGATGGGGTTAAGGTTTCGTCCCAGCCTCGCTCATAGAACTCATCAGATTGGCTATTAACCATTTCTATCTTTTCCTTTGCAGAGGATTGGATCAAAAAACTAGACGAACATACCGATTTTTTTAAGCAGCAATATAAACTGAAAGTAGACGAATCAAAGAGGCCAGGAAGACCCATGAATTATGATGATCTTTTTGGATTAGATGGCAGTTTCAGGCAATTGACGATCGATTGACAAACGCTTCAAAAATGTTCTGTGTACATCCACCATCAAGTTGATACCATTTGATGTAACAGATTCAAGAATTTAAATTGATTTGAATGGTAAAAATTAAAGATTGTTATTTATTCTGATCCATTTGTTTTTTTGAAACTTTTTTGATTCTTTCTAAATCCAGAAAAAATTGAGATTCGGTGTAAAAAAATGTTTCCCGATTGAAATAAGAAAGTTTTTGATGAAAACTCGAATAAAAATTCGGCATGTTTTTATGAAGACCCTGTAGAATTTATCAGTCAAAATCAGATTTAAAATCGTTCCCAATGGCTCCAAAAACAGTTCCTGAATATTCCATTCTTCTAGCCTCAAAGGGCAAGTAGCTACTACCATCTTCCTCTTAATCCCAAATAATAATTTCTAAATTTCTAAAAGCACAAACATCTCTAGAAATGATTCAAAAAAGAAATAAAACGAAGTTAGTTAAAAAATTCTTTATTGACAACAATTTAATTACACATAATCATGACTAAAGAGTTTAAGAAGAAAATTTTTCACTTTGATTCAACAAACTTAATGATTTCACATTTAACAATATACAGGGTGTTCCTAAATTGGAGGTACAGATGAAAAAAGTTTTCGTTTTCCAAATACACGGTGTTAAAATTTCAATTGAGAGTTTACGCCAAGTTTTCATACATTGAAACAAGAACTTTGAGCAATTTTCTTAAAACAGAAATCCAAATCACTTCAACGTATCATATAATCCTTAGTCGATGCTCAACTGCTTAAAACTGCCCTCCAAACCGAACAAATCGTTGTAATCGGTTGGTTTCCCAGGCCTTCTAGACTCATCAGCTTTCACCTCCTCCTGTTCCTTGAACCATGGAGTATACTCCTCAATCTTCTTGATCCATTGTTCTGTAAAACACGTCAAATCACCTTGTACACTCTTTCAGTCTTCAGTCAAGATACTTACCATTAAATTCAGCTAGAGTACCGGCAGTACCACCATATTCAACCGGCAAGACGTCCTTTGGTACAAACTGATAGAGGGTCTCTAGAGAAGTGTGACAGTGCACCCTTTTTCTTAGTTTCTCCTTCACAAATGGCTTCACCCAGCTCACCACTGTGTCTACCAGAGGAGTCGCATTCACTATATGAACTTCTTTCACTTTAACTGGATAGGCTTCCTAAAAAAAATTAAGATTATATTACATTCTACCACCAAATGGTTTCTTGACTCACCTGCACGCAAACCAAGAACTTCTTGGCCAAAATCGGATTAGCAGCTCGGGCAAAATGCCCAGCAGTCAAAACACTGGCGTCCAATATGTAAATATCCCCAGCAACTCCATAAGTTTCAGCCTCCAGTCGGATATCACCAAGCATCAAAGCCAATTTCATGATATCTGCTATGTTTGGGGTCTGTATATTCTTATCGTAGCCTCTAATAATCGTTACTCTTCGACCATTAGGCGTCAAGCCTGGCAACGGTGGACCTTGCCTGAAAATTAACGTTCTCAAGTATTCAAACGGCCCACAAATAGACCCGTGGGGAACTCCCGTCTCTTACCCGAGCTTGGTAATGGCTCTCAACTCCGGTCTACTTATGTCCCTGTTGGTGAAGAATTCTGGCAGTGCTGCCCTCATGGTGAAGTACATGTCCAGTTTTTTCTTGGTTTTCTCGAGGGAGAAGTTGCACCCTCTCAGGAAACTGAGTATACGTTGATCCTCTGGGTAAAGGAGGGTTTTATGAAGAGTTCTTGAGGTTGGTGATGTTGCATACTCACCCCAGGTGTTTGGTAGATGTGGTTGCTTGAGGAGCCATTCTTTGATGTGTTCCACATCTTTGTCTCTGGTTTTGACGTTGTCGTTCAGTTCTTTCCATATGAACACTCTTTGTTCGGGTGTGGGTAAGACTAGGGTCATTTTCTGTGGGATTGAGGGGAAGCTAGTGAATTTGGTTTTTGAGGAAATTCTCTAATGGAAAAATTCGATCAGGAATGGGTCAAAAATGACCAATTGATAATTTGATACTCTTGAAAATTTACGTTTCATAAACATTTGAAAAGTCTGAAATAGCAGTAATTTCCAACTCTATTATCATTCATTTAACTGGTAAAATAAAACCGAGTCTTCGAAGATTCGAAAACAATTTTTTTGTTGAAGAAATGACACACTCGATCCATTTCAAATAGCGAGAAAAACCTTGATCTATTATGTTGAAGATCCATTAGATAGATCTTATGATCGGTTGGACGTCATTCATAAGTTGATAATTATTATGGGTAAACCTATTCAGTATTCGAAGGTGATGAATTTTTTTGACAAAACCGTCATCAACAGAATTGCATCTTGTTCTGGTTCAGAAAATTTCAAGACTCTAGTTCTTCTCTTCCAAAAGTTATACTGTTTAGAGCTAGACGGATGGACAGAATTGGATTTGAATTTTTCCTAAAAATTCACTAGTGTGAATTCTTTCAATTAGCATAAAATTAATAGATCAATTATATTGTTGGTCTTTATATCTGTTAATTTCCGTGTGAAATTGGTATGATACTTTCCCTTTTCAACAATGTAAACTGAAATTTGTTTATTAATTGATTTCGAATTAGTTCATTATGTTAAAACAATAAAAGAATTTGTAAACGTTTCAACTGATGAATATTTCACATTTTAAGAAGGCAGGAATTCGATATACAGTGTGTGTCAGAAGTTTTTTGGCAAACAAGTAATTTTTTGATTAGTTTCTTTGAATTTTTATTACGTTTAAAGTATGGTAAGGATATGTAGTTTCAATGTGGAAAAATTAGACTCCATAATCGTTTCTTATACTCAATTTTTGAAAGAACATTTTTATAATACTAAAAATAAATGCTTGAAACTTTTCAACGTTTTCTTCTTAGTTTTCACGAAGATCAAGCATAATTTCGAAAAAATTCATAAAATGAAGACTCTCTAGCATGAAGGAAGACAAGATTTAAAAATTATTGAGAAAAGGAATACAAACACTTTTTAAATACGTACCACAAAAAAATATTCACAAAAATCGTTAAAACACACAACGAACTAAAACTTAGACAACTTTGCTATGCAAACATCGACAGTCAAACCATAAATAACCCAAGAAAGTCAAGCTGGCAGTTCGAAGATTAATTAAAGAATAATTCAAATCGAAGTGAGCAGTGCTAAAAGTAGTTTGACTCGATGAAAAATACAGTCTTCGCTAATCACCCATTAGTTCATGGTATTAGATCACACAAATTACCCATTTAACCTTCATCGAGTTACGTTGGTTAAGCTGGTCAAACTATTCGGTGAAAACTACCACGTCCGGTTAAAAATGGAAAGAAATTTGGAGAATTTCTGTTGGAATAAAAGTCAATCTGATTGGTAGATTCACATTCAAGAATACAACGAATTTTAATTCTGATTCAATGCTTCATTAGAAGAAATAGTTTTTCAAAAATGAGTAGGTTCAAGAAAAAATAAAACAGCTGTTTTAATAAACTTTTTATTACAAAACGAAAAATGGAAACATGAAAAACGAACAATATGAGCGAAGTAGTAAAAAAACTAAACAACTAGAAATCACGATAATGAACAAAGAAGACACCAACGCAGACCTACGATCCAAAATGCATCCAAACCTCCTCCAACATTGAAAAAACTCCCATTTCACTCTCACCAAACTCGAAAACTTTTTGGTATAAAGCCCAGAAGCAGAGATGCATTTAAGACCTCAATACGGCTCTGATCTAATCGATGGTGAGTTGTCTGAAGCTGCCATCCAAACCGAAGAGGTCTTCGTAGTTGGTAGGCTTGCCTGGACGTTTGGACTCGTCAGCCTTCACACTTTCTTGAGCCTTGAACCAAGCAGTGTGGTCCTTCAATTTTTGGATCCATTGCTCTGGAAATTTCGTTATTTATAATCGAGAATCCTTGGGTAGAACCTTGGGGAACTCCAAAGAACTTTACTCACCGTTGAAATCGGAGATTTTTCCAGCAGTACCACCGTATTCTTCAGGGAGTACGTCTTGTGGTACGAACTTGTACAAGGACTCCAAGTTTTGGTGGACGTGGATTCTGTTACGGATCTTCTCCTTCAAGAATGGTTTGACCCAGCTGATGACGGTGTCCACCAAAGGGGTGGCGTTTACCACATGCACTTCCTTCAGTTTTACTGGATAGGCTTCCTGTGAAGACATTCTTCGTTTATACAAAGGGAAAATACTTCTTGTGAAGGAAGTGTTGGAGATTCAAGATTGTATGACCAACTGACCTGTACGCAAACCAAGAATTTCTTGACGATGGTTGGGTTGACTTTGGCGAAATGCTGAGGAGATAATACACTGGCATCAAGGACGTAGACATCGCCAGCTACTCCCACTTCTTCAGCCTCTAGACGAATATCACCAACCATCAGAGCTATCTTCATGAGGTCTGCAAGGTTAGGTGTCTCGATGTTCTTGTCCAAACCTCTCATGACTGTGACTCTTCTACCTTCTGGGGTCAGACCAGGAAGAGGTGGTCCTTGCCTAAGAAAAGGTTAGGAATATTAGGTCAGTTCTTATGGATAACACGATCTTCAAGAGATTAGAGCAAAGTGAACTCTGGCTCCAACTGATTTGAGATTTGAAAACACTCACCCAATTTTGCTTAGAGCTTGTAGCTCAGGACGATTCATATCCCGATTGCTGAAGAATTCAGGGATGGCAGCTCTCATGGTGAAGTACATGTCCAGCTTCTTCTTGCATTTTTCCAGAGAGAAGTTGCAGCCTCTCAAGAAGGTCATTAGACGGGTATCATCTGGAAAATTCATACTGAGGTTCTGTTTGATATTTTGGGCAAAATAAACTCACCCCAAGTGTCAGGAAGATGAGGTTGCTTCAAGAGCCATTCTTTGATGTGCTGGAGATCTCTGTCCCTAGTGTTGATGTCTTCGTTGAGTTCTTTCCTGATGTTGATTTGGAGCTCGGGGCTTGGTTGGACTAGAGTCATTTTGAGCTGTAATGAAAAATATGATATTTGTTGGGGCTATCTCGAAATCATATGGATATTGAGGAGTAGGAGCACTCAAAAGTGACAGGAATATTAAATGAGTCTTCCTTTATAATTCCTGCTGGGATCTACGATTGCATTCAGTTTAAATATCGCCCTTGAACGAATTGAAGCTGCTTTTAATTGTAGTTTCTTCTCCTGTTCGTAGGGGCGCAGTTGTGTTTCAGGAAATCGAAAATTTTCACCCTCGCATCTAGCGGTGGGTAGCTGAACTAGAAAGGACCTTTACCTAAGCGGGCTGGTCACGAATGCGTCATTTATTTCTTATTAAAATTTAAATGATCTACATTCACACCGTTTGTAACGAAGATATAGAATTTGGACGAATCCAATGCTTATGATTCATAGTACTAGAGGGAGATAAATATCCTACAGATTTCTGTAAATGAAAAGCTAACAAAATGGAGCAGACTGTCCTGTCAGAATATAGCTCCTTCAGTAGCTACTACGTGTCGCCACTTTACTTTTGAATGTTAGCTTCAATTCATTGTTTCTCTAAGTATATTTAAGCTCAATGACAATAGTCAACTCTACTTGACTTCCAGATGAATACAATTTACTGATTTTCTAAGGTAACGATGTTATGGTAAACTCATTTTATTTATTTTTTCGATGGATCTTCGTGGAATGGAGCAATTAGTTTCGGAGATATTGAATATTTTGTCAACGATTCTATTGATCATAATGCGGTCATCCTGTATGAATATTACACTCATAAATAAATGATTCTCCGACAAATGATCATTTCTTCATGAAACAGAGTCTTCTCCAATCCAATTCGACCCAAATACAAATTACAGAGTACCATCATTTAGCAGCTATAACAAAAAACTATCGTGAATATTTCATCGTTTCCTATCGACCTGTGCCCTTCCACTCCAATATTCATGGACGAAAATGGCCGTCGCATTAACGGGACCTGACTCCGATCGATATAAATCGATCCTAGCCAAAAAAAGTGCATAAAACGTATATTAGACTGCGGTTCGATACAGCATAATACAATACGTGCTTTTATTAACTCTAATTACGATTCTAAAAGAAACGCATAACTGTAACTGATTATTAGAAAGTATGATCGAGTTGGGTAACAGAAGGAATAACGATTATCTGATGCCAAAATTAATAAGGAATGTTGAAAAGGTGATGTGAGTCATGGTCCGTCTGTACGATGACCTAGATGCTTAGAGGAAGTATGGAAGAGAGAAATTTGTTCTTCTGTCGAAGTGGAGAGCTTGTTGTACAAAAGAGATTGGAGGCTAGATTGCTTTTGTAGTCTTGCTTCACACTTCTACGAGTTACGTAATGAAAGAGCGATATTTTCAACATTGTTATGAATTGAAAATGAAGCAGAAAATTCGAAAATGTTTGAAGTTCATTTTTACCAAATGTCATCTTTTGATAGTTGTCATCTTGGTATTGTTACAACATGAATTTTAGGAGGTATTTTACACCTCTCACAAGAAAACAAATGATTTCTAAGGTCCAAATAATCTTGTTACCATTTCTGTAATTTTTCGAAAAATTATGGGCAACTAGGTGCCTGGTTTTTTTGTATTGATGAAAACGCTTCGAAGTTGTTTTTCAATGATTCGAACTGAGTGAATATATTCTGGGAATACTCTCATATTAACTATATTGAAGCAAACACCTGAAAAAACGAAATGTCATGAGGATGCCACCAAGTTTTGTGCAAGCATGTCTACAGTTACAAAACGAAGTTTCTTCCTCAAGAAATTCTTTCTTTTCATATTTTCCTAAAGCTCAATTTGTGAACATTAATAATTCGTTCATGTTCTCTCAACAACTCCAAAATATCTCACATGTGAACGCTTTTCATTTATTTATTTTGGATCAATTAGTTCAGTACAATACATTTTTTGTTTTGGGTTAATTTTTTTGACCAAATTCACGTTTGACAAAAGATTCATTTATATTTTCTGATGCAGCCTTTGCCAAACTGATCGGATTCCCAAATATGTTTTGAAAAATACTGCTCTGGAATATTTTGAACTCGTTACAAAGTTCATGTTGATGATGTCAGTTTTGAATCGTTTAGAACTTTTGATGTATAACCGAATTACCAAAATTAATAACAAAAATGGACTTTGCACCATCAAAATCAATAACAGCACATTTTTCAAAAAATGAGATGAAATTCCTAATTCATAGAATTCAAAAGAAATGTTTTGACGTATATTACCTGGGAATGAGTATCCCAAAGAAATTTATATACAAATTTACTGATTATTGGACCAGTAATCATTTCAAATCAAAAACTAATTGATAAAACCTTTTCAACATTTTTAAAGCTCGTTTTCAAAAAATAATAGTGTCTTTCGGATCACTTGTAAAGTGATTAGTAAATCTGCAAAATACTTGAAAACTCTTCAGGAATTCTAATGAAAAAAATCAAATATTCAACTAGAACGACTTTCAAGATATGCTCACTTGCTTAGACCATCATAACCAAGAATTTTTTTTTGGAATAGTGGCTTAAGTCAAACAGTAACAAAGACCAACTATGACATTGGGGTATTTCTAAATCAGAATTTGATGCAGATTCAGATTATGATGCTTATTAAGCTTTCGCATACGAAAAAAACAAAGTTGCACTGCTTTTCCCTACTTTCGGACCATCCTATATAATCGAAAACACTTTGAGCTTATGCTCTGACTTGAATCGATTCGTCCAAATTTTGAATCATGCACCTATCCCAAAATTTTCAAGAGATATCAACCTTTTGAGCTCTTTACTCAAGTTGTATATCGAAAAGTCACGTCGTGGAAGACCCTGTATATCTACCTCTTCTTAGATGGCATATATAAACAACATGACAATAGGTGAACGTTCATAATTCATACATTTCTCACATGTATGAGCTATTTTAAAGCGTTTTCATCGAGTTAGTACTGGAGACTCCGACAGTGCGTTAGGCGAGAAACTCATTATTTTGAATATTTCATCTTTCGCATTTTTCTTCAAAGTTTGTTTATATTTTCGGGATTAAAAGCGATGTATTGCTGTTTAATTTCATCGCCTATCATAAATGTACCTATAAATACTTAGAAACATGTTTGTTGAGTTTTATAATGTATTTAATATGTATTTAACTCTAATGTAAAACTTAAGGCCTTGGTGCCTGTTCCTTTTACGTCTTCAAGGATATTCGTCAAGTCCTTAAAACGAGGAAAATCTCCTGACCCGACAATGTTGAATGATGACTAACAAAAGTTAACCTTTACATCAAGAAACGCAAGCTTTAATCTCATCAGAGATTTCAAAATTATCTTCCTCTCATTTTGTTCTCCACTTATATATCTCAACACCAGCATTTAATATCGTTGCGTAAATTATGTTTTGCTTGGCCAATAGCGCTTTCGTTGACCTCGATAAACTTCTGTTGTCACTGAAATCGCGGATTTTACCAATTTTTGGACGTAAACGAAAAACAATATTTCGTATTCGTGAAAGTTGAACGAAATACGATAAAAAAAATTAATAATATTGTTTCGCCGTGTTGGTTCGGCCATTATTATTATTTTGATGAGGGGTTCTTCAGTTCCGGTCGAATTGGAAAAGTCCGGTGTTTGTAACAGGTCGATAACTTCAGTGGCGGACTCGAAAGGTGAACAAAAAATTGGTTTGTTGTTATCGAAAAGAAAATAACCAACAACAACTTTTTCGAGATGGAATTCGATGGGAACTTGGGTACGTGAACGTTTCGCTTTGAATATACTGGGCGTTGAAATTTACGACAACGAGAAATTTGATTAGGAGTTACGTAAATTTTGAAAATTCGACATTTTGATTTCCTCATAACTGCTAGTTCGATCGGAATGAAATTTTGCATTTAGATGGAAAATGCAGTATTCAAACAACATGCCAAATTTTGTTCATATCGCTCAATGAAATCCATATGAAGGTCTTGCGAATTATGGGGGAAAAATCTAAATAATTCTGTAACAACAAAACCGACAGGTTTGAAAGAAGGTTTGTATGAGTTTAATGACGACTCAAATCTCAAATGTACCTGCTGAATTCCGAAAGGATAGTGTCATCAGAACCTATCATCATTCTAGATGAACTAACAAACAACAATGACATCATTTTATTTATTTAATAAATTCTTGAGCATGAACGACAAAAAAATAGTAGAGATCAGCTTTAACTTCTCAGACACATCTGAAACCCATGAACCTTTAATTTCAATATCCCAACTCATACCGAGTGTTCAGAACTCAAGAGCAGATTTTTTGAGGATGTCATTTGAAAAAGCTACTAAATACAGTCGCCAATATAAGATTGTCGATGGATTGAAGATCAATTCATGCAATATCATTTTCATTTTTCAATACACAGAGTTCGTAATGAATGCCGTAAAAAATCCTTACAGAAACGAGAATATAGGGTGTCCCAAAATCAATTTTTATCTATTCATAAAATCGAATTTTGAAGTGCCCTATGTGTAAGCTGTTTGTTATATTGCCTATTGCTGAAAGATCAACACGTTTATATCAATTCACACAAAAACATCTTACTGCTAGGTTCTCTCGTCATTGTAGCTTTTATAAGCTTCAGATTCTTGAGAAAATAGAGTCTTTGGAGAACAACGTCAAAAATGGGTCAACCTTTTATGAAATATTGAATTTTTGGCATTTAAAATGAAACATACGTATGCATGTACTATTAAATTGTTGCCACATCATTAAATACCAAAAAAAGACCCAAGGTACATGCCAAACTACCAAACATCGTAAAAAAGTCCCACTGAACATACAAAGATGTATTCTTACGTCTTCTGAATTTCATTGAAAAATATTCTTCCTGGCAATCACTCAGCAATATTCTACGTCTAATGTTCGCAGCTTAAGTCAAGCACGACCACATCTCTTGGTATTCTCAAAGAACCAACTTATATAACGATTTCAAAACACAACAACAATCAAAACCCACTAGAAAATGTCCTATTGTCCTTAAATCCGTATGTTTCATTCAAAATCAACCGAAGATTATAGACAATCGTTTTCTAAATACTTACAGGTGTTAAATTTGATCGGTTAATCCACAAGACGCGAAAATAATCACTGCGAAACAAGCGCACAGTCAACAAATGTTGTAGCTCACAAGTTGTGTTAAACTTGACCAGAGAAAGTACAGGATCGTATTTTATAAGAGCCTCTCTTCTCAGATAACGTTGAAATTCGACCAATGCTACCCGTGGACCTATCTTTCCTCACCAATGGGGGACCAGAAGAAGTACCACGTGACTTTTTTACTTTCCTGTATATTTTGAATGCTTCGGCGATTTTTTGATGCGGTTTTTATGTTTTATTTATGTCCTGTGGTTAGTATACAGTTCGCATTTGGTAATTTGGAATCTTGTTAGGATGATTAGGATTGTATGTGTTTAACTATTTCCGAATTGAGATGACATACAGGGGGCGACAGAAATAAACAAAGAGATTTTTCAGGAACTGATTCATTATTTCAGAAAATCACAATTTTCGGTATTTTGGACTCTGCCACATCCTGAATAAAGTTATCTGAGTATCTAGGTCCCAATCCCATCAGCATTTATTTCAGAATCAATAACAAGTAACGCACAAATTTCATATCTTCGATATTCCTAATTTTTAAAAAATGTTCAATTTTTATTTTAAATTACCCAATTTTTCATTATTTCTTTGATTGAAGGCACTAGTAAATTTGAAGAGGAAATGGGGGCAGGGCCCCCCATTTCAAGCCTTGTCAAAACAATTTTCCTAGAACATTTTTTGCATAGAATTCAATGGTCTCACTAGTTTTCCCAAAAACCTAGCATATAATCAGATATTTATAAAAAAAATATGGGGTGCAAAATGTCATCATTTATAGGTACTGAAAATACAAAGCTTCTTTCTTATTTCGAAGGGGACATCCTTAATATTTTGGTAGATCTTGAAATTCCAATTTCAAAAATATTCCTTACTGGAATAATCTTCGAAAATAAGAGATTACAAGTTTTCTCGTGTTTTATCATTGAAGTGGTGAAGAACTGAATTGGAATGTATTCTAAAGTTAATGGTTACTAAGAAATTTTTTAGATATTGAAGATTTCAGGCCTCATATCTTCTCTATATCTTTGGAATGAATATGAAATATTGTTCTATAATTTAATATTTATAAGCATTGAATTGATTCGTACTCCATCTTTTGAGACCATTCCCGGATCAAAATTCGAAAAATACAGGCATGGTGAAGAAATAATAAACATAATCTCCTGTACCTAGATTTTTTTTAATTCGACAATCAACCATTTTCACATCGCCTCAAAAAATATATTTGCGGCAACCTATAATTTCTGCAATATCTGCAACTGCTCTCGACCTTTCAATTTCCCAATGATCTTCAAACGACAGAATATCGTGTTTGTTTAGAGTGAAATCATGAATTAGAACATGGCACTCGAAAATTATTAATTTTATACAATAATAACTCATAACAATTGCTCAACGTTCCGTGGCACTGCCTCTATACGTATTTACGTAAGTTTTTCGTAGATTTCTTTTCCTTAATTGAAGAATAAATTGGAGATTTTATAGATATGTCAGTAATTAGAGAATGATGGTACAGCTACTTTTCGAACCATGCAGGTATCCTATTTTTTCAGATAGTGACCATAAAATAAACTTCTCATTTCTTCAGTACTAGTTAACCGATCAATTTGTTACTTCTGGGACATCCTGTACATTATTCTCAGTGGATACTTCTTCGTTAACTGTTAACTATATTTATTTCATTTTTTCCACATGCAAATTGCCAAATTGCATTCAAACGAATATAAGAAACAAGTCTTTTATTTAAATTGCTCATTCATTTTTTCAAACAGTGAACGTGAAATAGAGATGATATATAATAAAAAATAATCTCTCAACTGTCGAGGTGATTTGAAGAATCTATCACTTATTAACACATCAATTTAGTATATGATTTCAAGGTTTATTGCTAAAAATCATAGGGAGAGATATGATAACACATAATTTCAATAATTCAAAAACCTCTAGAATACTTGGGTTGTGAAATTCATCATTATTTTTATTGAACAAAGTAATTATGGGACGAAAATTATTACAAAAATTTCAGCATTCGGTTCGATTATATTTAAAGGTTCAGGTGCCATCATTTTCCAAACATCAACATCTTTAAAATGAAGTTTTTAAGGGCATATGAAATTTTTGTCTTGAAACGACTTTTTCTATCGCCCTGCTAGTACGATGTGGACAGCCCTGTATAGGCAATCTAAATCTCTTATCTCGGTTCAAGAAAGTCTGAGGAAATTTGTTTTGGATGGCCACACAATTTTCTGTATTTAATCCAGTTTCAAAACAAAAACTTCACTATTCTCCTTTCCACAAAGCCACCCAGATAAAAATATCGTTAGTATCCCCCTATCAATAATTCCAACATCTCAGGGTACATCAGTCTTACAAGGTCATCAAGACCTGCAATTACATAATTTATTCATGAAAATGCCACAAGGAAACTCCACAGATAGTAGGAGGGGAGGACTATCTACCTCAGATATGAAGTTGGAACAAAAATTGAAATCCGATAAATGTGATACTGCTGTTCCCATTGGTCCACGATGATACGTCTTTTAATTCCAGCAAATTACCGACTGAATATTTCATTCTATAGAGGGGGATGGGGTTGCTGTAATTAAACTGGGGGTCTCAGTGTCCTAGAGGGAGTTGCTGTGTGTTGTTCTGTGGGAAAAAGGATTATTTTGGGACTGATATGTGTTTTTTTAGAATTTGAGGAGAAATAAAGCTTCAAGGTATGACTGGACATTTCTGCCCAATGGTTGTCTATTTTTGAACATTTTTTCAATATTTCGACGTCATACCAAGTTGGAACATCCTGTACAACGTTCCAAACTCTTTCGTTACTTTCCATTTGTTCACAGATGTTGAACATGAATTTCAAGCCCCACGGGCTTGTGGCAGATCTGATGCCAAACATCAGGATAATGCAGTTCTTCGGCCATTTCATACTGAACTACCACCAAGACAACTCGGGACCTTTGCACCTCTTGAGACTGGGATACTGCTGCATGAACCTCTTCTTCGTTTGGCTGCAGTTTGGGTAATTTATCCACTTTCATTAATTCCAACCAAACGAAATCTGGCTCCACCACGAACTATTTCAGGCTCAACATCGTCAATATGGTTCTCCAGAAGAACGACGTCAACGACTTGGCCGCCAACACCGTAACAGTTCTATTCTTCCTCCACTGCGTCACCAAATACACATACTCAGCAGCCAGAATGAAGCTATACTACAGGTAGACCTACAATTCGAAAATATCTCCCCCTCATTTTTCCCCCAATTTCAGGACACTCGGTATTTGGAACCAATCCAACAGCCACCCCTTGTTCATCGAGTCCAACAACAGGTTCCACGCCATCTCCCTGAAAAAGATGAGGACACTTTTGATATGCGTTTGCTCTTTCACCGGTTTTTGCGTGTTTGGTCAGTATATTTCTAGATATATCCACTATACATATCATCACGCTACCACATACTTCAAAATAAAAATATGGGGTCCCACAAGGGTCTGTTCGAGTCCCAACAAAATTATATCAACGTTGAATCTTGCCTTTGCAGCATGGACAACGATAACTTTCGTGGGGCCCAGTAACCATACAATAAAAGACCCTGAAGATGAGAATTCGACCATAACAGAAGAGCTACCAAGGCTTCTTGTGAGAGCTTGGTACCCTTGGGATACGATGGGAGGCATGACCTACTACATTACCGTTGTTTTCCAGGTCAGTCTTCTTTTAACCATACCCAATTTGGGAATTCTCTTTTATTTTCGTTCCAGATATACTACTTGTGTTTCTCCATGTACCAAGCGAATCTCTCCGACACCTTATTCTGTTCATGGCTCATTTTCGCTTGCGAACAGCTCCAACATCTCAAAGAGATCATGAAGCCACTCATGGTGAGACCATCTCGTAGATAAACCTGTCGATATCTCATCAAAACTTTTAATTTCAACAGGAACTATCAGCTACATTGGACACTTACGTCCCAAAAAGCAGTGACCTCTTCAGAGCCTCTAGTCAAACAGGAGACCACTTGAATGACTATGGTAGATGGCTTCCATGATATCCAAGACCTAAATAACTGAATCTTCTTCTAGAGAACAATCTGAAGAATGAGGAGCTCAATTTGAAAACTATCTACGATGCCAAGAGAGAACTAGGGGCCCACATAAGAACAGGAGCCTTACAGAGTTTTGGACAAGCAGGTGGAGGTGGTGTTGGACCAAATGGTTTGACCAAAAAGCAGGAACTCATGGTGAGATCTGCCATCAAGTATTGGGTGGAAAGACACAAGCACGTCGTAAGGTATGGTGGTGTCACTCATTAGACTTGAATACCAATTTTTTCGTGGTTTCAGGTTGGTAACCGCTATCGGAGATGCTTATGGTGTTGCTCTACTCTTACACATGTTGACCTCAACTATCATGTTGACCATCTTAGCTTACCAAGCGACCAAGGTGAGTAACTATGGTCAAATGGTAGAATACCTTATAAAAAGTATGTTTTCGAGTGAAGATCGATGGCCTAAACGTATATGCTGCTTCAACCCTTGGTTATTTGATCTACGCCTTAGCCCAAGTGTTTCACTTCTGTATTTTCGGTAACAGATTGATCGAAGAGGTAAGTACCATGTTTTGGCAATGACCAAACCTTGAATTGATGCTTTTTGAAGAGTTCTTCAGTGATGGAAGCAGCGTACAGCTGTCATTGGTACGATGGTTCAGAGGAAGCTAAGACTTTTGTCCAAATCGTATGTCAGCAATGCCAAAAGGCGTTATCTATATCTGGAGCCAAATTTTTCACCATTTCTTTGGATCTTTTCGCATCTGTGAGTAGATGTTCGTATTTTTTAGAGTTATGGGCTTGATTGTATTTGGTTCTTAGGTTCTAGGAGCTGTGGTTACTTACTTCATGGTGTTGGTTCAGCTCAAATAGGTTGTTGAGAAGATGTACGGCGAAGTTTGTTTGCTCAAAGTTTCAATGGGGAAATGTATGCTTAAAAAGTGTATGTACAATACTGTAACAGTTTTGGCATATTGTTGTGATAATTCATTTATTACATAACTGAAAATTGATCGGAGAATATTGGTAAACTAAAGATTTTCTGGCCAAAGATTACAATTGAATAAAACACAAATTATATTTTAGATATTGATAAAAAATAATTATATAATAGTTCCACAATAGTGAATTAATGTATCTTCTAGAAAAAATGTTGACAAAGAAATATTTTAACATTTATTCTAGATAATCTTCTTTAAATGAAATGAAGAAACAAAGAGTTGTGGCATTCCAAAGTGTCTTTCTATATCACTTTGTACATTTATGCATTAATTATTTATTGTTGTAAAGTGGAATAAATCCTAATCTATGTTGTATCAATTAAAAAAACATTGAATCAGTCTTGATTTTATTTCATTTTAAAGCAATTATTTTAGAGAAAGCCATAGAAAACCAAGTCGGTTTTCTTTGGGAAACTGTATAAAAATTCTCCTGACTTGAAAGTAGTTGAAATATTGTTTTATTTCAGTTACCTACATATTTGTATGTTTCAAATTACATTTTCCTGGATCATAACATTTTTCCTATTTCATCGAATATAAATGTTTTGCTTCATAGAATATTTTCGAGTAATATTTTTATGGTGTCTCCTGTCATTTATTTCTATTGGCGCCCATAGAAATAATGCATTTTCATTTAGATATCATAAATCCTCAACGGTATGAAAATATATGATTGTTTCTACCCTATTTGCGATAAAACTGTCCCTCCACATTCTCCCCTGGGATCTATGCAGGTCATCAGGCCCTATCCCTTTCCCAGACTCAGGGATCGATAAGTCGGGGGAGCTCCAAAAACCCGGACTTCGACAATCGGAAGCGACATCTATCGGAACGGTTTAGTTTCAAGAACTCGCCTTGATCTGTAAGGAAAATGGGCCATAACCTCTCAAGTTTGGTCGAACGGACACAAAACAATAAAAACGAGCGAGCAATAACTTATTTTTATACCGAGTGTTACAAGCAATAAACCGTTATTAAGATTTACATTTTATTATACCGTGTTTCTGTTAGAAAATTGTGTATTTTTATATAATTGGAAGAGGTGTTTTCAAGTGCTCAAAATTCAACAGATTATTATCTGTTGATCCGATTCTACTTGCTCAAGAATACAATAATATTGAAAATTTTTAGTGCGTGTATAGATTTTTTGTAGAAGTTGTGAAATAGATATTTCGATTGGGAGCATATAAGGTAAGGAATCATTTTTTTATATTATTCCCTCATACATTGATAATTTTTGGATGCAACTCTCTAATTAATGGTTTCTATCAGAAAATTCTTTTTTTCTCTAATTGTCATTAAATGTGTGTCATAATTTTCCAATAACTGGTTATGTGATTAACAAATAAGAGTCAATATTTTTGACTTTTTCTAATTTCAAATTGGAATATCGCTTTGTTCTTACTTGTTAACTATGGTCACTGAAAATAATGAAAAATAACTTTAATAACGTTAATTTGAACTTAAAAACTCGAATTTGAAATCTTGTCAAAATTAATAAACTTGTTAATTATCACTTCTCATTTTTCTAATTACAAGTTTTTTACAATGCGTCAGCAAATTGTTTTTGATCATAAAATGCCGGTTTTCTCAAAAACGGTTCACTTAAGAGCAATAAACTAAGAGTGTGCGAATGCAAATTTGTCCAGTGGTGTAGAAGTTGGTGTGTAAATTCAATATCTCCGCCACTTTATTATTATTATTATTATTATTACTGGCACGTCTAATGAAACCGAGTAGAGTGCAAGAAAGTGTCTATTATCAGTGACAATGTGTGTGAAAATACTCAATTCTGTACTACGTACGGTTCCAGAGATATTAGCAAAAAACTGAAAGAAATATAAATTTTTGACACACTGTATCACGAGAAAGAAACGTTTGCGGTCCCTTATTAATGAGACTTTTTCTTAAAATTACACTAGCAATCTCCCTTCTTTGTTTGTACCTCCGATTCAGGAACACCCTGTATGTATACCTGTATGAATAGGAGAGCATCTTTCAAACCAGTTTCTGAAAAAACAGATATTCTGGAAATTCAACAATAAGTATGATTTCGTTTGCTGTTTCCGAGAGCTGCTATTCAATTTGTGCGAATGCCAAATTGGCCAAATTTCCCTTCATATTCCGGTCACCTACGAATAAGTGTGTACACATTGAATTCCGTGGAATAAACTGGTGATAACATAATAACGGGATTAGTTATGCATGGTAGCGGAGCTCTTTGCGGTTCGTGCCTCTCGTTCCAAATGAACGAGGGAAGTTTTTTCACCCTCATTCCGAAGCCCACACTCTGAGAGTCCTCAAAAGCTTGCGCGAGTGCAGATACAGTACGTGACACTTTTTCCAACACTCCAACGTGCAAACGACAAACTTCTCGATGGGAGGAAAAACCTGAGAGAATTCACTGAAAAACGTAAGGATGTCGACCTATTAGTCCACTAATTTATCAAGAAACCACCGAACAAACTGTTCGGTTTTTCAACTCAAAATGTCACTCGGTTCCTGAACGCATTAATGATTAGCAGGGAGCTCCGAGTTGTTCCATTAGAACAGTTTCCTAAAATCTTCGGAATTGGAAAATATCTTCAAGGGGATCCTGTTACTCATTAAGCTCACAATTGAGACAGATGTGCCTTCCTAAACTTTCTCGAAACGGAGAGGGGATTTATTCAAAATTTGAATGATTAATTGCAGTTTCCACTTCGGTCGATAAATCCTGAGAGTCCCAATTATGGAGTGTAGATTCTTGGAAGCAAGGACAATATCATCGAGTAAGGGTTTGGTGATATTTTATGGTCTTATCTTGACCGCGAAAAACGGACAGATTTCTGTAAATTGTCGGGTACAGTTCTTGAAGTCTGATTTTGTGGTCTCGAAGGGACAGTTGAGATCGAGAAATTACACTGACGATTTTTTCGAACTCTTTCAACCTACCTATACAGGGTGAGTCACGAGGAACTGTGCATATTCCTACTACGTATAGAGACTATGAATTAGGATTCAAATAGTCCAATTTACCACAAACAAGAAACTTACGAACCATTTTTGCAACGTATTTTGCTAATGATATTCAGAAATAAATCCCAATATCACTTTTCGTACACAATGAAACGCGATATCGCGTTGACAACACTGTTCGAAACGTCATAAGTAACACAAAATTAAATTAGCGGTGCGAAATCAATGAATGAACTGGCCACAGATTCGGAAAACAGTGCTGCCACATCATGCCCATCCATTATCTGAGGCAAAAACGGCTGAACCGTTTCGCGAATATTTCGATTTTTTAGTTTATGTAATGTGAAGCTCCACAATATTTGAAGAAAAAAATACTCATTTCTGGCATTAACGCACGAATGAGAAGGTTAATGCATTTCAATCTAAAGTCGTTTTCAGTCTGATTGAGAGTTTATTTATTAGAAAATTAGAAGAACGTCACAAAGTTGCAAAATTCACCACTATACTCCATTCACATTCATACAATAGTATCCCGGTTAGCCAAGATTTAGGTTCATCAAGTTTCTTCACCTAAAACTGACGCAAGTTGGTACTCGTGAAAAGTCAAATAATTCTCAGAGACGTTGCCAATGCTAATTTCTTTTTACTCTTTTTTAACTTTGTAAATGGAGTTAGTATTTTCAAGGTGACACAGATTTCGTAGTACCACTACATTTTCATACTGGAGTATTTCAAGTTGTGCAAAAAGGTATTTAAATGTCTTCTGTAAGCTTATTGCTTGAGAATTTTGAAAATTGGGGAATTCCATAGGTCCGTCTCTTCCTTTAGAAGTTTTTCTGTCGGGTTATTCGAGTACTTTTATTCTTTTCTTGAATGAACTATCACAAAGTGACGGACTATTCTGTCCATTATTTTTCATTTAAATTTCAACACTCGATTCTTGATTTCCGTACAAGAAAATAGCATAACTGAATCTTTCAACCATGTTTATATACGTGAAATATTTCCAGTATTAACTGAGAACAAAGTTTCTTCGACATTCGCCAGGTCTTTGTAATTATTGAATTCACATAAAATTCTCTCGAATTCATTATTTTCCCAAAGTAAATAGATATTTCGATAAACACGTACCTAATAACTACGAACTCTACGTAGATAGGACAACGTTGTTTATTCATCTGCTAGGAAAATGACTATAACCTAACATTTTCAAATGAAAATATCAACATCTTCTTAAAATTTCTGTGCGAATATTCACAGGATGGATACAAAATGGGTAAGAGCTCAAGTTGTTTAATAATTAATCCTGATGAATTAAATGAAAAGCCTTTATTCTTTATAAGATTGTTTTGGGATTTCGAGGAAAATATGAACAAGTTATTAGTGTTAACAAGCTAATCTGCAGGAAAATGGAAGAAGGAACTCATTTTGGTGGGAGAAATATGGCTTTTCAGTTGCAAATATAATCGGATAAAACTAACTGTTGAGAAATATCGTGTTTTTAACATTAAGGTTAGTACTTGAGTATTTCCTAAATGTGTCAACTCAATTTCTATCCAGAAATATGAGGTGTTTGCAAAGAATCGTAGCAGGGACGTAATTGGCCCAATTTTTTTTTTCGAATGGCTTTATCTTTTTAACAGAACCGAATAAGGATAAATGGAAAATGAAAAAAAGGTTTATTTTGGCCATAAAAATCTACATTTGAAATATATGTACGAGTCAAAGACTCACCCTTTATTATACGGTGAAATGTATCAGAATTTCATGTGAATGGAGTATACCATATTATCCATTCATTACGTCACACCCTGTATGCAGGGTGTGTTATCAGGTCCAGATTCCAACCTGTCTCTTCTTGTTTCGAACAAACCCAAATTACGACAGTTCAAATTTTTTCCCTTCCAAACAGTATCGATCGACAAACCCGGCAACAAAACAGTTTTCCGAACATCATCTGGGCGAATAATTAAATCGAGCACGCTGTGAAACATGCATGTGCAGGCTACCACTTTGACGGAATTAAATCTTCTGCAGCGTATGTTGATTAGGGTAATTGAATTGGAGCGTACACACTAACGACATGCAGAGGTGCCCATGGGCTTGTGTATGGCGTCCAATGGATTTGCAGTGCTGCATGCAATTAACGGAACCCTTTGTGTGCGCGGCTCCGGGGTCCTAAATTGATGACAGGTATTTGTCGAGGTGCTCCTGCTCGTTCATCCGGAATATTCGGTTGGTTACCTTGCAGTCATTTATTCAGGATAGGACAGCTTTGTTACAAGCATTTACACACATCGTCAAAGGTCTTGCCCCCATCCCCCTAACAACTCTCAACTTGTTGAATGTAACATGACTATTTTTGCACTATGCAAAAACAGTAATAATAAATAGGTACACTAAAATGATATATCAAAAGTCTGTTCTTTATTTGCAGCGAATGTGACAAATAATCAGAGCAGATAATACTAAATAACTAAATTTTAGTTTAAAACTGACATATTCTTACTATCGACACAGCCTATTTGAAAATTATCTTAATAAACCTGATGTTCAGACAAAGAAACCTGGCTTTAGTCGTGAAATTCGAATTTTATTCAACAACGGCAAAACTACTGATTTCAAAGGAAGCATTAATAATTATTTTCATTTTGAGAAGTGCAGATTAGTGGTAAGAATAATTATGGATTTGGCAACTGTGTATAGTCGTCAGTAGTTGACGTAACCTAGGAGTATAGAATATAGAGTATAGAATACTCCTAGACTTAACTGTAAGAAACGCCATTCTATAGTACGCAGAGAAGACGTCGAAATGTCGAATAATGACAAATAAGATGGTTATGTTTTATTTATAATTTGTAGGCGTGGTTGTCACATCAGTATTTGTATTTTCAGAGAATGAGTATTATATCAACTTTAATGAAAATTAAGTTGGTATATGACGATGTTTCAAAAACATTATAGTGATCACATCAAATATAATACGATTACTGAATATATTTATGAATAAATTCACAGATTTTACAAATACTTGACAACAGTGGCGTGTCTCTCAGTTACTCTGGGCTTTGTCTCCTCCATCACAAAGTTCAACCAATCATATTACAAATTGAGCCACTGACGTCACAGCAGAGGGACGTTTGAATTCACACGTGTTGAAATCGCATTTTCAATATCGAATAATTAACCAGTTCTTCAAAATTCAGAGTGAATAAATGGTTACAAATGTGTTATAAACTGCCCTTCATTACGTCAAGGGAAGAAAAGTGCATATTTTGAGGTACTGGAAATCCCCATTAAACGAAAAAATTCAAATATGTATAAATATACAGGGTCAGGGTGTAGCATTTGAAATAACGAAGTTCACATTCGTTTCCGGTAGAACCGGAATTAGATACCCCTCGAAAATATTTCACAATTCAAGTTCATGTACTCTATTTCAAAAATGCAGAATCTTGAATTCGTATCAAAATTCCTTCCTCGAATACTTCTATTGAAACACTTAACAAAATCGCCCTGTATATGGCAGTTGAAATAAAGGAAAATATTCATCTCATTTCCATCATAAATATTGTTTATTTCGTAAGGAAACTTTGGGGGGGGGCAAGACTTTTGACGTTCCATGTATTTCGTAGTGCTCTAAGATGTTTGTTGTGAACAAATTTTTACATTGTAGCTACCCCAAACTTCTAGGAATCTACTCATAATTCCTTCGATGATCCCTTTTTAACAATCTACGTATAAGTTCAAATTCCAACCCTTGCTAATTATTGATATTCGTGAGATGCAATTGTGAAAAGAACCGAACGGAACTAACTCAAATAGCTCAGCAATGAGTAATTATTTACTCGAATTTAATGAGCAGATTTTGACGTATATTACACAATTAGACCTGCGAAGTTAGAGGAATCTGCACGGAGGATGTTTTCTCGGAAAGCACCTCATTAAGATGATTTATATGCATGGGCTGGGAGGGGTATTTTTGATGTTGGGGTGAAGAAGGAATTTCAACCGTTTTTAGTGCAATTAGGGGTTGAATTGTGGAATTAAGTAGCGATGTAGATGTTTCAAGCATTGGTGGCTGATTAAAGAGGTTTTTAGGCAGTTACTTCTACAGGGTGGGCAAAATTGTTCAAACTTGAAAGGAAAGTCCAATTTATAAGATAGAAAACTATGTCTTTTGTATCACCCTCTACAGGGCGAACTGCTTGATGGATTTTCTTAAATGAGGTCCCGTTAGATTAGTATTGATTGTGGGAGTGACATAAATTATGTTTTTTCACGCTTCATCGTCGTGCACTGAGTAAATAGCTCACAAAGTCCAATTTTCCTTCTGAAAAGTTCATTGATAACATATTTCATTTGCTAATATGTTTTGACTCAATCAGTATAATCACAACACTCAATGTCGATCAAAAGCTTCAAAATATCGCTAAACTCCCCATCTAAGCACCCCCTTTCCCTCTGCCCACTCACGAAGGTAGCGTTGATCAAGACTCGCCCCTGCGAGGTTAGTTCTATCCCGGCTCTCCCACAGGAAGCGTCGTTGATTCCCGTTCCGGAAAGTTGCGTCAAGTTTTCGCGCGTTCTGGTGATTGTGGCGAGTTTATTCCCGTGTTTTGGGGGCTGCAAATTGGGAATTTGAGGTTGTTTGGGTTTGGGATTAGGGGTTGGTTTGTCCGATTTTGATTTGAATTTTGCTTCCTCCTTTAGAGAGTGATAACAACGGGAAAAAGGGAGTTTTAGCAACTTAGAGTTAGGAAATTTACAATAGGGGTAATTCCTGATTGTTATATACAGTGTGTTTCGTTCAAGTAGCGACACTTCATTGAATTCTTGAAATTTCTTCAAATGTATATCCGAGAAAGCTGTGCACTCAGGTTTGCATTATTTTGGGGCTCGCCTTATCCAGAAACCACTACGCTGAAATAATGGATCCGAAAATGACAGATGTGAGCAACAAAATAAACGAATTATCAAAGAAAAAACATACAACCTGGCTGCAAAAACGTTTAACAGAAAAAAACGCAAGCACTATTCAATCAATATAATTTTTTTTACAACGCGTTTGGTCCATCCTGTACATAATTCCCTCGATGTTTCCCGATGAATTGAAACACTCCAACGTTTCTAATTCCCATTTTCATGTCCCAAACTTCGGACGGAGTTGTCAAAACGCTGTCGCAGCCACAGTTGTTCAAAGTTTGATTTGAAACACGAAAACAAACTCAATTCTAACTGGTATTATGAGAAAAGTTTTCGGTGTATTTCGCTAGACGTTTGATTAACTCGGACTGACACCTGTCAGTTCGCACATTTCTACTTCGTCTGAGGTTAGATGCATACAAATCTATACACCATTAACTTTCAAAGTATTCCGGTTGGCCTTGACATTCTGACACATTTCACCGTGTATATTTTGAAAATGTTAGGTTATAGTCTTTTTCCTGTCAGATAAATAAGCAACGTTGTCCTTTCTACATAGAGGTCGAGTGATTTCGTATTTTTTGAAATGATTATTCACTTTGGGAAAATAATGAATTCGAGAGAATATTAGATATGTGAATTGAATGATTCCAAAGACCTGGATAATGTTGAAGAACTCTCTCTGGAAATACTGGAAATATTCAACGTATATAAACAGGGTTGGAAGATTCAGTTATGCCATTTTCTTGTACGGAAATCAAAAATCAAGTGTTGAAATTTTACTGGAAAATAATGGACAGAATAGTCCATTACTTTGTGGTAGTACTCGAATAACCCGACAGAAAAACTGCTAAACGATCAGATGGGCCTATGGAATCACCCATTTTTCAAAATTCTCGAGAAATATACCTGCAGAAGATATTTGAATGCCTTTTTGCACAACTTTAAATACTCCAGTATTAAAATGTAGTAGTACTGCGAAAACTGTATTTACAAATTTAAAAAGAGTAAATAGAAATTAGCATTGACAATGGCAACGTCTCTGAGAATTAGTTAGCTCTCAAGGTAAGCTCTTAAATTAAAATCAGGCTCACTTCACTTCATGAAATCAGGATGTTTAGGGAAAAACTTCTTCAGCTTTTTCTACAGAAAATAGATTTGAATTGTTAATATTTCTATGTTTTCATTGAGCAAATGAAAAAGCGTTGTGCTTTATGTTTACAAGTTTTTTCAATGCAAATAATGTAGAAAAAGGAATCAAATGAAACAAAAATGCATTCAATATTTTATGAAATATTTTCATTTCCAAATTCAGATATAAATAAACTGTATGGGTATTATTGCAAACGCTTTTTGAAAGCCTGAACTGCACCGCATACCCAAAAAAAACATCGAATAAGCATAAACCCGTAAAAATGAATACGTGATATAAAACCACTCCTAAAAACCGTTGAACTACGTATAAAATTCCAAATTCCGCATGAAATCCATGCAGGGACCGTTAAAACATCCCCATGGAACGGTGAATCACAATAATTAATTCTACTAGGCTATCGTTTTTCCCCACATATGCGTTATATGAGTTCGGAACAGTGTGAGTAAATTGAAACGACCGGAGTTTATGATGGTTTATGCGGTTTGTTTCATAGGCCTATAAGATCGCTTCTGGGCTGGTTTTAAAAGCTGTTTTACGTCCAATTTTGCTGGATTTGATGCTGGATATGATGATGCGGTATTTGGAACTATAGTAGGAAAATTGGTCGCAGGAGGAACCTTCTAAGAATGTTATTTTCATAACGTCGATATGACCTGGCGCCTCCGCCAATTTGTTAACTGAAAGTTTTTATAAGTGTGTTGATTTACAGAGCCTTACAACTGTTGGCCGAGTGAATTGTACCTCACGACCTTATGCTTATTCTTCATTTCTTTTAATCACAGAAAATTCACTCGTATTCCCAACAGTAGTCGAAAAAATTTCGATTTGTGAAAAAATGCCATTTCGCAGGTCAAAACCTAAACTGTTCTAGATAGCGCCTTGAAATATTTTTTATTGAATTCAGCGTCCTCGAAAACCTATATTTCGATACCAAACTTGACCATATTGTCCTATTTTGACTATATTTTTCAATGTTTCATGTTTTCCATTTTCAATTTTTAAGTTTTGTTCTCGAACCCACAGCGCTCAAACTATGAGTGTTTTTGGACCCCAAAATGGATTGTCTGAACAATTCGAATCGTTTGAATAACTTCCTGCTTCAGTTTTACCATTAGATGCCCTAAGAATTCCTGTTAATGACAAATAACAAAAATCTGAAGAAAATACCTAAAGTGGATTAAATGAAAAATAGACCCATATATCGAAAATTGCCAAACCGAAATCCAACTTTCAATAAATACAATCCCCAGACACGGCTTCAACACCAGACCCTGAATATCGACTTTCAGAAAAGTCCGACCTGTCATACATACCCAACTTCTAAACTACCGTAAATTGTATCGAAACTTCACGTCGGGAAAGTTATTTTCTTTGTTTTCCCGGCGATTTTTTAGCACTTTGCCAAGAGCGAATGCAGGTCATGTCGAGAATCTATAACGCTGTAGTAATTATGAGTTACCTTCGTAATTTGAAGTTTGGAAACTTTGAGTTGTTTGGTGTTTTTGTATTTCGTATATGAAATAGATTTTACACTGCGAGATGTTAGAAAGTTCGATTTTCGAAGCCGATTTTATTAGGCCCAGACATACTTTAGACAATGCTGATAAATAATGTACAGACAAGAAGTGGATCCGGCCACAGGAGCGGGAGCTATGACGATTTGAAATTTCGATTTTTTGAAAAAATGCCATTTGACAGTTGAAAATCTAAACTGTGATAGATAGCGACTTGAATTTGTTTTAATCGAGTGGAGCGTCCTCAAAAACCTATATTTTGATACCAAACATGACCATATTGTCCTTCTTTAACATGAATTTTTTAGTTTTTTGTTTTCCATTTTTCATTTTCGAGTTTTGTTCACACGCTTAGAGCATGCAGAGTTTAGGTGCTATGTGCTATGCAAAATGGGTATTCTGGTAGATTCGAATGGGATGAAGACCTTAACGATCGAATAAAATCTTTAGATTCGCCAGTGATTCCTTGGTGATGACGAATATGGTGTTTTTGGGGGGTGTTACCCCTTACGTATTTTTGACCCAAAAAGTTGGGATTTTCGAAACCGATTTTATTATTCCTGAAGATACTTGGGACAATGCTGATTAACAATATACAAACAAAAAGTGGATACGTTCACAGGAGCGGGAGCTATGACGATTTGAAATTTCGATTTTTTTGAAAAAATGCCATTTGACAGGTGAAAATCTAAACTATGATAGATAGCGACTTGAATTTAATTTTATCGAATAGAGCGCCCTCGAAAACCTATATTTTGATACCAAACATGACCATATTGTCCTTCTTTAACGTGAATTTTTTTAGTTTTTTGTTTTCCATTTTTCATTTTCGAGTTTTGTTCACACGCTAAGAGCATGCAGAGTTTAGGTGCTATGGATCAGCAAAATGGGTATTCTGGTAGATTCGAATGGGATGAAGACCTTAACGATCGAATAAAAACTTTAGATTCGCCAGTGATTCCTTGGTGATGACGAATATGGTGTTTTTGGGGGGTGTTACCCCTTACGTATTTCTGACCCAAAAAGTTGGGATTTTCGAAATCGATTTTATTATTCCTAACGATACTTGGGACAATGCTGATTAACAATATACAAACAAAAAGTGGATACGTTCACAGGAGCGGGAGCTATGACGATTTGAAATTTCGATTTTTTTGAAAAAATGCCATTCGACAGGTGAAAATCTGAACTATGATAGATAGCGACTTGAATTTGTTTTTATCGAGTAGAGCGTCCTCGAAAACCTATATTTTGATACCAAACATGACCATATTGTCCTTCTTTAACATGAATTTTTTTAGTTTTTTGTTTTCCATTTTTCATTTTCGAGTTTTGTTCACACGCTTAGAGCATGCAGAGTTTAGGTGCTATGGATCAGCAAAATGGGTATTCTGGTAGATTCGAATGGGATGAAGACCTTAACGATCGAATAACAACTTTAGATTCGCCAGGGATTCCTTGGTGATGACGAATATGGTGTTTTTGGGGGGTCTTACCCCTTACGTATTTTTGACCCAAAAAGTTGGGATTTTCGAAATCGATTTTATTATTCCTAAAGATACTTGGGACAATGCTGATAAATAATGTACAGACAAGAAGTGGATCCGGCCACAGGAGCGGGAGCTATGACGATTTGAAATTTCGATTTTTTGAAAAAATGCCATTTGATAGTTGAAAATCTAAACTATGATAGATAGCGACTTGAATTTGTTTTTATCGAATAGAGCGTCCTCGAAAACCTATATTTTGATACCAAACATCACCATATTGTCCTTCTTTAACGTGAATTTTTTTAAAGTTTTTTGTTTTCCATTTTTCATTTTCGAGTTTTGTTCACACGCTGAGAGCATGCAGAGTTTAGGTGCTATAGATCAGCAAAATGGGTATTCTGGTAGATTCGAATGGGATAAAGACCTTAACGATCGAATAAAATCTTTAGATTCTTCAGTGATTCCTTGGTGATGACGAATATGGTGTTTTTGGGGGGTGTTACCCCTTACGTATTTCTGACCCAAAAAGTTGGGATTTTCGAAATCGATTTTATTATTCCTAACGATACTTGGGACAATGCTGATTAACAATATACAAACAAAAAGTGGATACGTTCACAGGAGCGGGAGCTATGACGATTTGAAATTTCGATTTTTTTGAAAAAATGCCATTCGACAGGTGAAAATCTGAACTATGATAGATAGCGACTTGAATTTGTTTTTATCGAGTAGAGCGTCCTCGAAAACCTATATTTTGATACCAAACATGACCATATTGTCCTTCTTTAACATGAATTTTTTTAGTTTTTTGTTTTCCATTTTTCATTTTCGAGTTTTGTTCACACGCTTAGAGCATGCAGAGTTTAGGTGCTATGGATCAGCAAAATGGGTATTCTGGTAGATTCGAATGGGATGAAGACCTTAACGATCGAATAAAATCTTTAGATTCGCCAGTGATTCCTTGGTGATGACGAATATGGTGTTTTTGGGGGGTGTTACCCCTTACGTATTTTTGACCAAAAAAGTTGGGATTTTCGAAACCGATTTTATTATTCTTGAAGATACTTGGGACAATGCTGATCAACAATATACAAACAAAAAGTGGATACGGTCACAGGAGCGGGAGCTATGACGATTTGAAATTTCGATTTTTTTGAAAAAATGCCATTTGACAGGTGAAAATCTAAACTATGATAGATAGCGACTTGAATTTGTTTTTATCGAATAGAGCGTCCTCGAAAACCTATATTTTGATACCAAACATCACCATATTGTCCTTCTTTAACGTGAATTTTTTTAAAGTTTTTTGTTTTCCATTTTTCATTTTCGAGTTTTGTTCACACGCTGAGAGCATGCAGAGTTTAGGTGCTATAGATCAGCAAAATTGGTATTCTGGTAGATTCGAATGGGATAAAGACCTTAACGATCGAATAAAATCTTTAGATTCTTCAGTGATTCCTTGGTGATGACGAATATGGTGTTTTTGGGGGGTGTTACCCTTTACGTATTTTTTACCCAAAAAGTTGGGATTTTCGAAATCGATTTTATTATTCCTAGAGATACTTGGGACAATGCTGATTAACAATATACAAACAAAAAGTGGATACGGTCACAGGAGCGGGAGCTATGACGATTTGAAATTTCGATTTTTTTGAAAAAATGCCATTTGACAGACGAAAATCTAAACGATGATAGATAGCGACTTGAATTTGTTTTAATCGAATAGAGCGTCCTCGAAAACCTATATTTTGATACCAAACATGACCATATTGTCCTTCTTTGACATGAATTTCTTTAGTGTTTTTCCATTTTTCATTTTGGAGTTTTACTCATCAGCTCACAGCCCTCAAATCTCAAAGTATAGGTGATATTGATCAGCCAAATGGGTATTCTGCATCATTCGAATGAATAGAACATCTCTCATATCGAAAAACGTTTTTAGATTCGCCAGGGATTCCTTGATGATGGCAAATATACTGTTTATCGTTGAGATAGGCCGATAGGAATTGAAAAGATTGAAAAGAATTGATTTGAAAAGATTAGGTAAATCCCTGAATATTTAATCATCCTATCTGCAAACTTCCTCGCAATCCAAATTCCATAAAGTGTCCAACGAAAAAACATCGTTTGAAAGTTGTGACACTCCCAAACAACCTCTAATTCAAATCTCAGAAACTCAGTGTCCCATCAACGCAAAACCTCCAATTAAAAAGTACGAAATGGACGTGAATACCACTATGAATTGACATCCTTAAACCCGTAAGAAATGGAGTGATAAACTTTTTCGGTGTGCTCTTTTGCAACATAACCATTCAACTGTCCAAGAGGAACCAACTTTCATCGAAAATAGCGATAAAAAGTCGTCAAAGTGGCTCAAGGACCAGCTTTTGACATAACACCGAACTCTAGAAGGAATTTGGGTGAGTATTTTCGAATTCTTGGGTCGTTATTCTGAATTATGAGCTTTTATTTAGGTTCGATGAAAACCAGCCAGTTCAAAGAGAAAATAGTTGACATCTGTCCGATCTTTTTTGACGGCTGTCAAAATTTTGCGTCAGTGCTTCAGTGACCCATTTTTTCTTTATCCGAACTCTTGCATGGAACTGAATTCCCATCTCAACTATATTTCAAACACGATCCAATAGAACTGTCGATTTCCATCATGTCTCACAAAACAATTTTTCATGTCCTTTCCCGACGCATTTCCACTATCCATGTCCCAGTTTCCGTAGATGAAAGGAGTGGAAGATAAAAGGATATCAGTCAAATCTTTCGTCTATAAATCTTGCTTGAAAACGACATAGAGATCCCCGGGCTTTTCCAATTTCACTGCTGCGTTTCCAGCGAAAAACTTTGAACTTTTTCGTCTGAGATATGATTTCCAAGTCTATTGGGTTAGGAATATGTAGGGGGCGCTGGAATATTGATTAATTGCTGCTGAAGGACTTGCCAGAAGATTATTTAGGGTCTTTAATACACTGATGAGTTTTTCAATTTCCTGTTTCGTCGAGTTTCCCTGCTTGGTACGCTTTGGAGTATCAATTTTTTGCGGAAAATACGAGATCGTGAAAGAAGAATATTGGAGAGAATATAATCTATTCACTTTTATAATGTATCCCGGTTGGCCATGAAATTCTGACACATTTCACCGTGTATATCTTGAAAAATGTTAGGTTATAGTCATTTTACTGCCAGATAACTAGGGAACGTTGTCCTCTCTACATAGAGGTCGTAGTAATTATGTATTTATCAAATTGTTTATTTACTTTGGCAAAATGATGAATATGAGAGAATATTGGCCCCCCCCCCTTAGAAAAAATTCTGATTGATTTGGAATTGATGACTGATATTATGTAATTGTACAAAATGCCCCCCCCCCCCCAGAATCAAGATATATGACCGCCCTTGCCATATACCATAACACTACCCCCTCGGAATGGATGGACTTTTTGGACATAGCGACGATTACGGGGTATGCGTGGGATTGTCCATACCCTTATTCTTCGAGAATCTGAAAATCGTCCATATCTGGATTCATCAGTGAAAAGGACACTACGCCATTGATCGTTCCAATTGATATATTGCCTTGCCCTTTCCAGTCTTTGACGCTTATGGTCACGTGTTAATGGAACTCCTCTTAATGGACGTCTAGAACCTAGATTCACCTGTCTCAAACGTCGTCTGATGGTTTCGATGGAAACTTGGACCTCATCTGCATTTTGAACAGTATTCTGTAGCATTCTAAACGTAGATGTAGGGTTTCTTCTCGCCGAAACGGTGATGAAACGATCCTGAGCAGGTGTCGCCCACCAAGCCTTGGTCTTTCCAACACGGAACCTGTCTCCCTGAACCCATTCCAAAGTCGAGAAATCACACTTTGGCTGACTTGGAGCCTTTCCGCTACAACAACCTGAGTTAGGCCACCCTGTAACATTCCGATAGCCCTATTGGCTTCAGCGTTTGTTAATTTACGTCTTGGCATTTTCAGAAAACTCGTTTCAAATCGAAGCCGTTGATAAACTGACTTCATTTCAAAATGAGAACATTCATGAAGCATATGCAAAGAACCAAACTTCAGAAAAAAGGCGACCAGATTGACGAAATGTCTCATTCTGATTTTTATTGGATCGATTCAAGTTGTTATTGAGTTTTAAATGATTTTACAGCGATTTTCTCGAAGATTACATACTTTTATTAAAAACGATTGAATACGATGTTCCTAACTCTTGTGGAGCAGTATATTTCACGTATACAGGGTCTTTCACGAGGAACCTCACCCATATTTATACGGGAAACTACTGAACGTATTTTCATGAAATTCAGCACTTATAAGTATTTCACGATGCTGATGAAATCTAAAATATTTTCAAGGCATGAGCACCTCCGGTTTTTCCGGAAATGACGTCAACTTCCGTTTTTCAAATTAGAACACCATTTTTTTATTGCAGAAATAGATTCCTTCGAAAATTTCAAGTCATTTTGATGTAACATTTTTCAGTTTTGGTTGGAAAATTCTCTCTGAGCGGGAAAATTCGAAAAAAAATCGAAAATAGAGCTCCGCTGAAACAAGAATAACTTCGAGGTTTTTGGATGGAAAATTTTCATTTTTGGGATTTTTCAAGATGTAAGATTGATGTATCCACTTTAAATCGAAATCGCGATTCATGATACAGGGGGTGGAAAAATCGCTTTCAAAGTTAGGGATGACAAAATCGTGAAAAATCAATTTTTTCAAATTAGAACCCCATTTTTTTATGGCAGATATTGAATCTACGTTAAAAAATAATGCGAGTGTATGCATCACACCCTTGCCCTAAAATGGATATTTTCTGAGTTAATATCCACTTTAGGGCAAGGGAATATTGAGGCACGGCCTTCTCTAGTTAAAGATGGCTATGATTGAGGGGATAAATTAGCGAATTAACATTGGCAACGTTGTTTAATTTTCACGAGTGCCAACCTGCGTCTGTTCTAGGGGAAAAAACTTGATAAACCTAAAACTTGGCCAACCGGGATACTTTATAAATGTGAATGGAGTATACATAGAGCTATTTTCAACCACAGAATTTCTCGAATCTAAATCACACAGCCGCCTCGATATTGAATTGTTTCAACTCATGTTTCTATGCCAAACGACATTCGAAGCCCTCTTTGTTCCGGTTCAGAACTCAGTTAAATTTACCACCTGTCGGTCACACCCTCCTTCCAATTTGCACCCCCTGCCGTTGGAGGGACCAAACGCGAGTGGAGAGACGATGGAAGTAGGTCGTAAATTTGTAAGCGCCATACTTTTGTCGTTTCGCTAACTCCAAACGTGGGCATTCATCACTGTTCCCGGACTCCCTTGACTGATAGGGGGTAGTAAGTTGGGGTTTTATGGTGGTTGAGTGGTTCCAATGCTGGTTTACGGTGACTTGGGAGAGGAAGGTTGGAGGGGGTGTAGTTTTTCACTCGAAGGAAGGGAGGGGGAATAAGAGAAACTACCCCTACGGTGCTAAAATTGCCTGATAAAGAGATAACTTTCTTAAAATTTCACATTTCGCAAAGATAACTGTCGTTACCAATGAAATGAATATTTTGAACGGGGTGTTTCTAAATTGGAGGTGCAAACGAAGAGGGGGGGGGCTGTTTGCATAATTTCAAGAAAAAAAGTCCAATAAACATGTGAGCACAGACGTTTCCTTTTTCGAGATACAGTGTGAACAAGGTGTACTAGGGAGTATTTGGAATAAAAGAATTAAAACAACTGGCTCAGTCAATTCAGTGAAATTCAGTCAAATTCAGTGGTATGCTCGTTTATTTCACAAAGATGCATAGAATACCTGGTATTGGCACTGATTAGATTTTGTTTAAGACTTTCTTGTCGATCGAAAATCTGAGTTTTTGAACTACTTTTCATTATGCTCATGCCTTGAAAATATTTCAGATTTCATCAGCATCGTGAAATACTTATAAGTGCTGAATTTCATGAAAATACGTTCAGTAGTTTCCCGTATAAATATGGGTGAGGTTCCTCGTGAAAGACCCTGTATTTCAAAGTAGGCTATGTTAGGAATTGTCATTCTTACTTATTTTGAAATAAAGATTTGTCACATTCGGGAATTCTGATTTGTGTTTTTTCCAGTTATATCCTTGCAAATTGCTCACAAAGTTTTCATTTTACAGTCTAATCTATTAAACCTATCTTTATATTGCTAGTTTTCTCATTCTTCCTTAAAGTATCCTATTCTTTCTTCAACCTTTTATAATCAGATCTACAAACATAATAAAAATCCGACAAAACAAGCATGGAATCTATTTTTTGCTTAGTTTTTTCTATTTCATCATTCTTTAATGAGCAACTCCGTTTTTTATTTCTGTGTACTGGAGTTATTGGAAAACATGCAAATTGACATCAGATTTCTTAACCTTCAAAACTTCTTTTCAATTTTGTTGTTCATGCTTTTCAATGAAAAGTCTTTTCCTGACAAGCTACACCTCGACACTAAGATCTAGTTGAAAGCAGACCTTCTGAGTTCTGAGCCTTATGGTCAGAAATATGATATTCTAGTACCTCAATTGACAAAATATCACTCATATTTGTGAATATATTATCTAGACAACTTTTTGAACGTTTCTCAATTCTTGTACAATCATTTATTTGAGCATTTTTGGAGAAATGATTAATCAATGCGAATAACCTTGTTTTAACATTGTTGTCATCCTTCATCACGATGTTAAAATCACCTACTACGATTCTTCTCTAACTGCCCACAAAATAATCAACGACCAAAAAAGCCCCCCCTCCTGCATCTTCTTAATATCCTCGAGAAGGACGAGCCGCTTCAATCTGCCTCCTTTTCATCTTCCGCCATAAGAAAAATTACCCATTTTCATATCTGCTGCATTTTCCGAGCTGCCCCTTTTCGCAGGACTCCCAGTTTTTAATCGGGATAGATCCTGAAAGGACTCGCCGCAGAAATGCGCCGAGGCATGATGTGAGGGCTCTACAGATCCTTTTCAGGGACGTAAATGGATCGTGAACTTTGAAGAAATTGAATGGATTCCGTCTGTTGGAAATTTGGTGGAATTGAGGAAGGAACTGAATGATTTATTTACTCTCACGTTTTTCTTCTTAGATCCTCTCCTCCTTCTCTACTCGATAGTACCATTTTATCCATTCATTAAGCCACATCTGTATACGAAAACAACAATACTTTTATTTATTTGCTTCCCTTTTTTGTGATACGAGGATATATTGAAAAATTCTTAGCCTACTTATTTCATTACTCAACAAATTCTCCTCTCAATTAAATACATTTATCACACCGAACCTGCAACGTCTCTAGACCTTTAAAATAAATGTTTCTTTTTGCTCTGCAAACCAGTCCTCCACAGCTTTTATTACCTACTCGTTGGAAAAAAATGTACAACCTTTTAAACTTTTTTTCAGTTGAGGAAAGAGATGATAGTCGGACGGAGCCGAATCTGGTGAATAAGGGGGGTGTTCTAGTTATTCTAACCCTCAATCACGAATTTTTTGCATGGCAACATGAGATTTGTGTACTGGGGCGTTGTCCTGTAAAAACAAAACACCAAAGGATAGCCTTCCGCGTCTTTTCTCCTTAATTTTTTTCCCGTAGATTGGTCAGTAATGTCGAATAGTAATCTCCAGTTATTGTTCTACCCTTATCCAAAAAATCAATCATGATTACTCCGTGGCAATCCCAAAAAACTGAAGCAAGAATTTTTCCAGCAGATTTTTGGACACGAAACTTCTTAGCTCTTGGAGAACCAGAGTGTCGCCATTCCATCGATTGTTGCTTTGTTTCTGGATCGTAGAAATGTACCCAAGTCTCATCCATAGTAACAATTCGGTTTAAGAAGTCTACATCGTTTTCAAATCGAGCACAGATCGAACGCGATGCTTCTACCCTTGCAAGCTTTTGGTTAACATTCTTACATTTGGGGATCCATTTTGCAGAAATTTTTCTCATGTCCAAATTGACGTGAACTATATGATGAACGCGTTCGTATGGGTACTTGATGATGGCTCGATACTCCAATTTTTCGATTTTTACAATTTCGGTGGACATCTTTTTTTTTAATTTATCGCGTAACTCTGGTTAACTTTTTTGACGTCGAACTCTACACTGACACTTCTAATAAGTTATTGTTCGTTGATATGGTATCGCAATATTTTGTTAATGCATGGAACTGGTCTAGGCTAACTAGATATCAATACATCCTCGTAATCTCGATGAAGTTGATCACAATACAGTCCGATGGCATGATAACTCAGTACCAAATCAAGAAAACAACCCCCAAACAAATAAATTCCACTCAAGACTTAAAAACTGAACAAAACTGCATTTCCCTTCTTTTCCTGAGAAACATTCATTTTCTCGCTGTATCAAGCTCTTAATTCTCTTGCGAAAGTTTCTGCAAATCCAGAAAACAGCCATTAATCCTACGCCCTCGGAGAAACCCCAAGTCTTGAGTAATCCCTGAAAAATAGCTGTAATTCTTCAGCCTTCAAGACTCCGTTGAGTTATATCTCTAGGGAAGATAGCGGTGCTGAAGCCAAACCACAAAATCATCCAGGAATATTCAGCGTAGAGAAGATTTGCACTAATTCACTTTTCAAGGGAGTCAAAATGAAAATGGTGTATACAGAGTGTTCCTAAATTGGTGGTAGATTCCTTCAATGATTTTAAGAAAAACAAAGTGATGAAATTTGCATTTTTATCAAGTTTTCTTTCAATAACATCTGCATTCCACAAGATTTTTAACTGAAATTTGGCATAGATGAAGACGAATCAGAAGTCGACCCATCTATTCTATCCCACATCAGGAGATTTACAACCTGGCTGATCACCCACGTTGCTTCTCTAATCCAGGAAATGATGTTCTTTTGCGCCTAATTCTGTGTAAACCAACCGAAACTTCATCTATCTTATAACTTTCTGAAAAATTCTAATTCTAATTCAAGATCGTAGATATCGTATATCATACGACGTATCACCACTAGAACGGCAAGCAATTAGACACCAAGGACAATCTACCCCATCTGCGCGATCCTGCGGGATAACAAAGCCGTAATTAATTGCTTATTAGCGAAACAATCGAATCAGAGCAAAGCGGAACCGAGCACGCCATCGAGTTGTTAACGTACAAGAACTATCGTTCAACCGAAACCAGTTGGAAAGCGTGTAAAACAACCCTAAGGTAACTGGATGCACGCTACGTCAAAGTCTTCGTAGGCGGGGAGGAAATTAAATTACGAAACCAGGCCGATAAGTTTAACAAAACGCGTTGTTTTGAATCAATCTGAGGGAGTGAGTGAAGATTGATCACCTTCAGGCATTAAGGCGTTGTTCGGTTTATTACAGAGAGAGGTGTAGTTACTGCTTTAGGATTTCGAACTGGTCCGAGTCCACCGTCATGCTCTTGATAATTCGATCTATCCTCTCCGTTCAATAATAAAGGGTTTTCCAATAAAAGGTGTTATTTTACCCTCTATTTAAGCAGACTTCACTTTTGAAGTTGTCATTTTTTGATATTTGACAAGTACAAACTACGCCATTGATAAAAATAGAACGATTCACGCTTCACCAACGCATTGAAATTATTAAAATTCGCTTAAAGGTCAGGACCCCGCACTTTTCTTATGGCTAATGGCGTTCCGTCAAATGTTTTATTTTTTTGGTATAATGTAGTACTCGACCTACTGATCAAAAGTGTCCATGGCCCCAACTCAATCCTTTGATTAGTTTTTGAGATACAGGGCGTTGAAGTTGAGAATTACCCACTTTTACTAGGCGCGTATCTCGAAACAGAATCGAATAAACTTCAATTTTTCTCAAGAAACATTTCATTCCATCCCCAGGGAGCAACCTTATGGAGGAATATGACCGAAAATCGTTACGAATACAGGGTTATCCATAATTGAATGCATGCCCGATTTTGAAAGTATAAAATATGTCAGTTCCAGAGCGATAACGTTCGCAAAATGAACTATTACACTAGATATGTTGTTGTTACATCGAAAAAACCTGAAATACTCAGAATTCATACTGGGTGATCCATTATTATAGAAACTATTCACAATGAAGGTTAACTGGACACCCTGTATTTTTGGGTTGATTTAAGGTGTTTGTTTTAGTTTTTCAGAACAAATGATCATGGACTTCAAAGAATACAGGGTGATTCAGTCATGAAATAAACTGTGGACCTCACGAAAATACCCAAAAACCACTTTTTTTCATCACCCTCTATTTCGAGATAAACTCCGTTGAGGTGGGAGTTTTCTTTCACCACTGTACTTGATATAAAAACATCAATACGACTGAGAGTTTTCATCCACTTCCTATGACCAGATTTTTTGCTGGAATAAGAATAGAATAACATGAATAAATAATTTTCATATTACATAAAAAAAAATCTGGTCATAGGAAGTGGATAAAAACTCTCAGTCGTATTGATGTTTTTATATCAAGTACAGTGGTGAAAGAAAACTCCCACCTCAACGGAGTTAATCTTGAAATAGAGGGTGATGAAAAAAAAAAGTATTTTTTGGGTATTTTCGTGAGGTTCACAGTTTATTTCACGAATGAAACACCCTGTATTCTTTGAAGTCCATGATGATATGTCCTGAAAAAATCAAACACCTCAAATCAACCCAAAAATACAGGGTGTCCACTTAACCATCATTGTGAATAGTTTCTATAATAATGGATTACCCAGTATGAATTCTGGGTATTTCAGGTTTTTTCGATGTAACAACAACATATCTAGTGTAATAGTTCATTTTGCGAACGTTTTCGCTCTGAAACTGACATATTTTATACTTTCAAAATCGAGCAAACATTCAATTATGGATAACCCTGTATTCGTAAAGATTTTCGGTCATATTTCTCTATATAGTTGCTCCCTGGGGATGGAATGAAATGTTTCTCGAAAAAAATTAAACTTCATTCGATTCTGTTTCGAGATACGCGCGTAGTAAAAGTGGGTAATTCTCAACTTCAACGCCCTGTATCTCAAAAACTAGTCATAGGATTATGTTGGTGCCATGGGCACTTTTGATCAGTAGGTCGAGTACTACAATATACAAAAAAATTAGAACATTTGACGGAACGCCATTTGCCATAAGAAAAGTGCGGGATCCTTGGTGGAATTTTGGCAGAGACGGTTCGTAAAATTCGAACATTTTTGAGTCTTCGTGAAGCACCTTTAAAATGGCATTCTTCTTTGAATGTAAAAATAACACCTCTTATTGGAAAACCATGTAGAAACGTCAAATTCCGCTCAGTAAAAGTTTATTTTACGTTTATTTTTATTTTCCAGAATTGGATCTGGATTTTTTGGAAAAGAAGCATCATGCAGGTCCCAACAGCGACATCGGAAGCCCTAGAAGTCCCATGGAGATCAGTCCAGAGTCCATTGATAGGGTTAAGGTCGTTCTTCTTGGGGCATCAGCTGTTGGCAAGACCAGTATAATTCAGGTGAGTTACTGCTTCGATTTGAAAAAATTATGGACATATACTTTCAACCCAAAATACTGGGAGCGTTCAAAAGCCGCTGTTGCATGATTCGACAAGTACTCAAAGGCTCTCTACGGGTAGACACAGCCAGAAATTGATCTTAAGAAGGAGTGGCAGATCAATTTTCAATGTGAAAAATACTCAAGCATCCAAACATTCTGATGAATATTGTGGAAGCATCATCTTTTGTGAATTCGTAGAAATGAGAATGAAAACAAGTCGAATATTCTTAATGGGCACTGGTCCAAATTTCCAAACGATATATTTCGTGTACACGTTTGGAACTTCAAACAATGTAGGAAGTTTTGAGTGGATTTCACATTGTTAAAAGTTGTGAGAGAACAGCTTGTGTGTCAAGTGGTACAGCAAATTTAATATCAAACAGAGGGTATGAAGCAAGCAACTGCTGCAGTCTATTTGATTTGATGGAGAAGCTTCGGTCTTGCTTTAGGGATGATCCATAGGGTAGGAAATATTGCAGCGTTCACTGCAGTGGACAATTGGATTGTGAAACAGTTGTTTTACTGAAAATATAGTGTTTTTTAGGAAGATCAACAATCTTTCAACTCACAGAAGGAATTTCAATAACAGATGAACGACAAAATGAATGAAGCCTGTATATTATATCCGTGCGTTCTTGAGCATAATTTCTTTGCCGTACATGAACTTTTTTTTTAAATAGCTCCCATCAATTATTTTCTTGTCGTTTTACAAACAGATCAATTTGCACGGTAATGAAAAGAAAACAGAAGTATCTGGGGAAGCTTAATCATTACCTCGATCTAGTGTTTGAACACTGAAAGAAACACGAAGTAAAAAGAAGAACTGGAGAGTAGAGAGGTCCCAGAGGCAAAGTCTTTCCGCATGAAGTCCTAACAAGAAAAGCTGAAATTTCCCTTCTTGTCGGGATCTTCTTGTTCCCCAACTTCCATTCGAGTATGTGTGGAGGCTAATTCTATTGTTTTTTGGTCTAAGACATCACAGGGAACATAGATGAGCTTTTAGAAATTAATGGAAGTTAGAGTTGCGAATTGGCGGATGCGCCGTTTATGTAAAATTCTTTTCTACAACTTTTCAGCTACAAAATGAAAGATATACTGTTAGTCTGTATTTGTTTTTCGATTCTTTATTAAATGATCATGTCTTGATGAATGCATTGCAGCCACGTATAGAAAAAATGGCTCAAAAACACGAATAAACGTTTTATTTATGGGCTGTGAAGAATTTCATCTGAACTCCGCTTGCTTTCAAACCAGACAGCAGTGTTTGGAAATCCTCCAGTAAGAGACGAAAGCCAGGATTAAAACTTTCAAGACGAAAGACCCTGTCAAGTTGAGAATTCTTTTTCATTTCATGAAATTTCGATTTATATTTCCTTTTGTAGAATGCAATTTTTTGGAATGAAGGAGATTTTCTTCAGATATTTATAGGATAATTCAATGACAGTTGCAAGGAAAAAGATGGAAATGCGGTACCCTCGGAAAGTTTTTAAATTTCGTGGGGAGATTTTGTCTGTTGAAACTTTTTCATTTAATAGAAGATTTCTTCTTCATATTCCACGGAAAGAAGGTTGAGTGGAAGTTCTTGATGAACTGCTCCAGACTTCGAAAGTTCTAAACTTTTTCTTGGCAGTTTTCACGTAAAGAAGGATTCTTATGGAAATTTCGAGATTACATCAGGGTTAAACATCTGAACATTCCAAAACATGAATATGATGAAATCATCCACCGTATTCACACTGAATACCTGTCGATGTTTCCACTCTTCCGATATGTTCGAAATCGAATAGAACATTTAATAATTTCCACAAACTGCCCCTTTTAAAATTCCAGATTCTCCAGCATTTTCACACAAAAACACGAACGTAAATGGAAACCCATAAATTGAATCAATTTGTCCGCCGTTTAATGTTTCCGGTTGAATTGATTGGCTGAATTTGCAATGCAACATTTGAATTTCCTCAGCATCGGAACGAAATTGAATCTGTGTGTTGATCGACCTGGAAAATCTGAACGAAGATGAATCGATTAATTGGAAATTCTAGAGCTGCCAAAGAAATTAATTGGCGGTGAACCCAAGAGGAACATTGCTTTTCATTAGGGCTTGCTGGGAAATCGGAATATTCCCAGTCGTCCTGCTCCATTATCCGAGTTTACGTGAAAAATCGAAGAGAGTTCGTGAAAATTGGACGAATCGTATACAGAATGATCATCGATCATCCAATGGATGCATTGGATTCTGTTATTATTCAATTTGCGAATCTGTGAGTGGAGTGAGGGATTCATCATTCAGAATTCATCAGAAATTTACTGGGTTTTGTCCATTTCGATATTAAATGGACGATATTCTAGTTAACCTTCAAATCCCGATGATGAATTCTTCAACTATGCTAAACTCATCTTATTTCGTATCAGAAACATCGAAAAGTGAGAGCATCGAATCTTGATAAACGTCTTGTTCGATTTCAAACATCAAACCTTGTTTTCCAGCCTGGATGGCTCAATAAAGCGATAAGAAAACCCTCGGGATAAACTTTGCTCGTACATGCACAAGAAAGGATATCTGCGGGCACCGATATGTCTGGACATCCTGACCCTCTTACGGGTCATCCCATCTCCAATTCAAACCCTTCTCACTTCTTATCTATTTGTACAAACGCGTCAAATATTCTTCAACCCTCATCAAATACGAAAACCCGGTACGCCATTTTCGTTCACTCCAAATTTCCATTTCTCATGAACTCAAAATTCGCAGTGCAATGACAAAGTTTCTCTCCATACCAGAGTGAAATATAACTAAAGTTTCCGAACTCACTTCGGGAACTTGTGAGAAAATGTGTAGATAATCTGTAGATAGGTATAGGAAAGATCACATGAAGGCATAAATAGTAAGTGCAGTGTCCGTTTATGCTTGAACGATTTTAAATTGCATAAAACGGAATTTCCAAACTGCTGAAATATTCATGAAGTGCTGAGTTCTGTCGATAAATTTTCCATAATATGTAAATGATATTGACGATTCAAAATTATGCACAATCGATAACAAAGTTATGGGCATGTGTTCGATTTATCACTGAAGAGAGATCTTCAATCTCAATTGAATGGCCAAAAAGTCAGACTAGAAAACGATTCACCAATGATAAAAACATTAGATATGCTCAATTTTGTCTGAAAAGTATTAAAATGCATCGATGAGAAAACTGAATGACAGTCCTTTGTGATGAATTGTAGTAATTCCCTTTCCAAATCTTCCGAATAGATCGATTTTTAGTTAATTCCTGAATGATTTCTCGTCCCTTCAAGAATGCCACTTTCCAACGCAATTTTCCATTATCTTTGCAGATTGAAAAGTTCATAAAACGATTAACTCTTGGTAGAAAAACACGGAAAAGCAATTATGTTCCGCAACTCAGAATCACATTTTCCCCATCTTCTTTTTCTTAGGAAAAAATTAATATGTCGTCATAAGCTGATGGAATAGTGAATTTTCATGAGATGAAAATCGATCGAAATTCGTGGGAAACGGAAAGAGGATTTCAAGTTTTGGAAGCTTTCCAAGCACGACGAAGTGCCTATTTATAATTGCTTGCCTGATTTGCATTTTATCGATCGTGACTCTGAAACTGCTGAAATATTCATGGGACACAGAATTGGTAAACATATTTGCATGGCGTTATGGATCTAGAAGGCCAGAATGTCGTTTATGTTTCACCCTAATCCTCAATTTTCGCTTGGGAAAGGCTTTTTGATGTCGAAATATCGTACAAAACTTTGGAATGTCCATACAACCCCAAACACAGCAGAGTGAACGAAAAGTTCAACAGGCATGGTGGAAATTCCCCAAACAGAGAATCTACCCTATCCAGATCGTCCCCCTTCGCCTCCCTGTCTCCCCCCCAAGAAACCCCCTCAATTATCTTCAATGATCTGCAGCAATAATCCGGGGAGATTCCAAATCTTGATGCCAGCAATGGACTTCGCCAAATCTGAAGTCCGCTCGTTTTAAACTCCCGGCTTTAATCTGGGAGCCTCCAACAATACGATTTGATGAAATTGCAGGATGCAGAGATGCCATTGACCACGTGACTGGATCCTTAACCGACCCGAAAGAGGACGATGGCTTCTTTTTTGAGATCGTTAAAATTCCTGCTCCCATTGTTGGCGGAATTTCTGGATTTGGCAGGTTTGAGTACCGCATAATGATGACTTGTTCGAATTTGTGAGGGAGATTTTGTGTTTTTTCGATATCAGGATGGTGTGGAATTAGGTTTTTCCTCACTGGTTTTTAGGGATTCGAGGAGTTTGGTTGTTTTTACCCTGATAACCATCGATATTTTGGATATAATGAGGATTTATCGAGTTGTAAATGAGTTTTTCTATTGAAGATGAGAAGTTTTGAGTTTTAAGGGTGGTACATAATGCTTTTACCCAGTGGCAAAATCTCGTACGAAACTTATTGAAATTTATATCAACAATACGAGATGTTTGAACACTGAGTATGAAACAGAAGAATTAGATCTGAGCTTCCCCAGAGGCGAAGTTCTTTCCGCTCGAAGTATCAAAAAAAACACAGGAAATTCCTCTTCTTATTTCAATAATTTTTACCCCCCACATGCCCTTCAAATATGAGGAGAGTAATAATTTAATGTAGCGGTAGAGAATTGAGAGCGTTACAAATTGGTGGAGGAGCCGGGTATGCCACATTATTTTCAAAAATGTCTCACATACGAGATGAAGAAGTCGGTTCAGAAAGTTTATTCTACTACATCTTCGGTTGAACAACCTCAACGTCAATTTCATCAGTACCAGACTCATTTAGCTGTTCAAGAAAGTCTTTAATTAGTCAGTATGGCCTTACTTATGTATGTGATGCTGTTTTCAGATAATTTTTTATGCGAATCATCGTATCTCGTGAATTAAAAATATTGATCGTTCAATCGTATGATGAATGATACTTTCTTCGAGACAGACAAGAAAATATGTTGTGTGTTGGATCGTTTTCATAAAAATATGATTTCACATAAAAGATCAACTTGTTTTATTTTATCTTGAATGCATCTTTGGTCGATCAATATCGTTGTTCCGCTGAAATATCAAGTTTATCTGCAGCAAACACCCCGGGGCAAAAGCTCGAAGAACTAGTGACGTTCAGAAAAATAATTCCTCTATATTTTCAGCAGAACAACCTCAGCGCCAATTTCATCAGTACCAGACTCATTCAGTTGTTCAGAAACAGTTACAGAAAGTCTTTGATTAATCAGTACGTCCTTACTCAACTATGTGATGCTGTTTTCAGACAATTGTTTATGTGAATCATAAGAGTATTTCGTGAATTTTACCGTTCTATCGAGTGAAGATCAAAGCTTTCTTCACAAAGAATGGGAGCATTCCTTTTCTCCACTCCATTGAATTTCGATTCAAATTTCCTTATGTGAAGGGGAAGTTTTTGGGGGAAAAGGAGATGCCTCTTTTCTTTGTAGCATATTGCAATATCGATTGCAAGGGGATGAAATGAAAATACAGTATCCTCAGAAAGTTTTCAAACTTTTTTATTAAAAATCAGATCTCGTAGTATTTTTCACTGCAGTGTAACACCGAATACAATCTAATCCGCAGTAGTAACACCCCTCCTTGTTCACAACCCGATTCGACGCCAACCCCCCATCTCCCCAACTTCCCAATCTCATTGAATAGTCAGGCCTTTTCCCGGCAATCGGAAAATCAGGAAATAAAGTCCGCTAAAACCTTGGCGAATTGATGGAAGGCACTGCCGCAATCAAGTTAACCGACGTTCCTGCTGAACAAAAAGGGAAGTGAGACCGTAATTTTCTGATCCTGGAACAAGTTGATACTGATGCCCACCGACAGGAGGAGCTGGCCGAAATAACGTGATGTGAAAGGGGTATTTGTGAACGTCCAGTATTCAGGGCAGGGTATTTCGTTATCCATTTTGGGTTTAAGGGGGTTAGAGGGGTTAATTCCGTTAATTCTTCATCCGTTTTATTTTCACGTGTGCGTAAATGATGCAGTCGGATCTGGACCAACAGGTTATGGGCCCAGAATGAATTGAAATTGGTGATGATCGCTCTGGGTACGAATTCGAACAAGGTTATTGCGTGTGTAACGAAATGTTTGGAGTGAATTCCTCGACGAACTGTGACGATACAATGTAAGGAAGAATTATCGAGTTTACTGCCTATTCTCGTCGTCTAGGGCCTCTAGGGTATTCCCATTGCCTGAGCATTTATACAACCTAAACTCATGAAAGATCTTTAGATACAACATGTTGAATGGAACAAGGGATAATGTTATCGAACTAGTTCTTCGAGCTTTTGCCCTGGGGTGTTTGCTGCAGATAAACTTGATATTTCAGCGGATCAACGATATTGGTCGACCAAAGATGCATTCAAGATAAAATATGGACAAGTTGATCTTTTATGTGAAATCATATTTTCAATGAAAACGATCCAACTGGAAGAAGTTCCCCACGAACATATTTCCTTGTCTGTATCGAAGAATTTATCATTCATCATACGATTGAACGATCAATATGTTTAATTCACGAAATACTTCGATGATTCGCATAAAAAAATTATCTGAGAACAGCATCACATACATAAGAAGGGCCATACTGACTAATTAAAGGCTTTTTGATCAGCTGAATGAGTCTGGTACTGATGAAATTGACGCTGAGGTTGTTCTGCTGAAGATGTAGAGGAATAAACTTTCTAAACTGACTTCTTCATTTCGTATGTGAGACATTTTTGAAAATAATATGGCATACCCGGCTCCTGCACCAATTTGTAGCGTTTTCAATTCTCTACCGCTACAATAAATTATTACTCTCCTCATATTTGAAGGGCATGTGTGGGGTAAAAATTATTGCAATAAGAAGAGGAATTTCCTGTCTTTTTGTTGATACTTCGAGCGGAAAGAACTTTGCCTCTGGGGAAGCTCAGATCCAATTCTTCTGTGTCATGCTCAGCGTTCAAATATCTCGTATTTTTGATATACATTCTAATAAGTTTCGTACGAGATTTTGCCGCTGGGTAAAAGCAGTATGTACCACACCAAAAAATCAAAACTCCTCATCTTCAATAGAAAAACTCATTTACAACTCGATTAATCTTCTTTATATCCACAAAATATCGATGGTTATCAGGGTAAGAACAACCAAACTCCTTGAATCCCTAAAAACCAGTGAGGAAAAACCTAATCCCACACCATCCTGATATCGAGAAAACACAAAATCTTCCCTCACAAATTCGAACAAGTCATCATTATGCGGTACTCAAACCTGCCAAATCCAGAAATTCCGCCAACAATGGGAGCAGGAATTTTAACGATCTCAAAAAAGAAGCCATCGTCCTCTTTCGGGTCGGTTAAGGATCCAGTCACGTGGTCAATGGCATCTCTGCATCGCGCAATTTCATCAAATCGTATTGTTGGAGGCTCCCAGATTAAAGTCGGGAGTTTAAAACGAGCGGGCTTCAGATTTGGCGAAGTCCATTGCTGGCATCAAGATTTGGAATCTCCCCGGATTATCGCTGCTGATCATTGAAGATAATTGAGGGGGTTTCTTGGGTGGAGACAGGGAGGCAAAGGGGGACTATCTGGATAGGGTAGATTCCCTGTTTGGGGAATTTCCACCATGCCTGTTGAACTTTTCGTTTAATCTGCTGTGTTTAATGTTGTATAGAGGTTCCAAAGTTTTTTACGATATTTCGAGATCAAAAAGCCTTTCCCGAGCGAAAATTGGGCATTGGGATGAAACATAAACAACATTCTGGCTTTCTAGATCCATAACGCCATGCAAACATGTTTACCAATTCTGTGTCCCATGAATATTTCAGCAGTTTTGGAGTCACGATCGATAAGATGCAAATCAGGCAAGCAATTATAAATAGGCACTTCGTCGTGCTTGGAAAGCTTCCAAAACTTGAAATCCTCTTTCCGTTTCCCACGAATTTCGATCGATTTTCATCTCATGAAAATTCACTATTCCATCAGCTTATGAGGACATTTCAATTTTTTTCTTTGGAAAAGAAGCTGGGGAAAATGTGATTGTGAGTTGCGGAACATAATTGCTTTTCCGTGTTTTTCTACCAAGAGTTAATCGTTTTATGAACTTTTCAATCTGCAAAGATAATGGAAAATGGCGTTGGAAAGTGGCATTCCTGAAGGGACGAGTAATCATTAAAGAATTTACTAAAAATCGATCTATTCGGAAGATTTGAAGGGGAATTACTACAATTTATCACAAAGGACTGTCATTCAGGTTTCTCATCGATGCATTTTAATACTTTTCAGACAAAGTTAAGCATATCAAATGTTTTTATCATTGGTGAATCGTTTCCTGGTCTGATTTTTTGGCCAGTCAATTGAGATTGAAGATCTCTCTTCAGTGATAAATCGAACACATGCCCCTAACTTTGTTATCGATTGTGCATAATTTTGAATCGTCAATATCATTTACATATTATGGAAAATTTATCGACAGAACTCAGCACTTCACGAATATTTCAGCAGTTTGGAATTTCCGTTTTATGCAATTTAAAATCGTTCAAGCATAAACGGACACAGCACTTACTCTTTATGCCTTCATGTGATCTTTCCTCTATTCATCTACAGATTATCTTCACATTTTCTTTCAAGTTCCCGAAGTAAGTTCGGAAACTTGAGTTATATTTCACTCTGGTATGGAGAGAAACTTTGTCATAGCACTTCGCATTTTTAGTTCATGAGAAATGGAATTTGGAGTCAACGAAAATTGCGTACTGGGTTTTCGTGTTTGATGAGGGTAGAAGAATATTTGACGCGTTTGTACAAATAGATAAGAAGTGAGAAGGGTTTGAATTGGAGATGGGATGACGCGTAAAAGGGTCAGGACGGCCAGACATGTCGGTGCCCGCAGATATCCTTTCTTATGAATGTGCGAGATAAGTTTATCCCGAGGGTTTTCTTATCGCTTTATGGAGCCATCCAGGCTGGAAAGCGGAGTTTGATATCGAACGAACGTTTATTAGGATTCGATGCTGTCACTTTTCGATGTTTTTGATACGAAATAAGATGAGTTTAGCAGTGTTGAAGAATTCATCATCGAGATTTGAAGGGTGACTACAATATCGTCCATTTAATATCGAAATGGAAAATAACCCGGTCAATTTTCGATAAATTCTGAATGATGAATCCCTTAATCCACTCACAGATTCGCAAATTGAATAATAACAGAATCCAATGCATCCATTGGATGATCGATGATCATTCTGTATACGATTCGTATAATTTTTCATGAACTCTCTTCGATTTTTCACGTAAACTCGGTTAAAGGAGCAGGACGACTGGGACTATTCTGATTTCCCAGCAAGCCCTAATGAAAAGCAATGTTCCTCTTGGGTTCACCGCCAATTAATTTCTTTGGCGGCTCTAGAATTTCCAATTAATCGATTTATCTTCGTTCAGCTTTTCCAGGTCGATCAACACACAGATTCAATTTCGTTCCGATGCTGAGGAAATTCAAATGTTGCATTGCAAATTCAGCCAATCAATTTTACCGGAAACATTAAACGGCGGACAAATTGATGCAATTTATGGGTTTCCATTTACGTTCGTGTTTTTGTGTGGAAATGCTGGAGAATCTGGAATTGTAATAGGGGCAGTTTGTGGAATTTATTAAATGTTCTATTCGATTTCGAACATATCGGAAGAGTGGAAACATCGACAGGTATTCAGTGTGAATACGGTGGATGATTTCATCATATTCATGTTTTGGAATGCTCAGATGTTTAACCCTGTTAATGAGATGAATTTCCATATGAATCCTTCGAGTTCTTTACGTGAAAACTGCCAAGAAAAAGTTCAGAACTTCCGAAGTCTGGAGCAGTTCATCAAGAACTTCCACTCAACCTTCTTTCCGTGGAATATGAAGAAGAAATCTTCTATTAAATGAAAAAGTTTCAACAGACAAAATCTCTCAACGAAATTTGAAAACTTTCCGAGGATACCGCATTTCCATCTTTTTCCTTGCAACCAATATTGCATTATTCTATAAATATCTGAAGAAAATCTCCAGTACTTATACCAAGTTTGGTTCGATTTTATATTCAGAGCTCAGTATTATGAGGTCCAATGTTTGCAATGAATGTGTTCATATTATCCTGAGTCACCCTGTATACTTTTGAAAAAGCTTAATCTCAACATAATATTCAAAATGATAACATTTCTTTTCAAATCTCTTCAGTAATTTTTGTTCTTAAATTAATTTCGAAGTGTTATTTTCAAGTTCAGCCCCAATGCAGGCGCCCATGTTCCAATTTAAACCTCTCAATTTACAGGGAACGATGAGTGCAAAACAAAAGAGGATCGGCTCGTTAAAACGGCAAAAGTTTGAAGAGAAACTCTCCGGATTATTTTTCCATCATAATCTCGTTTCTAGAACGAAACATCTCATCATTATTGGATTTTCCTGTATCTTGTTATCGGTATTCATTCAAAACAGGTGGATTTCATTCCGACAGAATGCCATTTTAATAGGATTATTGATGTGGATCGATGAGAAACGTTCGCAAGCAGAAACGACTCCCAAAAAAGGCTTTTAAAAGCTCTTTCATGAACATTGTAACTGGATCCACCTTCTAGGTGGATTCGAATATTGACGGCTGTCAAAAAATGGCATCTGTCAAAAAATGACATCTGTCAAAAAATGACATCTGACATTTCTTTCTATTCTAGCAATTTGTATGGAACGATTTCTACGAGGAGTACATTCCTACTGACAAAAAACACACCTACTATCCTTCGGTGATAACAAATGATAGACTGTACGAAATCAAGATATCAGACATTCCAGTTATCCCTTATTTTCCAGTGAATTCCTACTACGAATGGACAAACTACAGGTAAATTGAATCTGGATATTTGATAACAATATTCATTAAATAAAATACACGACAAATCAAATTCTTTTTATAATAATGAGAATATGATACGCCACTGGAAATTGCAGAATAATTCAAAATTCCCAATCTTTTCCAACAAGAAAGTACGACGAAAAAGTTAATCAAATGCACCACCATTCAACAAAACAACCATTCCAAACCATTCATTCTCACTTTCTCTGGTTCTGAGCAGAGAAATCGAATTTTGCATTAGGAAAGCAGGAGTTCGAGGAGGTAACAGGAGGCAGCATAGAACGCATATCGTAGTGCCATCTATCGGCAATTCCACTCGCATACCGGCTGCCGGTAGCGACCGATTACAGGATACTATATTGGATCCACATGGATTCGAGTTAGGGTCCATAGAAGGCAGAACCTTTTGAATTTCGTATTTTCTGAAACTTCTTTCCATAATCACTTTTGGATTTTTTTCAGATACTACGGACTGAGAAGTTCCTCAGCGTATATCCTTGTATTCGATCTGTCAAACATTGAAACCTTCCAATACATAAAAACAATAAGAGAACAAATTTGTGAATCGAGAAACATGAACAACGTGCCCATACTCGTGGTGGGCAACAAGCAGGACCTGGTGACCACCGAGGAAGGACACAGTGGCGGCGGTAAACTCGCCATAAGCAGTGGCGTCGAAGAGAAAAGGAGGGACATAATTAATTTAGTAAAAAAACATTGGAAATCCGGCTATATAGAATGTAGCGCCAAATACAATTGGAAAGTGATCGCTGTGTTCAAAGAGTTGATAAATATGATCGATCATTTAGATTCTAGGGATCAGAGTCCGATGTTAGATAATATACAAGACGCTTTGGATAGGAATAAATGTATCATTTTGTAGAGGTTTGATGGGATGTATTCTACGCACATTCTTTCGCTTGGTGATTCCAACATGCTCAATTCCTTTTCTTCAGTTAATTCTAGATCACGAAGCTGAAAAGCGTTCCTATTGAAAATTTGAGAAATGTTAATCAAAATCAAGAAAAGAATTTTCAGCAATAACGAGTAGACAATCTTGTGGAGATCTGTGTGTGTAGTTGATTCGAAAGAATTCGAGGTTTTTCAGGAAAATATGACAGAAAAACGTTGCACATTTCCCCTCAAAATAGCAACAAAAAAGACAATCATGGAAAAGCATTTTTTGTTAACTTCGAACTATTTTCACTCTTCCTCAGTTTTTTCTTGCGTTCAAACACTTCGTGCTCAAAAAACTGGTATCCCTGTTTACCGATAACACAAATTCGTTATCAAATCAATAAATGCTACATAAACGTAAAAATGGTTGTGAAAATCGTTGTTATGTATTTTCAGCTGTAGGAAATAAGAGTTAAATAAAGAATTTTACAATCGACTCGTTTTATTTCAATAAAACCAGGTGAGTATCGAGATATAATTTATTTGGAGTTACATACTCACATAAATGGCACTTATGCATCCATGAATCTAAAAATTAAAAAATACAACAGAAGCGTAAAATTGAATTACACATTATCAAAATAAAACGCACAAATCAGTGCAATAAAATTCGATAAAGCATAAAGCAAAAAACAGAACCAATTTTCGTTTACCTCAACGAAACAAACAATTATAAAAATAGTTTAAAACTAAAATTGATGGAAATACAACACATCAAAATTGAATTTGCTCAGTTGAATATTACGAAAGCTACCAAAATTTCACACTGTCAATTCTTCACAATGGTTGAAGACAAATACTTTATAAAATATATTCTTTCTTCGAATAGTGAATACGAAAAATAGCTGTCTTACTCTCACTACTTTTCAGTATAAAAAGCACACTCACAAGTACCCTGCTGAGAAGATGTATAGAAATATAGAAAAATCTACAAATATAGCCCAAGATGTAAAAGATTATAAAAATATTCAATCGTAATCCTAATATACATCACAATTTTGGAATACGAATGTGCAAACATCAAACTGATGATCAATATCGTGTTTTACAAGTTGCTTTCATCAAATGAATGACGATCAAAACCGACCTAATCATGCTCAGCAACTGCAATTTTATATCTAAGGAAGATTCACAAATTGGCACATTTTGAACTAAATACTCGAAAAAAGCGACCCAGCAAGTTCATCGAATACTTTAGAGATCGGAATTGTAGCAGTCGTGGGAACAATACAAACTATCGTTCCTAAACAACAATTTGGCCCCGAACAAAGACTTCTGGCACATCTTACAAGCGAAACATTCGTCTGTAGCATGAAAATGCACACCGTCCTTCAGTTGCAACCCCTGCTGGTCCGGATGAATCACCTCCTTACAAGCGTAACATTTATTAGCCTTCGTCAACTCGTAACAAGGAATACAAACAGGCTGATTGTTCTCCATCACATAATTCTGATCGGCCAGAGGCTTATCGCACTCGAAACAACAAAAATGCTTGACGTGGAAAGTGGAATTCTCAGCCAAACAATACTCCTTGACGAAAATCAACTCATCGCAAGCCATACACCTCGGAATCCCTCTAATTTTGGCGTAATCCCTTCCGCAATACACGTTGTCGCTTCCTTTATCGTAAAAATAGAACATGTCCGCCAAGATCTGGTTGCAACCGTGGCATTTGAAGCACCCTGTGTGATAGATGGCATCCGAACGTTCTGGTATAGTTATTGCCAGTTCTTCCTGCTTGAATATCGCCTTGCAATAGTGGCAACAGGGTAGATTCGCCAGGTTTAGGTTAGGTTCGAACTTGTTGGGGGTGGAGCCTTCGAAGAAGTCGTTGTTTTGAGACAGTGCAGTTCTTATGTTGGGGTTTTCGTATTCAATGTCCCGGATAGACCCAATAGGGATGTATCTCGGTTGTAGGTCGTCTTCGTACACGTTTTGGTTGCTGGGGAGGAAGGCTGGGAGATTTCCGTTCGAATGCACACTGTAGTTTGGTTTCGTAGGGTCGAAGTCAACAGGTAAAGAACCCTGAGGGCCTTTAGAAAGCGTGTGAGGGTTACCAGGCGAATTCTGGGCCCCATAACCTTGATTTTCCGTGTTCGTGTATGAGGGTGTAAGATTCATCACTCTATCCTTCATCGAAAACTTACTGGGCGACATCGTTCTGTCCGAAATTGGAGAATTCCTAGGTCCCAACACCGCCAATTCCTTCTGTTTCAACTTGTTCAACCTTTCCTTAACGCTCAAGTTGTGGAAATCGTCGGCAGCGCCATCTGGCGGCGACTCGTACGTCGAATGAGCCAGATCCTTCACGTTCCTTATCTTAACCGGCGTTTGGGGATTTTCGTACGAAACCGTCTCACCCTGACCCATATGAGGTAGATTTTCGCCGGATTTTCCGATTTTCCCCACCCTTTCACGGTCAAAACCGACGGTGTTAGGTTGAGAGTTTGACAGTTCGGTCTGAGGTTGCGGTTGGTAAGGTAGGTCGCGACCGAGACTTGACGTAGTTCCGGTAACGCCATCTATGGTCCTGAATGGACCAGTAGGCGCGAAGGCACTGTTTGGCACTTGAGATCCTTGGAAATTCGGATCGTAGGAACTTTGTGGCGCGTATAAAACGTTGTCCGGGCGTTGAAATCCTTCGTTTTGGTTCGAGTCGTATCCCAGGTCCTTGATCGGTTGGAAATAAGCTGGATTTTGATGTTCTTCCACCGTATGCACATTTCCCGGATTATAATAAGGCAGATTACTCCTATACTTGTGTTGTTCGACGAACTGGCTAGGATAAGGCAGCTCCTTCACTGAACCTTCATTAAAATCTCTCACAACCTCATTTTCGTTGTAATTCTCACCAGACTGCTTGATCGGCACAAAAGCAGAAGGCACCAAGTGTTCCAGCCCCAAACGTTGAGAATTCGAAGAAATCTCACCGGTATTCACTGGAGAAACAGGATAATCATCGCATGTGTAACTTAAATCCCTCAAACAAGTCTCTTGAGGCACTTGGACATCTTCTGTCACCACCCGATTACCCAAAGGATCCAAAACATTATTAACACCGTACTGTTTATCCTTAAAACCGGGATAAACAGGGTGTCTCTCTTGAATCTCCCCCGATACACCTTTAGGCTGCAAAACCCCCAAACTAGCAGGTTCCCTCAACTCTAAACCGCCCAACTTGTTCGCCAAGTTCTTCAAAGGCACCGAATTGTCTCCCCCATGTAAAATAACGTTCTCCGAACTCACAATACCTTTGGGAACGTTGTTTATCAAGAACATGGCGTCGTTTTTGTCCATAACGTGAGTTTTACCTTTGTTGAAATTGATCTGGATCAAATGGCCTACTCCTACGCTGCTCTGTTTGATGTGGGCCACGTACTCTTGCATTTTCCTCAGTTCTTCGTCGGACAGTTCGTGACATAGAGTGGGGTCGATGTCGTGGATGGGGATTTGTTTTTTGAGCATCTGTTTTCGATCTTGAGCGGCCTGAGACCCTTTTATGGGTAAGAGTTCGGGTGGGACGGTTTTGAGGTATTTGTCGATTGTTTCTTTTTGGCCGTTTGGGGCCCATTCCAGCTCCACTTCCTTGTCTTTCCTTCCGGGGAGAACTGAAAGATAAACTTGTATTTTTGAGGAGTTTCATGATTTAGGTTGTGAGGAATTTCACTTACCGATCTTCCTCTTCAATCTATTGACTTTTGTTCCAAGGAGTTCGTCTTGAGCCCATCCGTATATGTCATCGTCTTGGACTTCGTGGTTTTCCTTCGAACACTTGCAATTCTTGCAAATTTTCCTCCAAAAATGCAAATCGAGACCTGAGCAATCATACAGCAATCATATAAAAACACTTACACACAAATAGGATGAAACTGGGCGAATAAAATTGTGTGATACCTACCAGGACATTTATCCTCGCAGGTCAAACAGGGGGCTCCAGCCCCCAGCTCGTGACCTAACTTTGTTTTCAATCTTCTTTCCCTTTTTGCTTCTAATTCTTTCAGCCAATTGGGTGTTTCTGGAATCTCTATTTCGCTACCCATTTTTTCATGCAATATTTTTCATCAACACGTCATTTCACTTATGCTACAACTCAGTCGGAAAATTTATTGGAAAATATCACTCAATTAAATTGTTATGAGTCATACCAGAGGGATTTCCAAGAATCTTTGTTTACTTCGAATCAACAGGTTGGAGGAGGGAGAGGAAAAGGACAGAAGTAGTATTTTCGCACTAGGTAAAATACAGATATAACAAATGGAAATTTCGATTTTTTTATTGAATATCTTAACAATTATCTCACATTTTCATGAAATCATTATAATTTTTGATAAGAGAAGCTGAGTGTTCTGTGAGCTGAGCTTAACCAGGTTGTCTCTGGCTTAACCATAAAAAATGGATTAGTTCAAATAACCACAAATAACCCTGCTTTTGTTTGTTTTTTCACTTTTAACCTAACTTGGAGCACAAATGTCAAATGAATCAGAAAAGCTTTAAAAAAGGTATTCTCGAAATGAAATAGCCGCGTAAAACCGTTAAAATGCATATAATTCAACTCTCTTTGTACGTTGCCTTCGGTCTCATACTTTGGGTAAGATTTGAAAATATACAACGGAAAATTTTCTCATTTTGAAACTTCCAGATTTCCTCTACTAGAACGAAATCTGAAATAGGAGATAATACCCTGCTGTTAATGTACAAAGATGGTGAAGTTTCCAAAGAAAAATTTGTTTATTACAGTATAGAAGATGAAGGTGATCTAATGCTAACTCTCTATTCATTGTAAGTTCGGTAAAGTGGTATTTTTAAAGATTTTTTTATTGATATTTTCTTAACTGTCGGTTTTAGGGATGGTGATGTTGATATGTACATAGCGGAAAATTCAAAAGTGCCTACGTTTGAACCAGGCAAATACGATTTGCATTCTGCCACCTGTGGGGAAGATGTCATTGAAATTCCAAAAAGCTTGAAACGACCAATTATAGTGGGCATTTATGGCAATTCAATACATGAAACCACCAGTTATATGCTAAAACTGGAAGTGCTCTTACATAGTGAAAAGACCAGTTATTCTGACTTTGTCGAGCCTTTCTCCAATCAAGAAGAACAGAAGACTTTCAAAGGTAGGAACGATGAAGAGTCATCGACCAATAAGGTAAAAACTAAGGTCAAATCAAATAAACTAGATATTAAATCGTTGTTATTTGGTGTTCTTGAAGTTCTGGCTTCGGCATTATGATTTGTTTTATTGATTTAGGATAGCTGGTTCGTTGTATTTATGTGATATTGTTATTTTTTTAGATCATTTTTATGAAAGATGAAAATTATCTTTAGTTATGTAATATTACAGAAATGCCTAAATCAGTAGTGTTTCTTTAAAAGTAACATCGAGTCTTGTAAATCAGGCTTACTCATTTTGAGATTTGAGGCAGTGAAAAGAAAAACTTGGTTTTAACTGTTTCTTTTATTAATTCATTGCAGCTCCTTGAATATTTCAAGGGCCCAAAATCAACAAGTATTAAAAATAAAAAAATAACACATTTTGGGTCTTTTCTTCACATCGGTGGTATTCCACCTGCTTTTATGGTATCAACAGGAGGTAAATCAACAAATATAACAAAAACGTAAATCCTTAATTCAAAAAATATAAAAAGAAAACAAAATCTCTATAAAAATAAAAAAAAACATTCTTGGATATTTTGGTGGCATTTTCTAGCTTCAACAGGATATATATTGATATTATGATCAATAAAAAGTATTAATCATCAATTTTATGAACATGAATAAGATGATAACGTAGGGAACTCGACCATGCTGTGGCATAACCACAATGTTCACATTTATGTGGCTTCAATTTTAAATGAACAGCCCCTATATGTCTTTTGAGTCTATCTCTCACAGTTGCAGTATACTTGCACATGTGACATTTATACTCCTTTACACCTAAATGAGTAACATCCATGTGTTTTCTTTGCTCTATTTCCTTAAATGACGTATAACTACAAAAATGGCATTTATACGTTTTCCTCAATTCTGGGTGAATTCTATTCACATGTTTGGTGAGGTAGGCTTTTTTCTTGGTGACAAAACCACAAATCTCGCATTTATGCGGTCGCAAAGTCCATTCATAGTACTGCTGCATTTCGTACACGAAACTATCCCATTCAGTTCTTGTGTGTTCGTTGTAATGTAACTCTTCATTTTGCTCAGTTATGGCGTCGATATTGTTAGGAGCGATGGGTTCTGAGCTGCCAGAGACACATTGGGTCTCATTTTTGCTCCCAACGCTTTCTAAATAATGGTAACATTTCAATTGTCCGTCGTTTATTTGATTACTGAAAATAATCAAAAATTCAGTTTAACACATTTTGAATCAAGTGAATTCGAAGAACATACCAACTTAAGGGAGATGTTGAATTATCTTGTGACTCATTTTGTGATCTGCTATTTCCAGGTACAATTTCATTTCCCTGCAAGACTCCATTATGGCAGGATAACCTGATAGAAAAATATGGGGCCCTATCTTTGACTCCTAATATTTCGGGATTGCAATTTTCTTTTGAATCCATTTCTGATAAATATGAAGCCTGATTGAAAATTGTTTGTTCAGTTAGTCGAGCAAATTTGAAATTATGAAATTGGGGCAAAATGACCGCGAAAATACAAGCACAGGGCACACAGATTTCAACCAAAGAGTAGGAAAACATGGTGTATTTGAAGGAGTCTTTTTTAAGAAGAGGTAGTTTCAAAATGAATTAATTGATTGATTAATATTTATTATTAATAATTAATTAATTATTGATTAATCATGAATCCTGAACTCGAATAGTTCGAAGAACGTGTGACCCGATCGCATTTTAAGAGTGGAAAACAGGCCCGAATTTTTTAATTTATTGAATAGACGTCTTCTTCAAGGTCTTATTCTTTTAAGCTTTTCATTAGAGTTTGATTTTAACCACTTCAAACAAAAATGTTTGATACTGAAAATATGAATGTTAACACAAGCATCACGTTTGACGTTATAAAATACGCTGTTGCCACATTTCAGTTCAGGGCCTGATATAATTAAAGCTAGTATTCTGTAGATGTTCTGTGCTGTAGACAGAGCGCACATTTGTGTTCTGTGACAGCATCTCCAAATTTCTATGGTCTACGTCTGTATGTTCTGTGGTCTGTAGCAGATATATATGTTCTGTGGTTTCTACGAAAGATAAGATGTTCTGTGGATAACCTCATATTTCATAACAAAACTTAAAAATATGTAAATATATTTTTTCAAACAAATCAGTGAATTTTCTCCTTAAGGGTGATCCTGTTTATTAAATAAATTAAATTAAATATATTTATAATGGCAGAAATGGAAGTTGAGCAGTTCCATGATAGTAATCAAGTTCATGAAAAAAATGAATCTGTTGTAAAGCCCGAAAATTATGGGTAAGTGTTTCTGAAATCTTACTAAACTGCATATAATATCAATTAGTTCCATTTGACGATGTTATGGAAGTAACTGTTGTGAAAAAAGTTTTCATTCTTTAAACAAGGCAAGCAGAGGCAGATTTTTAAGGAGAACAATCAGCAAATGTGTATTTGGAGGAGACTACTTAAATGGAATAAATAAATTTTGCTACCCTTCATGAAAGTACATAGTTTCTTTGATTTGAAATTAATGGCGTCATCATTTTTCTTCCAAGAACCATACATGGACCTATGTTTATTGTAATATATGTACTTTTTTCACTTCATTGCGGATTCATCTTAAACAAATTAATTTTTCAGTGTTGATTCCTACATAATACCAAAAACAGAAGATATTGACATCACTGAACAGTTTATTGATGAGAAGAACATTTATAATAGACAAGAATATGTAGATAATATCGATTCCATTATTAAAACAGAAGCTGATGTTTGGTGAGTATTTCAATTTTTCGATTCAACTTCTAGGAATATGTAGCAAAAAATTTTTTTAAAGTAGCATTTGTACTACTTCTTGTTTTGAATAATCTTTCTGTATTAGAGCAATTTTGATATTTGAAGTTTATTAAGAAAATGATTTAAAGCAGTCTAATTGGTTATTTGTTTTTTAATTCAGTATGAGTGACAAAAAGGATGAGTCCAAAGATGTGAAGGAACACAAATTGAAGCAATACAATTGTCAGCAATGTGATTATTCCGCCAGTAGATTAGAAAATCTCACAGCACATATACATAAAGGTCATACGATTTTGCAGCAATATCAATCCCCAGAAAACATAGATGCTGTTCGTTTAAAATTGAAACGGTATCTGTGTCACCTTTGCGATTATACAACAATTAGAAAAGGAGATCTTAAAAATCATATAGATTGTGTTCATTTGAAATTGAAACATCACAAGTGTCCTGAATGTGATTATTCTGTAAGTAGGAAAGGAACTCTCAAAGAACATGTAGATGCTGTTCATTTGTTGAAACAACACCAGTGTCATCATTGCGATTATTTTGCGAGCCTCAAAGGAACTCTCAAACAACATATAGATTCTGTTCATTTGAAATTGAAACATCACAAGTGTCCACAATGTGGCTATGCTACAAATTATAAAAGTCATCTCAAAAAACATATAGATTCTGTTCATTTTAAATTGAAGCAACACAACTGTCACTTATGTGATTATGCTTCAAATATGAAAGGAAATCTCAAAATCCATATAGATTCCGTTCATTTGAATTTGAAGCGATACAAGTGCCAGCTGTGTGATTATTCAACAAATAGGAAAGGAGATCTCCAAATCCACATAGATTCAGTCCATTTGAACTTAAAACAACGCAAGTGTCGGGAATGTGATTATTCTACGAATCGGCAAAGCGCTCTCAAATTGCATATTGAATCGGTCCATTTGAACTTGAAACGATACCAGTGCGAAAAATGTGATTATGCTACAGGTCTTAAAGGACATTTAAATCGACATATAGATTCTGTTCATTTGGAATTGAAGCAATATCAATGCCAAGAATGTGATTTTGCTACAAGTCAAAAAGGAGATCTGAAAAAGCACATGGATTTTGTTCATTCGAAATTGAAACAATATCGGTGTCATCAGTGTGATTTTTCGACAAGTCGCAAAGGAAATCTCCAAAATCATATAAATTCCATCCATTTGAACTTGAAACATCACAAGTGTCCACAATGTGACTATGCTACAAATTATAAAAGTCATCTCAAAAAACATATAGATTCTGTTCATTTGAAATTGAAACTACACAAGTGTCACCACTGTGATTATTCTGCAAGTCGGAAAGAGCATCTCAAAGCACACATAGATTCTGTTCATTTGAAATTGAAACAACACAAATGCCAAGAATGTGGTTAGTCTGCAAGTCGCAAAGCAGCTCTCAAATTGCATATAGATTCTGTTCACCTGAAATTGAAACAACACAAGTGCCAGAAATGTGATTATTCTGCAAAGCATATTACAACTCTCAGAAGACACATTAATTCTATTCATTTAAAATTGGAGCAACACCAGTGTCACTTATGTGACTATGCTTCATACGAGAAAGAACATCTCAAAAATCATATAAATTCCGTCCATTGGAACTTGAAGCGACACAAGTGCCACCATTGTGATTATTCTTCAAATCAAAACACCCAGTGTGATTTTGCTACAAACCAAAACGGAAATCTCAAGTTACATGTAGATTCTGTTCATATGGAAGTGACGCAACATCAGTGCCATCAGTGTGAGTTTTCTACAAGTCACAAAGGAAATCTCAAAAAACATATACATAGATTCAGTTCATTTAAAATTGAAGCAACACAAGTGTCATCAATGTGATTATTTGGCCAGTCAGAAAAATCATCTCAATGAACATATAAATTCTGTCCATTTGAACTTGAAAAGATACAAGTGCCACCTTTGCGATTATTCTGCGAGCTTCAAAGGAACTCTCAAAACACATAAATTCTGTCCATTTCAACTTGAAAAGATACAAGTGCCAGCTTTGTGATTATTCTTCGAGTCAAAAAAGTACCCTCAAGTCACATTTAGATTCGGTCCATTCGAACTTTGAGCAACCCAAGGGTGAGCAATGAAAATATTCTACAAATAAAAAACGAAGTCTCAAAAATTGTACAGATTCTGCAGTGTATTTGAACTTCAGACATTTTCAGGAATATGTATTTATATGACGGATTCACTTTTATGTATATGTACATTTATTAAATAAATTTTTTTTTCGAATTACGATGATTTCAACATAAATAAAGAAGCTCTAACCCAAACCTCTTGCAGGGTTGCCTTGTTAACCCTGCATAATGGCTTGTAATACGGACGGCTCCGAAAAACGTCAAATAATCTCTTAGCTCTTCAAAAAAAGATTCTATGGTCTATGGATATTCCTCTTGTAGGGTTGCCTTGTTGACTCTATTTCACGGCTTGTTATAAAGAGTGATAAAGAGAGCCTCATAATGGATCTTTTATGGTTTGTAGAATAACCTCATATTCCAAAATTAAATTTTCCGTGAAAAGAATCTTTGCCAACTGAATTTAAAATTTCAGTACAAGCTTTTCGGGGCAAGTTGTGTTGAATCAAATTAGAGAACTAATTTTTTTGTAAGGGTGACTATATTCAAAAAGTCAGAAATGGAAGTTAAACAGTTCATTGACGGCAAAGATGTTCATAAGGAAAATATTGAATCTGTTGTGAAATCCGAATATTTTGGGTACGTGCTTCTGAATTCTACTTTAGCTGCAAGTAATATGAACTAGTTCGACGATTTCATGGAGGTGACTAGCGAAAATGAATGATTTTCAAAATAGTGTTTGAATGTTTCGAAACATAAATGAACTTTTTTGACTTCATTGCAGATCTATCCTTAACACGACTAATTTTTCAGTGTTGACACAATTCAAAAGACAGAAGATATGGACATCACTGAACAGTTTATTGATGGAAACATTCATAATAGACAAGAATATATAGATTCGATTATAAAAACAGAAGCCGATATTTGGTGAGAATCTCAATTTTTCAGTTCAACTTCAAGGAATATGTATGATTAAAGTTTTCTCAAAATGATGACAAGTAACATTTGAACTTCTTTTTGTTTTAAATATTCGTATTCCATTAACCATTGATGCAATTTCGATAGAAATTTTTTAGAAAAATAAGTAAAAAATAGTTGTCTAATTGGATATTTCTTTTTCAATTCAGTATGAGTGACATAAAGGGTGAGTCTCAAGATGTAAAAGATCACGAATGTGATTCTTTCACAAGTGCAGAAGGAAATATAGATATAGATTCAGTCCATTTGAATTCAAAGCAACACGAGTGTCAACAATGTGATTATTCTACAACTCGGCCAAGTACTCTCAAATTGCATATCGAATCTGTCCATTTGAACTTGAAACGATACCAGTGTGAACAATGTGATTTTGCCGCGAGTCAAACGGGAAATCTCAAGATGCATGTAAATTCCGTCCATTTAAAATTGAAACCATACAAGTGCCATTATTGTGACTATTCAGCAAGTAACAAAGGAAGTCTCAAGTATCATATAAATTCTGTCCATTTGAACTTGAAACGATACAAGTGTCATCTTTGTGATTATTCTTCAAGACGAAAAAGTATCCTCAAGTCACATATGGATTCGGTCCATGCGAATTTTGAGCAACTCAAGTGTGAGCAACGGAAATATTATACAAATAAAAAACGAAGTCTCAAAAATTGTACAGATTCTGCAGTGTGATTTCTCAACGAGTTTGTATTCATATGAATTTGTGGGTGTATTTGTACTTCAAACATTTTTAGGAATATGTATTTATATGTCGGATTCACTTTTATGTATATGTACATTTATTAAATACATTTTTTTTCGAATTACGATGATTTCTACATAAATAAAGTAGCTCCAACCCAAACCTCTTGCAGGGTTGCCTTGTTAACCCTGCTTCATGGCTTGTAATAAAGACGGCTCTGAAAAACGTAGAATAATCTCTCATCTCTTAAAATAAGAATCTTCCTCTTGTAGGGTTGCCTTGTTGACTCTATTTCACGGCTTGTTATAAAGAGAGCCTCATAATGGACATTTTATGGTTTGCAGAATAACCTCATATTCCATAAATAAATTTTCCGTGAAAAGAATCTTGCCAAATGAATTTAAAATTTCAGTACAAGCATTTCCGGGCAAGTTGTGTTGAATCGAATTGGAAAATTATTTTTTTCTGTGAGGGTTCATAAAGCCAGAAATGGAAGTTAAACCGTTCATTGACGGTAAAGATGATCATGGGGAAAGTATTGAATCTGTTGTTAAATCCGAGTATTTTGGGTACGTGCTTCTGAATTCTACTTTAACTGCAAGTTATATGATATATGAACTAGTTCGACGATTCGACTTCATTGCGGATCTATCCTTAACAAGACTAATTTTTCAGTGTTGACACAATTCAAAAGACAGAAGATATGGACATCACTGAACAGTTTATTGATGGAAACATTCATAATAGACAAGAATATATAGATTCGATTATAAAAACAGAAGCTGATATTTAGTGAGTACCTCAATTTTTCAGTTTAACTTCAAGGAATATGTATGAATAAAGTTTTTTCAAAATCATGACAATTATCATTTGAACTGCTATTTGTTATCCTATTTGATAAACATTCAAAGCAATTTTGATATTAGAAGTTTAAAAAAATAATTTATAGTAGTCTAATTGGTTATTTATTTTTTAATTTAGTATGAGTGACATAAAGGATGAGTCTCAAGGTGTAAGTGATCACGAATGTGATTCTTTCACAAGTGCAGGAGGAAATATAGATATAGATTCATTCCATTTGAATTCAAAGCAACACAAGTGTCAACAATGTGATTATTCTACAACTAGGCCAAGTACTCTCAAATTGCATATAGATTCTGTCCATTTGAACTTGAAACGATACCAGTGTGAACAATGTGATTTTGCCGCGAGTCAAACAGGAGGTCTCAAGATGCATGTAAATTCTGTTCATTTGAAATTGAAGCCGTATAAGTGTCACATATGCAATCATACAACGGGTCGAAAAGGACATCTGAAAACACATATAGATTCTGTTCATATGGGATTGAAGCAGTTTTGGTGTCACCAGTGTGAGTTTTCTACAAGTCGCAAAGAATTTCTTATGAATCATATAAATTCTGTCCATCTCAAATTGAAACAATACCAGTGTCAGCAATGTGATTATGCTACAAGTCATAATGGAACTCTCAAGAGACACATAAATTCTGTTCATTTGAAATTGAAGCAACATCAGTGTCACTTATGTGACTATGCTTCAAATCAAAAATTGCTTCTCAGAATCCATATAGATGATGTTCATTTGAAATTGAAACGATACCGGTGTCAGCAATGTGATTATGCTACCAGTAATAGTGCAACTCTCAAGAGTCACATAGATTCAGTTCATTTGAAATTGAAGCAACACAACTGTCACTTATGTGATTATGCTTCAAGTCAGAAAGGAAATCTCAAAATCCACATAGATTCCGTTCATTTGAATTTGAAACGATACGAGTGCCAGCTGTGTGATTATTCAACAAATCAGAAAGGAGATCTCCAAATACACATAGATTCAGTCCATTTGAACTTAAAACAACACAAGTGTCTGGAATGTGATTATTCTACGAATCGGCAAAGCACTCTCAAATTGCATATTGAATCTGTCCATTTGAACTTGAAACGATACCAGTGTGAAAAATGTGATTATGCTACAGGTCTTAAAGGACATTTAAAACGACATATAGATTCTGTTCATTTGGAATTGAAGCAATATCAATGTCAAGTATGTGATTTTGCTACAAGTCGAAAAGGTGATCTGAAAAAGCACATGGATTTTGTTCATTTGAAATTGAAACAATATCGGTGTCATCAGTGTGAATTTTCTACAAGTCGCAAAGGAAATCTTCAAAATCATATAAATTCCGTCCATTTGAACTTGAAACGATACAAGTGTCAGCTTTGTGATTATTCTTCAAGTCGAAAAAGTATCCTCAAGTCACATATAGATTCGGTCCATTCGAACTTTGAGCAACCCAAGTGTGAGCAATGAAAATATTCTACAAATAAAGGTACCAAAACTTGTATAAATCCTGTTTGTTCGAAATTAAAGAGACACAAGTGTTGGCAGTGTGATTTTTCAAAAAATTTTTATTCATTTGAGCTTGATCCTGTCGAAAATGTCAATTCTTGTCTGTATAAAGAGGTAGTGACTTAGGTATATTTATGTGACGCTACCATTTTGTTTGGTCACTTTCCCTTCCATGTTATGTGTTCGAATGTATGTAGATACCGTTATAAGTAAGAGTCCATTAAATGAAGACATTGTTGCGTCAACAGGTGTTGAATTTATTTCGTATCCCTCAATTGAACTTTACCATTTCAACTGAATAAATAATTGCTCTATATAAGAACAGAAGACTTTGGGTGTATTCAAACTCCAAAATTTTAGGAATATGTATTTTATATTTTCGCCACCATCAAACATTTATGATGCAATTAGATACAATCTTTTTCACTTATATGTATATATACATTTATCAAAAATTAACGACCCAAACACCGAAAGGTATAATTGGGAAATAGATTATATATATATAAAAATTAACGGTTTTTTTTTCGAATAACGAGGATTTTTACGTAAATCTATCGTTCATTATCTTTAACCCATACCTCATGCAGGGTTGCCTTGATGACCCTGCTTCATGGCTTGTAGTAACGTTGCATAGAAATAGTACTAATTCTTCAATCTATGGTCTGTAGATAACCTCATACTTCTGAGATAACCTCACATTTCTTGAATGCTTTGCCGAGCAAACTGTGTTGAATAAAAAAATAAAAAAAGTTGAACTGCAAGATATATTCGAAAAGGCAGAAATGGAAGTTGAACAGTTCATTGATAGTAATCATGTTCATAAGGAAAATATTGAATCTGTTGTTAAAACCGAGAATATCAGGTAAGTGATTCTGAATTCTACTTAAACCGTATATTAAGCGAACTAGTTCTAGTGTAATATGGAAGTAACTGCAGTGATAATGTACGATTTTCAAAATAGGATGTTCGAATGTCTCGTATCCAAGATCTCTTTTACTTCATTGTGAATCTATCCCGAACACTTTCCCTTCAATTCCTATCTAATGAAAAAATAATTAATTTTTTAGTGTTGACAGAATTCAAAAGACAGAAGATATTGACATCACTGAACAGTTTATTGATGGGGAGAACATCTATGAAAAACAAAAATGTATAGATAATATTGATTCCAATATCAAAACAAAAGCAGATATTTGGTGAGCATCCCAATTTTTCGATTCAACTTCTAGGAATATGCACGAACAATTCTTTCTCAAAATGATGACAAATAACATTTGAACTTCTATTTGTTTTAAATCCTATTTGATAAACTTTCAAGGCATTTTTGATATTTGATCATTTTAAAATATAGTACATTATTTCATAAGAACTATAAGTTCCATGATTTATTCACTTTTACGATCGTTTTGATTGAATGAAACATGGGACATTTGCCCAGTTGGGGTTGTTCTGCAAAATTCATCTTTTCCATACCAACACTGTTCGAAAAGTTCTTTCTCAAAATGATGACAAGTGACATTTGAACTACTATCCGTTTTAAATTGTATTTGATGAACTTTCAAAGCAATTTTGATATTAAAAGTTTTAAAAAAAAATTATTTATAGTATTCTAATTGGTTATTCCTCTTTTAATTCAGTGACAAAAAAGATGAGTCCAGCAATGTGAGAGATCAGGAATGTGATTCTTTTGCAAGTGTGGAAGGAAATTCCAAAACACATAGAGATTCTGTTGATTTGAACTCAAAGCATCACAAGTGTCAGCTGTGTGATTACTTCACAATTCGCAAAGAAACCCTCAAATCTCATATAAATTCTGTTCATTTGAACTTGAAACAACACAAGTGCCATTATTGTGATTTTTCTGCAAATCACAAAGGGAATCTCAATAGACATATTCAATCTGTCCATTCCAACTTGAAACAATACCAGTGTGACCAATGTGATTATGCTGCAAGCCTAAAGGGAAAGCTCAAAACTCATATAGATGATGTTCACTTGAACTTGAAACGATACCAGTGTCAGCAATGTGATTATGCTACAAGCTATGGTACAACTCTCAAAAGACACATAAATTCTATTCATTCAAAATTGAAGCAACACCAGTGCCACTTATGTGACTATGCTGTATATGACAAAGGAAATCTGAAACAACACATAAATTCGGTTCATTTGAAATTGAAGCAATTCAAATGCCACAAATGTGATTATTCTGCCAGTCAGAAATCAACTCTCAAAGCACATATAGATTCTGTTCATTTGAAATTGAAACAACACAAGTGTCCACAATGTGACTATGCTACATATTATAAAGGTCATCTCGAAATCCATGTAAAATCTGTTCATTTGAACTTAAAACAACACAAGTGTCGACAATGTGATTATTCTTCAAATCACAAAAACAGTGTAAAGATACACACGGACTCAGTTCATCTAAATTTGAGACAGCACAAGTGTCACGAATGCAATTATGCTGCAAGTAACAGTGGAGCTCTCAAGAGACACATAGATGCAGTTCATTTGAAATTGAAGCAACGCCAGTGTCACTTATGCGATTATGCTGCATCAGAAAAGGCAACTCTCAAAACTCACATAAATTCTGTCCATTTGAATGTGAAACGATACAAGTGTCATCTTTGTGATTATTCTTCAAGCCGAAAACGTACCCTCAAGTCACATGTAGATTCGATCCATTCGAACTTTGAGCAACCCAAATGTGAGCAATGAAAATATTCTACAAATAAAGGTACCAAAACTTGTATAAATCCTGTTTGTTCGAAATTAAAGAAACACAAGTGTTGGCAGTGTGATTTTTCAAAACATTTTTATTCATTTGAACTTGATCCGTCAAAAATGTCAATTCTTGTCTGTATAAAGAGGTACTGACTTATGTATATTTATGTGTTGCTACCATTTTGTTTGGTCACTTTCTCTTCCATGTTATGTTTTCGAATGTACGTATCGTTACAAGTAAGAGTCCATTAAATAAAGACATTGTTGCATCAACAAGTGTTGAATTTATTTCGTATTCCTCAATTGAACTTTACCATTTCAACTGAATAAATAATTGCTCCATATCCGTACAAAGGACTGTAGGGTGTATTCAAACTCCAAAATTTTAGGAATATGTATTTTATATTTTCTCCACCATCAAACATTCATGATGCAATTAGATACAATCTGATTCACTAATATGGATATATATATAAATTTATCAAATAAATTAACGCTTTTTTTCGAATTACGAGGATTTTTATGTGAATCTATCGTTCATTATCTTTAACCCATACCTCTTGCAGGCTTGCCTTGATGACTCGCTTCATGGCTTGTAATATGTTGCATAGAAATAGTACTATTTATTCAATCTATGGTCTGTAGATAATCTCATCACAGATCAACTGTCGGTCTGTGATCTCATATTTAAAATTGAAGATCAAGCTTTGCCGCGAAAACTGTTGAATCAAAAAAGTGAACTCATTTTACTGCAAGAGTGACAATATATTCGAAAAAGCAGAAATGGAAGTTGAACATTTCATTGATAGTAATCATGTTCATAAGGAAAATATTGATTCTGTTGTTAAAACCGAGAATATCAGGTAAGTGATTCTAAATTAAACTGAAACTGTATATTATATGAACTAGTTTGAGGATATCATGGAAGTAACTGCAGTGATTATGTACGATTTCCAAAATAGGATGTTTGAATGTCTCCCTTCCAAGATTAACTTTTTTACTTCCTTGAGAATCTGTCCCGAACACTTTCGTTTCAATTCCTATCTGATGAAAAGATAATTAATATTTCAGTGTTGACAGAATTCAAAAGACAGAAGATATTGACATCACTGAACAGTTTATTGATGGGGAGAACATTTATAATAGACAAGAATATATAGATAATATTGATACCATTATTAAAACGGAAGCAGATATTTGGTGAGTATTCCAATTTTTCGATTCAACTTCTAGGAATTTGTACGAAAAATTATGGTAGTCTAATTGGTTAATTCTCTTTTAATTCAGTATCAGTGACAAAAAGGATTTGTCCAAAGATATAAGAGATCACGAACGTGATTCTTTTGGGAGTGAGAAAGAAAACCTCAAAAAACATACAACTTCTGTCCATTTGAACTCGAATCATCACAAGTGTCAGCTGTGTGACTACTTTACAATTCGAAAGGACACTCTCAAAAATCATATAGATTCGGTTCATTTGAAATTGAAAAAACACAAGTGTCAGGAATGTGATTATTCCACAACTTTCAAAGGACATCTTAAACGTCATGTAGATTCTATTCATTTGAAGTTGAAACAACACAAGTGTCGACAATGTGATTTTTCTTCAAGTCAGAAAGGAAATCTCAAAGTTCATGTAGATTCTGTTCATTTGAAATTGAAACAACACAAGTGTCCAGAATGTGATTATTGGACAAGTCATAAAGGATCTCTCAATGTTCATGTAGATTCTCTTCATTTGAAGTTGAAAAAATACCAGTGTCAGCAATGTGATTATGCTACAAGTTGTAGTACAACTCTCCAGAGACACGTAAATTCTGTTCATTTAAAATTGAAGCAACACCAGTGTCAACTATGTGATTTTTCTTCAAGTCAGAAAGGAAATCTCAAAGTTCATATGGACGCTGTTCATTTAAAATTGAAGCAACACCAGTGTCACTTATGTGACTATGCTACATGTGAGGAAGAACTTCTCAAAAATCATATAAATTCCGTCCATTTGAACTTGAAGCGACACAAGTGTCCTGAATGTGATTATTTTACCAGTTGGAAAAGAACTCTCATAGAACATATAGGTTCTGTTCATTTAGAATTGAAAAAACACAAGTGCCATTATTGTGAGTTTTCTACAAGTTGCGAAGGAAATCTCAAAGCCCATATAAATTTAATCCATTTGAAATTGAAACCAAACCAGTGTCACTTATGTGACTATGCTGTATATGAGAAAGGAAATCTCAAAAAACACATATATTTTGTTCATTTGAAGTTGAAACAATACAAGTGTCATGAATGTGATTATTCAACCAGTCAAAAAGCTCATCTCACCAGACATATCAAGTCTGTTCATTTAAACTTGAAACAACATAAGTGCAAGTCAAAAAGGTATCCTTAAGTCACATATTGATACGGTCCTTTCGAACTTTGAGCAACCCAAGTGTGAGCAATGAAAATATTCTACAAATAAAGGTACCAAAACTTGTATAAATCCTGTTCGTTCCAAATTGAAGGAACACAAATGTTGGCAGTGTGATTTTTCAAACAATTTTTATTCAGGTGAGCTTGATCCTGTTGGAAATGTTCATTCTTGTCTGTATAAAAAGGAAGTGACTTATTTATATTTATGTGATGCTACCATTTTGTCTGGTCACTTTCCCTTCCATGTTATGTGTTCGAATGTATGTAGATACCGTTACAAGTAAGAGTCCATTAAATAAAGACATTGTTGCATCAACAAGTGTTGCATTTATTTTGTATCCCTTAATTGAACTTTACTATTTCAACTGAATAAACAATTGCTCCATATCAGAACAAAAGACTTTGGGGTGTATTCAAAGTCAAACTTCAAAAATTTTTGGGAATATGTATTTATGTTTTCTCTAGCATAAAGTCTTTACGTTGCAAGTGATCGTGTATCATATCAAATTAAAAAGGGTTTCATTTATATGTGCATTCATTGAATAACTTTTACCGCCTCTTTTCCGAATAACGGTCCATTTTAAAATATCAGTCAAGAAATCAATTCCATCCCTTACCTCTTGCAGGGTTGCATTGTTGAACATATGGCACGGCTTGTTGTGAAGACTGCTGTGAGAAAAACAGCTGTCAAAACAGTCTCTTTGCTCTTGTCTGTAGCACACAGATTTGGTGACGCATAGATTATTTAATTAAATCTATGGTCTGTAGATAACCTCATATTTCTGAGGTAACCTCACATTTCGTGTACAAACACTACAAACTAGTATAACTTGAAATTGAAGTTCAAACTTTGCCGAGCAAATTGTGTTGCATCAAAAAAGTGAATTTATTTTGCTGTAAGGGTTGACATTATATTCAAAAGGCAGAAATGGAAGTTGAACAGTTCAGTGATAGGAATGATGTTCATAAGGAAAATATTGAATCTGTTGTTGAAACCGAGGATATCAGGTAAGTGATTCTGAATTCTACTTAAACCGTATATTATGCGAACTAGTTCGAGTGTAATATGGAAGTAACTGCAGTGATTATGTACGATTTTCAAAATAGGATGTTTGAATGTCTTGTAGCCAAGATTAACTCTTTTACTTCATTGTGAATCTATACAGAGCACTTTCCCTTCAATTCCTATCTAATTAAAAAATAATTAATGTTTCAGTGTTGACAGAATTCAAAAGACAGAAGATATTGACATCACTGAACAGTTTATTGATGGGGAGAACATCTATGAGAGACAGGAATATATGGATAACATTGATTCCAAAATTAAAACAGAAGCAGATATTTGGTGAGCATCCCAATTTTTCTCTTCAACTTCTAGGAATATGTACGAAAATTATAGTAGACTAATTGGTTAATTCTCTTTTAATTCAGTATGAGTAACGAAAAGGATGAGTCCAAAGATGTAAGAGATCAGGAATGTGATTCTGTTGAGAGTGTTGAAGGAAATCTCAAAACACATATAGATTCTGTCCATTTGAACTCAAAGCATCACAGGTGTCAGCTGTGTGATTACTTCACAATTCAAAAGGACGCTCTCAAAAGACACATAGAGTCTATTCATGTGAAAATGAAGCAGTATCCATGTCACCACTGCCAGTATTCTGCAAGTCGCAAAGCATTTCTCGAAAATCATATCGATATTGTTCATTTGAAATTGAAACAACACAAGTGTCACCAATGTGATTATTCTGCAAGTCAGAAAGCAAATCTCAAAACGCATATAAATTCTGTCCATTTGAAATTGAAACAACACAAGTGTCAGCAATGTGATTATTCCACAAGTAAAAAAGGATCACTCAAAGTTCATGTAGATTCTGTTCATTTGAACTTGAAACCACACAAGTGTCAGCAATGTGATTATTCAGCAAGTCAGAAAGTATCACTCAAAGTTCATGTGGATTCTGTTCATTTGAAGTTGAAACAACACAAGTGTCAGCAATGTGATTATTCCACAAGTAATAAAGCATCACTCAAAGTTCATGTAGATTCTGTTCATTTGAACTTGAAACAACACAGGTGTCACCAATGTGATTATTCCACTAGTAGGAGGAAAGATCTCCAAACGCATATAAATTCTGTCCATTTGAAATTGAAAAAACACAAGTGTCACAAATGTGATTATTCGGCCAGTCAGAAAGCTCATCTCAACAATCATATGAATTCTGTCCATTTGAACTTGAAACGATTCAAGTGTCATATTTGTGACTATTCTGTAAATCAGAAAAGTATCCTAAAGTCACATATTGATTCGGTCCATTTGAAATTGAAACAACACAAGTGTCAGCAATGTGATTTTTCGACAAGTCATAAAGACTCTCTCAAAGTTCATATAGACAATGCTCATTTGAAACTGAAACAACACAAGTGCCAGAAATGTGATTATGCTACAAATTATAATACAACACTCAAGAGACACATGAATGTTATTCATTTAAAATTGAAGGAACACCAGTGTCACTTATGTGACTATGCTACATGTGAGAAAGAAAATCTCAAAAATCATATAGTTTCTGTTCATTTGCAATTGAAACAATATCAGTGTCATCAGTGTGAGTTTTTTACAAGTCGCAAAGGAAATCTCAAAATACATATAGAAGCTGTTCATTTGAACTTGAAACAACATAAGTGCCATCGTTGTGATTATTCTTCAAGTCACAAAAGAAGTGTCAAGATACACATAGTCTCGGTTCATCTAAATTTGAGACAGCACAAGTGTCACGAATGCAATTATGCTGCAAGTCGAAGTGGAGCTCTCAAGAGACATATAGATTCTATCCATTTGAAATTGAAGCAACACCAGTGTCACTTATGCGATTATGCTGCATCAGTAAAGTCAACTCTCAAAACTCATATAAATTTTGTCCACTTGAACATGAAACGATACAAGTGCCAACTTTGTGATTATTCTTCAGGTCAAAAAAGTATCCTCAAGTCACATATTGCTTCAGTCCATTCGAACTTTGAGCAACCCAAGTGTGAGCAATGAAAATATTCTACAAATAAAACACCAAAAGTACCAAAACTTGTATAAATCCTGTTCGTTCGAAATTGAAGAAACACAAGTGTTGGCAGTGTGATTTTTCAAAACATTTTTATTCATTTGAACACTATTCTGTTGAAAATGTTCATTTTTGTCTGTATAAAGAGGTAGAGAGTTATGTATATTTATGTGTTGCTACCATTTTGTTTGGTCACTTTCTCTCATGTTATGTTTTCGAATGTACACACCGTTATAAGTAAGAGTCCATTGAATAAAGACATTGTGGCGTCAGCAAGTGTTGCATTTATTTCGTATCCCTCAATTGAACTTTACAATTTTAACAGAATAAACAATTGCTCTATATAAGAAAAGAAGACTTTGGGTGTATTCAAACTTCAAAATTTTTAGGAATATGTATTTATATTTTCTCTACCATCCAACATTTATGTTGCAAGTAGATACAATCTGATTCACTTATGTGTATAAAATATGTACATTAATTAAATAAATTTTCTCGAATTACGTAGATTTTTACGTTATTCTATCGTTCATTAGCTTTAACCCATAACTCTTGCAGGGTTGCCTTGATGACCCTGCTTCATGGCTTGTAATAACGTTGCAAGCGATCACTTAAAATTTAAAATGGTTTCGTCACAGGTTTCGTTTATATGCATTATGTGCATTTATTAAAAAAATTTTACCGTCATTTTCTCGAATAACGGTACATTTTAACATATATAAGTCAAGAAATCAATTCCATCCCATACCTCTTGCAGGGTTGCATTGTTGAACATATGTCACGGCTTGTTGTGAAGTCTGCTGTGAGAAACATAACCATCAAAACAATCTATTTGCTCTTGTCTGTAGCACCACAGACCAACTGGTCTGTGGTAGCACCACAGGTTGGTCTGTGGTAGCACACATAACACAGATTTATTGTCGCATACATCTATGGTCTGTAGATAACCTCACATTTCTTGAATGCTTTGTTGATTTAAATTAAATTAAAATTGAAGTTCAAGATTTGCCGAGCAAACTGTGTTGAATCAAGAAAGTGAACTCATTTTACTGCAAGAGTGACAATATATTCGAAAAAGCAGAAATGGGAGTTGAACAGTTCATTGATAGTAATCATGTTCATAAGGAAAATATTGATTCTGTTGTTAAAACCGAGAATATCAGGTAAGAGATTCTAAATTCAACTGAAACTGTATATTATATGAACTAGTTTGAGGATATCATGGAAGTAACTGCAGTGATTATGTACGATTTCCAAAATAGGATGTTTGAATGTCTCCCTTCCAAAATTAACTTTTTTACTTCCTTGAGAATCTGTCCCGAATACTTTTCTTTCAATTCCTATCTGATGAAAAGATAATTAATATTTTAGTGTTGACAGAATTCAAAAAACTGAAGATATTGACATCACTGAACAGTTTATTGATGGGGAGAACATCTATGAGAGACGGGAATATGTGGATAATATTAATACCATTATTAAAACGGAAGCAGATATTTGGTGAGTATCCCAATTTTTCGATTCAACTTCTGGGAATATGTACTTGAAGTTCTTTCTCAAAATGATAACAAATAACATTTTGAATCCTATTTGACGAACATCCAAAGCGATTTTGATATTAGAAGTTTTAAAAAAAAATTATTTATAGTAGTCTAATTGGTTATTTTTTTTAATTCAGTGTGAGTGACAAAAAGGGTGGGTCCAAAGATGTAAGATATCACAAATGTGATTTGAAGTTGAAACAACACAAGTGTCAGAAATGTGATTATTCTGCAAAGCATATTACAACTCTCAGGAGACACATTAATTCTATTCATTTAAAATTGAAGCAACACCAGTGTCACTATTGTGATTATGCTGCTGGTCATAAAGGACTTCTCAAAATTCATATAAATTCCGTTCATTTGAACTTGAAGCGATACAAGTGTCACCTTTGTAACCATGCAGCAAGTACCAAAGGAAATCTGAAAACACACATAGATTCAATTCATTTGAAGTCGAAACAATACAAGTGTAACCTTTGCGATTATTCTGCAAGTCAGAAAACAACTCTAAAATTGCACATAGATTCTGTTCATTTGAAGTTGAAAGAATACAAGTGTCCTGAATGTGATTATTCTGTAAGTAGGAAAGGAACTCTCAAAGAACATGTAGATGCTGTCCATTTGAAATTGAAACAACACAAGTGCCAGAAATGTGATTATTCTGCAAAGCATATTACAACTCTTAGAAGACACATTAATTCTATTCATTTAAAATTGAAGCAACACCAGTGTCACTTTTGTGACTATGCTGCAGGTCGTAAAGGACTTCTCAAAATTCATATAAATTCCGTCCATTTGAACTTGAAGCGATACAAGTGTCACCATTGTAACCATGCAGCAAGTACTAAAGGAAATCTGAAAACACACATAGATTCAATTCATTTGAAGTCGAAACAATACAAGTGTCACCTTTGCGATTATTCTGCAAGTCAGAAAACAACTCTCAAATTGCACATAGATTCTGTTCATTTGAAGTTGAGAGAACACAAGTGTCATGAATGTGATTATTCAGCCAGTCAAAAAGCTCATCTCAACAGACATATCAAGTCTGTTCATTTAAACTTGAAACGACATAAGTGCAAGTCAAAAAAGTATCCTTAAGTCACATATTGATCCGGTCCTTTCGAACTTTGAGCAACCAATGTGAGCAATGAAAATGTTCTACAAATAAAGGTACCAAAACTTGTATAAATCCTGTTCGTTCGAAATTGAAGAAACACAAGTGTTGGCAGTGTGATCTTCCAAAAAAATTTTATACATTTGAACTTGGTGCTGTTGAAAATGTCCATTCTTGTCTGTATAAACAGGTAGTGACTTAGGTATATTTATGTTGTACTTTCTCTTCCATGTTATGTTTTGAATGTATGTATCGTTATAAGTAAGAGTCCATTAAATAAAGACATTGTTGCGTCAACAAGTGTTGTTTCGTATCCCTCAATTGACTTTACTATATCAGTACCAAAGACTGTGGGGTGTATTCAAACTTCGAAAATTTTTAAGAATATGTATTAATATTTACTTCACCATCAAACATTTATGTTGCAAGTAGATACAATCTGATTCACTTGTATGTATTTATTAAAAAAAATTTTCGAATTACGTAGATTTTTGCGTAAATATATCGTGCATTAGCTGCAACCCATAACTCTTGCAGGGTGGCCTTGCAAGTTATCACTTTAAATTAAAAAGGGTTTCATTTATATGGATTTATTACATAACTTTTACCGCCTTTTTTAACATATATCAAGAAATCCCATACCTCTTGCAGGGTTGCATATGTCATGGCTTGTTGTGAAGACTGCTCTAAGAAACACAGCCGTCAAAACAAACTCTTTGCTCTTGTCTGCAGCACATAGATATGCTGTCGCATAGAAATTGAAAACTTATTTAATCTATGGTCTGTAGATAACCTCTTATTTCTGAGATAACCTCACATTTCTGCTCATTTTCTGCTAGTTTCACTGTTTCAGCAAAGACGTCTTTGGTTTCAATATATACACTAGTACATATAAAAGTTCTTCGCCTATTATACCTAAGTTCAAGCTTTGCCGAGAAAACTGTGTTGAATCAAAAAAGTGAACTCATTTTACTGCAAGAGTGACAATATATTCGAAAAAGCAGAAATGGAAGTTGAACAGTTCATTGGTAGAAATGATGTTCATAAGGAAAATATTGAATGTGTTGTTCAATTCGAAAATATCAGGTAAGTGATTCTGAATTCGACGATGTCATGGAAGTGAACAATTTTTAAATAGGATGTTTGATTGTCTCGTAACCCAGATCTACATTTTTTACTTCACTGTGAATCTATATCTATCCCTAACACTTTTCTTTCTCTTCCTGCCTGATGAACAAATAATTAATTTTCCAGTTGTGACACAATTCAAAAGACAGAAGATATGCACGTTACCGAACAGTTTATTGATGGGGTGAACATATATGAGAGGCAGGAATATATGGATAATATTGATTCCATTATTAAATTGGAAGCTAATGAATGGTGAGTATCCCGAATTTTCGGTTCAACTTGTAGGAATATGTACGAAACAATTTTTTATGACATCAAGTAAAATTTGAACTACCCTTCGTTTTGAACTATAACTGACTATAGAAAGAGGAGACGCACCTTTCAATAATGAATATTAAAACCAAACTTTAAATTCATCAGATCTGAACTGGGTACCTGTACGACTACAGAATCTAAATGTAGTAGACATTTTTGCAAAGTTGTGACATTCTTTGAATTTTCTATTGAACAAACTATCAATCAACATGAAAAGTACTTTAGATTGGATTTCATTTACACATTTGAGCGTGAATATCTGAAATGAGTGTTTGTTTCTTAAATATTATGCATTCTTCACATTACCTATACTAAAAAATTAATTAAAAAAAGAATTCTTAGTAGTCTAATTGGTTATTTATTTTTTAATTTAGTTTGATTGACAAAAAGGATGAGTCCAAAGATGTAATATATCAGGAATGTGATTCTTCTGCAAATGTGGAAGGAAATCTCAAAACACATATAGATTCTGTCCGTTTGAACTCGAAACGGTATCAGTGTGACCAATGTGATTTTGCTTCGAATTATAGAGCAACTCTCAAGAGACACATAGAGTCTATTCATTTGAAATTGAAACCACACAAGTGTCAACAATGTGATTATTCTGCAAGTCAGAAACCAACTCTAAAACAACATATAAATGCTGTTCATTTGAAATTGAAACCACACAAGTGTCAACAATGTGATTTTTCTTCGTGTCAGAAAAGACATCTCAAAAATCATATGGATTATATTCATTCGAATTTGAAACGATACCAATGTTACTTATGTGACTATGCTGTAAAATGGAAAGGAGATCTCAAAAAGCATATAGATTCGGTTCATTCGAAATTGAAACAATACCATTTGAAGTTGAAACAGCACAAGTGTCCCGAATGTGATTATTTTACCAGTCAGAAAGGAATTCTCAAAGCACATATCGATAATGTTCATTTGAAATTGAAACAATATGAGTGCCAATCTTGCGATTTTTCTTCCTGTTACAAAAATTCCCTCGAAACACACATAGACTCAGCTCATCTGAATTTGAAACAATACCAGTGTAGCCAATGTGATTATGCTACTAGTCATAGTTCAACTCTCAAGAGTCACATAGATTCTATTCATTTGAAATTGAAGCAACACCAGTGTCACTTATGTGACTATGCTACATGTGTGAAAGGACATCTCAAGAAACATATAGATTCGGTTCATTTGAAATTGAAACAATACCATTGTTACAAATGTGATTATTCTACAAGTCAGAAGCCAACTCTAAAACAACATATTGATGCTGTTCATTTGAAATTGAAACAACACAAGTGTCAGCAATGTGATTATTCAGCAAATCGGAAAGAAACCCTCAAAGCACATGAAAATATTGTCCATTTGAATTTGAAGCAACACCAGTGTCACTTATGTGACTATGCTACATGTGTGAAAGGAAGTCTCAAAAATCATATAGATTCGGTACATTTGAAATTGAAACAATACCATTGTTACAAATGTGAGTATTCTACAAGTAAGAAACCAAATCTAAAACAACATATAGATGCTGTTCATTTGAAATTGAAACAACACAAGTGTCATCAATGTGATTATTCAGCAAATCGGAAAGAAACCCTCAAAGCACATGAAAATTCTGTCCATTTGAAATTGAAGCAACACCAGTGTCACTTATGTGATTATGCTGCATCTGAGAAATCAACTCTGAAACTACATATAAATGCTGTCCATTTGAAATTGAAACAACACAAGTGTCAGCAATGTGATTATTCGGCCAGTCAGAAAGCCCATCTCAAAAATCATATGAATTCTGTCCATTTGAACTTGAAACGATTCAAGTGTCATAATTGTGATTATTCTGTTTATCAAAAAAGTATCCTTAAGTCACATATTGATTCGGTCCATTTGAAATTGAAACGACACAAGTGTCAGCAATGTGAATATTCTGCAAGTCAAAAAGGACATCTTAGAAATCATATAGATTCCGTTCATTTGAACTTGAAAGGATACAAGTGCCAGCTTTGTGATTATTCTTCAAATAAAAAAAGTACCCTCAAGTCACATATTGAATCCATCCATTTTAACTTGAAACAATACCAGTGTGAACAATGTGATTACGCTACGAGTCATAAACCCCATTTAAAAAGACATATAGATTCTATTCATTCTGAATCGAAGCAATATCAATGTGGTGAATGTGATTTTGCTACGACTCGAAAAGGAGATCTGAAAAAGCATATGGATTTTGTTCACTTGCAATTGAAGCAGTATCGTTGTCATCAGTGTGAGTTTTCTACAAGTCGTAAAGGAAACCTCCAAACTCATATAAATTCTGTCCATCTGAACTTGAAACCATACAAGTGCCAGCAATGTTATTATTCCAGTAGTAGGTGCGGAGATCTCAAAATTCATATAGATTCTGTTCATTTGAAATTGAAACAACACAAGTGTCATCAATGTGATTATTCTGCAAGTCACAAAGGAAATCTCAAAAATCATATAAATTCTGTCCATTTGAAACGATACAAGTGTAAACTTTGTGATTATTCTTCAAATCAAAACAGTATCCTTGAGTCACATATTGATTCGGTCCATTTGAACTTTGAGCAACCCAAGTGTGAGCAATGAAAATGTTTTATAAATAAAAAATGTAATCTCAAAAATCGTTTAAATTCTGTTCATTCAAAATTCAAGAAACACAAGGGCGGTGTGATTTTTCAATAAGTTTTTTTTCCTTGACTGTTATTATAGTAAAAACTTATTATTTATTTTTATTTTATTGCTCTATTTTGTATCAGGACATAATCAGCAGTTGTATGGTATTATAATTGAATAAATTATTTCTCTCTCTCCCTCTTTCTCATTTCAGCTTGCTCCCTATTGGTGCAAAAGATTGTGGGGTGTACCCATAATAAATCTCATTCATTCGAAATTGAAGCAATACAAGTGCGACCAATGTGATTATACAGCGGGTCGAAAAGAAAGTCTGAAAAAAACATATAGATTCGGTTCATTTTAACATATGTACTTCCATTCAGTACAACAGAATGAGAGGCGTAGTCACAATAACCTTCTGGGCGTTGATAAATTTTCTCGAGTGAGTCATAATTAACAGTTGATGAAATTAATTTAATTCGAATTTATTAGAATACATATTATATATTATTATTATTTATATTATACTCCTTCTTCCAGTGATGACATACAATATTGTTTATAGCATGGTATATATTTTTTTCTGTGTACTCGATAAAGTTTAAAGTTTTTCTAAATCAATAAATTAATTCTAAACCATTCCTCTTGCAGTGTTGTCATGTTCATCTAATTTCATGGCTTGTTATAAAAGCAGCTGTGAAAAAACAAAAATGGTCTTGTCTGTAGCCACAGAACATATATATTGTAGCATAGAAATGTTAATGTGTTCTATGTTCTGAGCTAACCTCTTGCAGGGTTGCCCTGTTGACCCTATTTCACAGCTTTTTACACAAAGAAATGTTGTTCTGTGGATGTGTACACAGCTGTCAAAAAATATTCATCTAATCTATGGTCGGTAGATAACCTCATATTTCCGAGATCCTCGTAAATAAATTCTTCGTGCGAAAAATTTAAAATTCAATTTGATTAAAAAAAAAAGTACAAGCTTTTCCGGGCAAGTTGTGTTGAATCGAATAGGTGACCATATATTCAAAAGGGCAATAATGGATAATAATCATGTTGAAGAAATGAATATTTATACCGAAAGTATTGAATCTGTTATTAAATCCGAGAATATCAGGTAAGAGTATCTAAATTCTACTGTAACCGCATGTTATATGAACAAGTTCGACGATTTTCATATTAGGATGTTTGTATATCTCATAATCTCAATACACTTTCATTCACTTCATTGTGGATCTTTCCATTCTATCGGATGATGAAATCATCACTTTTTCAGTATTGATCCCTACATAATTCAAAAGACAGAAGATGTGGACGTCACTGAACAGTTTATTGATGGGATGAGCATTTATGAAAGACAAGAATATATAGATAATATTGAATCAATTATTAAATTTGAAGACGATGTTTGGTGAGTATCTCAATTTTTCAATTCAACTTCAAGAAAAAAGTATGAAGAAAATTTTCTCAATTAACATCAGTATTTTTCATTTCAACTGATCCTAATTGAGACAATGACTGCAAATGGGATTCAGAAGTTGAAAAAAATAATTAATAGCAATATCTAATTATTTATTTCTTTTGCAATTCAGTACAGATGACATAAAAGATGAGTCTAAAGGTGTGAGTGAACAATTGAATTCTGTTCATTTGACGATGAAGAAATATGAGTGTTTCAAATGCGATTATGCTACGACAAAAAAATGTTATCTTAGAAAACATGTAAATTGCGTCCATTTGAAATTGAAACTATACAAGTGCCATAAATGTGGTTTTTCTGCAAATCAAAAACCTGGTCTTAGGAAACATATATATTCTGTCCATTTGAAATTGAAACGATTCAAGTGTGGCCAATGTGATTTTGCTACATGTCATAGTGGAAGTCTCAAGACGCACATTGATACAGTTCATTTGATGTTGAGATATCAGTGTCCTGAATGTGATCATTTTGCGACTCGAAAAACCCATCTCCGAACACATATAGATTCTGTTCATTTGGAATTAAAAAAACATATGTGTCACAAATGTGATTTTAGAACATGTCTAAAAAGTCAACTAAAAAGACATCTAAATTCTGTTCATTCGAAATTGAAGGAACACCAATGTGAACAATGTGATTATGCCGCATTCCAAAAAAGTACTCTCAAACAGCATATCAATTCCGTTCATCTGAAACTGAAACAATACCAGTGTCGAAAATGTGATTATTCTGCAAGTCAGAAACCAACTCTAAAACAACATATAGATGCTGTTCATTTGAAATTGAAACAACACAAGTGCCATCTTTGTGATTATTCAACAAATCATAAAGGATCTCTCAAAGTTCATATAGATCATGTTCATTTAAAACTGAAACAACACATGTGTCAACAATGTGATTATTCGACAAGTCATAAAGGATCACTCAAAGTTCATGTAGAATCTGTTCATTTGAACTTGAAACAACACAAGTGTCAACAATGTGATTATTCCTCTAGTAGGAGCAGAGATCTCAAAAGACATATAGATTCTGTCCATTTGAAATTGAAACATCACAAGTGTCTACAATGTGATCATTCGACAAATCATATAGGATCTCTCAAAGTTCATATAGATTCTGTTCATTTGAAATTGAAACAACACCAGTGTCAGCAATGTGATTATTCCACAAGTAATAAAGGATCACTCAAAGTTCATATAGATTCTGTTCATTTGAACTTGAAACAATACAAGTGTCAGCAATGTGATTATTCAACAAATCATAAAGGATCTCTCAAGGTTCATATAGATAATGTTCATTTGAAATTGAAACAACACAAGTGTCAACAATGTGATTATTCGACAAGTCATAAAGGATCTGTCAAAATCCATGTAGACTCTGTCCATTTGAAATTAAAACAACACAATTGTCTACAATGTGATTATTCAACAAGTCATAAAGGAAATCTGAATAAACATATGGATTCTGTTCATTTGCACTTGAAACAACACAAGAGTCATCCCTGTGAGTATTCTGCAAGTCAGAAAGGACATCTCAATAAACGTATAGAGTGTGTATATTGTGATTATGAAACGAGTCGCAAAGGATATCTCAATTATCATATAAAATCTGTCCATTTAAACGTGAAACAATATAAATGCCACAACTGTGATTATTCTGCAAGTCAGAAATCAACTCTCAAAAGACATATAGATTCCGTTCATTTGAAATTGAAAAATTACCAGTGCCAGCTATGTGACTATGCTGCAGCCGGAAAAACAACTCTCGATCGACACATAAATTCTATCCATTTAAAATTTAAGCAATTCCAATGCCACAAATGTGATTTTGCTGCAAAATCGAATTACAGTCTCAGAAAACACATGGATTCAGTACATTTGGAAATGAAGAAAATATCAGTGTCGCCTGTGTGACTATCAGATCATCAAACATTTATGTTGGAAGTGGATACCAACTTATTTCACTTAAAAAATTTTTTCATTTGTATTCATATTTGTAAAATAAATCTATCAAGAAATCAACTCTACCCTAATCCTCTCGAAGTGTTGCCACTATTTCACGGCTCTGTTCACAGACTTATCAAGGATGATATGTCTATGGCTCTGTTGATGGAACACAGCCGTCACATAAATTTCTCAATCACAACAATAAGCGCGTTCGGCAATAGCATCTGAGAGCGGACGGATTTTTTAGTCACGTGATCACAGATTTTACAGATTTGTCAGATTTTTCTGTAATAAACGAACGGTACGGAGCTTTCAGATCGTTTTTTCTGTTTGTCAGATATTAAATTAGTGATTGAAGGTCTATTCGGCCGTAGAGGTAGTATGGGTTCTATTTCAATTCTTTCGTTATAGCTCTCAACACTTCTACCCCTTGGTTGAAATGATTCAATAGTTTGAATCATTATTTTTTCATCAAACGACATTTTTTATTTATTACTATACAACAAATAATATAAGACACGAAATTTCAACAGACTGTTCAAGAATATTCGAAGCAGGAAACTCATAAATGCAGATAACATCCATTGACAAAGGCAGAAAAGTAATTTCTGTTTCTGTTCTGTGAAAAAAATCCGTTTGCTCCGTCGAAATACAGCGAGCAAAAAGATCTACATCCGATTGATCAGATTTTTTTGCCGAACGGTCCAGATGTGTACTCCCCTCAATCTGGATGTAATAAACGAACGGTTCAGATCAATCCGACCAGTCGGATGTCAATGCCGAACGCGCTTAATAATATTCCTCTATGCCAAACACTCTGTGGTCTGTGCATCGAATTGAAAATTATTTTCTATGGTCCGCGACCAGCCAAGCACTTATTGAAAGAAGAAGAATCTATGGTCTGTAGTTTCTCTTGAAGATAACCCCATTTCATAAATGTCAAATGTACATTCTCCTCTATGGTCAGAGACATGGTCAAATCAAAGAGGAAGTCTTTGGTCAAATGTGAATTATTTTTTGTCAAATCAAGTACAAGAAAGAACTTTTTCTAGGCTGGTTGTATTGAATTGAATCGCAGAAATCAGATTCTCTTTTTTTAAGAAAGACAATTTATCTAAGAGGGCAGAAATGCAAGTTGAACATTTCAGTGAACGAAATCATGTTCATGACATGAAGATTTGTAGGGAATATATTGAATCAGTTGTTAAATCCGAGAATATTAGGTAAGTGTTTTTGAATTCTACTTAAACTGCGTATTGTATGATCTTTGAACTTTCCTTTCGATTCCAATCTGATGAAAAAATATTTAATTTCTCAGTGATGACCCCTACACAATTCAAGAGACAGAAGATATTAACTTTGCTGAACATTTCATTGATGGGAAGAACTTTTATGAAAGACAAGAATATATAGATAATATTGAATCAATTATTAAATTTGAAGACGATGTTTGGTAAGTATCTCAATTTTTCAATTCAACTGATCCTAACTGATAGACAATAATTGCAAATGGGATTTTGAAGTTGAAAAAAATAATTAATAGCAATATCTAATTATTTATTTCTTTTGCAATTCAGTACAGATGACATAAAAGATGAGTCTAAAGATGTGAGTGAACCATTGCATTCTGTTCATTCGATGTTGAAGAAATATGAGTGTTTCAAATGTGATTATGCTACGACAAAAAAATGTTATCTTAGAAAACATGTAAATTCCGTCCATTTGAAATTGAAACTATTCAAGTGTGGCCAATGTGATTTTGCTACATGTCATAATGGAAGTCTCAAGAGACATGTAGATACAGATCATTTGATGTTAAGATATCAGTGTCCCGAATGTGATCATTTTGCTACTCGAAAAACCCATCTCCAAACACATATAGATTCTGTTCATTTGGAATTAAAAAAACATATGTGTCACAAATGTGATTTTAGAACAGGTCTAAAAAGTCATCTAAAACGACATCTAGATTCTGTTCATTCGAAATTGAAGGAACACCAATGTGAACACTGTGATTATGCAGCTTTCCAGAAAAGTACTCTTAAACAGCATATCAATTCCGTTCATCTGAAACTGAAGCAATACCAGTGTCACAAATGTGATTATGCAGCAAGTCAAAAAAGATATCTCAAAAAACATATAAATACTGTTCATTTGAAATTGAAAGAACACAAGTGTCTGGAATGTGATTATGCTGCAAGTCGAAAAGGTACTCTCAAAAAACATATAGATTCAGTTCATTTGAAATTGAAACAACACAAGTGTCAAGAATGTGATTATTCCACAAGTCGTAAAGGATCTCTCAAAGTTCATGTAGATAATGTTCATGTGAAATTGAAACAACACAATTGTCAACAGTGTGATTATTCAACAAATCATAAAGGATGTCTCAAAATTCATATAAATAATGTTCATTTGAAATTGAAACAACACAAGTGTCAACAATGTGATTATTCGACAAATCATAAAGGATCTCTCAAAGTTCATATAAATAATGTTCATTTGAAATTGAAACAACACAAGTGTCAACAATGTGATTATTCGACAAGTCATAAAGGATCACTCAAAGTTCATGTAGAATCTGTTCATTTGAACTTGAAACAACACAAGTGTCAACAATGTGATTTTTCTTCGAGTCAGAAAGGAAATCTCAAAAGTCATGTACTTTCTGTTCATTTGAATTTGAAACAACACAAGTGTCAACAATGCGATTATTCTTCGTGTCAGAAAAGAAATCTCAAAAATCACATAGATTCTGTTCATTTGAACTTGAAACAACACAAGTGTCAACAATGTGATTATTCTGCAAGTCAGAAACCAACTCTAAAACAACATATAGATGCTGTTCATTTGAAATTGAAACAACACAATTGTCTACAATGTGATTATTCAACAAGTCATAAAGGAAATCTGAATAAACATATGGATTCTGTTCATTTGCACTTGAAACAACACAAGAGTCATCCCTGTCAGAAAGGACATCTCAATAAACATATAGAGTGTGTATATTGTGATTATGCAACGAGTCGCAAAGGATATCTCAATCATCATATAAAATCTGTCCATTTAAACACGAATCAATATAAATGCCACAAATGTGATTATTCTGCAAGTCAGAAATCAACTCTCAAAAGACATATAGAATCTGTTCATTTGAAATTAAAAAATTACCAGTGCCACCTATGTGACTATGCTGCAGCTGGAAAAGCAACTCTCAAACGACACATAAATTCTATCCATTTAAAATTTAATGCCACAAATGCGATTTTGCTGCAATGTAGAAAGACAGTCTCAGAAAACACATGGATTCAGTAAATTTGGAAATGAAGCAAATATACGGTACATCAGTGTGACTATTACATTTTCTTCACCATCAAACATTTATGTTGGAAGTAAAAACATTACACTTCAAAAATTGTTTCATTTGTGTTAATATTTGTAAAACAAATTTGTGGATCTATCAAGAAATGAACTCCCCTAATCCTCTAGAAGTGTTGCCACTATTTCACGGCTCTACTACATTATTCTCAGACCAAACCAAAGACTTCCTCTATTGCAAAAATCTATGTCTTATATTATAGTTCTGTGGTCTGTGTGCATAGAATTAATAATCAGAAGCTATGGTGTGCGACCAGCCAGGCACGTATTAAAAGAAAGAAGAATAATCTATGGTCTGTAGTTTCTCGTGAAGATAACCTCATTTCATAAGTGTCAAATTCAAAGTCTATCTATGGTCTAATTACTCTAATTGTGAATCGTTTTTCGTATTTTTTGTCTAAGATTCAAAAGTACAAGCAAATTGAAGAAATTGTAAGAAAGACAATTTATTCAAGAAGGCAGAAATGCAAGTTGAACAATTCAGTGATCGAAATCATATTCATGAAATGAAGATTAGTAGGGAGAATGTTGAATCAGTTGTTAAATCCGAGAATATTAGGTACGTGTTTCTGAATTCTACTTAAACTGCGTGTTGTATGATATTTGAACTTTCCTTTCTATTTCAATCTGATGAAAAAATATTCAATTTCTCAGTGTTGACCCCTACACAATTCAAAAGACAGAAGATATTAACATTGCTGAACATTTCATAGATGGGAAGAACTTATATGAAAGCAAAGAATATTTAGATATTAGTGATTCTGCTATCAAATTTGAAGACGATGTTTGGTGAGTAGCTCAATTTTTCAGTTGAAGTTTTCTCTAAAAGATGGCAAGTGTTATTCAAATTACTTTTTGCTTCCACTGATCCCAATTGATAGACAATGATAGCAAATTGGATTTTGTAGTTAACAAAAATGATTAATAGCAATAACTAATTAGTTATTTCTTTTTCAATTCAGTACGATTGACAAAAAAGACGAGTCTGAAGATGCAACAGAACAATTAAACTCGAAATCACACAAGTGTCCTCTTTGCGATTATGCCACAAATCGTAAAGACATTCTCAAATCACATTTAGATTGTGTTCATTCGAAATTGAAGCAATATCATTGCACCGAATGCGACTTTAAAGGAGGTCAAAAAGGACATCTTAAAAGACATATAGATTCAGTTCATTTGAAATTGAAGCAGTACCAGTGTACACACTGTGATTATGATACAAGTCTTAAAGGCCATCTAAAAACACATATAGATTCTGTTCACTTAAAATCGGAACAATATCGGTGTCACCAATGTGATTATAGTGCGAGTCGGAAAGAAACTCTCAAACAACATATTGAATCCGTTCATTTGATGTTGAAGAAATATCAGTGTTTCAAATGTGGTTGTTTAACAAGTCGGAAAGGAAGCCTGAAAACTCATATAGAAGTTGTTCATTTGAAATTGAAGAAGCACAAATGTCAACTCTGTGATTATTCCGCAAGTCAGAAAGGACATCTCCAATTACATTTAGATTCAGTTCATTTGAAATTGAAACAATACCATTGCGACCAATGTGATTATGGTACGAGACTGAAAAGTAATCTCAAAATACATTTCGATTCCGTCCATTTGAACTTGAAGCGACACAAGTGCCAGCAATGTGATTTTTCCGCAAATCAAAAACATAGTCTCAAGAGACATATAGATACTGTCCATTTAAACTTGAAACAATACCGGTGCGGCCAATGTGATTTTGCGGCAAGTCAAAGCGGAAGTCTCAAGATTCATATAGATTCTGTTCATTTGAACTTGAAGCATCAGTGTCCCGAATGTGATTACTTTGCGAGTAGGAAAAGCCATCTTAAGTCGCATATGGAATCTATTCATTTGGAATTGAAGAAACATAAGTGTCAGATGTGTGATTATACAGCAGGTCAGAGAGACCATCTGAAAACACATATAAATTCTGTTCATTTGAATTTAAAGCAATATCCGTGTCACCTATGCGATTATGCGTCATGCCGCAAAGGATCTCTCGAATATCATATAAAAACCGTCCATTTGAACGTGAAACGACACAAATGTCTCGAATGTGATTATGCTACAAATCATAGTGGAACTCTAAAGAGACATGTGGATTCCGTTCATTTGAAATTAAAAAATCACCAGTGCCATCTATGTGACTATGCTGCAGCTGGGAAAGGAACAATCAAGCAACATATAAATTCTATCCATTTGAAATCTAAGCAATTCCAATGCCATGAATGTGATTATGCTACAGCACGGAAAGACCGTCTCAAAAGTCATGTTGATTCAGTTCATTTAAAAGCTGTGATTATTCCACAAATCGAGAAGAAACTTGGAAAAACCATATAGTTTCTATTCCTTAGTTCATTGAACAAAAGATTGAGAAGTGTAGTCCTAATGACCTTCAGGACTTTGTGAAATCCTCTTGAATTCTCCGAGTGAGTCATAATTTACAGATTGAAGATTGATAATTCATTAATTCGAAGTTATTTGATTTCAACCTCCAGTTCATGAAATTAATTTAATTCGAATTGATTACAATACAGAATACTTCTTCTTATGAAGAATATGAGAATGACATAATTTAATAATGATTATAGCACTTCTAGGTGTACTCAATAAAGTTTTTTGATTCAATATTGTGCTGTTGTTCAGACTGAACAACAGCACAATATTGAATCAAAAGTTCAGTAGTTTCTTCTAGTTCCCCTAACTCAATATGACAACAGACAACACTAAGTGTGTTTGGTGCCGTTCATTTCTGTATATGCCATTATATTTCTAATATATTGAAAAGTTATCTTTTTCTAATAAATCAACAACCATTTTAAGGAATATGGATTCATACTTTCTTCATCAAACATTTATTTTTCAGGCAGATACATTCGTTTATCATTTCAAATTAAAAGTGCATATGTACATTGATAATCTTAATTTTTCCGTCTCTATTTCGAAAAACGGTCGATTTTAGCGTGAATCTACCAAGAAATTAACTCAAACCAAAACAATATGTTCTGTGCTCCAAACCATTCCTCTTGCAGTGTTGTCTCGTTGACCTAAATTCAAGGCTTCATATGAAGACGGCTGTGACAAAGAGTTGCGAGTTTCAAAAATAAAACTCTTGCAGGGTTGCCTTGTTGATACGATTTCACGGCTCTGAAACAGTGTTGCCATTTCCAAAACATATTTGGCCATAGAAAAACAACCTCTTCCAGGGTTGCCTTGTTGACCCTAGTTCACAGCTTGTTATAAAAAAGCTGTGGTATTTCTAATCTATGTTTTGTAGTTACTACTTAGTTCTATGGGATAACTTCATATTTCTTAAATAAAAAAACATATAATCGTTTATTCTTCAGGTTCACCGCGATCAAATTGTAACAAGAACATGCAATAGAAAAATACAATATCATCATGAACTGCAGACAGTATTTGCAAAAGATAAATCGAAATTATTGATCAAATAAGATACAGCGATCTTCCTATCTTCGCCCATGTGTAATCCAATATAAACCTCTTCGTTCAAACAGTCGAAACTCAATATCTCGTTATATTTGTTTGCTACGATCTGACTGAGGGCATCCAGAGACGTACCTCGGTCGAAGGTCGTTATTTCGATAACCATTCCAACTTTATCGTCCACCGCTAATCCTATATCACATTTTAAGTACCGTTTGGGCATGGTTAAAGCTTCTCCCTTTATGTTCGAAAAATATCTCTTTATGAAGTAGTACAAAGGGGCCTGCAACTCAAAATCGTTCTGCGGCAACACTTTGGTGTTACTGAACAAGTTCTTGATCCCATTCGCCAGTTGAAGGAAAGACTGTTGCTCCCTGCTCGATTTAAAGCAATCTAAACTCTCAGCGAAACTTTCCAAATCTTTATCGCTGACGTTGTAATATCCCCTGAAGAAATCAAAGCAAAAAAAAATTCTACAGTACTCTGAATAGATTTCGATGTTCGGTATCCCCAGTTCTATAGATTCCTCTGTACGGTACAAAAGATTCAAATAACCGGCTTCGTATAAATACTGAAAGAACAGGTTGGTATCGTCTTCGTCCATTGAGCAATCCGCATTTGTGAACATCCTCTTTAGGGTTAAAACGTCTGAGACTCTCAAATTGTTCCTGTATTTCACTGTGATAACTCTGCGTGACATGAGAATCTCGATTTTTTCTCTCACTTCCACTCGCGTTAAAATATTCTTCATTTTTCTGAGATCACCCAAAGGTTGATAATTTTTCAATTCCTTCTCATACAAATACTGTAAAATCGACCAATTGTTGAACATTTCCACCAAACTGCCATCGCTCAAGTTCACCCCGTAACTGTTGTACCACACTTTAACTTCTCTCAAAGAATCTGTAAGATCCATGTCGGCTAAAAGTTTCTCCACTTCTTTGTTCGTAAAACCGAAATATTTGGAAAAATCGGATTGTAAGTAAGGCTTGTGGATTACGTTGCATTCGGAGATGAGAATGTCTGCGTAATGATGAGTACCAATTGCCAGGAATCTCTCCACATAAGGGTTGTCTTTCAGCAAATTCGATAAGATAGATTTAATGAATTTAACACATTTCTTGGAATCCACCTCGGAAATATCTTTGTTGTGAACTGTGTTAGTTACAGGAGTGTCTAGTTCGTCGATTAGGACGTAAACTTTATTCATTGATGAAAAATGGACGGAAAGTAATTCCGAGAGATACCTCAGGGAATCCACGAGATGTTCTTCTGAAATCAAGGTGTACCATTGGGGATCTACATATCTTTTGAAGATTTTAAGGTCGTAACCGCAATCCCATATCCTACTGTAAGTGAGATACTTGCAGTCCATAAACGCTAAGTGAATGCATCTCCTCAATGAGTCTAAAACTTCCGTATAACTATCACCTGTAACATTTTTGAAACTAACATGCAAAACTGGATATCTTCCATATTTAATAATGGACGTTCCTTTCAGCACCTTCTTGTTATTGAATAAACCCATATTCTTCATGAAACTTGAATTTACATTCTTGTTTTCCTGTATTATTTTGATGGGATCTCCATTTTTGTCCACTTCGACCTCTACATATCTCTTGAGGGTATTCATGTTGGTAGTTTTGCCACATCGTTTAGGCGCAGTAATCAAGATTCTGTCGCAATCACTCAGAATTGATCTAACAAAAAGTGTCTTGTCTACGTACCAGGTTTTATCAGCGATGGTTGAAAAATCCGAACTTCCAAACGTGAGACCGACTATCTTCGGTTCCTTCACTATTTTCTCTGGAATAGGAGATGTTGCAACAACGTTCACTGTTTGGGTAGCATTCGTGTCTTCTGTAACTTTCACGGTGACACGATCCCATTTTTCTTCGAAGATAGCAGGCTTGAAAATCGATACTTTTCTGGGTAACTTGTATTTATTCCTCTTCAATATTATTTGGTTAGGGATAGCGACAACGTTCTGGTGTTTCCGTTGCAAATGCAGTTTCAAATTGCTAATTGATGATTTATATGATAAAATCATTCCGCAAAAATTGCATTTCGCTTTAATTTCGTCAATTACTGCGAAATATTTCCATAATATCGATCTTCGCCTATTTTCTGGTCTTGAAGTATTACACGCATCTTCTTGAATTTCGGTTTCTTCAACTTCCATGGAATCACTCATAGCGAAAATATAGTAACAGTTCCCGATTGGACGATTATTTAAAAACTGTTATGACCCAAATATTCGTTGTCACTGTTGTGAGCGTTATTTTCACAACGTTAAGGTTATGTTATGACATATGCATCTATGTTTTGACATAGATGCATAGAAATTTCTATGCATCTATGTTTTGACCAAAGACCTCTTTGTTTTGACCATGGAGGTAAAGGAAGGGGAGGGAGCAGATCCTATATTTCTCTTGGTGCAAAAGTGTCACATAAAATCGGCCATATTTGTATGGGCAAATTGTGGCGCGAATTTCTAAAATTTTAATTTGTCGAATTTACCGAACATGAAACCATTTTTAACTAACACTGGAGTTTTTTTATTTATATTCAATGCGTTCTTCCTTACGGTTGAACCAACACCATCACACTAATATCTTTAATATTTTCAGGAGATCGAATGGCAGACAGAGAGTGAAGATGCGGATATTCCCTCGATCTTGAAGCTTCACGAAGGTTGGCAATGTCGGCGAGTTCAGGTTGTAAATATTCATATTAATTCTGTAAATATTGCATGTAAAGTCGAATTGAAAAATAAAGCATTCCAAATATAAAATCGTTTTCATTCAAACCGGCCCTGAAATAAAAGGCACTTAAGTACTTTTCAAGAAACAAAAATAGGTGAAAAGTAATGAAAAAAACAGGAATCGAAAAGTGCTCCGGATTTCTCATTGATTCCATGTAAAACGCCGAAATTTTGAGCAAATTCCGATGAAGAATTCAAGAAGGTATCAGAAGTACCCCTTGAGAAAATCAGGTAGGCAACCAAAAATACTCGAGTCTGTAAGACGTGTGGCCTAACCCGCATCGACAAGGCGTACTCCTGATACCTCCTCGAACTCCTGTGCTCCTGATGCAAAATCGCTGAATTTCTAGGTATCCGGAGTACCCCTTCAAAGAGTAAGGTAGGCAACCAAAAATACTCGAGTCTGTAATATGTGTTGCCTAGCCTGCCTCAACCAGGCGTGCTCCGGATACCTCCTCGAACTCCTGTGATCCTGATTCAGAACACCGAAATTTCACATCAGGAGTATAGGAGTTCGAGGAGGTATCCGGAGCGCGCCTGGTTGAGGCGGGTTAGGCAACACATCTTACAGACTCGAGTATTTTTGGTTGCCTACCTTACTCTTCTAGGGGTACTCCGGATACCTAGAAATTCAGCGATTTTTGCATCAGGAGCACAGGAGTTCGAGGAGGTATTAGGAGTACGCCTTGTCGATGGGGATTAGGCAACACATCTTACAAACTCGAGTATTTTTGGTTGCCTACCCGATTTTCTCAAGGGGTACTTCTGATACCTCCTTGAGTTCTTCATCTTAATACAAAATCGGAATATTTCGAGGTGCATTCGTAAAGAAATCTATTAGGCTGAATTCTGAATATTTTGGTGGTGAAACCGTATATTCTTGTATCAGGATTGGTTGAAAGAATACAACCAACTATATTTGTAATCATTTATTAGATAATAAATATAAATTTACAAGAAGAATTGTACACTTCATTTTTTTTGTGTCAAATATTTCACAAAAATTAAACTGACAGACTTGTTGAAAATTTTGTTTCATCAACACGAAAGATTTTCATAAGAGGATGTTACTGCGTGGTCCTAGGGTCGTGTTCAAAAATTCTGCACTCTCTTTCGGAGTTGGAATTGCCTCTAGGAAGCCGCCTGGAAATTAAAAAAAAATTATTTCGGGTGTTTTTATTTTTCTTCAGAAATTCATATCTTCCCAAATGAAGGCCTGTTTCGTGATGATTTTTTCACCGAAATACGTGCCTTTGAATGCTTCACGTAAATCAACCGGAAAATGACTTCAGGCAGCTGTCTGGAATTTTCAAAAAAATTATTTATGTTATTTTTTATTGTTTTTCGTTTCTTAAAAATTCATATCTCCGGAATGAAAGCCTGTTTCCCGATGATTTTTTACCAAAATACGTGCTTTTGAATGCTTCACGTAAATCAACCGGAAAATGACTCGTCTGGAATCAAGGGCGGTCCTACGGGGTGGGGTGAAGGGGGTAATTACCCCCCCAGAGCACTACAGCTAATTCGATTTTTTAAATTTTATTTATGAAAAAACTAACAAAAAAAAAGTTGTATAGTCTTTTCAATTGTTCATTCAATTATTACCCCCCCCCAGGAAATCAGCCTAGGACCGCCCTTGTCTGGAATTCACAAAAATATTATTTTTGGCGGGTTCGCAGGAACGAGAGCGACAAGTTTTCAATCACCTTTCACGAATGCATGGTCAAATTCAATTCTGTCTTGCCGATAGCTTACTGATGGAAAATCATTGAATAAATTGCAAAATGAACTCACATTATTAAGAGTGAACAGAACCCATATGTCTCTTTAGATTTTGCTCCTCATTTGCAGAATAATCACATTTGTGGCATTTTTGAAGTTGCACGTTCAAATGAACAGACTCCATGTGACTCTTCAGTGTTGCACTATAACTTGTAGCATAATCACATTTCTGGCACTGGTATCGTTTCAGTTTTGAATGAACAGCGTCCATATGAACTTTGAGATTTCCTTTCTGACTTGAAGAAAAATCACATAGTTGACACTTGTGTTGTTTCAAGTTCAAATGAACAGAATTCACATGTTTTTTGAGATCTCCTTTCCGACTAGCAGAATAATCACAATGCTGACACTTGTGTTGTTTCAATTTTAAATGAACAGCATCTATATGACTTTCGAGACGGCTGTTTAGACTTGTAGAATAATCACAATGTAGACACTTGTGTTGGTTCAAGTTCGAATGAACAGAATCTACATGAACTTTGAGAGATCCTTTATGACTTGTCGAATAATCACATTGTAGACAATTGTGTTGTTTCAATTTCAAATGAACATTATCTACATGAACTTTGAGAGATCCTTTATGACTTGTCGCATAATCACATTGTTGACACTTATGTTGATGCCAGTTCAAATGAACAGAATCTACATGAATTTTCAGACATCCTTTATGACTCGTCAAATAATCACATTGTTGACACTTGTGTTGTTTCAAGTTCAAATGGACGGAATTAATGTGTACTTTGAGAGATCCTTTATGACTTGTCAAATGATCACATTGGTGACACTTGTATTGTTTCATCTTCAAATGGACAGAATTTATATGCTGCTTCAGAGTTCCTTTCTCAGATGCAGCATAATCACATAAGTGACACTGGTGTTGCTTCAATTTCAAATGAATAGAATATATGTGTCTCTTGAGAGTTCCCTTATTACTTGTAACATAATCACATTGATCACACTGGAATAGCTTCAATTTCGAATGAACAGAACCTAGATGTATTTTGAAATGTCCTTTATGTATTGTAACATAATCACATTGTTCACAATGGTATTGATTCAATTTCAAATGAACAGAATCTATATGTCTTTTTAAATTTCCATTATAACTTGTAGCATAATCGCAATGTCCACATTGATATTGCTTCGACTTTAAATGATCATATTCTTTTGCTTCAATTTCTTTGTCACCCCCACTAGAAAAGGAAACAAGAAACTTTTCAGTTAAACTTCAAAAATGAAATCTGCTATTGATTAGTTGAATTTTATCCCCAACCAAATAAAAATATTTGAAATAAAATGCAATAAAAATCTTCCTTGCCATTATTTATAAATAAAAGTATTCATAATTGTGAATACTCATTAATTGTAGTCAAATTGTAAATTAAATGCACTTACCTAACATCAGATTCTGATTTAACAACGGAATTCATAAAATCAGTATATTCTCGTCTATCATAAATATTATTTTCATCAATAAACTGTTCACTGATGTCAATATCTTCTGATTTAATAATTCTGAAGGAATCCATACTGAAAAAAAGTGTCTTAGCATTCAAATGGACATTTCTGTAGTTTGAGATTCAGTATCATCCATTATATAAATACAGAAATTCAAATATCGGGTATTTGGACCGAACTTTATTAAAATCTTATAACAAGGCCAACGTTTCAAAGTCTATCGACGTCTTCTTCAAGGCTAGTTAATTTAAGATGAATTTAAAGTGGTAATTGTTGAGCCATTTTCTCGGTATTCCATAAGGCATTACATTAAGGAAAAATTTTCTATTTTCGATTATTCACTTTTGCTGTTTATTTTATTTTCGAATTATATCAAATCGCGCAACAACATGTGAGAGATGGTCTTATCGATGTAACATTTAATATTATAGTAAAATTATCTCATTATTGATGAGCAGTGTGAATACATTCGAAGACAAAAGTGCATTATGAACATTTAATAAACCAGTAGTGAACAATAACAATTTTTATTGCGAACATCTTTTTATTCATGAAATCATAGAAACCCTAGTGTAACGACTTCTAGCTAAAAATCGAGACTGAAAAGACACTCTTGATTGTCCGTATGGTGCAATCTCTAGTTAATTTAACAATTACTCATATCATTAATGAATTGAAATGTTTCTCAATTAAATTCGATTATGATGCCTCTTTTTGTAAAATGAAGTGGATGTGCACACATGTTCAATGAATTCATGGCACACCTGTAAAGTAAAGAGAAAGGAATAAGACAGACGAAAAGAATTTTCAAGTTCATGTTTTATTTATTGTTTAGTTATATCGAATTTCTATGTATTGGCCATACAAATAAAGTTCATCAAGTGAATAAATAGCAAAATGTAATCCCGTTAATTCAAATGAACAGATGTCTTTTCAAATTTTGTTTCTCATTTGAAGAATCATCGCATCTCTGACTTTTGTGTTGCTACAATTACAAATGAATAGACTGCATGTGTCTCTTGAGTGTTATATTATAACATGTAGCATAATCACATTGTTGACACTGGTATCGTTTCAATTTCAAATGAACAGAATCTATATGCTGTTGGAGGTATCCTTTCTGACTTGCAGAATATTCACAAAGATGGCACTTGTGCTATTTCAAATGAACAGAATCGATATGTTGTTTTAGAGTTGGTTTCTGACTTGTAGAATAATCACATTGCTGACACTTGTGTTTTTTAAATTCCAAATGAACTGAATCTATATGTCTTTTGAGCCTCCCTTTGCAACTAGCAGAATAATCACATTCATGACACTTGAATTGTTTCAAATTCAAATGAACAGAATCTATATGCTGTTGGAGGCATCCTTTCTGACTTGCAGAATATTCACAAAGATGGCACTTGAATTGTTTCAATTTCAAATGAACAGAATCGATATGTCTTTTGAGCATCCCTTTGCAACTAGCAGAATAATCACATTCATGACACTTGAATTGTTTCAATTTCAAATGAACTGAATCTATATGTCTTTTGAGCCTCCCTTTGCAACTAGCAGAATAATCACATTGCTGACACTTGTGTTGTTTCAACTTCAAATGGACAGAATTGATATGTTTTTTGAGATGTCCTTTTCGATTTGCTGCATAATCACAAAGGTGACATGGATATTGCTTCAGTTTCAAATGAACAGAATCTATATGACTTTTGAGAGTTCCCATCTGACTTGTCGAATATTCACATTGTTGACACTTGTGTTGTTTCAAGATCAAATGAGCAGAAAGTACATGATTTTTGAGATTTCTTTTCCGACATGAAGTAAAATCACATTGTTGACACTTATAGTGTTTTTTCAAATGAACTTTGAGTGATCCTTTGTTACTTGTGGAATAATCACATTTCTGACACTTGTGTTGTTCCAAATGAACAGCATATACATGTCTTTTGAGAGATCCCTCATGACTTGTCGAATATTCACATTGTTGACACTTATGTTGTTTCAAGTTCAAATGAACAGAATCTACATGAACTTTGAGTGATCCTTTATTACTTGTGAAATAATCACATTGCTGACACTTGTGTTGTTTCACCTTCAAATTGACAGAATTGATATGTTCTTTGAGAACATAATCTTTTGCTCCAAAATCTTTTTCACCCCCACTAAAAAAAGAAACAACAAACTTTTCAGTTAAACTTCAGAAATAAAATCTGCTATCGATTAGTTGAATTTTATCCCCAACCAAATAAGAATATTTAAAATGGAATGCAATACAAATCTTACTTGCCATTATTTATAAATAGAAGTATTCATAATTGTGAATACTCATTAATTGTAGTCAAATTGTAAATTAAATGCACTTACGTAACATCAGATTCTGATTTAACAACGGAATTCATAAAATCAGTATATTCTTGTCTATCATAAATATTATTTCCATCAATGAACTGTTCGGTGATGTCAATATCTTCTGTTTTAATAATTCTGCAGGAATCCATACTGAAAAAAGTGGCTTGGCATTCAAAATGACATTTCTGTATTTCTTTCTTCTATCATACAAGAAATATAGATAGTTTTTATGTTCAAACTAGATATGTCGAAAGTACTGTTGGTATTTAATGTACCATGAAGTGATTATATTTGCTAGCATTGTGCTAACAATAAGTATAATTCAAAAATACTCACCTGCAACTGATATCCGATTCAATATTCCCTACGAGATTCTTTCTGTTATACCAAAGACTGTTATACACATTTTCACTATCAATGAGATCTTCAGACATGTCCAGTCTTCCTTTACGAAAATAATGGAATTTGGAAAAATGAATTAACTTGGTACTAACATTGTTTAAACAATGGTACTAATAAGAAGACGGGTCTGTGGTACTAACGAATTATCACCAGACTACTTTGCTATCACATTTGTGATTTGTACATTGACTTAGAATATATTCTAGGTCAATGGATTTGTAAGGTTGTGACAAAGACATCATTCTTTGGTTATGAGCATAATTTTAAGGTTAGCTTGTCAAAGGACCACAGAAGTCTAAATGAATAAAGAGCCATTGAATTATGTGGTAGTATTTACAAACCAGAAAAATAGTGTGACAACACCGCATTTTATTTCTCAGGAAAGTGCTAAATGAAAAATAGTAAGATCCCATTATTAATGAGAAGATCCATTACACTAGAAGAAACAAGTGCATTATGAAAATTTAATAAATCAATAGGGAACAACGATTTTTATATCGAACTTCTTTAAATAAATAATATCGAAAGGAGAGCCCAACACACTACCCTAAGGCCAAAGAAGGCTAAGCAGGACAAAAATGATGTTTCTGTTCATGATGTTATATTTTTTGTTTAATTATAACAAATTTCAAGATTATGTTGACTTTATAAATAATGAATTGAGTTCATCAAGTAAATAAATAGCAAAATGTAATCCCATTAATTCAAATGAACAGATCCTATATGATGGATGTTTGTGGAAATCAGATGGGATACAAAAAAGTACATTTCTAAAACAAATCAAACCTGACCCGCTTAGAATGATGACCCTTTCCAATAATCGTCTACACCAACTCATAATATCTCGATTACGACTAGCGTATAGCAGGCTCACTAACGCCCATGTCTTGGACCAGTGGCGGATCCAGCTCTCGAGAAAGGGGGGGGTCACTGTCAGGTGGATTACATACCCGCCAATTGATTTTTTTTATCAAACACACAAGATTTGAGGGTTCGTCCAGTCCAGGGGGGGGTCATGACCCCCTCCCCTGGATCCGCGCTTGTCTTGGACAAAGAAACTGCTCCAGTGTGCAGCAGCACATGTGACCGTCAAACATATTCTTGTTGACCGCCCAAACTTCAGACCTCAAAGAGAACAAACTGGTATGGTGGACTCCTTACAACAGGCCCTAGGACAAGAAGCCGAAAAACTGGGAAAATACCATCAATTTGAATTCTATATTTAGTTTGATATACATTTTTGACATATAAACTGTAAATGTAAATGAGATGTAACGGTCCCGTAATGATCTGCGAAATCGAAGCACAATAAACTTTATATAAAAAAAGAAAAAAGATCCTTTATGTCTTTTCAAATTTTGTTTCTCATTTGAAGAATAATCACATCTCTGACTTTTGTGTTGCTACAATTCCAAATGGATAGACTGCATGTGACTCTTGAGTGTTGTATTATAACTTGTAGCATAATCACATTGTTCACACTGGTATCGTTTCAATTTCAAATGAACAGAATTTATATGCCGTTGGAGGTGTCCTTTCTGACTTGCAGCATAGTCACACTGATGGCACTTGTGTTGTTTCAATTTCAAATGAACAGAATCGATATGTTCTTTGAGAGTTCCTTTGTGAGACGAAGAATAATCACATATGTTACACTTGTGTTGTTTCAACTTCAAATGGACAGAATTGATATGTTTTTTGAGAGTTCCTGGGCGACTTGCTGCATACCAACAAAGGTGACATGGATATTGCTTCAGTTTCAAATGAACAGAATCTACATGTTTTTTGAGATCTCCTTTCCGAACAGCAGAATAATCACATTCCTGACATTTTTGTTGTTTCAATTTCAAATGAATAGCTTCTATATGCGATTTGAGGCATCCTTTTCTACTGGCAGAATAATCACATTGTTGACACTTGTGTGGTTTCAATTTCAAATGAATAGCATCTATATGTTTTTGGAGGGCTCCTTTCTCAAGTGCAGCATAATCACATTGTTGACAATGGTGTTGCTCCAATTTCAAATGGACAAAATTTTCATGTGATTTGAGAGTTCTCTTATTACTTGTAGCATAATCACATTGATCACACTGGAATAGCTTCAATTTCGAATGAAAAGAAACTAGATGTATTTTGAAATGTCCTTTATGTATTGTAACATAATCACATTGTTCACATTGATATTGCTTCAATTTCAAATGAACAGAATCTATATGTTTTTCAAGATTTCCTTTCTGACTTGAAGAAAAATCACATTTGTAGCAATAGTATTGATTCGATTCCAAATGAACAGAATCTGTATGTCTTTTTAAATTTCCATTATAACTTGAAGCATAATCACGCTGTCCACATTGATATTGCTTCAACTTCGAATGAACATAATCTTTTGCTCCAAACTCTTTGTCACCCCCACTAAAAAATGAAAGAACAAACTTTTCAGTAAAACTTCAAAAATAAAATCTGCGTTAAAGTTAAATTTTATCCCCAACCAAATAAGAATATTTGAAATGGAAAGCAATACAATTACCGTACAACTCCAGTAGTTCGGACACTGCTATGATTCAGGCATTTTGTTTGAAAGTTTTACCTCTGAAATCCGGGCACGACATCATTCATATGTACAACAATATAATTTTCTTCTCTGAACAAGTACAAAACAGTTGGATGACATTTAGAAAACGCCACAGTGTGCTGGCGGCATCTATCTTCATTTGCAATAGTTGTTTAAGCGTGGCAGATGCAAAGTATCCAATCAAATGAATACATAAGACGCTAACATTCACAGAAAAGACTTTTATATTAGATTACCTCGCTGCAGGAAAAAGTACTGGTTAATTTGCAGGGCAACATCGTTTCAGGAAAAAATTTGAAGCTGTAGTTGAAGAGATTCAATCAAGCAACGGGCAAGTATACTGCTGATGAGTCGGCAATTTTTTGGAGAACTCCACCTGATAACACATGGGTCCATTAATTTGAAAAATCGGTACCAGTTCAGAAAATTCCAGAAGAGCGTTTTATATTATAAGGAGAATTATTTTTTTAGTTTTGATTATAAAACTTTATTTCTGATAATTTTTGAGTTGTTTATTTGATAAATTTGAATCACTCCAATAATCCGGGCGGCTTGATAGTCCGGGCATGTCCTGGAACGATATCTGCCTGAACTACTGAAGTTATACTGTATTTCTAAATGAAAGTATTCAAAATTGTGAATACTATTTAATTGTTGTCAAATTGTAAATTGAATGCACTTACCTATCACCAGATTCTGATTTAATAATGGAATTCATATCTGTATATTCTCGTCTATCATAAATATTATATCCATCAATGAACTGTTCAGTGATGTCAATATCTTCAGTTTTTATAATTCTGCAGGAATCCATACTGAAAAAAGTGGCTTAGCATTCAAATGGACATTTCTGTAGTTCTCTCTTCCATCATACGAGAAATATTTGCTAGCATTGTGCTAACAATAAGTATAATTCAAAAGTACTCACCTGCAACTGATATCTGATTCAATATTCCCTACGAGATTCTTTCTGTTATATACATTTTCACCATCAATGAGATCTTCAGTAATGCCCACATCTACTTCTTCCTTTACGAAAATATTGTCACCCATTTGGAAAAACAAACTTACTTGTTTGATTCTAAACAAATCGCCAGGGTAAAGGCTAAAGTATAAACTGAGTGAAAAACTTGGTCAAAAGGAAGAAAGTTTAGTTACGGCTTATGCAGTATTATTATTATTAGTATTCTATATCTATGGGCTTATGAGATAACTAAACTTGTTTGCTGTACCATTGTTTAAGGAAAAGAAACTGCTGTACTAACATCACAGAACACAAGTAACCTAACACCAAACCTAACACTACAAAATTTGTAAGGTTATGAGCACAATTTCAAGGTTAGGTTTACAAAGAACCACAGAAGACCAAAAGAGTTGTTTCTCTATGGTATATACCACAGAACACAAATATATATGTAAACATAAACAAGCTATTAATACAGTGTATGGCAACACCGCATTCTATTTTCCAGTAGATGCTGAATAGTAAAATTATCTCATTATTGATGAGGTGTGTGAATACATTCGATGACAAAAGTGCATTATGAACATTTAAAAAACCAGTAGTGAACAATAACAATTTTTATTGCGAACATCTTTTTATTCATGAAATCATAGAAACCCTAGTGTAACGACTTCTAACTAAAAATCGAGACCTAAAAGACACTCTAGATTGTCTGTATGATGCAATCTCTAGTTAATTTAACAATTACTCATATCATTAATGAATTGAAATGTTTCTCAATTAAATTCGATTATGATGCCTCTTTTTGTACAATGAAGTGGATGTGCACACATGTTCAATGAATTCATGGCACACCTGTAAAGTAAAGAGAAAGGAATAAGACAGACGAAAAGAATTTTCAAGTTCATGTTTTATTTATTGTTTAGTTATATCGAATTTCTATGTATTGGCCATACAAATAAAGTTCATCAAGTGAATAAATAGCAAAATGTAATCCCGTTAATTCAAATGAACAGATGTCTTTTCAAATTTTGTTTCTCATTTGAAGAATCATCGCATCTCTGACTTTTGTGTTGCTACAATTACAAATGAATAGACTGCATGTGTCTCTTGAGTGTTATATTATAACATGTAGCATAATCACATTGTTGACACTGGTATCGTTTCAATTTCAAATGAACAGAATCTATATGCTGTTGGAGGTATCCTTTCTGACTTGCAGAATATTCACAAAGATGGCACTTGTGCTGTTTCAATTTCAAATGAACAGAATCGATATGTTGTTTTAGAGTTGGTTTCTGACTTGTAGAATAATCACATTGCTGACACTTGTGTTTTTTCAATTCCAAATGAACTGAATCTATATGTCTTTTGAGCCTCCCTTTGCAACTAGCAGAATAATCACATTCATGACACTTGAATTGTTTCAAATTCAAATGAACAGAATCTATATGCTGTTGGAGGCATCCTTTCTGACTTGCAGAATATTCACAAAGATGGCACTTGTGCTGTTTCAATTTCAAATGAACAGAATCGATATGTTGTTTTAGAGTTGGTTTCTGACTTGTAGAATAATCACATTGCTGACACTTGTGTTTTTTCAATTTCAAATGAACTGAATCTATATGTCTTTTGAGCATCCATTTGCAACTAGCAGAATAATCACATTCATGACACTTGAATTGTTTCAATTTCAAATGAACTGAATCTATATGTCTTTTGAGCCTCCCTTTGCAACTAGCAGAATAATCACATTGCTGACACTTGTGTTGTTTCAACTTCAAATGGACAGAATTGATATGTTTTTTGAGATGTCCTTTTCGATTTACTGCATAATCACAAAGGTGACATGGATATTGCTTCAGTTTCAAATGAACAGAATCTATATGAATTTTGAGACTTCCCATCTGACTTGTCGAATATTCACATTGTTCACACCTGTGTTGTTTCAAGTTCAAATGAACAGAATCTACATGAATTTTGAGATTTCCTTTCTGATTTGAAGAAAAATCACATTGTTGACATTTGTGTTGTTTCAAGTTCAAATGAACAGATTCTACATGAATTTTGAGATCTCCTTTACGACATGCAGAATATTCACATAGTTGACACTTGTGTTGTTTCAAGATCAAATGAACAGAAAGTACATGATTTTTGAGATTTCTTTTCCGACATGAAGTAAAATCACATTGTTGACACTTATAGTGTTTTTTCAAATGAACTTTGAGTGATCCTTTGTTACTTGTGGAATAATCACATTTCTGACACTTGTGTTGTTCCAAATGAACAGCATCTACATGTCTTTTGAGAGATCCCTCATGACTTGTCGAATATTCACATTGTTGACACTTATGTTGTTTCAAGTTCAAATGAACAGAATCTACATGAACTTTGAGTGATCCTTTATTACTTGTGAAATAATCACATTGCTGACACTTGTGTTGTTTCACCTTCAAATTGACAGAATTGATATGTTCTTTGAGAACATAATCTTTTGCTCTAAAATATTTTTCACCCCCACTAAAAAAAGAAACAACAAACTTTTCAGTTAAACTTCAGAAATAAAATCTGCTATCGATTAGTTGAATTTTATCCCCAACCAAATAAGAATATTTGAAATGGAATGCAATACAAATCTCACTTGACATTATTTATAAATAAAAATATTAATAATTGTGAATACTCATTAATTGTAGTCAAATTGTAAATTAAATGCACTTACCTAATATCAGATTCTGATTTAACAACGGAATTCATAAAATCAGTATATTCTCGTCTATCATAAATATTATTTCCATCGATGAACTGTTCGGTGATGTCAATATCTTCTGTTTTAATGATTCTGCAGGAATCCATACTGAAAAAAGTGGCTTGGCATTCAAAATGACATTTCTGTATTTCTTTCTTCCAACATACAAGAAATATAGATGGTTTCTATGTTCAAACTAGGTATGTGGAAAGTACTGTTGGTATTTAATGTACCATGAAGTGATTATATTTGCTAGCATTGTGCTAACAATAAGTATAATTCAAAAATACTCACCTGCAACGGATATCTGATTCAATATTCCCTACGAGATTCTTCCTTTCATACGCATTTTCACCATCAATGAGATCTTCAGTAATGCCCACATCTACTTCTTCCTTTACGAAAATATTGTCACCCATTTGGAAAAACGAACTAACTTGTTTGATTCTAAACAAATCGCCAGGGTAAAGGCTAAAGTATGAACTGAGTGAAAAACTTGGTCAAAAGGAAGAAAGTTTAGTTACGGCTTATGAGATAACTAAACTTGTTTGCTGTACTGGCTGTACTAACAAGTGACAACAGAGAACACAAGTAACCATCTACCAGAGACAACATCTACTTTGCTACTAACGTGCTGTCACATTTGTAAGGTTACACAATTTCAAGGTTAGGTTTTCAAAGAACCACAGAAGACCAAAAGAGTTGTTTCTCTATGGTAAATACCACAGAACACAAATATATAAACATTATGAGTTAACAAGCTATTAATACAGTGTATGGCAACACCGCATTTTATTTTCCAGTGGATGCTGAATAGCTGAATAGTAAAATTATCTCATTATTGATGGGGAGTGTGAATACATTCGAAGACAAAAGTGCATTATGAACATTTAATAAACCAGTAGTGAACAATAACAATTTTTTATTGCGAACATCTTTTTATTCATGAAATCATAGAAACCCTAGTGTAACGACTTCTAACTGAAAATCGAGACCTAAAAGACACTCTAGATTGTCCGTATGGTGCAATCTCTAGTTAATTTAACAATTACTCATATCATTAATGAATTGAAATGTTTCTCAATTAAATTCGATTATGATGCCTCTCTTTGTACAATGAAGTGGATGTGCATATACGTTCAATGAATTCATGGCACACCTGTAAAGTAAGGAGAAAGGAATAAGACAGACTGAAAGAATGTTCAAGTTCACGATTTATTTATTGTTTAGTTATATCGAATTTCTATGTATTGGCCATACAAATAAAGTTCATCAAGTGAATAAATAGCAAAATGTAATCCCGTTAATTAAAATGAACAGTTGTCTTTTCAAATTTTGTTTCTCATTTGAAGAATCATCACATCACTGACTTTTGTGTTGCTACAATTCCAAATGAATAGACTGCATGTGTCTCTTGAGTGTTGTATTATAACTTGTAGCATAATCACATTGTTGACACTGGTATCGTTTCAATTTCAAATGAACAGAATTTATATGCAGTTGGAGGTGTCCTTTCTGACTTACAGCATAGTCACATTGATGGCACTTGTGTTGTTTCACCTTCAAATGGACAGAATTGATATGTTTTTTGAGAGTTCCTTGGCGACTTGCTGCATACCCACAAAGGTGACATGGATATTGCTTCAGTTTCAAATGAACAGAATCTATATGCCGTTGGAGGTGTCCTTTCTGACTTGCAGCATAGTCACATTGATGGCACTTGTGTTGTTTCAGTTCCAAATGAACTAAATCTATATGTCTTTCGAGACACCCTTTCCGACTTGCAGAATAATCACATTTGTGACACTTGAATTGTTTCAATTTCAAATGGACAGAATTGATATGTTCTTTGAGAGGTCCTTTTTGACTTGCTGCATAATCACAAAGGTGACATGGATATTGCTTCAGTTTCAAATGAACAGAATCTATATGATTTTTGAGATTTCCTTTCAGACACGAAGAATAATCACATTGTTGACATTTTTGTTGTTTCAATTTCAAATGAATAGCATCTATATGTTTTTGGAGGGCTCCTTTTTGACTTGCTGAATAATCACATTGAGGACACTTGTGCTGTTTCACCTTTAAATGGATGGAATTTATATGTACTTTGAGATTTCCTTTCTCACGTGCAGCATAATCACATAAGTGACATTGGGATTGCTTCAATTTCAAATGAACAGAATCTATATGTCTTTTTAAATTTCCATTATAACTTGAAGCATAATCACACTGTCCACATTGATATTGCTTCAACTTCGAATGAACATAATCTTTTGCTCCAAACTCTTTGTCACCCCCACTAAAAAAAGAAACAACAAACTTTTCAGTAAAACTTCAAAAATAAAATCTGCGTTTAAGTTAAATTTTATCCCCAACCAAATAAAAATATTTGAAATGGAAAGCAATACAATTACAGTACAACTCTAGTAGTTTGGACTTTGGACACTGCTATGATTCGGGCGCGACATCATTCATATGTACAACAATATAATTTTCTTCTCTGAACAAGTACAAAACAGTTGGATGACATTTGGAAAACGCCACAGTGTGCTGGTGGCATCTATCTTCATTTGCAATAGTTGATTAAGGGTGGCAGATGCAAAGTATCCAATCAAATGAATACATAAGACGCTAACATTAGCAGAAAAGGCTTTTATATTAGATTACCTCGCTGCAGGAAAAAGTGCCCGTTAATTTGCAGGGCAACATCGTTTCAGGAAAAATTTGAAGCTGTAGTTGAAGAGATTCAATTAAGCAACGGGCAAGTATACTGCTGATGAGTCGGCAATTTTTTGGAGAACTCCACCTGATAACACGCGGGTCCATTAATTTGAAAAATCCAGTTCAGAAAATTCCGGAAGAGCGTTTTATATTATAAGGAGAATTATTTTTTTAGTTTTGATTATAAAACTTTATTTCTGATGATTTTTGAGTTGTTTATTTGATAAATTTGAATCACTCCAATAATCCGGGCGGCTTGATAGTCCGGGCATGTCCTGGAACGATATCTGCCTGAACTACTGAAGTTATACTGTATTTCTAAATGAAAGTATTCAAAATTGTGAATACTAATTTATTAATTGTTGTCAAATTGTATATTAAATGCACTTACCTATCATCAGATTCTGATTTAACAATGGAATTCATATCTGTATATTCTCGTCTATCATAAACATTATTTCCATCAATGAACTGTTCGGTGATGTCAATATCTTCTGTTTTTATAATTCTGCAGGAATCCTTACTGAAAAAAGTGGCTTAGCATTCAAATGGAAATTTTTGTAGTTCTTTCTTCCAACATACAAGAAATATAGATGGTTTTTATGTTCAAACTAGATAAGTATAATTCAAAAATACTCACCTGCAACTGATATTCGATTCAATATTCCCTACGAGATTCTTTCTGTTATACACATTTTCACCATCAATGAGATCTTCAGTAACACCCACATCTACTTCTTCCTTTACGAAAATATTGTCACCCATTTGGAAAAATAAATTAACTTGTTTGATTCTAAACAAATTGTCAGGGTAAAGGCTAAAGGTGAAACAGTGAAAAACTTGTTCAAAAGAAAAAAAGAAATTTTAGTTTCTGCTTATGAAATAACTAAACTATTAACTCGTTTGCTGTACTAAGGAACTATCACGAAAGACTACACTGCTGTCACATTTGTAAGGTTATAAGCACAATTTTAAGGTTAGGTTTTCAAAGAACCACAGAATACCATATGAGTTGTTTCTCTATGGTAAATACCATAGAACATATATTGACTTAACAAGCTTTTTATAGTGTATGTCAACACCGCATTTTATTTTCCAGTAATCTTTTACATGATGAACAGTGAAATTATCTCATTATTGATGAGGAGTGTCATTACACTCGAAAACACAAGTGCATTATGAACATTCAATAAACCAGAATAACAATTTTTATTGCGAACATCTTTTCATTCATGAAATCATAGATGCATAGAAACCCTGGTGTAACGACTCCTAACTGAAAATCCTGACCGAAAGGACACTCTAGATTGTAGATCGGGTCCTACTTCCGGAATAATCCGCAATATTTCACGGTCGTGGCGCTACTGCGGCAATGCAAAATAGCGCGACCCCTTTCGGGAGAAATTAAAAGTAGGACCCCATCGCAAATTTTCGATCGACAAGAAAGTCTTAAACAAAATCTAATCAGTGCCAACACCAGGTAGTCTATGCATCAATATATAATCTAAGGCAGAGTCCAGAGGAGATAAATGAAAATAAAAATTATACATTGTATGTGCACACAGATTTGTTGAACCCAACACATAACCCTAAAACCAAAGAGGAATAAGAGGGGCAACAAATAATGTTTGGGTTCATGATATATTTTTTGACTTAAAAGAAATATGATATCAAATCATCCTTTAGTCCAGTGGTTAGGACATTGGATTAGGACCCGGCAAGTCCGAGTTCAATCCCGAGCTAGGAAAGAAATTTTCTAGTCTCGGTAGGGGCCACCATTTCACTGTTGGGTCAAAAATTAACAGTGCTGTGCCTATACGGAACACAACTGCTTACTCCGAACTCAGCACAAGTTACAAACTTCGAAGCTTATAATTTCAGAGGGGTCTCCTCAGGAGACCTAGGAGTAATCAGGATAAACAATATATCATCATCAAAGCTGAGAAGGCAGCTACCTCTTCAAATGAAAGAAATAAGAAACACACGCGACAGATACACCCATATCTTGACGAAAAGATTTTCCATCCAGCGTCAACCCTGATGAGTCCTAATAGGACGAAACTGCAGTCGGTCCGATTCCGAGTTGACGTTGGACCATTCGGTCTGGTGAGGTGAATGGTATGGGACACCTAGTTCGTATTCACATTTCATTTGTCAATATTCATAATGACAAATGAATTGTGTCTTATTTCTATATTTTTTTGTTAAACTATAATATTATGTATATATATTGCAAAATATAATCCCATTAATGAACAGATCCTATATATGTCTTTTTAAATTTTGTGAATGGACTCCATGTGAATCTTGAGTGTTGTATTATAACTTGTGGCATAATCACATTGCTGACATTGGTATCGTTTCAATTTCAAATGAACAGAATCTACATGAATTTTGAGATTTCCTTTCTGATTTGAAGAAAAATCACATTGTTGACACTTGTGTTGTTTCAAGTTCAAATGAACAGAATCTACATGAATTTTGAGATTTCCTTTCTGATTTGAAGAAAAATCACATTGTTGACACTTGTGTTGTTTCAAGTTCAAATGAACAGCATCTACATGAATTTTGAGAGATCTTTTATGACTTGTCGAGTAATCACATTGTTGACACTTGTGTTGTTTCAATTTCAAATGAACCGAATTGATATGTACTTTGAGATTTTCTTGGCGACTTGCTGCATAATCACAAAAGTGACATGGATATTGTTTCAATTTCAAATGTACACAATCAATGTGACATTTGAGAGTTCTAGTTTGATTTGTAGCAAAGTCACATAGGTGGCACTGGAATTCTTCCAATTTCAAATGAACAGAATCAATGTGTACTTTGAGATCTGCTTTTTGACTTGCTGAATAATTACAGTGGTGACACTTGTGTTTTGATTTCAAATGAACAGAATCTATATGTTTTTTGAGATTTCCTTTGCGACACGAAGAATAATCACATATGTTGCACTTGTGTTGTTTCAAATTCACATGAACAGCATCTATATGATTTTTGAGATTTCCTTGGTGACTTGCTGCATAATCACAAAGGTGACATGGATATTGCTTCAGTTTCAGATGAACGGAATCTATATGTATTTTTAAATGTCCCTTTCGACTTGAAGCAAAATCACAAAGAACACATCGATATTGCTTCAACTTCGAACGAACATAATCTTTTGCTCGAAACTCTTTTTCACCCCCACTGAAAAAAGAAACAACAAACTTTTCAGTTAAACTTCAAAAATAAAATCTGCTATTGATTAGTTGAATTTATCCCCAACCAAATAATAATATTTGAAATGGATTGCAATACAAATCTTACTTGACATTATTTCTAAAGAACAGTGTTAAAATTTGTGTATACTCATTAATTGTAGTCAAATTGTAAATTAAATGCACTTACCTAACATCCGATTCTGATTCAACAATGGAATTCATAATATCAGTATATTCTCGTCTATCATAAACATTATTTCCATCAATAAACTGTTCGGTGATGTCCATACCTTCTGTTTTAATAATTCTGCAGGCATCCATACTGAAAAAATGTGGCTTAGCATTCAAATGGAAATTTCTGTAGTTCTTTCTTCCAACATACAAGCAATATAGTTCTTATGTTCAAACTAGATATGTGGAAAGTACTGTTGGTATTTAATGTACCATGAAGTGATCATATTTGCTAGCATTGTGCTAACAATAAGTATAATTCAAAAATACTCACCTGCAACTGATATCCGATTCAATATTCCCTACGAGATTCTTTCTGTTATACACATTTTCACCATCAATGAGATCTTCAGTAATGCCCACATCTACTTCTTCCTTTACGAAAATATTGTCACCCATTTGGAAAAATGAATTATCTTGTTTGATTCTAAACAAATTGTCAGGGTAAAGGCTGGAGGTGAAAAACTTGTTCAAAAGAAAGAAAGTTTAGTTCATGTTTAGTTTCTGCTTATGAGAAAACTAAGCTTTATTAACTCGTTTCCTGTACTAAGGAACAGGAACTATCACGAAAGACTACACTGCTGTCACATTTGTAAGGTTATAAGCACAATTTTAAGGTTAGGTTTTCAAAGAACCACAGAATACCAAAACAGTTGTTTCTCTATGGTATATACCACAGAACATATAGAGTATGTCAACACCGCATTTTATTTTCCAGTAAACTTGTAGATAAATAGTAAAATTATAAGATTAAACGAACTTACCTTAAGTGAAGTTCGATCTTAATTATATGAAGCGTCTCGTCCGAATAGATCATTTAACGTAGTATACCCAATTCTGTCCGAAGTGATCACATATTCAAAGTAAGAAAAAGAAATTTCTTACATTTCTAGGTTAATTCTCCGCTCTGTGGTCCAAGTTAGCGCCTCCGAGGAAGCCAACTATTTCAGCCATTATTTTCAAAGCTAATTTATGGAATATTCATGTTGTAATTGTAATCATGATGCAAGAATACTTGCATCAATTGATGCTTGGGTTAGGGTGGGTGGGAATGATCTATTCGGACGAGACGCTTCATATAATTAAGATCGAACTTCACTTAAGGTAAGTTCGTTTAATCTTATAATTATATTATGCGTCTCGTCCTCTAGATCATTTAACGTAGATGTTTAGAGCCACCTTTATACAACATGAATCAGCAAAACCAACTGCAACTAATGTACAAGTAATGTACAACTCTCACAAGTGCTACCAATTTCCACTTTAGTTCCATTCAGATTTCAGATTAAAACAAAATCTTACACGCAGTGTACAAACCCTGATTATAATGACATCAACTTTAAACTGCCCTGGCTAGGGAATCAGTTGAGCAGGTGGGTCTATCATAGACTCTATTGAAGGTGTTTGATGCGGCTGTCTATCTAGCCATTTTCCTTACCTCCAAGGATACCTACTTTTGTGATCAACACATGTGCTAGCATGTCTAGTGCTGTGGGCACTAAAAATGTTGGTATCCCGGGCCCCTTCCTTTAATGTTGATTCGATACATCTGCTCAGAGTTTGACTCGACACTAGAGCATAGGACCTCTTGAAATAGATAAATAACCTATTAGTAGTATGTCTTGGCGGCTTCGTTCATTCCAAGTAAGTAATGAGGATCCTCTATATTTTTCACCTCAGTGGGGCAAGTGTCTGAAACTGATGTGCAGTTATAATTGTTAATAGTTAATTTGAAGGTTTATAACTGCAATTCTATTTCTGCGTTTGGATAGAGCAGAGCTAAGTAATTCCGTACAATGGTAGGATTCCAAGTATGTAGTATTGTACTTGGGCAATGAGAGGCGGAGCCTGTAACCTCCTCTTAAAAAATCTTCTCACCTGGAAATCAGATCCTACCTCTGAGGAAATCAAAAGAGAAAAGACTGTATTGTGTTAAGCAGGCTGTAGGAAGCACCCTTACTAAACTGTTCAGTTAAAATTTTAGCCTGTCCTCAACCAAATTTCTCAAATGAGATATTTTATGTAATTTACACCCGTTCCACCATAACTCAAGTCCATGATTGTATTGTTTAAGGGAAGTTAGCGATAAAATGGCCGTATCTATCGCCTCTTCAGGGTAGCCATTCTTCTTCAAGCCCTCCCTGTGAACCATCCTGCAACTTTCTTGCAAAGTGGATGTGGCTTCTTATTAATTGAAACAAGTAACTCACAAGAAGGATTGAAGCTTTTCTTATTAGCAGACAGTTAAAAAGAGGGTACCATGGGCCACTCTGGCACCACTACAATTCCTTCTGCTCTTTCAACAATAATTTTCTGAAATTGAAAGAAATAAGACACATTTATATCATCATTTTCTTTGTTAATAATTTTCTGCAAAACTCGAGGGATCAGGCAGAACGGTGGAAAAGTATAGTGTTGGAGGTTAGTCCAGGAAATCGTGAAAGCATTTATCGTCATAGCATCCGGATCTAAGTGCCATGATATGAAAAGCGAACATTTCCTATTGTTCCTAGATCTATTTCAGTATTCACAAATTTTTCTTGGATTACCTTAAATGTATAATTAGCTAGTTCATATTCTGAATCTGGTATAAAACGAAGAAACAGCTCTCCGCTTCTACATTATCAGCTGACGAAATATATGATGCATGTAGTAAAATATTTCTAGTTTCTCACCACTACCAAATAACTCTGGTTAACCTGTTCAAATGCCTGTATTTTTGCCTCACTCATTCGGTTGATGTATGAGATCGCTATTGTGTTATCAATACGCAACAATTCCTAACAGTTTATTAGATTTTTCGCAAAACATTTCAGTCCAAACAAAGAGGCTAAAAGCTCCCCGTAGTTAATGTGGTTTAACATCTCTGCGTTATTCGAAAAACCATGGGTTTGGAGCCATTGCAACATACCCCCCCCCCTTTGTGATGCATCACTAAAGATTTCCAATAAGTAACTGGGGGGCCTCAACTATTTGAACAAGAAACGTGATCTCTACACCACATTAAATCCGCTTCAATAGAATGTGGAATTTTCATTGTATCATCATAACAGTGGTTGAAGTTTTCCATGCTTAGAACTTTTTATGTTCCATAGCCTTTGTGTATAACCAGCTGTACTTCATAGCTGGACAAGCAGATACTAAGACCCCAACTGTTTTTGCAAATTCCCTGATTTTTAATTGAGCTCCAATTTTAAATTTACTGATCAAGGATACAATTGTCTCCATATCTGTCATAGTTTCCAAATTATAAGTAAGCCCTAAATATTTTACCTCGTGAGATGGATTCAATTTTCTGTTTTCCCAGCTAATAATGAACCCCATTAAACCTGAAGCGCAGATACTTTCGACCATGTTCATGAACAGATATTATATGATATGCATCTGTTCCTAGAAAACAATAGTAATTTTGCAACTATTTTATGGTCCTCTAACTTGAAGTGCTTTGTCAAAATTAATTTGTTCAGGGATTTCAAGTTGAGTATCAGCCTAGTAGGGCCATTTAATTTTCGAATCACAAATATTCCTGAAACAAATTGTCCCTTCACAGGGGAACATTTGCTTATAACCCCCTTTCCTCAATAGTTGAGATATATGGTCTTCTATCTGCTCCCTTTTCTTTGAAGAGTAGTCCGGCTCTTTAGGGACAGTAAACTGCTGTGGGGTTTCAGTAAATAGGATCTTATAGCCTTTGAACCAGGATAAAATTAATGGATCTTTTGTAAATGCCATCCAATTCTTAATGAAAAACTTTAAGCAACCAGCATTACACCTAACCTCTATTGTTTTTTCCAACTTGAGCGCTGTTGTCGGGTGATGGATTGTAGAGGCGATTGCTCCTGCCCTGGTACTCTCTCCTCTTCCGAAGCACTGGCTGTCTGCCCCTCGCATGTGTTGATACAGCCAGGGGGAGGCCTACGAGTTTAAAGGCTTACGAACTGTTGCTGTAGCCTGCTTCGTTGGTCTTCTGTTCAGTTTAAGATCTTCGAAAGCCTTTGTCTCTTTGATTTTCTCGCCAAGGTTATTACCATACAGAAAACCATCAACTGCAGTTGAATTGAGTGTCTCTATCAATCTATCGTTTATACCTGGGTATATCAATTCCTCCATAATGACGATTCATCAAAATGAACTGCCGTCAACAGTTATGCCAGCATCACTGAGACGTCAAATTAGAATGTTATGCGATTCTTCTTTTTGTATGGCTTCATTCAGAGCCTGAGCAATTGCTGTTATTATTTTAATTTACTTTAGGTAAATAATTCGCTATTTTGTGGTGACATTAACTCAACTGTGAAGGCTATGATTTTATTTGTCTCAGAAATGTATCAAGCTTAAATAAGTTAATAATTCAACCATTATTATTTGATAAAAGTCCTCTCAGGACTTATCAGGTTATGGATGTGATCCTCTCAGGATACTTACATGTTATGTAACTCAATCGTGATGGCAATGATATTATTTCTCTCGGAAATGTATCAAGTTACAAATTATGGATGTGATCCTCTCAGGACACTTCCATGTTAAGTAACTAACCATAAGGGCTCTGATATGTCATTTCTTTCAGAAATGTATCAAGTTACAACTTATGGATGTGATCCTCTCAGGACACTTCCATGTTAAGTAACTAACCATAAAGGCTCTGATATGTCATTTCTTTCAGAAATGTATCAAGTTACAAATTATGGGTGTGATCCTCTCAGGACACTTCCATGTTAAGTAACTCAACCATAAAGGCTCTGATATGTCATTTCTTTCAGAAATGTATCAAGTTACAAATTATGGATGTGATCCTCTCAGGACACTTCCATGTTAAGTAACTCAACCATAAAGGCTCTGATATGTCATTTCTTTCAGAAATGTATCAAGTTACAAATTATGGATGTGATCCTCTCAGGACACTTCCATGTTAAGTAACTCAACCATAAAGGCTCTGATATGTCATTTCTTTCAGAAATGTATCAAGTTACAAATTATGGATGTGATCCTCTCAGGACACTTCCATGTTAAGTAACTCAACCATAAAGGCTCTGATATGTCATTTCTTTCAGAAATGTATCAAGTTACAAATTATGGATGTGATCCTCTCAGGACACTTCCATGTTAAGTAACTCAACCATAAAGGCTCTGATATGTCATTTCTTTCAGAAATGTATCAAGTTACAAATTATGGATGTGATCCTCTCAGGACACTTCCATGTTAAGTAACTCAACCATAAAGGCTCTGATATGTCATTTCTTTCAGAAATGTATCAAGTTACTGTGGCCATTGAAGGCCCCTAGAAATTCAACTTACATGTTATCCTTCCTTCCATTTCAGGTCCCCGTCTCGGATCATGGTCCCGGATTAGATTGAACTCGTAGAAGAATGACACCAGATAAAGCAAATGTCCTCTTAGGACACACAGTATAAGGTACTCTACCTTATACTGTGGCTATGATATCGTTTCTCTCAGAAACGTATCAAGTCAGAGACAGGTTGTCTCTGACCAGGTCATCAAATAAAGCAAATGTCCTCTCAGGACACACTGTATAAGGTACTCTACCTTTTACTGTGGCTATGATATCGTTTCTATCAGAAACGTATCAAGTTATTTGAGACCTTTCACTTCCTTCCTTCCTTCCTTCTCTTGTTCTCTTGCTTCGTCCCATTTTCTAAAAAATAAAAACATTTTTAGTATGTTATCACTTTCGCACATAAATGAATAATGGCTGAAATAGTTGGCTTCCTCGGAGGCGCTAACTTGGACCACAGAGCGGAGAATTAACCTAGAAATGTAAGAAATTTCTTTTTCTTACTTTGAATATGTGATCACTTCGGACAGAATTGGGTATACTACGTTAAATGATCTAGAGGACGAGACGCATAATATAATTATCTCATTATTGATGAGGAGTGTCATTACACTCGAAAACACAAGTGCATTATGAACATTTAATAAACCAGTAGTGAACAATAACAATTTTTACTTCGAATCTCTTTTTATTCATAGAATCATAGATGCATAGAAACCCTGGTGTAACGTTTCCTAACTAAAAATCGTGACCAAAACGACATTCTAGATTGTATATCGGGTCCTACTTCCGGAATAATCCGCAATATTTTACGGTCGTAGCGCTACTGGGGCAATTGGCGAATCCAAAGATCAAAGCGCCCTCTTTCGGCAAAAATTCCAAACTATGGAACCAGTAATGCGTCAAGATCTTCTATGTTCCGCGTGCTTTTGAGCTATAATATTTTGTTTCATATCCAGGTATTCTTGAGTGATATTTCGAATTTTTTATAGTGTTCTGAACAGATAAATTAGTATTTAAATAAAAATTGTTGAGAAGGTATTTATATCAGTGTTATTCATTTAAAATATTATTCACAAAGTTATCATGTTTTAGGTTACAAGGCGTGTTGTTTGAGTCCAATTTTCTGGTGCACTTTTAACTGCTGAGGAAGGTTAATACGGTTAATACCATAATTCTCAACAAGATGATTATGAAATTGATCATCGTAATTCAAGGTACTGAGTTGTGCCTTCAACTTTCTGTAAGGCATAAATTAAATAAGGTGAAGTACCTGAACGAAGGGATTCATGTTTTAATGCTAATGTTGTATATAATTTTAGGCAAGTGGATTGATTATAGAACATTGAGTGAGCTAAGTACTAGTACTGAAAGAAATTGTATTCAATTGTAACTGCAATTATTTCAATTGCTCTTCAAGGACAAATAAAAACTGGTCTGTACGTTTACATGAATTTCGTAAGAAAGAGGCCTTAACACTATGTATCACTAATGCCTTTGCTATATTGGGAAAATTGGACTGAAGAATAGCATGGATAAACTATAGATGGAGAAAACTTGCTGGAAAGATTTTCGTTAAGTGTTTCTCGAACAACTGCGAACAATATTTTTAGTGAATATATTACATATACAGCAAATATTTTGGAAGGTTGTATTCAGTGGCCAAGTTCTGAGGTTGAATTGATGAAATTACTGCTTAACATTTTGGGAATATTCAAGTAATACTTGATCATAAGGATATACCATACGTAGATCTTGATGTTTTTCATGTCGCATCAGAACTTATTCACATTCTGATCATAGTTTAGGCAGATGTAAATCTTTTTGTGTTGCTATTTTGTAGTTTATTCCTATGAAAATAAAGAACATTCAAAACAATAATTTATTTACATAATTTCCATCGAATACCTCGTGAATTGTGAGATCCAATTAGAAGGGAAAAAAGCTAATTTGTATAACAAAATTTTATAAACTCGACTGTGCACTGTCAATAATACATTAATTCACTGAAATTATCCACAAAATCTTAACGAGAACTAAGAAAATCACTTAAAATAATCTGTTTTACATATCAAAACAACGTAGCTTCAAAAGAGGTTACTAGAATTTCGCCATGTTTGTTTACAGTCAGCAGCGCCCTCATCGGTGGTTGAAATCGCCAATACGAAACAGCGCGACTCCTTTCGGGAGAAATTAAAAGTAGGACCCCATCACAAATTTTTGATCGACAAGAAAGTCTTAAACAAAATCTAATCAGTGCCAACGCCAGGTAGTCTATGCATCTATATATAATCTAAGGCAGAGCCCAGAGGAGATAAATGAAAAAAAAAATTATACATTGTATGTGCACACAGATTTGTTGACCCCAACACATAACCCCAAAACCAAAGTGGGATAAGGGGGGCAAAAAATAATGTTTGGGTTCATGATGTTATATTTTTTTATTCAAAAGAAATATGATAAAAAGCATCAAAGCTGAGAAGGCAGTTTCCTCTTCAAATGAAAGAAATAAGAAACACACGCGATAGATACCCATATCTTGACGGAACGTCAACTTTTGGATATTCTTCCCTGATGAGTCCTAATAGGACGAAACTGCAGTCGGTGCGATTCTCAGTTGACGTTGGACCATTCGGTCTGGTGGGGTGAATGGTATGATAGATAGATAGATAATAAATTTATTCAAAGAATTGCAAACTACAGTTACAATCACATGTATATCAACAATTAAATGAATATGACGTCAAACAGGTTTAAAAGACCTGAAACAACCACAACAAAAATAATGTCATCACAAGTCACAAGCGAAGGTAAATGAACATTTTTACAAAACCATCGATACTCTGTGAACTCTCGAACAGTGTAAGGTTCTATCTTTAAAATGTTATCAAAAACAAGTTTTTTAAATTTCTTAAAACAGGATTCTTTCTGTATCTCCCTTGGTAACAAATTGAAGAATTTAATACACGAGTAAGTAGGAGCTTTTTCTGTCTGTGCTATTCTATGTGCTGGAAAGTTTAGATTTAGACTCCTCGTATTGAACTCGTGTTTTATCTTGAATTGGTCGAATTTTTCTCTATTTTTAAACAGAAACATCAAGCACTCATACACATATACACCAGGTAGTGTCAATATATTCAACTTTCGGAAAACTCCCCTACAAGATTCATTGTGCCCAAGGCCAAGTAGTATTCTAATGGCTCTTTTCTGAATAACAAAAACCCTCCCAGCATCACCGCTTCCGCCCCAGAAAGCAATCCCAAAGCGCATCACTGAGTATATGCTTGCGTAGTAAATAGCTCTTAAACTAGCCTCATCTAAATATCTGGCAGTGACCCTGAACGAATAGCAGGCTGAGTTGAGTTTTTTACACATTTCTAAAATATGTGTTCCCCAATCTAGGTTCTGATCTATCTGGACCCCTAAGAATTTAGCGTTCTCTGCCAAGGTTATCTTTCTGGACTGGAGAGTAATATCCTCAGGAATACTAGTATTCTTTGTCTTTGTTCTAAAGCAAATGTGATTGGTTTTCTCTGTGTTCAAAATCAGAGTATTTCTTGTATGGGAGACCTAGTTCGTATTTACATTTCATTTGTCCACATTTATAATGACAAATGATTTGTGTCTTATTTCTAGATTTTTTGTTAAACTAAAGATGATGTTGACTTAATTCATAATTGTCACTTCGTTTGGAACTGAGTTTATCAAGTAAATAGATAGCAAAATGTAATCCCTTTATAATAATAATAATGAATTAATGAAGAGATCCTATATATGTCTTTTTAAATTTTGTGAATGGAATCTGGAGTGTTGTTGAATATTCACTCGTGTTGTTTCAAGTTCAAATGAACAGTATCCATATGACTTTTAAGAGTTTGTTTTAGACTGGCAGAATAATCACATTGCTGGCACTTGTGTGGCTTCAATTTCAAATGAACTGAATCTACATGTTTTTTGAGATCTCCTTTCTGACTTGATGAATAATCACATTGTTGACAATTGTGCCGTTTCACCTTCAAATGGACGTAATTAATATGTACTTTGAGATTTCCTTTCAGACACGAAGAATAATCACATTGATGGCACTTGTATTGTTTCAAGTTCAAATGAACAGAATCTACATGAATTTTGAGAGATCTTTTTTGACTTGTCGAATAATCACATTGTTGACACTTGTGTTGTTTCAATTTCAAATGAACAGCTTCTATATGCGATTTGAGGTATCTTTTCTTACTGGCAGAATAATCACATTCCTGACACCTGTGTTGTTTCAATTTCAAATGAACAGAATCCACATGAACTTTGAGTGATCCTTTATTACTTGTGGAATAATCACATTGTTGACACTTGTGTTGTTTCAATTTCAAATGAACAGCATCTACATGAACTTTGAGTGATCCTTTAAAACTTGAGGAATAATCACATTGTTGACACTTGTGTTGTTTCAATTTCAAATGAACAGAATCTATATGTTTCATGAGATTTCCTTTCAGACTCGAAGAATAATCACATTGTTGACACTTGTGTTGTTTCAATTTCAAATGTACCGAATTGATATGTACTTTGAGATTTTCTTGGAGACTTGCTGCATAATCACAAAGGTGACATGGATATTGTTTCAATTTCAAATGTACACAATCAATGTGACATTTGAGAGCTCTAGTCTGATTTGTAGTAAAGTCACATAGGTGGCACTGGTATTCTTTCAATTTCAAATGAACAGAATCTATGTGTACTTTGAGAATTGCTTTTCGACTAGCTGAATAATCACAGTGGTGACACTTGTGTTGTTTCAACTTCAAATGAACAGAATTTATGTGCGATTTGAGAGTTTCTTTTCGACTAGCTGAATAATCACAGTGCTGACACTTGTGCTTTGATTTCAAATGAACAGAATCTATATGTCTTTTGAGATCTCTGCTCCTACTAGAGGAATAATCACATTGTTGACAGTTGTATTGTTTCACCTTCAAATGGACAGAATTGAAATGTTCTTTGAGATTTCCTCGGTGACTTGCTGCATAATCACAAAAGTGACATGGATATTGCTTCAGTTTCAGATGAACAGAATCTATATGACTTTTTAAATGTCCTTTTCGACTTGAAGCAAAATCACAATGTATACATTGATATTGCTTCAACTTTAAATGATCATATTCTTTTGCTTCAAACTCTTTGTCACCCCCACTAGAAAAGGAAATAACAAATTTTTTAGTTAATCTTCAAGAATAAAATCTGCTATTGATTAGTTGAATTTTACCCCAACCAAATAAGAATATTCAAAATAGAATGCAATGAAAATCTTATTTGCCATTGTTTCTAAGTAACAGTATTAAAATTTGTGTATACTTATTTATTGTAGTCAAATTGTAAAGCAACTGCACTTACCTAACATCCGATTCTGATTCAACAATGGGATTCATAATATCAGTATATTCTCGTTTGTAATAAATATTATTCACATCAATAAACTGTTCGGTGATGTCAATATCTTCTGTTTTTATAATTCTGCAGGAATCCTTACTGAAAAAAAGTGGCTTAGCATTCAAATGGACATTTCTGTAGTTCTTTCTTCCAACATACAAGAAATATAGATGGTTTTTATGTTCAAACTAGATATGTGGAAAGTACTGTTGGTATTTAATGTGCCATAGAGTGATTTTATCATCTAGCATTGTGCTAGTATTAAGGGGAAGTATCACCTTTTGAATCGTGGTAAATCTCCATTCAAAAAGTGGTCTCTTTATTTCACCAGTAACTACCCTAATTTAGGACGTAGAGACTTGATTTTTTTTTTAAATTGAAGTTGAAGAACGTCCCGAGGGCAAGTGGCTTAATTTTTTTCGATTTAATGAGTTTTTCAATAAAAAAAAACAGGTTGAACTTCAGCGTTTTGGAAACTACACTTAATGATTTTTTTTCGACGGTTTTCCATCATTTTTTGAAAAAAATCGCATCTAGTTGCCCTCGGCAATTTAATCTTCTATAAACTACAAAAATTTTCATGATGATTAGTTTGAAAATATAGCTTGTACTAATGAAAAACGAAAAACATATTCAATAACCTAAATATTGCAGGGATCTAACGATTACCCTGGTTTTTGGGTTTGGACATTCAACTTTAGATGGCGCGATTGAATGTCGTCGTCCGTCCAGCCAGTCGACCAGGTAGTAAATTGAAACCATTGAGAACATACCCTGGCCCTTTTTTCATATACATACATCTGGCTAGTAATAAAATCATGAAGACCTAGGAATTCGAAACAAGACGAGCTCCCACATTATTTCCTTATTCCGCTTATTATAGGAATCAGGCCCACCCCACAAAAAACCTCTTTATTTCCATATAACGAATTGAAATTTCGGATTTTTATACTATACACATTTCTTCTCATTGACGATTTCTTCCAGGAGTCGCAATAACTCATAATATACCGGGTGTCCCAGTAAAGTCACTTCCGGTTTGACCGGAGGTGACTCTGACTTTCTTATTTCAAATAGCACCCCGTATATTTTGTGTATCACACTTTGTATTCTACATTTGTTTTAATGGAGAAAACGTCAACTGAAATTTCAAATTGGAACAATTTATTAGTGACGTTATCATTTTCTCGGTTATTCATTCTAGATTTTAGTTTCTCTGACACGCTCACATTTATTGAGAATTATTTACGGTCAAAGTTGCAAACTATTGTATAAGTATTCACATGTTTCCATGGCACACTAAGGTTTCATTTAAAAATAATCAATTCGTCCAGTCTACTACCATTTAAATAATTTTAAATTTGACGTTCTCTTCATCATCTCGAATGCAAAATTGTTCATGATTTGTCAATGAAATCTAGATTACACAAAATATCTTACTGCAATTCTTTCAATTTGAAATTTTAATTGATGTGTGCTCCATCAAATCAAATGTACAATACAAAGTGTGATACATAGTTGAAAAGGTAATTTTGAGTCGATATCAAAAATTGCAAAAAATATACGGAGCTATTTTAAATAAATAAGTTTGATTAATTTACGGTCAAACCGCAAGTGACTTTCAATTTTTGTTTTTCTCAGTTGAAGTTTCCTTGAACTTGAAACGATTTGGAGAACATTTTTATCTTTCGAAATGGCTGGGATAAAATCCATTGGAACATGTATACTGGGACACCCGGTATAGGAGTTCTGTAGTGTGAAAATTATAATGGAAATCAATTAGTTTTCTAGAATTCAATTAACCGTTTGCATATTTCACTAATTAATTTCCAGTACCTAATGCTGGATTTCCATGCATCCGTCATCGTCGTCGATCGTCGTTGTTGTGATTGGCAGAAATTTTCAATTTTGAATGTTTCTGCTAATCACAACGACGATCGGACGGACGTATCATCGGATGACGGATGCATGGAAATTCAGCATAACTCATAAAATATTCTCATATGTACAATGTTGAAATTATTGCATATGCGAATTCTAGTTTTCACGATTGAAATGAATATTATCATATTCAATGATCACCTACTTATTCAAGTTATAATCATGAAAATTCTATTCAACAATTGAAAATAAAATAATAAATTTAACCAACGTGGATTTGTGAACGTTTTTTGAAGCTAATTGCATGTGAAAAAATTTTCAGAATAATTACTTTTTCATTCGAAAAATTAATTATCGAATTGATGAGTATCAGATAAACTAAGTATGGGGATTTTCATGTTTTTTCCGGATAGTTCTTCCATCGCATGAGACACTTTTTCGAATTCCAAGACACAAAGGAATACATTGTTCTGGACTTTCAAGAATTGGTCTCCTTCTTGAATAAATAAACAAATATGGGTACCCCAAAAAAGGCCATAAAGTATGGAAATATAATAATCCTAATTTTTTTGGGAAGTTCCAGGGTGGGTTTATAAGTTTGTGCATGTATTTGCAAACAGGTACTTCTTTTTGGGAAATTCCGAATCTGCTCTAATTACTTTTTTTGCTGGAGACCGTTTGCGGCACCTTCATGAGAGGTAAATATAATTTGAAGTGAGGGAAGGTACAAAGAATACCTAGGTGTTTGTAAAAAATATCTTCACTGAGTGTATAAGTACAAGATTATCTTCTATCGTTCTACCATATTGATATACAGGGTGTCCCAAGTTCGAGTGCCTCTTAGACGTTTCTGGAGAACTGGACATATTTGAAATCGCTAAATTGATATTGTTCGAAATTCTCTACTGAGCTAAAATATTCCTTGAGCCTGAACGCTTCCTGTTATAAAAGGAGCTACAATAAATTTGTTCGGAAATTTTTTTCCCAATTTTTGCCTTTCTGATATGATTGAGTATTCATTCCTGATTATATTTTTATTAAAACCATTGAATTTATTCGAACAGTTTCCAAAATATCGAGAAAAAACGGAAAAAGTCAAATTTTCGTAGTCAGTATTATGTTCATTTTTCAAGCTGTGATGATACTTCTGAAATTCTAAAGATGCATAACCTTTCCACATTATGATGTTATGAGAAATTATAGTTTACGCTCAGGGTGTTGTGAATAAGAAAAATGCACATAATACTATGAATATACAATTTTTTCTGGTTTCTACTGAATATTTGGAACTATTGGAATTAATACAAGGCTTTTAACAGAAATATGAATTTCTTGAAAAATTTATTTTCGCTCCTTGTATAACCGGAAGCCGGAAGTTTTCAGTCTCCAAAAATATATTAGCTCAGTAGATAATTTCGAACAATAGCATAATCTGAATTTTCAGATATCAAATATGTTCAGTTCTCCAGTAACGTCTAATAGGCACTCGAACTTGGGACACCCTTATTAGAGCATTCAAAGTTGTAAAACATATATGGATTCGTCATAATTCTTTATAATAATTCAAAATAAATTTCAAGATGTAAGTCGTTCTTATATATACAGGGTGACCCACTAGTGCCGCAGCGGACGATATACGCGTAACGGTCTGAGTATGGCAAAAATTTTTGATGCAGACTTGTTATACTCCAAGAAGAGCACAACCTAAAAATATTTTCGAATATATAGGGTGGCCCACAAAAGAGGAATAGAGGGTGACTTTGTTTTTTTCAAATGGGACCCTTATATTCAATAGTGTTTTTCAATTCTCTGAAACTTCCTGCATGCTTTCGTATACTTTTCACATATTTTTATTCAACAGTTTTATAGTTTATAGAGGCTATGTTATCCAATTATATTTCACGAACCCTTGCACATATACCAATAAGAACTTTATATGGATTGAAAGACAAGACTTCAAAGTATCCTAGCCAGCTATAATAAAGCATCTCCAGCATATGGAGTGTCAACAAAAAGACTATCAACATGACGAATTTCAAATCGATTTTTTTTCGTTTTTTGCTAAATACATGAGATCTTGTTTCTGCAATTAGTAAGTAATATAGAAAATTCGCATATTAATTAATTAATTTTTACCTCAAATCTGAGGGATTATTCAACAGAATAATCAGTTATAGAAAGTTCAAATCACCACTTATTCAATAGGAATACCTCATAAAAATTGATAGTAAAACGTCTGCGGTGCAAATGTAATAAATTCAGCTCAAGAAGTAATTATTCTTCAGCCTCTCTTACCTAAACGATATTGACATAAAAAATAAAAAACGGTTCGGGAGAAATGAAGTCATTCGCATATGTTGGGGAACAAGGAAGGATCAGGTAAGAAATAGTTAGGTCTTTCGTGATGAGATGATTTTCTACTTTACAACCATCTGGTATTTCAAGCTACTGCTAATAGATGGCTCATTTCAGTGTTTGAAGGACTCGCCGTCAAACTTTGATTGTCGCTTCGGTCAACTTTGTGATTTGTGAAAGGTATATCGGGCCCTTAAGTATAATTCAAAAATACTCACCTACAACTGATATCCGATTCAATATTCCCTACGAGATTCTTCCTTTCATACGCATCTTCACCATCAATGAAATCGTCAGTAATGACGACATTTAATTCTTCCTTTACGAAAATATTGTCACCCATTTGGGAAAATGAATTAGCTTTGGTATACTAACGAACCACGGCCTTCTGAATGCTTCTAAAGACAGTTAGTTAAAGATGGCTATCAATGGCTATGTAGCGAACTATCACATCACCCGATCACCGAAGTACATTTGTAAGTGTAAGGTTATGAGAACAATTTTAAGGTTAGCTTGTCAAAGAACCACAGAAGACCAAAAAATAAAGAGCATATACGTTTTTCTCTATGGTATATAAACTACAACTTTACAAGCCATTACATAGTGTGTGGCAACACCGCATGCTACTTATAGATATGTTCTGTGAGTTATGAGCACAATTTAGAGCATAGAATATAATTGATAAGTGATTCTTCATTTTAAGATTACAAGCTTAGCTTGTCAAAGAACCACAGAAGACTAATTTTGTATTTACGGCAATAAAAAAAATGCATGGCAACACCGCATTCTATTTCCCAGAAGAGTAGATGCTAAATTGAATACAGGGGAATAACGTTCAGGTTCCACATTTGGTCGAAACTGTTAGTACCATTTGGTAGGGTTTTTCAAGGGCTTCCACGTATCACCAATTTATGAAATTATACTCAGTGACCAAGTTATAAACGTTTGAATAATCACACGCAACTTCACAAAAATGATATCAGAGTCCAATCTAGTTTTTGCTGAACAATATCTCAGTCAAATAATAAACACAAGAATGTATAAATCCACGCTTTCGGCGTAATTTGAATGCAGGTTCTGAGTGTGCGAATCTTAAATTTCAAATCCTGTAGGTTTTGTGACTCTGATGTACACTTCAATTGTAAAAAGATCTCATTATCAATGAGGAGTGTCATTACACTGGACGAAACGAGTGCATTATGAAAATTAAATGAACCAGTCGTGAACAACAACAATTTTTGAGGGAGACTAGCGGAGATCTAAATCCGGAGTAAATCTCTGAGGCGTGCTGACATCGAAGGAGGATAAAGACAGACCGGTTTCTGGCTTGTTATGCCGTCATCAGTCATCAACAATTTTTATTTCGAACTTCTTTATATAAATAAAATCTAAGGGAGAGCCCAACATAAAACCCTAAGGCCACAAAAGGACAAGGGAGGGAAAAATAATAATCTATATGAACTTTATTATTTGTGGAAAAATCACATTGCTGACACTAGTGTTGTTTCAATTTTAAATGAACAGCATCTATATGTCTTTTGAGATCTCTGCTCCTACTAGAGGAATACTCACATTGTTGACACTTGTGTTGTTTCAAGTTCAAATGAACAGAATCAACATGGATTTTGAGATTTCCTTTTTGGCTTGAAGCAAAATCACATTGTTGACACTCGTGTTGTTTCAAGTCCAGATGCACAGAATTTATATGTCTTTTGAGATTTCCTTTCTGACTTGTTGAATGATCACAAAGGTGACACTTGTATTGTTTCGAGTTCAAATGAACAGAATCTATATGTGCTTTGAGTGATCCTTTATGACTTGTCGAATATTCACATAGTTGACACTTGTGTTGTTTCAAGTTCAAATGAACAGAATTTATGTGAGTTTTGAGATCTGTGCTCCTACAAGTGGAATAATCACATTGGTGACACTTGTGTTGTTTCAAGTTCAAATGAAGAGAATTGATATGTTCTTTGAGAGATCCTTTCAGACATGAAGAATAATCACATTGTTGACACTTGTGTTGTTTCAATTTCAAATGGACAGAGTCTACATGGATTTTGAGAGATCTTTTATGACTTGTCGAATAATCACATTGTTGACACTTGTGTTGTTTCAATTTCAAATGGACAGAGTCTACATGGATTTTGAGATCTGTGCTCCTACAAGTGGAATACTCACATTGCTGACACTTGTGTTGTTTCAAGTTCAAATGAACAGAATCTACATGAATTTTGAGATTCCCTTTCTTACTTGCTGAATAATCACAAAGGTGACATGGATATTGCTTCAGTTTCAGATGAACAGAATGTATATGCTGTTTGACAGTTCTTTTCTCAAATGCAGCAAAATCACATAAATGACACTGGTGTTGTTTCAATTTCAGATGAATAGAATCTATATGACTTTTTAAATGTCCTTTTTGACTTGAAGCAAAATCACAATGTACACATTGATATTGCTTCAACTTTAAATGATCATAGTCTTTTGCTTCAAACTCTTTGTCACCCCCACTAAAAAAAGAAACAACAAATTTTTCAGTTAATCTACAAGAATAAATCTGCTATTGATTAGTTGAATTTTATCCCCAACCAAATAAGAATATTTGAAATGGAATGCAATACAAATCTTACTTGCCATTATTTCTAAATGGAAGTATTCAAATTTGTGAATACTTATTTATTGTAGTCAAACTGTAAATTAAACTCACTTACCAAACAACAGATTCTAATTTGACAATGGAATTCATATCTGTATATTCTGGTCTATCATAAACATTATTTCCATCAATAAACTGTTCATTGATGTCAATATCTTCTGTTTTAATAATTCTGCAGGAATCCATACTGAAAAAAAGTCTCTTAGCAGTGAAATGGACACTTCTGTAGTTCTTCCATGTTAATCAACATACAAGAAATATAGATGGTTTTATGTTCAAACTAGATATGTGGAAAGTACTGTTGGTATTTAATGTACCATAAAGTGATAAGAGTTGCTAGCATTGTGCTAATAATTCAAAAATACTCACCTGCAACTGATATCCGATTCAATATTTCCTACGAGATTCTTCTTTTTATATACATGTTCACCATCAATGAAATCTTCAGTTATGTCCACATCTACTTCCTCCTTCACGAAAATAAAGTCACTCATTTGGAAAAATGAATCAACTTGTTTGATTCTAATTAAAATGTCAGGGTACTTATTTATTTATTGCTGACCCCTGAACAACAATTTTTACAATGCTGGTATCCGAGCCAAAACTTAACAATTTATATTCAACAAAGGCGTTGAAACTGAGTGAAAACTTGGTCAAAACGAAGAAAATTTTGTTTTGGTTTATGAAATAACCTTTGAAATAACTAAACTCTGTTTTACGCATTTGTAAGGTTATGAGCACAATTTTAAGGTTAGCGTTTGAAAACCACAGATGACTAAATAAATAATAATAACGTATATGTGTTCTGTGGGATATACACAAGCTATCAATATAGTGTTTGGCATCACCTCATTTTATTTCCTAGTAAACTAGTAGATGAATATCAGTGTCATCATAGACTACCTAGTGTCATTACACTTGACGAAACCGGAAACAAGTGCATTATGAACATTTAATAAACCAGTTGTGAACAATATCAATTTTCATTTCAAACCTCCATATAATATTAAAATGTGAAGAGCCAACACACAACTCTAAGGCCAAAAGGAGATAAGGAAGACAAAAATAGTGTATTGAGTTCATGATGTTATATTTTTTGTTTAATTATAGCAAATTTTAAGATAATGTTGACTTTATAAATAATGAATTGAGTTCATCGAGTAAATAAATTGCAAAACATAATCCAATTAACACGAATGAACAGATCCTATATGTCTTTGTAAATTTTGTTTCTCATTTGAAGAATAATCGCATCGCTGACACTTGTGCGGCTTCAATTTCAAATGAACTGCATTTATGTGTCTTTTTAGGGTTCGTTTCTCCTTTACAGAATAATCACATTGGGGACACTTGTGATGTTTCAAATTCGAATGAACATAATCGTCATGTGTTTTGAGATTTCCCTTCCGACTCGAAGAAAAATCACATTTGTCGCACTGGTATTGCTTCAGTTTCAAATGAACTGAATCTATGTGCTTTGTGAGATCTCCTTTCCGACTTGCCGCATAGTCACATAGTTGGCACTGGTGTTGCTTCAATTTTAAATGAACATAATTTATGTGCTCTTTGAGATGCACTTTTCGACTAAAAACACAATCACATTCCTCACACTGGTACTGCTTCAATTCAAAATGAACAGAATCTATATGTCGTTTGAGGGGAACTGAGTTACTTGCGGCAAAGTCACATAAGTGGCACTGGTGTTGTTTCAACGGCTTCAATTTCCAATGAACACAATGCACATGTTTTTTCAGATCCCCTTTCTGACTTGCATGATAATTGCAGAGGTGACACTTGTGCTTCAATTTCAAATGAACGGAGTCTATATGTCTTTTGAGATGTCCTTTTACACTTGCAGCATAATCACATTGTCCACAAGGGTATTGTTTCAATTTCAAATGAACAGCATCAATGTGCTCTTCAAGATCTTTTTTTCTATGGGAAGCATGATCACACAAGTGACATAGATATTGTTTCAATTTCAAATGAACAGAATCTATATGATCTTTGAGATTCCCTTCTCGATTTGCAGTATAACCACATTGAATGCACTGGTATTGCTTCAATTTCAAATGAACAGAATTTATATGTCTTCTGAGATTCTGTTTTATTCCTGCTATATAATCACATTGATCGCACTGATAACGCTTCAATTTCAAATGAACTGAATTTATATGTGTTGTAAGTGTTTGTTTTCGACCTGCTATATAATCACATTGATCACAATGATATTGGTTCAGTTTCAAATGAGAAGAGAGAATATGTGCTTTCAGATATCTTTTCAGATCTGCTGAATAAACGCAATTGTGACACTTGTATTTCTTTAATTCCACATGAGTAGCATGTATGTGCAAATTAAGATCTTTTTTAGTGTTTGAAGCATAATCGCATAAATGACACTGATATTGTTTCAATTCAACAGATTCCTGTGCTTCAAACTTCTGATCACTCATACTGCAAAAATGGAAGAATTAATGAGATTGATCATAATTCAGGGAAACTTATTAAATGTAATTAATTGTATATTGGGGTCACTTACCAAACATTGTATTCTGATTTAACAATGGAATCCATAATACCAGTATATTCTTGTCTATCATAAATATTCCTTTCATCAATGAACTGTTCAGTTATTTCCACATCTATATCTTCCTTTTTGAATATGGTGTCGTCCATTTGGATAATTAAATTAACTTGTTTGATCCGAAACAAAGTATCAGGGTGAAAGCGTTCAAACTGATTGAAAAAGGCTGTTTAATAAATTAAAATTACACAAAATCCACAATTGATTTGAGTTAACCAAAATTTTTATCTTTCAAACGAAACCACAAAACTGTGAAGAAGTGTGTTCTGTTTCCTTAAAGATAGATTATTCTGTGGTCACAGCTGTCTTCTCAACAAGCCATGAAATGCTGCATTTTGAATTTTTGTAAGCAACGAAGTGTTAATTATTAATGTTATCAAGCTGAAATCTAAATCTTGATGATAAAAACATTTACCAGTGATGTTTCAATGATGATATCAAATTATTTCAGAATAAAAATGAATAAAGCAGGCTGTGAAGTCTGAGGAAAGATCACAGATGATATGTACAAAGATTAGAGAATTGACAGAACACAGCAGTTTCAAAATCAAGCCGCGAAATAAGATTGAACCACAAGGCAGCACTGCCAGAGGGATAATGTAGAGTTTATTTCTTGATAATTGGCGAATAATCGACTTTAATTCTGAAAGAATCTGTATAATTTCAAGATTTTACATATTCCAGAGATATTCAATCATATTGAATACATAGTAATTCTCGTTCCAGCACTCAAACAACTATTATTCATTAACATTAGGAACAAACAGATGAACTGGTATAAACATGGCTATGCTAGGCGTCCACCATTTCACTCCCGGATTGAATGACATCAACTGGAGGCTCTACTCAATCCAGACTTTCAGAGTATTCACCCACAAGATTTCAATCCTCAGCACACGAATGAGCAGTTTCCATATGTTTATTGAGACACACCTTATCATTTGTCCCATATTCGCACATGCTACATTTGTATCTCTTAATATTCAAATGAACACGCTCCTCATGGTTTTTAAGACAAAATTTCTGGTTTGTAGCATAATCACACTTGGTACAACGTAGTTTTTTCTCATCTGAATGAACATTTTCTATATGTATTTTAAGTGCACATTTTTTACTTGCTGCATAATCACACATATCACACTTGTATTTCCTGATATTCAAATGGATAGATTCTACATGCACTTGGAGTGTAGTCTTTCTGCTGGCCGCATAATCACACATGCTGCATTTGAATTTCTTGATATTCAAATGAACCGATTTTATATGTATTAACAGATCCCCCTTCTGGTTCGACGCATAATCACACATGCTGCACTTGTGCGTCTTGGAATTCAAATGGACGGATTCTACATGCTTTTGGAGAGTACTCCTCTGATGTGAAGCATAATTGCAGGCACTACACTTGTGTTTGCGGATATTCAAATGAACAGAATCCACATGATATTTGAGATTTGCTTTACAATAGCCAGCATAATCACAAATTGTACACTTGTGTTTGCGGATATTCAAATGAACAGAATCCACATGATATTTGAGATTTGCTTTACGATAGCAAGCATAATCACAAATTGTACACTTGTGCTTCTTTATATTCAAATGAACACATTCCATGTGGAATTTGAGATTAGTTTTAGTGTTCACTGCGTAATCACACATACTGCACTTGTGTTTCTTCATTTTTAAATGAACAGAGTCAACATGCGGTTTAAGTTTACCTTTGCTGCACTTATGTTTCTTGGTATTCGAATCTTCCATGTATAATTGCGACTCGAGTTTGGATTGAATTTCAACACTTTGAACACGAGGTTCTTCATCCTTGACCATGTATTCTAACCGGTCATAAACACCTTCCTCATCGACAAATTGTTCGGTAATATCAATATCTTCTGACTTCACTTTATTAATTTCGAAGCTATAATCATTTTCGTACGTAGCACTGTAAAATGAAAATGAGTGCCTTTGATATACAACCGAGCGGAATTATAATGTCTACAAATTCAAAAAAATTATACTCACCGTGAATAATGGGTACTATGATTAGCGATGTTCATTTTATTTGTCGAACCTATATTCAATGTTGGGAATAATTTCTCAACAGTGATATTATTAGCATGAGAGGATAAAAATTAAAAACCTGTGAATTGTAAAAGAAAAAACGAAATAAAAAACCACAGAACATCTAATAAAAAAACCTCAGACCAAGGAAAAAACCAAAGAGTACTCTTTGAAACAACACTGGAGGCTGCGAAGAGCACAGACCATCTAATAACCACAGAACACATATATAATAAGCCATAAAATTCGATATGGCAATGCCGCATTTTAATTCAAAAACGTTAATTCCTCACTTCCAGTGTTGTCTAATTCACGCCAAAAAAAGATCATAGACCGATAAAATAAATTATTAACCAATGTCAATATTTGTTCTATGCTTGTGAGATAACCTTATTTTAGAGAAATTAATGTTAAATTTAAATGTTTATTTTATTCTTATTATTATTGAAACAGCAATGTTTAGAGTGCATGAATCTACCCATTTTCCTCTGTAACTAAATATTGAGCAAATACCAATAAAAATGTACAACCAGAAAGAGTTTTATTAAAATATTCAACCCATTCACATAATTCAATCAGTTTATATCAAGTTGAAATGTCCAACGAGTGGTGAACCTTCATCATTTAGAGTTCAGAGCTTCCTGGTCTCTCTGGATCTTTTCCATCACCTCATGGTTATAAGTGGAATGAAGCAAAAGGGCTAAGACTCCAGACCTATTGGCAAGAGCCGCACGGATATTCCTTTCCTTTTCAAGAAGCTCGTCCATCTTCAACCATTGCCTAACTCTCTCCAAATCAATCTGAAAACGTACGTTAGACAGATAACATTCGAACTCTCCCGAAAATCTCTGATATTTCAAGATAAATTATGATATTTATATTTTTAAATACCTCAGCCCTTCTCAATTTCTCCCAAACAAAATGCTTAATGCAGGACTTTTTGGGCACTCGGCAAAAGTCCCCAGTGAGATTGAACACGTTGGTGACCAATGGACAGCCGCACACTTCGTTGTCCCCAACTTTGGGGTCCTTGTAATGTTCCGGACATAAAACACGCAATCTTTTACAGTAGGTCTGATTCGAACTGTTGTAAAAATCGCAAAACATATTATTTCCTGCAAATAAAGACCGATTTGTGAAACTCGATGAATCCTAACTGGAACACAAGAAAATTAGCACAAATGTGTCGTAAACATTTCAATTTCTTCCTGTTTCAAAAAAATGGTACCGGTTTGAATTCCATACAGAAAACTGTCTGGAAATATAACAAAGCAAGTGTCCACCACAAAATATACAAATTCAACCCAAAATCTGCAAAGACTTACCCTCGATTCTCGTCTTATAGACCGATCCAAAGGACGCTTGAGATTCGTACTTGTTGAAGCACTTTTCCATGTGTTTGATGGCGGTTCTCGAGTGGATCTCGTGACCGCAAGTTATGCAATACATGGACATCTCGGCTTCTTCGTCCTGTTCATGCTCGTAGTTTTCATCGACAGTCACGTTTTTAGCTCTATCCACGATCGCGTCCAATTCTTTGTGTCTGTTGTCCAATTCTTGTAAAATATGGCTCACCTCGTTCTTCTGCTTCCTTACCTGATCCAAAGCTATGTACACAACGCAAAATTAAGTGATGAGATAAAATTGATCGATAACGACTAATTCTTGTAAACGTCTTTCCTACCTTTGCAGTTGTTCTGTTCCGCAATACACGGGGAGAGGGACCACTGTTGGAGTCTCTGCGGCAAAACTTGGATTATCCGATTGGATGCCATTTTCAAACCGCAGCTATCCGAACAATATTTGGACCCGTACCTAGCGCTATTTATGCACGACGGTCCGTAGCATTGTCTGGCATATTCTGTCATCAAATGGGCGTTTGGGGGCATCTCTCTGTCCGAACTAGAGTCTCTACGCTTCCTTCTACCCCTACGAAAGCTCATATTAGAGTAGTGGCGAAATCCACTTATAGACCTTCCTCAGAAAATGTGTATGCTCTAAACGGTAATATTCCAATATAAAATACATATGCGGGTTTCCAAACCTCCAAACAACGGTTCACAAGAGAAAACAATCAAATCTGAGGTCGATCTGAAGATAAACGAATATTCAGTCAAAGTAGTTCAAACGAACCCTCCATAGTTGATGCAAATCCTCTGTTTACACCTCTCCTTCTGCCTTCCGCTTCCATGCTTATGTTTCTTGGTGCAAACATCGCACCTTCCACAATCTTCCGTCCTATAGCAGCCCATGCAATCTCCGCATCGTTTCAACTTCTTATCCAGCTTATTCTCGTACCTCTCCTTCTTCTTTTTCGACCTTCTCTCTTCGGTATTCGTGGTGGCGGTAGCGGACTCGTCTTTCTTAGTCTTCCACCTGGTTTTGAGGGTGGGATCTTCCTCGATGCATCTAACGCAAAAGTACTGTTTGATAAGTTTGGCCTCCTTACCGGATATACCAATACAGTCGCCGTGGTACCATTCCTCGCAGGCGTCGCAGCCTATCATGAACCTGGAGGTGTCCGAGCTCCTGCAGATGCAGTATTGAAGGCCCTGACGCAGGAGGGTGTCTATTTTAGACTGCCGCTCGGGCAGGACGAACTGCTTGGCGATTTCTTCCCTCTAAAAAGGTCATTGCTAACGGTTGTCATAAGTTTTATTGGGGGACTCACCGTTATATCTCGTTTTCTCGACATTTTCGGACTTTACACGCAAAATTATTAAAATTAATATAAAAATTAGTATTTTATGTACTGTGAAGAAAACATTAGAAACGTCACATTCCACAGAATACAGATGTTCACAGAGGTGAAATGAGCTACTGTGAAATAGAGCTACGTGATGTTCTGTGGTTATTGGTGCTACAAGACATGGGCGTCGCTATGGAAGGGTATCTAGGGCAACGGTTCGCTCAAAACCTTCACTGATTTAATTTGAAAGATAAGAATTGTCTGTCAGACAGTTGAACTGTATAGATGTAGGAATCGAGATGCGACCGCAAATCAGGTGAATGCCCCATTTGTGTAACCAAAGACAAAATTGAATTTTCCTTTGAATTGTTCCAGGAGTCTTCCGTTATGCAAGGTGGAGTGCCCTCAGTTTAGTTGGGCGGTGCGCAACAACTCCGAAAACGTTTCCGTCGCCCTCCAGCCGGATCTTCAACAGGACCTACAAGATAATGAGGAAGAATCCCGTTTTTCCGATCAAGAAAGCGATAAACTTGCGATCACCATCGATGACTCTTGCTATTGCCTTGAGCAAAGATTGAAACCCACTTTATTCCCCCACCCTGTATCTTGCGTCTGTTCCAACGAACCCCGACCGCCTAGCAACGAAAAATACAGGTGAGATCCTCGACTTTGTTTCTGGAAATGTTGATCATCAATTTTCAGGTATTGCAAATTGAAGATGGATCAAGCCATCGGAGATGCAATGGAGGAAATTGTGCTGGACAATATTCCTCCCCCGTCACCCCCGCCACCTACCAGGACGGATAAAGTGATGACGAAAATGATAAGATCGGCCTATATACCGGACCAGGTGGATTTGACGGATGAAAACGCATGCGTGGAATGCTTAGCTAAAGACCCCACCCTTTTAAAAGAACTCCTAGAGAGTATCAAGTACAAGAAGACGCCTGAAGTGAAGAAAAGCAACAGAAAAAGCTGCATTGTGCCTGGCGGAGGCAGAAACAGAAGAAATGTAGATGATGGCTTCGATTGCTTCAAGGAAGAACCGACAGCGGATCCTGAAACAGAGATGGGCGGAGACAAGAGGTGCAAATGGAGAAAAGATGTGGTTTGCACTTGTAAACAAAAGCGACACGACGTATGTGGCGACTGCGATAAATGCAAGTGCAAATGTCGGAAAAGCTGCTTGAAATGCACGTGCCAAAGACCTGCATCTTCTAAAGCATCTCCAAGATTCGACGTGAAAACCTCGACCAAAGCCTTGGACACCGAGGCCAAAGACGAAAGAGGCGACATGAAGACCAAAAGAAGCACCAAAAGGGTACCCAAAGGATCTGCAGCTAAAGACGAAGATCCTCTGCTATCCAGCCCGACCGAGAAAAAAACCGGACGCAAGGACAAGAAGACCAAAACCAAAGGATCCAAGAAGAAGTCGAAATGGAAGAAACCGGACAATATAATTTGCGAACGGTTCGAGTTTGTCGAAAACAACCCTTACAGCCACGATCTCGAAGAACCAAAACTGCCGGAGCCGGTCCAAATATACGAACACTTCCGGTCTGTTACAGCCGTGAGGTCTGGAAGCTCGAAAACCGCATCGGAAGCGCCAGACAATCAAAACTTAACGCAGGCTAAGAGCACCACGACGCAGAAGAATTCGACCAGTAGCTCTTTGTCTGGGACCAAGAACTTAAAGAGAGGATCGCATAGGCAGAAGAAACCTTCGAAGATACCTTGGAACTGGAACAACCAGCCCAAAACAGAGGACCCCATGAAAGGCTGGGGAGGGACTAAGTACTCCTGGAGCAAAAGGTTGAATTACGCGAAGCTGGACAAGAAAATAGAGGAGGATTCCCAGAGGACGGATAGGAGTAGAGGTGGAGACGACGTTGCGGGCAGGAGTGAGCCGGAGGAACCCAGATTCTTCCAGTACAAACCTAATTTGACACCAAGAGACTTCAACGAAACGACTGTTACCGAAAACGAGGAAGAAATAAAGGAGAAGGAGCAGAGGAAGTATAGAAACGGTTATGGTAGGATAAGGGTGAGAAGTTGGCACCAGGCGCTTCAAGAAGATTGCAGGGATCGAACTGGAAGCCCGAAGGAAAAATCAGAATTCTCCGACGACGATGTAGAGGATGAAAAGGAAGACAAAGAGGACCACGATAGAAAACAGTGCCTTCAATGCCTCATGAGCGACGTCCAACAAAGATTCTTGGGATCCTCCAACAACCTTTGCACCCACAAAATAGAAGACACAGAACCAGATCCTGATCTTGAAGCCCCCCCTGATGATCCTGAAGGCTCCGAATGTCCCTCTGGTCGTAGATTACCGACCATAATCGAAGAGAATCCCAATAAACACGAATGTAGATCAGTCGGAAGCGCAGAACTCGGCCAAACCTACCGAGTAACGAACGAAGAATCCAAACCGGAAATCCGACCCAAAACAGCTGACCCTCACCCACCTGACTCCCCAGAAAAACCCTTCTTCAACGTCATCAAACAGAGGATCCACTCCCGCAACAAAACCTTGGAAAACCTGGACAGTTTCAGGGCAGATCTCTTCCCAAAAAAGACAGACGAGGAACACACCTGCGTCCACAGATTCACCATAGACGACCGACTGTTTCCCAAACCGTTGCACTGCGACGAGTCGGGTACCAGCTGCTGCGTTCACTGCGATAAACCGATGACCGCTAGCGAGAAATCTGTGTTCTTGGACCAGAGAGATTCGAAAGAAAAGGTGGAGGCTGGGGGCTGCGTTCAGAAACAAGTGTCGAAGTTCAGCCTGAGGCCGAAACCGGTGCATATTGGGTCTAGGAATAGCGTTATGGAGATTAGGCTGCGGTCAGATCATAACGATTTGTTGAAGGGGTACGGTGAGGGTAGGAAGAGGGAGTTTCATCCGGATAGTTTGGCGCTGAGGCATCAGAGGAGGTAGTTTTGTTGGTTTTGTAATTTTAGGAGGATTTTTGGAGGAAATTAAAGGTTTTAGTAGCATTTTTGGTTGTTTTGTGCTTCTGTTGGTAAGTTGTGCCTTTGAGTCATATTTAATTCAACGGCATGGAGAAAAAACGCTGTGCTGGTGGCCAAGAAGACTAGCTGTTGGTCCAAAACTAACCTAACCTCAGTTCTTCGAAGAGCAAGCTTCAATTTAGGACGAGGATGGTCTGAACAACTTGCTATTTGTCCAGAAATAGCTACAGGTGAACACGCTTTAGCTACAGGTACTGAATTAAGGTAGCCGTTCAGTGCGAATAGGAAAACTCATCCGGTAGAGGCGCCACCGTGCATTTTATGGAATATCTCCATAGAACTTACATTATCTCTATAAGTTCTATGTTTATCTCTCCAATTATCAATGAAATCAAAGATATTCAATCTTTGAATGAAATGTACAATGGCGCTCTCTATCCGAAAATCGCTGAACTATGAAATTAGTGAATATGTGGGTAAAGCAGGAACTTTTTTCCGCCATATATTTGAATTTGGCCATTCTCTGCCAATTCCGTATTTCAAGTTGTTTTTCTGAACGAAATTATCTGTAGATTCACTTTTAATCGGAAGTTGATCTATTTTCATGGGTCTTTCGTTGGAAATAAAAAAGAAGTATGAGTTGGCTTATTTTCTTCTATTTTTTAAAGAAAAAAAATGAACTGTTGCAATGAAATAAATCCCAATTATTTCATTAAGAACTCCAATCCTTTCTGAGTTTACCCACAAAATTTCAGTTCTCAAAGTGAAACCATTTTCAAGTGCAACTTGAAATAAAAACACACTACATTGAACGCCCACCTTAAGGACAAGGAACCTTCAGGAGCTTTACTTCCTTTCGGGATATTTTAGGGTAATTTTTCAATGACTACTTGGAATTCTTTGATATCCATCAACCACAGTGAGGATTTCTAGCTGAAAATCAAAAACGAGTGTTCTCGACTGAAAATTCGAAACTTTTCGAACAGCCCTCGTAGAAGACCGGAAGAGAATAAATAACTCGAAGCTAATTTTCGTTCTTTCGATGTCGAAATTGTGTAAGCACAGATTCCGCCAAAATTGTTTGTGCAAGTACCGAATAAATAATCAGATTCTACTAGGAAGCTGTTAATATTTGAGTATCTGGTTTGAAATCTACTAACATTGTATAATTGAGGACTGAAGACTGTTTATCTGGGTGAATCTATAAAAAGCCGGCGTGATGCTGCGTGTACGAGATGCGCATACACGGCGATCCAAAAATATTGGCTGTAGTGATCGATTTAAAACTTAAAAATAACGATTAGTTCTTGAACATTTCTTTGTTGATGGACTAATAGACAATAAATGAGCTCCTCGGAAAACCTCAAAATACAGGGTGTTCCACAACGAGATGAGAATCATTCATATGAGAAACTAACGGTTCTTAATTCTTATTTTCAGAAAAATTGCCTGAGCATTGTTTATTGCGTGCAGTGTATGAAAAATCGGTTAATGATTCGTCCGATCTGAACCTAAACGCGTTGTTTGTTTTCTTTGGGCCCCACTTTGGACGCCACGCCGTCGCAGCTATACACAGTGTCGTCTAAAAACATCGTTATTAGATCAGATCCACTCATCGCGTCGTTGAAGCTCAGACCGATAATAATACGCTTAGTTCTTAATTCATGCGGGACAATTTCGTCTTTCCATCAAACGGTGAAGAAATCAAGCGAATAGTTTGATGTTGTGACTTTTTTTGTTGATGGTTCTTCCGAAAGAAAGGCCTTTGGGTGCAGGAATGAAAAGGACGGAGTCAGGAGGTTTGGAATGCTATTTGGAGTACGGTGAGAATCATCTCTTCTACATGTACAGAGTGGGCCAACTAAATGCCGAAAACAGCATGTCGATTTTTACAGTTTTTGTAAAAACATTATCGAAGTCCTTTTTTACGTAGGATCAATGGTATCTGTAGTTGTTTCTTAAATCACACCATATACAGGGTGGACCACAAAATTTGAGTATAATACAGTCAAGCTGAACTCATCATTTCCGAAATAACCTAAGGTTCATAAGGCTCAAGGATTCAACAAAATCGTCAATTTGATTCAAAGCTTCTCGTTTCGATGTCGGTATTTTTCTTTCCAGAAAAATCTTTCACCATGGGATGCGTTGAAATCATTGCCACCTTCGGTTCCGTAATCCTGTTGATTATGACATTTCCATTCTCACTTTTCTGGTGTTTCAAAGTGAGTACGAATTAAAACACTGCTTCCAGAATCAGGCCGTCCATATAAATTAAAATTTCACTCAGGTGGTTCAAGAATATGAAAGAGCTGTCATATTCAGGTTGGGAAGACTGCGAACAGGTGGCGCTAGGGGTCCCGGTATATTTTTCATAGTACCCTGCGTTGACAGCTACTGCAAAGTGGATTTGAGGACAGTCTCCTTCGATGTACCACCCCAAGAGGTAAGTTCACCTTCAACCCTAAATTTTGAGGATCTCTCAACGGATTTCAGGCCCTCACCAAGGATTCCGTAACTGTAACCGTAGACGCTGTCGTGTATTACAGAATACAGGATCCGCTCAACGCTGTCATCAAGGTGGCGAACTACAGGTAAGTGCGAAAGTAGCACAGCTCAAAAAAATCATATCAGAGTAACAACCTGTTCAGTTATTATTCTGACTACGCCACTGGAGCTTAAGTCAAAATTGGATTACAGTAATTGTGGCGCCATCTATAGGCTAATGTCCAAACATGACCGAGGCGCTAATAGAATACTTCCTTACGCACATCGAAGTTTGCACTTTGTAACACAGATGGCGCAAGTTTCCGAATTCACGTTTTATAATTCGAAATGAACCAAAATCTTTTTGGTCGTCGATTTTCGACTTGGACTCGTGAAAAATCAGCCTCCTTTCAGCAATTCCACCCGTCTCTTGGCCATGACGACGCTGAGAAACATCCTGGGAACGAGAAATTTGGCGGAAATCCTTTCGGATAGAGAAGCAATTTCGCACGCCATGCAGACGTCTTTGGACGTCGCGACGGACCCTTGGGGCGTCAAGGTGGAAAGGGTGGAGATGTGAGTAGGCAATTTCCGTTAATTCTTGTAGAGAACGCCTTTTTTTTTAGCAAAGACGTGAGTCTTCCGCAACAGTTACAAAGAGCCATGGCTACAGAAGCTGAGGCTACGAGGGAGGCAAGGGCTAAAGTTATAGCCGCTGAGGGAGAAATGAAGGCGTCCAGAGCCCTCAAAGAGGCTTCCGACGTCATCAACCAAAGCCCTGCAGCTTTACAGGTGCGTACCAATCTTTTCCATTTTTTTTTCAAGAATACAACGAAAAGTCTTCACGAAATTTTGTGTACACTTAGATATCGATGTTATGCAGCTCACAACCAAATTTTAATCAAATCGAAAATGTAGTTTTCGAAAAATCGGGAAAAATTAAATTTCAAAACCGAATTCGGCCATTTTTGATTTTCGACCGCATTACCGGGCACTGCGCAAAACTATTAAGCTTAAAAATACAGAACAAGAGCTCAAAAATAGTTCTACACGTCTGGATTCAATGGAAACTTCTGTTTCAGTTGCGGTACCTTCAAACTTTGACCAACATATCAGCGGAGAAGAATTCTACCATCATTTTTCCTCTGCCGATAGACCTGCTGAGTTACTTTGTAAACAGGACGAATAATGTACAAATGGTGTGATTCTGCATGTGTAAGAAACTTTTTATAAGATTATACGATATATTTTTGGATATCATTAAACCAAACGAAAAAACCAGCATTTTTTCAACGAAAATAAAAACCCAACCTTAATACTGAAAATTGATATATGTACATAGATTCTTCCATGATTCAATGATACAGAAACATCCAATACTTGATAAGGGTATAAAAATTCAGTGATATAAATCTACCTGAGGATTTCTTATGGATACGACGTAACTAGATGCGGTGGAAAATGACCAGATTCTCCCAAAACTTTCAAATAAACTCGTCCAGATGGCGTTATCGTTATCCAGGTGATACTGCCATGATTCAGTGAGATTCTCAACCAGGCTTCAGCAGGAAACTGCAACGCCCTGTGGAACACATAAAAAATCGAACCAAAGCCTCATTAAAGAGAAATAAGAACCTCACCTACAAACGAAGTATCTTATAACGTTGGCATGACACACAAGGAGAGAGTAAGAGTCCTTTTCTTGAGATGGATCGGCACGATGGAAGTACTTTCTGAACGCTGCCTCTATCCTGGCCCCATCCTGATAAAACTGCTACATATTATAAGAAAACGAGTATATTCTAAGCTAGAAGGAATTCATTCAGAAATACAGTCTAAAAAAAAGCATAAACAGACTTGTTTTTCAACCTCTAAAACAAGTGTGAAGAAATAATGAAAACTCCTGCGAATATTCAAGAAAAAATGATAGAATTATGAAAATAGAAATAGATCAGATTCTCCGAAACTACCAAAAAGGTCATATCACTTAAAAAATCCTCCAACTTTAACAATCGTAAACACGGAAGCATCAAAATAATCTCTTACCTTCATTTCACTTCGCCAGTTCCCAATAGCGGGTTCGGGTGGAATGGGAACCCCTTCTCTGATGAAATCACAGTTGGTTACAGGTATCTGCCAAAAATGATGTCACTTAACCACAGCGGAATAATTTTTTTCAAACAATTTAAAACAAAACTAATACGAACTTCAAAACAATAAAAACCCCACAACAACAGTGGATTTTCATGTCCTAAGGCAATGGTTGATTAAAAAACCCATAGAAAGCATACCCCTCAGCTAGAGAATCCAAAACACAGACATGTTCGGTACTCACATTCGGTAAACTTTTAGTGATCAGGGTGCCAGTCTCCTGGGCTCTAGACATGGTAGATTTGATCATTTCCGTGAACGGAATGTCCAGCTCTTTCAGTCTCAGGCCAGTGAGTTCCGCTTGCTTCCTACCTAGATTGAATGAACGTTTACAAAGTTTCTTTATGCCGAAAAGTAACTGATTATTAATAGTTCATAAAATGTGTTTTGTGGGTTCGTACCAGTTTCAGTTAGAACTCTTTCATTGTCTGTTAGACCCAAAGTGTTGTACTGTCCATGCCTAATAAGTATAATATGCCGCAACGCTTTCGAAGTCTGTTTTTCCAATGTTTCGTTGAATTCATTATCACCTGAAGCTCCTTTCAATTTTCTTGGGTTCACCAAGGAGTTCGGCTGCATGCTAAAACGGTCAAATCACATCGAGAGATAAAGTTGAGGGCGATAAAAAGAAATCAGATCTATCGAACAAATACAAAAGCTAAGGACCGATTATTGTATCACTGCACAAATTACTCACTGGTCCCAATTGTAATTCCATTTAGCTGAAGGATTCGGCTCATAATTAGTGGTCCAAGAGGCATGAGCGATTTTTTCGCTACCGTTTAATTTCATATAAAAATAACTGCTTATTAAGCCGGTTACTGCACCGACTCCGACAGCAAGTTTATTTATTCTCTGAGCCATCGCGTTACGACGACCGTCAAATTTGAATGGAATAATACTTATAAAATTGAAAAATCTATATTTGATAATTTCTATTAATTATAATCATTTGTAGAATAAACTTTCTTCTCCAAAATAAGGTTATATCAAAGAGTAGAATAAATTTATGACTTTTTTACTTTTATAATTGTTCTATGCTCCCCATCTATCTTGTTTTATGTTCTGTGGTTTATAACAAGCCATGAACTAGAGTTAACAAGGCAGCACTGAGTGAGGGAATAGGAAATTCACGTCCGTTAGGATCGTTCCAAACATGGAACTGAAATCCGTTTGAACTGTTGGAATTGAAAACAAGAAACTGCTGAATAAAAACACAATACTGAAAGAAAAAAACTGTATTAAATACAGTTACATCTGAATAAGCCATAAACATAAAATTTATCGTTCCAATGTTCTTCTCTGGAAAAAGAAGTAATTTGTACTTAATCCAACTTATGCAAACATCATAGGCATCAAATAACTTTGAATTGATGAATTATTAAACGTCAATCTATTCAATTTCGGCCAAATCGAGAGAGTTGAGAATGTCTTATTTAGGGAGATTTCTCGCTTTCTTCTGTAATTTCAAATGAATACACTCTATATGAAGTTTCAGATTTCCTTTCCGATTCGAAGAATAATCACACTGGTGACACTGAAATTGCTTCAACTTCAAATGAACAGTATCTACATGTCTTTTCAGATTGTTCGTTCGAGCAGCAGTATAATCACATTGCTGACACTTATACGGCTTCAAATTTAAATGAACAGAATCTATATGCGACTTCAGATTTCCATTGAGACTCGTAGCGTAATCACATTGAACACACTTGTATTGCTTCAGTTTCTTATGGACAGAATCAATGTGTACCTTGATACTTCCAACGTGACTGGTAACAAAATCACATTGGTCACATCGGTACTTCTTCGATTTCAAATGAACTGAATTTATATGATGTTTCAGAATTCCCTTAAGACCTGCAGAGTAATCACATTGCGGACACTTGTGTTGTTTCAATTTCAATAATTTCAAATGAACAGAATCTATATGAAATTTTAAGGTTTCTTTCCGACTTGTAAGAGACCCACACTGGTGACACTGAAATTGCTTCAACTTCAAATGAACGGAATCTAAATGTCTTTTCAGATTGTCCTTTCGACCAGCCGTATAATCACATTGGTGACACTTATACGGCTTCAAATTTAAATGAACAGAATCCATATGTAACTTCAGCTTTCCGTTATGACTTGTAGCAAAGTCACATTGGGCGCACTGGTATTGCTTGAGGTTCGAATGGACCGAATCCATGTGTACCTTGATGCTTCCATTATGACTCGTAGCAAAATCACACTGGGAGCACTGGTATCGTTTCAAGTTCAAATGAATAGAATTGACATGTCTTTTCAGGCTATGTTTGTCGTTCGTCGAATAATCACATTGCTGACACTTGTGGTGCTTCAAGTTCAAATGGACCGAGTCTATATGTGACGCAAGATAATTTTTCACTCTTGTAGAATAACTGCATTGCTCGCACTGATATTGCTTCAAGTTGAAATGAACAACATCTATATGTGCCTTTAGATCCGATTTCCGACTTGCAGCAAAATCACATTCGAGACACTTGTGTTGTTTCAATTTCAAATGAACAGCATCTGTATGTACCCTAAGACTCCAATTATGACTCGTGGCAAATTCACATTGGGCGCACTGGAAGCGTTTCAAGTTCAAATGGATAGAATCTACGTGTCTCTTGAGAGTACATTTTTGATTTGTAGAAAAATCGCAAAGGTGACACTTGTGTTGCTTCAAGTTGAGATGGACCGAATTTATATGCGATTTGAGATAACTTTTTTGACTTGCCGCATAATCACATAAGTGACATTGGTGTTGTTTCAAGTTTAAATGAACGGAATCTATGTGCGCTTTGAGAGTACCCTTTTGACTTGCAACATAGTCGCATAAGTGACACTTGTGTCGCCTCCATTTCAAGTGAACAACCTCGATATGTGATTTCAGGCTCATTTTCTCACTCGTTATATAACCACATTGGAAACACTGATATTTCTTCATTTTCAAATGAATAGAAACTATATGTCTATTGAGATGGTTTCTTCGACCGGCTAAATAATCACATTCAGGACACTGATATTCCTTTGACTTCAATTGAACAGAATCTACATGTGTTTTGAGCCGTCTTTTTCGGCCTGATGTATAAATATATTGTGGTTTCAAGTTCAATTCGTCTCTAACATCTTTAGACTCATCCTTTTTGTCACTAATACTGAAATAAAAAACAAATAATAAATTAGACTAACAGTAGTTCAAATGTTACTTGTCATCATTTTGAGAAAACTTTCAACATGAATACTGAATAATTGAGATACTCACCGAACATCGTTTTCAAATTTAATAGTGGAAACAATATTATCTGTATATTCTTGTCTTTGATAAATGTTCATCTCATCAATAAACTGTTCAGTGATATCGATATCTTCTGTCTTTTGTATTCCGGAGAAGTCAGCACTGAGAAATTAATTATTCATTCATCAGAATTATCCCAAAATCAATAGCTTTGTGAGAAAACACTCACCTTATATCTTCGGACTTAACAACAGCTTCAATATTACCCTTAAAAACATGCATTTCATGAGCCTCGTTAGTATCTACGAACTGTTCAACTTCCATTTCTGAATTTTTGAATATATTGTCGCCTTTTCTTTGAGTCAACACAACTCGACACGAAAAGGACTTTAAATTCAATTAGCAAAGCCACTTTTTTGATACCAAAATTTTTTCACATACGACATTTGACATCTATGAGGTTATCTGAGAGTGAAACCACAGAACATAATAAAATGATAGACGAACTACGGACCATAGATATTTCTAATACAAATTATTGCTCTGTGGCTACACATGACCACAGAACAACAATGTGGACAAGAGAGACAGAGAACACATATGTAGTCTGTGAGAGAACATAAACAAACTACTGAACCACTTTGATCGCTCATAATTTTGGATTGAATCAAAAACTTAATTAATTTTTTCAAATGGGTGAAAATATGCTCAAAAAGGAAAGAATAGATGTGGACATCACTGAACAGTCCATTGATAGTGAACATGTCTATGAAAGGAAGGATTCAACAGGAAATATTGAAACCAATATCAAATCCGATATCAGTTCTGGGTGTGAAATTTTTAATCCTATTTCTTCCTTACTTCTTGAATACGAACTAGTTCTATTATGTCGTCCCAGATTTTCAATTAAGAAGATCCGATTCAAACCTAAATGAATACAGAAATGCTAAACCACTTTGATTTCAGTACGGACACCTTCAAAATTAACAAAACTGAAGATATTGACATCATCGAACAGCTAATTGATGAGAACAACATTTATGAAAGAAAAGATTACATATATAATATTGGTTCCAATATTAAATCGGAAAAGGACAATTGGTAAGTGCCTCCAGTTTACAATTTGTTCAAGCATTAACAAATTTGGGTTTCTTCAGTAAGGGAGTCGAAATTTTCGAAGCTGAAGATGTAGGGCACCAATTGAACTCAAAACAACACAAATGCCATCACTGTGACTACGCTACAAGTCACAGTTCAACTCTCAATAGACACATAAATTCAGTTCATTCAAAATTGAAGAGATATCAGTGTCACCGGTGTGATTATTCTACGAATCGGAAAGACTGCCTCAAAACTCACATGGATTCAGTCCATTTAAAATTGAAGCGACATCAGTGTCACCAGTGTGATTATTCTACGGATCGTAAAGGTACTCTGAAAAATCACGTAGATTCCGTTCATTTAAATTTGAAACCATACCAGTGTCACTTATGCGAGCACGTTTCAAACAGAAAACCCAATCTTAGAATGCACATAGAGTCGATTCATCTAAAATTGAAACGATACCAGTGTCACCTATGTGATCGAGCTTGGAATAGAAAAACAGCTTTGATAGCACACTTGGATTCGGTTCATTCAAACTCGAACCAATACGAGTGTGGCCAATGCCACTATGCTGCGAGTCGAGAAGAAGATCTGGAAAGTCATATCGATGCTAAACATTTAAAATTGAAACGATACCAATGTCACTTATGCGATCATGGTTCAAATAGAAAAAGTGATCTAAAAAAACACATTGACGGTATTCATTTGAACTTGATGCTTTACCAGTGCGGAGAATGTGATTATGGTACGAATTGGAAAGGAACTCTCAAGACTCATATAGATGCCGTTCATTCAAAACTGCAGCAATATCAGTGTCATAAATGTGATTATACTTCGAAGTATAAAGGGGCTCTCAAGATTCACATAGATTCTGTTCATTTGAAATTGAAGCAATATCAGTGTCACCTATGTGATTACGCTGGAAGTCGAAAAGCAACTTTAAAGATACACGTAGATGCCGTTCATTCAAAACTGCAGCAGTATCAGTGCCATGAATGTGATTATACGGCGAGATACAAAGGAATTCTCAAAGGACATATAGATTCAGTTCATTCGAACTCGAAACAATATAAGTGTCACCAATGTGATTATACAACAGGTGGAAAACGACTTCTCAAAAGACATATTAATTTCGTTCATTTAAATTTGAAACAACACAAGTGTCATGAATGTGATTATTCCGCTGGTAGGAGCCGAACTCTCCGTAAACATATCGATTCCGTTCATTTGAAATTGAAAGAACAAAAGTGTCAGGAATGTGATTATTCTACTTACGCGAAGCAAAATCTAAGAAGACATACGGAAGCCGTCCATTGGAAGTTGAGGCAACACAAGTGCCAGCAATGTGATTTTTGTGCGTACGAGAAACGAAGTCTCGAAAGACATACAGATGTTGTTCATGGGAACTAGGGACAGTAAAAGAGTCGTCAAGATTTCAGCCCGATTGGGAATTCAATATTTTTCCTGTTTCTTGTAATCGCGTGTTGTTCATGATTATGTAGCTTGCTACCAAATTTCAACCGGGATTTTTTGTTTATGAAATATTGGAACAGAATTGAATCTGAAGCCTCTCCCTTAGATTTTAATAAAAAAGAGAAGTTCGAAATAAAACTTATTTTTATTCACTGCTGGTTCATTGAAAATGCGAATTGTTTATATTACTGGGAAGAAGCATGCGATGTTGCCACACAATATTTAATGGCTTGTAAAGCCGTTGTTTATATACCATAGAGAAAAACGTATATGCACCTTATTTTTTAGTCTTCTGTGGTTCTTTGACAAGCTAACCTTAAAATTGTTCTCATAACCTTACACTTACAAATGTCATAGCAAAATCAAAGTAGTCTTTGGTGATAGAAGTTGGTTCATTTTTCCAAATGGGTGACATTATTTTCGGAAAGGAGGAAGTGGATGAGAACATTACTGAAGATATCATTGATCGTAAACATGTGTATATAACGAAGAATCTCGTAGTGAATATTGAATCGGATATCACTTGTAGGTGAGTATTTTTGAATTATACTTATTAATAGCACAATGCTAGCAAATGAAATCACTTCATGGTGCACTGAATAACAACAGTACTTTCCACCATCTATATTTCTTGTATGTTGGAAGAAAGAACTACAGGTCCATTATTGAATGCTAAGCCACTATTTTTCAGTATGGATTCCTGCAGAATTATTAAAACAGAAGATATTGACATCAATGAACAGTTTATTGATGGAAATAATGTTTATGATAGACGAGAATATAGTGATATTATGAATTCCATTGTTAAATCAGAAAATGATGATAGGTAAGTGTGTTTGATTTACAATTTGACAACAATTAATGAGTATACACAAATTTGAATACTTTTATTTAGAAATAATTGCAAGTAAATTCTAATTTGGTTGGGGATAAAATTTAACTAATTAATAGCAGATTATATTTCAGTTCAACTGAAAAGTTTGTTCTTTTTTTTTTTAGTGGGGGTGACAAAGAGTTTGAAGCAAAAGATTATGATCATTTGAAGTTGAAGCAATTTCAATGTGAATATTGTGATTTTGCTTCAAGTCGGAAAGGAAATCTCAAACGTCATATTGATTGTGTACATTTGAAGTTGAAGCAACACAAGTGTGAGTATTCTGCAAGTCAGAAAGGAGATCTCAAGGCACATATAGATTCTGTACATTTAAAATTGAATCAGTATTATTGCGACAAATGTAATTTTTCTTCAAGTCAGAAAGGAAACCTCCAAAAACATATAGAAGCAGTTCATTTGAACTTGAAACAATACCAGTGCCACCTATGTGACTTTGCTGCAAATCGGAAAGAAAATCTCAAACGTCACATTGATTGTGTACATTTGAAATTGAAACATCACAAGTGCCGAGAATGTGATTATTCAGCAATTCAAAGAAAATATCTCCAAAAACATATAGATGCAGTTCATTTGAAATTGAAAAAATACCAGTGCCACCTATGTGACTTTGCTACGAATCATAAAGGACATCTCGCAGCTCATATAAATTCTGTTCATTTAAAATTGAAACAACACCAGTGCCACCTATGTGACTTTACTGCAAATCAGAAAGGAGATCTCAAACTTCACATTGATTGTGTACATTTGAAATTGAAACATTACAAGTGCCAAGAATGTGATTATTCAGGAAGTCAAAGAAAGTACCTCCAAAAACATATAGATGCAGTTCATTTGAAATTGAAAGAATACCAGTGCCACCTATGTGACATAGCTACAAATCAAAAAGGACAACTCAAAGCTCATATAGATTCTGTTCATTTAAAATTGAAACAACACCAGTGCCATCTATGTGACTTTGCAGCAAATCGGAAAGAAAATCTCAAACGTCACATTGATTGTGTACATTTGAAATTGAAACATCACAAGTGCCAAGAATGTGATTATTCAGCATTTCAAAGGAGAAACCTCCAAAAACATATAGAAGCAGTTCATTTGAACTTGAAACAATACAAGTGCCAAGAATGTGACTTTGCTGCAACTCGGAAAGGAAATCTCAAACGTCACATTGATTGTGTACATTTGAAGTTGAAGGAACACAAGTGTGGGCAGTGCGAGTATTCAGCAAGTGAGAGAGGAGATCTCAAACGTCACATTGATTGTGTACATTTGAAATTGAAGCATTACAAGTGCCAAGAATGTGATTATTTAGCAAGTCAAAGGGGGAACCTCCAAAAACATATAGATGCAATTCATTTGAAACTGAAACAATACAAGTGCCAGGAATGTGATTATTCTGCAAGTCAGAAGGGAAGTCTAAAATATCATATAGCATCCATACATTCGAACTAATGTGTGGAGATTAACAATACTGTTGTATTGCCAATACATAAAATTCAATATAATTAACCAACAAATAAAACATGAACTTGAACATTCTTTCAGTCTGTCTTATTCCTTCCTCCTTACTTTACAGTTGTGCCATGAATTCATTGAACATATGTGCACATCCACTTCATTGTACAAAAAGAGGCATCATCAGAGGAGTTTTCCAGAATAACCACAGTTCGCTAATAGTGAAAGAAAACATTGAAATCCATTATTGGTTCATTTTATTTTGTAATTGCTCATTTGTCATGGTCATTATTTTTTGAGGGGTTAGAGGATTTTTTTGTTCGGGGTTTGAGGGATATTCTTGCGGATTCATTGTGATGTATTATGAATGATTTTCTCCCACCACAAGTTTTTCCTTGTGGGATTATATTTCGTTTACTTCTGTGTTTCTTCGAAATTGTAGTATGAAATTTTTGGTAAATAAACATTATTATTATTATAATCGAATTTAACAAATTATACATATAATGAGATTATTCGACAAATCTTACTGCAACAAAAAATATGCATTCCTATAGTTCGTTAATGCTTCAGTACTTAGGGATTTATGACTTCACTGTGTATAGTACAGAACATATAAGAGAGTCAGTCAAAGTTTCTGTTTTCTGTATCTTCAGTTCTTAGTTTTTTATTACATACCTACTCTAGAATCATTCATGACTTTTTATTGAAATCATTATTGAGAAAGCTCATTGCTTTTGATTGAGAATTATTTCAATTCATAAATGATATGAGTAATATATAAATGGGTTTTAACGTCTGTGAAATTATTAATGAGAAAGCGTTAACGGCATTATATGTGTAATTGTAAAGCTACAGTTAGTACCATACGTCTGTGACAAATGTTTGATATAGTGAGATATAAAATGCGGTGTTGTCGTATAGTACTTCATGGTTTTTAAAGACAGTTATGCAGAGACCATGAGATATATATATGTACTCTGTGGATACAAGACTTTTGTGGTTTCTAAAAAAAAATAACCTTAAATATGTACGAAATGTCAGTAATCCAACGAACCAAAATAGGAATTTCTTCACTTGGATTTTTCACACTAAACTGCCTAAACACTTGCGAATTTATTTTGGACGAAGTGCTCTCAAAGCATAGACTTATAATATTTAATGTCTCAAAGTGAACAGTGGTCAACAGAGCATTTCGGGCAATTTATTATCAAAAATTTTAAAACCACCTTTCATTCCGATACTTCGGTTTGGATCGAAAAAAGTATTCAATTATCCATATGGGTGACAACATGTTCAAGAAGGAAGAAATAGATGAGGACTTCAACGTTGGTGAACATGTGTTTAAATTGAAGGATCTCACAGAAAATATTGAATCGGATATCAATAATTGTAGGTGAGTATTTTTGAATTATACTCATTAAGAGTTCATTGTTAGGAAAAATAATCACATTATGATTCATTAAATATCAGCAGTACAGACAGGTATTGAAACAGAATATCTGATCAGAGCTTTCTGAGATTCTAGAAGCATTTATTGAACAGAGATCCATGTTGGGGGTGTGAGTGTTGCTGTTCTAAATTAGTTAATCTTTTTCTATATTTTGGGCTAGATGGAGGTTTCCTATGCCCCATTCTTATTTATTTAAAATATACAAGTTTGTATTGGAGAAACACCATCTTTTATCAACATGAAAGAACTATAGAAATGTCCATCTGACTGCTAATCCACTTTTTTCAGTATGGATTCCTGCAGAATTATTAAAACAGAAGATATTGACATCACCGAACAGTTCATTGATGAAAATAATATTTATGATAGACGAGAATATACAGATGTGAATTCCATTGTTAAATCAGAATCTGATGATAGGTAAGCGCTGTTGATTAAAAGTTTGACTACAATAAATATGTACTCACAAATTTGAATACTTTTATTTAGAAATAATGGCAAGTGAATTCTTATTTGGTTGGGGATGAAATTCAACTAATGAATAGCAGATTTTATTTCTGATTTTTAACTGAAAAGTTTGTTCTTTCTTTTTTTAGTGGAGGTGACAAAGAGTTTGAAGCAAAAGATTATGATCATTTGAAGTTGAAGCAATTTCAATGTGAATATTGTGATTTTGCTACAAGTCAACATGGACATTTGAAAAGACATATGAATTCCGTTCATTCAAAATTGAATCAGTATTATTGCGACAAATGTAATTTTTCTTCAAGTCTAAAAGGAAATCTCAAAAAACACATATATTCTGTTCATTTGAACTTGAAACAATACAAGTGCCAAGAATGTGACTTTGCTGTAAATCGGAAAGGAAATCTCAAACGTCACATTGATTCTGTACATTTGAAGTTGAAGGAACACAAGTGTGGGCAGTGTGAGTTTTCTGCAAATGAGAAAAGAGATCTCAAACTACACATAGATGCTGTTCATTTGAAACTGAAGTGTTTCCAATGCGATCTTTGTGATTATGCTGCCAGTCTAAAAACAACTCTTAAACGTCACATTGATTGTGTACATTTGAAGTTGAAGCAACACAATCTCCAAGAATGTGATTATTCAGCAAATCAAAGATACCTCCAAAAACATGTTGATGCAGTTCATTTGAACTTGAAACAATACAAGTGCCAAGAATGTGACTTTGCTGCAAATCGGAAAGCAAATCTCAAACGTCATATTGATTCTGTACATTTGAAGTTGAAGGAACATCAGTGTGGGCAGTGTGAGTATTCTTCATGTGAGAAAAGAGATCTCAAACGTCACATTGATTCTGTACATTTGAAATTGAAAGAATACCAGTGCCACCTATGTGACTACGCTGCAAACCAGAAAGGACAACTCAAAGCTCATATAAATTCTGTTCATTTAAAATTGAAACAATACAAGTGTCACCTATGTGACTGTGCTGCAAATCAGAAAGGAGATCTCAAACGTCACATTGATTCTGTACATTTGAAATTGAAACATCACAAGTGCCAAGAATGTGATTATTCAGCAAATCAAAGAAGATACCTTCGAAAACATGTTGATGCAGTTCATTCGAACTTGAAACAATTCAAGTGCCAAGAATGTGACTTTGCTGCAAATCGGAAAGGAAATCTCAAACGTCACATTGATTGTGTACATTTGAAGTTGAAACAACACAAGTGTGGGCAGTGTGAGTATTCTTCACGTGAGAAAGGAGATCTCAAACGTCACATTGATTGTGTACATTTGAAATTGAAGCATTACAAGTGCCAAGAATGTGATTATTCAGCAAGTCAAAGAGGAAACCTCCAAAAACATATAGACGCAATTCATTTGAAACTGAAACAATACAAGTGCCAGGAATGTGATTATTCTGCAAGTCAGAAGGGAAGTCTAAAAAATCATACAGCATCCATACATTCGAACTAATGTGTGGAGATTAACAATATTTTGTATGGCCAATACATAAAATTCGATATAATTAACCAACAAATAAAACATGAACTTGAAAATTCTTTTTGTCTGTCTTATTCCTTACTCCTCACTTTACAGGTGTGCCATGAAATTAATTAACATGTGTGCACATCCACTTCATTGTACAAAAAGAGGCATCATAATCGAATGTAACAAATTATACATATGAGATTACATTCGACAAATCTTAGTTCAACAAAAAATATGCATTCCTATAGTTCGTTAATGCTTCAGTACTTAGGGATTTATGACTTCACTGTGTATAGTACAGAACATATAAGAGATTCAGTCAAAGCTTCTGTTTTCAGTATCTTCAGTTCTTAGTTTTTTACCACATACCTATCCAGAATCTTTCATGAGTTTTTATTGAAAAAGCTCATTTCTTTTGATTGAGAATTATTTCAATTCATTAATGATATGAGTAATATATAAATGGGTTTTAACGTCTGTGAAATTATTAAAGAGAAAGCGTTAACGGCATGATATGTAAAATCATTGTTTAAACAATGGTAAAATTAACTACAGTTAGTACCATACGTTTATGACAAATAATGTTTGATATAGTGAGAAATAATATGCGGTATTGCCGAATAGTACTTTATGGTTTATAAAGACAGTTATGCAGAGACCAATGAGATTATATGTGTTCTGTGGATACAAGACTTTTATCACTTTATGGTTTCTTTAAAAAAATAACCTTAATGTTATTAGATGTTCTGTGTTCTGTGCTGTTAACCTTAAAAATGTACAGTACGTAATTTCCTTAGACTAGACTTCCCTTATCTAAGGTAATTTCACATAATTTCAGTAATCCAATGAACCAAAATAGGAATTTCTTTACTTGGATTTTTCCATTGACTTAGAATATATAGATTCTAGGTCAATGGATTTTTCACACTAAACTGCCTAAACACTTGTGAACAATGATTATAGATTATAATCTATATTTTGGGGTAGATGGAGGTTTCCTATGCCCCATTCCTATCTATTTATTCAAAATCTTCAAGTTTTTAGTGGAGAAACACCATCTTTTATCAACATGGAAGAACTACAGAAATGTCCATCTGACTGCTAATCCACTTTTTTCAGTATGGATTCCTGCAGAATTATTAAAACAGAAGATATTGACATCACCGAACAGTTCATTGATGGAAATAATATTTATGATAGACGAGAATATACTGATTTTATGAATTCCGTTGTTAAATCAGAATCTGATGTTACGTAAGTGCGTTTGATTTACAATTTGACTAAAATTAATAAGTATTCACAATACTTGCAAGTAAAATCGTTATTTGGTAGGGGATAAAATTTAACTAATTAATAGCAGATTTTATTTCTGACATTTAACTGAAAAGTTTATTCTTCCTTTTTGTAGTGGGGGTGACAGAGAGTTTGAAGCAAAAGATTATGATCATTTGAAGTTGAAGCAATATCAATGTGAATATTGTGATTTTGTTTCAAATCGAAATGGACATTTAAAAAGACATATAGATTCTGTTCATTTGAAATTGAAACCATACAATTGTCACCAATGTAATTATATAGCAGGAATAAAACAGAATCTCACAAGACATATAAATTCTGTTCATTTGAAATTGAAAGAACACCAGTGCCACTTATGTGATTTTGCTGCAACTCGGAAAGGAACTCTTAAAAGTCACATTGATGGTGTACATTTGAAGTTGAAGCAGCACAAGTGTCAGGAATGTGATTATTCTGCCAGTCGGAAAGGAGACGTCAAAGCACATATAGTTTCGATTCACTTGAAATTGAAAGAATACCAGTGCCACCTATGTGACTTTGCTGCAAATAAGAAAGGACATCTTTTATCTCATATTAATTCTGTTCATTTAAAATTGAAACAACACCAGTGCCACCTATGTGACTTTGCGGTAAATCATACAGGAAGTCTGAAACGTCACATTGATTCTGTACATTTGGGTTTGAAACATTACAAGTGCCAAGAATGTGATTATTCAGTAAGCCAAAGAGGAAACCTCCAAAAACATATGAATTCCGTTCATTTGAAACCGAAAGAATACAAGTGCCAGGAATGTGATTATTCTGCAAGCCAGAAGGGAAGTCTAAAAAATCATATAGCATCCATACATTCAAACTAATGTGTGAAGATTTACAATATTTTTGTATTTTTTATTTGTATGGCCAATACATAAAAATTTTATATTATTGAACAAGAAATAATTATAATAAATAAACTTGAATATTCTTTTCGTCTGTCTTATTCCTTTCTCCTTACTTTACACACTTTACAACAGTAGTGCCATGACTTCATTGAACATAACATGTGCACATCCACTTCATTTTACAAAAAGAGGCATCATAATCGAATTTAATTGAGGAACATTTCAATTCATTACTGATATGAGTAATTGTTATATAAATGAACTAGAGATTGCTCCATACGGACAAGACAAGAGCATCACGTAAAAATAAATTTTGTTCACAAATGTTTGATATAGTGAGATATAAAATGCGGTATTGCCGAATAGTACTTCATGGTTTATAAAGACAGTTTTGCAGAGACCATTGAGATATATATGTGCTCTGTGGATACAAGACTTTTGTGGTTTCTTTAAAAAAATAAAATAACCTTACAATTACTGTTAACCTTAAAAATGTACAGCACGAAGTGTCAGTAATCCAAAATAGGAATTTCTTCACTTGGATTTTTCACATTAAACTGCCTCAACACTTGTGAATTTATTTTGAACGACGTGCTCTCAAAGTGAACAGTGGCCAACAGAGCATTTCGGGCAATTTATTATCAAAAAGGTATTCAATTATCCATATGGGCGACAACATGTTCAAGAAGGAAGAAATAGATGAGGACTTCAACGTTGGTGAACATGTGTTTAAATTGAAGGATCTCACAGAAAATATTGAATCGGATATCAATTGTAGGTGAGTATTTTCGAATTATACTCATTAAGTCATTAATAGTTCATTGTTAGGAAAAATAATCACATTATGGTTCATTAAATATCAACAGTACGGACAGGTACCATCAATGTTGCTTTTCTAAATTAGTTAATCTTTTTCTATATTTTGGGGTAGATGGAGGTTCCCTATGCCCCATTCCTAATCATTCTGAATCTCCATGTATATATTGGAGTAACACCATCTTTTATTAACATGAAAGAACTACAGAAATGTCCATTTGAATGCTAAGCCACTTTTTTTTAGTATGGATTCCTGCAGAATTATCAAAACAGAAGATATTGACATCACCGAACAGTTCATTGAAGGAAATAATATTTATGATAGACGAGAATATACTGATTTTAGGAATTCTGTTGTTGAATCAGAATCTGATGTTAGGTAAGTGCGTTTGAATTACAATTTGACTACAATTAATAAGTATTCACAATCTTGAATACTTGCAAGTAAAATTATTCTTTGATAGGGGATAAAATTTAATAGCAGATTTTATTTCTGAAGTTATTCTGAAGAGTTTGTTCTTTCTTTTTTTAGTGGGGGTGACGAAGACCTTGAAGCAAAAGATAATGATGATTTGAAGTTGAAGCAATATCAATGTGGATATTGTGATTTTGCTTCAAATCGAAATGGACATTTAAAAAGACATATAGATTCTGTTCATTTGAAATTGAAACTACACAAGTGTCACCAATGTGATTATTCCACTAGAAGGAGCACAGAACTCAAGTATCATATAGATTCTGTTCATTTGAAATTGGAACAACTCAAGTGTCTCGAATGTGATTATGCTGCAAGTCGGAAAGACCATCTCAAAGTACACATAGAATCTGTTCATTTAAAATTGAAGCATTACGAGTGCCAAGAATGTGATTATTCAGCAAGTCACATGGGAAACCTCCAAAAACATATAAATTCCGTTCATTTGAAACTGAAACTATACAAGTGCCAGCATTGTGATTATTCTGCAGGTCGGAGAGGAGTTCTCAAAGTACACATAGATTCTGTTCATTTGAAATTGAAAGAACACCAGTGTCAGCTATGTGACTTTGCTGCTACTCGAAAAGGAACTCTTAAACGTCACATTGATAGTGTACATTTGAAGTTGAAGCAACACAAGTGTGGACAGTGTGAGTATTCTGCAAGACAAAAAGGAGATCTCAAAGCACATATAGATTCCGTTCATTTGAAATTGAAGTGTTCCCAATGCCATCTTTGTGATTATGCGGCAAGTCGGAAGGGGGATCTCAAATGGCATATAGATTCTGTACATTTGAAGTTGAAGCAACACAAGTGTGGACAGTGTGAGTATTCTGCAAGACAAAAAGGAGCTCTTAAAGCACATATAGATTCCGTTCATTTGAAATTGAAAGAATACCAGTGCCATCTATGTGACTACTTTGCGGTAAATCATATAGGAAGTCTCAAACGTCACATTGATTCTGTACATTTGAGATTGAAACATCACAAGTGCCAAGAATGTGATTATTCAGCAAATCAAAAAGGAGACCTCCAAAAACATATAAATTCTGTTCATTTGAAATTGAAACAGTTCGAGTGCCACAAATGTGATTATTCAGCAAGTCGGAAAGGAGATCTAGGAGCCCATATTGATGCTGTTCATTTGAACTTGAAACGATACCAGTGTCAGCAATGTGATTACGCTGCTATTAATAGTGCAACTCTCAAGAGTCACATAGACTCTGTTCATCTGAAATTGAGAGAATACCAGTGCCACCTATGTGACTATGCTGCAAATAATAAAGGACATCTTTCATCTCATATAAATTCTGTTCATTTAAAATTGAAACAACACAAGTGTCCACAATGTGACTATGCTACAAATTATAAAGGTCATCTCAGACAGCATATAAAATCCGTTCATTTGAATTTGAAACAACACAAGTGTCAACTATGTGAATATTCGACAAGTCAGAAAGGAAATCTCAAAAAACACATAGATGGTGTTCATTTGAAATTGAAGCCATAAAAATGCCAGGAATGTGATTTTTCTGCAAGCAAAAACATAAGTCTTAAGAGACATGCAGCATCCATACATTCGAAGTAATGTGTGAATTTTTTGTATTATTTTATTTGTATGGCCAAAATTTTATATAATTGAACAATAAATAAAACATAAACTTGAAAATACTTTTCGTCTGCCTAATTCCTTTCACCTTCTTTACAGTTGTGCCATGAATTCATTGAACATAATGTGCACATCCACTTCATTATACAAAAAGAGGCATCATAGTCGAATTTAATCGAGAAACATTTCAATTCATTAATTTAATGATATGAGTAATTGTTAAATGAACTAGAGATTGCACCATATGGACAAGAGCATCACGTAAAAATAAATTTTGTCCACAAGTGTTTGATGTAGTGAGAAATAAAATGCGGCAGTACCGTATAGTAAGAACGTAAGAAGAGGGATCTCAAATTGCATATAGATTCTGTTCATTTGAACTTGAAACAACATAAGTGTAATCAATGTGATTTTCCTCCGAATGTGAAACAAATTCTAAGAAAACATGTATTAGTCGTTCATTCGAACTGATTTGATTTCGTTATGCGGATTTTATGGAGAGTAACGACATTTTTGAAATATTTATTCGTAATGGTAGCAATAATTTCAAATTTTATATAAATGAACAATAAATCAAAACCTTGCTTCAATTCATCAAATGTAAAATAGAGCCTTTGTCCTCAATTGTTTCATTAATTGTTCATATTTCTTCAAATATTATAGACCAGGACCCGCAATAAGAATTATATAATTTTCACTTGTCTTCATCTACTAGTTTTCATTTTCAATAAAAGGAAAAAAAATTGCGGCGTTGTCACGTAGAACTTCATGGCTTATAAAAAAAATCCAATGACCTGTCAATGATTTTTTTGAGGTTAGTGCTGGTGGTGCGTTCTGTTAATGTAGACATCTGAACCTTTTATGTGGATATTAGTCAATCTTACGCTTAGGATCATCAGAATAGTGAAAATTATTTAATATTGGTTCACTCTTTATCAATAAAATAATTAAATTTCTCGTATTTACCGCTAGCCACCGACCTGTCAGAAATGTTTTTTGAGGTTACTTGGTTTGGATTGCCTAACTTACAACATACAAAGATCATGTTTAATGTTTAGTTCTTTAAACGTTCCAATAAAGAAGTTGATCTTTCTTTCACTATGGACCCCTTTAAAATTGAAAAAACGGAAGATATTGAGGTCACTGAACAGTTCATTGATGGAAGAAATATATATGAAACACAAGAATGGACTAATATCATAGATTCCCCCAATAAATTAGAATCTAATGATCGGTAAGTGCTTCCACTTTACACTTTGACTGCAGTACAAACGAATTTGAAAATACCTCATTGGAAAATTGCTTTTTTCGAAATATGTAATGATAAGAAGTTGGGCTGAAAATTGCGCAAACCTAAATAGTTCTTTCTTTTCATTAGTATAACTGACCAAGAGTGTAAAGCTGAAGATGTTGGTAACTGGAATCAACAAGAATACCCTATATTTAATCATACACCATGTCAAGAACGTCATGATAGAAGCTATGTAGAGTCTGCTCATTTGAAATTGAAGAAACACAAGTGCCACCAATGTGATTATACTGCAGGTAAAAAAGCAACCCTTAAAGAGCATATAGATTCTGTTCATTTGAAACTGAAGTGTTTCCAATGCCATCTTTGTGATTATGCTGCCAGTCAAAAAGGAACTCTTAAACGTCACATTGATTGTGTACATTTGAAGTTGAAGCTACACAAGTGTGGACAGTGCGAGTATTCTGCAAGACAGAAAGGAGATCTCCAAGGACATATAGATTCCGTTCATTTGAAATTGAAGTGTTCCCAATGCCATCTTTGTGATTATGCTTCTAGTCGAAAGAGAGATCTCAAAAGACATATAAATTCTGTTCATTTGGATTTGAAGCAACACCAGTGTCACAGTTGCGATTATACTGCAAGTCGCAGTGCATCTGTCAAAAGACATATAGATGCTGTTCATTTGAATTTGAAACAACACAAGTGTCCACAATGTGAGTATGCTACAAGTTATAAAAGTCGTGTCAAAAGACATATGGATTCTGTTCATTTGAACTTGAAACAACACAAGTGTCAACAATGTGATTATACAGCAAGTAAAAAAGCAACCCTCAAAGGGCATATAGTTTCGGTTCATCTCAACTTGAAGCAGTACCAGTGCGGACATTGCGGTTATGTTACAAGTCAGAAGCCGCATCTCAGAGATCACATAGAGTCAGTTCATTTGAAATTGAAGCAATACAATTGCCACTTATGTGATCATGCTTCAAATCAGAAGGGAGCTCTCAAAGTGCACATCGATTCTGTTCATTTGAAATTGAAGCAACACCAGTGTCACTTATGTGACTACGCTACATGTGTGAAAGGAGATCTCAAAAAACATATAGATTGTGTTCATTTGAAAGTGAAGCAGTACAAGTGTCCAGAATGTGATTATTCTACATTCTTCAAAGCTAGTCTCAAGTTACATATAGTTTCTATTCACTTGAAATTGAAAAAATACCGGTGCCACCTATGTAACTTTGCTGCAAATCAGAAAGCAAGTCTCAAAACACATATAGATGCTGTTCATTTGAAATTGAAGCTGTTTCAGTGCCAAGAATGCGAATATTCTGCAACTGACAAACGATATATCAAAAGACATGTAGATGCCGTTCATTTAAACTTGAAACAACACAAGTGTGAACAATGTGATTATTCTGCGAATGCGAAAATAAATCTGAAAAAACATATAGATTTCGTCCATTTGAATTCGAAGCAGCACCAAGGCCACAAAGGGAATTTGAAGAGACACAAGTGCCAGCAATGTGATTTTTCCTCAGATCGCAAAGGAAGTCTTAAACGACATACGGATTCTGTACATTCAAACTTGAAGCACCACAAGTGTCATCAATGTGACTATGCTGCAAGTCAGAAAGAAACTCTCAAACAACATATAGAGGCAGTTCATTCGAATTTGAAGCCCAACCAATGCAACAAATGTAATTATTCTACAAGTCGCAGAGGAAATCTCAAAAGACATACAGATTCTGCACATTGAAACTTGAAGACATAAATCCACTGTTCTTTCAGAATTATATGATTTCGCACAGCTTACTCGATTCCACAGATTAACAATATTTATTTATTTGAAAATTTTATGTTATTGAAGAATAAATATAAGATCTCAAAGTCGAACTTTCTACTTTATTCCTTTGAATTTATCTTCTCCTCCATCCTCTCCAGTAGTTTCAATCAGAATAAAATCATTTTAACAATTTACTGTGGTTGCTGGAGCAATAAACTGAGGTTATAATTTCGATTCTTGATGAAATTCTGATTGAATTTTGCCCATTCAACGAATTTAATCGCGGTCTAGGTTTATACGTTCGAGAGTTACGGACGGGGCTCAAAAGTCGAAAAATCCACACATGACGTAGTGACGAAAAGATAAAGAGTAAAAATTTCAGTGGTTTCTTCCTAAGAAACTTCGATGTTCTATGGTCCTAACCTAGCCATCAAATTGATCAATATCGACAGCATAGAACAAAATGAACATGATTCTGTGACCAGACCCACCCTCTTAAAAAGTTAAATAAGGAAATTTATATTTTTTCAGTTTTTACATGGGCGCTCTATCAGAAAATCTGCTTTTCATCTCTACCCGTGTCCAACCGACCAATCGTTATTTTTATATTGACCTATTCGACTGAAAATCCACCAGAAAATCCAGAAAAATAAACATCTAACAACCCTTCCCACCGCAAATTCAAACTGACAGCTACAACAGCGGGGTTTCTCCTTGCGTCATCTGTCAAAAAAAATGGGCCGCAGTGATATAATTTAGTTAGAACAATTCCGATTTGTTTTATGTTTCGATATCAATAATTTGACCACAAGTGATGCCGATATGAAATCCACTGGAGACTACCGCTTTGTATATGTGCGTTATGAATCTACCCCGTTTTTTCGTTTAAAATCTTAGCTAGGTGTGTTGATCGTAGTGGGCGATACCTCCAAAAATATTCCCATCTGTTTTCTTATCTTTGAGAATAACGAAAAGCACGTTTCGTTAAGTTAAAATCGCTAATTGTAGTGCTTGAATTGTATGGTTGGAAAACGAATCCAGTTACCGTTTCATTGGTTTCAGGTAAAAATCAGCATAGTTAGCTGTTGGTCCAAGATTTGACTGTATTCTTGTTTGTTTCTGTAACATGGATTTAAGTTGGCAAATCATTTCAGAACTAATCGAGATCCTCCACCTATATTTCGTGAGTACATTTTCATTGATTCGTATCTTAAAAATTAGGTTATTGGCGCTTGTCTTGTGACACATTTTTTAACAGATGTAACGAATCATTTTTTTATCGTGATCAACGTTCACTAGATTGCTAATCAAGTGTTGACATTGCGTATATTTCTTGATATTTCATTGGTTATTACTGTGGCTTAATTTGCAAGTATAATATATTTTTTCCTAATTATTTTACCTTGAATTAATGTATAATTCATCCTTTCTGGAACAAATCTGCATGTAGATTCAATTCTCCCTGCAGTTTATAGCGGGTGTTTCTCCAAGATTTTCTTCAGTCTCAGCCTCATGTGATCTAATTGGAGTAATTGGTTAGAGTTCATTGTTTCAATTAGTTCTCATTAGAGTTGAATTAAATTTTCAATTGTACAAGTTCATGCTGATCATTATTGATAAGTAAGTTTGTTTTTACATTGCTAGAACTTGTGAGGACACTAATTTGAAGATATATCTTGCATATTATTTATTCTGTATTGCGTGAATTGAAATGGAGTCTATTTTGCATTATCCGGTTTTTTTGTGTCAACACATTGTGTAATATTGAAAATGAAAACCGAAAGTTTTCAATATGAATACATATTCTTACTTGATGTAAGATTCTTGTTTTCCTATCGCCGAAATCCGATGAATTCCTTCGAATTAAAGAAATTACTCACCGTAAAATTTACTGTGCGACGTGTTCTTTGGAAGGAATAGAAATGTTTCAAAATTGGAAGAAAATCTTGAAAAGTTCGATTTTCGTTTTTAAAAGTACAGTGTTATGTAGTTCTATGGTTCTTGACTTAACCGAGCGTTCTTCACCGAATATCTCTTACATTTTTTTCTAATTATTTATATGATACGAAGCTGAGCCCTAACTTCAGAGGTCGACAGCCGATTTGACCGTTTTTTCTTCCAATACTCAAGAATATTCAAAGGAAACGGCATTGTTCGGCATCAGCAACAGAGAATTTTAGATTCTATGATCAATTCGCAAGTATGATCTATGAACTCATAGAATCTCATAATTTTTTTCGAGTTTTCTGTATACCGAAATATATAGATGATTTCAAGAAAGTTGCTTTCGATATAAACGGAAAATATGATAAATAAATACTCAGGTATAGGGGATAAGCCGGTTTGGGACTTGTGGGCGTTTGAGAACTGTGCAAAGTCCAGATTATATCGTTTTCTGTCCCATGCTGTCTAGTCCATAGAGCTCGTGCTCATATTTTAAATTGGCCACTATCAAAAAGAGCGCAGTTCGGAATTGATCGTCCCCCAGATTGGGTATTTGATGATAGACTTCAACTGCTGATACAACACTTTTTAATAACGAAATTTGTCAGTGTGTATACTGTTTTTATCTGGGTTTTGGCAGATAAGTGGATTGCGGATATAAACTTGTACAGTGCGGTTTACTTCAGAGCTTCAACGTAAGTTAATGTTAAATTTAAGGGAAGTTTGGGAATTGGGATTTTATCCGATGTCGAGTATGTAATTATTTTTGACTACGTTGAGTTTCGATAATTTGTAGGGCTCTGAATGAAATAACGAAACCCCTATCTGTCTTGTCGGTCGATTTTATGCGAAGGGATCACACGAGCTTTGAAAAAATTCGAGTTTTACAAGGGTGTGGAATTTTGGGCAAAGTTATTCTGTGGTTAAGTGCTAAGCTTGTGCCAAAGAGGTTTCTAAGCATACATCAATTGCCATATGGTTCCTATATTCGAAGTAAACAATGTTATTCACATTATTTCCGAGCGTTATTTCAGTTTTAGATGGTTTTCTAAAATGGCCGAAAAAAATTTCATTCATTCAGTTCGCGTGGATAAATATAAAATTGGGACTACTGAAAATATTCCGTGGAAGAATCATAGATTTAAAATAATTTCTGTCAGTGGAAGCGAAAATCATCTGGAACTCTATGATTAGATTGAAACAAGTTGTGCAATTTTGTGAGTTAAGTAACTTTAAACTTTTTTTATAACACGGAAATGAACTAAAGGAGCTGATGAAGTCCACATCGATGATCTGAACATCTTTCTCATTTTTTTTTCGTTTATCGCTTTTTAAAATTTCTGTTCCCTTCTCTCTGTTAACAACGAATTCCATTGATAAGGTTCCTTTTGAAATGAGCCCATATCGCGATTTTTTCGCTTAAAGAACGACTGACTAAACAGTTCTTTCTGACCTTGTCTGTTTTGCTATTTATTCGGAACGTGACCCCACATTTGACCCCTTTTTAGCCGAATTATTCATCGTCGATTGTTTTGTTTATGTTTTTTTTTTAATCGGACATAAATATGTACGAGTATGTTCCGTTTTGTGCAACCGCTAACGCAATTCTCGGTTTGAATCTAGGATAAAATCGTAGGCTTAAGTTTGATGAGGATTTCAAAGACATACCGTTCTTTTCTTAAGTCGAGGCATTTTTTCCGTAGAAATTAGAATAGATCATAGAACTTTTAGTCACTATAAGTTCTATGGAATAGATGCATAAAAAATTCTATGCATTTATAACTACGACAACTGCTTGTTCATAGAGTTTTTTACGTAGGTGTCACTTATCGAAATTGATGTTACAAAAGAGATGCATAGAATACTATGCATCTGTGTTACAAATCTGAATTAAGTAAGGTGTTGAAGCTGCGTTGAAAACATTCCAACAAAGCAAGCTTTTTATTTACCCAAAAAAAACTATTTTCGTGGCTTGATATGATAGATATAATTTTTTTGGCGTTATTCAAAAATCCAACAACGTTCGAACAGCTGCGAAAACCGGAATTCCGATAAGAAAGCGATAAGAATATTCATCATTCCGACCTAGATAGTAGAAAGACCTTGGCTCAAAAAAAAATCCTTGAGAAAGAATGCAGTCTACTCAACAATGCCCGTAAAAATATACACATGTTGACACAGCTGGAGTGGAACCCCAAAAACTATGTAAAATTTTTTTATTCATAAATGAGGAAAATTCTTCCAACGTTGTATGATAAGAAACTAAATCCATCTTTCCTCGTGCGATAATGACAGTGTATAACAAAAAAAGGCCATCATCCTTCAACGCCGACTAGTCAGATTTTTATTTATTTATTCATTTATTCCACAATAATGATATCTAGATGTTCAACATCTGTGTGTATCACACACAAGTTCTTCAAAAAAAGAAATATGATTCTATACAGGGTGTATATTAAGGTGAGGCTTTTCTTTCGACAGGTGATAGAACTCATCCAAATAAGTCATTTTACCGAAAATTTCTTATATGAAATGTTCAATTTAAAGAATTTAGGGCATCAATACCTTAATAATTCACTGGCCTGCATATCTCTACATCTCTGCAACAGGTTTATGAACATCCGCAAAGTTGGGTGATTTCTTAGCAAAAATCTCGTTCGTAAATTGAAAACATATCAACAGGTTCATTATTTGAATAAACGTTTGGCATTTTCGAAACATAAAATACAATCTACACCGTAACATCGCTGTAACACGATCGAAAATATACTGATCACAATCGATATTCTGAGTCATGTATGATAAGAAGACAAAAAACAAGAGATGTTGATATGTACGGAGGAGCAGGCGAGGTGCAGGTTCGGACTGAAGAATTTTCAGACTCACCTAGAAACTAGAAAATATTCTAGCTTCATTTTCTCGAAATAGGAGTAAAATTCAAATAAAAAATTTTTGGTAAAATGACTTATTTTGATGAGTTCTACCATCTGTTTAAACAAAAGCCTCACCTTTAAATACACCCTGTATAGCAGTGTCAAGCATTGAATAATAGTAATAATCATTGAAACATTACTAATTAATTATTAGATATATGGATTGAACCCTTTACTTGAATTTCCAAGGGTAATCGAGATTTTTTCAGCCACTCACCCTCGCACGCCACTGTCCAACTTCTAAACAATTTAACGCTCACTCCATTACCTAATTCCCACCTTATCGCCGATAAAAATTGCAATAATTACCGACAAAACTCAACATGGCGATTTTCTTTCCAGAGCGCTGACGTAGATGCCGTGCGCAACGGAGGTTCCTCGTACGTTGGTCCGCGACCGTTGAACGTCGATCTGGAGGCATCTGGGGGCCCTCTGGACCGTTCCAACCAGTGGTAACTGGCGCGGCATGCTGTGATCCTTTCGAATTTCGATCGACGGCGAAATCAGTCGCTACGATGGTGTCCAACGGTATCTACGCCCCTGACCTGTCCTACCCGAGGAAGGAGGAGAAGAGGCAGTGTATGATCTATAGGATTTTCGGTGAGTTTATTTTTTTTTTCGGTTTTGCGATGTCTGGGCCCTGGGGCCACAACCTGTCGGAAATTCGAACGAATTTTGTTATTTTCGCGGAAAATTAACAGAAGTTATTGAATGTCATGTTTCATATTGGTTTGAAGTGTTATATATGCTATTCCATCGGGGTTACCCAAAATTTCGAATATACTCCATTCACTTTTATAAAGTATCCCGATTGGCAATGAAATTCTGACACGTTTCACCGTGTATATTTTCAAAATGTTGGGTTATAGTCATTTTCCTGTCAATACATACGCAACGTTGTCCTTTCTACATAAAGATCGTAGTGATTACGTATTTATCAAAATGTTTATTTACTTTGGGGAAATGATGAATTTGAGAAAATATAATGTGACTTCAATAATTCCAAAGACCTGGTGAATGTTGAAGAAACTTTTTTCTCTGTTAATACTGGAAATATTTCACGTATATAAAAATGGTTGGAAGATTCAGTTAGGCTTTTTTCTGGTACGGAAATCAAGAATCGAGTGTTGAAATTTTACTGAAAAATAATGGAAAGAATAGTCCGTCACTTTGTGATAGTTCATTCGAGAAAAGGATAAAAGTATTCGAATAACCCGACAGAAAAACTTCTAAACGAACAGGCGGACCTTTGAAGTTCCCCACTTTCAAAAGTTCTCAAGAAATAAGCCTACAGAAAACATTTAAAAACCTTTTTGCACAACTTGAAATCCTCCAGTAAGAAAATGTGGTAGTACTACGAATACGAAACCTGTCTCACAGTTAAACTTCAAAAGAACTAACTACATTTACAAAGTTAAAAAAGAGAAAATAGAAAATAGCATTGGCAACATCTCTCAGAATGATTTGACATTTCACGAGTACCAACCTGCGTCAATTTCAAGTAAAAGAACTTGATGAACCTAAATCATGGCCAACCGGGATACTTTATAAAAGTGAATGAAGTATTTATAGTGCTCTTGGTTTTTGTTCAATTAATTCAGTAACAAAATATTTTTTTCCAACTCGATTAATTTCATTTTAGTTTATATTCGCCGAATAAAAAATATCAATATGCAGTATGATTAATAGAAGCTATAAAAAAACAATTCACCGATGAAAATTTATGTTACTATGAATTTTTATGCTACGACTGCCATTATCATGTTACGCATTAATGCAACAACTTTATCATTTTACTGTTTAACATAGGTAGTTGGAAATGATAGCGTTATCATTTTGTCCAAATGATTAGTTCGGACTCGTTGATGAAGAATTGAGGTCGAATCTAGTTCGGTCCTTCCGGCCGTTAAGACGATAACCTTGAAATTTTTAGGGTTCAGTTAGGTAATCAAACGACCTGTCTAATATTTTTTGAGGTCTGGTCTGCTTGTGTGATATAAATTTAAATATTCATCAGTTTTACATTTAACATGAACTGAATACTGTCGATATTGTCAATTATTGATGACTGCTGACCAAATTTCCCTTTGTTTCCTGGTAAGACACTTAATATGTGTGTAATACACCATGTTACACACACTGAGTGTTCCAAAATATTCAAATAAATCCTCTAAATATGAACGACTTGCACATCCAACTTTGGCACACGTTCATGGCATTTTCTTATTGAAAATGCGCTTAATTTAAATAATTCTCACTGGTCTGATAACCTTAAGAGTAATATTGACTAGAAATATCAAAAAAATGTCCACATAAAACAATTTTTCAAGCAAATAAACGGTTCTAATGTTCACATGATCAACGCTGGATTCCCATTGTTTGACCACCAGCACTAACCTCAAAAAATATTTGATAGGTCGTTGGATTACTAATGTTCGAGTTTGACGAACCGCCTCTGCCAAATTTTCGCTATTTTTATAGCGAATTTTAATAATTTCAATGCGTGGTTGGATCGTGTATCGTTCCATCAATTGATGGCGTAGTTTTTACTTGTCAAATGTCAAAAAATGACAGCTTCAAAAGTGACATCTACCGAAATAGAGGCGATTCGAAATAACACTTCTTGTGCCAGAGGCCGATATGTTAATTTAATTGTTCAATTCGCAACAAATTAATAAATATTGTATTACATAATTTCAGATTGATAAAATTTCTGTTGCATATCTCCTTTTTTATGCATTTTCACGACCTTCGTTATGATTATAATATCGATTACTTGCGTTGAGCCTCTGGATGAATGAAAAATTATGTTTAATTGACCGCCAGTTGTGGTCAATTAAACGTCAATCATAGTAAAAGAATTCTTGGTCGGTTGCATGCAAATTACATGGTTGAAGTTGTAACAACTGCATATCTTTTTCGAATTGTTTCGCCTATTTTTTTTTAAATTTCTATACACGTGTATTGAGTCGTGATTGTTTATAATTGCTAGTGTTCACGAAGTGTTCTTCTCATTTGTCAGTTATCCTTGAAAATGTGCCTTGTTTACTATATTTTTGAACCATACAAAGGATCTGAACTTATTTATGGAATTATGCATTCAACAAAGCAACCAGAAATGTTATGAATTAGCCTGAAGCCTCCTTCTCTGAATTTTCAGAACATGACAAAACCTGTTTGTTCTAGGGCAAGTGCCGGCACGTCTAGTTCTGTACATGCTATCATGGTCCGGTTTTCTGGTGTCCTTCATGATGAGGACCGACATAAATCTGACAATCGTCGCCATGGTTGCGGATCCTCCGAAATCGTCCATGAACATCTCCACCGAGTATTGCTATACAACCGACAATGAAACCTCGAGAAATGTGAGTCTCATCGTTTTCTTCGAAGGTTTTTCTACGAGGAAATATCCTCTTTTGTCGTTTTCAATCTCGGATAGTATTAGCTGCATCGGAATATACAGGAGATTCCAATAGTGGGGTTGCAGGAAAGAAATACTTTTTTGGGAATTTTCTGCAAACGTAGGTGAAATTGTACATGTTTGGTTTCAGTCTTGAGGGACATCCTGTATATCTGTAGCTCCTTTATGGCGGTTCATATACCTGCAATATTATTGTGCTATTTTCTTTAATTTAGGAAATTTGAGTGGAAGATTGTAAAACTAGGCAGGTGAAAATCTAAACTATGATAGATAGCGACTTGAATTTGTTTTTATCGAATAGAGCGTCCTCGAAAACCTATATTTTGATACCAAACATGACAATATTGTCCTTCTTTAACGTGAATTTTTTTTAGTTTTTTGTTTTCCTATTTTCATTTTCGAGTTTTGTTCACACGCTTAGAGCATGCAGAGTTTAGGTGCTATGGATCAGCAAAATGGGTATTCTGGTAGGTTCGAATGGGATGAAGACCTAAACGATCGAATAACAACTTTAGATTCGCCAGGGATTCCTTGGTGATGACGAATATGGTGTTTTTGGTGGGTCTTACCCCTTACGTATTTTTGACCCAAAAAGTTGGAATTTTCGAAATCGATTTTATTATGCCTAGAGATACTTGGGACAATGCTGATTAACAATATACAAACAAAAAGTGGATACGGTCACAGGAGCGGGAGCTATGACGGTTTGAAATTTCGATTTTTTGAAAAAATGCCATTTGACAGGTGAAAATCTAAACTATGATAGATAGCGACTTGAATTTGTTTTTATCGAATAGAGCGTCCTCGAAAACCTATAATTTGATACCAAACATGACCATATTGTCCTTCTTTAACATGATTTTTTTTAGTTTTTTGTTTTCCATTTTTCATTTTCGAGTTTTGTTCACACGCTTAGAGCATGCAGAGTTTAGGTGCTATGGATCAGCAAAATGGGTATTCTGGTAGATTCGAATGGGATGAAGACTTTAACGATCGAATAACAACTTTAGATTCGCCAGGGATTCCTTGGTGATGACGAATATGGTGTTTTTGGGGGGTCTTACCCCTTACGTATTTTTGACCCAAAAAGTTGGAATTTTCGAAATCGATTTTATTATGCCTAGAGATACTTGGGACAATGCTGATTAACAATATACAAACAAAAAGTGGATACGGTCACAGGAGCGGGAGCTATGACGGTTTGAAATTTCGATTTTTTGAAAAAATGCCATTTGACAGGTGAAAATCTAAACTATGATAGATAGCGACTTGAATTTGTTTTTATCGAATAGAGCGTCCTCGAAAACCTATAATTTGATACCAAACATGACCATATTGTCCTTCTTTAACATGATTTTTTTTAGTTTTTTGTTTTCCATTTTTCATTTTCGAGTTTTGTTCACACGCTTAGAGCATGCAGAGTTTAGGTGCTATGGATAAGCAAAATGGGTATTCTGGTAGATTCGAATGGGATGAAGACTTTAACGATCGAATAACAACTTTAGATTCGCCAGGGATTCCTTGGTGATGACGAATATGGTGTTTTTGGGGGGTCTTACCCCTTACGTATTTTTGACCCAAAAAGTTGGAATTTTCGAAATCGATTTTATTATTCCTAGAGATACTTGGGACAATGCTGATTAACAATATACAAACAAAAAGTGGATACGGTCACAGGAGCGGGAGCTATGACGATTTGAAATTTCGATTTTTTGAAAAAATGCCATTTGACAGGTGAAAATCTAAACTATGATAGATAGCGACTTGAATTTGTTTTTATCGAATAGAGCGTCCTCGAAAACCTATATTTTGATACCAAATATGACCATGTTGTCCTTCTTTAACGTGAATTTTTTTAGTTTTTTGTTTTCCTATTTTCATTTTCGAGTTTTGTTCACACGCTTAGAGCATGCAGAGTTTAGGTGCTATGGATCAGCAAAATGGGTATTCCGGTAGATTCGAATGGGATGAAGACCTTAACGATCGAATAACAACTTTAGATTCGCCAGGGATTCCTTGGTGATGACGAATATGGTGTTTTTGGGGGGTCTTACCCCTTACGTATTTTTGACCCAAAAAGTTGGAATTTTCGAAATCGATTTTATTATGCCTAGAGATACTTGGGACAATGCTGATCAACAATATACAAACAAAAAGTGGATACGGTCACAGGAGCGGGAGCTATGACGGTTTGAAATTTCGATTTTTTGAAAAAATGCCATTTGACAGGTGAAAATCTAAACTATGATAGATAGCGACTTGAATTTGTTTTTATCGAATAGAGCGTCCTCGAAAACCTATATTTTGATACCAAATATGACCATGTTGTCCTTCTTTAACGTGAATTTTTTTAGTTTTTTGTTTTCCTATTTTCATTTTCGAGTTTTGTTCACACGCTTAGAGCATGCAGAGTTTAGGTGCTATGGATCAGCAAAATGGGTATTCCGGTAGATTCGAATGGGATGAAGACCTTAACGATCGAATAACAACTTTAGATTCGCCAGGGATTCCTTGGTGATCACGAATATGGTGTTTTTGGGGGGTCTTACCCCTTACGTATTTTTGACCCAAAAAGTTGGAATTTTCGAAATCGATTTTATTATGCCTAGAGATACTTGGGACAATGCTGATCAACAATATACAAACAAAAAGTGGATACGGTCACAGGAGCGGGAGCTATGACGGTTTGAAATTTCGATTTTTTGAAAAAATGCCATTTGACAGGTGAAAATCTAAACTATGATAGATAGCGACTTGAATTTGTTTTTATCGAATAGAGCGTCCTCGAAAACCTATAATTTGATACCAAACATGACCATATTGTCCTTCTTTAACATGATTTTTTTTAGTTTTTTGTTTTCCATTTTTCATTTTCGAGTTTTGTTCACACGCTTAGAGCATGCAGAGTTTAGGTGCTATGGATCAGCAAAATGGGTAGATTCGAATGGGATGAAGACTTTAACGATCGAATAACAACTTTAGATTCGCCAGGGATTCCTTGGTGATGACGAATATGGTGTTTTTGGGGGGTCTTACCCCTTACGTATTTTTGACCCAAAAAGTTGGAATTTTCGAAATCGATTTTATTATTCCTAGAGATACTTGGGACAATGCTGATTAACAATATACAAACAAAAAGTGGATACGGTCACAGGAGCGGGAGCTATGACGGTTTGAAATTTCGATTTTTTGAAAAAATGCCATTTGACAGGTGAAAATCTAAACTATGATAGATAGCGACTTGAATTTGTTTTTATCGAATAGAGCGTCCTCGAAAACCTATAATTTGATACCAAACATGACCATATTGTCCTTCTTTAACATGATTTTTTTTAGTTTTTTGTTTTCCATTTTTCATTTTCGAGTTTTGTTCACACGCTTAGAGCATGCAGAGTTTAGGTGCTATGGATCAGCAAAATGGGTAGATTCGAATGGGATGAAGACTTTAACGATCGAATAACAACTTTAGATTCGCCAGGGATTCCTTGGTGATGACGAATATGGTGTTTTTGGGGGGTCTTACCCCTTACGTATTTTTGACCCAAAAAGTTGGAATTTTCGAAATCGATTTTATTATGCCTAGAGATACTTGGGACAATGCTGATCAACAATATACAAACAAAAAGTGGATACGGTCACAGGAGCGGGAGCTATGACGGTTTGAAATTTCGATTTTTTGAAAAAATGCCATTTGACAGGTGAAAATCTAAACTATGATAGATAGCGACTTGAATTTGTTTTTATCGAATAGAGCGTCCTCGAAAACCTATAATTTGATACCAAACATGACCATATTGTCCTTCTTTAACATGATTTTTTTTAGTTTTTTGTTTTCCATTTTTCATTTTCGAGTTTTGTTCACACGCTTAGAGCATGCAGAGTTTAGGTGCTATGGATCAGCAAAATGGGTAGATTCGAATGGGATGAAGACTTTAACGATCGAATAACAACTTTAGATTCGCCAGGGATTCCTTGGTGATGACGAATATGGTGTTTTTGGGGGGTCTTACCCCTTACGTATTTTTGACCCAAAAAGTTGGAATTTTCGAAATCGATTTTATTATTCCTAGAGATACTTGGGACAATGCTGATTAACAATATACAAACAAAAAGTGGATACGGTCACAGGAGCGGGAGCTATGACGGTTTGAAATTTCGATTTTTTGAAAAAATGCCATTTGACAGGTGAAAATCTAAACTATGATAGATAGCGACTTGAATTTGTTTTTATCGAATAGAGCGTCCTCGAAAACCTATAATTTGATACCAAACATGACCATATTGTCCTTCTTTAACATGATTTTTTTTAGTTTTTTGTTTTCCATTTTTCATTTTCGAGTTTTGTTCACACGCTTAGAGCATGCAGAGTTTAGGTGCTATGGATCAGCAAAATGGGTAGATTCGAATGGGATGAAGACTTTAACGATCGAATAACAACTTTAGATTCGCCAGGGATTCTTTGGTGATGACGAATATGGTGTTTTTGGGGGGTCTTACCCCTTACGTATTTTTGACCCAAAAAGTTGGAATTTTCGAAATCGATTTTATTATTCCTAGAGATACTTGGGACAATGCTGATTAACAATATACAAACAAAAAGTGGATACGGTCACAGGAGCGGGAGCTATGACGGTTTGAAATTTCGATTTTTTGAAAAAATGCCATTTGACAGGTGAAAATCTAAACTATGATAGATAGCGACTTGAATTTGTTTTTATCGAATAGAGCGTCCTCGAAAACCTATAATTTGATACCAAACATGACCATATTGTCTTTCTTTAACATGATTTTTTTTAGTTTTTTGTTTTCCATTTTTCATTTTCGAGTTTTGTTCACACGCTTAGAGCATGCAGAGTTTAGGTGCTATGGATCAGCAAAATGGGTATTCCGGTAGATTCGAATGGGATGAAGACCTTAACGATCGAAAAACAACTTTAGATTCGCCAGGGATTCCTTGGTGATGACGAATATAGTGTTTTTGGGGGGTCTTACCCCTTACGTATTTTTGACCCAAAAAGTTGGAATTTTCGAAATCGATTTTATTATGCCTAGAGATACTTGGGACAATGCTGATCAACAATATACAAACAAAAAGTGGATACGGTCACAGGAGCGGGAGCTATGACGATTTGAAATTTCGATTTTTTGAAAAAATGCCATTTGACAGGTGAAAATCTAAACTATGATAGATAGCGACTTGAATTTGTTTTTATCGAATAGAGCGTCCTCGAAAACCTATAATTTGATACCAAACATGACCATATTGTCCTTCTTCAACATGATTTTTTTTAGTTTTTTGTTTTCCATTTTTCATTTTCGAGTTTTGTTCACACGCTTAGAGCATGCAGAGTTTAGGTGCTATGGATCAGCAAAATGGGTATTCTGGTAGATTCGAATGGGATGAAGACCTTAACGATCGAAAAACAACTTTAGATTCGCCAGGGATTCCTTGGTGATGACGAATATAGTGTTTTTGGGGGGTCTTACCCCTTACGTATTTTTGACCCAAAAAGTTGGAATTTTCGAAATCGATTTTATTATGCCTAGAGATACTTGGGACAATGCTGATCAACAATATACAAACAAAAAGTGGATACGGTCACAGGAGCGGGAGCTATGACGATTTGAAATTTCGATTTTTTGAAAAAATGCCATTTGACAGGTGAAAATCTAAACTATGATAGATAGCGACTTGAATTTGTTTTTATCGAATAGAGCGTCCTCGAAAACCTATAATTTGATACCAAACATGACCATATTGTCCTTCTTCAACATGATTTTTTTTAGTTTTTTGTTTTCCATTTTTCATTTTCGAGTTTTGTTCACACGCTTAGAGCATGCAGAGTTTAGGTGCTATGGATCAGCAAAATGGGTATTCTGGTAGATTCGAATGGGATGAAGACTTTAACGATCGAATAACAACTTTAGATTCGCCAAGGATTCCTTGGTGATGACGAATATGGTGTTTTTGGGGGGTCTTACCCCTTACGTATTTTTGATCCAAAAAGTTGGAATTTTCGAAATCGATTTTATTATGCCTAGAGATACTTGGGACAATGCTGATTAACAATATACAAACAAAAAGTGGATACGGTCACAGGAGCGGGAGCTATGACGGTTTGAAATTTCGATTTTTTGAAAAAATGCCATTTGACAGGTGAAAATCTAAACTATGATAGATAGCGACTTGAATTTGTTTTTATCGAATAGAGCGTCCTCGAAAACCTATAATTTGATACCAAACATGACCATATTGTCCTTCTTCAACATGATTTTTTTTAGTTTTTTGTTTTCCATTTTTCATTTTCGAGTTTTGTTCACACGCTTAGAGCATGCAGAGTTTAGGTGCTATGGATCAGCAAAATGGGTATTCTGGTAGATTCGAATGGGATGAAGACCTTAACGATCGAAAAACAACTTTAGATTCGCCAGGGATTCCTTGGTGATGACGAATATAGTGTTTTTGGGGGGTCTTACCCCTTACGTATTTTTGACCCAAAAAGTTGGAATTTTCGAAATCGATTTTATTATGCCTAGAGATACTTGGGACAATGCTGATCAACAATATACAAACAAAAAGTGGATACGGTCACAGGAGCGGGAGCTATGACGATTTGAAATTTCGATTTTTTGAAAAAATGCCATTTGACAGGTGAAAATCTAAACTATGATAGATAGCGACTTGAATTTGTTTTTATCGAATAGAGCGTCCTCGAAAACCTATAATTTGATACCAAACATGACCATATTGTCCTTCTTCAACATGATTTTTTTTAGTTTTTTGTTTTCCATTTTTCATTTTCGAGTTTTGTTCACACGCTTAGAGCATGCAGAGTTTAGGTGCTATGGATCAGCAAAATGGGTATTCTGGTAGATTCGAATGGGATGAAGACTTTAACGATCGAATAACAACTTTAGATTCGCCAAGGATTCCTTGGTGATGACGAATATGGTGTTTTTGGGGGGTCTTACCCCTTACGTATTTTTGATCCAAAAAGTTGGAATTTTCGAAATCGATTTTATTATGCCTAGAGATACTTGGGACAATGCTGATTAACAATATACAAACAAAAAGTGGATACGGTCACAGGAGCGGGAGCTATGACGGTTTGAAATTTCGATTTTTTGAAAAAATGCCATTTGACAGGTGAAAATCTAAACTATGATAGATAGCGACTTGAATTTGTTTTTATCGAATAGAGCGTCCTCGAAAACCTATAATTTGATACCAAACATGACCATATTGTCCTTCTTCAACATGATTTTTTTTAGTTTTTTGTTTTCCATTTTTCATTTTCGAGTTTTGTTCACACGCTTAGAGCATGCAGAGTTTAGGTGCTATGGATCAGCAAAATGGGTATTCCGGTAGATTCGAATGGGATGAAGACCTTAACGATCGAAAAACAACTTTAGATTCGCCAGGGATTCCTTGGTGATGACGAATATAGTGTTTTTGGGGGGTCTTACCCCTTACGTATTTTTGACCCAAAAAGTTGGAATTTTCGAAATCGATTTTATTATGCCTAGAGATACTTGGGACAATGCTGATCAACAATATACAAACAAAAAGTGGATACGGTCACAGGAGCGGGAGCTATGACGATTTGAAATTTCGATTTTTTGAAAAAATGCCATTTGACAGGTGAAAATCTAAACTATGATAGATAGCGACTTGAATTTGTTTTTATCGAATAGAGCGTCCTCGAAAACCTATAATTTGATACCAAACATGACCATATTGTCCTTCTTCAACATGATTTTTTTTAGTTTTTTGTTTTCCATTTTTCATTTTCGAGTTTTGTTCACACGCTTAGAGCATGCAGAGTTTAGGTGCTATGGATCAGCAAAATGGGTATTCTGGTAGATTCGAATGGGATGAAGACCTTAACGATCGAATAACAACTTTAGATTCGCCAGGGATTCCTTGGTGATGACGAATATGGTGTTTTTGGGGGGTCTTACCCCTTACGTATTTTTGACCCAAAAAGTTGGAATTTTCGAAATCGATTTTATTATTCCTAGAGATACTTGGGACAATGCTGATTAACAATATACAAACAAAAAGTGGATACGGTCACAGGAGCGGGAGCTATGACGGTTTGAAATTTCGATTTTTTGAAAAAATGCCATTTGACAGGTGAAAGTCTAAACTATGATAGATAGCGACTTGAATTTGTTTTTATCGAATAGAGCGTCCTCGAAAACCTATATTTTGATACCAAACTCGTCCATATAGACCTTCTCTGACCCGTTTTTTCTGTTTTATATATTCCAAAGCTCAAAAGCACAATATTCCGAGGTGACCCTAAATCTTGTACACAATTGACAGCACGATAATGTTGTAGGTACACGGGCCGCCTTAACACCTTCCTCATTCACTTATCAAGATGGTACTCGAATAAAATCCCATTTGGTTTCCCATCTAGATTCGAATATATGCCAGAGGTATTCGCCATCTTTTTTAGGCCCACTATGGCGGCACCCTGGAATGGTCGGAGAAGGTGCAAAGCTACGTGCTGGCCTCCTTCTACTGGGCCTACATCATATCGCAGATCGTGGGCGGCGTCGCCACCCAATGGCTGGGCTCCAAGAGAGTCTTCGGCTATTCCCAGCTGGTCACGGCTCTGTGCAGCCTCAACATACCCTGGGCCAGCAACACCCACTACGGCCTGGCCATAGCCTTGAGGTTCGTCCAAGGCTTCGCTTCTGTAAGTGGACCTAACCTCACACTTTTTGAATCGATATATGTTGATTGTTGGAATTCGAAATGTTATTATTTTTTATTTCTCTTTCGAAGGGCTTGACATGGCCCGCCATGTACGCTTTGGTCGGCCCCTGGATCCCAATACCAGAAAGAAGCAGATTCATGTCGAGCTTTCAAGGTGAGTAGAAAAATCGAGGAATCATCCCATCTTCGTCGCCACCAGCGAAAAACTCTGATCGTTTCCTCTCTCCCAAGGCTTCAGCATCGGCATAGGCATCACCTACCCTCTGGCCGGATATCTGATCGCCAATTTCGGCTGGCCCTCCGTCTTCTACACCACCGGCACCCTGGGCGTGAGCTGGTGCCTGATCTGGTACCTGCTGGCCTTCGACAGCCCGGAGACTCACCCCAGGATCAGCCTGAGCGAGCAGAAGTACATCAAGGAGAACACGGCGAACGCGAAGATCATCACCAAGGAGCACCGGACCCCGTGGTGGGAGATCGTCAAGTCGCCGCACACGTGGGCCATCGGGGTGACCACCTTCGGGAGGATATGGGTGCATTACACCTTTATGATACCGGGGCCGAAGTACATGAAGAGCATTCTGGGATTCAGCGTGGAGAAGGTGAGGACGTGGTCGTTTGGCGGGGTGTGTACGTACGGGGGGTTGGAGTTAGAGACCGGGGGAGCGTTTTTGGGATTGGAATTGGTCCGGACAGTTTTCATCCTGAGATCTGACGTGTTACGGCTGCTTCTTGTTTTTTAACGCTTGTTTTAAATTGTTTAAGCAAGAAATTACTTTTTTTTTATTGATCAGAAGTAATTTTGTGAAGTTAACCATAATTTCCTCTTGCTAATTTTTTGGTGATTAACCTTCTTTAATCTAATCAAATCTTTGTTTCAGAATGGTTTGCTTTCCGGCCTCCCCTTCGTTTGTAGCTACGTCGCCTCTGTGTTCTTCTGTTATCTGGCCGATAAGCTTGTGACCAAGAATATCATGTCGCTGCTGTCGGTGAGAAAGCTCATGACTGCTATAGGTGAGTTAGTTTTTTACTCCCATCTGTCAACTTTCGATCTGTCACGTCGTAATCGTGTGACGTTTAGCTGTCAACATGGCGAGGAATTCAAATCTTGCTTATTGAAACATTCAAAATTCGAGTGGGAACCTACTTTTAGTAGTTACTAGCTGGCCCGGCGAACTCTGTTTCGCCTAAGCGTCAAATGTCATCGGTCATCTTTCAAATGTCATCTGTCAACTGTCATCTATCAAATGTCATCTGTCAACTCTCATATGTCAACTTCTCCATGGATATGAGCTGTCACACACAAAAGAAACACAAAAATAATATGTCAATTACTAATTATGGGCTATTTTGGATTCAGTGATTTCCGCAAATATATTTATTACCCAAACAGAAATTCAAAAACTTTTCAGAAATATAGAGAAAAGGTGAAAATGGACAACTCACGATTGATGCAGATCGTCAAAATCCGATTTACTTGACATTCCGGTGAAAATTCACTGTTCCACCAACTTGAGATGTTTACCCGCTTTTTGATCTGATAATAGCCTTCCATGTTATCAGTATGTTTTATGCAAATAACACAGTAATTGTATACATCGCCATCTAGTGGCGATAATATCAAATATAATACCTTCACGACTACGCTACAGTGTCTAGGTAAGAGCCATTAACCGTAGCGAAACCTAGCGGCCTTATTCAAAAGAGGAAAAGCATTTCCTACATAAGCAAATTTTTCATCGAATTTTTCAGAGTTTCAATGTATTTTATAATAACCAGGCCGTAGACGAATCCATAAATGAAGTTTCACAACAAACAGTCCATCCGATCTCGAGTTATAAATGGTGCAACCAACAACTGTGTTTTATATATAGATTCCAATGCTGCGTTGTTGCATGTTAGCAGCACAGCTTTTGAGCAGAGAAAGCTGTGGTGGCAACACTGATCTAACGATTCGCAAACGAAATTTTCAGCTCAAGTCCTGCCAGGCATCCTAGTCCTATTCATCGGCAACGTCGGTTGCAACATCGAGCTGGTGCTGGTCATGTGGTTCGTGGCCGTGACCGTCGTGCCGGCCGCCTACGCGGGCGCCATGGCCAACGTGGTCGACATCGCGCCCAACTTCGCCGGTCCCGTCCTCGCCTTCGCCCAGACCATCCACATGTCGGCCAGCTTCCTGAGCCCGCTGGCCGCGTTCCACATCCTGGACGGCAGGGACCTGCTGATGTCGTCCTGGAGGATGGTGTTCTACGTCACCGCCTTCGTGTCCATCTCCACGTACTTCGCGTTCCAGATCTGGGGCACCACGGAGGTAAACGAGAGTTTTTTTTCCTTGCGCAATTCGGAATTTGTCGAGCGTGCGATTTGGGCCCGACCCGCATTACCCATCGACCCGAATTACCTCCCCTGACCCGATTTACCCGCCGACCCGAATTACCCCTCAATCACATTCGATACTACCCTATCTCACAGTACACGCGGAAATTGGGTTCATTCGACAGCCTGATTCATCCAAGTCGTGTAACTAATGGTGAGACACCACTTTTCATTGCGATTATGTTCGGGTAATGTGCTTTATTTCTTTTTAGTACACAAATAGAACTTTTCCGAAATTTTCATCGTAAATCCTGAGTCGTTTCATTTGGAGGCGAATCTACCGAAAGCAAGTAGGTATTCGAATGCCACATTAACTTGTTGAACCAAAGTGTTTTATCTTTATAACCTCGAAATTCGAGAAAATTTCGACGCTGAATAATAATTTTCCAAAAGAATCACTAAAAAAATCATTGAAAGAAGTTAACAATTATTTGTTTTGCTTCCTCCAACTCCATTGCTCCACAGAAAACTAAACATGCAGGTAAGTCTGTTGTTCCCTATCCTACTTCAGTTTCCTAACATTCCTTACAACCTCGTCCAATATTGCCCCGCGTTCGTTATTACCCCATGACCGTCATTACCCGACTCTCTCCGAATCTTCGAATTTTTCCAGATTCAACCGTGGAACTACGTTCCGGACCTGCCGAAGCGCGACGAGCAGGAGGAGTTGATGGAGGGCAAGCGATCGGACGGCGATCCCGAGTCCGGCGTCCTCAAGAAAGACTCGCCGGACGCCGACGGGGCGGTGGTCACCTAAAACCCTGCCTAAAAGGACCTTGATACATTCCTACACGTCGTTTCCGTTAGAAAAAAGTCCCTTTAGTGTTAGGTCGAAGGGGAACCCCCCAGTATTTTTAGAACGTTACTTAGACCCCAAACCGAACCAACTGTCGTCTCTACTCAGATTTAAGCGCCACCTGGCGGACGGAGGTCGACTTTAGGGCGGTATTCGAGGTTAGGTCGAGTTGCTCAAGTTGGAAACGGGTGTTGAGGCCTAAAGTTGAGAAAAACGAAGTTATTCGAGTTCTTTTTATGCCGTAAGTGTAATCAACGCTTAAACCAAAGACGAAAACTCTCTAAAACAATGTACTTAGCTTTATTATTGTTATCAATACAATCTTAAGGTGAATTTTCGTCTTATCAACTTGAATAATCGGTTTATATCCTCATCCACATATTCTAATACAACCGAATGTTAGTTATATTAGTCTGGGCCCATAACCTGTCGGTATAGTTTGAGAATGAAAGTTTCCAACGGTCGCTGTCTCTCTTTGGATATTCCATTACTGTGGTGATAGTCTCGAATGTCTAAACGCTCTCTTTTCTTATCCTTTCGCCCTACAGTTAACCGAAGCCTTTTGTTATTCGCCGGTGGTGCACTTTGTGATACTTAAGTATATTCAGGATCGTAGCTTTAGAGATTTTGTATTTTTTCATCTAAAATTCCAGTTACACTCCAGTTTTTTTTACTTAGGCGGTGTATGTGTTTGTGAATGAACAAATTTTATATTGTTTCTCTGTTTTCGACGTTTTGTGTTGAGATTTTATTTTGTAAATATTTTAGAGGCACTCGATCAAGCGTTAAGCTGGATTTAATGCGGTTGGACAGTTCTGGCTTCGACAGTGATGATGAACAGTGCTCTTTTTTACTGTTTTTTAAAGTTTCTTTAAAATTTCATTTGTTTCTTATCGAAGCAACTTTTGTTTTTTTATTGGTTTCATTTTCTTTCAAACTGTTTGTTTTTGTGGGGGAAGTATTCGATTTGTAATAATGTTTAAGCGAAAACATTTTTATTCAATCAATTCCTTGTAGATGAACCGGTTCAAAATAATACAAATGAATAGAAGCATTGAGTTTAAATATTTAAACTCAATGATAGAAGTAAACATAGGTTTGAAAGAAATACATATAAGAAAAATAACTAACAAATTTTCAGTCAAGTTTTCAAATGATTGTAAATCAAATGTGAAATATTGTTGTTTCGTTGTTCAAGTTTTGTGAGCGGCCAGACTAGTTATGTTGAGATCTTAAATCGTTCTTCATATTTGTTATATTTGTTCTTTTCTGTAGCATATGTATAGTCAGAGTCTCTTTCGAAGTGATCCTTAGATATAGCTGTTCTAGATCCCGAGCACAAATCACTATTTATGTACCAGCCTTACATACTTGATGTGGTTTAAAAGAATCATCAAAGGAAATGTTATAATTCGTAAGTCGCAAATTTCTCAAGTGCCAATATATCCATAAAGGTACAGAGGAACTTTGTTAATTCTAATTAAATCTAGCAGTACTTACCTGTTGATATGATAATAACAAAATTATTTATTTAGCAATTCTTCGAGAACTTGTTAGGTTTAAGAGATACACTGTATTCTAAAATATGTTCGAATTGTTGAAGGGAACGTTTTTGTATAGTGGAAGTCGCGAAACAACGGAAATATTGCAATTTTTTCGGAAGGGGTGTACTGATGGTGTCAGCGGTGGGATGAAAAGTTTTTCGATAAAGTTTCCGCTTAATTATTGGCCTGGCAGACTTATTGGAGATGCTTATCTTTAACGAAGGTTCGAAAGCGATTATCCAGTTTATTGGCTTAAGCTTTGGAAAATTGGTCAAAGCATAAGTGTCAGTTATGTGAAGAGGCTTTTTAAATGTTATGTTTCCCTTAATGGAGGTGTTGAAAAACAAAAAGAAAGTGGTAATTTTTAAGAGCGTTTGCCGCACTATTGATGAGTTTTTCGCTGTTTTTTCGGATCTCCAGGATTCAAAACAACTGGCATTATGTACTTTACGGCATTTACAATCAGTCTTGCGTTTAAATGTTACGATGTGGTTATAAAAGTAGTACTTAGGAAAATTTGAAGTCTCACAAGGTTTAATGTTCATGAGATAGATCTTAGCACATTTCGAATGAGAATGTGTTTGTAGACCAGTGAAATAATGTAGAAAGAATATATTTTTATCATACTCTCTTGTTGTTTTTACTGAATAATTGTACGTTTATATCTTATCTGTTATAATTCAGCTTTTAGGGGGCGGAATTTGAATTTTTAACGAATCTTAATCTTGGTTTGGTACTCTCCGAGTTGGTTCAACTGATTGAAGAGATATTCTTATGGATATTGGAAATGTGTGGAATGAAAAGACGAAGAATCAATAATTCCATATATTTAAAATTTCAAAAATAATTTATTTTATTTACACATTAAAAATAGGACAAAATTGCTGAAAAATCATGGTTGGACTCACAATAAAAACAGGTTCGCGGTTTTCGAAAAAAAACGCGAAAATTCTTGTAGAAATAATTTTAAAAAACCTCAAGTGTACACAAATTGTCTCGATCTACATTAACCCACTAAAAATCTAGTAGACGTGGTCTTTGACGAATAGACCAGCTTCCCCAGCCTTACCTTTGGCACTACCTGCCTCGTATTTACCCAAAGATGCCTCGCTGTTTGCCTGTAAGAAAAAAAATAGTTAGCACAACTTGACTTGAAAAAAATCAGAAAGCGTCCTTACCTTGGCTCTGATCAACAGTTCTTGTTGTCCAGCTGCTACATTCGCGTCTTTACCTCCCCAAGCCTTCAAAACGGAGGCTTGCAAGGCACGACCATAACTGAAGGTTAGAGCCCAAGGCTTCTTACCCTGGAATCTGAAATGACAAAATTTCGAATTCCATAGTTCACACGTAAATTTTAAATATTGGGATATGACCGAAATTGAAATTCGCATACCGGTTCATGGCATCGAGGTTCAGGGTAGCCTCTTCTTCCGATTGACCACCAGAAAGGAAGGTTACACCGGGAACTGCAGGTGGTACTGTTCTTGAAAGAGCTGTTACAGTCGCTTTAGCGATCTCTTCTTTGGTGGCTTTCGTTTTGGCGGATTGTCCAGAGGTAACCATGTTAGGTTTCAACAAGGTACCTTCCAGGAAGACATTGTGGTCGGCCAGAGCCTTGTACACGAAGGCCAATACAGTCTCGGTTACCTTAAGGAAAGATTGAAGGTTATAACAATGTGACAGCTTGACTGAATGAAGATCTTCGTGAATTCCCTAGCGAATAAATGGTGACCCTCACGGTTCTATGTTAGGGCTAGGACACTTCGTAGAGTAGTCTTTTAGAGGTTCAGATTTGGTACTAAGGGAGTTGGAGTTGGGTTAACTGACCTTTTGACAGCGTTCGATGCAGTGGTCGCCGTCTGGAAGAATCTCGGGCTCTACGATTGGTACGATTCTGTTGGCTTGACAGATGGAGGCGTAACGAGCAAGAACGTTGGCGTTCTCGAGGATGGCCTGGTAGGAGGGGGTGTGTTCACCAATTTTAAGCACGCAGCGCCATTTTGCGAACTGGCAACCGTCCTTCTTGTATTGGGCGCATCTTTTGCCCAGATCGTCAAGACCTGGAAGGGATTTCGCATTTTTTATCAAAGATGGAAAAATGGAGAGACGTCAATTCAGATTCAGCAGTTAGGGCAATTTCCTGACCTTGAGTGGTGGTTTCGTCCAAGGACCCCATCAGAGGCACCACTCCAGTGTCGACCTTGATCCCGGGGATGATCCCCTTCTGCTTCAACAGCTCTACGAAGGTGGTACCGTCGTCGGATTTCTGGTAGACGGTCTCGTGGAAGAGGATGACGCCGCTGATGTGGTTGCCCAAGTTCTTGTCGGCGGTGAAGAGCAACTGTCTGTATTTCCTCCTGTTCTCTTCGGTGTTCTCGAGGCCGATGTCGGAAAGACGTTTGCCCATGGTGCCTACGGATTCGTCGGCGGCCAAGATGCCCTTGCCGGGGGAGACTATGGCGTTGGCGATCTTGCGGAGCTCGTCCTGGAGCTCAGGGTCGGGGTAGTTCCAACGGGTAGGCATGGCTGTAGGTTATGTTGCTGGAAATGGGGGAATTCGAGTCGAGTTAGAGAAGGGAAGATGGAGCGCTACCCAGTATCAGCAAAAGACTTGCTCTTTGGTGTCAGTATCTATGAAACGGTGTACAGGGTGTGCGTAACGAATGGATAATATGGTTTCTTCGGGTGGAGGACTTTATGGAGGTTCAGAAAATGTTGAGTGAAAGTTCTCGGTTTTCGAGTTATTCGACTCTGCAGAACCTTCGAAAAAATTATACTTTTTGCCACTCTTTTTGGTAACAAGACTTCAAATGAAGGAATTTTTCGATCTGTTTTTGCACAGTATTCCTGGATAGATGCGCTATCGAAAAAACTATGATTTTTGGGGCGCAGGCGTAGTTTTTTCTTAAACAAAGCTCTAGCTTACTTTTCCTAAGTTCAACCACGGCCTTCTAAAAAAGTTTAAGATGGCTATGGTTCAACCTAAAGCGACTAATATGGTCACCTCAGTGTCAAACTAAGAAAAAACATGCCTGTTTCTTTGAGATTCCAAAATGGAATAACTCACTCAGCATTTAATACAAAATAAATTACTATTGCAATGTGTCAAGGAGCTTCTTTTCTCAATTACAGAAGTGCTAAAATATACTCCATTCACTTTTATAATCAAATCTGACGCAGGTTGGTACTCGTGGAATATCAAAAAATTCTCAGAGACGTTGCCAATGATAGTTTCTTTCTACTCTTCTTTAACTTTGTAAATGGAGTTCTTCTAAGGTTTAACTGTGACTTATTCTTTTACATTTTACATGTTTTATTTTGAATATGTTAGGATATAGTCATTAGTCAGATATCTAAGCGACGTTTTCCTTTCTATATAGTCGTAGTGATTACGTATTCATCATAATGTTTAATTACTTTGGGAAAAATAATGAATATGAGAAAATTTTATGTGAATTCAATAATTCCAAAGACCTGGCAAATGTTGAAGTAACTTTTTTCTCTGTTGATACTAAATATTTCACGTATATAAAAATGGTTGGAAGATTCAGTTATGCTATTTTCTTGTACGGAAATCAAGAATCGAGGGTTGAAATTTTAGTGAAAAAAAATGGACAGAATAGTCCGTTACTTTGTGATAGTTCATTCGAAAAAAAGAATAAAGGTACTCGAATAACCCGACAGAAAAACTTCTAAACGAACAGACGGACCTATGGAGATCCCCACTGTTCAAAATTCTCAAGAAATAAGCCAACAGAAGACATTTAAATACCTTTTGCACAACTTGAAATACTCCAGTATGAAAATGTAGTATTAATACGAAACCTGTGTCACAGTTAAACCTTAAAAGAACTAAATAACTCCATTTACAAAGTTAAAAAAAAACAAATAGAAATTAGCATTGGCAACGTCTCTGAAAATTATTTGACTGAATCATAATCATGGCCAACCGGGATACATTAGAAAAGTGGTCGACTTAACTATGTTTCCCAGAAAAATATAATCGGAGGTGGGTATTCAGTTGACTATTTTTTTCAATGATGAGTATTTCGAAAAAATTGGTGAGGTTCAAGAAGATATTCTGAAATAAATCACATAAAATTTGATGCAAAGGCTAAAGCTTTATTATGGACTGAAAAAAAGCTACCATTAATTTTTTTAAGATTATTTCAGTCTCTGCTCAGAGATGCCTCAGAACTATCTCAGCCAGTTACAAAAGCAATGTTCACCCCCTATACCTACAAAACAGAAGCTGTTTCAACTTTTTTCAATCGAAAATCCCTCTCGATTTCAAAAAACGATAATGAAATATTTTTTGAACGCCAAACAACCTCCAAGAGTTCGCTCAAACAAACATAAAATGACCCTTTATACTTCTTTATCTCAAATATGATATGCTCTTTATGAAGCAAGAACGTATAGGTGCGATTTTAAAAGGAATTTATTAATTTTATTCCGATAAGATTAGACCGTAATAACAGCAACAAACAACTTGAATGTCAAGTTTCTCAACACCAGGTCGAAGTATTAGAGGAGAAATTTATTCAATTACTGTTATTAAATGTAAAAATAGTTAACTCTGGAAGTGCTCTCTTTTTATTGATTCGCCCCAAAGACATTCTAATACGTATCGAAGGTTTTTGAGCACAAATATTCACTAGTTGCTGTAACGATTCAAACGCCCAGTATACAGGATGTCTATAAATATGAAACCACTCCTATAAACGCTGAAAATCGATGAAAATATGAGTTCTGGACGTTCTGTAATAAAATTAGTTTTAAACGTAAATAATCTCAATTAATTTTTATTCAACTCGATGATTAAATTTATTGCAGATTGAATGGTGTAATAATGTTGAAGAGAAAATTGATCTTTTTTCAGAAAATTGTTGTAGGAAAAATTAAATCATGTGAAAAAAAATGGGGTTCATATTGAGCAATGTTTCGAAAAATACTAATTCAAATTCAACTTTAGTGGAAAATGTTTTGGTAGCTGAGGTAAATTTCCATTTGGAAAATTTACAGTCATATTCAGTAACAAACTAATGAAAATTGCTGAGAGAAATGTAAGAATATCGACATATAAATAAACGTATACAAATTCACGAATAGAAAAAAGGATATAACATATGCAGATGATAACCAGAACGGAATTTTCACGGTAAACAAATTAAAAAAATTATGAAAACCGGGAATATATTAAATTATCCTTTAACAAATCAACCAATTCCAATACTTAATTATATAACTGTAATCGAAATTGTCACTTACTTTTTCGTAAAAAATCCCGAAGTTTAACCCTTCGGTCTCGAGTAACAATTGAATGAAATTGTTCAGTCTCCACTAGAGGACGTGGGAAGGTCACTATCGGACGAAAGTTGGAGGATTTTCAGGAAACTCCCTACTTTTTCCTTTCCTTCTCGCCAACGTACGTGACTTAGATCAGCGAATTTTCAGTACGTCGACACTTGATCGGCGAACGCTGCGCACGATACGTGCGCTCGCTACGTTGCCACACGGACGGAATTTCTTGGAATTGAGGGATTTTGTGAAAGGGAAAGCGACAGAACGATTTTATTTTTGTTGCTTCGATAAAGATTGTTTCAAGAACATTTTGCGTTTGTTGTACAAGAAGGAAAGATTCATTAGCGTTTTTTCATTTTAGTTCGAGTAAATTTAGATTGCCTGATATTTTTTAATAAATAATAGCATAGTAGGGATTAATTGTTTAAAATATTTTGTACTTTCCTCAGAAAGATTATGAATTTGGTGAAATAATTTCATCTAAATTGTCCAGTCTGAGTTAATCTGATTCTCATTTCTCAAAAAAGTTCTCAAGTTCAACAGAACGCTCTGTATAATTTAAGGCTTATTAGTTTTTTAAGGAAAAAAATAGACACTTTATAGTTTCTTTTATATTTGTCAAGATCAGTTTGTGACAATATTACAGAAATTATGAAAGCACTAAACTCAAGTTAGAAGCTGTTCAGCGCTTGTTCAAAATGGTAGTCGAAGCTGTTGATTTCATAATAATCACAGTACTCCTGCTCAGAATTCCAACGAACAGAATTTAAGTGTTTCCAGATTGATATCAATAGAAATATCATGATCGTGAAAGGGGCAATTGAATTGTTTCAAATGAAAATCACTCTTGCTGTTTTTAAAGTTTATTTTGGGGTAGCTTCTGTAAAATAAATAAATAAATAAAGAGATCACACCAATGCCGCATTCTAGTGAACAGCAGCAATATGACGTCGCAGCGTAGATTTCCTATTTGTAGCATAATCACACAAACGACATTCATACAGCTTCAAATTCAAATGTACAGAATCCACATGTCTCTTAAGAAAACGTTTTTGGGTGCACCGATAATCACAGGAATCGCACTTAAATCTCTTCTTTTGCAGATGCACCGAATTCATATGATTAGTGACATTATTTTTGTAATTCGAAGAGTAATCGCATAGTTCGCACTGGTGAGGCTTAAGGTTCAAATGAACCGATTCCATGTGTTTTCGGAGACACGTCGTATTATTTCCCGCATAATCGCACAGGGCGCATTGGTGACTCAATTTCAAATGAACGCTATCTATGTGGTTTCGGAGACGAACTTTTTCTTTCGTTTCGTAATCACATAGGTGGCACTTGTGTTCTTTGAAATTCGGATGAGCTGAACCCATGTGATGTTTGAGCGATCTTGATTGAGGTATTATGTAATCACACAAATGACACTTTTGCTGTTTCGATTCCGAATGAATGCGTTTTATGTGGCCTATAAGGTGGTGTTTTTGTCTTCCGGCGTATTCGCATAGGTCGCACTTGTATCGTTTGAAGTCTGAGTGGGTGTCAAAATGGGTCATGAAATGACTTATATGATTCGTTGCGTAACTGCAGAATTGACACTGATGCTTCATTTGGACTGGTTGTTTTTTAGGATAATCTTCTGGAACTGGCTCGAATTCTTCTGGAACTGGCTTGAATTCTTCTGTGTCTGTATAATTTTCTGTTATCTGTTCGCTTTCATTTTTGCAGTATATATCGAGCATTTGATTTTCTTCCTCAATCTTGAAGATGTCCGTATTTCCTTTTGGATCTGAATATATTCTGCTATCACTTTCGTAGTCGCCGATATCTTCCATCTTGATACTTCGAAATTCATTTTGAATCCTGAATTTTAAACAATTATAGAAAATTGATATCTGAAAATTTGAGGTCCTCACCATTCTGTTGTAAATAATACTTCTTTGATAACCACATATTTTTCATTACATTCCATTACATCCATTTCTATTCAGATAACAAGGATTTGATTGGCACAAAACATCTAATAAAAGAAAAAGGAAATGCTACCAGAGCTACCAAACGATGGCAACACCAATGACAGTTCTTTAATTTATGAGTTCTATGACCAAAGACCATAGATAAAATATATTGACAGTTCAAACCACAGAACACCTATTAAATCATAGAAAAAGCTTTGAGCAGGAATGGAGACACGGACTGTGTCATAGATAAACGCACAGAAATTCTTTTTTCCTTTATCTATGTCAGATATTTTTATATTTTGAATTTTTAGAAATTTCACATTTTCAAAAATTATTTACCTTTCTTCAAATATATCAATCATAAATATTGCGTTCGAGACCAACATACTGCCCCAATTTATGCTGAAACTATTGCAACTCTAATTATGGAAACGATTTCCCAGGATTCAAATCAAGTATTCTTTGATGAGTTTGCTTCCTGAATAAGCTTGCACTTCTAATATTTGAATTTTAGATAATCAATATCGCAGATTGCCTTTCTACAATTTTAATGGATGAACAATATCTGATTGCAGCCAATGCTAAAACTGTGCTATTCCCTGATAGTGAAATTCAGTACTTTATAAACAATACAGGTGTGATTGGAATTTTTTCTTCTTTATAAATCTCCATGCATAAAATAATGTATGCATGCACAGATAAGAACTCTATAATAAGAGAACTACTTCTATCATTTGAAGTAAACATATGCTCGTAGAAAAACGAAATAATATGAACCTATAAATTTCTTATTCCCCCTACATTGAAACCTTTTTCCAGGTGATATATTACTTGAATGCGTTGATGAAAGTCCTGTTATTAACAGTGAAGTTCTACCTCTGATAGATCATGCAAAAAATGAAGATATTGAAGATCAGAATCAAATTATTTATTTTACAAATGACGATATTCTACCTAGTCTTGGGTTAGGCCCTTTGGAAGGCATTGAACCATCTATATTAAAAATTGAAACTGATAATGAATTTTTGGATATAAATTCTTTGTTGAATGTTAAAGATGAGCCAGCTGAAGATAATGACATGTAAGTATATTTTTCCATACAAATAAAGTGTAAATAATATCTTTCAGTGAAATTGTTACATTTATTGCTTATGTAGATGTCTAAATGGATAATTTTCGATGGAATTATCATTCAAATTTGATATTTAGGAATGGATTTCAGTACCAGTTAGAGGATCAAGCGCCCCTCAGCTTTACAGATGTTAAGATTGAAAATATTTCGGAACATAACTACTATGACAGTGAGAATGAAATTACGATAGGATCTATACCCTTTGAAAATTCGCAAACATATCAAACAGAAACTGTAGACCTGGAAAATGAGAATAAAAAGAATGAGCATATGGCGCTAAGTAACTTATTGAACAAAAAATTAACAATTGGTAAAACAGTGAACGGTCAACGTTTGGTTGGACGTGTTATACATGTAGGAAAGAAAGAGGTAAAAGTGAAGACTGAGGTAGAAACTCAGTTGTGCACTGTCGTAGATGACAATCCGAATGTTTTGGACGAAAGTGGTTCAGATGTATCTGTGCCTTATTGTAAGTTGGTTAAGTTTCGGAATGAAATATTGTTTTGAATATCAACTTTTGCAGATGGTGCTGTGGAAAACTATGTTCCTAAATCTGTGATAATAGAAGAGTATGAAGGTCAAAATGGAAATATTTTATTACAGAACGTGAACGGTGAGTGAATTCAGTAAATCATCCTCGCCTTGCACTTCATTTTGCTATTTTTTCATTCAGAGATGCAAATATCGATCGAATCGAAAGAGGATACGATCCCCGAACAGCCTGACGATACATCCCTAAATCAGAATATGCTGGAGTATATATCGAAGACAATGTTCAACCTGATAGGCATGAAGTCCGTTCTGAAGAAGCTCAAGAGAAAAAACCTACTGATAACGGTTTTGGAGAAAGTTGTAAATAAGGATCGGGTCCATTTGAACACTTTTCAAATCGAGGGACATCTCGAAATGATCGAAGATTGTCAGAAGGACGAAAACGAAGGGAAGTGGTTGTTCCATTTGGAATACGAGGAAGAGAGTGGGGAGTTTTTGAAGTTTGGATCCAGGTGAGTTTTAAATGCTTGAATCTTTATGTGATGGTTAGAGAAGAACACTGGGAAATCAAAAAAGATAAAAGAATTTGACATTTTCAGCAATTTCCCTAAAAGAAATAGGTTTTTTGGGAGTTTACATAGTATAGGGTGTTTTTTTTAAAAACTGTACTTTTCTCCAATTTTTTCGATCTTTGTCGAAAGATCACAACAGTTCGACTTTCCGTTTTCATAGGAAGTTTCCGGAAACCATAAGACTCTCGATATCCATAGTGAAAGTGGACGATTTAATTCAATCGACGAAAGTGAATCTCAGTCACAATTTGGAAAAGTGTCACGTCTGTTCGAAGAACTTCAAGTCTGCGCAAAAGCTGAAAATCCATATGAAATCAAGCCACAACTTAGACTTTCAGCACAGGTGTCAGATTTGCGACCAATCCCTGGAGAACAAGGAGGTTTACGATCAGCATAAGATATACCATGTGAGTATTTAATCCGTAAAGAAATAATAGCCCTAAAATGTTTCTCATGATTCGACATCCATGATATGCGATTCCAACAAAACGGTACCACATGCCACACAGGTGGTCAAACAATTGACCTATTGGTCGGGATCTGCGAATAGAATTTAAGCAAGAATGGCTACTTCTTTGTTCGCTTGTTTCCAAAACCTCAATTTACCGATGTTACTATCTATGCGGACACAATTTCACACATTCGAACTTATGCTGTCTGATTTTGAGGTTGTTCAAACTTTGGAGAGGAAATGGAGCATTTGCGAATTTGATCTTTTTGCTCCTTTAGACACAGCCACAAGTGGCACTTATGCTATAAGTTGTCACAAGTGGCACTTATGCTATAAGTTGTCACAAGTGGCACTTATGCTATAAGTTGTCACAAGTGGCACTTATGCTAAGTGTTGTTCAAAATAATAACTTTATAGCTTAATTTCACACATTTCCCACGTAGTCTGTCTGATTTGAGGCTGCTCAAACGTTCGAGAGGACATAGAGCATGTGTGAATTGAATTTTTATGTTCGTTTAGGCACAGCCACAAGTGGCACTTATGCCATAAGTTATCACAAGTGGCACTTGTGCCAAGTGTTGTTCAAAGTAATAACTTTATAGCTTAATTTCACAAATCTCCCACATAATCTGTCTGATTTGAGGCTGCTTAAACGTTCGAGAGGAAATAGAGCATGTGTGAATTGAATCTTAATGCTCGTTTAGGCACAGCCACAAGTGGCACTTATGCCATAAGTTATTCACTTATGCTGAGTGGTGTTCAGAGTGATAACTTTGCAGTTTGATGATGTTTCATGTTCAGATTCGAGTTTCTAAAATTACTCCCTGCGTACAGGGTGTCCACTAATGTTTCGAACGGGAATTGAAGAATGCGATAATATTCCTGAGTTCAGTGCTTTCCAGGTGGACAAAAACGAGCTGTTCCCGTGCTCCGTGTGCGACAAGCACTTCGTGACCGTCCAAAAATTGGCGAAACACATGAACACCCACAGTACGGACAGTCTGAAGCTCGGTTGTTCGATTTGCGCCGAGGTCTTCGATCAAATCGCGACATGGAAGGATCACATGTCGAAACACGAGGGGGCCAACAGGTCCGGCAAGCTATTCCCGGGGAAGAATCGGAATGAGAGCGAGAATCCGGAAGGGAACAGTCAAAGTAGACTCGTCAAGAATGGTTACGAGTGCAAAATTTGTAATAGGACTTTTTCGAGGTATTCAAACTTGCAGAGGCACTCCGAGATACACGGCACCAAGAATTCGATGGCTGTTTACAGGTGAGTTGTTTCGGGTCTTTTTGGTGGTGGGATTTGTAATCGTAAAATGTCATTTTGTGTTGAATCAAGTGAAATTTGAGTTGGAGAAATATTTGTCGTACCTGATTATATTTTGATTATGTATTTAATCATTCAATCATAAACTCATCATTATTGAAAGTAGAAAGGTCTGCATATGATAGCAAATTTAAAAACTTCGAATCGTAGCAACTTTACAACCAAACGGTTTTCTAATAAGCTTGCTGTCATTCGTGCACTTGAAATTGAAGTTCTACGTTTAAAAAGATTCGAGATCGAGTAGTCTCTGGAGCGATCTCCACTAATCTGCTAAAAATATTTCATATGTTTAATTGGTTTGCATGAATCAATAAACATTTGATACAACTGAAACTTCGGTTTTGCTGAAGCTTCACAAGTGTGGAGAAAGGAGATAAATAAAAGTGGTAAATGTAAGACTTTTATCCTTCATAGCTTGAAGAACATTCAAAGGAGCTGCAGCCCTGAACATTTTCACCTCTTTCTCTGGAAGCATCCAAGACATTTTGCAGTGTATAATGTTCATTGTTGAAAAGTATACATTTAAAAATAAAATTATTCATTAAAGTGAAAAGACTGCATACAATCTGTGTAGTATATAATTAATTTATGCTTTCGTTTAGTTTGGTATTTATGTTGACCTTTTTTACAGTTGCAGTATGTGCAGTTGCACTTACAATTACATTTCTTCTTTGACACGCCACATCGTCCAAAACCATATATCGGCTACGTAAAGTTAGATTTACCACCAAATATCTGTTGAAGAATTAAAGTGATTTTACAACAGAAAGATATGATTATTTGAAATCTTTCCTATCCTGTTATTCTTTCCTTGGAATCGAATTTCTCTCCATGCCTCTAATCGGTTTATTTTTGTTTTATTTCATTGTATTGTTAATTCTCGAGCCGTATTTCCATTTTTAATATGATTGAGGAGGTTGCTTAGGAACGATTCTGCAATCAAAAGATGTCCCCCTCCGAATGAATACTGACCTGTTCTGGCTTCCACCTTCGTTTCAAAAAAAAATTCGCACTTTATTTTTCTTTCCATTAATTTAAAATACATCGACTTTCGTAACGAAGGCTACAATGAATTTCGATGAACCCTGTACTGTATTTGTATCAGGCTCTGAGACAAGCTGAACTATTCGAATATGGCACTTAGCGGTCCTTCTTTTGCAACTTTCATAACTGAAATACAAATAAAACTTACAAAACTGTTTTTCTTTACATCTCATAGATGAGAAGTTTGAAATTTGTATGAAAATACACAGCGTGTAGTAACCTGACGAAACGAATTTAAGTTATTTTCCTTCCCCCTAAGTCAATACAACCTGAGGACACAATAAAGAAAACCGTGAAAGAGTGTTGTGAAAATGATTAAATACACAAACATGAACGCCATAGTTAATGCACTCGTTTCCACACCACCCTGTAGGTAGAGTGCTCGGCTACTTTAACGATTCCACCAAGGGAATATATGAACGCGATAGTTAATGCACTGTTTTTTGGCGCAATTTTGTTTCCGCTTTTTGGGCGCATTCTTTTTTCCGCACTATCCAGTTGAACGAATTCCACCAAGGGAATATATGAACGCGATAGTTAATGCACTCGTTTCCACACCACCCTGTAGGTAGAGTGCTCGGCGCGTTTTGTTTTTAAGTGGTATCCCCAGAAGGCCTACTCCACTTTATGTCGAAATGCGCCAAATTTATTTCTAATAATCTGTTAATTTAACAAATTAACCAGATATTAGAGGATCGCGGAAAGGAAAAGTTTCAATTTAGTTCTAGCCTACGATTCTTCTCAAGGTCAAATGGATACGTACAGCATATGTGGGGTTAGGGGAACCATGCCATTAAAGCCCCTTGTGGCCGAAAGAAAACCGGAGATCCAGAAAGAAATATCACTTTTCCTTGTTTTTTTTCGATTTGGCGAACTCCGACGGTAATGTTGTTTTTTGTCGAACTCTTGTTTCCGCATTCTTTGGCGCAATCTTGTTTCTGCTTTTTGGGCGCATTTTTTTTCCGCACTATCCAGTTGAACGAATTCCACCAAGGGAATATGAACGCGATATTTTATGCACTCGTTTTGACACCACCCTGTAGGTAGAGTGCTCGGCTACTTGAACGATTCCACCAAGGGAATATATGAACGCGATAGTTAATGCACTGTTTTTTGGCGCAATTTTGTTTCCGCTTTTTGGGCGCATTCTTTTTTCCGCAATATCCAGTTGAACGAATTCCACCAAGGGAATATGAACGCGATAGCTTATGCACTCGTTTTGACACCACCCTGTAGGTAGAGTGCTCGGCTACTTGAACGATTCCACCAAGGGAATATATGAACGCGATAGTTAATGCACTGTTTTTTGGCGCAATTTTGTTTCCGCTTTTTGGGCGCATTCTTTTTTCCGCAATATCCAGTTGAACGAATTCCACCAAGGGAATATGAACGCGATAGCTTATGCACTCGTTTTGACACCACCCTGTAGGTAGAGTGCTCGGCTACTTGAACGATTCCACCAAGGGAATATATGAACGCGATAGTTAATGCACTGTTTTTTGGCGCAATTTTGTTTCCGCTTTTTGGGCGCATTCTTTTTTCCGCAATATCCAGTTGAACGAATTCCACCAAGGGAATATGAACGCGATAGTTTATGCACTCGTTTTGACACCACCCTGTAGGTAGAGTGCTCGGCTACTTGAACGATTCCACCAAGGGAATATATGAACGCGATAGTTAATGCACTGTTTTTTGGCGCAATTTTGTTTCCGCTTTTTGGGCGCATTCTTTTTTCCGCAATATCCAGTTGAACGAATTCCACCAAGGGAATATGAACGCGATAGCTTATGCACTCGTTTTGACACCACCCTGTAGGTAGAGTGCTCGGCTACTTGAACGATTCCACCAAGGGAATATATGAACGCGATAGTTAATGCACTGTTTTTTGGCGCAATTTTGTTTCCGCTTTTTGGGCGCATTCTTTTTTCCGCAATATCCAGTTGAACGAATTCCACCAAGGGAATATGAACGCGATAGCTTATGCACTCGTTTTGACACCACCCTGTAGGTAGAGTGCTCGGCTACTTGAACGATTCCACCAAGGGAATATATGAACGCGATAGTTAATGCACTGTTTTTTGGCGCAATTTTGTTTCCGCTTTTTGGGCGCATTCTTTTTTCCGCAATATCCAGTTGAACGAATTCCACCAAGGGAATATGAACGCGATAGCTTATGCACTCGTTTTGACACCACCCTGTAGGTAGAGTGCTCGGCTACTTGAACGATTCCACCAAGGGAATATATGAACGCGACAGTTAATGCACTCGTTTCCACACCACCCTGTAGGTAGAGTGCTCGGCGCGTTTTGTTTTTAAGTGGTATCCCCAGAAGGCCTACTCCACTTTATGTCGAAATGCGCCAAATTTATTTCTAATAATCTGTTAATTTAACAAATTAACCAGATATTAGAGGATCGCGGAAAGGAAAAGTTTCAATTTAGTTCTAGCCTACGATTCTTCTCAAAGTCAAATGGATACGTACAGTATATGTGGGGTTAGGGGAACCATGCCATTAAAGCCCCTTGTGGCCGAAAGAAAATCGGAGATCCAGAAAGAAATATCACTTTTCCTTGTTTTTTTTCGATTTGGCGAACTCCGACGGTAATGTTGTTTTTTGTCGAACTCTTGTTTCCGCATTCTTTGGCGCAATCTTGTTTCTGCTTTTTGGGCGCATTTTTTTTCCGCACTATCCAGTTGAACGAATTCCACCAAGGGAATATGAACGCGATAGTTTATGCACTCGTTTTGACACCACCCTGTAGGTAGAGTGCTCGGCTACTTTAACGATTCCACCAAGGGAATATATGAACGCGATAGTTAATGCACTGTTTTTTGGCGCAATTTTGTTTCCGCTTTTTGGGCGCATTCTTTTTTCCGCAATATCCAGTTGAACGAATTCCACCAAGGGAATATGAACGCGATAGCTTATGCACTCGTTTTGACACCACCCTGTAGGTAGAGTGCTCGGCTACTTGAACGATTCCACCAAGGGAATATATGAACGCGATAGTTAATGCACTGTTTTTTGGCGCAATTTTGTTTCCGCTTTTTGGGCGCATTCTTTTTTCCGCAATATCCAGTTGAACGAATTCCACCAAGGGAATATGAACGCGATAGCTTATGCACTCGTTTTGACACCACCCTGTAGGTAGAGTGCTCGGCTACTTGAACGATTCCACCAAGGGAATATATGAACGCGACAGTTAATGCACTCGTTTCCACACCACCCTGTAGGTAGAGTGCTCGGCGCGTTTTGTTTTTAAGTGGTATCCCCAGAAGGCCTACTCCACTTTATGTCGAAATGCGCCAAATTTATTTCTAATAATCTGTTAATTTAACAAATTAACCAGATATTAGAGGATCGCGGAAAGGAAAAGTTTCAATTTAGTTCTAGCCTACGATTCTTCTCAAAGTCAAATGGATACGTACAGCATATGTGGGGTTAGGGGAACCATGCCATTAAAGCCCCTTGTGGCCGAAAGAAAATCGGAGATCCAGAAAGAAATATCACTTTTCCTTGTTTTTTTTTCGATTTGGCGAACTCCGACGGTAATGTTGTTTTTTGTCGAACTCTTGTTTCCGCATTCTTTGGCGCAATCTTGTTTCTGCTTTTTGGGCGCATTTTTTTTCCGCACTATCCAGTTGAACGAATTCCACCAAGGGAATATGAACGCGATAGTTTATGCACTCGTTTTGACACCACCCTGTAGGTAGAGTGCTCGGCTACTTTAACGATTCCACCAAGGGAATATATGAACGCGATAGTTAATGCACTGTTTTTTGGCGCAATTTTGTTTCCGCTTTTTGGGCGCATTCTTTTTTCCGCAATATCCAGTTGAACGAATTCCACCAAGGGAATATGAACGCGATAGTTTATGCACTCGTTTTGACACCACCCTGTAGGTAGAGTGCTCGGCTACTTTAACGATTCCACCAAGGGAATATATGAACGCGATAGTTAATGCACTGTTTTTTGGCGCAATTTTGTTTCCGCTTTTTGGGCGCATTCTTTTTTCCGCAATATCCAGTTGAACGAATTCCACCAAGGGAATATGAACGCGATAGCTTATGCACTCGTTTTGACACCACCCTGTAGGTAGAGTGCTCGGCTACTTTAACGATTCCACCAAGGGAATATATGAACGCGATAGTTAATGCACTGTTTTTTGGCGCAATTTTGTTTCCGCTTTTTGGGCGCATTCTTTTTTCCGCACTATCCAGTTGAACGAATTCCACCAAGGGAATATATGAACGCGATAGTTAATGCACTCGTTTCCACACCACCCTGTAGGTAGAGTGCTCGGCGCGTTTTGTTTTTAAGTGGTATCCCCAGAAGGCCTACTCCACTTTATGTCGAAATGCGCCAAATTTATTTCTAATAATCTGTTAATTTAACAAATTAACCAGATATTAGAGGATCGCGGAAAGGAAAAGTTTCAATTTAGTTCCAGCCTACGATTCTTCTCAAGGTCAAATGGATACGTACAGCATATGTGGGGTTAGGGGAACCATGCCATTAAAGCCCCTTGTGGCCGAAAGAAAATCGGAGATCCAGAAAGAAATATCACTTTTCCTTGTTTTTTAACGATTTGGCGAACTCCGACGAAAATAGTTTTTATTGGCGCACTCTTGTTTCCGCATTCTTTGGCGCAATCTTGTTTCCGCTTTTTGGGCGCATTTATTTTCCGCACTATCCAGTTGAACGAATTCCACCAAGGGAATATGAACGCGATAGTTTATGCACTCGTTTTGACACCACCCTGTAGGTAGAGTGCCCGGCTACTTGAACGATTCCACCAAGGGAATATATGAACGCGATAGTTAATGCACTGTTTTTTGGCGCAATTTTGTTTCCGCTTTTTGGGCGCATTCTTTTTTCCGCAATATCCAGTTGAACGAATTCCACCAAGGGAATATGAACGCGATAGCTTATGCACTCGTTTTGACACCACCCTGTAGGTAGAGTGCTCGGCTACTTGAACGATTCCACCAAGGGAATATATGAACGCGATAGTTAATGCACTGTTTTTTGGCGCAATTTTGTTTCCGCTTTTTGGGCGCATTCTTTTTTCCGCAATATCCAGTTGAACGAATTCCACCAAGGGAATATGAACGCGATAGCTTATGCACTCGTTTTGACACCACCCTGTAGGTAGAGTGCTCGGCTACTTGAACGATTCCACCAAGGGAATATATGAACGCGATAGTTAATGCACTGTTTTTTGGCGCAATTTTGTTTCCGCTTTTTGGGCGCATTCTTTTTTCCGCAATATCCAGTTGAACGAATTCCACCAAGGGAATATGAACGCGATAGCTTATGCACTCGTTTTGACACCACCCTGTAGGTAGAGTGCTCGGCTACTTGAACGATTCCACCAAGGGAATATATGAACGCGACAGTTAATGCACTCGTTTCCACACCACCCTGTAGGTAGAGTGCTCGGCGCGTTTTGTTTTTAAGTGGTATCCCCAGAAGGCCTACTCCACTTTATGTCGAAATGCGCCAAATTTATTTCTAATAATCTGTTAATTTAACAAATTAACCAGATATTAGAGGATCGCGGAAAGGAAAAGTTTCAATTTAGTTCTAGCCTACGATTCTTCTCAAAGTCAAATGGATACGTACAGTATATGTGGGGTTAGGGGAACCATGCCATTAAAGCCCCTTGTGGCCGAAAGAAAATCGGAGATCCAGAAAGAAATATCACTTTTCCTTGTTTTTTTTCGATTTGGCGAACTCCGACGGTAATGTTGTTTTTTGTCGAACTCTTGTTTCCGCATTCTTTGGCGCAATCTTGTTTCTGCTTTTTGGGCGCATTTTTTTTCCGCACTATCCAGTTGAACGAATTCCACCAAGGGAATATGAACGCGATAGTTTATGCACTCGTTTTGACACCACCCTGTAGGTAGAGTGCTCGGCTACTTTAACGATTCCACCAAGGGAATATATGAACGCGATAGTTAATGCACTGTTTTTTGGCGCAATTTTGTTTCCGCTTTTTGGGCGCATTCTTTTTTCCGCAATATCCAGTTGAACGAATTCCACCAAGGGAATATGAACGCGATAGCTTATGCACTCGTTTTGACACCACCCTGTAGGTAGAGTGCTCGGCTACTTGAACGATTCCACCAAGGGAATATATGAACGCGATAGTTAATGCACTGTTTTTTGGCGCAATTTTGTTTCCGCTTTTTGGGCGCATTCTTTTTTCCGCAATATCCAGTTGAACGAATTCCACCAAGGGAATATGAACGCGATAGCTTATGCACTCGTTTTGACACCACCCTGTAGGTAGAGTGCTCGGCTACTTTAACGATTCCACCAAGGGAATATATGAACGCGATAGTTAATGCACTGTTTTTTGGCGCAATTTTGTTTCCGCTTTTTGGGCGCATTCTTTTTTCCGCACTATCCAGTTGAACGAATTCCACCAAGGGAATATATGAACGCGATAGTTAATGCACTCGTTTCCACACCACCCTGTAGGTAGAGTGCTCGGCGCGTTTTGTTTTTAAGTGGTATCCCCAGAAGGCCTACTCCACTTTATGTCGAAATGCGCCAAATTTATTTCTAATAATCTGTTAATTTAACAAATTAACCAGATATTAGAGGATCGCGGAAAGGAAAAGTTTCAATTTAGTTCCAGCCTACGATTCTTCTCAAGGTCAAATGGATACGTACAGCATATGTGGGGTTAGGGGAACCATGCCATTAAAGCCCCTTGTGGCCGAAAGAAAACCGGAGATCCAGAAAGAAATATCACTTTTCCTTCTTTTTTTTCGATTTGGCGAACTACGACGAAAATAGTTTTTATTGGCCCACTCTTGTTTCCGCATTCTTTGGGCGCAATCTTGTTTCCGCTTTTTGGGCGCATTCTTTTTTCCGCAATATCCAGTTGAACGAATTCCACCAAGGGAATATGAACGCGATAGCTTATGCACTCGTTTTGACACCACCCTGTAGGTAGAGTGCTCGGCTACTTGAACGATTCCACCAAGGGAATATATGAACGCGATAGTTAATGCACTGTTTTTTGGCGCAATTTTGTTTCCGCTTTTTGGGCGCATTCTTTTTTCCGCAATATCCAGTTGAACGAATTCCACCAAGGGAATATGAACGCGATAGTTTATGCACTCGTTTTGACACCACCCTGTAGGTAGAGTGCCCGGCTACTTTAACGATTCCACCAAGGGAATATATGAACGCGATAGTTAATGCACTGTTTTTTGGCGCAATTTTGTTTCCGCTTTTTGGGCGCATTCTTTTTTCCGCAATATCCAGTTGAACGAATTCCACCAAGGGAATATGAACGCGATAGCTTATGCACTCGTTTTGACACCACCCTGTAGGTAGAGTGCTCGGCTACTTGAACGATTCCACCAAGGGAATATATGAACGCGATAGTTAATGCACTGTTTTTTGGCGCAATTTTGTTTCCGCTTTTTGGGCGCATTCTTTTTTCCGCAATATCCAGTTGAACGAATTCCACCAAGGGAATATGAACGCGATAGTTTATGCACTCGTTTTGACACCACCCTGTAGGTAGAGTGCTCGGCTACTTGAACGATTCCACCAAGGGAATATATGAACGCGATAGTTAATGCACTGTTTTTTGGCGCAATTTTGTTTTCGCTTTTTGGGCGCATTCTTTTTTCCGCAATATCCAGTTGAACGAATTCCACCAAGGGAATATGAACGCGATAGTTTATGCACTCGTTTTGACACCACCCTGTAGGTAGAGTGCTCGGCTACTTGAACGATTCCACCAAGGGAATATATGAACGCGATAGTTAATGCACTGTTTTTTGGCGCAATTTTGTTTCCGCTTTTTGGGCGCATTCTTTTTTCCGCAATATCCAGTTGAACGAATTCCACCAAGGGAATATATGAACGCGATAGTTAATGCACTGTTTTTTGGCGCAATTTTGTTTCCGCTTTTTGGGCGCATTCTTTTTTCCGCAATATCCAGTTGAACGAATTCCACCAAGGGAATATGAACGCGATAGTTTATGCACTCGTTTTGACACCACCCTGTAGGTAGAGTGCTCGGCTACTTTAACGATTCCACCAAGGGAATATATGAACGCGATAGTTAATGCACTGTTTTTTGGCGCAATTTTGTTTCCGCTTTTTGGGCGCATTCTTTTTTCCGCAATATCCAGTTGAACGAATTCCACCAAGGGAATATGAACGCGATAGCTTATGCACTCGTTTTGACACCACCCTGTAGGTAGAGTGCTCGGCTACTTTAACGATTCCACCAAGGGAATATATGAACGCGATAGTTAATGCACTGTTTTTTGGAGCAATTTTGTTTCCGCTTTTTGGGCGCATTCTTTTTTCCGCACTATCCAGTTGAACGAATTCCACCAAGGGAATATATGAACGCGATAGTTAATGCACTCGTTTCCACACCACCCTGTAGGTAGAGTGCTCGGCGCGTTTTGTTTTTGAGTGGTATCCCCAGAAGGCCTACTCCACTTTATGTCGAAATGCGCCAAATTTATTTCTAATAATCTGTTAATTTAACAAATTAACCAGATATTAGAGGATCGCGGAAAGGAAAAGTTTCAATTTAGTTCCAGCCTACGATTCTTCTCAAGGTCAAATGGATACGTACAGCATATGTGGGGTTAGGGGAACCATGCCATTAAAGCCCCTTGTGGCCGAAAGAAAATCGGAGATCCAGAAAGAAATATCACTTTTCCTTGTTTTTTAACGATTTGGCGAACTCCGACGAAAATAGTTTTTATTGGCGCACTCTTGTTTCCGCATTCTTTGGCGCAATCTTGTTTCCGCTTTTTGGGCGCATTTATTTTCCGCACTATCCAGTTGAACGAATTCCACCAAGGGAATATGAACGCGATAGTTTATGCACTCGTTTTGACACCACCCTGTAGGTAGAGTGCTCGGCTACTTGAACGATTCCACCAAGGGAATATATGAACGCGATAGTTAATGCACTGTTTTTTGGCGCAATTTTGTTTCCGCTTTTTGGGCGCATTCTTTTTTCCGCAATATCCAGTTGAACGAATTCCACCAAGGGAATATGAACGCGATAGCTTATGCACTCGTTTTGACACCACCCTGTAGGTAGAGTGCTCGGCTACTTGAACGATTCCACCAAGGGAATATATGAACGCGATAGTTAATGCACTGTTTTTTGGCGCAATTTTGTTTCCGCTTTTTGGGCGCATTCTTTTTTCCGCAATATCCAGTTGAACGAATTCCACCAAGGGAATATGAACGCGATGTTTTTTGCACTCGTTTTGACACCACCCTGTAGGTAGAGTGCCCGGCTACTTTAACGATTCCACCAGGGGAATATATGAACGCGACAGTTAATGCACTCGTTTCCACACCACCCTGTAGGTAGAGTGCTCGGCGCGTTTTGTTTTTAAGTGGTATCCCCAGAAGTCCTACTCCACTTTATGTCGAAATGCGCCAAATTCATTTCTAATAATCTGTTAATTTAACAAATTAACCAGATATTAGAGGATCGCGGAAAGGAAAAGTTTCAATTTAGTTCCAGCCTACGATTCTTCTCAAGGTCAAATGGATACGTACAGCATATGTGGGGTTAGGGGAACCATGCCATTAAAGCCCCTTGTGGCCGAAAGAAAACCGGAGATCCAGAAAGAAATATCACTTTTCCTTCTATTTTTTCGATTTGGCGAACTACGACGAAAATAGTTTTTATTGGCCCACTCTTGTTTCCGCATTCTTTGGGCGCAATCTTGTTTCCGCTTTTTGGGCGCATTCTTTTTTCCGCAATATCCAGTTGAACGAATTCCACCAAGGGAATATGAACGCGATAGTTTATGCACTCGTTTTGACACCACCCTGTAGGTAGAGTGCTCGGCTACTTGAACGATTCCACCAAGGGAATATATGAACGCGATAGTTAATGCACTGTTTTTTGGCGCAATTTTGTTTCCGCTTTTTGGGCGCATTCTTTTTTCCGCAATATCCAGTTGAACGAATTCCACCAAGGGAATATGAACGCGATAGTTTATGCACTCGTTTTGACGCCACCCTGTAGGTAGAGTGCTCGGCTACTTGAACGATTCCACCAAGGGAATATATGAACGCGATAGTTAATGCACTGTTTTTTGGCGCAATTTTGTTTCCGCTTTTTGGGCGCATTCTTTTTTCCGCAATATCCAGTTGAACGAATTCCACCAAGGGAATATGAACGCGATAGTTTATGCACTCGTTTTGACACCACCCTGTAGGTAGAGTGCCCGGCTACTTTAACGATTCCACCAAGGGAATATATGAACGCGATAGTTAATGCACTGTTTTTTGGCGCAATTTTGTTTCCGCTTTTTGGGCGCATTCTTTTTTCCGCAATATCCAGTTGAACGAATTCCACCAAGGGAATATGAACGCGATAGTTTATGCACTCGTTTTGACACCACCCTGTAGGTAGAGTGCTCGGCTACTTGAACGATTCCACCAAGGGAATATATGAACGCGATAGTTAATGCACTGTTTTTTGGCGCAATTTTGTTTTCGCTTTTTGGGCGCATTCTTTTTTCCGCAATATCCAGTTGAACGAATTCCACCAAGGGAATATGAACGCGATAGTTTATGCACTCGTTTTGACACCACCCTGTAGGTAGAGTGCTCGGCTACTTGAACGATTCCACCAAGGGAATATATGAACGCGATAGTTAATGCACTGTTTTTTGGCGCAATTTTGTTTCCGCTTTTTGGGCGCATTCTTTTTTCCGCAATATCCAGTTGAACGAATTCCACCAAGGGAATATGAACGCGATAGTTTATGCACTCGTTTTGACACCACCCTGTAGGTAGAGTGCTCGGCTACTTGAACGATTCCACCAAGGGAATATATGAACGCGATAGTTAATGCACTGTTTTTTGGCGCAATTTTGTTTTCGCTTTTTGGGCGCATTCTTTTTTCCGCAATATCCAGTTGAACGAATTCCACCAAGGGAATATGAACGCGATAGTTTATGCACTCGTTTTGACACCACCCTGTAGGTAGAGTGCTCGGCTACTTGAACGATTCCACCAAGGGAATATATGAACGCGATAGTTAATGCACTGTTTTTTGGCGCAATCTTGTTTCCGTTTTTTGGGCGCATTCTTTTTTCCGCACTATCCAGTTGAACGAATTCCACCAAGGGAATATGAACGCGATAGTTTATGCACTCGTTTTGACACCACCCTGTAGGTAGAGTGCTCGGCTACTTGAACGATTCCACCAAGGGAATATATGAACGCGATAGTTTATGCACTCGTTTTGACACCACCCTGTAGGTAGAGTGCTCGGCTACTTGAACGATTCCACCAAGGGAATATGAACGCGATAGTTAATGCACTGTTTTTTGGCGCAATTTTGTTTCCGCTTTTTGGGCGCATTCTTTTTTCCGCAATATCCAGTTGAACGAATTCCACCAAGGGAATATGAACGCGATAGTTTATGCACTCGTTTTGACACCACCCTGTAGGTAGAGTGCCCGGCTACTTTAACGATTCCACCAAGGGAATATATGAACGCGATAGTTGATGCACTTTTTTGGCGCAATTTTGTTTCCGCTTTTTGGGCGCATTCTTTTTTCCGCAATATCCAGTTGAACGAATTCCACCAAGGGAATATGAACGCGATAGTTAATGCATTGTTTTTTGGCGCAATCTTGCGTCCGCATTTATTGGCGCATACTTTTTCCGCATTTATTGCCGCATGTGTTCTCTGAGGCATTTCTCCTTGGTCAGAACCTTTGCTACATAATTGTCAATATACCTGAAATTAACCACCACCAAGAACCCTAAAAGTCACTCACATTGATTTTCCTCTCTTGGTCCATCGATGGCTGAAGTTGGGATTGGCAACCATGAAATCCCAACTCAGCCCGGAAAGGCCGAGGGTTCTCTGGGACCTACCTTCTCTTCCACCTGAAAAACCTGAAAAGGGGAGACACTACCGCTAACGCTATTTATTTGCCGCATACTTTTTCCGCTTTTGTTGGCGCATTCTTTTTTCCGTAATTATTGGCGCATTCTTTTTCCGCAATATACCTGAAATTAACACCTAAGACCCTAAAAGTTGACTACTTGCTGTTGGTCCATCGATGGCTTGAGTTGGGAATGATATCTAGGAGATCCCTCAGCACCCCGGTCCTTAAAGGGACATGGTGTTTTCCTCGTCCTATGAAAAGCTGCAAAGAAGTGAAAGACTTAAAAAAAAAAATTTCCTAAATGCCGGAATAGAAGCGCATTATTGCAAAATCTGACAAGAAATGATTGATTTTTCTATTAATTCCTAAAATGTTTAGCTATACAGGGTCTTTCACGAGGAACCTCACCCATATTTATACGGGAAACTACTGAACGTATTTTCATGAAATTCAGCACTTATAAGTATTTCACGATGCTGATGAAATCTAAAATATTTTCAAGGCATGAGCACCTCCGGTTTTTCCGGAAATGACGTCAACTTCCGTTTTTCAAATTAGAACACCATTTTTTTATTGCAGAAATAGATTCCTTAGAAAATTTCAAGTTATTTTGATGTAACATTTTTCAGTTTTGGTTGGAAAATTCTCTCTGAGCGGGAAAATTCGAAAAAAAAATCGAAAATAGAGCTCCGCTGAAACAAGAATAACTTCGAGGTTTTTGGATGGAAAATTTTCATTTTTGGGATTTTTCAAGATGTAAGATTGATGTATCCACTTTAAAAATCGAAATCGCGATTCATGATACAGGGGGTGAAAAAATCGCTTTCAAAGTTAGGGATGACGAAATCGTGAAAAATCAATTTTTTCAAATTAGAACCCCATTTTTTTATGGCAGATATTGAATCTACGTTAAAAAATAATGTGAGTGTATGCATCACACCCTTGCCCTAAAGTGGATATTAACTCAGAAAATATCCACTTTAGGGCAAGGGTGTGATGCATACACTCACATTATTTTTTAACGTAGATTCAATATCCGCCATAAAAAAATGGGGTTCTAATTTGAAAAACGGAAGTTGACGTCATTTCCGGAAAAACCGGAGGTGCTCATGCCTTGAAAATATGCTGAATTTCATGAAAATATGTTCAGTAGTTTCCCGTATAAATATGGGTGAGGTTCCTCGTGAAAGACCCTGTATTCAAGGGAATGCTGGAACTCAATAAACGTATTTCAATTTGTTTTACTTGAAAAATTTTGATATCTCCTTGAAATTATTCGCAATTTTTATGTTCACAAAGCATTTCTGAATTCGAAAAATCCTATTTTTGAACTATTAAAATTCTCGTGATATGAATTAACGATATTTGAAATAATTTGGAGAACAATAGCCAACTAATTCTTTCATTTTGAATGTAATTAAAAAATGATATATACATATTTCCTAAGAATTATTTTCACGTTAAAATTAAGAATAAACTTAAATTATTCGAAAAATTTAATTCTTTAATATTCGCCGCAAAAATGAAATTAAGAAATGTCCTAAAATATAAATTTTCACAGGTTTGTTCGTGAATGCCGAAATGGAAACGCATTATTGCAAATTAAATCTGACAATAAATGATGGATTTTTCTATTTTCTAAAATGTTTTGCGATATTCAAGGGAATGCTGGAACTCAATAAACCGGTGATTCAGTGTGACAAATCAAAATGATATAACAGGCTAGGCGAAAAATTTAAACCGACTCGTCATATGTACACTGTACAGGGTGGATCAAATTTCTATTTCGCTTTCCGATATTATTGAAAATTAAAAACACTGAAACACTCTATCTATATAAGGAAACAATGGAAAAATCTAATTCTTCAATATTCGCCGCGAAAATAAAATTAACAAATGTCCCAAAATATGAAATTATTCAGGTTGGTTCATTTTCAACTAGCAAAATTTAGAAGACAATGGAAAGACTCAATTTCGTAAGAAAATTTGTTCGTAAATGCCGAAATAGAAACGCATTATTGCAAAGTGAATCTGACAAGAAATTATGGATATTCCTATTTTCTAAAATATTTTGCAATAATCAATAGAACGCTGGAACTCATTAAACGTATTTCAATTTGTTGTACTTGAAATTATTCGTGATTCCTAATTTTACGAAGCATTTCTGAATTCGAAAATCCAATTTTTGAACTATTGAAAGTTCTCGTGATATGAATTGACGATATTTGAAATAATTTGGAAAATAATAGCCAACTTATTTATTCTTTGATTCTAAATGTAATTCAAAAGTGATCCGGAAATAATAGAAAAGAAATTGGAATATTTTTACTAAGAATTATTTTCACTATTTTCATTGAATATTGCAAAATATTTTAGAAAATAGAAAAATCCATCATTTCTCGTCAGATTCACTTTGCAATAATGCATTTCTATTTCGGCATTTACGAACAAATTTTCTTTCGGAATTGATTCTTTGCATTGACTGCTAAAATTTCGTTTGTTAAAAATGAACGAACCTGAATAAATTTATATTTCAGGACATTTGTTAATTTCATTTTTGCTGAGAATAATGAATAATTTGATTTTTCTTTCGTATTTTTTTCAGTGTTTTAATTTTCAATAATATCGGATAGCGAAATATGAATTTGATCCACCCTGTACCAATGACGAGTCGGTTTAAATTTTTCGCCTAGTCTGTTATATCATTTTGATTTGTCACACTGAATCACCGGCTTCCTAATAGAAGAGAAATTGAAATTTATTTCCTAAGAATTATTTTCACGTTAAAATTAAGGACAAACTTACAGTTTTTCGAATAAATTAATCCGTTTTAGGCAAACACGAAACACAAAGGTCACTAATATTCATTAAAGCACAACACGCACTACACTAAAGCCCGATACACACGACACTAAAGCGCGCACTGTTTCTACGATATTAATTCGACCGCGCGTCGAGAGCAACTGACCGTTCCTTTGTTCAAAGATTAATCGTATGTTCTTTTCGAAAACCGGTGATTCAGTGTGACGAATCAAAATGATATAATAGGCTAGGCGAAAAATTTAAACCGACTCGTCATATGTACAGGGTGGATCAAATTTCTATTTCACTTTCCGATATCATTGAAGATTAAAAACACTGAATTATTTATCTGTATAAGGAAACAATGGAAAAATCTAATTCAACAATATTCGCAGCAATAATGAAACTAACAAATGTCCTAAAATATAAATTTATACAGGGTTGGTTCATTTTCAACTAGCAAAACTTTAGCAGTCAATAGAAAGACTCAATTACGAAAGAAAATTTGTTCGTGAATGCCGAAATAGAAACGCATTATTACAAATTAGATCTGTCAAGAAATAATGGATTTTTTATTTTCTAAAATATTTTGCGTTATTCAATAGAATTCTCGTACTCAATAAACGTATCTCAATTTGTTGTACTTGAAAAATTTCAATATCTTCTTGAAATTGTTCGCGATTTTTATGTTCACGAAGCATTTCTGAATTCGAAAATTATTTTTTTGAACTATTGAAAATTCTCTTGATATGAATTGACGATATTTGAAATAATTTGGAAAACAATAGCCAACTAATTCTTTGATTTCAAAAGTAATTCAGAAGTGATCAGGAGTTTTCAAACAGAAATTAAGGACAAACTTACAGTTTTCCGAATAAATTAATCCGTTTTAGGCAAACACAAAACACAAAGGGCACTTATATTCATCAAAGCACAACACGCACTACACTAAAGCCCGATACACACGACAGTAAAGCGCGCACTGTTTCTACGATGTTAATTCGACCGCGCGTCGAGAGCAACTGACCGTTCCTTTGTTCAAAGATGAATCGTATGTTCTTTTCAAAAAACGGTGATTCAGTATGACAAATCAAAGTGATATAACAGACTAGGCGAAAAATTTAAACCTATTCGTCATTGCTACAGGGTGGATCAAATTTCTATTTCGCCTTACTGTCGTGTGTATCGGGCTTTGGTGTAGTGCTTTGATGAATATAAGTGCCCTTTGTGTTTCGTGTTTGCCTAAAACGGATTATTTTATTCGAAAAACTGTAAGTTTGTCTTTAATTTTAACGTGAAAATAATTCTTAGGAAATAAATTCCAATTTCTCTTTTATTAATTCCGGATCACTTTTGAATTACATTTACTCAAGGATTCATATCACGAGAGTTTTTATCAGTTCAAAAATTGCATTTCCGAATTCAGAATGGCTTTTTAAAATTAGATATTACGAATAATTTCAAGTACAACACATTTAAATACGTTTATTGAGTTCGAGCATTCTATTGAATATCGCAAAATATTTTAGAAAATAGAAAAATGCATCATTTTTCCGCAAATCGCTAGGAAATTTTGACATTCCAGACAAAATTTCTCATACAAAAAATCGAGATTTCCCAAATGTTGGAAAATATTCATTTCCTTACCGTAAGGAATAGTACATTGTTTATCGGGTAAGAAAAACCCCACATTTCTGGACGACTGTGAAAGGTCCAGGAATTTGGCATACTATTTTTCCATTTCTGAGACTCCTCCAGAGCTGGTTGCAGCAGTGAATACTGCTTCATGGCTTCGTTAGAATCATTGCCAGAAAAATCAAGAGAAAAGTACGGATATGCAGATGTAGAACACTGGGAAATCTTGATTTTTTTTAATGAGAAATTTTGTCGGGAATTTTTCTATTTTCTAAAATATTTTGCAATATTCAATAGAATGCTCGAACTCAATAAATGTATTTCAATTTGTTGTACTTGAAATTATTCGTGATTGACCATTGATACAATCATTAAGGAACACGCTATATACTTAAATTTTCATGATTGAATTGAAATAAATTAAAACACTGTGGGTGGTTTCCGTATTTTCGAAAAATAATTGTGATAAAAAAGTAAAACGAAGCTGAAAATTTTTATAAAAAATACAAACATTGAAGATTTTCACTATTTAATAACTTAAAAAATATGTACAAAATGCGAAATCACTTCATTTTCTTCAATTTCAACAGGTGATTCCTCAAGGCCACTTGTTTATCCTTAAAACTCTTCTTAACCTTAGCCTTGACCTTATGCCTCATCATCTGGAAGTTCTTGGTCTTCCTCTTCTCTCTGTTCGTCTTAGAGCAATGAATGTTCATTCTTCCATCTTTATAACCAAATTTCTCCCTATCCTCTTGACCTTTCCTTACACTCTCGACTCTGGTAGCCTTATCATGCTTCCTCTTCTTGTAAATATTCTCGATATCTCCCAGTTTAACCAGCTCCGAGCGTTCTTTAACGTCTTGCTCTGCCAACCTTTTCAATCCTTTAGTGGACGAAAACACCTGTTTTCTAACGTTGGCCATATCGATCCTCTTGAAATCTTCATCGGTTAAAATTCTTTCCAAGGTCACCTTCTTTGCCAACTCAACTTTCTCCACTTTTTGCTGCGACTTTCGATTCGCTTTCAATTTCTTACGCTCTACTTTGGTCAGAGATTTTTCCGTCACGCTATCGTCGGCTGTATCATTTTCTTCCTCTTCGCTACCTTCATCATCTTCACAATCTTCCTCATCGTCGTCGTCTTCACAATCTTCTTCGTCGTCACTGCCGGAATCTTCTTCGGCATCGACCATTTCTTCGTCCGAAGAATGCTGTATGTCCACCCATTCGTCATCATCGGAGTCAGACTCCGAATTCACTTCCACCTCTTCTTTATGTTTGGAAAGTAGAACGTCGGCCCCTTTCACGTAATCTGTGGCGTTGACTCCGCCATATTGCATTTCGGAAAGTTCTTCCGTAGCCTCTGTAGGTCTGCCTCTATCTTTCTTCCTCAACAACTGGGGCCTTATGTTCCTGAACAGATGAACTAGGGACCTGGAAGCCATCATTACAGCTCTTTCCCGATAATTCCTGTAATCTGCCAAATCCTGCAGTAAGTCTTCGCTCATAGCCAGGGGACAACGGGTACAAATCTCTTTTACAGCATTCAAACCGATCGCCATAACGTCCGAAGAATTCCTTTCTGTTATAAAATTATTGGCCAACGTTTTGAGAACGGGTTCGATCACGTCCGGAGGCACTAGCTCGTGACTGGCTTGTGCGGCAAACTGAAGGATCCTGGTGACTTCCCTTTGATGAGGTTGCATGAACCGCTGAATGTACCCATAAAAATTGAATAAGAATAGTTGGTGCAAACCAATCAGACGAGATATAACATCCAGTGTCATCAATTTGACTTCAAACCGTTTTGTCGTCGTTTCCAGTTTGTGGAACAATTTTTCCGCCATTCCCTGGGGATCGTGAATCAAGTGTAGAGCGGAGAAGTTGAAGGATTCGCCTTTGGATTTCTTCTTGTAGGCTTTAGCAGCCATTTTTTTAACCTTCGCCAAAGTCTTCTCTCGTTTTCTAGTTTTTTTATTGAACTTATTCGCCATCATAACTTCTTTAGGGTCGACGTCGTCTTCTGAATCGGAGTTATCTGATTTTTCGTCTTCGTCCTTACCCAGGAAGAATTTTAAAGATGCCACCATAACTTTGGTGATTTTCGAGAAGCACCCTGTAGCGATCACGTTAACAGTCTTGGTGTCGTTCCACACGTTCTTCTTGTACAACTCAATCATTATATCCACAGACATTTTAGCGGCTCTGGTGTTTGTGTCTTTCAACATTGTAAACATGAAATTTTGCAACGATGTGTTCAATTTTGCGTTTTTATGTTTCGCATTCAAGTTTTTGATGTCTGTAATGATGTGAGTTCGAAGATAATCCCGTAGATTCTTATCGTCGCACCTCAGCAACTTGAAGAACAATTCCAGCAAATCGTTCGGCAGCAGCAACTGCTTGTTTCTCATCAAAATCAAAGCACGACACAACTGCAACCTCATCTCCTTGTCCAAAACGGTATCGTACTTTTCCAGAACGTCCACCAGCTGTTTGGGGAACTGCTGCAACTCGTTGGGGTAGCATTGCACCACTTGAGCCATGAACATCACCAAATCTTCCAGTTTCTTATTGGGCTGTTCTGGGGTGCCACAAAATACCGACAGTATGCCTTGGAAATTCCGATACTGGTTGAGGAAATCATCTTTGTACGATTCGGGGTCTTTCTTTATCAGATACTGGAGTTGCGGTAGGTTGTGTTCTAGCTGGTTATTGTGGCGCACCATTTTTCACTTTTTGAATTTTATAATTTTCATTCGAGCATGTTCTCTTGCATGAATGTCAACTCAACGAAGTAAATTCGCAGGTTAAACCATAGAATATAAATTGTTAATCTACAGAACATATTTCGAGGTAAACCATAGAAGAATTCAAAATTGATGTGTGATTTGCCTGTAATTTTTTCTGTTGATTGCTGCGAATGCCGTCGATAAATCAATTTTGGTTCTTTTGTACTTAGATTGATAATGAATTGTGTTTTGTGATGGATGGTAAATGTTGAATTTGATGTCATTTTACATTTTTGAATAACGTTAACCTCAAAACGTTCTATGATCATCTGTCACATTGACAAGTGCCACTGAAGCACTGATTCAAAAGATTATAACGAAGTGGATTGAAAATAAATAACTCAAACTCGTTACTAAAGCCGATTATTCTATTAAAATGCGAAGTTTATGGTTCTATAACACGAAACCTACTTGAATCCATTCATTTATAGCCCGATGAGAACGTAAAAACCGTCAAAATGGTGAAAATACGGAGTCTTACTAGAACATCTAGGATCGTAGCGCTTTGCAGCGCTGCTAACTTTATAAATAGCGCTGATAGGGTCATAATGCCCATTGCTATCGTTCCTATGACCGATATGTTCCAATGGTCTATGCATGCCCAAGGATGGATTCTATCTGCATTCGCTGGAGGTTATTTAACGAGTCAATTACTGGGTAAATTCTAGAGGGTATTATTCTTTTGGAATTGGCTTGAATTGATACTTTTTAGGTAGTTTTTGGGTGAATAGACTTGGAGCTAAAAACATCCTCATTTGCAGCGTTCTCCTTTGGAGTATTGCCACTTTTATCACCCCCTTTTTAGCTAGTAGTATAACGGCATTAGTGATATGCCGTAAAGTTTTAGGATTTGCTGAAGGTTTAGGTAAGCCGAGCCAGTTTTACCTAAGAACCTTTCACAACAAATGAATTTCAGGTTTACCAACAATATTCCACCTATTTGCCCACAGTATACCAGTGGAAGAACGTTCGAGAGCATTCAGCTATCTTTTAGCTTCGGGTTCAGTAGGCCAAACGGTCGCCTCGATAATATGCCCCCATTTGAGCTGGGAGGCTTGTTTCTACTGGTTTGGATCTCTGGGATTCCTCTGGGTGCTCCTATGGTTCCTGTTGTACCCCGAGGGAGCGTTCTTAGGGGAAGATACGATACCTTTGCACATGCCCAAAGTCGTGTCCAGAAGTATACGATGGGCCGATTTTATTCTTAGCAGGCCTTTATGGGCGATATACGTGGCGCATTTCGCGATGAATTGGTCGTCGTACATCATAATGCAGTGGCTTCCGACCTATCTGACCCGTTACTTAGGGGGCGACGCTCACAGTTTGAGTCTCACGGCCGTTCCTTACATTGTCAACTCCATCGTCGGTATAGTTTGCGGCCATTTGGCCGACGGCTTGCTGCAGAACAAGGGTTGGTCTGTGTTGAACGTAAGACGTTTGATGACTTGTATAGGACTCATCGGCCCGGCCCTGTTCTTGGCTATTTTTTGCGTTGTCGACCATTTGGCTTTAGCGTTGCTGTTTGTGAGTATATCGATGGGATTATCGGCTTCGAACAGTGCAGGACATTTGAGTAATCACGTCGATATCGCCCCGAATCACGCAGGAACGACTTTCGCTATCAGCAACACGATCGCGACTATTCCAGGAGTGTTGTGCGGTCCGGTTACGGCTTCTTTGGTAACTGCTTCGGGCGGGAAGTGGATGAGTGTGTTTCTGGGGGCCACTTTGATCAATATGGTAGGAGCGTTCGTTTATTTCACAAATAGTATGGCCACGCAGGTGCTATAATATTCTTAGATGATACTCCCTACTAGAAATGCTGATAAACATTTTGTTTAAAGTACAGAAGGATTTTTTTTCATTCACAAATTGAAATTTCACCAACAAACCATTAAGTTCGAATTTTTCTGGGAAATTAAATTTCGGCGCGAACCAAAAGTTGTTAGTTATCGAGAAAATGAAGAAATATGAGAAATTTTCCTTGAAGGGATTAATTCGTTGTGAAAATAAAATTGATATTAATTCATTAATTTTATTCACAAAATAAACCAGTTAAAGAACATGAAGAAGTGGAAAATTTACTTGAGATGCTTTGAGAAAAAGCAAAGTTCATTGTTGATACAGTACTGTAAATATGATTTTAACATGAAGAAAATATGTACATATATAATAATGTAAAACATTAAAGTAAAGATAGAACCTTAAATACCTTTTTCTTTGCATCACCAAAGAGTTGTTACTCTTTAATTTCACTCCATCCCTTACCCATTTGTTGCTTCAGTTGTGATCATTTGCTGATCTACTCAGAGACAATGTTAATTTCGAAAATTTTTCAGGAAGATCTCAGGAACTGTTTTGATTACAAATCAAAGTTGTCTCTTCATTTGTTTGTTTATCAAGTTCAATAAAACTCTTTTTAAATGAAAAAGTATACTATTAAAATACAAAAATAAACAGGTATTCCTTATTAACAAATAACAGTGAAAAAAACGGCTTCAATTCCTCTGATCGGCAAACAGTGTAGTAGACGATATTTTTTTAGTCAATAGACCATTCACTATAAAAAAAACGGAATTAATTAGAAAAATACACTCATGTTTGAACCCTCACATTTAACCATCTCCCTTTTATCCTTCTCCAAAGTCGTTATCCTTTCTTGCGCCGCTGTCAATTCCATCGTTTTCTTTTCCATCTCTTCGATGTTGAACTTCACTTTGTATTCGTGAAATTCTTTGAACAGTTGATTATTCTGGAAAATCTGCTCTTTAATCAACTCGTCCTTGGATTTTATGATCTCTATAAGTTCGTCGACCTGAAAAAAACTGTTTAGATTTTATTCGACGCTGTAGGTTCAATTCACCTCTTGCGCTTTGGAATCGTAGTGTTTGTTATAGTTTCTTATCACTTGATTCGCTTGTTCCATATCCGTCTTCAGTTCGTTGTACTGCTCGGTTTTTTTAGCGATCGCTATTGCGGAATTTTCTAAATCGCTTCTATATTCTAACTGAAACGTTTATTTATCGATAAACCTGAAATTTGTATCGATCATTTGCTTACTATTTGGTTCTGGAGTTCGATCATCCTTTTGTCGTTTTCTTTATTTGTTGTGATCAGCTTGAAAATCTCGCTCTCCAAGTTCCTATTACGAGATTCGAGATTTGTACAATCCATCTTCAGTTTGTCTATCAGAGAAAGATTATCTAAATTGTCTATCCTCATTTTTTCCATTCTTCTTATCAACCTGAGAAAAGTAGCTTATACTAAGTGTGTAAGAATAGTTTTAATTAAATGGAAATACTTTTGCATTTTTCCAAAATTTTCCACTTCTTATTTTTAATGCACGGACTCACCTTGAACTAGATTCAGACTTCAAATGACTCTCATTTCTCACCATTTTGATGTCTGAAATTACCTTCACTATTCTACCAGAAACTTCGAGAACCTTTTCGGTAAGTAATGATTCGCATTGCCTCAAACAATGAAAGAACATCTTGTTCACTGTTTGCATATCCTGAAATGCATGTAATGAAACAGTTCTGCAGTCAACATTTCTAATTTTCACATACCTGTCTGAATTTTTGTTCTAACGCACTTGTGTATACTCTACTCTCAGATAAATGTTTATCTCTGATACTCAGTTTCTCTGATAAACTAACAATCTGTTTCGATAAGCCTTTATTTGATTCCTAAGACAACAAAGATTATAGGCAAGTGGTGAATCCCAACTTCAGGATAGCGCTTTTAAAATTTTCATTACCTGTAATGCTTTCATGTTAGCCTCCATCTCTTCAAAGAGATCCTTTTGACTAGTAATGGTCATTTCGATGGACAAAAATATCAAGTTCTTTATTTTCGATTTTTCGTAAAAAATAACTCGACATTTTGTTCCATCTGTATTCACTTCGCATTTCATGAGCCTAGAATTCGAGTTTGATCAAACAAGTTTGACATAATTGTTTTAATATTTACATCACTCTATTCAGGTTCAACAGGAGCATTTCGATGAGGTGTTTTTCGAATTCATCAAAGTCTATATCCAAAGATTGTTCTTTTTTCATGAACGGAAAATTGTTTTTGTTTATCGCAGCAGTGTAATTGAAAAGAAACGTGTTTTCATCTCTGAGTTTCATTAGCTGCAAAAGAGATTCAATAGTAATGGAATTTCAACTGACGAATGATGCTTTTTCCTACCAAACTACCATCGTAATCTTTTTTCACTACTATGTTTAGAGTTTTTGTTTGTAAAAAATTATTTCCTTCATCAACTTCGATCATATGAGGCCTGTTATGAATGGGTTCATTATCCCTTGGGTACGACATGTTGCATATTATGTATCCCATAAACTTGTCACGTATGAAATAGGAATCATTCAAATCAAGATAATTAATTAACAACGTAAAATACAAACAGAATGTTTACTTAATTTTTTCATATATCATTGAACATAGAATTGTAAAATAAATAACAGTTTATCACAGAACATAACCCTTATATTTGTGTTCTTTGACATCACATATATAACAGGCCATGAAATAGTGCAACGCTGGAAGAGGAAAAGGATACAGCTTGAGATGTTTGGGCATCTCTTGTCAAACAATACGCAGGATGAATATTTCTAAAAGATTTCATTGAGAAACGAAATAAGGGTTATAAACATTTATTCAATCGATCAAGAACAATATTTCTATTGAATACATTATTTTTCTTCCAAACACTTCATAATTCACTACATTTAAATTTACCATTCAGTAACGACCAAAACAGCCATTGTGATGGTGTTATTGCTTTAATTTCAAATGAACAGAATTTATATGCTTTTTGAGGTCGTTACTCCTACTGGTGGAATGATCACAATGATGACACTTGTGCTGTTTCAACTTCAAATGAACAGAATCTACATGTTTTTTGAGATTTCCTTTCACACTTGTAGAATAATCACAATGATGACACTTGTGTTGTTTTAACTTGAAATGAACACTATCTATGTGCTGTTTGAGAGTACATTTTTTAGCTGCAGTATAATCACATAAGAAACACTGATAATTCCTTAATTTTAAATGAACAGAATCTATATGTTTTTGAAGAGTTTGTTTTACACTGGCAGAATAATCACATTGCTGGCACTTATATTTCTTCAACTTCAAATGAACAGAATGTATGTGCTGTATGAGATTGCTTTTTTTAGCTGCAGTAAAATCACATAATAAACACTGAAAATTCCTTAATATGTTACAATTGTTTAGTTTCAATTTTAAATGAACACAATCTATATGCATTTTGAGAGTTACTTTCCGACTTGCTGAATAATCACAGTAGTGACACTTGTGTAGTTTCAATTTCAAATGAACAGAATCTATATGATTTTTGAGATTTCCTTTCTGACACGAAGAATAATCACATTGTTGACACTTGTGTTGTTTCAACTTCAAATGAACAGAATCTATATGCGTTTTGAGATCTTTGCTCCTACTGGTAGAATAATCACAATACTGACATTTGTGTTGTTTTACCTTCAAATGGACAGACTTGATATGTTCTTTGAGATGTCCTTTTTGACCTGCAGAATAATCACATTCAGGACAATTGTTTAGTTTCAATTTCGAATGAACAAAATCTATATGCGTTTTGATATTTGTGCATGTGGATGTGGTATAATCACATTGGTGACACTTGAATTGTTTCAATTTCAAATGAACATAATTTATATGTTTTTTGAGAGTTTGTTTTACACTGGCAGAATAATCACATTGCTGGCACTTATATTGCTTCAACTTCAAATGAACACTATCTATGTGCTGTTTGAGAGTATTTTTTGTAGCTGCAGTAGAATCACATAAGAAACACTGATAATTCCTTAATTTTAAATGTACAGAATCTATATGCTGTTGGAGGTTTCCTTTCCGACTAGCAGAATAATCACATTCCTGGCACTTGTGTAGTTTCAATTTCAAATGAACAGAATCTATATGCGTTCTGAGATCGTTGCTTCTACTGGTGGAATAATCACATTGCTTGCACTTATATTGCTTCAACTTCAAATGAACAGAATGTATGTGCTGTTTGAGAGTATTTTTTTTAGCTGCAGTAAAATCACATAAGTTACACTGATATTTCTTCAATTTTAAATGAATAGAATCTATATGATGTTGGAGGCATCCTTTTTGATTTGCTGAATAATCACATTGGTGACACTTGAATCGTTTCAATTTCAAATGAACAGACTTGATATGTTCTTTGAGATGTCCTTTGTAACCTGCAGAATAATCACATACGGGACACTTGTGTGGTTTTACTTTCAAATGAACATTATCTATATGCCGTTTGAGAGCATTTTTATCAGCTGCAGCAGAATCACATAAGTGGCACTGATATTTCTTCAATTTCAAATGAATAAAATCTATATGATTTTGAAGGTCTCCCTTTTGTTCCGTCCCAATACTTCCTTTCTGACATGCATCATTATTGGATGAAGGATCCTCGTGCTGTTTTGACTTCAATTGCTGATCTACACGTTCAGCCTCAGCTTTTTTGGCACTAATGCTAGAAAATCAAACAAATAATAAGATCAGAATAAAGGATCGTTCCTATATTAAATGCTTATGACTAAAATTCTTCAGACACACCGCGTCCTGTTAAGTGGACGATTTTATAGAATTTGCTTGTATCGAGACTGATCACCATTAACTGCTGAGTTCAACAGAAAATTCTATAAATTACATTTGTGGACCAAAAAATAATCAAGAATAAAAATTGACAAAAATCCACTTCCTTTGTATCATCATCTTTATAGGTTTGTTTTATACTTAGGCTTCAGTTTTCAAACAATATGCAGGATGAATATTTCTAAGAGATATGAATGAGAAACGAAAAAGTGGTTAAAAACATTTATTCAATCAACCAAGAACAATATTTCTATTGAATACATTATTTTCTTCCAAACAAATGGTGTGAGAACACTTTATAATTCACTACGTTCAAATTTATAATTTATTGCTTCAATTTCAAATGGGTAGAATTCATATGTCTTCTGAGATTTTCTTTACGACTTGTGGAATAATCACATTCGTGACACTTGTGAAGTTTCAAGTTCAAATGAACAGACTTGATATGTTCTTTGAGATGTCCTTTTTGACCTGCAGAATAATCACATTGGGGACAATTGTGTAGTTTCAATTTCAAATGAACAGTGTCTATGTGTACTTTGATATTTGTGCACCTACTAGTGGAATAATCACATTGGTGACACTTGAATCGTTTCAATTTCAAATGAACATAGTTTATATGTTTTTTAAGAGTTTGTTTTACACTGGCAGAATAATCACATTGCTGGCACTTATATTGCTTCAACTTCAAATGAACACTATCTATGTGCTGTTTGAGAGTACTTTTTGTAGCTGCAGTAGAATCACATAAGAAACACTGATAATTCCTTAATTTTAAATGAACAGAATCTATATGATGTTTGAGGTGTCCTTTTCGACTTGCTGAGTAATCACATATGTTACAATTGTGTAGTTTCAATTTCAAATGAACAGAATCTATATGCGTTCTGAGATCGTTGCTTCTACTGGTGGAATAATCACATTGGCAACACTTGTGTGGTTTCAATTTCAAATGAACAGAATCTATATGCCTTTTCACTTCAGTGCTCCTACTACTTGCAGAATAATCACATTTATGGCACTTGTGTTGCTTCAAGTTCAAATGAACATCTACATGTTGTTTAGGATCTATTTTCTGATGTGAACAATGATCGCATGTGTTACACTTCAAGTTATTGAATAAAAGATCCTCCTGTTGTTTTGACTTCAACTGCAGATCTACACGTTCATTAACAGCGTTTTTGGCAATTATGCTGGAATATTAAACAAATAAGTAGATCAAAATAAAGGATCCTCCCAAGTATGAAATACTTATAATAACAATGACCATTGACAAGAATGAACTATCATTGGTCTCCCCCGATAGTCATATGGTAAGTTCAAGTTATTCATATGGCATTGATTGATATTTACATCGATGGACGCAGTGTGTCTGATTGATCGTTGTCACAACTCAATAGAATGTCAGAAGTTTTTTTTCAGTGGCACTTTGAAAACGAAATCTGCCTAAGACTAGTTCAATTTCATCCAATAAAATACAGAATAAATTTGAAACGTTTGTTACTTTTTATCATGTCATAAAAAAACAATCAAATTTGTTTATACTCATTCGTTGAAGTCGTATTAAGTCACTTACCAAGCATCGGCTTCTGATTTGATAATGCAATCCACACTATCAATAAATTCATTTCTGTCCATTGACTTAGATTCTAAGTCAATGTTTCTGTCATAAATATTCTCCCCATCAATGAACTGTTCAGTGTTGTCAATATTTTCCGTTTTTTGAGTTGCACCGGACTTCATACTGGAAGAAAAAAATCATTTTTGCATTGTATTTGAATGAATGTGATCGTAGTTCTGACTTGAATGTTGCAAAAACATTCAAAATGACACTAAGGTAAGAAAATTGATGAGATGAATTTTCTGTTGCAGCAATTCGATGCCCATAATGTTCTTGCCTTTTTGAAGCCAAAGACTTTCTGTCTTATTATGCGACTTTGATTTAGGAAAACATTTAGAATCAATTTTTTCATACAAGAAAGTGTGAATCAATTATAAACAATTAATTAAGCAGTAAATGTCCTATTTTGAGAATCTTCAATTTCCACTTCAGCATCTTTTTCGACAAAAGACAATAAAATTGCAGTAGTATTTCTAAGCATAGAGTTTATGTAGAATTCAGAAATGCTCACCAGTTACTGTGTTCTGATTTGATGATAGTATTCTTGATATCAATATATTCTTCCCTACCATAAATATTATGTCCATCAATGAATTGTTCAGTGATGTCAATATCCTCTGTTTTCATCATTCTGGTGGAAGGATGTTACACGATAAGAAAATAATATTTAATCACGCTGATTTTAATTTTTAAGTTGATTCGGAAAAAGAGTGTCCACAACTCCACAACAACATCAACAGCACAGAACCATAGATTAAAGAACATATAATAGATCAACAGCATTTAAACACAGGTCTGTGATTTAAATTTAAGAGCGAAATTAGGTTAACTCCACCACAGTCTTTGACCACAGACCTTTTCTTCTTCTTCTTCCTTCAATACCCTTGAACGGGTTTTTGGACCACAGACCTTTGACGTGCTTCGACTCCACAGAACATCAATAATTTTTCTTCTTTCTCAACTCTAGCTATCCCACATGCATCTTATTCTTTGGCAGAACATTAAAATCTTTTTGCAAAGACTTCCTCTTTGCTTTTTGTAAGAAGTAATTCAAATATGAAACAGTTCTGCGGTCAACATTTCTAATTTTTACATACCTGTCTGAATTTTTGTTCTAACGCACTTGTGTATACTCTACTCTCAGATATATGTTTATATCTGATACTCAGTTTCTCTGATAAACTAACAATCTGTTTCGATAAGCCTTTATTTGATTCCTAAGACAAAAAAGATTATAGGCAAGTGGTGAATCCCAACTTCAGGATAGCGCTTTTAAAATTTTCATTACCTGTAATGCTTTCATGTTAGCCTCCATCTCTTCAAAGAGATCCTTTTGACTAGTAATGGTCATTTCGATGGACAAAAATATCAAGTTCTTTATTTTCGATTTTTCGTAAAAAATACCTCGACATTTCGTTCCATCTGTATTCACTTCGCATTTAATGAGCCTAGAATTCGAGTTTGATCAAAACAAGTTCGACATAATTACTTTAATATTTACATCACTCTATTCAGGTTCAACAGGAGCATTTCGATGAGGTTTTTTTGAATTCATTAAAGGAAAAAGATACAGTTTATTGCTTGAGATCTTTATAGGTTTGTTTTATACTTGGGTGTCTGTTTTCAAACAATATGCAGGATGAATATTTCTAACAGATTTTAATAAGGAACTAAATTAGGATTATAACATTTTTTCAATCGATCAAGAACAATATTTCTATTGAATACATTATTTTCTTCCAAACAAATTGTGTGAGAACACTTTATAATTCACTACATTTAAATTTACCATTCAGTAACGACCAAAACAAGGATTGTGATAGTGTTATTGCTTCGATTTCAAATGGATAGAATCCATATGTCTTTTGAGATTTGTTTTCCAATTTGCTGAATAATCACATATGTTACACTTGTGTTGTTTCACCAAATGGACAGAATTTATATGCATTTTGAGATCTTTGCTCCTACTGGTGAAATAATCACATTGGTGACACTTGAATCGTTTCAATTTCGAATGAACAGTATCCATATGTCTTCTAAGAGTTGATTTTAGACTGGCAGAATAATCACATTGCTGACACTTGTGTGGCTTCAATTTCAAATGAACTGAATCTATGTGCTGTTTGAGAGTATTTTTTTTCGCTGCAGTAGAATCACATATGTAACACTGATATTTCTTCAACTTCAAATGAACAGACTTGATATGTGAGTTGAGTTGTCCTTTTCGACCTGCAGAATAATCACATTTGGGACACTTGTGTTGTTTCAATTTCAAATGAACAGACTCTATATGATCTTTGAGATATCCTTTCCAGAGTGTTTTATAATCGCAAAGGTGACAAGGATACTGCTTTAATTCTAAATGAACAGCATCTATATTTCCTGAGGATTGATATTGCTGCAAATTCGAATGAACTTTATGATTATGTACTGTGAGATTTTTTTTTCTTCTGGCTGAATAATTACATTGCTGACACTTGTATAGTTTCAATTTCAAATGAACAGCATCTATATGAATTTTTAGGTGTCCTTTACGACTTGTAGAATAATCACATTGCTGACACTTGTATAGTTTCAATTTTAAATGAACAGAATCTATATGCTGTTGGAGATGTCCTTTCTGACTTGCCGCAAAGTCACATTGATGGCACTTGTGTTGTTTCAATTTCAAATGAACTGAATCTATATGTCTTTTAAGACTTGCTTTCATACTTGCAACATAGTCACATTGATGACACTTGTATTGATTCAACTTCAAATGGAAGGAATTTATATGAGCTTTGAGATTTCCTTTGTAATTCGAAAAATAATCACAGAGATGACAGTTGTGTTGTTTCAAGTCCAAATGAACAGAATTTGTATGTGTCCCAATACTTCCTTTTTGACATGCATCGTTATTGGATGAAGGATCCTCGTGTTGTTTTGACTTCAATTGCTTATCTGCACGTTCAGCCTCAGCTTCTTTGGCATTAATGCTAAAAAATCAAGTAAACTAGATAAAATTACAGGATTGTAGTGAAATACTTATAACTATGTTTCATCAAACACACCGCCATTGGTAGGAATTGACAACTACTCACTTTTCTGTACAATCCTTTTTATTTTTTTTTTATATTTAGGCCTCAGTTCTCAAACAATATGAAGGATGAGAGAGACAGAAAAGTTTACTTACGGCCATCGACCTGAGGTCCTTCAGCCTAACGAAGGATGAATACTTCTAAAAGATTTGAATGAGAAACGAAATAATGGTTATAAACATTTATTCAATCGATCAAGAACAATATTTCTATTGAATACATTATTCTCTCTCAAACAAATTGTGTGAAAACACTTTATAATTCACTACATTCAAATTTACCATCCAGTAACGACCAAAACAGGCATTGTGGTAGTGTTATTGCTTCAATTTCAAATGAGTGGAATTCATATGTCTTCTGAGATTTGCTTTTCGACTTGCAGAATAATCACATTCTTGTTTCAACTTCAAATGAACAGACTTGATATGTTCTTTGAGATGTCCTTCGCCACTTGTAGAATAGTCACATTGATGACACTTGTGTTGTTTTAACTTCAAATGGACAGAATTTATATGCCTTTTGAGATCGTTGCTCCTACTGGTGGAATAATCACATTGCTGACACTTGTGTTCTTTCAACTTCAAATGGACAGTATTTATATGCCTTTTCACTTCTGAGCTCCTACAAGCGGAATAATCACATTGGTGACATTTGAATCGTTTCAAGTTCAAATGGACAGACTTGATATGTCTGTTGATATGTCCTTTCTGGTTTGCAGAATAATCACAATAATCACATTTATGCTGTTTTATGTTTGAATGAACAGAATTTGTATGTGATTTGAGTTCTTCTTTCCGACTGGCAGAATAATCACATTGGTGACATTTGAATCGTTTCAATTTCAAATGAACAATATCTATATGGTGTTTGAGACTCCTTTTTGTAGTTACAGTAGAATCACATAAGAAACACTGATAATTCCTTAATTTTAAATGAATAGAATCTATATGATATTGGAGGTGTCCTTTTTGACTTGCTGAATAATCACATAAGTTACATTTGTGTTGTTTCAATTTCAATTTCAAATGAACATTATCCATATGTCTTTTGAGAGTTTGTTTTAGACTGGAAGAATAATCACATTGCTGGCACTTATATTGCTTCAACTTCAAATGAACACTATCTATGTGCCCTTTGAGATTAGTTTTTGTAGCTGCAGTAGAATCACAAAAGTGACACTGATATTTCTTCAATTTCACATGAACAGAATCTATATGATGTTTGAGGTTTCCTTTTTGACTTGCTGAATAATCACATATGTTACACTTGTGTTGTTTCAGCTTCAAATGGACAGAATTTATATGTGTTTTGAGATTTTCTTTGCGACTTGTAAAATGATCACATTTATGACACTTATATTGCTTCAAGTTCATATGAACAGAATTTGTATGTGTCCCAATACTTCCTTTCTGACATGCATCTTTATTGGATGAAGGATCCTCTTGTTGCTTTGACTTCAATTGCTGATCTACACCTTCAGCCTCGGCTTTTCTGGCATTTATGCTAGAAAATTAAACAAAATGATCTAAGTAAAGGATCGTTTCTAGATGAAATACTTATGCCTAAAATTCATCAGTCACACCGCGTCCTGTTGAGCGGACCAACTTTCTCTTGCAGATTTTAATGAACTCGCTTTCGATCGTATCGAGACCAATCACCATTAACTGCTGAGTTCAACAGAAAATTCTATAATCTGCTTTTGTGAACCAAAAAATAATCGAGAATGAAAATTGACAACCGGTCACTTCCTTTGGATCACCATCTTTATAGGTATGTTTGATACTTAGGCTTCAGTTTTCAAACAATACTCAGGATGAATATTTCTAAGAGATATGAATGAGAAACGAAAAAGTGGTTATAAACATTTATTCAATCAACCAAGAACAATATTTCTTTCGAATACATCATTTTCTCTATGTTCAAATTTATAATTCATTAACAACCAGAACAGGGATTGTGATAGTGTTATTGCTTCAATTTCAAATGGGTAGCTTTTATATGTCTTCCGAGATCTCCTTTACGACTTGTTGAATAATGACATTCGTGACACTTGTGGAGTTTCAAGTTCAAATGCACAGACTTGATATGTTGTTTGAGATGTCCTTTTTGACCTGCAGAATAATCACATTCGGGACAATTGTGTATTTTCAATTTCAAATGAACAGTGTCTATGTGTACTTTGAGATCTGAGCTCCTACTAGTGGAATAATCACATTGGTGACACTTGAATCGTTTCAATTTCAAATGAACAGTATCCATATGTCTTTTGATAGCTTGTTTTTGACCTGCAGAATAATCACATATGTTACACTTGTGTTGTTTCAACCTCAAATGAACACTATCTATGTGCTGTTTGAGAGTATTTTTTTTAGCTGCAGTAGAATCACATAAGTAACACTGATATTTCTTCAATTTCACATGAACAGAATCTATATGATGTTTGAGGTTTCCTTTTTGACTTGCTGAGTAATCACATATGTTACACTTGTGTTGTTTCACCTTCAAATGGACAGAATTTATATGAATTTTGAGATTTCCTTTGCGACTTGTAGAATAATCACATTGATGACACTCGTGTTGTTTTACCTTCGAATGAACATTATCTATATGTTGTTTGAGAGCATTTTTATCAGCTGCATCAGAATCACATAAGTGACACTGATATTTCTTCAATTTCAAATGAATAAAATCCATATGATTTTGCAGGTCTCCTTTTTGACTTGCTGAATAATCACATTTGTGACACTTGTATTGCTTCAACTTCAAGTAAATTCGAACATAATTTATATGTGTCTCAATACTTCCTTTCCGATATGTATCTTTACAGGATAAAAGATCCTCGTCTTGTTTTGACTTTAATTGCTGATCTGCACGTTCGGCCTCACCTTTTTTGTCATTAATGCTAAAAAATCAAGTAAACAGCTATATAAAAATACAGGATTGGTGAAATACTCATAACTACGTTTCGTCAAACACACCGCATCCATTGGTAGGAAATGACGACTATTCACTTTTCTGTACCATGCTCTTTATTGGTTTTTTTAATATTTCGCCTTCAGTTTTTAAACAATATGAAGGATGAGAGAGAGAGAGAGAAAAGTTTATTTATGGCCATCAACCTGAGTCCTTCAGTCTAACAAAGGAAGAGTATTCCTAAGAGACTTGAATGAGAAACAAAATAATGGTGATAAACATTTATTCAATTGATAATTGATTTAAGAACAATATTTCTATTGAATACATTAAAATTTCAAATGGGTAGAATTCTTATGAATCATATGTCTTCTGAGATTTGCTTTTCGAACTGCAGAATAATCTCATTTGGTACACTCGCGTTGTTTCAACTTCAAATGGACAGAATGTATGTGCTGTTTGAGAGTAGTTTTTTCAGCTGTGTAGAATCACATAAGTAAAACTGCTATTTCTTCAATTTTAAATGAATAGAATCTATATGATGTTGGAGGTTTCCTTTTTGACTTGCTGAATAATCACATATGTTACACTTGTGTTGTTTCACCTTCAAATGGACGGAATTTATATGATTTTTGAGGTGTGCTTTTCGACTAGCTGAATAATCACATTGTTGACACTTGTGTGGTTTCAACTTCAAATGAACAGACTTGATATGTTCATTTAGATGAGCTTTTTGAACTGCAGAATAATCACATTTGGAACACTTGTGTTGTTTCACATTCAAATGAATGGAATCCATATGATTTTCAAGAGCTCTTTTCCAAGTTGATGTAAAATTGCAAAGGTGACAAGGATACTGCTTCAATTTCAAATGAACTCCATCTATGTGTTTTTTTAAGTTTGGTTTCAGCTTTACAGCATAATCACACAGGTGACATTGATATTTCTTCAATTCCAAATGGACAGTATCTATATGTCTTTTGAGGTCTCCCTCTTTTCCCGCTGAATAATCACATTTGGAACACTTGTGTTGTTTCAGTTTCAAATGAATGAAATCTATATGTTTTTTAAGAACTGTTTTCCAAGTTGTTGTGAAATTGCAAAGGTGACAAGGATACTGCTTCAATTTCAAATGAACTGCATCTATGTGTTTTTTTAAGTTTTCTTTGAGGTTTACAGCATGATCACACTGGTAACACTGGTATTGCTTCAATTGCAAATGGACAGAATTTATATGTGTTTTGAGATTTCCTTTGCGACTTGTAAAATAATTACATTTATGACACTTATATTGCTTCAAGTTCATATGAACAGAATTTGTATGTGTCCCAATACTTCCTTTCTGACACGCATTATTATTGGATGAAGGATCCTCCTGTTGTTTTGACTTCATCTGCAGATCTACACTTTGAGCATCAGCTTTTTTGGCACTCATGCTGGAATATTAAACAAACAAGTAGATCAAAATAAAGGATCCTCCCAAGTATGAAATACTTATAATAACAATGACCATTGACAAGAATGAACTATCATTGGTCTCCCCCGATAGTCATATGGTAAATTCAAGTCATTCATGGCATTGATTGACGTTTACATCGATGGATGCAGCGTGTCTGATTGATCGTTGTCACAACTCAATAGAATGTCGGAAGTTTTTTTTTCAGTGGCACTTTGAAAACTGAATCTGCCTAAGACTAGTTCAATTTCATCCAATAACATACAGAATAAATTTGAAACGTTTGTTACTTTTTATCATGTCTTAAAAAAACAATCAAATTTGTTTATACTCATTCATTGAAGTCGAACTGAAAGATAAGTCACTTACCAAGCATCGGCTTCTGATTTGATGATGGAACCCACACTATGCATAAATTCATTTCTGTCATAAATATTCTCCCCTTCAATAAACTGTTCAGTGATGTCAATATTTTCCGTTTTTTGAGTTGCACAGGACTCCATACTGAAAGAAAAAAATCATTTTTGCATTGTATTTGAATTAATGTGATCGTAGTTCTGACTTGAATGTTGCAAAAACATGCAAAATGACACTAAGGTAAGAAAATTGATAAGATGAATTTTGTGTTGCAGCGATTCGATGCCAATAATGTTCTTCTCTTTTTAAAGCCAAAGACTTTCTGTTGACTTATTACGCGATTTCACTTTATGAAAACATTTAGAATTAATTATTCCATACAAGAAAGTGTGAATCAATTATAAACAATTAATTAAGCAGTAAATGCAGTCCTATTTTGAGAATCTTCAATTTCCACTTCAGCATCTTTTTCGACAAAAGACAATAACATTGCAGTAGTATTTCTAAGCATAGAGTTTATGTAGAATTCAGAAATGCTCACCTGTTACTGTGTTCTGATTTGATGATAGAATTCTTAATATCAATATATTCTTCCCTACCATAAATATTATTTCCATCAATGAATTGTTCAGTGATGTCAATATCTTCTGTTTTCATCATTCTGGTGGAAGGATGTTACACGATAAGAAAATAATATTCAATCACACTGATTTTAATTTTTAAGTTGATTGGGAAAAAGAATGTCCACAACTCCACTACAACAACAGCATTTAAATTTAAGAGCGAAATTAGGTTAACTCCACCACAGTCTTTGACCACAGACCTTTGACGTGCTTCGACTCCACAGAACATCAATAATTTTTCTTCTTTTTCAACTCTAGCTATACCATATGCATCTTATTCTTTGACAGAACATTAAAATCTTTTTGTAAGAAGTGATTCAAATATGAAACAGTTCTGCGGTCAACATTTCTAATTTTTACCATTGTTTAAACAATGTTTTTACATAACTGTCTGAATTTTTGTTCTAACGCACTTGTGTATAATCTACTCTCAGATATAGGTATGTTTATCTCTGATACTCAGTTTCTCTGATAAATTAACAATCTGTTTCGATAAGCCTTTATTTTATTCCTAAGACAACAAAGAATATAGGCAAGTGGTGAATCCCAACTTCAGGATAGCGCTTTTAAAATTTTCATTACCTGTAATGCTTTCATGTTAGCCTCCATCTCTTTCGACTAGTAATGGTCATTTCGATGGACAAAAATATCAAGTTCTTTATTTTCGATTTTTCGTAAAAAATAACTCGACATTTCGTTCCATCTGTATTCACTTCGCATTTAATGAGCCTAGAATTCGAGTTTGATCAAAACAAGTTCGACATAATTACTTTAATATTTACATCACTCTATTCAGGTTCAACAGGATGCTGAAGAGAGAAAAGTTTATTTATGGCCATCAACCTGAGGTCCTTCAGTCTAACAAAGGATGAATATTCCTAAGAGACTTGAATGAGAAACGAAATAATGGTGATAAACATTTATTCAATTGATAATTGATTTAAAAACAATATTTCTATTGAATACATTAAAATTTCAAATGGGTAGAATTCATATGAATCATATGTCTTCTGAGATTTGCTTTTCGAACTGCAGAATAATCTCATTTGGGACACTTGTGTTGTTTCAACTTCAAATGGACAGAATGTATGTGCTGTTTGAGAGTAGTTTTTTCAGCTGCAGTAGAATCACATAAGTAAAACTGCTATTTCTTCAATTTTAAATGAACAGACTTGATATGCGAGTTGAGTTGTCCTTTTTGACTTGCTGAATAATCACATATGTTACACTTGTGTGGTTTCAACTTCAAATGAACAGACTTGATATGTTCATTTAGATGTCCTTTTTGAACTGCAGAATAATCACATTTGGAACACTTGTGTCGTTTCAGTTTCAAATGAATGGAATCTATATGATTTTTAAGAGCTCTTCTCCAAGTTGTTGTAAAATTGCAAAGGTGACAAGGATAATGCTTCAATTTCAAATGAACTGCATCGATGTGTTTTTTTAAGTTTTCTTTGATGTTTCCAGTATAATCACACAGGTAACACTGGTATTGCTTCGATTTCAAATGGACAGAATCCATATGTTTTTTGAGGCCTCCCTTTTTTCCTGCTGAATAATCACATTTGGAACACTCATGTTGTTTCAGTTTCAAATGAACAGAATTGATATGTTCTTTGAGAGATCCTTTTTGACTTGCTGCATAATCACAAAGGTGACATGGATATTGCTTCAGTTTCAAATGAACTGCATCTATGTGTTTTTTTAAGTTATGTTTTAGGTTTACAGCATAATCACACTGATAACACTGGTATTGCTTCAATTGCAAATGGACAGAATCGATATGTGTTTTGAGGTTTCCCTTTTGTCCCGCAGAGTAATCACATTTGGAACACTTGTGTTGTTTCAAATGAATGGAATCCATATGATTTTTAAGAGCTCTTTTCCAAGTTGATGTAAAATTGCAAAGGTGACAAGGATACTGCTTCAATTTCAAATGAACTGCTTCGATGTGTTTTTTTAAGTTTGGTTTCAGCTTTACAGCATAATCACACAGGTGACACTTATATTTCTTCAATTCCAAATGGACAGAATTGATATGTGTTTTGAGGTCTCCCTTTTGTCCCGCAGAGTAATCACATTTGGAACACTTGTGTTGTTTCAAATGAATGGAATCCATATGATTTTTAACTCTTTCGAGCATGGTGGTACTCGGTAAATACCACATATTTCTAGACCAATCATGCATGGTGGTCGATAAAATAAACCACTTATTGAATGGTCTTTTCAAGATTTGCATGGTTATTCACAGACGTTATGGCATAGTGTTTCTATGAACAGAGGCAGATTATGTTTTATCAATGTTTAAATTCTTTAAACAATGGTTTTATTATATATCCCCCTGAACTAAACTACGGAAAAAATAAGAGAAAATTAGCCAAAAAAATATGGCTGTGCTTCTAGGGTGCATTTCAATGGATATTTTATGTGCTTCAAAGAGTTAAGAGCTCTTTTCCAAGTTGATGTAAAATTGCAAAGGTGACAAGGATAATGCTTCAATTTCAAATGAACTGCATCAATGTGTTCTTTTAAGTTTGGTTTCAGCTTTACAGCATAATCACACAGGTGACACTTATATTTCTTCAATTCCAAATGGACAGAATCCATATGTGTTTTGAGGTCTCCCTTTTGTCCCGCAGAATAATCACATTTGGAACACTTGTGTTGTTTCAAATGAATGGAATCCATGTGATTTTTAAGAGCTCTTTTCCAAGTTGATGTAAAATTGCATAGGTGACAAGGATACTGCTTCAATTTCAAATGAACTCCATTTATGTGTTTTCTTAAGTTTTCTTTGAGGTTTCCAGTATAATCACACAGGTAACACTGGTATTGCTTCAATTTCAAATGGACAACATCCATATGTCTTCTGAGGCCTCCCTTTTTTCCTGCTGAATAATCACATTTGGAACACTTGTGTTGTTTCAGTTTCAGTTTCAAATGAATGGAATCTATATGTCTTTTAAGATCTATTTTCCAAGCTGTTGTAAAATTGCAAAGGTGACAAGGATACTGCTTCAATTTCAAATGAACTGCATCTATGTGTTTTTTTAAGTTTTCTTTGAGGTTTACAGCATGATCACACTGGTAACACTGGTATTGCTTCAATTGCAAATGGACAGAATTTATATGTGTTTTGAGATTTCCTTTGCGACTTGTAAAATAATTACATTTATGACACTTATATTGCTTCAAGTTCATATGAACAAAATTTGTATGTGTCCCAATACTTCCTTTCTGACACGCATCATTATTGGATGAAGGATCCTCCTGTTGTTTTGACTTCATCTGCAGATCTACACTTTGAGCATCAGCTTTTTTGGCACTCATGCTGGAATATTAAACAAATTAGTAGATGAAAATAAAGGATCCTCCCAAGTATGAAATACTTATAATAACAATGACAATTGACAAGAATGAACTATCATTGGTCTCCCCCGATAGTCATATGGTAAATTCAAGTCATTCATGGCATTGATTGATATTTACATCGATGGATGCAGAGTGTCTGATTGATCGTTGTCACAACTCAATAGAATGTCGGAAGTTTTTTCAGTGGCACTTTGAAAACTGCCTAAGACTAGTTCAATTTCATCAAATAACATACAGAATAAATTTGAAACGTTTGTTACTTTTTATCATGTCATAAAAAAACAATCAAATTTGTTTATACTCATTCATTGTAGTTGAACTGAAAGATAAGTCACTTACCAAGCATTGGCTTCTGATTTGATGATGGAACCCACACTATCCATAACTTCATTTCTGTCATAAATATTCTCCCGTTCAATGAACTGTTCAGTTATGTCAATATCTTCCGTTTTTTGAGTTGCACAGGACTCCAAACTGGAAAAAAAAATTAATTTTTACATTGTATTTGATTGAGTGCTATCGTAATTCTGACTTGAATGTTGCAAAAACATGCAAAATGACACTAAGATACGAAAATCGATAAGATGAATTGTGTGTTACAGCGATACGATACCCCAGTTCAAATAATAATAATAATACAGCGATACGATGCCCATAATGTTCTTCTCTTTTTAAAGTCAAAGACTTTCTGTTGACTTATTATGCGATTTCACTTTATGAAAATATTTAGAATTAATTATTTCATACAAGAAAGTGTGAATCGATTATAAACAATTAATTAAGCATTAAATGTCCTATTTTAAGAATCTTCCGTTGCCACTTCAGCCTCTTTTTCGACAAAAGGCAATAAAATTGCACTACACCATTTCCAAGTGTATTTCAGAAAGCGTCAATTGTATTTCAGAATAGTCAATTGAATTTCAGAAAGCGTCAATTGTATTTCAGATTAGTCAATTTAGTTTCAGAAAGCGTCAATTGTATTTCAGATGAGTCAATTGTATTTCAGAAAACATCAAATGTATTTCAGATTAGTCAATTGAATTTCAGAAAGCGTCAATTGTATTTCAGATAATATCATATGTATTTCAGATTCCTATTTTTGACGAGTACTGAATTTACGTTGGCCAAACCTTCTGTCCAACGTATAGGTAATATCGATGCACGTGTCGCGCGCGCAGCTGAAGAAGAGCTATGCTGAATTGTTGCTGCATTTCTTAATAATTATAAAATTGTATTCATGATTGACTGTAGGACTGCTTTAATCTTATTCTATCTTCGGTTTTTCGGTCGATATCTACCAGAGGCAATCCCCCCATGCTCCATGAATTATCCTCGAACCCCAAAGTCTTCCAGAAAACAGTTGTGGCGAATATTTGAAAAATGCTCGAATAAAAGTTTTCTACAATTTCTTTTTTGTGCCATCTTAAACCGATTTTCCAAATATTACAGTCATCTCGCTTTCAGTCTCGGGACACGAATGACCATTTCCCAAATACAATTGACCATTTCCGAAAGTGAATTGACTGATCTGAATTACAAGTGATGTTTTCTCAAAGGCAATTGATGATTTCTGAAATACATATGATATAATCTGAAATACAATTGACGCTTTCTGAAATACAATTGACTAATCTGAAATACATTTAATGTTTTCTGAAATGCAATTGACTAATCTGAAATACAATTGACGCTTTCTGAAATACAATTGACTAATCTGAAATACAAGTGATGTTTTCTGAAATATAATTGACGCCTTCTGAAATACACTTGGAAATGGTGTAGTATATATTTCTAAACATAGAGTTTATGTAGAATTCAGAAATGCTCACCTGTAACTGTGTTCTGATTTGATGATAGAATTCTCAATATCAATATATTCTTCCCTACCATGAATATTATTTCCATCAATGAATTGTTCAGTGATGTCAATATCCTCTATTTTCATCATTCTGGGTGGAAGGATGTTACACGATAAGAAAATAATATTCAATCACACTAATTTTAATTTTTATGCTGATTGAGAAAAATAATGTAGGTACAACATTTAAATTCGAAAATTGCTTCACATAAAATCGTTTTATTTGAACTGAGCCATAGACTATCGAAGGAATTTACGCATAGAACGAAATTATGTTAACTCCACAGAACAATTTATTCATTGACAGATATTGAATTTATGATATTTTTTTTTTAGTAAATCAAATACGGCATTCGTTATTCATATCACGGCTTGACAGCTGAAAAATTCAAAGATATTCTACAATATTCGTATTGTAGAATATCTTTGGAGAAAAATTTTCAGGACATCAACATAGACCATGGATTTGCAATAGATCTGATCTATGTCTTTAATCTATGGTCATGCATTTGTCTATGGTCAAAAATCAGAAATAAAAACAAAGACGATGAATAATATTATGAATTCCTCCATTCTAGAATATCCAAATATAATAACAAACATCTGTAGGATATGTCTGCAGGAAGGAACCTCAACTTCTCTAGATACAAAGCTGGAAAATCCGGCTGTTTCTTATTGTGAACTTATCAAAACGTGTATTTTCCCCGAGGTGAAATGGCCAAAATTTACCAAACATATGATTCATTTCATATTTGCAGATATCATTAAAGGACTATTATCCTTCTAATATATGCCAGTCATGTGCTGATTTACTCCATGGCCTGCATAATTTAAGATCTACGCTTATAGAGACGGAGAAAAAACTCGAAAATTTGAAAATAAATTCACCGACTGATGTAAAACTTGAATTAGAAGATGAGATCGCAGAAATACAGGAGGAATGTGTGACGAGGAGTGAATGTAAAATAGGGCCCGACAAATTTTTCCGTTGTAAATATTGTTGCAAAACATTTAGGAGATTAGAACATTTAAAAGTGCACAAACGGATACACACAGGTTATTTTGATATTTTTCACTTTTCCATTTGGATTATTGTGATTTTAACATATTTTCAGGAGAGCGGCCTTTCAAATGTACCGAATGCCCCAAAACTTTCATTCAAACAGCTACCTTAAATCAACATATGAGGATTCATTCAGGTGAAAAGCCATTTATGTGTTCTATTTGTGGTAAATCATTCTCTCAATCGTCAAGCCTAACATATCACTCTAGGATACATACTGAAGAAAAACCATTCCAATGTAGCTTCTGCAAAAAAAGCTTCATTCAAAAAAGTCTGTTCTGATTTCATTTGAATATTCACTTTACTAATCTTAGACATTCTAGATAACCTCAATATACACATGAGATTCCATCAAAATGAAAGACCATATCAATGCGATATGTGTGAAAGAAAGTTCTTCATAAACTCTCATCTGAAAAGACACATCAAACAGCATCTGGGTCAAAAGGACCATGCTTGTACTATCTGCGACCAAAAATTTTCACGAAGTGAAAACCTGAAGCAACATCTCATCTCCCACCAAGGAGAAAAACCTCACAGTTGCAAGCAATGCGACAGAACTTTTAGTCAGAGGAGTCACCTTAACAGACATATGAAAAGTCATGAGCAGAATAAAATGTGACGATTGTTCATGTATTAATTATAATGGGTTCCAGAATTGTTGAATAAACGATAGGATTATTTAATTCTTGTAGTTTAAAGAGTATAAAAATCAATATTGCGACAAAATTTATTCACATTTTCCGTCTAGGAACGAGGTTTGCTCTTATACTCTTGCGGTGTTGCCTAGAAGATGCCATTTTATGGCTTGTTATAATGACAGCCACAGAACATATATGACAGCTTAATCACGGAACACAGAGGCCATAAAATGAAAGCGTAATTACTCTGATCATAGATAAGAATGACGTTGATGGTTAGGTTGTCGTTTCTGTGGTTCGGTATCCTTCCATTTTGTAAATTCTTTTTAGGCAACATCTTTCGAGGTGAGTTTCTGCGGAGGTTAGTATACAAATCCAAGTTTTTCGTGTAAATCATCTTGATTAGATGAATCTGTACATTTGTAAATAGTTTAAGTTTAATTCATCAATCAATTCACAGTAATATTTTCGGTATGATTAATGTATTTATTTTCATTTGCTTGGTTAAATTTGAACCGTACGAGATTCATAATAACGTGTTACGAGTTTTTTTTTCAAATGATGTTATTATTACCTTAGGACACCTCTGAAAATATGTGAAGTAAATCTGGTTACTGATTAATTTTAAAAACTTATTCTATGCTGCATCAGATATTGTTACGATATTGAATACGAGCTTATGTTACAGATGGCACCTACCGCTGAAAAAAAGGACACCAAAAAGGTGGTCAAGCACGGAAAACCAAGAAACTACGACCTGGGAAATGGCGTGCTCAGGTTTTCTAAAACTAAAATGTTCCACAAGAAAGCTTTGTACAAATTTATAGGTAAGAAGGTAGCAGCCACCAAAAAACCCGTTAAGCCGATCGTTGTGGAAAAAGCAATTGGCGGAGAGAAAAACGGAGGCAAACGTTTCGTTCTCGTGACCAAGAGGAAGAACTACTACCCAACTCAAGACAAGTGAGTGTTTCTCCCATAAATTTGCGAATATTTTCAATTTCCTCTTGGTTTTCGGTAGAATCCGCCCAAGACCAGCGAAGAAATGCTTCAAACAGCACGTGAGACATCTAAGGCCCACGTTGACCCCCGGAACAGTACTCGTTCTTCTTGCTGGTGCTCACAAGGGCAAACGAGTTGTTTTGTTGAAACAACTCTATTCCGGTCTTCTGCTAGTCACTGGTGAGTTATGTTTGGTGTTTTTGGCGATTTGCACATGTAATGAAGAACAAAATGCGTGTAGTTTTGTTTTGTTTTTATGTGCCATATTATTACGTCTTCTATTTGCAACCCATGCTTACGAACGACTAAGTGTGTTACTAAAGGAGACTTACAATCCCTTTCCAATATTGGGAATTTTTTGACTTGTGCGGGTTTGCGTGGCTTAATGGTGTTTGGATTTACAAAGGAGCTTCTCTTTTTTTTTGTGTCGAAAGATTCAATTTAAATTTTTTCTGAAGTGCTGCAATTGTAAAATAATTTAATTACCACTTTCAATCTTTGAAATTGGGTGTTCTTTATTGTGATCATTTCAAAATATGAATTCATCAATTTTAATCTTGAGAATAAATGTTTCGTGTAGATCAAAATCACAATTTTACTTCGAATGTCAAATAACATCTCTTATTGGAAAACCCTCTACTTCAGTCTTCTGTTAGTCATCGTCTTTCGCACATGTAATGAAGAACAAAATGAGTATAGTTTTGTTTTGTTTTTATGTGCCATATTATTACGTTTCCTATTTGCAACCCATACTTACGAACGACTAAGTGTGTTACTAAAGGAGATTTACAATTACTCGCTAAAATTTGAATTTTTGTTATATTCACGGGACCCACACATTTATAATAGATTCTTTCAGTGTTGTCTTTTGTGAAAACTGCAACTTGATCTTATTTTCATCTACAATCTTTCAAATTGAGTATTCTTTTATTGCAATTATTTCAGAATAGAAATTTACGGATTTCAATCTGACAAATAATTTTTTTTGTGAATTATCCTAATTACAACTTTTTGTGAATGCATTCCAAGGAACCACTGGTTGAGTGCATGTGTCTAAAAATACGATTACAAGCCTTCAAATGCTTCACGAATGCCAACCTGAAAATGACTTCAGAAGGCCTTCTGGAATTTACAAAAAATATTTTTGGTTTTGTTATTTTTTTAATTTTTCTTTAAAATTTCATATCTCCGCAATGAATGCCTCTTTCGCGATAGTTTTCTCAAATACGTGCTTCACGAATGCCAACCTGAACATTACTTCAGAAGACCCACTGGAATTTACTAAAAAATTATTTTTGGTTTTGTTATTTTAATTTTCTTTATAAATTCATATCTACGGAATGAAAGCGTGTTTCGTGGATAAACGGTCGCTGGAAAACTCTTGAAGTTACGTCAGTGTTTAGCCAGTTAATATGAGTATTTTTCTCTCGAAACATCTCAATTGTCGTCTCCTTGAGAATTCACCAAACCATCATAATGAAAATTGATATATAACCTTCATCTTTTTAAGCAATTTTTGTAAACTGGATGACCAATATGAGCAAATTTTGGAAATGTGACATTTTGTTTCAGGTCCATTCGGAATCAACGGATGCCCATTGAGGCGTATCAGCCAGAGATACGTGATTGGCACTGAGACCAAGATCGACTTGAGCGAGGTCAAACTACCCGAGCACATCAACGACGAATACTTCAGGAGGGTCAGGGAAAAGAGGGCCAAGAAAGAGGAAGGCGATATCTTCCAGACCAAGAAAGAGGTGAGTTATTCACATTTCTCTAGGTCTGCACCGAGCTGATCCTCGCTGAAGGAACTTTGGCAGGGTCAGCCCCTAACGCATCTTTAGGCTTACTCGAAAGTTTTTTTTGGTGTTGTTGTTTGAAGTTGGGATTTTCCAGTTTTACAGGATCGCTTTCCTCCAGGATTTCGATGAAACCTCTAGGAAAGTTAGATCGGCAAGTTGATTGAGATTTCGAGAGTGAATTGGCTCACTGGGTTCTATTTTTTGGTTCAGGTTTTCACCTTTGGAATAGTAATTTTTTTCAATTACGAGGTCGTTACCCAGTGGGGCTATGTGTGAGGAAAATTGCGAAGGTTGCTATTTATAGAGTTGAAAGGAATGGCCGGAATTTTCTTATGTTCTTAAATTTTTTCAAGCCACTCTTTTAGATCTCTTCATTTGAATGGCAACCCAGCAATTGTGTTTTCAACAATTTCAGATCGTTTCCCGATGATGACAAATTAATCGCTAGGGATTTGACTGGACAATCATTCGATTTACGTCGAGCACAGATTTCGATTTGTGTCGTGGTTGTCTGGTTTGTGGCCCGATGAGCAACAGATTATGAGATCTGAGGGAAACAATCTTGCTTTTGTCCAATTGAAACTTGGAGCTAACCCCGCATACACGATTTGATGGATTTTGAGTTTTCGATTGGGGTCTGCTGTTGATTAAACACTTCCACAAGGTTTTTTGCGGAATAACAATTGAAATCGTATTTGTTGCAGGGTTACAAAGCTAGTGAACAACGTAAAACCGATCAGAAAGTTGTAGACAAGCAGATTTTGGAAGCCATCAGGAAACATACCGACAAGAAGATCCTCTTAGCTTACCTTTCTGCCATGTTTGGGTTGAAGTCGTCTCAATACCCACATAGGATGAAGTTTTAATTTAAGACTCCAATGTATTATGTTAATAAATATTGGATATAAAAGTTAAAATCGTTTCATTTAATTCCTAATTTTTTCTAATTAAAAATTTCGTAGTTTAATATCTTCGAATTGTGAAAAGGAATTTTTCTGAGTAAATGTTTAAAAATGGGATTAAATTGGGTGTTAATCTTGTAAAAAATCATAAAAAGATTATTTATGCCGACGAAAAAATTATTGAAAACAGCGCCTCTAGCGGGAAAAGCCTGAACTACGCCAATCGCTGGAAACAAAAAAGTCCCCCTATCGGAGAAAGGCTGAACTAATTTAAAGGTACCATCGATAAAAAGTGCTGCCTCTAGCGGAAAAAGCTTGAACTAAGTTAGCCACCTATCGGCCAATTGCAGTACTACAGTGCAGATTACTGCCACAAGCGCCATCTAACGGAAATATGTTGAACCCTATTTTAGTTCAGCCTGTTGCCGCTAGGTGGCTAACTTAGTTCCGGCTTTTTCCGCTAGAGGCAGCACTTTTATCGATGGTACCTTTAAATTAGTTCAGCCTTTCTCCGATAGGGGGACTTTTTTGGTCCCAGCGATTGGCTTAGTTCAGGCTTTTCCCGCTAGAGGCACTGTTATCAATAATTTCTTCGCCAATATAAATTATCTTTTTTTGGTTTTTGAGAAGAAACACACTATTTAATCGCCTCAAAAATGGCTGTTTATCCGAAATAAGAGCATTTAGGTCCTGGAAAATTTTGAAACTGATAGTTTTTTTTATGGATCGCAATCATCAAGCATTATGATTAAAACAAATTGATGTATTGAAAAATGTATTTGTGAAATGTACAAAAATATATTTCAGTTCCATTTACATCAAATATGTCACCGAATTAATTTATAAGAAGAAACTATTGCGTTTCCTCTGCCTAAGTTCTGAATTCCTGCACTCTTAGAACAAGATTCGTTCACTTTATATTGCCGTTTATTACAGCCTTCCCTATAACACAAAGAAAACACTTTATTAAATTCATAAAATAAATTAGTCCTACCCCCATTTGGCCCCACTATAATATCACAGTCTAACTTCCGATCAGCGTATTCATTCAAACAACACTGAAAGTATTCAGGATGATCTGTAAAATATTCCTTTATGTCATACAATTTGACATTGATTTTCTTTGCCACTATTCCTGTAATAAAAGCATCATCAATCCAGAAATAGTCTTCTTTTCTAGCCATTTCTTCCAATTTTTTAGAAACTGTTGTTGTGGTTATATACAGCCAGCCTGACACAAACGGTGGATATGTATCTGGAGCATATTCTTCTTTTGTCACATACCATTTGTTGGCTTTCAGTCTTTTAACCTCCAAATCTTTCAAAACATATCCACTAATGAATTCTTTTTCCGAGTTAAACTTTTTCAGTAAAACCATCAACTTCATCATGTCAACAACAATATCGTCATCCATTTTTATAATAAATTGTGTTGTGTCGCAATATCTGTTCACCCACATCAGACCCATAACATGCTTGTATGTTAAATTTCGATAAGCTTCCTGAAAATTTCCCTGCACTATATCTCCATACTTTCTTGCTTCATCTTCAACAGCTTTCTGATTGATATATTTGTTGTCCAAAGTTTTCCCTACAAGAAAAAATGATGAAAACTTCAAACTAACAATCTAGTATCAATTTAACCTAACAAAAAAACTCTTCTAACACCAAGTTTGAGTAAATCTCCCTTGGAAAAAGCTCTACGCATAGCACTCCTGGTTTCAACATTACTGACGTGCGAAGTAACAATGAAAATAGCCTTCATTTTAGTCCGATTTTCCCCATTTTCTGCATCACAAATATCGGTATTGGGTTCAATCAAGAATGTGAAATTAGTTATATCAAACAGACTGTTACTGTTCGGAGTTTCAGGTATAAATTTAAAATTATAGTTGTGAATTTCACGATTGTAATCGGGAACCGTTTCTTCGCTAGTAGTCCTATGAAATAAAACTGTTAATAGAATAATTACGATGAAAAATGATACAATGTATAAATAATATCTCTTCAAAAGTTTCAACATTGCAATAAATAAAAACAAAACATTTCATCTGAAATAGAAAACCATAGAATATTGTTCGTAGTCATAGAATAAATAAAGAAGACCTTAAATTTTTTTAATCCGTGCTTAATAAGTTTTTCGAATTGATCTAAAGCAATTCAATAATTTGGTGATTTCTGTAATTTTTAGACAAAAAATTGATGGCTTAATTCACATTTGATTTTATTTAATCAATTGCCAATAGCAACGTCCAATTAATCGAAATCAAGACAACGCAAACATTTTTCGCGCAAGCGCGTCACAGCTAACTTGCTTCGCTTCCCGATTTTCACATCAAGGGAGAGGTGCGGTGGAGTTTTTCAAGTGAACTTTCCGACCATGTTGAATGCAATAACTCGAGGAACCAGCCTTTTGGCTGGAAAAGCTGTAGAAAAATTGACCGCTGAAAGTCTCAAAGTCGTAAGCGTGAGCAATGGAAACAGTAAGTAATCGAAATAAGCAAATTTTCACCGCTGGCACACGTAACACGACTTGCCGCTATTCATTATCGAGATCTCATAAGACTTATTTTGATCTTGCATAACTCGCATTTAACGAGATTTCGGTTCCATTTTCGAAATCGTTTCATCCAACCTTGTGGGAATAAAAGGGTAGTCGAAATTTTCACGTTAACTTCATTTTTTCCAGGGAATTAAGGTTACATAATTCCGTATATGCGCCATGTTGACTTACGTAAAATATTATTGACCCTTTGTCATTCCTATTGGAAATAAACTCTTTCAAATCAATTCTCTTTCGAATTTCAATCCGAAATGGGATTTAAACGTTCTTTACTTAAAATTCGAATTGGATTTATTCATCTACCTGGAAATTTTCGACGTTAGGTTGTTAGAATCTGGGATCCTAGTCTATGGGGTGAATTCTGAACGATTTTCGTTTCCAGATCGTGGCTTGGCAGCTAAAGCCGCCGCCGCTGCCTTGGGCAACGGTAAAGTAGTAGCAGTTATCGGTGCTGTAGTAGACGTACAGTTCGATGACAACCTCCCCCCGATCCTCAACGCCTTGGAGGTCGAAAACCGCAGCCCCAGGCTAGTCCTCGAAGTCGCCCAGCATCTGGGAGAAAACACAGTACGTACCATCGCCATGGACGGTACCGAAGGTCTCGTACGTGGACAAAAAGTCAAAGACACCGGCTACCCAATCCGTATCCCGGTGGGTGTCGAAACCTTGGGACGTATCATCAACGTCATTGGCGAGCCCATCGACGAGAGGGGCCCCGTCCCTACCGACAAACTGGCCTCCATTCACGCCGAAGCCCCAGCTTTCGTGGACATGAGCGTAGAACAGGAGATCCTGGTAACCGGCATCAAGGTGAGACGACTACACTCTCTTCATATTTTCACTTCTTTATTATCACATTCACGATTTGAGTCAATTTTTGATTAAGTTGGAGTGACATTCAACTGTTTGACAGCAATGATGACAACAGCGTTGCAAGGGATGACCATAGAACCACTCGGTTGATCCGAGCACAGACTGAAATCTGTGTCTGTGGTTCTATAAGGTCGGTGGCCCGATGAGCCTAAGATTATGAGATCTGAGCAAGCACAGAAATAACTGAATCTTTTTCTTCATTCGATCAACTCATGGTAATATTTTCCTTGGCTTTTCCCTTCAGGTCGTAGATTTGCTGGCCCCGTACGCCAAGGGAGGTAAGATCGGTCTGTTCGGCGGTGCAGGAGTAGGCAAAACCGTATTGATCATGGAACTGATCAACAACGTCGCCAAAGCTCACGGTGGTTACTCCGTGTTCGCCGGAGTTGGAGAACGTACTCGCGAAGGTAACGATTTGTACCACGAGATGATCGAGTCCGGAGTAATCTCGTTGAAAGACAAGAGTTCCAAGGTGGCGCTCGTGTACGGACAGATGAACGAGCCCCCAGGCGCCCGCGCTCGTGTCGCCCTGACCGGACTGACGGTCGCCGAATATTTCAGAGATCAGGAAGGACAAGACGTGCTGCTTTTCATCGACAACATTTTCAGGTAACCGAAGCAATTTTGTCGGTTTTATTCGATGATTCCTCCGATTTAATCGTGTGAAATTGATTCTTGAACTTTCCAAATCTTGACAGATTCACCCAGGCCGGTTCTGAAGTATCTGCCCTTCTGGGTCGTATCCCATCAGCTGTGGGTTACCAACCGACCTTGGCCACCGACATGGGTACCATGCAGGAACGTATCACCACCACCAAGAAAGGATCCATCACCTCCGTACAGGCCATCTACGTGCCAGCTGACGATTTGACAGGTAATTTGGGAAATGCGCCATCTTTTCTCCTAGCTCCGCCCACCATAGGGTGGGCGGGGCCTTTTCGCGACCACAGACGTTTCCAAGGAAATTTTTAGTTCTTTTTGGAGTTGATGTTTGAAAGAGGCTTTTCGCTTCTCGTATTATACAGGGATGCCTTGAAAAATTGGAGTACCGTATAGAATACCGATTTTGAGGTTTTTTGGGTTGAATGAAAATATTTTTCAGGTTCTTATCTCGTATTTCTCAAGTTTTTATTCACGCTTTCCGTCTTTTTGAGCAATTTTCTTTGTAATTGACTACTTAACAGTACGAACACGTGATAATCATTATGGAATCGAAAAAAAAGTGGAAATGGGGATTATACATAAAAAATTCGCCCGAAACAATAACGATCAAGACTCACCTGTGTTTCAGATCCCGCCCCTGCCACCACCTTCGCCCATCTGGACGCCACCACCGTGTTGTCGCGCGCCATCGCCGAGCTGGGCATCTACCCCGCCGTCGACCCCTTGGACTCCACCTCCCGTATCATGGACCCCAACGTCATCGGTCCGGAGCACTACAACGTGGCCCGAGGCGTCCAGAAGATCCTCCAGGACTACAAGTCCCTGCAGGACATCATCGCCATCTTGGGTATGGACGAGCTGTCCGAAGACGACAAGCTGACCGTGTCCAGGGCCAGGAAGATCCAGCGTTTCTTGTCGCAGCCCTTCCAGGTAGCTGAGGTGTTCACCGGCCACGCCGGCAAGCTGGTGCCGCTCGCCGAGACCATCAAGGGCTTCCAGAGGATCCTAAAGGGAGAGCTGGACCATCTGCCCGAAGTCGCCTTCTACATGGTCGGGCCCATCGAGGAAGTGGTCGAGAAGGCTGAAAGGTTAGCTAAGGAGGCTAATTAAGCGAAAGTCGAGGAATCTAAGCTGAGCGATTAGATTTGGAATTTTTTTATACATCTTGTATGATTTGAGTTGTAACGCCATCTTGTAAGTTATAAAAGTGTATGTCGTTATACTTTACCTTTTAAATAAACTAAAGATTAGATCGTTTGTTGGTTTTTTATTTCGAGGGGTGCTTACTCGGGGTTGGGAATTAAGACAAGAGTTGGATTGCTTCGTTTATTCTAACAATTTCGCTTAAGGACTTCAAGGGAATCTGCAGTTTCGCAGTTGCTTCCCTTTCGTCGAGAAAAAAGGGGGACGGCTCCTCTGTTGACTGTTCACGTTCTGCTCCTTCCACTCCGACTCTAACCTCACCCAAATACCACCTGCGCAAAAAATTAACTTGGAAATTCCCTCGTTTTAATCGGACCACCAATAATTAAGACGATGAAACGGGCATTCATTTTGGCAAGGAACGTACAGATCCCGCATGGAAAGGTGCTCAAACTTACAACCTTATTCAGAATCAAACCGAAAACACTTTTCTCCGGTCAATGGCATTCTCGTTGAATTATCGAATTTTTGGATGCCACGTCGAATTTAAATGTGACTTTGATCCATGGCCTCACTGATTATCCGAAGCTTTCTATAGCTTGGGGTCAAATATTCTCTATTTTGGTGGATCAGATGGTCTTTGCTGTTTGCTCTTTAATGCTTTAAAGACAATATCATTGGTCCAGTTGTCTTGTTTCCGCGCTCAGGTCACAGAAATAAAATTGTCAAAAGGGTGCTATTCCTGTGTTAAACGTCAAATGTGTTTTCATTCTGTGACTCTTAGCGGTGGAAAGTCCACTGGACCAATGTTTTCTACGAAAATTTTAAAGTTTCTCGTTATCTCTAGAATTATTCGTCAGACAAGCGTGAATGTTGAATGGGACTTTCATCAATTTTTAATCCTGAATTTAGTCGCTTGAAGTTTTTATCGAGAAAAGGGTTTGTGAGCTTTTGAATAATCAGTCAAGCGCATTGGTCCAGTTGACTTATCACCGCTCCGAAGTCACAGAAATACGACTTAGTGATATTTCTGTGTTAAACGTCAAGTGGGTTTTAATTCTGTGACTTTGAGCGGTGGAAAGTCAACTGGACCAATGATTTCTATCGAAACTTGAAAGTTCCTTCTTATCTCAAAGATTATTCGTTTGAGATGCGTGAATGTTAAATGAACTTTAGTCAGTTTTTGATCCTGAATTTACTCGCTAAAAGGGGAAATGTTCTCAATGAAAAAAAAGTTTTTGAGCTGTCGAATAATCAGTAAAGCGCATTGGTCCAGTTGACTTATCACCGCTCCGAAGTCACAGAAAAACGACTTAGTGATATTTCTGTGTTGAATGTCAAATGGGTTCTAATTCTGTGACTTTTAGCGGTGGAAAGTCCACTGGACCAATGCTTTCTACAGGGTGTCCGGGAAAATGTGGGAAATCTCTCGGATTCAGACAAAACATAAAAAATAAGATGACAAGTTCCCATCATTTTTTTCCTAGCGGTCCTCCCTACGGAGATACGGCCTCCTAAACGACGTCACTGGAAATCCATTTTCCTGCAATAAATTTCAAACTACTCAATATAATTTAAAGAAACTTTGATAAGATGAACAGTAGTAAGGACCTTTTAAGATACTGCCTTCAAATTAGCTCTTTTAGTTTACCAGGGGCGGACTAGGTTGTACATTTTTAATGCTTACATTTTCAACACCCTGTATGATAAGGAGTCGAAAAAAACAAATTTGGATAGCTTGAACATTAAGTTGAAAGAAAAAGGTACTCTTGGTTATTGTCGATAAAATGAAACGTTTTTGAAAAATAAAATTACAAAGATTCTTAACCATGGCGTTTTGGCACAGAAAGGCACGTTAACAAAAATTATTTTTTAGAAATGTATTAAGCGTATTTATATTCAATCGTTGCAAGCTTAGTGAGAGTACATTTCTAAAAAATAATTTTTGTTAACGTGCCTTTCTGTGCCAAAACGCCATAGTTAATCTTTGTAATTTTGTTTTTCGAAAACGGTTCATTTTATCGACAATAAACAGGAGTACCTTTTTTTAGCTTAATGTTCAAGCTAGCCAAATTTGTTTTCTTCGACTCCTTATCATACAGGGTGTTGAAAATGTAAGCACTAAAATGTACAACCTAGTTCGTCCCTGGTAAACTAAAAGAGCTAATTTGAATTTGAGGGCAGCAGGCACGTAGCGAGGGGGGGGGCTCGGGGGCCCGTGCCCCCCCCGAAATATCAAAAAATGCCTGTATATATCAAAAAATGCCTGTATATTTGACAAAATTTGCAATGTTTACTTATGGTGGGCCCCCCCCGAAATTGTGGGCCCCCCCCGAAAGAAAATCCTGGCTACGTGCCTGGAGGGCAGTATTTTAAAAGGTCCTTACTACTGTTCATCTTATCAAAGTTTCTTTAAATTATATTGAGTAGTTTGAAATTCATTGAAGGAAAATGGATTTCCAGTGACGTCATTTAGGAGGCCGTATCCCCGTAGGGAGGGCCGCTACGAAAAAAAATGATGGGAACTTATCATCTTATTTTTTTATGTTTTGTCTGAATCCAAGAGATTTCCCACATTTTCCCGGACACCCTGTAGAAAGCATTGGTCCAGTGGACTTTCCACCGCTAAAAGTCATAGAATTAAAACCCATTTGACGTTCAACACAGAAATATCACTGAGTAGCATTTCTGTGACTTCGGAGCGGTGATAAGTCATTTGGACCAATGCGCTTTATTGAATATTTAAAAGTTCACGAACCCTTAGCTCATTAGGAACATTTTCTCTTTCAGCGATTAAATTCAGGATTGAAAATCGATATAAGTTCATTCAACATTCACGCTTCTCAGTCGAATAAGCCTAGAGATGACGAGAAACTTTCAATATTCGCACAAAGCATTGGTCCAGTGGACGTTCCACCGCTAAATATCACAGAATCAAACCACATTTGACGTTTAACATAAAAATTTCACGAAATCGTATTTCTATGACTTCGGAGCGCTGATAAGTCAACTGGACCAATGCGCTTGACTGATTATTCAAAAGCTCACAAACCCTTTTCTCAATAAAAACATTTACTCTTCAAGCGACTAAATTCAGGATTAAAAATTGATAAAAGCTGATTCCACATTCACGCTTCTCAGACGAATAAGCCTATACTCTGTTCAAATATAAGCGACTACGACATAAACAAAGTCGCGCAGATGGGGGATGGGCTTTCTTCAGGTAGAGACTTGCTTTCAGGGCTTCAGGTTCGGATCGAGGATAGTTCACACTAATACACCCAATATATCACCTTCAGATCCTGTACCTACTATCGACATTTCGTTCTAAGCTTCAAGTACGATCCTGGCAGTCTTTTGGGGGCGTGAAAAGAATTGTAGGAAAGACCGTTTGACGAATAAGATGTTAGTAATGCGCAAAACAAACCGATTTGGTTTGTTTGTTTACATTCTCTTATATTTGAACAGACTATAGAGATGACGAGAAACTTTCAAATTTTCGTAGAAAGCATTGGTCCAGTTGACTTATCACCGCTCCGAAGTCACAGAAATACGATATCGGTTATTTCTGTGTTAAACGTCAAATGTGGTTTGATTCTGTGATTCCCAGCGGTTGAAAGTCAACTGGACCAATGCTTTCTATGAAAATTCGAAAATTCCTTATTATCTCTAGAATTATTCGTCTGAGATGCGTCAATTTTGAATGAATTTTGGCCACTTTTTAAACCTGAATTTACTCGAAAAAAGAGAAAATGATTCTAATGAGAAAAGGGTTTGTGAGCTCTTAAATATTCAGTCCATCGCATTGGTCCAGTTGACTTATATCGCCGCTCCGAAATCATAGAACTAGGATATCGTGATATTTCCGTGTTAAACTTCAATCGAGTTCAGTTCTGTGTTTACGGTGATGAGTCAATTGGACAACTGCTTTTCACTTTATAACTGAGGCTGAATTTTTACTAGTTTTCGATTCTCAATTCACTGTTGTAGTATTTTGTGATCGAAAATTTCGAGTGGCCGTATTCAATTTCATGTTGACAGCTGTCAAAAATATTGACAGCATGATCCTGGATACGTTGATACAGAAATATTGCGAATTTTTTTTGTCGAGCATTTTTTTTATGGTTCTGCTAACGCGATCTGGACCAAATTTCGCACGTATCTAGAACGCGTCGTTCCCCACCTAAATGCGAAATCTCATCTCGATCGAATAGGTAGTTCCGAAATTATCGGGAAAACAAAATTTCGAATTCTCATATTCGAAGAAATTCGCCCGTTCGCGAACTGAAAGATTCGCCAGTTCGACCGGACGGCCGGAAGGACAGAACCGAAGTTGACCGCGCCGGATCCGCACGCTCCTCCACCTGAAAACCCCAAAAGTGCTCTTACTCACCCAGCGGATTCGTGTTCTTGTGCAGGAATCTCCCGTACTTATTTTTATTGCCCGTCTCCACGTTACCCGGACACTTCTTGCACAACAACGCCGCCATCTGCTTCAGCGCCTTCTCCTCGTAAGACCGCTGCGTGTCCTGGTTGCTCCTTGCCGACAGGTGCACCTGCCACAGCCTGCACGGCCTCCTCTTCTTCCGCTTCTTCTTCACCTGCGCCAAAACGAAATTCCTCACCGTAGAAGCTTTTATTCGTTCGCCAAAAACGAAACCTACCGGCCTGGGGGACCTGGGTCTGCTCTCCTCGCTGGACGCGCTCGACGAGGACCCGTTCGAGTTGCTGCTCTCCTCGTCGGTCAGCTCGTCGGACGAATGGCCCCTGCTGTCCGCGTCGGTGCCTTTGCCTCGTTCCGAGAACATGTTCAGAAGCCCCAGCTTGGGGCGAGGCGGTACGATCTGCAGGCCGTCCCACCAGAACACCTCCTTGCAGACGAGCCTGTCGCTCGTGGTCATGTCTGAAAGATTTTAATCGTCGTTTCCTCGTCCGAATTTACAATGCAACAGTTACTTCATCCCTGAATTAAATAAAACGGTCTGTGGATGAATTATGTGAAAATATTTTTGGTTACCCCTTGTACGTACTTCGTATACAGAGTCCTAAAATAGTGCGTTCTTCTTCCATAGCTGCCGAACCAGACATCTCAGAGATTTCGTCGGAAAGTAGACCTCTTGTACCTTCATTTCTGCATCTCGGGAAATTATTTTCTGATATACAGGGTGTCCCCGATAAATGTTATTCAACAAATGGATGATTTTTTAATGGATCAGCCCATATATTTTCACATATTTTCAATGACCTTCAGTACCTCTTTCATGACGCAAAATTTTAGGGACATTTTTCCAACAGTTCAGTTCTTATTCGAAGAAAACTGTAAAAAGGTGAGGGAAAAGCAGTTCAGTAAAAGTCTTCTGACGATTTCCAGAAGCGATAGTAACATGAATTTGAACTAAAAGTTTTTTGATTGAAGGATTTGTCTTGACATGGTTCCTAAACGATCAACCTGTCATATACAGGGTGTCCGTTATTCAGTTCCAAATATGGAGAACTTTAAATTATTATTTCTCGATTTTTTCAAATAGAACACCCTGTATTTTTTTCCACAATAATGTAGAAAATTGAATTCCTTACATTTTCTCAGAAGTAACCTCAGGATTATTTCAACTCCCGCATCCAGCAGACACGAAAAATGATATCGCAAATGAAAATTTTATACAAATAATAACATAATAAAAACTAACGTACATTCAAAAGAGGTTAAACAACGAAATAAAACTAAATGAATAATTATTGACAAACTTCAAAACCTTCCCAGAATCATACTTCCTGAGCATCATCATAAAAATGATATTTTTTTTTCGTACAAGCAATACATATTGATCACGTATTCAACCAATTATATCAGTTGTTATCGGCTTTCCAAAAAAATATTGATCAAGTTATTGCTACTTAGAGCTCGAAGATACTTTCGAATACAGTGAATCAGTATGAATTTTTGGAAAAAATAGGATGGTTGATATGATTTTCATGTTAGGGCAGTGCCACAGAACCTGTTTTTTAAGGAAGTCGAACTTATGCTGCCCAATATCCCGATAGGAAACAAAAATTCATACTGATTTACTGTATTCGAAGGTACCTTTGAGCTCTAGTAGCAATAACTTGATCAATATTTTTTTTTGGAAAGCCGATAAAAAGTGATATAATTGGTTGAATACGTGATCAATATGAATTGCTTGTACGAAAAAGAAATATCATTTTTATAATGATGCTCAGGAAATATGATTCTGGGAAGGTTTTGAAGTTTGTCAATAAATATTCATTTATTAGTTTTGTTTCATTGTTTGACCTCTTTTGAATGTCCGTTAGTTTTATTCTGTTATTATTTGAATAAAATTTTCATTTGCGATATCATTTTTCGTGTCTGCTGGATGCGGGGGTTAAAATAATCCTAAGGTTACTTCTGAGAAAATGTAAGGTATCCAATTGTCTACATTATTGTGGAAAAAAATACGGGGTGTTCTATTTTAAAAAATCGAGAAATAATAATTTTAAGTTCTCCATATTTGGACCTTAATAACGGACACCCTGTATATTACAGGTTGATCGTTTAGGAACCATGTCAAAGCAAATCCTTCAATTAAAAAACTTTCAGTTCAAATTCATGTCACTATCGAGTCTGGAAATCGTCAGAAGACTTTTACTGAACTGCTTTTTCCTCACCTTTTTACAGTTTTCTTCGAATAAGATCTGAACTGTTGCAAAAATGTCCCTAAGATTTTGCGTCATGAAAGAGGTAATGAAGGTCATTGGAAATATGTGGAAATATATGGGGCGATCCATTAAAAAATCATCCATTTGTTGAATAACATTTATCGGGGACACCCTGTATATCAGAAAATAATTTCCTGAGACGCAGAAATGAAGGTACAAGAGGTCTACTTTCCAACAAAATCTCTGAACGCACTATAGCAGGACCCTGTATTTTCCCCGCCACTACGCGTAGAATTGGAAAATTTTCCGAACCGCCCTGTATACGACATTTCTACCACTCACCCCTAGCGACGAGTCTGGTCAACCGTTCGGGGAACAACAACTCTGGCGGTTCTTCGACCACCAGATGCCTGTAATTCAACAGCAGGTTCAACACGGCCGAATCCTTGACGCTCTTCGTGCATACCGAGTGATCCTTGAACTTGCAACCGCGAAAGTTAGTCAAAAGCTGGAACCTGCAAACCATACAACAAAACCTATAAGGCACACCCACCTTTAGAGCCGCGAACGCATAAAGCATCATAAATGCGACGTTGTCAAATTTCTCTCTTCGAGGCTTCTAACCTAGAAAGTCGTAAGTACCTGTAGGCTCTGTCGCCGCAGCAAGGGTACCTCCCGACCGGCAAGGGGGCCTTCTGGGCGTCCAGCGTGAAGAACTGAGGCGCGTCCGGATGATAGAGACACCAACCGAGCTGATTGGCCGGGAAGAAACGCTTGCAGGTTAGGCAATAGAGGAAATGGGCGTTGCCCCAAAGTCTCCAGTAGACCTTTCGCCAGGATTTCAGGTTCTTGTACAGTATCTCGATGTACTCGTTGATGTTCCAGAGGGGGTCCCTGGAAAAAAAGGGCCCTATCCAGAAATCGACTCTAGTATATAATGAGATAGAGCAATATATAATGAGATGGAGGAATATATGAAAAGTCAGCCTCATATAATCAATGAGTTAATTCCATGTTGTAAGGAGATGTGCGATATACAATAAGTTGCCTTCATGTATATGATGAGATTGTTATAAAGAACCAGTCTCATATATAATGAGTCAGTCTCATTTATGATGAGTAGATTCGATAAATATAATGAGCTGCAGTTATTTATAAAATGAATCAGTCTCGTTCACGATGAGAAGATTTTGTATTAAAGTGAAATGGAGTTATATTATGAAGGGTCGGTCTAATAAATGATGAGTGGACTCCACATATAATGAGCAATATATAAAGACCCAGAATCATAATTAATGAGCTGATTTCATGTTATGATGAGCTGTACTAGTATATAATAATGAGATGTCCAATAAATTATTAATTAACTAAATGAGTGAGTCTCATTCATGATGAGTCGCTTCCATATGTAATGAGCTGGACTAATATATAAAATGATGAGCCAATACACTGATGTAGTAATGATGAGTGTAATGAGAGACATATAATAAGCTAGAGCAAAATATAACGAGCCAGTCTCATAATTAATGAGATTATTCCATGTTATAATGAGTCGTTCAATAAATGATGAGATAGAGCAAAACATAAAGAGCCAAAGTCAGTGAAATTCATATGTAATGAGCTGAAGTAATAGGTGTAAAAAGTGCTTCAGTCTCATTTATGATGAGTCGATTCCACGTTATAATGAGCTGGACTAATATATAATAATGAGATGTTCAATAAATGTTGAGTTGGTTTCTTATTTATGATGAGATGGAAAAATATAAAAAGAGTCAGTCTCATATATGATGAGTCAATTCCATATAAAATGAGCTGGACTAACAAATTAAATGAATCAGTCTCATTCATTATCAGTATCATAAATAATAATGAGATGTCCAATATATGATGGTCAATTCCATATAAACTGAGCTGGACTAACAAATTGAATGAATCAGTCTCATTCATTATCAGTATCATAAATAATAATGAGATGTCCAATATATGATGAGATGGGGCAATATAAAAAGAGTCAGTCTCATATATGATGGTCAATTCCATATAAACTGAGCTGGACTAACAAATTAAATGAATCAGTCTCATAAATAATAATGAGATGTCCAATATATGATGAGATGGGGCAATATAAAAAGAGTCAGTCTCATATATGATGAGTCAATTCCATATAAAATGAGCTGGACTAATAAATTAAATGAGTCAGTCTCATTCATTATCAGTATCATTAATAATAATGAGATGTCCAATGAATGATGAGATAGGGCAATATAAAAAGAGTCACTCTCATATATGATGAGTCAATTCCATATAAAATGAGCTGAACTAATAAATTAAATGAGTCAGTCTCATTCATTATCAGTATCATAAATAATAATGAGATGTCCAATATATGATGAGATGGGGCAATATAAAAAGAGTCAGTCTCATATATGATGAGTCAATTCCATATAAAATGAGCTGGACTAATAAATTAAATGAGTCAGTCTCATTCTTAGACAAAGGTCCTGTCTGGTCTGAGGTCTCATTCATTAACAGTATCATAAAGAATAATGAGATGGGGCAATATAAAAAGAGTCAGTCTCATATATGATGAGTCAATTCCATATAAAATGCCATATTAATGAATGACGAGTTGTCTCCATGTATTCGGTAAGCTGTGTAATTGTACAATGAGTCATTCTGGTATATTATGAGATGGCTCTATATATAATGAGCCAATCTAATATATCATGAGATGCGTAAATATATTCCGGAATAAACAAACATAAAGCTAGAGAATCATGAAGAATTCACATTCAGCAAGCATATCGACAAATAAGAATGACACCTACCTGACGTGATAGCTCAAAATGGACCCATCGTACTGCAACCTCATACAAGGCGGTATACAAGGGATCCTGAAAGAAACGCTGGGTTCGACCAACTGTTGACACTTCTCGCAACGGTAAGTCTTGGCCAAAGAGTTCCAGTGCCCCCTCAAGCACTCCGGTTCAGGCTCGACCAGAGAAATTATCAACTTTGTGAACAGTTTCGATTGCAACTTATCTTTCTTGTCGCGCACCGAATCTAGCTCTGTGTTCGTGTACATGGCAGCCAATCTGAAAGATACAGGGTGTCCAATTGAAGGCACACACGGTTTTCACCCATTCTGACCTGCTCAGGATCTGATCGTTCAGGCAGGACAGATTCGTGGAGGTCCTCAGAATCTCGTTCATGTTCTCGTGGCAGTATCTGAGGCACTCCTCGAGCAGGGGCTCCATCTGTAAAAAGGCGGCTGACACGACGATGGGTATCACGTTTTGGGAATCCAACTGCGGCCAGTCCTCCTCGAGAAGGACCTCTTTCTGCACCCACTTCATCAGCCATTCGAAGATGCCCACATCGCAATGGACCGATATGTCCATGTCTTCCAGTTTTTGGCCTACAAAATGGTTATGGAACTGTTTCTGCTACTTTAACAGTGGATGGTTTATATATTTGAATACCTGCTGTGACTTCTGCAAAATATCCCATCTTTTCGACCAGTAACTTCTGGTTGCAATAAAAATCTTTCTTCGTGTTTTTCACCTCGTCACACACATGAATTTCAACTTGGGACCTTAAAAAGCACCTCACAACATCTGAATGAACTAAATTGAAATTACAAAGTTACTCACGTTGTTTTCTCCAAAGAAACCTTAACAGCCTCATCGCTACCCTTCTTTTTAGAATTTTTTTCAACGGAGGAAGTATTCGAACTAGTCACACATCCTAATGACTTCTCTGCAACACACACAGACTTCAGCAAACAATTCGATAACTTTAACACACTTACCGACCTGAAGTTTTGCTTATGGATGATTTTCTGGTAGGTACATGAGGTGGAGATGCCATAACTGGTAAAATGGGTAAGATAGGATCTAGAAGACCTTCCGAAAGGACTTCATTCAATTTAGCGATCAAAACTTCACTAGATTTCGCCAAAAACTCACAATGGGACTTTGATGATTTTGTATCTGCTATATCGGATGATTTAACTGAACTCGAAGATGCTCTTCTGGATATAGTGTCTGTAAATTGGGAATCATTGAATGCTCCCACTGATTATTGGAGGATATAGTTAAACCTGTTACAGATGGTTCTTTATGGAGAGATGGACTGCTGGATGTTTGACATGCAGTTTCGTTCCTTTTTATGAACTGACTTTCTTTCAATTTCAACCAGTCTATAGCTTCTGTCATACCACTGGCCATAAGAATACCCTCTAAACTTTCCTGTACCTAGAGCAAACAATATCACTTCAAAAAATTTACAATTGTATCTGACACAATTAAATATAGTGCATACCTAAAGTGTGCACCACAAAGTTTGAAAGGAACTTTGAAACATATCCATAGCATTCTTAGATTGAATCCACTAAAATTAATAATTTCCTTCAACTCACTTGATATGCTGTCTTCAAGAATTCCAGGAATTCTTTCACTGTGATCTCCGAGCATTGTATTTCGGATTTCGCACCTGATTTTCCTTGATCCAACGATGTGGGAATCGTAGAAGGGTTTTCTGGAATCAAATTCGGCTCCATGTTTGAAAGAGCGAGTAATGTCTTCCATAAATGCGTTGTGAATTTAGTTATTGATCAAACAAACTTGCGACTTAATGAAGCTGGATTTGGAAAATGACATTTTTTACGGTTGACGTTAGTTTTTGAATGATGGGAATATTAGGAACAGATGAAAATTTCGGCCTTTTGAAAAAGTGAAACTCCATTTTGGAACGGTTTCAAGGGGAACTTTATCATTTTTTGTGGTGGCGAAGTCCGTGCGATATTTAATTGATTAAATTATTCCGAGTTAGCAAAGCATTTATATTGCTGAAAAGGTGGAACAGAATGGGATTTTAGATTAAGAAAGTTCGCAAAAATAATTTTGAAATTTGAATTTATATTCACGCACATACACGAGTGACCATAGAAAACACAAAACTGACTATCCTGCTTTATGGTTCCAAACCATTGTTCGAAGAAAATTAATAATTTTCTCAACTCACATTTAAATGATTCGCATAAAACGGTTTATGAAAACGAAATCCTCATAAATTCCTCACATCACTCTGTTATTTTTCATTTTATTCGTCGGAAAATGAAAAATCAGAACAAGGGACCATAGAACCCATAGACAAAAAGTTTCTAATCTATGAAACTTAATTGCCTTCGTTTCTGCACAATCTTTCGAAGTCTTGTTGACTGAGTTTCTGTTTAATCTTCGCGAAGCGTATTGTTTGAGCATGAGAAATAACTGATTTTGAAGGAAATTCCATGAAGAAAATTTGCATTGTTGAAGGTTTAAAGGAAAACCGTAGGGAAAATGCCGTCTTCAAAGTTTGTACAAAAAAAAAAAAATTGTGATGACTTTTCTCCACAACTTACACTTGATCCTCTTGCATTATTTAATCGCTTCATTGAAAACTTTGATTTAGGTGCCGCAAAGAATGAAATAAAAGTGGAATAATAGTTAAAAATTGATTTTATTCATTTCAATTCATTACAAGTTAACACTTAACATTAATTTTTATATAAGCTCAATTGTGGGGAATCAATTATCTGACAACACTGTAGGAATGTATAAAAACATTAAGCTAAATTAATACATTTAAAAATCTACAATGAAAAGGTGGACCATTTTCACCACGAATATTATCACAAATAACAATTGGTTTTCATCGAATATAAGGTTATGTACAAACTTTATTCATTAATGTATTTAATTTTTATAATATTAAAATAATTTCAAAATATTTAGCAAGAACGTTTTGAGAACCTTTGGTTCAATATATAATATATAAATTTGAATAAACTAAATGTAAATTTAGAGTAAACAATTCAAAAGTCGACAATACAGTTCTCTATTTACAAGTAGTTTTTATATACAATATCACCCTCGTTTTTAAAATACAACATTCTTCATAGAACAGCCATTTTTATCGCAAACCAACTCAAAATCAACCTTTCAAACCTCCACTGGGACCATAACCTTTCAACAAATTCTAATCCGTCTGTCGGTCGATTCAAATTTTGTCTTCAACAAAACCTCGCCACAAGCACCTAGGATTTTTTCTTAAAAAAATAGACTACACCTTCTCCTCCGTTCAAACATGCTACAACTTCCAAAACCGTATCCGCAAGTCTCAAATCGATGATGATACTTTTAACCGTTACTCTTCTTCGCGTAATCATTAAAATAAGGATAATGAAAGGATCGACACAAATTTTAGGTACCTGCCTTTAAATTCACATCTTTAACCAATTCACCGATAAATTAAACAACACAAAGCTCCTAAAAGGCATTTGATAAATCAAGACGGTTCTCCAGTTAATCATCGTTCCAAACATAAAACGACAAATTTACTCCACCTCTGCTGCACATTTAAAATACAGGATTTCCGAATGTTTTAAAGAAGTTCCAAGGTTGGGGGCCTGTTTAAACCTAAGATGAGTTGTGGCAACAACGCTTCGTGAGTCTAACACAAGAAATGAGCATGAGAAGATTGTACAGATAAAAAACTTTATAATTCAAGTTGTTTCGACGTAAGAGCGAGTATTTTGAACGTGTGAGACTCTGAATGCGGCGTTGCCCAAACTAATTGACAGTTCTCGAAGTCTAACCTCTAAAAGTCGTAGAGGTCGAGTAAATTCGATATTTTCGTTAAATTTTCGAAGAATTAGCTACGATTATGATTAATTTCAGAATAATTTAGATCGTTCCAATGGAATAAAATATGATTTTCGTTTCGAACCTGAAGAACCGCCGTTTTAAAATTTCGATCACCGTTGAACAATTGGATATGTACAAGAAATAACCGAGAATCACTTTAAAACACTCACCGATCGAGTCGAGTACCTAAAATTTGAAAATCGTACTTTACACAACAACTGTAAGAAAAAGGGAATTAATAAAAAACAACATGGTCAATAAAAATACTAACAATGGAATAAGACGCTTCGAGTGATTTGAGAAGACCCGATTGAGAGATATACTGGGTGGAAACACATTGAAACTTTTTTGACGTTTCCGCCAAAGCTTAAAAAGTGAAGCTTCACAGGAAACGTCAAAAAGTTCGAGACTCCAACAAATACTCACAGAAAGGACCCTTGATCAAACAAAAACATTTTATTCTTTTTGTACACGTGGTTTAACCTCAATATCTTCTAGTCAAAGATTAGTCCAAAATAAATACCAAAAAACGAAACTGTTACAAAACAAAATTTGGAATAAAAAGAATTAATTTCAAAACGGCAATTCGATAAATGTACAGTCCCAATACGATCCAAGAAAACGAGCATTTAAAGCATTTTAATACGTAAAATCTATCGTTTATTCTCTCTTTCTCTCGTTTAAAACGTTGTCGTGCTTACGCTACGGTTCACCTTCTTGCCGATCAGTCTCGACATGGCGGGCGAGCTCTTCTTGTCTTTGTTGCTGTTGAACATGTGATTCGTGTTCGTGCTCTTGATGAATTTGGCGGCTTCCATAAGTTGTTTCGTAAGTATCTCGTTCTTTAGTCGTTCGGCATTCAGTTCTTTCTGGAGCTGCAGATTGGTCATCTTGCCTTTCGGAACCAAAGCATCGTTCTGTAAAACACCCCCAGAATAAACTCAAAGTTCCCACGCCAAATCTCTGAAATTTCCCTGAACGAAGGACCAATGTTAAAAAAACTCACCAATAAGACCTGGACGGCCGTAGGTCGCTGCACGGGATCGGGGTGTATCATCGCAGCCAGGAGTCGTCTGATGCCGTCGCCCAGAGCGTTCAGCTGGGGATGATCGGGCACCTTCCCGTCTCTCAGCTCGTGCCAGAGGTCGCCGTTCTTCGGGAGAGGGCCGAAACCGGCGCACTCTATGGCGGTCATGCCCAAGGAGAAGATGTCCGCTTTGGGCAGGTTGGCGAAGTCGTCCTGGAGGATCTCCCTGGGGAGGTACCGGCAGTCGCCCTCTTCGACCTGCGAAACAAAGAATTCGATGCTTGGAAAAAAATAAAAACGAAAAAAAAAAAATTAAGACAAATATGTGGGAAATGGACCAGCAATCATTTATTTGGGATTCGGTGTGTCATTTGCAACAATTTTCATTCCCAGTCCCCATCTCCCAAGTGTAACAGTTGCTGAGATATGATTTTTTTCTTAAGATCGTAAAAAAAAAAAAATTTGCCAAGTATTTGGCAGATCGACCTTCAATATTTTTTTTGTGGATTCAGTGAGCTAGTTTCAACAATTTTCATTCCCAGTCCCCATCTCCCAAGTGCAACAGTTACCGAGATATGATTTTTTTTTTTTTTATTACGAGAACCCAAAATTTTCCCTCAAAACGTCATAACTTTTTCGTTTTTGATTGTAACAGTACAAAATATCTTTTAATACATTCTGCAATATATTTTCATCCATTTGTATGAAAATTTGAATTTTAAAACCGACCTACGACCTTGACAATCCGCAAAAACCAAAGTACAAAAGAAAATTCTCAATTTTCAACGAAAAGCCAATTATAACAAATATTAGACGAATGGACCAGAAATAATTTTTTTGGGGATTCAGTTTGTCATTTGCAACAATTTTCATTCCCAGTCCCCATCTCCCAAGTGTAATGGTTGCTGAGATATGATTTTTTTTCTTAAGATCGTAAAAAGAAAAAAAAAAAATTTGCCAAATATTTGGTGGATCAACCTACAATATTTTTTTGTGGATTCAGTGAGCAATTTACAATTTTCATTTCCAGTCCCCATCACCCAAGTTCAACAGTTACCGAGATATGATTTTTTTTTCTTTTTATTTCAAGAACCAAAAATTTTCCTTCAAACCGTCATTACTTCTTAGTTTTTGATTGTAACAGTATGAAATATCTTTTAATACATTCTGCAATATATTCACATCCTTTTGTATAACAATTTACATCTTAAAACTGACCTACGACATCGACAATCCACAAAAACCGAAGTACAGAAGAAAATACTCAATTTTCAACGAAAAGCCATATTATAACAAATATTAGACAAATGGACCAGAAATAATTTTTTTGGGGATTCAGTGTGTCATTTGCAACAATTTTCATTCCCAGTCCCCATCTCCCAAGTGTAATGGTTGCTGAGATATGATTTTTTTTCTTAAGATCGTAAAAAGAAAAAAAAAAATTTGCCAAATATTTGGTGGATCAACCTACAATAATTTTTCGTAGATTCAGTGAGCTATTTTCAACAATTTTCATTCCCAGTCCTCATCTCCCAAGTGGAACAGTTGCCAAGATATAATTTTTTTCCTTTTTATTCTGAGAACCCAAAATTTTCCTTCAAAACGTCTTTACTTTTTCGTTTTTGTTTGTAACAGTACAAAATATCTTTTAATACATTCTACAATATATTTCCATCCTTTTGTATAACAATTTACATCTTAAAACCGACCTACGACCTCGACAATCCTCAAAAACCAAATTACCAAAGCAAATTCTCAATTTCAACAAAAAGCCAAATCTAAAAGTCACATAAAACTGAAGGAATCCTACCTGTGGGTTACTGATGCTGGTGACGTGCCCAAGATCCCCAATCTTATAAGTCACCTCAGACTCGCACTGGGACTCGTCCAAATCGTACATGCTGTCGTCCGAGCTGCTGAAATTCAACCGTTTCTCCTTCGATATGAAGATGTTCCCCGGCTTTATGTCCAGATGAACGAGGCCCTCGGAATGGATGTACCTCAGTCCTTCGGCCACGTGCAATATAAATTTGCACAACTCCTCCGGAGCTAATGGGTTCTCCGTTATGTGATCGGATAGGGCCCCGCCGTTGCAGTACTCGTTCTGGATGATCATGTGGTTGTCCTCTGCCCAGGCCGAGTAGTAACGTACTACATGTTGGTGTTTGCCTATAAGAAAGGAAATAATTCGAAAACATTCAATAAAACGAAGGAAAAATAGGTAATTACCTAGAACAGCATGTGCATATACTTCGTTCAATGCAGTTTTCTCGAAGACGCTCCCAGCTACCGGTTTCGTTGATTTTTTTATAGCGTACACACAACCATCCAGCCGATTTATACATTTATAGACAGAACCAAATTCGCCACTTCCCAAAGGCTCTAATTCCAAGAATTCTTTGTGATATCTGGATATGTTGCTTTCCTAAAAGACAAAACCCAAATAGAACAAAAGAAATCAAGTAGGTCATCAAAATTCTATCATTCCGCATTTCCAACAAAAAACTATCCATTTCCCTTTTACTACAGTCAGAATCTTTGATATTCAGCTGCAGAGGAAAGAATCCAAAATAAAAAACTTTAAAACAAATCATCTTCTGTCTTATCTCAAGGGTGGATCATCTAATTAGCATAATAAGGAAGCAGGTGTTCACCCACCTGTAAAGCAATCCTTTTTGTTGGTTGTTGTTGATTCTCTTCCACTTCTTCTTCATCAAATGTAATTGATTTGTTTAATTCAGGGGAACCAATGAGGGATCGAATTGAACGGCTTCGTTTTTTAGTCATCAACATACCTGACAAAATAACAATGTTAAACATCCACATCCACTTTGATATTATTCAGAATCGTCTAAAGGAGCTCTTGACACAGATTCTGAACCCTTAAAAATCTTTTGGGGGAGTTTAAAACTATGATTGATACTTACCATCTGGTGTGAAAGGGTTAACATTTGCCAAAGGTTTTTCTGGTTTGTAAAAAGCAGAAGCTACAGCTCTTGGCTTGTCCGCCGAGAACAGCCTGCTTCGAGGAAGAGATGCATTAGCACTCTGCTTAATAATAGTCTTAGGTGTTAGAGGACTGTCAAATAACCTAAGTGCTCGAACTCTCTTATATGGTGGACTATAAGACAAGGAATTAGGTCCAGGAGTACTAGTAAGATAATCTCCGTCGTCAAAATCGAGTCTTCTCGATCCCACAGCGCCTCGTGGACTCCCAATCGACCTCAGGTTCTCTTTGGAGAATTCGAAAGACATATCTCCGGATAAATCCAAATCGTCCAGGCCGGAATCTTTCATATCATCGTTAGTAACGTTTTTATCTGCCATGGTTTCACTATTTCACTTATAAATCCATCAATTTGTCAACTTATCACACACAAGAACAAGAGAAACGAAAAAACATATACAATTATATATATATACAAAACGAACAGCCAATTTCTTCTTTACCTCAACGACCGTTATTTCTACCATTGTACAAAATGGCCAATGGAAGGACGCTAACAACAAAAAACACCCGTTCTCATTGGTCCAATCAAACTCAAGGACCTTTCGGAAGGGACGCATGCGTGGTTAATTGTCAAAAGCACGGTAGAAAATTCTTGGTTTCCTTGAGGAATTTACCAATATTTGCTTATATTTTCCCTAATAGTAATTATGAAATTTATATCAGATATTCAAAATGTCTCCTAATTATTGGGAACGCTTTTTTTCTTATTTAAATATGAAATTTTATTAGTTTAAAGTTTCAATGTGTACTGAGACCAGATGATCCAGAATTCTTATTTCTATGACTGTTATGACGTATTGTTGTTCTGTGACATAACCTAACATTTCGAATTCTAACCTTTCATTTTCGAATCAAAATTAAAATCACAAAATGACTAAAATTCAAGTTTTGACGATGTTCTGGATGCAAAATGATGCAAAGGATTCGTAAAAGAGTTATTATTAAGTTTTGGTACTTCCCTGTTCTTTCCAAATCAAGAAATAGGGTTTATGAATTTACAGAATAGATTCGAAAACATCTTTATTCCAATTATATTTAAAGAATACAACGAAACATTTCGTGGATTAATGGCAAATATGCGGTGGTTTTAAGAAGCAAACCTTCTCTAAATTTGGTTCCATATCCATTGAGTTCATTTTCTACTTGAGTTTATTTCTGTATTTAGATTTCAAGGCACAGGCACAGCATAGCTTTATGGTTTTTCAATAACTGCAATTTCTCACGAAAAGAGTCAATATTTTGACACGAATCAAATTCAGGTTTATTCTTCGAAGCTGAAGAATGGGTAGGTACATATACACATTAAGTTTTTCGAAGTTTTCTACTGAAATAGAATGAAAAAATAATAAATGGCATACTAAATTAAGAAAGCTGCTGATTGCTTGTGCCCCTCCTCACTCAGAAATCAGGATCAGATTCAAGATGTTGCAGAATATTAGCTTTTACATCGGTAATTCGTAAAAAGGATGTAGAATTTGTCAGAGGAATATTGTTAATTTGTTGAGTAAAATTTCGACCAAACATTAAGTATTTCCAAAATGCTAAAATGACTTCCTCGGCAATGGTACAAAAAGCAATAAGTTATTTCACTGACTACTTCGTATCAAGCCAAAAGAAACGAAGAATGTATAGTTAAAAAGAGATGCAAGAAGAATAAAAGTTTAAGAACCGTTACGATATTAAATCGGCCCCCCTGTATATGAGGAGTAGATATGGGAAGTTATATTGATTAACCCAAATTTGCCAAAACGAGTGTTTTTTCCAATTAAAAAACAATTAAGATGCCAGATGGATCAGCACTTTCCGATTTTCACAGATAAGTCGTAATCTATGCAGTGATTATTTCCTAATATTGAAATCTCTAAGTTCTCTGCAAATTCAATTGAAATCTGCCGATCAAACAGGAATGAATGATACACTTTGCCCCCTATACTACACAGAAATCTCAGTCAACTCGACCAGTTGAGATAAAACCCATTATCTACTTTTTCTTGATTTAATGAGATCACAATCAAATGATATAAATTAAAAGTCGATTAACAACTAGTTATTTATCAATTGTTATTTATTGTGATCAGGACATAGTGCCATAATATGAGTTCAAACAAAAATAAACGTTCCGCTGTTTGTTTATTTTTCCTTGCGATTTGTTTTTGCGAAGCTTTGGTCACCATCAAAGATGAAGGTAAGTTTCAGAGAATTAGAGAAGAACTACCTCAGATGATGGAAAATATCATGAGGAACAGAATTAAGTTCATCCTAGTGAATCACAAGTGAACATAAAATTTTTATAAACATAACAAAGATTGAGTTGAAGAACCCTGTAACCCCACCGTTCTGGACGACACTGAACACCAACAGTTGACTTAAATGGTGGATAATATGATAAACAAAACTCAAAGTCGAACCACCAGAAATTTCGATCATTAAAATATCCTGTATATCCTGAAAGTTTTTCATTCGCAGATATCACAGAATTGCAGTACATGGACCCAGCAGTGGACCCTTGTACTAATTTCTACGAATACGCCTGCGGAAATTTCAAAAAATTCCATCCACTAGGCAGAGAAAAAGTTGTCGACCAATTCACAGTTCTAACAGAAAACATAATGAAGTTCATGATATGTAAGCTTCACTCCTTCACTACAGTTCTAATTCAAACTAAAATTCGCAATTTCTCAGATACTCTGGACAGCGTGAACGTCACAGATAACTCTGAAGCTTTACATAAAGTCAAAACCGCCTTCAAATCTTGCCTAGATCTCAAAATATCGGACTCAAGGAAACCCTTTCCAGAAGTCCTTTTCCTCAACGAAAATGGTGGAATGCCACTTTTCCAAACCCCAAAAACAAACCACAATTTCGGATGGAAGGAAATCGGACAACTCACTGCTAAATACGGAGTACCTTTGCTCTTCAGGATAACAGTAATCCCATTTCCAATATCCGCAACCGACAACCTCATAAGAGTAATCCAAACTTTGAAACCCAAAACTTCACATAACCAATAAGTTACTTGTAGGTAGAAGAAGACACATTTTCCAGCCCAAACATGGCACACCCCGACTACTTACTCGAAATCTTAGCCTCCGACTTGAAAAGCTACTTAACAGAACTCGAAGGGGAGAACAAACCGTTCGCCATTTTCCTCAGAAAAGTCTTCACTGTGCTCAGAGATCACATAAACGTCGATGTCACTGATGAAGATATCGGAAAAGGCATCAGAGAAATCGTGAAATTCATTAAGGACATCCAAAACTTCGCAGTAAGTCAATACCACCCCATTTACAATCGTATTCCAGGCACAGGGTTCCATAACGACCGTTCCTATGGTTACAATACTATAACCTTGGTTACGGTATCCCTAACGACTGTTCCCTTGGTTACGGCTTCCTTGACGACCGTTCCTATGGTTGCTTTCATAGAAACGGTTGCTATGAGTCTGCATTAATGGAATTCTGAGCGTTTTTCCACAATTTTCTGTATTCTGACCATTTTTGAAGGGTATTCCAGATGGTGCTAATATTACTGCTTTGTCGACGACGACTGTGGTTGGAGATTTACAGCAATGGACAGACCAGCAGTTTCACAATGAAGCCCCAGTATGTTGAGGGAAAAATTTAATGTAGAAAATTGAAAGATTCAGGTTTCTTGTTGTAGATCGACTGGATAGATTATCTGGATGCTGCTTTCAGTGTGGCTGGTGTGAAAATGACAAACAACACTAACATTTACGTAAACAGTACCTACGTTTATAACGTTTTGAACGTGGTAAAAAATACTCGGCCTGAAGTGGTGAAGAATTTCATTTTGATGCGATTACTGCTGTTTTCTGCTATGAACAGTCATTGGCAGATAAGAAAAGCTTTGGATGACTTTTATAAGGCTAGAAATTTGACGCAATTCTCCAGGTAACTTATTGGGGTATGGAAAAACGGTTTTAGGTGCCATTTTTTTTGTTTAGGGAAGAGTACTGCGCTAGACAGTTGATAGACATCGCACCGTCTGATATGGTAGTTGGTTTGAGTCTAGCTACCGGTAGATTGTTTGCAAAGAGCGATAATGGCCAAGAAAGAATCTCCAAGGTATTTTGAAATGATTTAAGATAGGGGTAAATTAAGACAAATCGATTTTTACTTGAACACAGGCTAAAGAAATGATAGAAGATTTGACGCAAACCTTCACCAACTACTTGTCTAGCTCAGATTGGATGGACGCAACATCCAGAAAAGCTGCATTGGAGAAAGCTAAGAATATCGTTGACCTCGTTGGTTTGCCAGAGTTTGTTTGGAATAACACAGCTTTGGATGAATTGTACGAAGGTCTTGAAGTCAAGAAATGGGACAACTATGGCAATGGTCAAAGACTGAAGGCCTTCAAGCAGGCCTATTTGTTTGCGCTGATGGGAAAACCAAGGAACAGGGCTCGGTAATAGTAAAATTTTGATTTATTTTGCGGCAAAGTATAACATTTTTTTTAGCTGGGATCGCTCGCCATTTGATACAAACGCGTATTATAACAGAGCCAACAACAAAATAAGTGAGTGTTTTGGGTTCTAAAAGAGACGATGCTAAAAAGATTTTTTCCAGCTATACCATTCGCTATGATGAATGCCGTTTTCTTCGATGGAAAAGTCAAGTGAGTACGATACAAGTAGATGAAAATGTCGCCAAAACTGGTACTTTCAGACTTCTGGACTATTCACATCTAGGAGCTCTGGTCGGTCACGAAATAACGCACGGTTTTGACAACTCGGGCCGGCAATACGACGAGAATGGCACGTTGAACGATTTGTGGACAAATGAGACACTCAACGCCTACCAGCAGAAGATAGAGTGCTTCAAACAACAATACAACAGTTACTTCATCCCTGAATTGAATAAAACGGTCTGTGGATGAATTATGTGAAAATATTTTTGGTTACCCCTCGTACGTACTTCGTATACAGGGTCCTGCGTTCTTCTTCCATAGCTGCCGAACCAGACATCTCAGAGGTTTCGTTGGAAAGTAGACCTGTTGTACTTTCATTTCTGCATCTCAGGAAATTATTTTCTGATATACAGGGTGTCCCCGATGAATGTTATTCAACAAATGGATGATTTTTTTAATGGATCACCCCATATATTTTCACATATTAACAATGACCTTCATCACCTCTTTCATGGTGCAAAATCTTAGGGACATTTTTCCAACAGTTCAGATCTTATGCGAAGAAAACTGCAAAAAGGTGAGGGAAAGGCAGTTCAGTAAAAGTCTTCTGACGATTTCCAAAAGCGATAGTAACATGAATTTGAACTGAAAGTTTTTTAATTGAAGGATTTGCCTTGACATGGTTCCTAAACGATCAACCTGTCATATACAGGGTGTCCGTTATTAAGGTCCAAATATGATGAACTTAAAATTATTATTTCTCGATTTTTTCAAATAGAACACCCTGTATTTTTTTCCACAATAATGTAGACAATTGGATACCTTACTTCTGAGAAAATGTAAGGTATCCAATTGTCTACATTATTGTGGAAAAAAATACAGGGTGTTCTATTTGAAAAAATCGAGAAATAATAATTTTAAGTTCTCCATATTTGGTTTGGACCTTAATAACGGACACCCTGTATATGACAGGTTGATCGTTTAGGAACTATGTCAAGGCAAATCCTTCAATTAAAAAACTTTTAGTTCAAATTCATGTTACTATCGCTTCTGGAAATCGTCAGAAGACTTTTACTGAACTGCTTTTCCCTCAACTTCTTGCAGTTTTCTTCGAATAAGATCTGAACTGTTGCAAAAATGTCCCTAAGATTTTGCGTCATGAAAGAGGTAATGAAGGTCATTGAAAATATGCGAAAATATATGGGGTGATCCATTAAAAAAATCATCCATTTGTTGAATAACATTTATCGGGGACACCCTGTATATCAGAAAATAATTTCCTGAGATGCAGAAATGAAGGTACAAGAGGTCTACCTTCCAACGAAATCTCTGAGATGTCTGGTTCGGCAGCTATGGAAGAAGACCGCACTATTGCAGGACCCTGTATACGAGGGTTGACGAATACGACGAAGAATTTAGATGTTCCTTCTTATTTCAGGTGGACGGAACAGCTTCTTTGAACGAAAATCTAGCAGATAATGGAGGCGTTAGAATATCATATTCAGCTTCAAAAAAGTTCTTCGATACTTTTCAGTTAACCTCTAAGAGATTCACGGCGGAGCAACTCTTTTTCATCGGATTTGGCACGGTAAGTTCAAGCTTCGTTACCCAAAATATCGTTAGCATCGTGTCAGGGAATCAATGCTTATTTTAAATTTTCTGTTATCAATTTCAGACATTCTGTTCTACCGATTCCAAAGCGTGGATTGAAAATAGTTCCAATAAAGGATATTCACCTTCGAAATACAGAATAAATGGGGCACTGTCCAATATGGAGGAGTTTTCAAAGGCCTTCAATTGCCCTAAAGGCAGCGTTATGAATCCAGAAGTAAAATGTTCGCTGTGGTGATAAAAATTGATATCTCAAATAATAATATTTTATGTACCTACTTGAATAGTTGTTTGAAATAAATTTGTTAGTTAAATATGTGTTTTTTATTTTTAAACCTGAGATGAACACGTGATGTATTTATCTTTCGTTGCTCTGGTGGTATGGTGGGTAGCTCCTTCTTGTAGAAATAAGATGCCAGATCTATTTCTTCAATAATCCGAGCTAGATCAAGAGTACAACGTTATAATGACGATGTAGAATGATTTTTGGTTTTTATAATTTTATTTTTCATTAAAAATTCATATCTTCGAAAAGAATGCGTGTTTCGTGATAGTTTTTTCACCGAAATACGTGTCTTTGAATGCTCTACGAATATCAATCTAAGAATAACTTCAGGGGGCCTTCTGGAATTCACAAAAAAATCATTTTTGTTTTTTATAATTTTATTTTTCATTAAAAATTCATATCTTCGAAAAAAATGCGTGTTTCGCGATAGTTTTTTCACCGAAATACGTGTCTTTGAATGCTTCACGAATGCCATCCTGAAAATGACTCGAAGAAGCATTCTGGAATTCGCAAAAAAATTATTTATGACTTTTTTATAATTTTATTTTTCTTTAAAAATTCATATCTCCGAAAAGAATTCGAGATAATTTTTCACCGAAATAAGTGCCTTTGAATGGTTCACGAAAGCCAACCTAAAAATTACTTCAAGGGGCACTCTGGAATTTACAGAAAAAAAGTTTTTTTTAGGTATTTGATTTTTTTTTAAATTCATATCTCCGAAATGAGAGCCTGTTTCGCGATGATTTTTCACCGGAGTACATGCCTTTAAATGCTCCACGAATGCCAACATAAAAATGACTTCAGGGGGCTTTCTGGAATTCACAGAAAAATAATTTGTGGTTTTTTTATTATTCAAAGTTTTCTTTAAAAATTCATATCTCCGAAATGAGAGCCTGTTTCGCGATGGTATTTCCACCAAAATACGTGTCTTAGAATGCTTCACGAGTACCAACTGGAAATGAATTTATGAAGCCCTTGAATTCCAAGAAATATTATTGTTTTTTTTATTGTTTTCATTTTCCTTAAAAAATTCATATCTCGCAAAATGAAGTGTTTTTTGATCGTTTGATCACTGAAATATTTGTATCCCAATGCTTTCTGAATATCAATTTGGAAATGATTTCAGGAAGCCGCCTGGATTTGGCAAGAACAATAGTGTTTTTGAATTTTTTATTGTTTTCATATTCCTTAAAAAATTCATATCTCCGGAAATAATGGATATTTCTTGATAGTTTCTTCGGTAAAATAGTTGTACTTGAATACTTCATAAATATTAATCAAGAAATGATTTCGGGAATATGCCTGGATTTGGCGAAAAAAACTTTTTTATTGTATTCAGTTTACTAAAAAATCCTAAAATCCATATCTACGAAAATAATGCGTGTTTCTTGATAATTCCTTCACTGAAATATTCGTACTTGAATATTTCATGTATAAAAATCTATAAATGATTCCTGGATGCCACCTGGAAGTGGCGAAAAAAATATTATTGACCTTTTTATTGTTTTCATTTTCCTTAAAAAATTCATATCTTCGAAAATAATGAGTGTTTTTCGATAGTTTTTTCACTAGAATACTTGTATTTCAATGCTTCATGAATTCCAATCTAGAAATGATTTCGGGACGCCGCCTGGAATTGACGAAAAAATGTTTTTGATTTTTTTATTGTTTTCATTTTCCTTAAAAAATTTATATCTCCGAAAGTAATGCGTGTTTTTCGATAGTTTTTCACTAGAATACTTGTATTTCAATGCTTCATGAATTCCAATCTAGAAATGATTTCGGGAAGCCGCCTGGAATTGACGAAAAAATGTTTTTGATTTTTTTATTGTTTTCATTTTTCTTAAAAAATTCATATCTCCGAAAATAATGCGTGTTTTTCGATAGTTTTTTCACTAGAATACTTGTATTTCGATGCTTCATGAATTCCGATCTAAAAATAATTTCGGGAAGCCGCCTGGAATTGTCGAAAAAATATTTTTGATTTTTTTATTATTTTAGTTTTCCTTATAAAATTCATATCTCTTGAAATAATGCGTGTTCCTTGATGATTTAATCACTGAGATATTCGTATTTGAATTCTTTATGAATTTCCAATTAGAAATGATTTCTTGAAGACGCCTGGAAGAGACGAAAAAAAATTTTTGATTTTTTATTATTTTCATTTTCCTTAAAAAAATCATATCTCCGAAAATAATGAGTGTTTTTCGATAGTTTTTTCACTAGAATACTTGTATTTCAATGCTTCATGAATTCCAATCTAAAAATGATTTCGGGAAGCCACCTGGAATTTTCGAAAAAATATTTTTGATTTTTTTATTATTTTCGTTTTCCTTATAAAATTCATATCTCTTGAAATAATGCGTGTTCCTTGATGATTTAATCACTGAGATATTCGTATTTGAATGCTTTATGAATTTAAAACTAGAAATGATTTCAGGAAGACGCCTGGAAGAGACGAGAAAAAATTTTCGATTTTTTATTCTTTTCCTTTTCCTTAAAAAATTCATATCTCCGAAAATAATGCGTGTTTTTCGATAGTTTTTTCACCAGAATACTCGTATTTCAATGCTTCATGAATTCCAATCTAGAAATGATTTCGGGAAGCCGCCTGGAATTGTCGAAAAAATATTTTTGATTTTTTTACTATTTTCATTTTCCTTATAAAATTCATATCTCTTGAAATAATGCGTGTCCTTGATGATTTAATCACTGAGATATTCGTATTTGAATGCTTTATGAATTTCAAACTAGAAATGATTTCAGGAAGACGCCTGGAAATGACGAAAAAAATTTGTGATTTTTTATTGTTTTCATTTTCCTTTAAAATTCATATCTCCTAAAATAATGGCGGTTTTTTGATAGCGTCCCCTCTAAAATACTTGCACTTGAATGCTCCACTGAGATTTTTTTTCCAAACACATCCAATTCTCCTGAAAATATTTTTTCCAAAAATCTCCTGAAAATTATTATACTCTCATCTAGCTTGGCCTAAAATCCCCTCTCACGCCAAAATTGAAACATCCTGTACACGTTCCGATTCCATAACATCTCTCCAAACGCAGTGCCACCCCTCACTTCCTCTTCCGTCCCCCCACATCTAACCAATGTTTTCGCGCTTTTCAATAAGCTTCAAACTATCCGGCTCGCAGGACCATTAACTCGATTGGAAAATGGGGGGTCATTATCTGGATCCTCCAACGACCGTTTCAAGGTGCTTCCACGACCATCGATCGTGTCCCCCTTGAAATGGTCCAGTTCCCCAGTTGTTGTTTTTGTTGTGACGCGTGTGGACTACTACCGATGGTCGCCAGTAGAAGATAATGGTGAAAGTCCAGCGTACTGAAGGTGACATCTGTTCGATTTTGTTAAATACACATTTTCGGAATTTATTTTTCACAATAGATATGTTTTTACGTTTCATTATATGAGCTTCCAAAAGTTCTACCAGGTTATTCAAAATTATCCATTAATTCTGGTAAACTCTGTACGTTCGAATTCAACTAAAGTCCGCTCGAATATAAGAAGGAGCTTTGTAAACAAACAGAATCGTCTGGTTTGCGCACAATAAAGCTCCTATTGGTCGAACGGTGATAACAACGCTCTCTTCGACCGCCCCTAAGAGACTGCCAGGATCATACTCGGACTTTGGATGGTACTGGATAGAAATGATTCAATAATTTGAGTCAGCAATTCCCACATTTGAACTTTTTTCCTCAGAAACTCGAGTGCAAAATTTCTGTTATGATTTGCAACTGTCATAAACATTTTATATCCGACGTACCCTATTTTTTATTTTGTTTTGTTTTTATATTATCATCTACTAAATAATTTCTTTTTCGGATGCTCGAGATTGCGGCAAGGTAATTTCAGGAAACACCAGAGTTTTAGAGATTTGGGTCGGAATCTTGCAAGATTCCGATAAAGTAATTCCGGGAAACACCAGATTCGGGTCCTTTTCCGTAATGGGTGAAAGCCATCTTGATTTGCATAAATATCGAAGTTTTCAATTGACAAGACTCGAAAAAGATCTCTGTTCAAATTTATAATGGTCATTTACTTGTAATATCCGAAATATATTTAGTTTCGGTCCAGAATTTTATATTATTTTGTACGAAACTCTTTGTCGGCTGCTCAAGATTCCGACAAGGTAATTCCGGGAAACAGCAGGTTTGGGTCCTTTCCCTAAATGGATTAAAGCCATCTTGATTTGCATAAATATCGAAGTTTTCAATTGACAAGACCAGTTAAAAATACCTAGAGCTACTGTGAAGGTCTAGCTGTTCAAAGTGTTTATAGATTTTGTTGTGAAAAGTGTATTGTGTTGGAAAATCTTTTGACAAAGTGTATATAGTGTTTATAGAACAATGTCGAATTTGGAAACGGATACTGCATCTGAGGGTGATATGTGGGGACCACCACGAAAAAGGTCCAAAAGGTCGCATCTCTCTGCTGAAGAGAAAGAGATAATTTTGAACATTTTTCGAAAAGAATTGGAAGAACATCCTGATTTATCGAAAAGAGACTTAGCAGGAATTGTTCCAAAATCCTCAGGGGTGAGTGATTCAGCTGTATTCAGAATTCTCAGAGAATATGAAGAGGATAAAACATTGACGCCACCTAAGAGGAGAGCCCAGTCGTTAAAATTATCGACTCGGTTGACGATTTCGATATGAACCTCATCAGAAGAATTGTCCACGTTTTTTTTTTCCGGAATGAAATCCCAACGATTTCTAAAGTTCTAGAAATCGTGAATGATGACGACAGTTTGCCAAATTTCAAACCAACAACTTTCCATAAATTATTGAAAAAAATGGAATTCAAGTTCAGTTAAACTGAACGATTGTGTGAAATCTCCTCGATTCGACTCTGGAGGGAAAGAAACTATACGAAGGCCTTTCTACCGCTGCGCCAAACATGTTATTATTACTCCTTCTTGCATTTGAACAGATTATACCGTTTGATGGTATCTACTTTGAAATTCTGAGTACTGTTTTCCTTTTCCCATTCTTCCTGTTTACACACCACCCTGTTGAAGGTTTCCATGCTTGCTTTTTAATCATAACATCACAATAGATAATATGGTTTTCGTCATCAGAGATCCACTGGTGACTTGCTCGCTTACGTCTCACATATAAATGGCAACTATCTATCGAGAAATATGGTGAAACCATAGCCGTAGCACTGGATATCTCCAAGGCATTCGATCGAGTCTGGCATCAGGGACTCCTCGCCAAGCTTCCATCTTATGGCGTGCCCCCAAAGCTATGTTCTCTGCTAGCTAGTTTTCTCTCTAACAGATCTCTCCATGTAGGTGGTCGAAGGAGTTTCATCTGACTCTCTACCCATAAATGCTGGTGTTCCGCAAGGATCAGTTCTGGCTCCAACGCTGTTTCTCCTTCACATCAACGATTTGCTGGAAGCAACTTCGTGTCCAGTGCACAGCTTCGCGGATGATAGTACCCTCCATACCGCCTTTTCTTTTAGGGCTCCAATACCAGCCCGCCAAATCAAAAACGAACGAGGAAGAAATGTAAACAACATGAATATGGACTTGGCAGCAATTCTTGAATGGGGATCTAATAACTTGGTAGAATTCAACGCAAACAAAACACAAGCATGTCTTTTCTCTAGAAAAGCCGATCTTACTGTGCCTAGCATAAAATTGTCGGGAGTGACCATACCATTGAAGTCATCCATTTCGATGCTTGGCATTACTGTCTTTCCTGGGAGAATCACGTATGATCCATTGCTAAAAGTAAATCCCAAAAACTTGGTTTTCTGTTTCGTGCCAGGAGCTACTTCACCTCAGGTCAGCTGCTTATGATCTATAAGGCACAGACTCGACCTGTCCTGGAATACTGTTCCCATGTTTGGAGTGCTGCACCTAAACACACCCTAAAACTCTTGGATTCCGTACAAAAAAGGGCAATTCGTCTCGTCGGTGATGCATCGCTTACAAGCTCGCTCACTTCTCAGGAACACCGTAGAAAACTGGGCGATCTGTCTCTATTTTATAGATATTTCCATGGGCGATGCTCTTCTGAATTATCAGCAATCGTTCCCCCTCTGGCAGTCTCTTCCATACTAACCCGTCAAGTTAAGTCTTCACACCCCTTCGTGGTAACTTTGGAGACCTGCAGAACATCTCTCTTCAAAGATTCGTTCATCCAACGAACAGCGAGGCTTTGGAACACATTGCCTAGGGAGGTGTTCCCCGAGGCATATAACCTCCAGAAATTCAAGAAGAACACCAATTCCTACCTGCTTGCCCTTGGTTCTCACGATGTTCTCTGAATATTACAGGATATTCCTTTTCGTGAAAATCACAACATAAAACAGAGAGGACAAGGCTCTTAAGGCAGACATAGTAAAAGCACTCGAATTTCCGAGAAAAACCCCAGAAATTCCCAAATTACACTTCTCCAACTCTATGCTTCCGTCAATTCCCAAATCAAAGCACCGAAACGTCATTCAGTTTGGCAAATAAGGCACAAATCGACCAACTACAACAAGAACTTCGAACTGGTAGCCCCAAATGGACACCACGAAGCCCCCTCCTCCCAGAGCCGTTCCTTCGAAGCCCAAAGCAGCCAAAAAGCCCAAAAAACCCGCACTGAAGAAACAGAAATCTCCGCTGCCTCAACCAAAACCTTTATCCCCCATCACCAAGAAGGAAAACATGGAAAACTCCAAACAGAAGCTGTACGATCTGTACGAAAACTTCCAGAACTACGACCACAAAAGGGCGGACGAGGAAATCAAGATGGCCGAGCAGAAACAGCTGGAGGTGTTGAGGGACATGTTGGTTAAAGGATTCGCCGTCAAAAATTTGCAGTCCCTGCACAGAACCATGCAGCAGTCCACTGATAAAAAGGGCCCGGGCAAGGTTAACGACAGGGGGGACGGATTGAAATTTGGGCTTTCTGACAAGAATGTGGGGTCAGGGAAAGTGAAGGCTAATGTTAAATCCGGGATTGCGACAGTTAAAAAGGCGAAGCCTCTGAGGAAGTCGTCTGTGAAGAAGAATCTGAATTGATTTTTTCAACATTATCCTTTTGGTGTTGAGTAGAAATTTAGCGTTGTTACTCGAAGTTTTCACATTATATAAATCTCGAGAAAATTTCTTTTTTTAGACTAGACTTTGCAGTCCTGAAAAGGACGAGACCAGGGAGGATTTATTTTTGATTACTGTCGAAAAAATAAATTGTCCATGATCTGTTATTACAGAAATATTGGCAGTTTTTCTCAAATATTTTGCTAGGATTTTATAAAGTTCTGGATCATTTTCGGAGATATGAATTTTTTAAGAAAAATGAAAACAATAAATTTTTCAAAAATATTTTTTTTACAAACTCCAGGCTGCTTTCCGGAGTCAATTTCAGGTTGATATTCGTGAAGCATTCATAGGCACGTATTTTGGTGAAGAAATCATCGAGAAAGAAAAAACATTTTCGGAGATATGAGTTTGTTCGAGAAAAATGAAAACAATAAATTATTCAAAAATATTTTTTTACAAATTCCAGGCTGCTTTCCGGAGTCATTTTCAGGTTGATATTCGTGAAGTCAAAGGCACGTATTTTGGTGAAAAAATTATCGGAAAACAACAAATATTTTCGGAGATCTGATTTTTTTTAAGAAAAATGAAAACAATGAGTAATTAAAAAATATTTTTATGCATATTCCAGGTTGCCTCCCGGAGTAATTTTTATATTGATACTCGTGAATAAGCATTCAAAGGCACGTATTTATGTGGAAAAACTATCGAGAAAGACACAACATTTTCGGAGATATAAATTTTTTAAGAAAAATTAAAAGAATAAATTATTTAAAAATATTTTTTATACAAACTCCAGGCTGCTTTCCGGAGTCATTTTCAGATTGATAGTCGTGGAGCATTCAAAGGCACGTATTTTGGTGAAAAAACCATCGAGAAAGACACAACATTTTCGGAGATATGAATTTTTTAAGAAAAATGAAAACAATGAATTCAAAAATATTTTTTTGCGAATTCCAGGCTGCCTCCCGGGATAATTTACAGGTTGATATTCGTGGAGTATTCGAAGGCACGTATTTTGGTGAAAACACTATTGAGAAAGACACAACATTTTCGGAGATATAAATTTTTTAAGAAAAATGAAAACAATAGATTTTTAAAAAAATTTTTTTTTACAAACTCCAGGCTGCTTTCCGGAGTGATTTTCAGATTGATATTCGTGCAGCATTCAAAGGCACGTATTTTGGTGAAAAAACCATCGAGAAAGACACAACATTTTCGGAGATATGAATTTTTCAAGAAAAATAAAAACAATGAATTCAAAAATATTTTTTTGCGAATTCCAGGCTGCCTCCCGGGATAATTTCCAGGTTGATATTCGTGGAGTATTCGAAGGCACGTATTTTGGTGAAAAAACTATTGAGAAAGACACAACATTTTCGGAGATATAAATTTTTTAAGAAAAATGAAAACAATAAATTTTTAAAAAATTTTTTTTTTACAAACTTCAGGCTGCTTTCCGGAGTCATTTTCAAATTGATATTCGTGCAGCATTAAAAGGCACGTATTTTGGTGAAAAAACCATCGAGAAAGACACAACATTTTCGGAGATATGAATTTTTCAAGAAAAATGAAAACAATGAATTCAGAAATATTTTTTTTGCAAATTCCAGACTGCTTCCCTGAGTCATTCTTACACTGATATTCGTGGAGCATTCAAAGGCACGTATTTTGGTGAAAAAACTATTGAGAAAGACACAACATTTTCGGAGATATAAATTTTTTAAGAAAAATGAAAACAATAAATTTTTAAAAAATTTTTTTTTTACAAACTTCAGGCTGCTTTCCGGAGTCATTTTCAAATTGATATTCGTGCAGCATTAAAAGGCACGTATTTTGGTGAAAAAACCATCGAGAAAGACACAACATTTTCGGAGATATAAATTTTTTAAGAAAAATGAAAACAATAGATTTTTAAAAAAATTTTTTTTTACAAACTCCAGGCTGCTTTCCGGAGTGATTTTCAGATTGATATTCGTGCAGCATTCAAAGGCACGTATTTTGGTGAAAAAACCATCGAGAAAGACACAACATTTTCGGAGATATGAATTTTTCAAGAAAAATAAAAACAATGAATTCAAAAATATTTTTTTGCGAATTCCAGGCTGCCTCCCGGGATAATTTCCAGGTTGATATTCGTGGAGTATTCGAAGGCACGTATTTTGGTGAAAAAACTATTGAGAAAGACACAACATTTTCGGAGATATAAATTTTTTAAGAAAAATGAAAACAATAAATTTTTAAAAATTTTTTTTTTTACAAACTTCAGGCTGCTTTCCGGAGTCATTTTCAAATTGATATTCGTGCAGCATTAAAAGGCACGTATTTTGGTGAAAAAACCATCGAGAAAGACACAACATTTTCGGAGATATGAATTTTTCAAGAAAAATGAAAACAATGAATTCAGAAATATTTTTTTTGCAAATTCCAGACTGCTTCCCTGAGTCATTCTTACACTGATATTCGTGGAGCATTCAAAGGCACGTATTTTGGTGGAAAAACTACCGAGACAGACACAACATTTTCGGAGATATAAATTTTTTAAGAAAAATGAAAACAATAGATTTTTAAAAAATTTTTTTTTTACAAACTCCAGGCTGCTTTCCGGAGTGATTTTCAGATTGATATTCGTGCAGCATTCAAAGGCACGTATTTTGGTGAAAAAACCATCGAGAAAGACACAACATTTTCGGAGATATGAATTTTTCAAGAAAAATGAAAACAATGAATTCAAAAATATTTTTTTGCGAATTCCAGGCTGCCTCCCGGGATAATTTCCAGGTTGATATTCGTGGAGTATTCGAAGGCACGTATTTTGGTGAAAAAACTATTGAGAAAGACACAACATTTTCGGAGATATAAATTTTTTAAGAAAAATGAAAACAATAAATTTTTAAAAAATTTTTTTTTTACAAACTTCAGGCTGCTTTCCGGAGTCATTTTCAAATTGATATTCGTGCAGCATTAAAAAGCACGTATTTTGGTGAAAAAACCATCGAGAAAGACACAACATTTTCGGAGATATGAATTTTTCAAGAAAAATGAAAACAATGAATTCAGAAATATTTTTTTTGCAAATTCCAGACTGCTTCCCTGAGTCATTCTTACACTGATATTCGTGGAGCATTCAAAGGCACGTATTTTGGTGAAAAAACTACCGAGAAAGACACAACATTTTCGGAGATATGAATTTTTTAAGGAAAATGAAAACAATGAATAATTAAAAAATATTCCAGGTTTCTTCCCGGAGTCATTTCTAGGTAGCTATTCGTGGGGCATTCGGAGGCACGTATTTTGGTGAAAAAACCATCGAGAAAGACACAACATTTTCGGAGTTATGAATTTTTTAAGAAAAATAAAAACAATGAATAATTCAAACATTTTTTTTGCTTATTCTGAGCTGCTTCATAGAGTCATTTTCATATTGATACACGTGAAGAATTCAAGGGCACATATTTTGGTGAAAGAACTATCGAGAAAGACACCATATTTTCGGAGATATAAATTTTTGAGAAAAATTAAAATAATAAATAATTCAAAAATATTTTTTTTTACAAATTCCAGACTGCTTCCCGGAGTCATCCTTACACTGATTTTATTGGAGCATTCAAAGGCACGTATTTTGGTGAAAAAACTACCGAGAAAGACGCAACATTTTCGGAGATATGAATTTTTTTAGAAAAATAAAAACAATGAATGAATTAAAATTTTTTTTTTGCCAATTCCGGGCTGCTTCATAGATTCATTTTTATATTGATACACGTGAAGAATTCGAGGACACGTATTTTGGTGAAAGAACTATCGAGAAAGACACAACATTTTCGGAGATATGAATTTTTTGAGAAAAATGAAAACAATAAATCATTTAAAAATATTTTTCTTGCAAATTCCAGGCTGATTCCCGGAGTCATTTCTAGGTTGATATTCGTGAAGCATTCAAAGGCACGTATTTTGGTGAAAAAACTACCGAGAAAGACACAACATTTTCGGAGATATGAATTTTTGAAGAAAAATGAAAACAATAAATAATTCAAAAATATTTTTCTTGCAAATTCCAGGCTGCTTCCTGGAGTCATTACTAGGTTGATATTCGTGAAGCATTCAAAGGCACGTATTTTGGTGAAAAAATTTTCGAGGAACCACAAATATATTCGGAGATATGAAGTTTTTTAGAAATGAAAACAATAAAAAAGTCAATAATATTTTTTGGCCAACTCTAGGCTGCTCCCCGAAATCATTTCTTGATCGATACTCATGAAGCATTTAAATCCAACTATTCAAGCGAAGAAACTATCACGAAACACCCATTCTTTTCCGAGATATGAATTTTTTAAGGAAAATGAAAACAATGAATAATTCCAATTTTTTTTCTGCCAATTCCGGGCCGCTTCATAGAGTCATTTTTATATTGATACACGTGAAGAATTCAAGGGCACGTATTTTGGTGAAAGAACTATTGAGAAAGACACCATATTTTCGGAGATATTAATTTTTTAAGAAAAATGAAAACAATAAATAATTAAAAAATATTTTTTTACAAACTCCAGGCTGCTTTCTGGAGTCATTTTCAGGTTGATATTCGTGAAGCATTCAAAGGCACGTATTTTGGTGAAAAAACCATCGAGAAAAACACAACATTTTCGGAGATATGATTTTTTTAAGAAAAATGGAAACAATGAATAATTGAATAATATTTTTTTGCAAATTCCAGACTGCCGCCCGGAGTCATTTTCAGGTTGATATTCGTGAAGCATTCAAAGGCACTTATTTTGGTGAAAAAATTATCGAGTAACCACAAATATTTTCGGAGACATGAATTTTTTATGAAAACGAAAACAATAAAAAAGTCAATAATATTTTTTTGGCCAACTCTAGGCGGCTTCCCGAAATCATTTTTTGATCGATACTCAAGAAACATTTAAATCCAACTATTCAAGCGAAGAAACTATCACGAAACACCCATTCTTTTCGGAGATATGAATTTTTTAAGGAAAATGAAAAAAATAACAAAATAAAAAATATTTTTCTGGCCAATTCCAAGCGGCTTCCCGAAACCATTTCTAGTCTCTAGGTTCATTCGTTTGAGAGTTATTGTGTTAACAGACGGACGGACAGAATCTAAACCATTCCAGGCTCAAAGTTCGAAAAATACAGACATCGTGAATGAATTTCAGAGCGCTCAAAAAACATGTTTTCTAGAACGTTTCCCATATATCGCAAAGGCAATCAACATGTTATTTTGTGAGAATAATTGAACGATATCTAGGTACGTATTTTCATATTTCTGCTTCTTATCAACGGAATTCATAACTCAGGCATTGAAATATGTAAAAATTAAAGCTATTCCACGAGTACACAAAGCGAAAACCTCTATACGTTTTCCAGTAACGAATAATCATGTACAAATCGAGTTCAATACAATAATTAGTCGTTTATAATTGAAAATTACCGATTGAATTAAACGACCTGGACTGTAATTTGACGAATCCGCTCAAACAGATCACTTTTCTCGGAATTTGTCGAGAAAAACAGAGTCCGGAAATGATTATGTTCAATTATCGTATTTCGAGAAAATTGTAAAAAATCAAATTGTCAGCGCCATGACAAATTTATGGGTTGACATTGTCTAAAGAGTCTCATCTTGAATAATTCAGAGCTGAAACTGTACTTCACACTGGATGACATAAAAAAAATAAAAAACGAGTACACCGGGTGTCACAGTTACAGAATAATTTTTCGAAGATTGCTGAATATTTGGTTGTAAAAATGAATAGTACCACCAATAAAATAAATTCCTTCCTCAGATAACAAAGATAAGAATCTTTTGAATATCATAAAGGGTAGTTTTTAGTGTTTATTACTTTATTATTTAAACAGCCATTCGAAAGTAAAACCCATAAACACTAATAAAAATACCCACACTTTGTTATTGCGACTGTGTTTCTCAGCAACAATAAAACAGAGGTAGCGAAATTCTGCTGACCTACTGCTTGCTCTCATACAGGATGACCAACCTTTTTTCCTTTTCAGACTCTGGCATCAATAAAGCTTCCAAACCTGAACCAACAAGATCATCTTCCCAAAAAATTACCTATGATGAAGATTCAGAAATGGTAATCAAACGTCATCGATGATCGACATAATTCTGACGTTTCTCCAATTTCAGGAAATTATTGGTTTCAGACTCAACAAATTCAAGAATTACCTGACTCAATTCATGTACTTCTTGACTCTAGGTCTTCTCAGGCTGTTTTTCCATTGGTATCCTCACATCAAGCTTTATTCAACGCATACTAGATGCGATTTGGAAGTGGCTGAGAAAGTTATGATTGTAGTAGGTATACGAATAAAACATACGCTATTTTTATTGGGACACACTGTAATCAATTCTGAAAAATTGTTAATTTTTCATTCCTCCTGAATTTTGATTCCGAAATATTTCAATATGAGGATAAAATTCAAAGCTTGTTTCAATAAAAAAGATAGTAAATATCATTCTTTATGTATTAATGGTAAATATTTTTTTTAGGACACGTACAAATCAAAATTTAAAACGTTTTTTGTCAAGGATATCTGCACAAGGATAACGGAAAGTGAAAGGTAATTTAAATTATATTTTGAATGCGTTATAGTTTATGCAAAAAATATTAGTCCCTGGTGAAATATGCATAGTGAGTAATATTGATAATTTCCCCACCATAGCTTCCAAATTCACAGTTACATTACGAGAACCTATACTATTTTAAGGAAGTATAGAAAAAAACCGTATTTTTTCAAGGAAAAGCTTGGGCTTCCCGGATTTATTTCTATATTTATATTCATAAAGCATTCAAATACACATATTCAGGTGAAAAAACTATCGAGGAACACGCACTCTTCTAGAAGATATAAATTTAAAAAAAAAATTAACAATAACACAATACAAATTTTTTTTTCGTGACTTCCAGTCAGTTTCTCGAAGTAATTTCTATATTGATATTCATGAAGCATTCAAATACACGTATTCAGGTGAAAAAACTATCGAGAAAGAGAAGCACGCACTATTTTGGGAGATATGAATTTTTTGAAAAAAATTAAAACGATAACAAAATCAAAATATTCTTTCGTGAATTCCAGGCGGCTTTCTGCAGTTATTTCTATATTGATGGTCATACAACATTCGAATACACGTATTTAGGCGAAAAAACTATCGAGAAGCCCGAACTATTTTAGGGGATATGAATTTTTTTTTAAATTAAGACGATAACAAAATCAAAAATATTTTTAAGTGAATTCCAGTCGATTTCTCGATGTCATTTCTATATTGATATTCATAAAGCATTCAAATACATGTATTAAGGTGAAAAACTATCGAAAAACACAAACTATTTAAGGAGATATGAATTTTTTAAGAAAAATGAAAACGATAACAAAATCAAAAATATTTTTTCGTCAATTCCAGGCGGCTTCCCGAAATCATTTCTAGATTGGAATTTATGAAGCATTGAAATACAAGTATTCTAGTGAAATAACTATCGAAAAACACTCATTATTTTCGCAGATATGAATTTTCAAAGAAAATGAAAACAATAGAAAAATCAAAAATATTTTTTCGACAATTCCAAGCGGGTTCCCGAATTTATTTCTAGATTGGAATTCATGAAGCATTGAAATGCAGGTATTCTTGTGAAAAAAAACATCGAAAAACGCTCATTATTTTCGGAGATATGAATCTTTTAAGGAAATTGAAAAAAATAAAAAGGTCAAAAATATTTTTTCGCCAGTTCCAGGCGGCATCCAGGAATCATTTATAGATTTATATACATGAAATATTCAAGTACGAATATTTCAGTGAAGAAATTATCAAGAAACACGCATTATTTTCGGAGATATGAATTTTTTAAGAAAAATGAAAACGATAACAAAATCGAAAATATTTTTTCGTGAATTCCAGGCGGCTTCCCGAAATTATTTCTAGATTGGAATTCATGAAGCATTGAAATACAAGTATTCTAGTGAAAAAACTATCGAAAAACACGTATTATTTTCGCAGATATGAATTTTCAAAGAAAATGAAAACAATAGAAAAATCAAAAATATTTTTTCGACAATTCCAGGCGGATTCCCGAATTTATTTCTAGATTGGAATTCATGAAGCATTGAAATACAGGTATTCTAGTGAAAAAAACATCGAAAAACGCTCATTATTTTCGGAGATATGAATCTTTTAAGGAAATTGAAAAAAATAAAAAGGTCAAAAATATTTTTTCGCCAGTTCCAGGCGGCATCCAGGAATCATTTATAGATTTATATACATGAAATATTCAAGTACGAATATTTCAGTGAAGAAATTATCAAGAAACACGCATTATTTTCGGAGATATGAATTTTTTAAGAAAAATGGAAACGATAACAAAATCAAAAATATTTTTTCGTGAATTCCAGGCGGCTTTCTGAAGTTAATTCGATATTGATGGTCATAAATCATTGGAATACACGTTTTTAGGTGAAAAAACTATCGAGAAGCCCGCACTATTTTAGGAGATATGAAATTTTTTTTAATAAAAACGATAGCAGAATCAAAAATATTTTTTTCGTAAATTCCAGTCGATTTCTCGATGTCATTTCTATATTGATATTCATTAAGTATTCAAATACATGTATTAAGGTGAAAAAACTTTCGAAAAACACGAACTATTTTAGGAGATATGAATTTTTTAAGAAAAATGAAAACGATAACAAAATCAAAAATATTTTTCCGTAAATTCCAGGCGTCTTTCTGGAGTTATTTCTATATTGATGGTCATAAAACATTCAAATACACGTATTTATGTGACAACACTTCAAAATCAAAAATATTTTTCGTGAATTCTAGTCGATTTCTCGAAGTAATATGAATTTTTCAAGAAAAATTAAAACGAAAACAAAATCAAAAATATTTTTACGTAAATTCCAGGCGGCTTTCCGAAGCTATTTCGATATTGATATTGAACTATTAAGAGGCCTGCACTATTTTAGGAGATAGGTATGAATTTAAAAAAAAATTGAAACGGTAACAAAATCAAAAATATTTTTTCGTAAATTCCAGCCGGTTTCTAGAAGTCATTCCTATATTGATATTCATAAAGCACTCACACTATCAAGAAACACGAAATATTTTAGAAGATATGAATTAAAAAAAAAAATGAAAACGATAACAAAATCCAAAATATTTTTTCGTAAATTCCAGTCGGTTTCTCGAGTTCATTTGTATATTGATGTTCATGAAGCTTTCAAAATAATACGAGAATTATAGGTACTTATATTCGATAATATATTCTGATTACGTCATTAAAAAAAAATACCCCTATGCCTCTTCATAAATATATAATATTACTTATTGCATCATTGTACATATAATATATGAATTCACCAATATGGTGGCCTTAATTCTCTAATATTTCATAGAATTTCGAGAATACATAATAGAAATATAGAATACAATTTGAACTATTAGGTTTTTAATTTTCATTTTTATTTTATAACCTAATCTCAATGTTGTAGTAAAGAACAAAACCCATTCCATAATGATGGAACCTCTAGAAGCAAGTCCACGCTTAGAGTACACTTAGAAAATGGAAAAACCCTAGGTAAAAATAATAAAAAGATAAAACAAAATTTCAACAATTTTCTCCAGATTTAACAGAAGTCCGCAAAATAAAATGTAAGAAAATGATCTACATATGGGACGCGAAAGAAAAACGGTTCTTTCGAATGGTAGGCCTCGACCAAGGCATGCTCAACTCCGACCTACATTTACAGGGTGGAATCACAAAACAGGAACAAGACTTGAAGTGAGGTAACCTAGAAATTTTTGGATGGTTTCAATAACTCTTTTCTTGATTTACAGAAGGACGATATATGGAAGTAACGAGATCAATATACCAGTGCAGAGCGTTTTGACGCTTTTCGTTTTAGAAGCTCTAACTCCTTTCTACATATTTCAAGTCTTTAGCGTTTTGCTATGGATTGCCGAATATTATTTTTACTATGGAATTGCAATAGTCATAATGTCTGCTTATGGAATAACATCTTCTATAATTCAAACTAGGACTGTGAGTGAACTAACTCCCTACAATTTATATTGATGAAATTTGATTTTTGAAAAGTACCATTTCGCAGGTGAAAATCTAAACTATTCTAGATAGAGCCTTGGAACTTTTTTTTTTAATTTAGCGCCCTCGAAAACCTATATTTTGATACCAAACATGACCATATTGTCCATCTTTAACATAAATTTTTTTAGTTTTTTGTTTTCCATTTTTCATTTTCGAGTTTCGTTCACACGCTCAGAGCATGCAGAGTTTAGGTGCTATGGATCAGCAAAATGGGTATTCTGGTAGATTCGAAGAGGATGAAGACCTTAACGATCGAATAACAACTTTAGATTCGCCATGGATTCCTTGGTGATGACGAATATGGTGTTTTTGGTGGGTCTTACCCCTTACGTATTTTTGACCCAAAAAGTTGGGATTTTCGAAATCGATTTAATTATTCCTAGAGATACTTAGGACAATGCTGATCGACAATATACAAACAAAAAGTGGATACGGACACAGCAGCGGGAGCTGTGACGATTTGAAATTTCGATTTTTTTAAAAAAATGCCATTTGACAGATGAAAATCTAAACTATGATAGATAGCGACTTGAATTTGTTTTTATTGAATGGAGCGACTTCGAAAACCTACATTTTGATACCAAAATCGTCCATGTAGCCCTCATAAGTAACGAATTATTCGGTTTTATATTTTTCGATTTTTCAGTTTCGAGTTTTGTTCAGACGCTCAGAGCACTCAAAGTATAGGCGATACTGATCAGTCTAATGGGTATTCTGCATGATTCGAATGGGTAGTAGATCTTCACTTTCGAAAAACGACTTTGAATTCGCCAGGGATTCCTTGGTGATGACAAATATGGTGTTTTTGGTGGGTCTTACCCCTTTGGCATTTTTCACCCAAAATTTGAGATTTTTCAAATCGCTCATATTTTGCACAGTGATACATTGAGGTATGTTGATCCATATGATATAAATAATTTTTGGCGGAGATGATAGGAACGGAAGATATGAGAGTTTGAAATTTGCAATTTTTCGAAAAATGCCATTTGACAGGTCAAAATCTAAACTATGATAGTTAGAGCTCTGAATCATCTTTCATTGAATAGAGCTACCTCGAAAACCTACATTTTGATACCATAATCGTCCATGTAGCCCTCATAAGTAAAGAATTATTCGGTTTTATATTTTTCGATTTTTCGGTTTCGAGTTTTGTTCAGACGCTCAGAGCACTCAAAGTATAGGCGATACTGATCAGTCTAATTTGTATTCTGCATGATTCGAATGGGTAGTAGATCTTCACTTTCGAAAAACGACTTTGGATTCGCCAGGGATTCCTTGGTGATGACAAATATTGTGTTTTTGGGGGGTCTTACCCCTTTGGCATTTTTCACTCAAAATTTGAGATTTTTCAAATCGCTCATATTTTGCACAGTGATACATTGAGGTATGTTGATCCATATGATATAAATAATTTTTGGCGGAGATGATAGGAACGGAAGATATGAGAGTTTGAAATTTGCAATTTTTCGAAAAATGCCATTTGACAGGTCAAAATCTAAACCATGATAGTTAGAGCTCTGAATCATCTTTCATTGAATAGAGCGACCTCGAAAACCTACATTTTGATACCAAAATCGTCCATGTAGCCCTCATAAGTAAAGAATTATTCGGTTTTATATTTTTCGATTTTTCAGTTTCGAATTTTGTTCGGACGCTCAGAGCACTCAAAGTATAGGCGATACTGATCAGTCTAATTTGTATTCTGCATGATTCGAATGGGTAGTAGATCTTCACTTTCGAAAAACGACTTTAGATTCGCCAGGGATTCCTTGGTGATGACAAATATTGTGTTTTTGGGGGGTCTTACCCCGTTGGCATTTTTCACTCAAAATTTGAGATTTTTCAAATCGCTCATATTTTGCACAGTGATACATTGAGATATGCTGATCCATATGATATAAATAATTTCTGGCGGAGATGATAGGAACGGAAGATTTGAGAGTTTGAAATTTGCAATTTTTCGAAAAATGCCATTTGACAGGTCAAAATCTAAACTATGATAGTTAGAGCTCTGAATCATCTTTCATTGAATAGAGCTACCTCGAAAACCTACATTTTGATACCATAATCGTCCATGTAGCCCTCATAAGTAAAGAATTATTCGGTTTTATATTTTTCGATTTTTCGGTTTCGAGTTTTGTTCAGACGCTCAGAGCACTCAAAGTATAGGCGATACTGATCAGTCTAATTTGTATTCTGCATGATTCGAATGGGTAGTAGATCTTCACTTTCGAAAAACGACTTTGGATTCGCCAGGGATTCCTTGGTGATGACAAATATTGTGTTTTTGGGGGGTCTTACCCCTTTGGCATTTTTCACTCAAAATTTGAGATTTTTCAAATCGCTCATATTTTGCACAGTGATACATTGAGGTATGTTGATCCATATGATATAAATAATTTTTGGCGGAGATGATAGGAACGGAAGATATGAGAGTTTGAAATTTGCAATTTTTCGAAAAATGCCATTTGACAGGTCAAAATCTAAACTATGATAGTTAGAGCTCTGAATCATCTTTCATTGAATAGAGCTACCTCGAAAACCTACATTTTGATACCATAATCGTCCATGTAGCCCTCATAAGTAAAGAATTATTCGGTTTTATATTTTTCGATTTTTCGGTTTCGAGTTTTGTTCAGACGCTCAGAGCACTCAAAGTATAGGCGATACTGATCAGTCTAATTTGTATTCTGCATGATTCGAATGGGTAGTAGATCTTCACTTTCGAAAAACGACTTTGGATTCGCCAGGGATTCCTTGGTGATGACAAATATTGTGTTTTTGGGGGGTCTTACCCCTTTGGCATTTTTCACTCAAAATTTGAGATTTTTCAAATCGCTCATATTTTGCACAGTGATACATTGAGGTATGTTGATCCATATGATATAAATAATTTTTGGCGGAGATGATAGGAACGGAAGATATGAGAGTTTGAAATTTGCAATTTTTCGAAAAATGCCATTTGACAGGTCAAAATCTAAACCATGATAGTTAGAGCTCTGAATCATCTTTCATTGAATAGAGCGACCTCGAAAACCTACATTTTGATACCAAAATCGTCCATGTAGCCCTCATAAGTAAAGAATTATTCGGTTTTATATTTTTCGATTTTTCAGTTTCGAATTTTGTTCGGACGCTCAGAGCACTCAAAGTATAGGCGATACTGATCAGTCTAATTTGTATTCTGCATGATTCGAATGGGTAGTAGATCTTCACTTTCGAAAAACGACTTTAGATTCGCCAGGGATTCCTTGGTGATGACAAATATTGTGTTTTTGGGGGGTCTTACCCCGTTGGCATTTTTCACTCAAAATTTGAGATTTTTCAAATCGCTCATATTTTGCACAGTGATACATTGAGATATGCTGATCCATATGATATAAATAATTTCTGGCGGAGATGATAGGAACGGAAGATATGAGAGTTTGAAATTTGCAATTTTTCGAAAAATGCCATTTGACAGGTCAAAATCTAAACTATGATAGTTAGAGCTCTGAATCATCTTTCATTGAATAGAGCGACCGCGAAAACCTACATTTTGATACCAAAATCGTCCATGTAGCCCTCATAAGTAAAGAATTATTCGTTTTTATATTTTTCGATTTTTCAGTTTCGAATTTTGTTCGGACGCTCAGAGCTCTCAAAGTATAGGCGATACTGATCTAATTTGATACTAATTTGTATTCTGCATGATTCGAATGGGTAGTAGATCTTCACTTTCGAAAAACGACTTTGGATGTGCCAGGAATTCCTTGGTGATGACAAATATTGTGTTTTTGGGGGGTCTTACCCCTTTGGCATTTTTCACTCAAAATTTGAGATTTTTCAAATCGCTCATATTTTGCACAGTGATACATTGAGGTATGCTGATCCATATGATATAAATAATTTTTGGCGGAGATGATAGGAACGGAAGATATGAGAGTTTGAAATTTGCAATTTTTCGAAAAATGCCATTTGACAGGTCAAAATCTAAACTATGATAGTTAGAGCTCTGAATCATCTTTCATTGAATAGAGCGACCTCGAAAACCTACATTTTGATACCAAAATCGTCCATGTAGCCCTCATAAGTGAAGAATTATTCGGTTTTATATTTTTCGATTTTTCAGTTTCGAGTTTTGTTCGGACACTCAGAGAACTCAAAGTATAGGCGATACTGATCAGTCTAATTTGTATTCTGCATGATTCGAATGGGTAGTAGGTCTTCACTTTCGAAAAACGACTTTGGATTTGCCAGGGATTCCTTGGTGATGACAAATATGGTGTTTTTGGGGGGTCTTACCCCTTTGGCATTTTTCACTCAAAATTTGAGATTTTTCAAATCGCTCATATTTTGCACAGTGATACATTGAGGTATGCTGATCCATATGATATAAATAATTTTTGGCGGAGATGATAGGAACGGAAGATATGAGAGTTTGAAATTTGCAATTTTTCGAAAAATGCCATTTGACAGGTCAAAATCTAAACTATGATAGTTAGAGCTCCGAATCATCTTTCATTGAATAGAGCGACCTCGAAAACCTACATTTTGATACCAAAATGGTCCATGTAGCCCTCATAAGTAAAGAATTATTCGGTTTTATATTTTTCGATTTTTCGGTTTCGAGTTTTGTTTGGACGCTCAGAGCACTCAAAGTATAGGCGATACTGATCAGTCTTATTTGTATTCTGCATGATTCGAATGGGTAGTAGATCTTCACTTTCGAAAAACGACTTTGGATTCGCCAGGGATTCCTTGGTGATGACAAATATTGTGTTTTTGGGGGGTCTTACCCCTTTGGCATTTTTCACTCAAAATTTGAGATTTTTCAAATCGCTCATATTTTGCACAGTGATACATTGAGATATGCTGATCCATATGATATAAATAATTTTTGGCGGAGGTGATAGGAACGGAAGATATGAGAGTTTGAAATTTGCAATTTTTCGAAAAATGCCATTTGACAGGTCAAAATCTAAACTATGATAGTTAGAGCTCTGAATCATCTTTCATTGAATAGAGCGACCTCGAAAACCTACATTTTGATACCAAAATCGTCCATGTAGCCCTCATATGTAAAGAATTATTCGGTTTTATATTTTTCGATTTTTCAGTTTCGAGTTTTGTTCGGACGCTCAGAGCACTCAAAGTATAGGCGATACTGATCAGTCTAATTTGTATTCTGCATGATTCGAATGGGTAGTAGGTCTTCACTTTCGAAAAACGACTTTGGATTTGCCAGGGATTCCTTGGTGATGACAAATATGGTGTTTTTGGGGGGTCTTACCCCTTACGTATTTTTGACCCAAAATTTGAGATCTTTCAAATCGCTCATATTTTGCACAGTGATACATTGAGGTATGCTGATCCATATGATTTTAAAAAATTTTGGCGGAGATGATAGGAACGGAAGATATGAGAGTTTGAAATTTGCAATTTTTCGAAAAATGCCATTTGACAGGTCAAAATCTAAACTATGATAGTTAGAGCTCTGAATCATCTTTCATTGATTAGAGCGACCTCGAAAACCTACATTTTGATACCAAAATCGTCCATGTAGCCCTCATAAGTAAAGAATTATTCGGTTTTATATTTTTCGATTTTTCAGTTTCGAGTTTTGTTCAGACGCCCAGAGCACTCAAAGTATAGGCGATACTGATCAGTCTAATTTGTATTCTGCATGATTCGAATGGGTAGTAGATCTTCACTTTCGAAAAACGACTTTGGATTCGCCAGGGATTCCTTGGTGATGACAAATATTGTGTTTTTGGGGGGTCTTACCCCTTTGGCATTTTTTACTCAAAATTTGAGATTTTTCAAATCGCTCATATTTTGCACAGTGATACATTGAGATATGCTGATCCATATGATATAAATAATTTTAGGCGGAGATGAAAGGAACGGAAGATATGAGAGTTTGAAATTTGCAATTTTTCGAAAAATGCCATTTGACAGGTCAAAATCTAAACTATGATAGTTAGAGCTCTGAATCATCTTTCATTGAATAGAGCGACCTCGAAAACCTACATTTTGATACCAAAATCGTCCATGTAGCCCTCATAAGTAAAGAATTATTCGGTTTTATATTTTTCGATTTTTCAGTTTCGAGTTTTGTTCAGACGCTCAGAGCACTCAAAGTATAGGCGATACTGATCAGTCTAATTTGTATTCTGCATGATTCGAATGGGTAGTAGATCTTCACTTTCGAAAAACGACTTTGGATTCGCCAGGGATTCCTTGGTGATGACAAATATGGTGTTTTTGGTGGGTCTTACCCCTTTGGCATTTTTCACCCAAAATTTGAAATTTTTCAAATCGCTCATATTTTGCACAGTGATACATTGAGGTATGCTGATCCATATGATATAAATAATTTTTGGCGGAGATGATAGGAACGGAAGATATGAGAGTTTGAAATTCGCAATTTTTCGAAAAATGCCATTTGACAAGTGGAAATCTAAACTATGCTAGTTAGGGCTCTGGAATATCTTTCATTGAATGGAGCGATCTCGAAAACCTACATTTTGATACCAAAATCGTCCATGTAGCCCTCATAAGTAACGAATTATCCGGTTTTTTATTTTTCGATTTTTCAGTTTCGAGTTTTGTTCAGACGCTCAGAGCACTCAAAATATAGGCGATACTGATCAGGTAAATGGGTATTCTGGTAGATTCGAATGGGTAGTAGATCTTCACTTTCGAAAAACGATTCGCTAGGGATTCCTTGGTGATGACGAATATGGTGTTTTTGGTGGGTATTACCCCTTACGTATTTTTGACCCAAAAAGTTGGGATTTTCGAAATCGATTTTATTATTCCTAGAGATACTTGGGACAATGCTGATTAACAATATACAAACAAAAAGTGGATACGGTCACATGAGCGGGAGCTATGACGATTTGAAATTTCGATTTTTTTAAAAAAATGCCATTTCGCAGGTCAAAATCTAAACCTTTCTAGATAGCGCCTCGGAATATTCCTTATTGAATTCAGCGTCCTCGAAAACCCATATTTTGATACCAAACATGTCCATATTGCCCGTCTCTAACCAATTTCTTTCAATTTTTTGTTTTCCATTTTTCATTTTCGAGTTTTGTTCAGAAGTTCACAGCACTCGAATTTATCCAGATGGGTATTCTCATTGATTCGAATGGATTGTAGTTCTTCCTTGATCAAGAATGAAATAACACCGATGATCTTTACAGAACCAAAAGAACCTAAAAGGTACGGTGTTTACAGAAGATACAGTGACAGTCTGTAGGGGCAACAACATTTTCGAAGAAATCAAGACTACGGATCTTGTTCCAGGCGACATCATCGCCATACCTTCAGAAGGGTGTAAAATGCCATGCGATGCAGTTTTGCTTCGTGGTAATTGCATAGTCAATGAAAGCATGCTAACAGGTAAATTATACAGGGAGACCAACTCAGAATCAAACAGTCAATAAATTTTGATTGCAGGAGAATCTGTGCCAGTACATAAAACGACTTTGGGCAATAATAACAATTATTACAGAGTGAAGGAAGATTCGAATCACACTTTATTTTGTGGTACTGCGGTACTTCAAACGAAATTTTGTGGTACGTTGGCAAACAACCCTTTAAGATGTGTAATGTGGGGTTCCACAGGGAAATATTCTAGGGCCAACTCGATACGTCGAGAAATTCAAAATTTCAACAGCTCCTTCTAAGTGTTGCAGGTTCTTTGTCACTTAGTATATTTTTCTAGGGACTAGAGAGACCTTAGCAGTAGTCATTCGTACTGGTTACTTAACAACAAAAGGGGAATTAGTGAGAAGCATCCTATATCCACCTCCAGCTGATTTCAAATTCGACCAAGACAGCTACAAGTTTATCGGAATACTTACCATCATTGCCTTGATGGGTTTCGTTTATACGTTTGTGACAAAGGTAAAAATGAGAACCTTTCATTGTACTAGTTCTCACAAAGCCATAGTTTTTGATGGACACTTTAAAATGTTGTCATTTTGTTCAACTCATTGGGAGCTTTATGATATAGAAATACTGCAATATGTATATACTCCATTCACAATTATAAAATCACAACTCTGGCCTTGGAAATTTGACACATTCCACTCTGTATCGAAGTTATGACGTTTTTCAAAATATTTTTATGTTCCAAGTCAACACTATGTTGCCCTTTCTACATTCTTAGCGTATTCCTCAGAATGTATATTTCATTTTGGAGAACACAACAGAAAATTGTGAACAATATCCTACATATAAAGGCGTTTTTGGATTTGTAAAGATTTATCGATGTGCTTTGTTTTCGTCATGATAATGTATGTGATATGATTGTGAGGGTGCATAACATTTCTATTTCTAATATTTCTTTATTTCAAATAAATAACAGTTTGATTCATTCATCACAAAGAAAATGAACATAATAACTAAATTAACGAATTTGTTTACAGAGAAACTAATAATTTCAATGCGATAGTAACTGAGTTTTGGTTATAAATTAATAAGCAAGAATGTCAATTCCTGAAAGCTTTTTAGATATACATTTTATTTATTTGATCTTATGAACAAGGAGTAAAATATTCTGACTGTATAATAATTTATTAGTTTAAAAAATATTCATACATTACTACCCTACCACAGTAGGTTTGTACAAATAAAATGGAATAGGTCAAACATATGCTTCACATTTATCATTCACCTGTTCTAAAATAAGACACAAACTCCTGGAATATGGAAAAAAAACGATTTATCCTGGTTCGATAGAGCCTATTTCTACTTTCGGCAAAGGATTGATAGGAATGAAAGCTCCAGTGACACATTTCAATTCATCAGAATCTGAATTCACTTACCGTTGAATTCAATATAGTCATATTTCTTCTTTTTTTTTAGCTTTTTCGACGTGTTTTTTTCTGAAACGTGAAAACGATCAAAAATAATCATTTAGAGACCGATGATGGCCATCCTGAACCCGTTCACTTACGAAAATCGTGCAATTTCATTCTGCAAGTTCTTTACTCATAATTTCTCGAAAATCCTATATCTGAACCATATTTTCCGATCGCTTTCGTTAATAGATCGTATAAGGAAGCTTTTTTTGTCCATTTACACATTCCAAATAAATTTTGAGCACCAAAAACGATACCGAAACTAACCAAACTTCCGGGGGACCGGAATTTCGTTTGAAATCTTTCGGCCAGAACCTAAAAAAACTTCGTTATCAAGTGTAAAAAGGGCGATTAGTACTTACTTTCGCTTTATTTATGCTTATAAATCGATTTTTGGCCCAATTCAAATTTGCCGTTCGTACTCAGGCCGAAAGTCGTGAAAGGAAAAAATGACACTTGCACGAAATTTCTCATATCGACGGGAAACTTCTTCTGGACGACGAAGAACGGAAAAATAGGCGATTTCCTATCGATATTTCGCCCCAAAATCGCCGATCGATTCCAACCAACAAAATGTGGAATATCTTTGATACTTTTACTTTGATAATAAACAAAGAAACTGGCAACGTCGTTTCGTCATTAGGGATATTTTCTGTACGCGCACAGACTTTTCATCAGGTGCACCAACTCCTGAAAACGAAACCATGACCTCCTATGTGATTAAATAAAAGTGAATGAAGTATACGCATGTAGGACAACATGTACAGGGTGTTCCAAAAGATGAGTCTTCTTTCAGCTATCCAGAAAACTACCCTACATCGACATAGCCATCAAAGCCTTGGATCTGGTCACCATAGCCATACCACCAGCGCTACCCATAGCCATGACAGTCGGCAAACTCTACGCTATCGACAGACTGAAAAAGAACAACATCTTCTGTATCAACTCCCGAGTTATCAATGTATCAGGTTCGGTAGACTGCGCGTGTTTCGATAAGGTAAGACCTCATTATTTTCCAAATTGAAACTTTTGACAGTCTTCTTTCAAGACTGGAACTTTGACAGAAGACGAGTTGGACATGTGGGGCGCTTTACCGGTCAGCAACGGTAACTTTGATCTTCCTGTCAAAGATATAGGTGCTATGGAGGTGGCGACATCTTTGTTTAAGGGGATGCTTACGTGTCACACTTTGAGCCTTATAGATGGGAGGTTGTGCGGTTATCCTTTGGACCTTAAGGTGAGAACTAGGTTGTTATAGGTGTAGGACAGTCCTTACTACTTCCAAAGTACCAATAACTGGTATCATGTTACTTTAAATCAATACTGGATGTTTCACATTGAATTCCTTCAAGATGTTCAATTCTACCACTTGGAACTACTTGGAACCTTCTAATATGGACCATGAACTTCAGTGTCTGATACCAGAAGCTATAGTTCAACCAAATAAAGACGTAAGTGCCTTCAAGGAGTTACAAAACCCCTTTTAAAACTCTCCTTTTCAGTCTAGTTACAAAATAGAAATATACACGCAGTTCCCTTTCATTTCTTCACTACAAAGATCCAGCGTAATATGTAGAGACAGTTTAGAAGGCTCTAACTTTCAAGTATTCTGCAAAGGCTCTCCTGAAGCAATCGTGATGTTGTCAGATCCCAATACGGTACCTAAAGACATATTCAGTACCTTGAAGATGTTCACCACTAAAGGTACCCACATACGTCAAACATAACCTCAATTAAACGTTTCCATTTTAAGGTTATCGTGTCATAGCTATGGGCACGAAACTCATGGATGAAGGAGAAGATGAAATACTGAAACTGTCCAGGGATGACATCGAGAAAAATTTGCATTTTTCTGGTTTGATTATTCTGGAGAATAGACTGAAGGCACAAACTACTGGAACAATAAAAACGCTCAAAAAGGCTGGATTGAAGATAGTTATGATAACAGGTGACAACTCTTTTTCAGTTGGTGTCAGAATCATTGCTTTCTATGAGTTCATTCCTTTATGACATGTATACGAGGATATATTGAAAAATTCTTAGCCTACTATAGAACCAAACAAAATTTCAATGTCAAAATATTTTATTACTCAACATATTCTCCTCTTAATTGAATACATTTTATTACAGCGAACCTGCAACGTCTCTAGACCTTTAAAAAAAATGTTTCTTCTTGCTCTGCAAACCAGTCCTCCACAGCTTTTATTACCTCCTCGTTGGAAGAAAATTTACGACCTTTTAAACTTTTTTTCAATTGAGGAAAGAGATGATAGTTGGACGGAGCCAGATCTGGTGAATAAGGGGGGTGTTCTAGTAATTCTAACCCTAAATCACGAATTTTTGCATGACAACATGAGATTTGTGTACTGGGGCGTTGTCCTGTAAAAACAAAACACATTTGGACAGCTTTCCGCGTCTTTTCTCTTTAATTTTTTCTCGAAAGTGGTTAGTAATGTCGAATAGTAATCTCCAGTTATTGTTCTGCCCTTATCCAAAAAATCAATCATGATTACTCCATGGCAATCCCAAAAAACTGAAGCAAGAACTTTTTCAGCAGATTTTTGGACACGAAACTTTTTAGGTCTTGGAGAACCAGAGTGTCGCCATTCCATCGATTGTTGCTTTGTTTCTGGATCGTAGAAATGTACCCAAGTCTCATCCATAGTAACAATTCGGTTTAAGAAGTCTACATCTTTTTCAAATCGAGCACAGATCGAACGCTATGCTTCTACCCTTGCACGCTTTTGGTCAACATTCGAACATTTGGGGATCCATTTTGCAGAAATTTTTCTCATGTCCAAATTGTCGTGAACTACATGCTGAACGCGTTCGTATGAAATCTTCAGTGCTTCAGATATCCGTTTTAGCCCAATTCGACGGTCATGAACTGCATCGATATTTTCGGGGACTGACACAGAAACTGGCCTTCCCGATCGGTCATCATCTTCAATGGAAAATTTACCTCTTTTGAAGCTTGCAGTCCAATTTTTCACGGTCACATACGAAGGACATTGATCACCAAGGGTATTAAGCATATCTTCGTAAATCTGCTTACCTCTTAACCCTTTTAAATACTTGATGGCTCGATACTCCAATTTTTCGATTTTTACAACTTCGTTGGACATCTTTTTTTTTTAATTTATTGCGTAACTCTGGTTTACTTTTTTGACGTCGAACTCTACACTGACACTTCTAATAAGTTATTGTTCGTTGATGGTATCGCAATATTTTGTTTAAGCATGGAACTGGTCTAGGCTAACTAGATATCAATACATTCTCGTGAGTTGCATAGGATAGTTAAGCTGTGGTTCCTCTTCATAAAGGTCCGATTATTGCATCTAAAGGTACCCCCATTGGTCTTTAAACTCACCCAGAAAATACCAAAACGAATATTCGAGATTTTTTGCAGGAGACAACTTACAAACTGCAGTTAGTGTCGGTAAGGAATGTGGAATAGTAGAAAAAGATTCTCTTATACTAGAAGTAGTAACAACCAAATCTTCCAAAGATGGACCAAAAATTAGGTACAATTCATTTGATACAGATAAATATGTGAGTTTTTCCACTGACTATTGATATAGATAGTCCAAGTCCAAGCAAGACATGCAAAACTGCACTTTCAACTTCAATTTCCTCAAATATATCTATACGCATTTATTTTTATTTCAGGATAATGGGGACACTTCTGATGTAGATTTTCCTCCTAAATTATACGATGTTGAAGTCGTTCACAAAAAATACCAGTTTGTGATGACTGGAAAAGCATGGAGAAACGTTTTGGAGTTTTTTCCAGAGAAAATTCCGCATATAGTGAGGAAAGGTGTGGTTTTTTCGAGGATGTCGTCACACCAGAAGCAACAGCTCGTGGAAGAACTCAAAAATTTGGGGTATTACGTTGGTAAGTCGAAAACACCTTAATTCGAGTTTCTGACCCCACAAAAGGAAAAACCAAGCGCCTAAACTGTACCGTCTGGAAAAATACTTATATGGCATGGTTATATGGTTGACAAAAACCTACAAACTAAAAATAATTTCACATGTACAGGGTGCGCCAAAAAAAGTTACGGAAAAATATGTTGTTTTTTCAAATGGAACACCCTGTATTTCATGGTATAATTCTTTCCAGGACAACAAGAGCTGTACACTTATACCTCATTTTTTATTTCATCACGACGTTGCTACATAATTCACATTTTCAAGGTATTTTTTAGTGTTTTATGGGGTTCTTCAGAATTCTTATAGCAACCGCTGTGTTCAATCTAGATGAACGAAATTTTTACAGTAGTTAGAATAAGGTATCAGATACATCATTCGGTAAACATCTGAAGTTTTTTTATACAGAGTGTCTAATATAAATTTACCAATTCACTCAAATTAAATATGCGATAACTCGATTTTTTCAAATGGAACACCCTGTATTTTTCTCTTTCATGTAATTTGTTTTTCAAATGTCTACCTCCTTTACAAAAGTAATTTTTTTTAGAGAATGTGAAATATCTCAAAAAAAAACGTTTCAAGTACCTATGGGACATACTTTTGTAAAGGAGGTAGACATTTGAAAAACAAATTTCATGAAAGAGAAAAATACATTCTGTTCCATTTGAAAAAATCGAGTTATTACATATTTAATTTGAGTAAATTGGAAAATTTATATTAGACACTCTGTATAAAAAAAACTTCAGATGTTTACCGAATGATGAAGCTGATACCTTATTTATGCTAACTACTGTAAAAATTTCGTTCATCTAGAATCTAGATTGAACACAGCGGTTGCTATAATAATTCTGATGAACCCCATAAAACACTAAAAATACCTTGAAAATGCGAATTATGTAGCAACGTCGTGATGAAATAAAAAAAATGAGGTATAAGTGTAAAGCTCTTGTTGTCCTTGAAAGAATTATACCATGAAATACAGGGTGTTCCATTTGAAAAAATCGAGTTAGCGCATATTTAATTTGAGTAAATTTATAGTAGACACTCTGTATAAAAAAAAATTCAGATGTTTACCGAATCATGAAGCTGATACCTTAAGCTAACTTCTGTAAAAATATCGTTTATCTAGATTGAACACAGTGGTTGCTATAAGAATTTTGATGAACCCCTTAAAACACTCCGCTCACGCGTTAATGTTTGAGACCATTAATCGCTAAATTAATAAACGAGTTGATTACAAGATTTTTCCGTCGACCTCATCACAAATTGAATGTGAATTCTCGATTGAAATGAATTTTTATTTTGCATAATAGACAAATTCGATGACTGAACACATTCTAGGCATCTTATATACAGGGTCTTTCACGAGTGGATATTAACTCAGAAAATATCCATTTTAGGGCAAGGGTGTGATGCATACACTCACATTATTTTTTAACGTAGATTCAATATCTGCCATAAAAAAATGGGGTTCTAATTTGAAAAAATTGATTTTTCACGATTTTGTCATCCCTAACTTTGAAAGCGATTTTTTCACCCCCTGTATCATGAATCGCGATTTCGATTTTTAAAGTGGATACATCAATCTTACATCTTGAAAAATCCCAAAAATGAAAATTTTCAATCCAAAAACCTCGAAGTTATTCTTGTTTCAGCGGAGCGCTATTTTCGATTTTTTTTTCGAATTTTCCCGCTCAGAGAGAATTTTCCAACCAAAACTGAAAAATGTTACATCAAAATAACTCGAAATTTTCTAAGGAATCTATTTCTGCAATAAAAAAATGGTGTTCTAATTTGAAAAACGGAAGTTGACGTCATTTCCGGAAAAACCGGAGGTGCTCATGCCTTGAAAATATTTTAGATTTCATCAGCATCGTGAAATACTTATAAGTGCTGAATTTCATGAAAATAAGTTCAGTAGTTGCCCGTATAAATATGGGTGAGGTTCCTCGTTAAAGACCCTGTATAGACAAATTTGACGTAATGTAAATTTCTATGTTCATTTCGATATATTAATATTTATGCTTCCTATGGAACGATTCGAAAAATTCATATAGAGGGAATATTGGACATGTTGTGACATTCTGAATAGTTTACATTTAGTTTGCGTTTATATCATTACCTATAATATCGTATAAGGAACGCGTGGAGAAAGTGGAAGTTGAAGTATTATTAACTTTGCAACTTGTATCACCTGAAATTTCTTCTGCTGTCTCTATTTTATTTTGAATGGAGTTGTCAAATACCCTTTTGTGACAGAAGTTGATTTCCATAGATGCATAGAATATTTCTATGCATCTATTTTCCAACCAAGCTCTCTGACTTAATATTTTATGTTCGGTTGCCATGACAATCATTAAAATAAGAAATCATCATAGAACTATAAGTTCTATGGAAATCATGAATTAAAATAGGTCAAATGGATGATTTCGAGCTTTTATTCTATGGTCGACGGAAAAAATCTTTAAATATCTTTTTTTTCCAGCGATGTGCGGGGATGGAGCCAACGACTGCGCAGCCCTCAAAGCGGCCCACCTAGGGATATCCCTTTCGGAAGCAGAAGCAAGCATAGCAGCCCCCTTCACTTCAAAACAACCAAACATCTCCTGCGTCACCATGATAGTGAGAGAAGGAAGGGCATCTCTCCTCACCTCCTTCGGGGTGTTCAAATTCATCGTTTGCGGAAGTCTGGCCGAGTTCTTCTGCACCATAATCCTGTACGGGATAGACTGCAATCTCTCCTCCATGCAATTCCTGTTCATGGACATCTTCTTGCAGCTGAACTTGGCCACGTTTTTCGGCGATACCAAAGCTTGCGAGGAGTTGTACCATAAGCCGCCTCCGACATCGATTTTATCCTTCGTCCCTCTGATGTCCATGGTTTTGTTTATGCTTTCCGGTGTGGCGTTCCAAATTTTCGGATTTTATTTCATCCGGACCTTCGAGTGGTACGAACCTTTCGTTCTCGAGTCACAAGCGAACGTCAGTAAATGCCAGGAGAATTTTCCGACTTTCGTAGTGTCCATGTTCCAATACACAACAATGGCTGTCTTATTTTCCAAGGGAAAACCGTACAGACTGCCTTTGTACACGAACAAAAAATTCTCTGGCGTTCTCCTTCTGACTACCTTGGTGTGTTGTTACATAACCTTGACGCCGCCCCCTTGGATCGTCCAAGTGTTGGAGGTTAACCTGCCTCCGAATCTAGACGCCAGGATCCAGCTCTTGATGATAGCAGGGGCCAACATGCTGCTGGCTTTCATGATCGAGGAAATACTTGTCGATGTGATTTTACAGAAGATGATCTATCCTTGGTTTCGAAGATACCGGCGATCTTTGAAAGGGGAAGCGAATTTGGAAGTGGTTGATTTCAAAAATACCGAACAAACTGTGATAAGCGATGTGGATGAGCAAAAAAACAGTATTACGATGAACACCAGCACGAAAGAGGATAAATGCGTTGTTACAAGATGTTGATTATTTAAGGCCTAATACATGTATTGTGAATGGTGAATAAATACGAAAAGAGTACATTTTTTTCCATTTTAAGTTCGAACAAATGGATCCTCTGTATGAACGGGGACCACAAATTAAGTTTCTACGTAAACTTAACTACTCGCCAATTTAGGGGCGAAAACTGAACTTGAATAGGTAGCTTACCATAAGGTTTATTGAAAAACTTCTTGAGTTTCAAGTTTTCCTATCAGGTCACACACTGCTCAATGCTCATTTTATCTCACGAAAATATTTTTGATTCAAATACTGATCTATGGTTCAACCAAAAATCAGGATATTCCATAGATTTGTCTTCACATTTCTGTCACTGGTGGTCAGTGAAAGAACCACAGAACAATAATATTATAACCATAGAACTTTAACTTTTTTATGGACAGAACCACAGAATAATAGTAAAAACACATAATTCTATGAATACGACATAAGAACATAACCTGCAAGAACATAACATAACCTACAATTCTGCACCTTTCCTGCTAATTTTTTTCCAGTATGGACTACAGTAGAATTGTAAAGATAGAAGATATTGACATCACTGAACAATTTATTGATGGGGAGAACGTTTATGAAAGACAAGAATATAGAGATAATATTGATTCCATTATCGAATTTGAAGCTAATGCATGGTAAGTACCTCAACTTTCAGTTTAATTTCAATCAATTCTGGTATACACAAATTCAAATACTCTTTTCCCAAATAATTATAAGTTTTCAATTGAGCACCATTTCTCATAACTTCTGTAGAGTTCACATCCATGATTAAATAATGAAAATTATTGAGGGGGTTGGAAAAAATGAGAAAGAATCTATGGTAATTTTGCTTATTCTTCGGAATAATCATGTATTGTGTCATCCTGAAGAGTGGACTTTGTTTATCAATTGTAATTTTGTCTGGGGTCTTTGGGAACAAATTATTTAATTACTTAACTTTTCAGTGGAAATAGCAACGATGCCGAGGGTGAAGATGTAGATCACCAATTGATTGCAAAACAAGATAATTATTCTTCATCTAATTCTGCTGCATGTCAAAAATATGATCAAATAAATCATGAAGAGTCTGCTCATTTCGAATTGAAACAATTCAAGTGCGATCATTGTGATTTTGCTTCCGAGTTTGAAGGACATCTTCAACAACATACAGATTCAGTTCATTTAAAATTGATGAGACACAAGTGCCAGGAATGTAACTATGCTACAATTAAGAAAAGTAAACTCAAGAGACATATAGATAACGTTCATTTAAAATTGAAGCCATACAAATGTCAGGAATGTGATTATGCTACGAATCAGCAAGGAATTCTCAAAGAACATATTGAATCTGTTCATTTGAACTTGAAGCAATTTCACTGCCACGAGTGTGATTATGCTGGGAGTCGTAAAATGCTTCTGAAAGCACATATAATTTGTGTTCATTTGAAATTGAAGCCACACAAATGTCAGGAATGTGATTACGCTGCCAGTCGGACAAAAGATCTCAAGGCACATACGAATTCTGTTCATTTGAACTTGAGACAGCACAAATGTGATTATTGTGATTATTCTTCAAGTCACAAAGGGGATCTCAAGAAACATACGGTTTCTGTTCATTTGAACTTGAAACAACACAAATGTGATTATTGTGATTATTCTTCAAGTAACAAAGGAGATCTCAATAGACATATAGAAGCTGTTCATTTGAAATTTAAGAAACACAAATGTCAGCAATGTGATTATTCTGCAAGTCAGAAAGCAACTCTTAAATCTCATATAGATAGTGTGCATCATAATTTGAAACCACACAAGTGTCCTGAATGCGATTATTCTGCAAGCCGGAAAAGAACTCTTGAATTGCATGTAGATACTGTGCATTCGAATTTGAAACCGTACAAATGCCTCAAATGCGATTATTCTGCCAGTTGGAAAGTAGACCTCAAAACACATACAAAATCCGTTCATTCGAAGTTGAAACAGCACAAGTGTCCCGAATGTAATTATTCTACAAGTCGGAAAGGAGATCTCAAAGTACACATAGATTCTACTCATTTAAACCTGAAACAACATAAATGTAGCCAATGTGATTATGCTACGAAAGATAAAAGAAATTTAAAAGAACATATAAATTCTGTTCATTCGAAATTGAAACAATATCATTGTCACCAATGTGAGTATAAAACGGTCCGAAAATATAATCTCGGAACGCATATAAATATTGTTCATTTGAAATTGAAACAGCACAAATGCCATCAATGTGATTATAGAGCAGGTCAAAAACATAAACTCGCAGCTCATATAAATTATGTTCATTTGAAATTGAAACAACACAAATGCGATCATTGTGATTATAGAGCAAGTGAAAAACATAAACTCAAAGCTCATATAAATTCTGTTCATTTGAAATTGAAACAACACGAGTGTCAGCATTGTGATTATTCTGCGAGTCGGAAAGAAGATCTCAAGACACATATAAATACTGTGCACTTGAACTTGAAAAAGTACAAGTGCCAAGAATGTGATTATTCTGCAAGTCAAAGACAAAATTTCATAAGACACATAGACTCAGTTCATTTGAACTTGAAACAACATAAGTGCCAGGAATGTGATTATGCTACTTGTCACAAAGGAAATCTCAAAGCGCATTTACATTCTGTTCATTCAAACTTGGAAAAACAATAATCTGATTAAAGACATGCAAAACTAATGTGATTTTATTGTTAAGCCCTGTGATATTATATAACAGTTTATCAAAAAAATATTAGAGGCTTTTGAAGATGATGAGTTGGCATTGGGTTATGGGTTTGTTTCTGGCCTATGACTGCATCAAAGTTGAAAAACTCCGGATAAAATTAAAAAGAAACGGAGTTAGAGAATGGCCAGAATAAAAAAATAGCTTCATTGACAACATCTGAAATAATGTTTATTTATTAAGTATTAGAAACCATGTAATAATAAATAAATGGTTACTCCTGACCAAAGTGTACAGAGGCCGTGTCCACAATAAAAAAACAGTTGAATAAATCAATTTGTTCCTATCTTCATTCATTTTGAAATTGTCCAAGGCGACGTAGCCATATTCTATTTCATAGCTTGTAAGACGGCTGTGGTACCACAGAACCTCATGAGAAGTGAAATTGTATTCTGTAGTTTCTCTTCATTTTTAGATGTTCTGTGGTCAGATCACTTTTGACTTTAAGCAAAGCATAGAATTATAAATAGCAAAGTCTTTGATTCTATGGTTAAGATCTTAGGTTATGGTTAATAACCTTCGAATGTCAGCTCATGTTGTGAAAGTTTTGGATTTTTGGAACATCAGTTTATTGAGTGTTCAGTTTGTCCCCCTTTATTCATATAATCAAAAATCAATTGATTTTTCGGTATGGGTGAGAAAAAAGAAGAAGTAGACTTTGCTTTCCATATTCATGGAAATGATTCTGCAGAAAATATTACAAGCATTATTAAGTCCGAACATAATCATAGGTGAGTCGTAATTTTCACTGAAAACTACTGAAATTGAAGGGAAAAATACTTCAGCAATTCCAGATTCTACACCTTTCCACAATAATTTCCTGTTAACTTCAATTCAATATAATTTTTTTTCCAGTATGGACTACAGTAGGATTGAAAAGATTGAAGATATTGACATCACTGAAGAGTTTATTGATGGGGAGAACGTTCATGAAAGACAAGAATATAGAGCTAATATTGATTCCATTATCAAATTTGAAGCTAATGAATGGTAAGTAACTCAACTTACAGTTCAATTTCTATCAATTCTGGTATAAACAAATTCAAATGCCCTTTTCCCAAACAATTACATATAAGAAGCACCATTTCTCATAACTTCTGTAGAATTCACATCCATGATTGAATAATGAAAATTATTGAAGGGGGTTGGAAAAAATGGGTGAGAATCAATTGTAATTTTGCTTATTCTTCGGAACAACTCATTCCTGAAACGGAAATTTCATTGAATCAAAAACATGTCGTTCCGAAACTTCAGCAACATAGTTATTTATTCTCAGACAATTAGTTCAAATTCCTGGGATAATTTTTAATATTTCTGATGAGATTATTTCTTGTCATGTATAAGGTAATCCTGTAAAGTGGACTTCATTTATCAATTGTAATTTTGTATAGTTCCTTTTGGTACAAATTATTCAATTGCTTCACTTTTCAGTGAAAATAGCAACGATGCTGATGGTGAAGGTGTGGGTCAAAAATTGATCACCAAACAAGAAGTCTATTCTTCATATAATTCTGCTGCATGTCAAAAATACGATCAAAGAAATCATGCAGAGTCTGTTGATTTCAAATTGAAAGAATTCAAGTGCGATCATTGTGATTTTACTTCAGAATCGAAAGGAGATCTTCGAAAACATGTAGATTCAGTTCATATTAAATTGATGCGACACAAGTGCCACGAATGTGACTATGCTGCTATTCAGAAAAGCAATCTCAAGAGACATATAGATTCCATTCATTTAAAATTGAAGCACCAGTGTCACTTATGTGATACTGCCACAGTTGATAAAAGTGCTCTGAGAAGACATATAGATTCTGTTCATTTGAACTTGAAGCAATATCAGTGTCACCTTTGTGATTTTACTACGAGTCTGAAAGGAAATCTCAAAAAACATACAGATTCTATTCATTTGGAATTGAAGCCATACAAATGTCAGGAATGTGATTATGCTGCCTATCGGCAATATGATCTCAAAAAACATGTAGTTTCTGTTCATTTGAACTTGAAGCAATATCAGTGTCACCTTTGTGATTTTTCTACAAGTCTGAAAGGAAGTCTCAAAAGACATGAAGATGCTGTGCATTTGAAATTGAAACAACACCAGTGCCCTGAATGTGATTTTACTACGAGTCTGAAAAGTAATCTCAAAACACACATAGATTCTGTTCATTTAAACTTGAAACAACACAAGTGCAATCAATGCGATTATGCCGCAAGTCGAAATACAACTCTGAAAACACATATAGGTTTTGCTCATTCGAACTCCAGACAACACAAGTGTCCCGAATGTGATTATGCTAGTGGTCACAAGGGAAATCTTAAAAAACATATAGAAACTCTTCATGTGAAAAGTGCCAAGAATGCGGTTATAAAACCAATCAAAAAGATGATCTGAAGAGCCATGAAGTTGTTCATTTGAAATGGAAGCCATTCCAGTGTCACCAATGTGATTATGCTTCAGATCGGAAAGAAAGTCTGAAAAGGCATAATATAGATTCTGTTCATAAATATGGATTGTAGCCTCAGACATAAATGGTGAAATGACTGTAAATAAATCTCCCTGTATCATAGTTGTTGTTGATAACGTGTTTTTATTCCTTAGTCCTATATTACTATTTGTGAAATTCAATTTCGTTTAATCACAATCAAATTATCTATAAATCGAGTTGATTTACGGATCATACCCGCCTTTTGTCTACCGCCACAACCATAGAATACAAATGTATTCTGTGGTTTTTTTTTCGTAACATAACCTCAAACCTGACAAGGTTAATTTTTGTGATCTGAAGACTTCAAAAAGTTTTAAATTGATAAGTAATAATTATTCAAATTCTGAACCAAAAGTTTCTTCACTTCGATTTTTCACGCACAACTAAATCTAGGAAAAATTTCCAAGCAACTGAAAAGGGGACTCAAAGTTCTTAGTGGGTATTTCATACGATTATTAGATTTCGAGAATATTGAACTGGAATTTGTCCAAATGGGCGAAAATAAATTCAAAACGGAAGAAATGGATGTTGACATAAACGAACAGACCATTGATAGTGACTACAAAACGAAAGATCTGGCAGACAATATTGAATCCGTTGTTAAATCCGAAGTCAATGATAGGTGAGTGTTTATTTTATACCTTTTAATAGGATAAATAGGACCATCGTTCTACTCTATTATATTCTATTATATGTTCTGTGGTTCTACTCGAGTAGAATTCCTGGAATGTCTATTTAATTTTGGGTAATCCTGTTGTTCAATCAAGTGAGATTTGGAGGCCGATTTACGCATGCGCGAACCGTGTCATAAGCGGATTTTGTTGCCAGATTGTGCAAATTCGTTTCTTGATACTCTTCTAGAGTGAATTGTAATGTGGTCGAAATTAACTCCTTTCAGGAATAGGGAGGATATGGATAGTAATTTTTTTGGCGATTCATTGGAAGGTAGCGCTACCTAGAAATATCTTTTTGATGAAATTTGTCTTAATGAACGAACTGCATTTGAAAAAAAATATGAGTAGGTATTAATAAATATTGACCCAGTTGTCGAAATGTTAGCTTTTTTTTGTGTAAATGATATGATATGATATATTGTTTATATTACTGAATCCATTTGGGTCTCAATTATGAAATTAGTAGTTTTAAATTTTTTCCACTTCTTATAGACAATCTATTTTTTTTTGCCATTTGTTCTTTGAAATACACCTCGGCGTGAAATGAAATGCAAAGGAAAAATATATTCAATTCAATTGCACATTATTGTTTCTCATCATATCTATTGTCACATAATAAAGATATTAAGAAATTCTAATTTAATCAATTGGAATTGTTTTGGAAAAGTTGTCTGATTGAACTATATTTTTATTGGAAAAAAATGAGAACCTTAGACTATATCGTGTATAGTCTAAGAAGAGAACTAAGTCCTATTCTTTATATACCGGAATAATTTGCCCGATCTGGCAACGTTGCGGCGAATTTGACGGACCGCTCACCGCGGCCCAGATCTCACTTGATTAAACAACAGGATTAATAATAATATTGATTCCATTATTAAGTTGGAAACTAATAAATGGTAAAAATGTCTTAACTTTCCGTTGGAACTCTGAACATATTTGTATACTTGTTTTATTTTTCAGTAAGGGTAGCAATAAAACTGGTGGTCTAAAAGTAGGTCACCAATCGAGCTCAAAGCAACAAGATTATTCCAGATCAAATCAAGTTCGTTCGAAATTGAATCTATACCGGTGCGACAAATGTAACTATGCCGTAAATCGGCAAGGAGATCTCAAAAGACACATAGATTCTGTTCATTTGAAGTTAAAGCAACACCAGTGCCACCTATGTGAGTATGCTACGAGTCGGAAAGGAGATCTCAAAGAACATTTGGATTCTGTCCATTTAAAATTGAAGAAATATAAATGCCCCTCTTGTGATTATGCCGCTAGTCGGAAAGGAACTCTCAGAACACACATAAAGTGTGTTCATTTGAACTCCAGGCAATTCCAGTGTCAAGAATGTGATTATGCCACTAATCTCAAAGGAGATCTCAGGAAACATTCGGATTCCGTCCATTTAAAGTTGAGGCAACACCAGTGTCAAAAATGCGACTATGCTACGAATCAGAAAGACATCCTCAAAAGGCATATACTCTCGGTTCATTTCAACTTGAAGCAGTACGATTGTCACATATGCGATTTTTCTGCGAATCAGAAAGGAAACCTGAGAGCACATATAGATTCTGTTCATTGGAAGTTGAGGCAACACAAGTGCCAGCAATGTGATTATTCGACAAGTCATAAAGGACATCTCAAAAGACATATAGAATTCCATTCCAACTCGAAAAAATACAAGTGTCATCAATGTGATCATTCGGCAAGTCAGAAATGTTCACTCGAAACGCATATAAAAGTTGTCCATTTAAAATTGAAGGAATATCAATGTCATGATTGTAATTTCACAGCAGGACAAAAACACTACCTAAAAACCCATATAGGAGCAATTCATTTGAAATTGAAGAAATATCAGAGTCAGTATTGTCTAAAAACCAATATAGATACGGTCCATTCAAAATCACAAGAATATCAATGCCAAAACTGTAACTACGCAGCTGGAAATAAATTCCAACTAAAGAGCCATATAGAAGCCGTTCATTTAGAATTGAACTGGTACAAATGCCTCGAATGCGATTACACTGCAAGTCAAATAGCACATTTAAAAAAACATATTGGTTTGGTTCATTTAAAATTGAAACAACACCAATGTCACAAATGTGATTATTCTACGAATCGGAAAGATGCTCTCAAAGAACATGTAGATTCTGTCCATTTGAACTCGAAACAACACAAGTGTCATCTATGTGACTTTGCGGCGAGGTGTAAGAGAGATCTGAAAGCGCATATAGATTCCGTTCATTTGAAATTAAAACAACACAAATGTCCCGAATGCGATTATTCTGCCCGTCGGAGGACTGATCTTAAAAAGCATATAGATTGCGTTCATTTAAAGTTACGGCAACACCGGTGCCAGGAATGTGAATACGGAACGAATCTGAAAGGAAATCTACAGAAACATATAGATTCTGTTCATTTGAAATTGAAGCAACACGAGTGTAATTTTTGCGATTTTGCTACAGCTCAGAAAGAAAACCTGCAAAGGCATATACATTCCATTCATTCGAACTTGAAGTAGATCGATAGATTTTTCAGTTTGATAGTGAGGCAAATACAGATGGATCATGAAGAAGTCTCAATTAGCAATGTGACGTGGCAAAGAATATAGATGCGGTGATGCCATATATTTTAAATTGAAACAGTGCCAGTGCTACAAATGTGAATATACAGAATATCGAATTTATAGCATCTATTCATTCAAATTAATGTGATATTATTCCTCAGTCCAGTTTTCCTGACTTGTATATAACACAATAAGAAATATCTCAATCATAAAAAATCGTTTTTGTCCAATCCTTTTGGGAATTTGTTAGTGAAACTCTAAGACAGATCCATTTTGCAGTTTGTGGATTTTGTGAAATAAAATGTATCCAAACTGGAGAGAGATATTCATTGTAAGAACATAACTAAAGATCTAAATGCTAACTGCACGATATATTGGGATAAGATAGGATGCAATAATGAATTCCACAGTCTTGTTGATTACGAATCTGTAATTAGAATTCTTCTGGGAGTCTGGGACGCGTAGTTTGGGAAATAATCGACCTTGAGTAGAAAAATCGCGAAAAATAGGTCTTTTTTGGACTGCCGTATTTCCCAGAAAAATTGATTTATACAAATGCTGATTTTTTTGCGTATAGATTGATCCTTAGTGAATCAAAAAAACCTATTTTCATCCATCAGAGTCGAACAGTTTAGATTTTCTGATTTTTTTTCGCGAAGGTCCCAATTTTTCATCGTTCGTAAATCAAAAACTCTTTTCCTCACGGAAGAACTGAATGTGTTCTGTGTATAGAATTATGTGGTTCTGTGGGTACGGGTACTCCTTTCAGGTTAGGGGATTTATTGTTAGTCGTCTCATTTTGAGAGATCTGAACGATCCCTTGGTTCCACATGTGAGTACATCTTCCATTGTATTGTTAACATCCTTATTTCTCGGTTACCATTTTGATGTGGTTATTCAAACCCAAATCAATGGGACTCTATTCAGATAATCAAACTGGACAAATGAGTATCCACCTTCGGGTGTAATCCGGTGTTTTATTTACCTGATTTCACCTTATTAACAAACGATCAGATGATCACAAAGCCTTGCCAAAAATATATGCATAAAATCCCCTTGAATGTACAAGAGCCTTTAGGTTACAGCTCTTTTAGTTGGATCATAAAGAAGTTAATTTATCTTTCAGTATGGACTTGAATAGAGTACCAAAAACAGAAGAGATTGACATCACTGAACAGTTCGTCGATGGAAAGAACATTTATGAAAGACAAGAATATGTGGATAATTTTGATTCTGTTATCAAATCAGAACCCAATATCTGGTAAGTATCCAATTTTCATTTCAGCGACATTTTACAATTCGATAGCAAATTAAATTTTCTAAGATGCACTGAAAAATATCATATAGAAATATAATTAGATTATTATTTTTTTCAGTATGAGTGACAAAGAGGAGTTACAAGATTCAAGACACGAATTGATTTCGAAAACGCACAAGTGTCATCTGTGCGATTACACATCAAATGAGGAAGCTCATATCAAAAGACATTTAGATTTTGTTCATTTGAAATTGAGGCCATTCAAGTTTCAGCATTGTGATTATTCCACCAGTAGACAAGGATTACCCAAAGCACACATAAATGCTGTTCATTTGAATTTGAAACCACATCTTTGCGACCTTTGTGATTATTCAACAAGTCAGAAAGGAGATCTCAAAGTTCATGTAGATTCTGTTCATTCGAACTTGAACCATCACAAGTGTCTACATTGTGATTATTCAGCAAATATAAAAGGCAATCTCAAAAACCATATAGATTCTGTTCATTTGGAATTGAAGAAGCACAAGTGTGAAGAATGTGATTATTTTGCAGGTCGGAGAGGAGATCTCAAAGCACACATAGATTCTGTTCATTTGAAATTGAAGAAACACAAGTGTCAGCATTGCGATTATTCTACAAATCACAAAGGAACTCTCAAAGCACATATAGATTCCATCCATTTAAAATTGATGCAATATCAATGTCATGAATGTAATTATTCTGCAAGTCTGAAAGGAAGTCTCAAAAAACACATAGATTCCATCCATTTGAATTTGAAACAGCACAAGTGTCAAGAATGTGATTATTCCACCAGTAGAAAAGGAGATCTCAAAAAACACATAGATTCCATCCATTTGAATTTGAAACAGCACAAGTGTCAAGAATGTGATTATTCCACCAGTAGAAAAGGAGATCTCAAAGCACACATAGAAGTGATTCATTTGAAATTGAATCAACACAAGTGTCACATTTGCGAGTATTCTGCAAGTAAGAAAGATCATCTCAAAACACATATAGAATCTGTTCATTTAAAATTGAAGCAATACAAGTGCAACAAATGTGATTATGCTGCAAGTATAAAGGGCAATCTCAAAGTGCATATAGATTCCAAGCACTTAAAATTGAAGAAATTCAGGTGTCACATTTGTGATTTTTGTGCAAATCAGAAAGGAGGTCTCAAAAAACATATAGATGGTTTTCATTTAAGATTGAAAACTTATCAGTGTCACCTCTGCGATTATGCTGCAAGTCACAAAGGAACTCTCAAAAGACATATAGAAGCTGTTCATTTAAAATTGAAGCACCACAGCAGATCGAAGAGAACATCTTAGAAATAATATAGAATCTATTCATTCGAACTTGAAGTTTAAAAATACAAATTTAAAATTGATTCAATAACATTGTTGTCAATGCAAACCTTAAAGGTCATTCAGCATTCGTTCTTTAATTGGAGTTACTGCAAGACCTAAATTATTTTTTCTTCTATAAATTCATAGTTGAAGAGCACAAAATCAAACAGGAAAATGAAAATAGTATAATGTAAATTTTTATATCATTTAGGGACTTGATTTTTGTATTTAAAATTTATTTGTTGTCTTCTTTGCTATTTGCATTTTTGAGGAGCTTATTTGATAATAAAGTGTTATATATGTATACAGAGTGGTCGTTTCCATTTTTGTTTCTTCGTTGTAGCCAGTATGAGTAGTGCCTGGGCCCGTATTCTTGACAAATGATCTTACGTTTTCTGTGGATTACGTTCATTGTGAATCGACCATTATTCTTATGTTGGGCTCTCCTCATTGGTCACTTTCATTAATTAATTATTAATTGACTACATTATCAAAAAATTTAAACCATGGATTTTTGGGCTTAGAATATTTTTCACTTTCGAACCCCTCAATGGGGTGCGCGACTTCTGGGACAACTGTATATAGGTGCGTTCGAGTTGACGGTCAAAATGCTCCTAGCGCACTCCTCGTCTGCTTTTATTTGACGCTCGGAGCGTGCTCGATCGCATTCGTTTTGAAACAGAAAGAGTAGATCGTTAGCAAGCATGATACTAAAAACATTTGTGTTTTAGTATCATGGTTAGCAAGCTTTGACTCCACCGTGTTCGATTTGACCACAGACCTGTGATTTGACAAAAGTGCTCGGGAGCTCCTCTTTCTACTCGCTCCGCCGATCGTCAACTTAAACGATTGTTCTGTGTTCTGTTATATTGAATATTCTATGGTTAAGATTTTAGTTTATGGTTATTAACCTTCGAATGTCAGATTGTCAGCTCATGTTGTAAAAGTTTTGGATTTTTGGAACATTCTTAAATCAGTTTATTGAGTGTTCAGTTTGTCCCCCTTTATTCTTATAATCAAAAATCAATTGATTTTTCGGTATGGGTGAGAAAAAAGAAGAAGTAGACCTTGATTTCCATATTCATGGAAAGGATTCTGCAGAAACTATTGCAAGCATTATTGAGTCCGAACATAATCATAGGTGAGTTGTAATTTTCCACTGAAAACTACTGAAATTCATTTGAAGGGAAAAATACTTTAGCAATTCCTGATTCTACACCTTTCCACAATAATTTCCTGCTAACTTCTATTCAATATAATTTTTTTTCCAGTATGGACTACATTAGAATTGGAAAGATAGAAGATATTGACATCACTGAACAGTTTATTGATGGGGAGAACGTTCATGAACGACAAGAATATATAGATAATATTGATTCCATCATCAAGCTTGAAGCTAATGCATGGTAAGTACTTCAACTTTCAGTTCAATTTCAATTCTAGTATAAACAAATTTAAATACTCTTTTCCCAAACAATAATAAGTTTTCAATTGAGTATTATTTCAAATAACTTCCGAAACATCAGCAACATTGTGATTTATTTTCAGACAATTAGTACAAATTCCTATGATAATTTTTAATATTTCTGATGAGCTTATTTCCTGTCATCCTGTAGAGTGGACTTCATCAATCAATTGTTATTCTGTGTGGTTTCTTTTGCAACAAATTATTTAATTGCTTCACTTTTTAGTGAAAATAGCAACGATGCTGAGGGTGAAGAGGAAGGTCACCAATTGAACGCAAATCAAAAAGAGTATTCTTCATCTAATTCTGCTGCATGTCAAAAATACGATCAAAGAAATCATGTAGAGTCTGTTCATTTCGAATTGAAACAATATCAGTGTCACCTGTGTGATCATTCTACAAGTCGGAAAGAAAATCTCAAATATCATATAGACGCTGTTCATTTGAAATTGAAACAACTCAAGTGTCAGGAATGTAATTATGCAACTAATAGAAAAGGAAGTCTCAAAATACATGAAAATGCTGTTCATTTGAAATTGAAACAACACCAGTGTCCAGAATGTGATTTTACTGCAAGTCGCAAAGAAAATCTCAAAAAACATATAGATTCTGTTCATTTGAAATTGAAGCAATATCGATGTCACCTTTGTGATCATTTTACAAGTTGGAAAGACAATCTCAAATATCATATAGATGCTGTCCATTTGAAATTGAAGCCATACAAATGTCACCTTTGTGATCATTTTACAAGTTGGAAAGACAATCTCAAATATCATATAGATGCTGTCCATTTGAAATTGAAGCCATACAAATGTCAAGAATGTGATTATGCTACCAATCGGCAATGGTGTCTCAAAAAACACGTAGATTCTGTTCATTTGAACTTGAAGCAATATCAATGTCACCTTTGTGATCATTCTACAAGTTGGAAAGAAAATCTCAAATATCATATAGATGCTGTCCATTTGAAATTGAAGCCATACAAATGTCAAGAATGTGATTATGCTACCAATAAGCAGAGTGGTCTCAAAAATCATGTAGATTCCGTTCATTTAGAATTGAAGCCATACAAATGTGAAGAATGTGATTATGCTACCAATCGGCAATGGCGTCTCAAAAAACACGTAGATTCTATTCATTTGAACTTGAAGCAATATCAGTGTCAGCTTTGTGATCATTCTACAAGTCGGAAAGAAAATCTTAAATATCATATAGATGAAGTCCATTTGAAATTGAAAAAACACAAGTGTCAGGAATGTGATTATGCTGCCAATAGGCAACATGACCTCAAAAAACATGTAGTTTCTGTTCATCTGAACTTGAAGCAATATCAGTGTCAGCTTTGTGATTTTTCTACAAGTCAGAAAGGACGTCTCAAAAGACATGAAGATTCTGTTCATTTGAAATTGAAACAACACAAGTGTCATGAATGTGATTATTCGGCCAGTCAGAAAAGAAGTCTCAAATTGCATATAGATTCTGTTCATTTGAAATTGAAACAACACAAGTGCCCTCAATGTGATTTTACTGCGAGTCAGAAAGGAAATCTCAAAAAACATACAGATTCTGTTCATTTGAACTTGATCATCAACAATGTTAAACTATGTAAAAATGCAGCAAAGGCAGTTCCATAAATTTGATGTTACAGCCTTTTACAAAGCTAATGTTGAAAGCTTTTTATTTGAACGAATGGAATTTTTATTCCTTATTTTATAATGTTGAAAACCATGAAAGTTGTATCCATTCTTAAAATAAAAACTATCTGAATAAATTATAGAAAAAATATAATTTTCTACTCTTTGACTTTCTTCAGTAGATACCAATTTAGTTTGCGATCAACCTGTATTGGAATTATTGATTTATTTATTCCTGAACCTCAAACAGCAAAAAAGAGCTTACATTTACATTGTTATAAAAAATAATATCCTTAATCTGATATTGCACCTAAATTATTTCACCATTTGGGGAATGAGCTCCATATTCCACCGAAGAAGAAGCTCAATATTTATTCATATTCAGTGACATTGAATATTCTATGATAGTCTATGGTTAAGATCACAGAACATATATATTAGATCTTAGGTTATGGTTATTAACCTTCGAATGTCAGCTCATGTTGTGAATGTTTTGGAATATTCTTAAATCAGTGTTCAGGTTGTCCCCCTTCATTCTTATAATCAAAAATCAATTAATTCTTAGGAATGGGTGAGATAAAAGACGAAATAGACTTTGATTTCCATGTGTATGGAAAGGATTCTGCAGAAAATATTGTGAACATTATTAAGTCCGAACCTAATCAGAGGTGAGTCTTTCTGAATTCTACTGAAATTCCATGAATATCAACGTTCTCATTATGTAAAGTAAAATTACGACATTCCCATTTTTATTCTTCGAATGTGGCAGGCATAATAATGTTTTTGTGGAACGTAATGGAAATGGCTTTATAATTGTCCACTGAAATTCATTTGAAGGAAAAAATACCTAAGCAATTCCTAATTCTGCACCTTTCCGCAATAATATCCTGCAAACTTCAATTCTATAAAATTTTTTCGCCAGTATGGACTACAGTAGAATTGGAAAGATAGAAGATATTGACATCACTGAACAGTTTATTGATGGAGAGAAAGTTTATGAAAGACAAGCATATAGACAAAATGTTGATTCTGTTATCAAGCTCGAAGCTAATAAATGGTAAGTACTTCTGTTTAATTTCAATTCTAGAGTAAACAAATTCAATACTCTTTTCCCAAACTATAATAAGTTTTCAATTGAGTACTATTTCAAATAACTTCTGTAGAGTTTGTATCCATTATTGAATAATGAAAATTATTGAAGGGAATTGGACAAAATGAGTGAGAATCAATTGTTATTTCGCCCTTGCTTCAACACAACTCATTTCTTTGTCAATTTCAAATCGGAAAATTCACAATTAGGATCCAAGTCATGGCATTGATATCTCGTTTAACATGTCTTTCCAAAACATCGGCAACATTGTGATTTATTCTCAGACAATTAGTACAAATTCCTTAGATAATTTTTAATATTTCTGATGAGCTTATTTCTTGTCATGTATTGTCATCCTGTAGAGTCGACTTCATATATAAATTGTTATTTTGTATGGTTTCTTTGGGAACAAATTATTCAAATTGCTTCACTTTTCAGTGAAAATAGCAACGATGCTGAGGGTGAAGATGTGGGTCACCAAGTGAATGCAAAACAAGAAGAGTATTCTTCATCTAATTCTGCTGCATGTCAAAAATACGATCAAAGAAATCCTGTAGAGTCTGTTGATTTCAAATTGAAAGAATTCAAGTGCGATCATTGTGATTTTGCTTCTGAGTTCAAAGGACATCTTCAAAAACATATAGATATAGTTCATTTTGAATTGATGCGACACAAGTGCCATGAATGTGACTATGCTACAATTCAGAAAAGTCAACTCGAGAGACATATAGATTCTGTTCATTCGAACTTGAAGCACCAGTGTCACTTATGTGACACTGCCATAATTGATAAATATGATCTCAAAAGACATATAGATTCTGTTCATTTGAACTTGAAACAGCACAAATGTGATTATTGTGATTATTCTTCAAGTCACAAAGGGGATCTCCATAAACATTTAAAGTCTGTTCATTTAAAATTGAAACCATTCAAGTGCAATCATTGTGATTTTGCTTCTGAGTTCAAGGGACATCTTCAGAGACATATAGATACAGTTCATTTAAAATTGATGCCACACAAGTGCCACGAATGTGACTATGCTACAATTGAGAAAAATAAACTCAAGAGACATATAGATTCCGTTCATTTACAATTGAAGCCATTCAAATGTCAGGAATGTGATTATTCTGCAAATCACAAAGGGAATCTCAAAAACCATATGGATTCTGTTCATTTGAACTTGAAGCAATTTCACTGCCACAAGTGTGATTATGCTGGGAGTCGGAAACAGCTTCTCAAAAGACATATAATTTGTGTTCATTTGAAATTGAAGCCATACAAATGTCAGGAATGTGATTACGCTGCCAGTCGGACAAAAGATCTCAAGGCACATACGAATTCTGTTCATTTGAACTTGAGACAGCACAAATGTGATTATTGTGATTATTCTTCAAGTCACAAAGGGGATCTCAAGAAACATAAGGATTCTGTTCATTTGAACTTGAAACAACACAAATGTGATTATTGTGATTATTCTTCAAGTAACAAAGGAGATCTCAATAGACATATAGAAGCTGTTCATTTGAACTTGAAACAACACAAATGTCAGCAATGTGATTATTCTGCAAGTCGGAAAGAAACTCTTAAAATGCATATAGATAGTGTGCATTTTAATTTGAAACCGCACAAGTGTCCCGAATGCGATTATTCTGCAGGCCGGAAAGGGACTCTCAAAGAACATATCAATTCTGTTCATTTGAAATTGAAACAACATAAATGTAGCCAATGTGATTATGCTACGAAAGATAAAGGAAATTTAAATGAACATTTAAATTCTGTTCATTCGAAATTGAAACAATATCATTGTCACCAATGTGAGTATAAAACGGTCCGAAAATATAATCTCGCATCACATATAAATCTAGTTCATTTGAAATTGAAACAGCACAAATGCCATCATTGTGATTATAGAGCAGGTCAAAAACATAAACTCGCAGATCATATAAATTATGTTCATTTGAAATTGAAACAACACAAATGCGATCATTGTGATTATAGAGCACCTCAAAAACAGAAACTCACAGCTCATATAAATTCTGTTCATTTGAAATTGAAACAACACAAGTGTCAGCATTGTGATTATTCTGCAAGTCGGAAAGAATCACTCAAAATTCATATAGATAATGTTCATTTGAAATTGAAACAACACGAGTGTCAGCATTGTGATTATTCTGCGAGTCGGAAAGGAGATCTCAAGACACATATAAATACTGTGCATTTGAACTTGAGAAAGTTCAAGTGTCAAGAATGTGATTATTCTGCAAGTCAAAGACAAAATTTCATGAGACACATAGACTCTGTTCATTTGAACTTGAAACAACATAAGTGCCAGGAATGTAATTATGCTACTTGTCACAAAGGAAATCTCAAAGCGCATTTAAATTCTGTTCATTCAACTTGGAAAAACAATAATCTGATTCAAGACATGCAAAACTAATGTGATTTTATTGTTCAGCCCTGTGATATTATATAACAGTTTATCAAAAAATTTTAGAAGCTTTTGAAGACGAATGAGTTGGCAGAGGGTTTGTTTCTGGACCTATCCAAGGCCTACGACTGTATCAAAGTTGAAAAACTCCTGATAAAATTAGAAAGAAACGGAGTTAGAGAATGGCCAGAATTCAAAAAAACAGCTTCATTGGAAACATCTGAAATAAAGGTTATTTATTATTAGAAACCATGTAATAATAAATAAATGGTTATTCTTGACCAAAGTCTACAGAGGCCATGTCCACAATAAAAAACAGTTGAATAAATCAATTTGTTCCTATACATATCTTCATTCATTCATTAATAAGAACCATTTTGAAATGGTAGATGGTCCAACACTCCGGACTCAAGGCGACGTATCCATATTCAGAGCTTGTAAGACGTCTGTGGTACCACAGAACCTGATGAGAAGTGAAATTTTATTCTGTAGTTCCTCTTCTTTATTAGATGTTCTGTGGTGAAATCACATCTGACTTTGAGCAACTTTAAGGTTAGCGTACAATCAAAGGACAAAGACTCTGAGTCAAAATTTTACTCTAATCTCTAATTAATTTTTCCAAATGGATGATATCAAAAAGGAAGAAATAGATGTGGACATGACTGAACACATCGTTGATGGTTGTCATGTTAATAATACGAATTACTGTACAGTCAATGTTGGATCCATTGTTAAAAACGAAATTGATAGGTGAGTTGTGAATTCTACTTAAATTACATGTTTGATTATGAACGAAATTGTTCAATAATATCGATCCTTACAATATAATGCCTGAAGTGCTCACTGGCGGAGACAGGGGAGATAATCCCTTTATTAGTAGTCCTTTAACGCTGGTAAACAATTTCTATCTATTCATGCCCCCCCCTGAAAAACGGTCTGGATCCGCCAGTGGTAGTGCTTAATTCTTTCAACTAGGCATGCTTGATCAGGTTGTTGTGAAAATAGATCAACACATATATGTCGGAAACAACATTTTCAATCAACTTATCAAATTGTTAATTTTTCATTTCAGTATGGACTTCTGTAAAATCGAAAGAACGGAAGATATTGACATCAACGATCAGTTTATCGATGGGACAAACGTTTATGAAAGACGAGAATATATAGATAATATTGATTCCATTATCAAGCTTGAAGATAATGCATGGTAAGTACTTCAACTTGCAGTTCAATTTCAGTCAATTCTAGTATAAAAAAATTCATATACCCTTTTCCCAAACAATTATAAGTTTTCAATTGAGCACCATTTTGAATAACTTCTGTAGCGTTCACATCCATGATTGAATAATGAAAATTATTGAAGGGAATTGGACAAAATGACTGATAATCAATTGTAATTTCGCCCTTGCTTCAGAACAACTCATTTCTTTGTCAATTCTAAAACGGAAAATTCACAATTAGGATCCAAGTCATGGCATTGCTATCTCGTTAAACATTTCTTTCCGAAACATTGGCAACATTGTGATTCATTCTCAGACAATTAGTACAAATTCCTACGATAATTTTCATTTCTGTTGAGCTTATTTCTTGTCATGTATTGTGTCATCCTGAAGAGTGGACTTTGTTTATCAATTGTAATTTTGTCTGGGGTCTTTGGGAACAAATTATTTAATTACTTAACTTTTCAGTGGAAATAGCAACGATGCCGAGGGTGAAGATGTAGATCACCAATTGATTGCAAAACAAGATAATTATTCTTCATCTAATTCTGCTGCATGTCAAAAATATGATCAAATAAATCATGAAGAGTCTGCTCATTTCGAATTGAAACAATTCAAGTGCGATCATTGTGATTTTGCTTCCGAGTTTGAAGGACATCTTCAACAACATACAGATTCAGTTCATTTAAAATTGATGAGACACAAGTGCCAGGAACGTAACTATGCTACAATTATGAAAAGTAAACTCAAGAGACATATAGATAACGTTCATTTAAAATTGAAGCCATACAAATGTCAGGAATGTGATTATGCTACGAATCAGCAAGGAATTCTCAAAGAACATATTGAATCTGTTCATTTGAACTTGAAGCAATTTCACTGCCACGATTGTGATTATGCTGGGAGTCGTAAAATGCTTCTGAAAGCACATATAATTTGTGTTCATTTGAAATTGAAGCCACACAAATGTCAGGAATGTGATTACACTGCCAGTCAGAAAAGAAATCTCAAATTGCATATAGATTCTGTTCATTTGAACATGAAACAACACAAGTGTCCCCATTGCGATTATTCTGCGACTCAGAAAGGAAATCTCAAAGAACATATCAATTCTGTTCATTTGAACTTGAAACAACACAAGTGTCCCCATTGCGATTATTCTGCGAGTCAGAAAGGAAATCTCAAAGAACATATCAATTCTGTTCATTTGAACTTGAAACAACACCAGTGTCACCTTTGCGATTATTCTGCGAGCCTCAAACAAAATCTCAAATTCCACATAGATTCTGTTCATTTGAAATTGAAACAACACAAATGTGATTATTGTGATTATTCTTCAAGTCACAAAGGGAGTCTAAAGAAACATACGGTTTCTGTTCATTTGAACTTGAAACAACACAAATGTGATTATTGTGATCATTCTTCAAGTAACAAAGGAGATCTCAAAAAACATATAGAAGCTGTTCATTTGAAATTAAAGAAACACAAATGTCAGCAATGTGATTATTCTGCGAGCCAGAACGGAACTCTCAAAGAACATATCAATTTGGTTCATTTGAAATTGAAACTACACAAATGTCAGCAATGTGATTATTCTGCAAGTCGGAAGCAATCTCTTAAAATGCATATAGATAGTGTGCATTTGAATTTGAAACCATACAAATGTCTTGAATGCGATTATTCTACCAATCGGAAAGGATATCTCAAAAATCATGTAGATTCTGTTCATTTGAACATGTAACAGCATAAATGTGATTATTGTGATTATTCTGCAAACGAGAAAGGAAATCTCAATAAACATATGAATTCTGTTCATTTGAACACAAATGTCAGCAATGTGATTATTCTGCAAGTCAGAAAGTAACTCTTAAATCTCTGTTCATTCAAACCTGAAACTATATAAGTGTGGCCAATGTGATTATGCTACGGAACATGAAGGAAATTTAAAAGATCATAAAAAATCGGTTCATTTGAAATTGAAACAACACGAGTGTCAAGAATGTGATTATGAAACAGTCCGAAAATATGATCTCACATCACATATAAAGTTTGTCCATTTGAAATTTGAGTATCCGTGGGCAGTACCATAAAATTGATGTCACAGAGCAAAATGTAATTTTTATTCCTTATTAAATAATGTTGAAAAGCATGAAAGTTGTATCCATTCTTAAAATAAAGATCTTAATAAATTATAGAAAATATTAATTTTTTTTTTTTTAATTAAGTTAACTTGAGCCTTCCTGTATGGCATTATTTATTTATTCCTGACCCTTTAACAAGAGATCAAGAAATAATATCCTCATATCCTCAAACCAGTGGCGACGCCAGCTTTCGAAGATAGGGGGTCCGGAATTTTTTAGGAAGGGCCAAAGTAAATAAAAATACAACGGGAAAATTGAAAGTCTTAGTATGTCAAAAAAATTTAGGGGTGGCCCGGCCCCCCCCCCCCCCCTAGCGTCGCCACTGCCACAAACTGATATTCTAACGATCTGTCACGATCAGCTTTTTCAAAATGGCGGCTGGAATAAACAAATAACAAACCGAGGATATTCAGTTACGAGGTACGTGTTTCAGGGTAGTTTCTGTTGGTTTCTCAATTTTCAACTTCAATGTCTTCAATTATGCCATGTAAAATGATAGTTATAATAGAGAAACACTATTTCAGAAATGTTTGTTATTTTTTTATTCCAGCAGCCATCTTGAAAAAAGGTGATCAGCTGTTTTGTTGTTTTGTTTCACCGTATGATCCTTATTCCACCAAAGAAGAAGCTCAATAATTATTCATATTCAGTGACTAAGATGCCTAGAATCATCGTTCAGTCATCGAATCAGTGACATTGAATATTCTATGGTTAAGATCTTAGGTTATGGTTATTAACCTTCGAATGTCAGCTCATGTTGTGAAAGTTTTGGAACCTTCCTAATTCCTAAATCAGTTTTTGAGTGTTCAGTTTGGCCCCCTTTATTCTTATAATCAAAAATCCATTCATTCTCAGGAATGGATGAGAAAAAAGACGAAATAGACTTTGCTTTCCATATTCATGGAAATGATTCTGCAGAAAATATTACAAGCATTATTAAGTCCGAACATAATCATAGGTGAGTCGTAATTTTCCACTGAAAACTACTGAAATTCATTTGAAGGGAAAATACTTCAGCAATTCCTGATTCTACCCCTTTCCACAATAATTTCCTGTTAACTTCAATTCAATTAATTTTTTTTTTCCAGTATGGACTACAGTAGGATTGAAAAGATTGAAGATATTGACATCACTGAACAGTTTATTGATGGGGAGAACGTTCATGAAAGACAAGAATATAGAGATAATATTGATTCCATTATCAAATTTGAAGCTAATGCATGGTAAGTACCTCAACTTTCAGTTTAATTTCAATCAATTCTGGTATAAACAAGCTCAAATACTCTTTTCCCAAACAATTATAAGTTTTCAATTGAGCACCATTTCTCATAACTTCTGTAGAGTTCACATCCAATGAAAATTATTGAAGGGGGGTTGGAAAAAATGAGTGAGAATCAATTGTAATTTTGCTTATTCTTCAGAAAAACTCATTCCTAAATTGGAAATTTCATTGAATCAAAATCAGGATCCAAGTCATGGCATTGCTATCTCATTAATCATCTCGTTCCGAAACTTCAGCAACATTGTGATTTATTCTCAGACAATTAGTTCAAATTCCTTCGATAATTTTTAATATTTCTGATGAGATTATTTCTTGTCATGTATAAGGTAATCCTGTAGAGTGGACTTCATTTATCAATTGTAATTTTGTGTAGTTCCTTTCGGTACAAATTATTTAATTGCTTCACTTTTCAGTGAAAATAGCAACGATGCAGATGGTGAAGATGTGGGTCACCAATTGATCACAAAACAAGAAGTCTATTCTTCATGTAATTCTGCTGCATGTCAAAAATACGATCAAAGAAATCATGTAGAGTCTGTTGATTTCAAATTGAAAGAATTCAAGTGCGATCATTGTGATTTTACTTCAGAATCGAAAGGAGATCTTCGAAAACATGTAGATTCAGTTCATATCAAATTGATGCGACACAAGTGCCACGAATGTGACTATGCTGCTATTCAAAAAAGCAATCTCAAGAGACATATAGATTCTGTTCATTTGAACTTGAAGCAATTTCAGTGCCACATGTGTGATTACGCCGGAAGTCAGAAAGACCGTCTGAAAGCACATATAATTTGTGTTCATTTGAAATTGAAACCATACAAATGTGAGGAATGTGATTATGGTACCAATAGGCAAACAGTTCTCAAAGAACATATTGAATCTGTTCATTTGAAATTGAAGCCATACAAATGTCACAATTGTGATTACGCTGCAGGACGTATAAGAGATCTCAAGGCACATATGAATTCTGTTCATTTGAACTTGAAACAGCACAAATGTGATTATTGTGATTATGCTTCGAGATACAAAGAAGATCTCAATAAACATAGGAATTCTGTTCATTTAAATTTGAAACTGCACAAATGTCAGCAATGTGATTATTCCACAAATCGGAAAGCAACTCTCAAATTGCATATAGATAGGGTGCATTTGAATTTGAAACCATACAAATGTCTCGAATGTGATTATTCTGCCAGTCTGAAAGGACTCCTCAAAACTCATACAAATTCTGTTCATTTGAACTTGAAACTACACAAATGTCACCTATGCGATTATTCTGCCAGTCAGAAAGGAGACCTCAAAAGGCATATAGATTGTGTCCATTTGAAATTGAAACAATTCCAGTGCCACATGTGTGATTATGCTGGCAATCAGAAAAGAACTCTGAAATTGCATATAGAGGCTGTTCATTTGAAAATGAAGCCATACAAATGTCACAATTTTGAATATGCTGCCAGTCAGACAAAAGATCTCAAGGCACATATGAATTCTGTGCATTTGAATCAGCAAAGAGTTCTCGAAGAACATATTGAATCTGTTCATTTGGAATTGAAACAGCAAAAATGTGATTATTGTGATTATTCTACAAGCCGGAAAGCAGCTCTCAAATTGCATATAGATAGTGTGCATTTGAATTTGAAACCGTACAAATGCCTCAAATGCGATTATTCTGCCAGTCGGAAAGGACTCCTCAAAACACATACAAATTCTGTTCATTCGAACATGAATGAGCATAAATGTGATTATTCTGCAAACCAGACATTAAATCTCAATAAGCATATGGATTCTGTTCATTCGAACTTTAAACATCCCAAATGTCAGCAATGTGATTATTCTGCAAGTCAGAAAGCAACTCTTAAATCTCATATAGAAAGTGTGCATTTGAATTTGAAACCATACAAATGTCTTGAATGCGATTATTCTACCACTCGGAAAGGATCTCTCAAAAGTCATGTAGATTCTGTTCATTTGAACATGAAACACCATAAATGTGATTATTGTGATTATTCTGCAAACGGGAAAGGAAATCTCAATAAACATATGAATTCTGTTCATTTGAACTTGAAACTACACAAATGTCACAAATGCGATTATTCTGCCAGTCGGAAAGGAGACCTCAAAAGGCATATAGATTGTGTCCATTTGAACTTGAAACAATTCCAGTGCCACAAGTGTGATTATGCTGGCAGTCAGAAAAGAACTCTCAAATTGCATATAGAGACTGTTCATTTAAAAATGAAGCAATATAAATGTCACAATTGTGAATATGCTGCCAGTCAGAAAAGAGATCTCAAGGCACATATGAATTCTGTGCATTTGAATTTGAAACCATACAGATGTCTCAAATGTGATTATTCCTGCAATCAGCAAAGAGTTCTCGAAGAACATATTGAATCTGTTCATTTGAAATTGAAACAGCAAAAATGTGATTATTGTGATTATTCTGCAAACGAGAAAGGAAATCTCAATAAACATATGAATTCTGTTCATTTGAACTTGAAACAACACAAATGTCAGCAATGTGATTATTCTGCAAGTCAGAAAGCAACTCTTAAATCTCATATGGATTCTATTCATTCAAACTTGAAACTACACAATTGTCAGCAATGTGATTTTTCTACAAGTTGGAAAGCAGCTCTCAAATTGCATATAGATAGTGTGCATTTGAATTTGAAACCATACAAATGTCTTGAATGCGATTATTCTACCAGTCGGAAAGGATCTCTCAAAAATCATGTAGATTCTGTTCATTTGAACATGAAACAGCATAAATGTGATTATTGTGATTATTCTGCAAACGCGAAAGGAACTCTCACTAAACATATGAATTCTGTTCATTTGAACTTGAAACTACACAAATGTCACAAATGCGATTATTCTGCCAGTCGGAAAGGAGACCTCAAAAGGCATATAGATTGTGTCCATTTGAACTTGAACAATTCCAGTGCCACAAGTGTGATGATGCTGGCAGTCAGAAAATAACTCTCAAATTGCATATAAAGACTGTTCATTTGAAAATAAAGCCATACAAATGTCACAATTGTGAATATGCTGCCAGTCAGATAAGAGATCTGAATTTTTTGCATTTGAATTTGAAACCATACAAATGTCTTGAATGCGATTATTCTACCAGTCGGAAAGGATCTCTTGAAAATCAATTCTGTTCATTTGAACATGAAACAGCATAAATGTGATTATTGTGATAATTCTGCAAACGAGAAAGGAAATCTCAATAAACATATTAATTCTGTTCATTTGAACTTGAAACAACACAAATGTTATCAATGTGATTATTCTGCAAGTCAGAAAGCAACTCTTAAATCTCATATGGATTCTGTTCATTCAAACCTGAAACTATATAAGTGTCGCCAATGTGATTATGCTACGGAACATGAATGAAATTTAAAAGAACATAAAAAATCGGTTCATTTGAAATTGAAACAACACGAGTGTCAAGAATGTGATTATGAAACAGTCCGAAAATATAATCTCACATCACATATAAAGTTTGTCCATTTGAAATTGAAACAACACAAATGCCATCATTGTGATTATAGAGCAGGTCAAAAACATAAACTCTCTGTTGGGGCGAGTTTCAGTTAACCAACTGAAAGTGTGGTTCAATTATTAAGTTTTATTTTTCGAAATATAATTTTTTGAGTGAGAAAGAGATAGAGCTGTGGACTGTATAATATATATGTAATTAATTGAAACCCAACACAAATGAAAGGATAAATGCACTCAAAAATAACAGATGAAATATAGTTACCTATATATCAGCAAACAGGATCCTGTCGATGACTCCTATCCCATATAAAGATTGCACGAGCTCGTCAAACGAATATGGAATGAAGCTGACGTGAAAATCCGCTGCTAAAAATGTCAAATTGGGCACACTTATCCTTGCGGTATTATAAAATAACCACGCCACTGGTAACAGTTTTTGTTCGAAATAATTCGCACAAATGAAAGTTTTAAAAGAATGTAATTCGATTGAATCGAAATCACTAAAACTTGCGAATCACAGGAAAACTAAACTTTTCCGAATTCACGAAAAGGAAGCAGAGAATTATCAATACGGAAGCAGAATATTTCATGAAGTCAATCAATGAACTGAACTAAAAATGAAAAGAAACAAATATACGACATATGCGGCACTCCACAGCTGACGAATTGTTCTTATACGTAAAGGAGGATCCACATGGGAATTCCTTTGTAGATAAATTAATTTAAATATTCGAATTTTGAAAATTCAAAATATTTTATTCTAAGCGTTCACTTTGGCGTGAACACTCTCAGCTCATAAATTTTGTTCATTTAAAATTGAAACAACACAAATGCCATCAATGTGATTTTAGGGCATGTCAAAAACATAAACTCAGAGCTCATATAAATGCTATTCATTTGAAATTTAAACAACACGAGTGTCAGCATTGTGATTATTCTGCCAGTCGGAAAGGAGACCTCAAAACACATATAAATACTGTGCATTCGAACTTGAAAAAGTACAAGTGCCAAGAATTTGATTATTCTGCAGGTCAAAGACTAAATCTTAAAAGACACATAGATTCAATACATCATAAGTGACACGAATGTGATTATGCCACTAGTCGCGAAGGAAATCTCAAAATTCATGTAGATTCTGTCCATTCAAACTTTAAAAAACACCAATCTGATTATTGACATACACAACTAATGTGATTTTATTATTCAGCCATGTGATATTAGAAACCATGTAATAATAATAAGCTTTATGTAATCATAAATAAATCCTTACCAAAGTGTCCACAATAATAAACAATATAAAAAAATCAATTCGTTCCTACTTCTTCATTCATTTTTTGTTACTAAGAACCACTATAACAACATACATAATTCCAGTACATAAGTCAGGATCAAAAACTGAAAGGGAAAATTACCGCCCCATCTCAATCTCTAGTGTGCTCTCTAAGATAGTGGAAATGTTAATGAAGGATCAAATAGTGACATACATAAAGAAAAATTTTGGTTTTGATGCCTCTCAGTTTGGGTTTCGGGAGGGCTCGAGTTCATTTGGTGCAGCAACAGAGTCTTGGAGTTCGCATATGGGGGGCTGGATAGGAGTGATCTTGACATTCTGGTTTTTATAGATCTCAGAAAAGCATTTGATACTGTGGACATATCAATTCTAATAAGGAAGATTGAGCTGATGGGCTTTAGGGGAGAATCTTTCAACTTGATGAGTTAATATTCGAAAGGGAGATATCAGTACACAGTTGTGAATGGTGTAGCTAGTGAGAGATCATCTGTGAAAGCAGGAGTTCCACAAGGGAGTGTTCTGGGTCCACTACTAGAGTAGAGTTTGGAGGTTTTTGGGATACGAGTGTGTGAGGGTCTTAAAATCTATGCCCAGTGGCTGCTCCAGAATAGATTGAGCATCAATGTGGACAAAACGGTATATTTACTAATAAAAAACAAGAATAAGAAAGTAAATAACAACATCAGTATACAAATTGACAATACAACTATAAATAAGAGACTATTTAATTTTTGAGATATATGTTTTTGTTTTTTTGTATGTTTTTTATATGTGTATTATTTTTTTTGTTTGGAGTTTGTGGATAACTGACCAATATATGATGTACCTGTAGGCCTTGTCATCAGTTCGCAGGAACTGTTTTAAGGTCAGCTGTAAATTGCTTAATAAATGAACAATAATTTCCTGCTAACTTCTATTCAATATAATTTTTTTTTCCAGTTTGGACTACAGTAGGATTGAAAAGATTGAAGATATTGACATCACTGAACAGTTTATTGATGGGGAGAACGTTCATGAAAGACAAGAATATAGAGATAATATTGATTCCATTATCAAATTTGAAGCTAATGCATGGTAAGTACCTCAACTTTCAGTTTAATTTCAATCAATTCTGGTATAAATAAACTCAAATACTCTTTTCCCAAACAATTATAAGTTTTCAATTGAGCACCATTTCTCATAACTTCTGTAGAGTTCACATCCATGATTGAATAATAAAAATTATTGAAGGGGGTTGGAAAAAATGAGTGAGAATCAATTGTAATTTTTCTTATTCTTCCGAACAACACATTCCTTAAAGGGAAATTTCATTGAATCAAAAACATGTCGTTCCAAAACTTCAGCAACATTGTTATTTATTCTCGGACAATTAGTTCAAATTCCTGGGATAATTTTTAATATTTCTGATGAGATTATTTCTTGTCATGTATAAGATGATCCTGTAAAGTGGACTTCATTTATCAATTGTAATTTTGTATAGTTCCTTTTGGTACAAATTATTCAATTGCTTCACTTTTCAGTGAAAATAGCAACGATGCTGATGGTGAAGATGTGGGTCAAAAATTGATCACCAAACAAGAAGTCTATTCTTCATGTAATTCTGCTGTATGTCAAAACTACGATCAAAGAAATCATGTAGAGTCTGTTGATTTCAAATTGAAAGAATTCAAGTGCGATCATTGTGATTTTACTTCAGAATCGAAAGGAGATCTTCGAAAACATGTAGATTCAGTTCATATTAAATTGATGCGACACAAGTGCCACGAATGTGACTATGCTGCTATTCATAAAAGCAATCTCAAGAGACATATAGATTCCGTTCATTTAAAATCGAAGCACCAGTGTCACTTATGTGATACTGCCACAGTTGATAAAACTGCTCTGAGAAGACATATAGATTCTGTTCATTTGAACTTGAAGCAATTTCAGTGCCACATGTGTGATTACGCTGGGAGTCGGAAAGACCGTCTGAAAGCACATATAATTTGTGTTCATTTGAAATTGAAACCATACAAATGTGAGGAATGTGATTATGGTACCAATCAGCAAACAGTTCTCAAAGAACATATTGAATCTGTTCATTTGAAATTGAAGCCATACAAATGCCACAATTGTGATTACACTGCAGGACGTATAAGAGATCTCAAGGCACATATGAATTCTGTTCATTTGAACTTGAAACAACACAAATGTGATTATTGTGATTATTCTTCGAGTTACAAAGGAGATCTCAATAAACATAAGGATTCTGTTCATTTAAAATTGAAACCACACAATTGTCAGCAATGTGATTATTTTACAAGTCGGAAAGCAGCTCTCAAATTGCATATAGATAGGGTGCATTTCAATTTGAAACCACAGAAATCTCCTGAATGCGATTATTCTGCCAGTCGGAAAGAAGAACTCAAAACACATACAAATTCTGTTCATTTGAACTTGAAACTACACAAATGTCAGCAATGTGATTATTCTTCAAGTCTGAAAGAAACTCTTGAATTGCATATGAATACTGTGCATTCGAATTTGAGGCCATACAAATGTCTCGAATGCGATTATGCTTCCAATCAGCAAAGAATTCTCACAGAACATATTGAATCCATTCATTTGAACTTGAAACATCACAAATGTGATTATTGTGATTATGCTTCAAGACACAAAGGAGATCTCAATAAACATAGGAATTCTGTTCATTTAAAATTGAAACTGCACAAATGTCAGCAATGTGATTATTCGACAAATCGGAAAGCAACTCTCAAATTGCATGTAGATAGGGTGCATTTGAATTTGAAACCATACAAATGTCTCGAATGCGATTATTCTGCCAGTCGGAGAGGACTCCTCAAAACTCATACAAATTCTGTTCATTTGAACTTGAAACTACACAAATGTCACAAATGCGATTATTCTGCCATTCGAAAAGTAGACCTTAAAAGGCATATAGATTGTGTCCATTTGAACTTGAAACAATTCCAGTGCCACAAGTGTGATTATGCTGGCAGTCAGAAAAGAACTCTCAGATTGCATATAGAGGCTGTTCATTTGAAAATGAAGCCATACAAATGTCATAATTGTGAATATGCTGCCAGTCAGATGAGAGATCTCAAGGCACATATGAATTCTGTGCATTTGAATGAGCAAAGAGTTCTCGAAGAACATATTGAATCTGTTCATTTGAAATTGAAACAGCAAAAATGTGATTATTGTGATTATTCTTCAAGTCACAAAGGAGATCTCAATAAACATATGGGTTCTGTTCATTTAAACTTGAAACTACACAAATGTCAACAATGTGATTATTCTACAAGTCGGAAAGCAGCTCTCAAATTGCATATAGATAGTGTGCATTTGAATTTGAAACCATACAAATGTCACAAATGCCATTATTCTGCCAGTCGGAAAGGACTCCTCAAAACACATACAAATTCTGTTCATTCGAACATAAAACAGCATAAATGTGATTATTGTGATTATTCTGCAAACCAGAAAGGACATATCAACAGACATATCAAGTCTGTTCATTTGAACTTGAAACAACACAAATGTCAACAATGTGATTATTCTGCAAGTCAGAAAGCAACTCTTAAATCTCATATAGATAGTGTGCATTTGAATTTGAAACCATACAAATGTCTTGAATGCGATTATTCTACCAGTCGGAAAGGATCTCTCAAAAATCATGTAGATTCTGTTCATTTGAACATGTAACAGCATAAATGTGATTATTGTGATTGTTCTGCAAACCAGAAAGGAAATCTCAATAAACTTATGAATTCTGTTCATTTGAACTTGAAACAACACAAATGTCATCAATGTGATTATTCTGCGTCAGAAAGCAACTCTTAAATCTCATATGGATTCTGTTCATTCAAACCTGAAACTATATAAGTGTCGCCAATGTGATTATGCTACGGAACATGAATGAAATTTAAAAGAACATAAAAAATAGGTTCATTTGAAATTGAAACAACACGAGTGTCACGAATGTGATTATAAAACAGTTCGAAAATATAAACTCGCAGCTTATATAAATTATGTTCATTTGAAATTGAAACAACACGAGTGTCAGCATTGTGATTATTCTGTGAGTCGGAAAGGAGATGTCAAGACGCATATAAATACTGTGCATTTGAACTTGAAAAAGTACAAGTGCCAAGAATGTGATTATTCTGCAAGTCAATGACAAAATTTCATAAGACACAGACTCAGTTCATTTGAACTTGAAACAATATAAGTGCCAGGAATGTGATTATGCTACTTGTCACAAAGGAAATCTCAAAGCGCATTAACATTCTGTTCATTCAAACTTGGAAAAACAATAATCTGATTAAAGACATGCAAAACTAATGTGATTTTATTGTTCAGCCCTGTGATATTATATAACAGTTTATCAAAAAAATATTAGAGGCTTTTGAAGATGATGAGTTGGCATTGGGTTATGGGTTTGTTTCTGAACCTATCCAAGGCCTATGACTGCATCAAAGTTGAAAAGCTCCTGATAAAATTAAAAAGAAACGGAGTAAGAGAATGGCCAGAATAAAAAATAGCTTCATTGGTAACATCTGAAATAGAGTTCATTTATTATTAGAAACTATGTAATAATAAATAAATGGTTACTCCTGACCAAAGTGTACAGAGGCTATGTCCACAATAAAAAAACAGTTGAATAAATCAATTTGTTCCTATATCTTCATTCATTCATTGATAAGAACCATTTTGAAATGGTCCAAGGCGACGTAGCTATATATTCTATTTCATAGATTGTACGACGGCTGTGGTACCACAGAACCTGATGAGGAGTGAAATTTTATTCTGTAGTTTTTCTTTTCTTTAGATGTTCTGTGGTGAGATCACTTTTGACTTTAAGCAAAGTCTTTGATTCTATGGTTAAGATCTTAGGTTATGGTTAATAACCTTCGAATGTCAGCTCAGCTCATGTTGTGAAATTCTTGGAACCTTCCTAAATCAGTTTTTGAGTGTTCAGTTTGGCCCCCTTTATTCTTATAATCAAAAATCCATTCATTCTCAGGAATGGATGAGAAAAAAGACGAAGTAGACTTTGCTTTCCATATTCATGGAAATGATTCTGCAGAAAATATTACAAGCATTATTAAGTCCGTAAATAATCATAGGTGAGTCGTAATTTTCCACTGAATACTACTGAAATTCATTTGAAGGGAAAAATACTTCAGCAATTCCTGATTCTACACCTTTCCACAATAATTTCCTGCTAACTTCTATTCAATATAATTTTTTTTTCCAGTATGGACTACAGTAGGATTGAAAAGATTGAAGATATTGACATCACTGAACAGTTCATTGATGGGGAGAACGTTCATGAAAGACAAGAATATAGAGATAATATTGATTCCATTATCAAATTTGAAGCTAATGCATGGTAAGTACCTCAACTTTCAGTTTAATTTCAATCAGTTCTGGTATAAACAAACTCAAATACTCTTTTCCCAAACAATTATAAGTTTTCAATTTCTCATAACTTCTGTAGAGTTCACATCCATGATTAAATAATGAAAATTATTGAAGGGGGTTGGAAAAAATGAGTGAGAATCAATTGTGCTTTTGCTTATTCTTCAGAACAACTCATTCCTAAAACGGAAATTTCATTGAATCAAAAACATGTCGTTCCGAAACTTCAGCAACATTGTTATTTATTCTCGGACAATTAGTTCAAATTCCTGGGATAATTTTTAATATTTCTGATGAGATTATTTCTTGTCATGTATAAGGTAATCCTGTAGTGTGGACTTCATTTATCAATTGTAATTTTGTATAGTTCCTTTTGGTACAAATTATTCAATTGCTTCACTTTTCAGTGAAAATAGCAACGATGCTGATGGTGAAGATGTGGGTCACCAATTGATCACAAAACAAGAAGTCTATTCTTCATGTAATTCTGCTGCATGTCAAAAATACGATCAAAGAAATCATGCAGAGTCTGTTGATTTCAAATTGAAAGAATTCAAGTGCGATCATTGTGATTTTACTTCAGAATCGAAAGGAGATCTTCGAAAACATGTAGATTCAGTTCATATTAAATTGATGCGACACAAGTGCCACGAATGTGACTATGCTGCTATTCAGAAAAGCAATCTCAAGAGACATATAGATTCCGTTCATTTAAAATTGAAGCACCAGTGTCACTTATGTGATACTGCCACAGTTGATAAAAAAGCTCTGAGAAGACATATAGATTCTGTTCATTTGGACTTGAAGCAATTTCAGTGCCACATGTGTGATTACGCTGGAAGTCGGAAAGACCGTCTGAAAGCACATATAATTTGTGTTCATTTGAAATTGAAACCATACAAATGTGAGGAATGTGATTATGCTACCAATCAGCAAACAGTTCTCAAAGAACATATTGAATCTGTCCATTTGAAATTGAAGCCATACAAATGTCACAATTGTGATTACGCTGCAGGACGTATAAGAGATCTCAAGGCACATATGAATTCTGTTCATTTGAACTTGAAACAACACCAATGTGATTATTGTGATTATTCTTCAAGTTACAAAGGAGATCTCAATAAACATAGGAATTCTGTTCATTTAAAATTGAAACTACACAATTGTCAGCAATGTGATTATTCTACAAGTTGGAAAGCAACTCTCAAATTGCATATAGATAGGGTGCATTTGAATTTGAAACCATACAAATGTCTCGAATGCGATTATTCTGCCAGTCGGAAAGAAGAACTCAAAACACATACAAATTCTGTTCATTTGAACATGAAACAACACAAGTGTCAGCAATGTGATTTTTCTTCAAGTTGGAAAGCAGCTCTCAAATTGCATATAGATAGGGTGCATTTCAATTTGAAACCATACAAATGTCTCGAATGCGATTATTCTGCCAGTCGGAAAGCAGAACTCAAAACACATACAAATTCTGTTCATTTAAAATTGAAACCACACAATTGTCAGCAATGTGATTATTCTACAAGTTGGAAAGCAGCTCTCAAATTGCATATAGATAGGATGCATTTCAATTTGAAACCATACAAATGTCTTGAATGCGATTATTCTGCCAGTCGGAAAGAAGAACTCAAAACACATACAAATTCTGTTCATTTGAACTTGAAACTACACAAATGTCTTGAATGCGATTATGCTTCCAATCAGCAAAGAATTCTCACAGAACATATTGAATCCGTTCATTTGAACTTGAAACAGCACAAATGTGATTATTGTGATTATGCTTCAAGACACAAAGGAGATCTCAATAAACATAGGAATTCTGTTCATTTAAACTTGAAACTGCACAAATGCCAGCAATGTAATTATTCGACAAATCGGAAAGCAACTCTCAAATTGCATATAGATAGGGTGCATTTGAATTTGAAACCATACAAATGTCTCGAATGCGATTATTCTGCCAGTCGGAGAGGACTTCTCAAAAAACATACAAATTCTGTTCATTTGAACTTGAAACTACACAAATGTCACAAATGCGATTATTCTGCCAGTCGGAAAGGAGACCTCAAAAGGCATATAGATTGTGTCCATTTGAACTTGAAACGATTCCAGTGCCACAAGTGTGATTATGCTGCCAGTCAGATAAGAGATCTCAAGGCACATATTAATTTTGTGCATTTGAATTTGAAACCATACAAATGTCTTGAATGCGATTATTCTGCCAGTCGGAAAGGAGACCTCAAAAGGCATGTAGATTCTGTTCATTTGAACATGTAACAGCATAAATGTGATTATTCTGCGAACGAGGAAGGAAATCTCAATAAACATATTAATTCACTACCAATAGAGATAGTATGTAATAGGAGTATAAAAAAAAAGGGCCATGACCTCAGCCAGTATCTTAAACTTCAGTAATGTCTTTATGTATTTTGAATTAATTTTTTTTTTGTAAAATTTATCGAATGTTAAGGGTTATTGTTGTTTAACACGTTGAGTGCCACCATAACTTCTGAAAAAACTGACCCAGTGGCCACGATTTTTTTTTTGCATATTCATCTTCTCTGGTGTTCAATTGAATGAAATTAATATATGGAACATCAATTTTCTAATTCTTTTATGTACTTTTGAGTCCGATTGTTGGTGATGATTCAGCAGATGATTAACACTGAGATTTTGTCGGTCTCATTGTTTTACAGCACAACACCCTCAATATTGCTTTCTAATCTTTATTTGGCCCCCCTGAGAAAAATTTTTGGGGATTTCTTCGGGCGCCCATGAACGTGAGACCACTGATGGAGAAATGCGCGATTTAGATATGCGTCGTTGGTCGTGAGACCAGAGTGGTCTCACGCGGCTGGCCGCTCCCAAAAAAGTGTGATACCTATGTGGTCTCACATGGCACTCAACGTGTTAAAAAACTAATAATGTAAATGTAGACTCTGATACCAGCAGATATGCTGTTTAAGGGTCAGGAATAAATAAATAAATAAATAAAAAAAAAATAAATAAATTCTGTTCATTTGAACTTGAAACAACACAAATGTCAGCAATGTGATTATTCTGGGTCAGAAAGCAACTCTTAAATCTCATATGGATTATGTTCATTCAAACCTGAAACTATATAAGTGTGGCCAATGTGATTATGCTACGGAACATGAATGAAATAAAAAAGGACATAAAAAATCGGTTCATTTGAAATTGAAACAACACAAGTGTCACGAATGTGATTATAAAACTGTCCGAAAATATAATCTCACATCACATATAGAGTTTGTCCATTTAAAATTGAAACAACACAAATGCCATCAATGTGATTTTAGGGCATGTCAAAAACATAATCTCAGAGCTCATATAAATGCTATTCATTTGAAATTGAAACAACACGAGTGTCAGCATTGTGATTATACTGCCAGTCGGAAAGGAGATCTCAAGACACATATAAATACTGTGCATTTGAACTTGAAAAAGTACAAGTGCCAAGAATGTGATTATTCTGCAGGTCAAAGACCAAATCTTCAAAGACACATAGATTCAGTACATCATAAGTGCCAGGAATGTGATTATGCTACTAGTCGCAAAGGAAATCTCAAAACGCATTTGGATTCTGTCCATTCAAACTTGGAAAAACACCAATCTGATTAATGACATATATACACAACTAATTTGATTTTATTATTCAACCTTGTGATATTAGAAATCATGTACTTATAATAATAATAAGCTTTATGTAATCATAAATAAATCCTGACCAAAGTTTCCACAATAATAAACAATATAATAAATCAATTCGTTCCTACTTCTTCATTCATTTATTACTTACTAAGAACCAGTAGAACCACTATGAAATGTTATATCCAAAGATAAGATTAAGGATTAAACAATGGCTATAGGGTCCTACACTCCGGAAACACAAGGCGACGTTGCCATATTCAATTTCATAGCTTGTAAGATGGTTGTGGTACCACAGAACCAGATAAGAAGAAAAAGTTAGATATTCTGTGGTAAAATCACGTCTGCAAAGACTTCCTCTTTGGCGTATGACTTAAAGCAAAATTTAAGGTTAGCGTAAGTTAAAGAAAAAATTACTACAAAATTTTTTCGAGATGGATGGTATCGAAATCAAAAAGGAAGAAATAGATGTGGACATGACTGAACACATCGTTGATGGTTATAATGTTAATAATACGAATTATTCGACAGACATTGTTAAATCCGAATTTGATGATTGGTAAGTTGTGAATTCTACTTAAATTGCTTGATTCAATATGAATGAAATTGTTTAACTATATCGATTCAGTGGCTGAAGTGCTTAATTCTTTCAACTAGACATGCCCAGATTGTTATGAAAATAGATCAACAAATATATAGGGCGTTTCTGAATTGATGCGAAAGATCTCAAAGGTGATACCTTGTTCAGAATAGAGGGTAGTTCATTATTTAAAAGTTGGATCAAAAGTCAAACGTTGAGAGATATCGCGGTTCAACATTTATAATAACAAACTACCTTTTCTTTCGAAAAACGAATCACCATTTGAAATCTTTCGCATCAATTCAGAAACAACATTTTCAATTAACTTATTAAGTTGTTAATTTTCCATTTCAGTGTGAACTTCTGTAAAATCGAACAAAAAGAAGATATTGACATCAACCATCAGTTTATCGATACGACGAACGTTTATGAAAGACAAGAATCTACAGATTATTTTGACTCCATTATTAAATCGGAAAGCAACGAATGGTAAGTACGCCAACTTTGAGTTCAATATACATGAATGCTTGTAAAAATTTGATTCGAATTTTCCAAAAAAATAAAATGAGAAGAAGCACTTTTCCTTCATGAATTCATTATAATTTGAAACTAACATATGCAGGAAGGATGTAGCGGACACGTGAGTTAATAGATCGCTACTTTACAGTTTGAATAGTTTTATTTACGCAAAGAGTTTTTGACACACATATAATGGTCTTTTCACGAAAGTAATAGACACGGTCAAAATCTCTCTATATCTGTCAGAGCCCTCTCTGATAACTGTATAGCAAACAGTGCTTTTGGAACCGAACTTAACAAACAACTGTTACAAAAACTATTAAAATCAGGTCTAAGGGTCCAATATTGAAATTATAGGACAGAGGATTTGAAACGATACTTTTCAACCTAAAAAAAAAACGAAAAGCAGTCTGAGATCTAATCTTCCTACTGAACACTTGTTTATTGGTGTGAAATCAACAAATCGTCTATTAATTGTTGACTATGGAATTCATCTTGTGGAATTAATAGTATTTTTGAGCGCTCAATATTATTTTCGTCAGTGTTTATGGAACAATTTATCCCTTGTTCTATATACTCTATCTGTTTATTATCATGTTGACTGTGCCTCATACCAACGACAGTGTTTATTTGAATGGAACTGATGTATTTCGAAATTGAAACTGGAAATTCTTCATCGCATGCATATTTCAAGGAATTTATGCTGCATATAATAAGGTTTGTACTTATTATATTCTATCGCGTTGTTTCATTTTCCAGCGAGAGTAGCAAAGAGGCTGAGGAAGAAGATGTATTACACTGTAAAGAGTATTCTTTATCAAACTACAATGCATGTCAGAAAGATGATCACCTTAATCATTTGCTACCCGTTAATTTGTATTTGAAACAACACAAGTGTCTTGAATGTGATTATTCTGCAAGTGAAAAATACGCCCTCAGAAGACATATAGATTCCGTTCATTTGAAATTGAAACGGTTCAAATGCGACCAATGTGATTATTCTTCGAGTGTGAAAAGAAATCTAAAATTGCATACGGATGGAATTCATTTGAAATTAAAGCGACACAAATGTCACCAATGTGATTATTCCGCCACACGAAAAGGAGACGTTAGAGTTCATATAAATTCGGTTCATTTGAATTTGAAACAGCACGAGTGTCCAGAATGTGAATATTCTGCAAATCGGAGAGGGGATCTCAAAGATCATATAGACGCTGTTCATTTGAAATTGAAACAATACAAATGTCGGGAATGTGATTATGCTGCCAATCGCCAAAGAGATCTTAAAGTACATGTAGTTTCTGTTCATTTCAACTCGAAACAATACAAGTGTGATCAATGTGATTATTCTACAAGTCTGAAAGGAAATCTCAAAGGTCATATAAATTCTGTGCATTTGGACTTGAAGCAACACAAATGTCCTGAATGTGATTATTCTGCTTATCGGAGAAGAACTCTCAAATTGCATATAGATGCTGTTCATTTGGACTTGAAACAACTCAAATGTAACGAATGTGATCACTCAGCCCGTCGAAAAAGAGATCTTGATGCACATATTAATTCTGTTCATTTGAAATTGAAGCAACATAAGTGTCAGCAATGTGATTATTCTGCAAGTGTGAAAGGGAATCTCAAAAAACATATGGATTCGGTTCATTTGAACTTGAAACAATACGAGTGCCACGAATGTGATTTTTCTGCAAATCGGAAAGGTGATCTAAACGCACATATAGAAGCTGTTCATTTGAACTTGAAGCGATACAAATGTCATAACTGCGACTATGCTGCCAATCGAATAAGAGATCTTAAAGCACATATTGTATGTGTTCATTTGAACTTGAAACAACACAAGTGCCAGCAATGCGATTTTTCTACAAATCAGAAAGGAAATCTCAAATTGCATATAGATACTGTGCATTTGAACTTGAAACCGCACAAATGCCTGGAATGTGAATATTCTGCCCGTCGGACAAGAGACCTTGATGCTCATGTACTGTCTGTTCATTTGAACTTGAAACAATTCAAATGTGATCTTTGTGATTATTCTTCGAGTCACAGAGGAAATCTCAATAGACATTTGGATTCTGTGCATTTGAATTTGAAACGTCACAAATGCCTCAAATGCGATTATTCTTCCAGTTGGAAAAAAGACCTCAAGACACATACAGATGCTGTTCATTTGAACTTGAAACGATTCAAGTGCCAAGAATGTGACTATGCCACATGTCGTTATGGAAATCTCAAAAAACATGTAGACAGTGTTCATTTAAAATTGAAGAAATCTAAATAATATATTGTGAATAGAAAGTGGTACCAAAATTGTGATTTGTAATGAAATTTTTATTCATTTCAAGAATTAAAGTTATGTATAAAAATATACAGGTTGTTTTAATTTGATTTAGGAGCAACTTGAGTGTCAACTTTGTGCTTCTATTTCTTGAACGATAAATAAAATTCCAAGACAACTTGCAAAATCCTATTCTGCACATATTTCAACTCTTCAATATTATGGAAGACAAAAGGATATATTTTTCAGTATGATTTGATGATGAATGTTTCAAACCATTGTCATAGATATAACGTTCTTATTATATTCCATTGAGTTGATTCATTTTTCAGTGAAAGTACCAAAGAGGCTGAGGTACAAGATGTAGATCACCAGTTGAACTTAAAACAAGACGAGCATTCTTTATCAATTAATGTTGCATGTCAAAAAACAAATCATAAAGAGTCCGTTCATTCGAACTTGAAACAATACAAGTGTCAGGAATGTGAATATAAAGCAGATCGAAAACAAAAACTCACATTGCATATAAATTCTGTTCATTTGAAATTGAAACTATACAAGTGTAACATATGTGATTATTCAGCAAGTCAAAAAGGAAACCTCCAACAGCACATAGAGTCTGTTCATTTGAAATTGAAACAACACAAATGTCAGCAATGTGATTATTCTACAAGTCGTAAAGGACATCTAAAAAGTCATATAGATTCTGTTCATTTGAAATTGAAACGATACCAATGTCAGCAATGTGATTATTCCACCAGTAGAAACAGATATCTCAAAAAGCATATAGATTGTGTTCATTTGAACTTGAAACAACACAAGTGTCAGCAATGTGATTTTTCTTCAAGTTGGAAAGCAGCTCTCAAATTGCATATAGATTCTGTTCATTTGAAGTTGAAAAAACACAAATGCCAGTTTTGTTATTATTATGCAAATCAGAAATCACATCTTGAACGACATATAGATTCTGTTCATTTGAAATTGAAAAAAACATAAATGCAACAAATGTGATTATTGTGCAAGTACAGAAGGAAATCTCAAAGTTCATGTAGGTAGATTCAGTTCATTTAAATGGGGGACTTCTTTTCATTTCAAGTAGGTGCGTTGCCTGGACAGTTTTTGTTTATGTGTAACATATGAACACTCTAAATAATATATTGTGAATACAAAGTGTTACCAAAATTGTGATTTGTAATGAAATTTTTATTCATTTCAAGCATTAAAGTTATTTATAAAAATATACAGGTTGTTTTCATTTGATTCAGGAGCAACGTAAGTGTCAACTTTGTGCTTCTATTTCTTGAACGATAAATAAAATTCCAAGACAACTTGCAAAATCCTATTCTGCACATATTTCAACTCTTCAATATTATGGAAGACAAAAGGATATATTTCTGCTACTTTTCAGTATAATTTGATGATTTCAAACCCTTTTCATTCTTATAATGTTTCATATAATCCTGTCTTTTCATTAATTAAATTTCATTGAGTTGATTGATTTTTCAGTGAAAGTGCCAAAGAGGCTGAGGTACAAGATGTAGATCACCAGTTGAACTTAAAACAAGACGAGCAATCTCCATCAATTAATGTTGCATGTCAAAAAACAATTCCTGAAGAGCCTGTTCATTTGAACTTGAAACAGCACAAGTGCCAGGAATGTGACTTTAGAGCAGATCAAAAACACAATCTCACGGCGCATATAAATTCGGTTCATTTGAAATTGAAACAACACAAGTGTCAGCATTGTGATTACTCTGCCAGTCAGAGAGGATACCTCAAATCGCATATAGAATCTGTTCATTTAAACTTGAGACAACACAAGTGTCAGGAATGTGATTATTCTGCAAGTGTGAAAGGAAATCTCAATAAACATGTACTTTCTGTTCATTTGAAGGTGAAACAACACAAGTGTACCATATGTGATTATCGTTGTATGAGCAAAGGATATCTTCAACAACATATCGATTCTGTTCATTTGAAATTGAAACGATACCAGTGTGTTCAATGTGATTATTCTGCAAGCCGCAAAGGTACTCTCAAACTCCACATAGATTCTGTTCATTTGAAGTTGAAGCAATACAAGTGTCACGAATGTGATTATTCTGCAGGTCGTAAAGCAGCACTCAAATTGCATATAAATTCTGTTCATTTGAAATTGAAACTACACAAGTGTCAGCAATGTGATTATTCCACCAGTAGAAACAGAGATCTCGAAAAGCATATAGACTCTGTTCATTTGAACTTGAAACAACACAAGTGTCAGCAATGTGATTATTCTTCAAGTTGGAAAGCAGCTCTCAAATTGCATATAGACACTAGAGTGTCTGAAAGATCGAGTTCCTGTGTTGATAATGCTGTTTCAAATATTGACAATATTTCCTCCGCCACTGTGCAAACACACATCTCGGATCACTTGGGATTGATGACAAGTGTTGATTGTAAGACAAAAATTGAAAATAAACCTTTTAAAATACAAACAAGACAATTTAGCGAAACTGCAATAAATGATTTTACTAAGGATTTAGCCGGACAGAATTGGTGTAGTGTGTACAGAGTTAAAAATGAAGATGTAGATGCTATGTGGAATTGTTTTTTTAGCCAGTACAAGAACATTTTCGATTTTTACTTTCCAATTAAATGGAAAAACAAAACGTGCCCTAAATCTAAAAAACTCGCTGATTCTGCTAAATTGAGATCTCTAAGGAGTCTATTGGAAAAAACTTATATCGTTTCAGATAAATTCCCTCATTTTATGGAATCTTACAAGTCAATAAAAAAATTATACGACCAAGAACTCAAATCATTAAAACAACACTATTATGGTAAAAAGATTAGAGACGCCAATAACAAATCCAAAGCTATTTGGCAGGTTGTAGGTGAAATAACAGGTAAATCAGGGTCTAAAGCAAAAATATTACCAACCGGAAACCCATCGGAAATAGCTAACAAGTTTAATCGGTTCTTTGTGGATGACTCTAAAGTGGTCTCAAACAGTTTAAACGCTACAAATTCAAAAGAAAAAGTTAATATCACTGAAAAATCATTTTATATGTTTGAGATAACTAAAGAGGAAATTCAGGGGGTGCTGAGAAAAATAAAAAATAAAAAAGCTAGTGGTTATGACGGAATACCATTCTTTATTGTTGAGAAGTCAATTGAGCTTATTATGGATCCACTACTTTACATAATGAATAATGCATTTGTGACAGGAATTTTCCCTCAAGGTTTGAAAATCGCATTGATGTGTCCACTACATAAAAAGGGTGACCCAGAAAATTTACAAAATTACAGACCAATATCTATGTTGTCATCATTCTCAAAATTGTTTGAGAAAATTTTGGCTGAGAGATTTCTGAACTTCTTTTATAAGTTCAGGATTCTAAGTCCGAGACAACATGGTTACATGAAGAATAAAAACACAGTAACAGCTCTATTTGAACTGGTAAATTGCATTTTGGACGCTCTGGAGAATGATTTAATACCAATGGGTATCTTTTTGGATTTTTCAAGGGCGTTTGATACCGTTGAACACCATATACTACTTCTTAAATTAGAAAAGTGTGGAATTAGGGATAACCAGCTTGAACTGGTAAGAAGCTACTTAAATGATAGGGTTCAAAGAGTTCAGATTACGGTGGGATCGGATGTTTGCACGTCCACGGACAGGATGATGGGGAGGGGGGTGCCCCAGGGTAGTATTCTGGGACCCCTCCTCTTCATTATATATATCAATGATCTGCCTGCTTGTTTGGATGAAACACAAAACTTTGTCTTGTACGCAGATGATACTAACTTCATATTAACTGGTAGAGACATCAAAGAGAACACAAACAAAGCGGGCACTGCGATGAGTGCTGTTGAGCAGTGGTGCGGGGAGAACAATTTGAGACTGAATGTGTCTAAGACGGAATGTGTATTTTTCTTGACTGATCAGAGTCGTGTGTGCGTGCCTGATTCTGTGTGGCTGAGAACAGATGAAATCTCTCTGAGCAACTCAATAAAATTTTTAGGTGTTAATTTGGACAGACATTTGAAATGGCGAGATCATATAGCAAATCTTAATAAAAAGTTGCTTTCTGTTAGCTACACTATACATGTGCTGAAATGCACAGTGAGTATTGAGGTTTTGAGGACTGTTTACTTTGCTAGTTTTCAATCATTATTGGCTTATGGTATTGAGATATGGGGTGGTTGTACTTGTATCGGGTCTCTGTTTGTAACACAGAAACTAGTTGTCAGAAGAATGTTTGATATCGGTTTTCGGAAATCCTGCAGGGGTCATTTCAGGACCCATAATATCTTAACGGTAAATGGGTTATATATTTTTAAATGTGTATGTTTTGTTTTTCAATATCCTCAGTACTTTGAAAAATTTCAAAATAATAATAACACAAGGCGGATCATGCCTTATATATATCCACATCACAGACTTACACTAACAGAACGTAACACAACTTACATGTGTCTGCGATTCTACAATTCTCTACCGAAGTATCTCAGAGATATATCTGTGGAAAAAAAATTTAAAAATGCTGTATATTCATTTATTTTGGGATGTGAGCCTTACAGCCTGATGGAATTTCTAGAATATTGCGGGACACATGCTTAATTGTTTTGGGTTAAAGTGAATATATTTTAGTTTTTGTTTTGTTGACGTATTTCTATTTTGTTATGCTGTGTACACCACAAACACACAATTTTGGAAATAAAGCTCTATTATTATTATTATTATTATTATAGATTCTGTTCATTTGAAGTTTAAAAGACACAAATGCCAGTTTTGTTATTATTATGCAAATCAGAAATCACATCTCAAACGACATATAGATACTGTTCATTTGAAATTAAAAAAAACATAAATGCAACAAATGTGATTATTGTGCAAGTACAGAAGGAAATCTCAAAGTTCATGTGGATTCAGTTCATTTAAATTGAAGATATTTTCATCAGGAATTCATCATTGCTCAACAAGTGCCAGTAATGGCATTATTCAGCAAGTGTGAAAGGGAATCTCGAAAAACATAGAAGCTGTTCATTTGAACTTTGAACAAAGTGGCAGGAATATGACTATGGTACTAGTCGGTATGGAGATCTCAAAAAACGTGTAGATTTGGTTCATTTGAAATTGAAACAGTTCAAGTGTGAGCAATGTTATTTTGGTACAAACAAGAAAAAATATCTGGAAATTCATACTGCTTCTTTTCATTTGAAGTAGGTGCATTGCCTGGACAGTTGTTGTTTGTGTGTAACATAATATGATCATTCCAAAAAAATATATTTTGAATCAAAATTGTGATTTGTAAATGTAATTTTTATTAATTTCAAGAATTAAAGTTATGTATAAAAATATACAGGTTGTTTTAATTTGATTTAGGAGCAACTTAAGTGTCAACTTTGTGCTTCTATTTCTCGAACGATAAATAAAATTCCAAGACAACTTGTAAAATCCTATTCTGCACATATTTCAACTCTTCAATATTATGGAAGACAAAAGGATATATTTTTCTGCAACTTTTCCGTATGATTTGATGATGAATGTTTCAAACCATTGTCATAGACATAACGTTCTTCTTATTATATTCCATTGAGTTGATTCATTTTTCAGTGAAAGTACCAAAGAGGCTGAGGTACAAGATGTAGATCACCAGTTGAACTTAAAACAAGACGAGCATTCTTTATCAATTAATGATGCATGTCAAAAAACAAATCATAAAGAGTCCGTTCATTCGAACTTGAAACAACACAAGTGTCATGAATGTGAATATAAAGCAGATCGAAAAAAAAAACTCACATTGCATATAAATACTGTTCATTTGAAATTGAAACTGTACAAGTGTAACATATGTGATTATTCAGCAAGTCAAAAAGGAAACCTCCAACAGCATATAGATTCTGTTCATTTGAAATTGAAACAACACAAGTGTCAGCAATGTGATTATTCTACAAGTCGTAAAGGACAACTAAAAATTCATATAGATTCTGTTCATTTGAAATTGAGACTATACAAGTGTCAGCAATGTGATTATTCCACCAGTAGAAACAGAGATCTCAAATCTCATATAGAATCTGTTCATTTAAACATGAAACAACACAAGTGTCAGCAATGTGATTTTTCTTCGAGTTGGAAAGCAGCTCTCAAATTGCATATAGATGCTGTTCATTTGAAGTTGAAAAGACACAAATGCCAGTTTTGTTATTATTATGCAAATCAGAAATCAAATCTCAAACGGCACATAGATACTGTTCATTTGAAATTGAAAAAAACATAAATGCAACAAATGTGATTATTGTACAGAAGGAAATCTCAAAGTTCGTTCAGTTCATTTAAATTGAAGACATTTTCATCAGGAATTCATCATTACTAGTGCCAGTAATGCCATTTTTCAGCAAGTGTGAAAGGGAATCTCTAAAAACATAGAAGCTGTTCATTTGAACTTTGAACAAAGTGGCAAAAATGTGACTATGCTACTTGTCGGTATGGAGATCTCAAAAAAGGTGTAGATTTTTTTTGGTACAAACAAGAAGAGATATCTGGAAATTCATACTGTTTCTTTTCATTTGAAGTAGTAGCATTGCCTGGACAGTTTTTGTTTATATGTAACATATGAACACTCTAAATAATATATTGTGAATACAAAGTGGTACCAAAATTGTGATTTGTAATGAAATTTTTATTCATTTCAAGGATTAAAGTTATGTTTGAAAATATACAGTGTTTTCATTTGATTTAGGAGCAACGTAAGTGTCAACTATGTGCTTCTATTTCTTGAACGATAAATAAAATTCCAAAACAACCTGCAAAACCCTATTCTGCACATATTTCAACTCTTCAACATTATGAAAGACAAAAGGATATATTTTTCTGCTACTTTTCAGTATAATTTGATGATGAATGCTTCAAACCATTGCCAAACGTTCGATGTTGCATATGATCCGTCTTCTCATTATATTCCATTGAGTTGATTCGTTTTTCAGTGAAATTACCAAAGAGGCTGAGGCACAAGATGTAGATCATCAGTTGCACTTGAAACAAGACGAGCATTCTATATCAATTAATGTTGCATGTCAAAAAACAATTCATAAAGAGCCTGTTCATTTGATCTTGAAACAACACAAGTGTCATGAATGTGAATATTCCGCAAGTCAGGAAGGAGATCTCAAAGCACATATAGATTCTGTTCATTTGAAATTGAAACCACACAAGTGTCATCAATGCGATTATTCTGCAAGTCAGAAATCAAATCTCAGATCGCATATAAATTCTGTTCATTTGAAATTGAAACTACACAAGTGTCAGCAATGTAATTATTCCACCAGTAGAAACAGAGATCTCGAAAAGCATATAGACTCTGTTCATTTGAACTTGAAACAACACAAGTGTCAGCAATGTGATTATTCTTCAAGTTGGAAAGCAGCTCTCAAATTGCATATAGATTCTGTTCATTTGAAGTTGAAAAGACATAAATGTCAGTTTTGTTATTATTATGCAAATCAGAAATCACATCTCAAACGACATATAGATACTGTTCATTTGAAATTGAAAAAAACATAAATGCAACAAATGTGATTATTGTACAGAAGGAAATCCCAAAGTTCATGTAGATTCAGTTCATTTAAATTGAACACATTTTCATCAGGAATTCATCATTACTCAACAAGTGCCAGAAATGCCATTATTCAGCAAGTGTGAAAGGGAATCTCTAAAAACATAGAAGCTGTTCATTTGAACTTTGAACAAAAAAGAATATGACTGCTACTAGTCGTTATGGAGATCTCAAAAAACGTGTAGATTTGGTTCATTTGAAATTGAAACAGTACAAATGTGGGCAATGTTATTTTGGTACAAACAAGAAAAAATATCTGGGAATTCATTTTGCTTCTTTTCATTTGAAGTAGGTGCATTGCCTGGACAGTTGTTGTTTATGTGTAACATAACGCCCTGCCTAGTGAAGTTGTATGCGCCCCGTCAATAAACGCTTTCAAGAACCGGCTCGATCATCACTCGAACATTTCGTGATTTTCAGTGTTTATTTATCTGTTTGTTTTTTTTTTTTTTTCTCTACCGTCTACTTTTGATCATGTTATTTTGAACTCTTCGCACAGCAGCAATGTATTTCTTAATTTCTTTATATTTATGTGTACTTGAGATGTATAGGCTCTGGCCTCCTCTCTTATCTTCATTAAATAATAATAATAATAATAATAATAATAATATGATCATTCAAAAAAAAAATGTGAATCAAAATTGTGATTTGTAATGAAATTTTTATTCATTTCAAGAATTAAAATTATGTATAAAAATATACAGGTTGTTTTCATTTGATTTAGGAGCAACGTAAGTGTTAACTTTGTGCTTCTATTTCTTGAACGATAAATAAAATTCCAAGACAACTTGCAAAATCCTATTCTGCACATATTTCAACTCTTCAATATTATGGAAGACAAAAGGACATATTTTCCTGCTACTTTTCAGTATAATTTGATGATGAATGTTTCAAACCGTTGTCATAGATATAACGTTCTTCTTATTATTTTCCATTGAGTCGATTCATTTTTCAGTGAAAGTACCAAAGAGGCTGAAGCACAAGATGTAGATCACCAGTTGAACTTGAAACAAGACGAGCATTCTTTATCAATTAATGTTGCATGTCAAAAAACAATTCATAAAGAGCCTGTTCATTTGAACTTGAAACAACACAAGTGTCATGAATGTGAATATTCCGCAAGTCAGGAAGGAGATCTCAAAGCACATATAGATTCTGTTCATTTGAAATTGAAACAACACCAGTGTCATCATTGTGATTATTCTACAAGTCGCAAAGGACATCTCAAAAAACACATCAAGTCTGTTCATTTGAAATTGAAACTGTACAAGTGTCAGCAATGTGATTATTCGACCAGTAGAAACAGAGATCTCAAACCGCATATTAATTCTGTTCATTTGAAATTGAAACAACACAAGTGTCAGCAATGTGATTTTTCTGCCAGTCAGAAAACAAATCTCAGAACGCATATAAATATTGTTCATTTGAAATTGAAGGTACACAAGTGTCAGCAATGTGATTATTCTGCAAGTCAGAAAGCAAATCTCAGAACGCATATAAATTTTGTTCATTTGAAATTGAAGCTACACAAGTGTCAGCATTGTGATTATTCTGCAAGTCAGAAAGCAAATCTCAGAAAGCATATAAATTCTGTACATTTGAAATTGAAACAACACAAGTGTCAGGAATGTGATTATTCTGCCAGTCAGAAAGCAAACCTCAGAACGCATATAAATATTGTTCATTTGAAATTGAAGCTACACAAGTGTCAGCAATGTGATTATTCTGCAAGTCAGAAAGCATCTCTCAAATTGCATATAGATTCTGTTCATTTGAAGTTGAAAAAACACAAATGCCAGTTTTGTGATTATTCTGCAAGTCAGAAAGCAGCTCTCAAATTGCATATAGATTCTGTTCATTTGAAATTGAAGAACCATAAATGCAACAAATGTGATTATTCTGCAAGTGTGGAAGGAAATCTCAATAATCATATAAAATCTGTTCATTTAAAATTGAAGCACAAGTGTCCCCACTGTGATTATTCAGCAAGTTGGAAAGCAACTCTCAAAAAGCATATAGATTCTGTTCATTTAAAGTGAAGTTATTTTCATCAGGAATTCATCATTACTTCACAAGTGCCGCAAATGCGATTATTTTGCAAGTGAGAAAGGGAATCTCAAAAAACACATCGAAGCTGTTCATGTGTCAGGAATGTGATTATGCTATATGTCTGTATGGAAATTTCAAAAAACTGTTTCTTTTCATTTGAAGTAGCAGCATTGCCAGGACTTCTTTTATTATTATGTTACATATTATGAAAACTCTGAAAAATAATATTGTGAATACAAAGTGGTACTGAAATTGTGATTTTGTTTAATTTCAAGAAATAAATAAAGTTTGATTTAGAAGCAACATATGCTTTAACTTTGTGCATCTATTTTTTCAACAATAAATAAAATCCTGAGAAAACTTGCAGAATGCTATTTTGCACATTTTTCAACTCGAAATTATGAAATACAAAAGGATATATTTTTCTGCTACTTTTCAGTATAATTTGATGATGAATATTTCAAACCCTTTTCATTCGTATAATGTTTCATATAATCCTGTCTTTTCATTAATTAAATTTCATTGAGTTGATTCATTTTTCAGTGAAAGTACCAAAGAGGCTGAGGTACAAGATGTAGATCACCAGTTGAAAATAAAACAAGACGAGCAATCTCCATCAATTAATGTTGCATGTCAAAAAACAATTCATAAAGAGCCTGATCATTTGAACTTGAAACAGCACAAGTGCCATGAATGTGACTTTAGAGCAGATCAAAAACACGATCTCACGGCGCATATAAATTCGGTTCATATGAAATTGAAACAACACAAGTGTCAGCATTGTGATTACTCTGTCAGTAAGAAAGGATACCTCAAATCGCATATAGAAGCTGTTCATTTGAATTTGAAACAACACAAGTGTCAGCATTGTGATTACTCTGCCAGTCAGAGAGGATACCTCAAATCGCATATAGAATCTGTTCATTTAAACTTGAGACAACACAAGTGTCAGGAATGTGATTATTCTGCAAGTGTGAAAGGAAATCTCAATAAACATGTACTTTCTGTTCATTTGAAGGTGAAACAACACAAGTGTACCATATGTGATTATCGTTGTATGAGCAAAGGATATCTTCAACAACATATCGATTCTGTTCATTTGAAATTGAAGCTACACAAGTGTCAGCAATGTGATTATTCTGCAAGTCAGAAAGCATCTCTCAAATTGCATATAGATTCTGTTCATTTGAAGTTGAAAAAACACAAATGCCAGTTTTGTGATTATTCTGCAGGTCGTAAAGCAGCACTCAAACTGCATATAGATTCTGTTCATTTGAAATTGAAGAATCATAAATGCAACAAATGTGATTATTCTGCAAGTGTGGAAGGAAATCTAAAAAATCATATAAAATCTGTTCATTTGAAATTGAAGTACAAGTGTCACCACTGCGATTATTCAGCAAGTCGGAAAGCAACTCTCAGAAAGCATATAGATTCTGTTCATTCAAATTGAAGTCATTTTCATCAGGAATTCATGATTACTTCACAAGTGCCACAAATGCGATCATTTTGCAAGTGAGAAAGGGAATCTCAAAAAACACATAGAAGCTGATCATTTGAACTTGAAACGATATAAGTGTCAGGAATGTGATCATGCTATATGTCTGTATGGAAATTTCAAAAAACGTGTTGATTCGGTTCATTTGAGATTGAAGCAGTACAAGTGTGAGCAATGTGATTTTGGAACAAACAAGAAAAAAAATCTGGAAATTCATACTGTTTCTTTTCATTTGAAGTAGCATCATTGCCAGGACTTCTTTTATTATTATGTTACATATGAAAACTCTGGAAAATAATATTGTGAATACAAAGTGGTACAGAAATTGTGATTTTTATTCATTTCAAGAATTAAATAAAGTTGTCTAAAAAAACATATGGGTTCTTTTCATTTGATTTAGAAGCAACATATGAGTTAACTGATGAACTACTGAAATTGTGATTTTGTTTAATTTCAAGAAATAAATAAAGTTTGATTTAGAAGCAACATATGCTTTAACTTTGTGCATCTATTTTTTCAACAATAAATAAAATCCTGAGACAACTTGCAGAATGCTATTTTGCACATTTTTCAACTCGATATTATGAAAGACAAAAGGATATATTTTTCTGCTACTTTTCAGTATAATTTGATGATGAATATTTCAAACCCTTTTCATTCGTATAATGTTTCATATAATCCTGTCTTTTCATTAATTATATTCCATTGAGTTGATTCATTTTTCAGTGAAATTACCGAAGAAGCTGAGGAACAAGATGTAGATCACCAGTTGAAAATAAAACAAGACGAGCAATCTCCATCAATTAATGTTGCATGTCAAAAAACAATTCATAAAGAGCCTGTTCATTTGAACTTGAAACAGCACGAGTGCCAGGAATGTGACTTAAGAGCAGATCAAAAACACAATCTCACGGCGCATATAAATTCGGTTCATTTGAAATTCAAACTACACAATTGTCATCAGTGTGATTATTTCACCAGAAGGGAGAGTGATCTCAGAACGCATATAAATTCTGTTCATTTGAAATTGAAACAACACGAGTGTCAGCATTGTGATTACTCTGCCAGTAAGAAAGGATCCCTCAAATCGCATATAGAAGCTGTTCATTTGAACTTGAAACAACACAAGTGTCAGGAATGTGATTATTCTGCCAGTAAGAAAGGATACCTCAAATCACATATAGAAGCTGTTCATTTGAACTTGAAACAACACAAGTGTCAGGAATGTGATTATTCTGCCAGTAAGAAAGGATACCTCAAATCGCATATAGAAGCTGTTCATTTGAAGTTGAAAAAACACAAGTGTCAGGAATGTGATTATTCTGCCAGTAAGAAAGAATACCTCAAATCGCATATAGAAGCTGTTCATTTGAACTTGAAACTATACAAGTGTCAGCATCAGCAATGTGATTATTCTGCCAGTCAGATAGGATACCTCAAATCTCATATACAATCTGTTCATTTAAACATGAGACAACACAAGTGTCAGGAATGTGATTATTCTGCAAGTCTGAAAGGGAATCTCAGAAAACATGTACTTTCTGTTCATTTGAAGGTGAAACAACACAAGTGTAACATATGTGATTATCGTTGCATGAGCAGAGGATATCTTCAACAACATATCGATTCTGTTCATTTGAAATTAAAACAATACCAGTGTGATCAATGTGATTATTCTGCAAGTCGCAAAGGTACCCTCAAATTCCACATAGATTCTGTTCATTTGAAGTTGAAGCAATACAAGTGTCACGAATGTGATTATTCTGCAGGTCGGAAAGCGCATCTCAGAAGACATACAAATGCTGTTCATTTGAAATTGAAACAGTATAAATGTCACGAATGTGATTATTCTGCGAGTGTGGAGGGAAATCTCAAACATCATATAAATTGTGTTCATTTGAAATTAAAGCCACACAAGTGTCAGCAATGTGATTATTCTACAACTGTGAGAGCAACCCTCAAAAAGCATATAGATTCTGTCCATTTGAACTTGGAACAACTCAAGTGCTAAGAATGTGATTATTCAGCCAATTCGAAAGGAGATCTCGAAAAACATATAGATAGAGTTCATTTAAATTGAAGTCATATTCATCGAGAATTCATCATTATTCGACGACCTTCAATGAAAAATTAATTCTAGATTGTGTCCACTTGAATGTTTGATGCTGAAGAAAATGCTTATATTTTTTTTCAAATTTTACTTCGAATAGGAACAACGATATGATTTATTCCTTTATACGTTGAGTGAGTTCATCAGCAGCTGAGATGTCCTGATGTTTAAACGCATATTCTTCATTTGATTATAGATATTTCAATTGAAATAAACGTTTCGTAACTTGAAACCTCACAACATTCATTTGAATCTACTGAAATAATTGTCTTCAACGATGAGGAAGAAGAAAAAATAGAAGAACCATGGAATAAACTCAAAAATATATCTCGAAAATCATTATATGTATTTCTCTTCATATCAAGTAGGATAAAAGATTGTAATTTTATGAGTGAAGAAAATCTGAAATTTATATGAACATTATCAACATTGTTATACTGAAATTTTTATTTATTTCAGATAATAAAATAAATGTGATGAAAGATATCTAAATAGATTTTGTCCATTGGTTTTAGAGGTCAATTTTGCGGTCTTATTTATTGAATAATTAAAAAAATCCAAAAGCAACTTGTGTGTACAGGGTGGCCAGATTCCTAAACTATAAGAGATAGAGAAAAAGTGATATACATGTCATGTTCTCTTTTTTCGAGAAACCGAAATTGCTGAAAACCCGAAGTTGCTACGGCGTCTAGTTTCCGAGCTACAGGGCGATTTTGGTATTTGGCCAATTAATATAATTGACTATAACTTCCGTATTACAGGATCTACGCTCTCGAAACCAACACATCTTTAGGGCACTTTTTTTACTGCTTTTCAGCGGTGCTATTGGATTTTTGTATCTGCTCGAATTTCGGAGCTATAACAAAAAATTTTTTTTTTCAAATGGAAACGATAATGGGAAATGTTAGTTCCGAATAGATCTTTCTTCAACGATTTCAAAAACTGGACCCCTGTTGGCTTTACTATTGCTTCCATAAACGCAACAAAACGCAAGTGATTTCGACATTTCAGGGCAGTAATCACTTATCACAATGTTCAAACGTATATAAAACAGAATCTGGCACACAATTTTTCCTACTCACTTCAATAAAATAGAAAAATTAACCGGTAATTAGTGTATAAATAGAAGTTTTCCATATACTAACCTACAAACCATCCCACTTCCGTTAATGCTGTTTCTGCCGCAAGGTGGCCTGCTTTAAAAACGGCCGTGCTCCCTATCAAAGAAGTTTAGTTCATTCCGTGACATAACCTAAGATGCCTCGAAACATAACCCTCAAACGCCAGTGTTCTGTGGTCAGTTTTATTTCAAACTATTTTCATTCAATTTTACTTTGATAATTTGAGTTGGACGAAACAAGTTAATTTTTCGGTATGAGTGACGAAAAGGTAAACATGGATGTTGTCTTTACCGATGGTAATCATGTTTATGAAGAGGAGTCTACAGAAGTCATAGATTCCATTATTAAAACCGAACACATCAATAGGTTAGTGCAAAGATTATAATAATAATAAATTATAAAATAATAATAAATTATAATAATAATAATAATAAGATTATAATAATAAGACTATAATCTTTGGGTTAGTGTTCATGAATTCTTCTCGAACTTCATATCTAAATCTAACTATGGACGAATCATCATGTTCTCCTACAAAAGGTGCTGAAGTAATATGATCATTTTTTTACTTTCAGTAGGAACCCTTGTAGAATTCCAAAAACAGAAAATATTGACATAACTGAACAGTTCATTGATATGAATAACATTTATGAAAGACAAGAATATAGTGATAATATTGATTCAATCGTTAAATTGGAAGCTAATGTATGGTGAGTAACTCAACTTGAATGAATTAGTATAAAAAGTTTTGAATACTCTTTGCCGAAAATGATGACAATTAGGATTTTGTTGAGTGTTTCATGAGCTGTAAGTCAGTTCTTCTATAACAATAACGAAATTCGAATTTGAGAATATTCAAGGTGCATGAATGTGAAGTTTTTTTTGCCCTTAATTTGCATTTGTATATTCAGTTATTTTGTTCTTCAGTGAGGGTGCAGAGGGAGATGTAGATCACCAATTGAAGTCAAAACAACAAGAATATCCTTCATCTAATCATTCTGCATGTCAGAAAGTTAAACATGTAAACCAATACAAGTGTCACGACTGTGATTATTCATCAAGTTATCGTGCAACTCTCAAGAGACACATAAATTCTATTCATTTGAAATTGAAACAGCACAAGTGTCACCAATGTGATTATTCTGCAAGTCGGAAAGCAACTCTCAAATTGCATTTAGATTCTGTTCATTTGAAATTGAAAAAACACAAATGTCAATTTTGTGATTATGCTGCCAATCAGCAAAGTGATCTAAAAAAACATATCGAGTATGTTCATTTAAAATTGAGGCAATATCTATGTCACTTGTGTGATCATGCTTCGAATAAAAGAAAAGGTCTTGAAGTGCACATAGACGCTGTTCACTTGAACTTCAAGAAATATCATTGCCACAATTGTGACTACACTGCATCACAGAAAGGAGGACTGAAACAGCATATAGAATCCGTTCATTTGAAATTGAAGCATCATCGGTGTCACCTATGTGACTTTTCTACAGGTCGGAAAAATAATCTTAAGAATCATATAAACACCGTTCATCTGAACCTGAAGCAATACCATTGCGACGAATGTGATTATTCTGCTGCCCAGAAAGCAACGCTTAGAGGACACATGAACGTTGTGCATTTGAAATTGAAGCAACACCAGTGTCACTTATGTGATTATGCTGCACGTGAGAAGGGAAGTCTCAAGCGGCATATAAATTCCGTTCATCTGAAACTGAAGCAATATCAATGCTGCGAATGTGATTATGCTGCTTGTAAGAAAATCAGTCTCAAAAAACATGTAGATTCCGTTCATTCAAAATTCGAGCAATAAGAAAATCTTGAAAATGCATCCAACATCTCTTCATTCAAACATGAAACCGAATGAAGTCATCAATGTTGATACTCTGCAAGTGGGAATGTTAGTCAATCTTTATCATTTAGAAATTGTAATAAAACTGTTTGCATCATTTCACCTGTAAACAAAGGAAAGACCAATAAAATTTATAGTTACATCAACTGCTTCTTCACTATGGTTCGATATAATCACTTTTATCGAGAAAAAATATTTGGACCCGAGGATGTATTGTCCGAAATTATTTCAGGAAATAGTCCCTCATATATCCCGCTTGCATGCTTAATACTCCATATTTTCACACTATTTGCAAACATAAAAATATTTCTGAGCTATAAATTGCTTACTCCCGTGTGCTTGGTTTGAAATTCAAACCAAAAAAAAAGATATCGATCTATCTACGCCTTTTCCGAATCGAAAGGATCAGAGAAGACTGAAAGGATAGATCGAATTATCGAACGCAAGTGGAGAGTTGACCAAAGAAGAAGTTAAAATTAATAAATGTTCTGTGGTTTTTTCCGTGACATAACCACAGACTCGTCTGTCAAAAACAATGTCTATGGTTCTGTGCTATGTTTTAACCTATTATCAGGGTCCTGGCACTTCCTTTCCCCCACCATTCAACGAGTTTTATTTATGTGGGCATACACCAGGAGCGCTGCATACGCTTTTAATAAGTTCAGCCGCCTGTAGACGGCGCTGTATATGTCATTTCTTGTTTCTTTCGTTGTTTTGATTTCAGCGTTTGTTTGAGGTTTTTGGTTAGAACATTGCTCTTGGTACACGTGGAATTTTTGATAATTTTAAGTTAGTCAACTACAATAATATAGTGAAAAATGCCGTCGAGAATAAGGAAATGCTGTGTACCTGGGTGCAACGACGATGTGAGCAAAAGACATCGTTTTCCTAAGAGCAATCCAATTTTGTTCAAAAGATGGAGAGAAATTATTAAACCTCTGAATTGGCAAAATTTAACAGATGATCAGATTTACAGCAGGTATTATGTCTGCCATGCACATTTTTCTGAGGCTCATAGTTTGCCAGAATTTAGAAGGGGTCTTACAGTTGATGCGTTCTCTACTATAAATGTTCCTGGTAAGTTTTACAAGAACAATATTCATTTCTTTGAAATTCATCAATTGTATTGTTTATTTTAAAAGATGATTATGTTTCGTTAGATCAACCAACATATTCTGGAGCAATTAATGTTGACTGTTGAGGAGAACATAAGTGGGTTACTTCTGTTTATTTTGATGAGCCAACATGTTCTGATGCGATGCAGGTTACAGAGGAGGAAGCACTAAAAGGTTTGTAATATTATTCCAACAATAGGTTGTTTCTGTTATGAAGTCATACGAAAAAAATGATCCAACCATGTAAATGCTCCGGATAATAACCTTTTTTTTTTAGATGGAGATCAGTGGAATGTAATAGATCCTAACTCAGGTCAAGAGGAAGTTTTTTCAGATGTCACAAAAACTAAATCATTCCATCAGCAGTTAGTGCCCCATCAACTGTTGGTAAAATATCTGCGGTTATTCCTCCAAGCGTAGCACTTTATAAAAGAAGTAAAATTGGAAGATGCACTATCGTTTATATGAGTGGTGCAATTTGTAAGATTCTTCTAAAAAATAAATTCATTAAGGACTGTGAATCTTGTAGGAATAACCTTCTCAGAAATAATGAATTGGGAACAGATCTAGATTTTATTGATTGTAGAGAGTATAAGGTTGGGCATTTTATCAAACCAGGCAAATGCACTTCTTTCCTATTCACTCATTCGTTCAATTATTTGTTTTATTGAATCCCTAGAATTTGCGAAACAAAAAATATTTCAAAATTACTTCAAAAAATCCTTTTAACAAATTTCAATTTAAAAAATTATTAAATGCCCAACACACAACCTTGACGAAGTGATGTGTGAAACAATTGTTAGGTGTTCTTTGTTTTGGTGGTGTAATCAAATAAATAAGATTGCTAATTTAGGCGATTCAAAATTTTTCAAATTTCTCTGAAGTAATCCAGACAAACACTTGATAGATCCAATCAAGGTGCAAGCCAAAAATTCTTTCGATTCAAGAAGGAAACGTAGGTAGAGAAATGCTCTCAAAATATTTTTTAAGAAATTAGGCTTATCAATTTATTTATTTATTCATCAACAACGATACCTAGATGCTTAACATCTGTATGTATCACATGCAATTATAAGTTTTTTACTTTAACAGAAAGAAATATGATTGATATGTAAGTTACAATCATTGAATAATTCAAATTTTTATGAACGAGAAGCAGATTTTTGATATGAATATATTTTGTACACTAGGTGCCTTTGATGAGTATAGAAGTCTTGTAGGATATCATCTGTCAACATCATATATTATTTTTAAAGGATATTCATGTTGGACTTCTAATTTATATAGTGCCTTGTTGTAAAGTCCTCATTACAAAAGTCTAATGATCCAAGTATTGATTCCTCTAGGGCTTCTAAGACGAGACTGTTTGTTCTCAGAATGTTCCTACTACAGTAAACTATATGTATCAGATATTCATTTCCTATATTTATATATATACATAATTAGTTGACTTAATTTGGCTTAGCAGTCGGTAATAAAAGAAACTCTCTTTTTTCCTAGTTTGTCAAGCTTTCGGCTTTATTTAAGCTTTCTTCAGGAGACGCTACAATATGTTGATAATCAGAAATGTAGAATTAAATTGAAATGTATACAACTTACTATATAAGTGAAAATCATAATTTTGTATTCGATTGTATCATTATGAATGAATAAATAATTATATTATTAACAGCAATTTTCTTTACTATTCAAAAGTCCACCTATACTATTAGAAATTCATTCTCAATGTAATTTAGACAACTTCAACAAAATTGGAGTTTGTTGATTACATTGAAAATGAATTTCTACCTACTTCAAGATATTTTTTTACCACCAAGAAGGCAAATTCAAATTTTCGCGCCATTCATCGATAAAGTAGATTTCTATATCTCTATTTATATACTGCTAAAGTTCTGATCGCATCCGCCGCGAAATAGCGCTCAACCATTTTCCGCCTATTAGTGGGGGGGTGTCGAATCTATATAATTCTTTAATCTATGCCTATTATCATTCTTGCTAGAGTCATTGACGATATTTGGTGAAGTGAAAATTGTTGCAAATATAAAGTGATCAGCGGTATTTAATCATTGGATTTGGAACTATTCCAGTGTTATTTACAATTATAATGCCACGTGCGAAAAGATCTAATATATCACTACGAAGCCGTAATGCGACTAGGCTTCGGAATATTTCGAGTCAATCCTCTGTAGAGGATCAAGAAAGAACACGGGAGCAGCGTCGTTTAAGTATGGCCCGACTGCGTTATTCACTGACACCGGAACAAAAAGAGGTAGTCCGTCGAAGGGCTCGTATGGATATGAGAGAGCTTCGAGCTAATCGTAATAAGCGGAATTTGAATTTATTTTTGGGCATGAGTAACGAAAAGGTAAACATGGATGTTGCCTTCATCGATGGTAATCATGTTTATGAAGAGGAGTCTACAGAAATGATTGATTCCATTATTAAAACTGAAGACATTTATGGGTAATTTTTTATGAATTCTTCTCAAACTTCATTATTTTGAAGAGATTCAACATGTTCTCCTGCATACCTAAAGCCTCTGAAGTGCAAATAGTACATTCGCATTTTAATACTTTGGAAATGGCAAGCATTATCAGAATTTTGTGAGAAGCAACAAAAGTTGGTTCTTAATTAACAGATTTATAAATTAATGATACTTGCCTGTGTGAAACTTTTTCCCAAACAATGCTCTGTTAAATTCAACCTATTTTTTCTTTCAGTATGAACCCTTGTAAAATTCCAAAAACAGAAGAAATCGACATAACTGAACAGTTCATTGTTGGGAACAACGTTTATGAACAACAAGAATATATAGACAATATTGATTCAATCGTTAAATTGGAGGCTGATGAATAGTGAGTAACTCTACTTGAATCGAGACTTGAATGAATTGGTATGAATAGATTTGAACCCTTTTTGCCGAAAATGATGACAATAAGGATTCTAATCGGACTCAATTTTTGATATCCTTATTTGGTAGGAGCTGAAATTTTACAAGTCGCTAGCAATCTCTATCTCGTTTTTTAATGAAGTTTTATATGGATTGTATATTTGTTAAAACAATCTACACTGACCGCCAGAAATTTGACTAGAATTTATTGGATATTGTTGATTGTTTTGTGGGCTGTAAGTCAGTTCTTCTATAACAATATTTGAAATTTTAATTTGAAAACATGCAGGGTGCATAAATGTGAAGTTGTTTTTTGCTCAAAATTCGCATTTGTGTATTTAGTTATTTTGTTTTTCAGTGAGGGTGCAGAGGAAAATGTTGATCACCAATTGGAGTCCAAACAACAAGAATATCCTTCATTCAATTATTCTCCATGTCAGGAAGTTAATCATGGAAACCAATACAAGTGTTACAAATGTGGTTATTCATCCCGTAAAAAAGGAACTCTTGAAAGACATATAGAAGCTGTTCATTTGAACATGAAACAACACAAGTGCCAGCAATGTGATTATTCCGCCAGTCAGAAAGGAAATCTCAAAAATCATGTACTTTCTGTTCATTTGAACTTGAAACAACACAAATGCCAACAATGTGATTATTCCACAAATCATAGAAAAAACCTCCAAAAACATATTGATTCAGTTCATTTGAACTTGAAACAACACAAGTGTCAACAATGTGATTTTTCTTCGAGTCGTAAAGAAAATCTCAAATCGCACATAAATTCTGTTCATTTGAACTTGAAACAACATAAGTGTCAGCAATGTGATTATTCCACTAGAAGGGGCACAGAACTCAAGTATCATATAGATTCAGTTCATTTGAAATTGAAACAACACAAGTGTCCCCATTGCGATTTTTCTGCGAGTCGGAAAGGGAATGTCAAAAATCATATACTTTGTGTTCATTTGAATATGAAACAACACAAGTGTCACCTTTGCGATTATTCTGCGAGCTTCAAAGGAACTCTCAAAACGCATATAGATTCTGTTCATATGAAATTGAAACAACACCAGTGTCATCATTGTGATTATTCTTCGAGTCAAAAAAGAAATCTCCATAGACATATGGATTCTGTTCATTTGAACTTGAAACAACACAAGTGTCAGGAATGTGATTTTTCTGCAAATCACAAATGGAACCTCAAAAACCATATTGATTCTATTCATTTGAATTTGAAACAACTGAAGTGTCACCACTGTGATTATTCTACTACTCGAAAAGATATTCTCAAAGCACATATTTTTTCTGCCCATTTGAACTTGAGACAGCACAAGTGTAATGAATGCGATTATTTAGCAAATCAGAAAAGAAATCTGAGAGCACATATAGTTTCTGTCCATTCAAAATTGAAGCATTATCAGTGTCACCTATGTGATTACGCTGCCATTCGAAAAGAAACTCTCAAAAAACATATAGATTCAGTTCATTTGAAATTAAGACAATACCAGTGTCACCTATGTGATTACGCTGCAAGTCTGAAAAGTAATCTCAAAACCCACATAGTTTGTGTTCATTTAAACTTGAGGCAATACCAGTGTCTAGAATGTGATTATGCTTCTAATCTGAAAAGGGTTCTCAAAAAACATGTAGATTCTGTTCATTCAAAATTCGAGCAGTAACTCTATGAACATCCAAAATCTCTTCATTTTAACATGAAACCGAATAGTCATTAATATTGATATTCTTTGTGGAAAAAGTAGTCTCAAAACAAAGGTTTTATTTTCTTTTGAGAAATTGCTGGAGTCAATCTTTATTATTTAGAAATTGTTATAAAACTGTTTGCATCAATTCTCACCTGTAAACGAAAGAAAGACAAATAAAATTTATAGTTACATCAATTGCTTTTTTACTATGGAGAGAGGATAGATCGAATTATCAACCAAAGAAGTTTATTAGATGTTCTGTGGTTTATTCCGTGACATAATCACAGAACTTTGTTGTCATTTACTCACACTTACCTGCACTTACAGATGTATGGATATCCAGCAGCCTTTACTGGTGCTTTATTTCATATTTTATTATTATATGTCCAAGCTTTATTTACATATCACACAGGAATTAACCATTTTCGATTTAATTCAACGAATGAGTATTGTACAATACAGATTCCACTATGTATATATATATTTTGGCTTCGATCGACTTCAAACACACACCATTCACTAATTCGAGGACTTAGATTAAGAAAATCAAATCAGTTCTTCCAAGAGGAAAAGAGTTTTTGATTTACGAACGATGAAAAATTGGGACCATCGCGAAAAAAATCAGAAAATCTAAACTGTTCGACTCTGATGGATGAAAATTGGTTTTTTTGATTCAGAAAGGATCAATCTATATGCAAAAAATCAGCATCTGTATAAATCGATTTTTCTGGGAAATACGGCAGTCCAAATATTACCTATTTTTCTACCCAAGGTAGATTACGGGTCATAGTAGAATTCTAATTATAAAAAATTCGATTTCTGGTTCGGGAAATATTCGACCTTGAGTGGAAAATTGGCGAAAAATTGGTCGACTCTGGAGTGACGTAACTTCTGAAAAAATTGGAATTGAGAGGAGCTGATTTTTTTGGTCATTCTTTGGTTCTTTAAGAATGAAAAGGTGTATTTTTTATATACCTGAGACGAAGGGTTTGGATTTTCTGATTTTTTTCGCGGAGGTCCAATTTTTCCGATTCTCCATCAACCATATTTAAAAAACAATTAGTCTCAGAGAAAATCTGTTTGGATTTTCTTAATCTGCGGCATCGAATTAATAAATGGTGAAATTTCGTATCGATAGGCGAGATTCGAATTTTTGCGACAAATCCTATAGAAAAATTTCGATTTTTCGAAAAAATTTTTTTGGCTCCGATCGACTTCAAACTCACACCATTTACTAATTCGAGGACGTAGATTAAGAAAATCCAATCAGTTCTTCCGTGAAGAAAACATAGTAGGAAGCTGCGGGAATGTTGTTTGGATTTTAACCTCAGACCTTTGTCTAAGATTTTAACGAAAATAATAAACATTTCGCTAACATAGAATATCTTCGCTTTTTTTCTATGGAAAGAGGATAGATCGAATTATCGACCAAAGAAGAAGTTTATTAGGTGTTCTGTGGTTTATTCCGTGACATAATTTTAAAGGTTCTGTGGTCAGTTTTAACCTATTTTCGTTTGTTTTTCTATGCTATTTATATTCAGTTTTAAATTTTAAACTATTTTTCCATTCTATTTTACCTTGACAATTTGAGTTGAACGAAAATTTATCGAAAATTTATTTTTCGGTATGAGTGACGAAAAGGTAGACATGGATGTTGATTCCATTATTGAAACCGAGAACAATTATAGGTGAGTGTTTTATGAATTCTCCTCAAACTTCATAACTAAAACTATGAACACATTCATCATGATCTCCTGCATACAAAAAGTCTCTGAAGTATTAATAGTACATTCGCATTTTAATAATAATTAGTGATACCCTCCTATGTGAAACGCTATATTTAATCTAATATTTTCTTCTTTCAGTGTGAACCCTTGTGAAATTCCAAAAACAGAAGATATCGACATAACTGAACAATTCATTGATGGGAACAACATTTATGAACGACAAGAATATAGAGATAATATTGATTCAATCGTTGAATTGGAAGCTGGTGTATGGTGAGTAACTCATCTTGAATGAATTGGTATAAAAGATCTGAACACTATCTGCCAAAAATGATGACAATTCGGATTCCAATCAGACTCAATTCTGGATATCCTTATTTGGAAGGAGCTGATATGTTACAAGTCGCTAGCAATCTCTATCTCATTTTCTAATAAAGTTTTATATGAATTGTATATTTGTTAAAACAATCTACACTGACCGCCAATAATTTGACTAGAATTTATTAAATATTGTTGATTGTTTCGTGAGTTGTAGGTCAGTTCTTCTAATCTATAACAATATTTGAAATTTGAATTCGAAAACCTGGGGGGTGCATAAATTTAAAGTTGGTTTTTGCCCCGAATTTGCATTTGTTCATTTAGTTATTTTGTATTTCAGTGAGGGTGCAGAGGAAGATGTTGATCACCAATTGAAGTCAAAACAACGAGAATATCCTTCATCTAATTATTCTGCATGTCAGGAAGTTAATCACAGAAACCACTACAAGTGTTACAAATGTGATTATTCATCCTGTAAGAAAGGAACTCTGGAAAGACATGTAGAAGCTGTTCATTTGAACATAAAACAACACAAGTGTCAGCAATGTGATTTTTCTTCAAGTTGGAAAGCAGCTCTCAAATTGCATATAGATTCTATTCATTTGAAGTTGAAAAGACACAAGTGTCATCTTTGCGATTATTCTGCGAGTCAGAAAGGGAGTCTCAAAAATCATGTACTTTCTGTTCATTTGAACTTGAAACAACACAAGTGCCAGAAATGTGATTATTCCACAAATCATAGAAAAAACCTCCAAAAGCATATTGATTCAGTTCATTTGAACTTGAAACAACACAAGTGTCACCTTTGCGATTTTTCTGCTAATCGGAAAGAAACTCTCAAAGAACATATCAATTCTGTTCATTTGAACATGAAACAACACCAGTGTCACCTTTGCGATTATTCTGCGAGCCAGAAAGGACATCTCAAACAACATATCAATTCTGTTCATTTGAACTTGAAACAACACAAGTGTCACCTTTGCGATTATTCTGCGAGCCAGAAAGGACATCTCAAAGAACATATCAATTCTGCTCATTTGAAATTGAAACAACACAAGTGCCAGAAATGTGATTATTCTACAATTCTTAGAAGAAACCTCAAGAAACACATTGATTCAGTTCATTTGAACATGAAACAACACAAGTGTCCCCATTGCGATTATTCTGCGAGCCAGAAAGGACATCTCAAAGAACATATAAATTCTGTTCATTTGAAATTGAAACAACACAAGTGCCAGAAATGTGATTATTCTACAAATCATAGAAGAAACCTCAAGAAACACATTGATTCAGTTCATTTGAACATGAAACAACACCAGTGTCACCTTTGCGATTATTCTGCGAGCCTCAAACAAACTCTCAAATTCCACATAGATTCTGTTCATTTGAACTTGAAACAACACAAGTGTCAGCATTGTGATTATTCTGCGAGTCAGAAAGGACATCTCAAATTGCACATAAATTCAGTTCATTTGAACTTGAAACAACACCAGTGTCACCTTTGCGATTATTCTGGTAGTCGGAAAGGAGATCTCAAAAGACATATAGATTTTGTTCATTTGAACTTGAAACAACACAAGTGTCACCTTTGCGATTATTCTGCGAGTCTCAAACAAAATCTCAAATTCCACATAGACTCTGTTCATTTGAACTTGAAACAACACAAGTGTCACCTTTGCGATTATTCTGCTAGTCGGAAAGGAGATCTCAAAAGACATATAGATTTTGTTCATTTGAACTTGAAACAACACAAGTGTCACCTTTGCGATTATTCTGCGAGCCAGAAAGGACATCTCACAGAACATATAAATTCTGTCCATTTGAATTTGAAACAACACCAGTGTCACCTATGTGATTACTCTGCAAGTCTGAAAAGTAATCTCAAAACCCACATAGATTGTGTTCATTTAAACTTGAGGCAATACCAGTGTCAAGAATGTGATTATGCTACCAATCTGAAAAGGGATCTCAAAAAACATGTAGATTCTGTCCATTCAAAATTCGAGCAGTAACTCTATGAACACCGCTTAGATCATAAGAAATCTCGAAAATGCATCCAGCATCTCTTCATTCAAATATGAAACCGAATAATGTCATCAATGTTATCACTCTGCAAGTGGGAAAGATAGTCTCAAGATGAAGATAATTATTTTTTTTTTCTTGAGAAATTGTTGGAGTCAATCTTTATTATTTAGAAATTGTAATAAAACTGTTTTCATCAATTCTCACCTGTAAACGAAGGAAAGACAAATAAAGTTTATAGTTACATCAATTGCGTTTTTACTATTAATGGGTTCGTTATTTCGTTCCCGGAGTGGAGCGAGAGAATACGGATACAAACGGATAAACAATCACGTGACTTCGGAGCGCAGAACAGAGAGGAAAGTGTCAACAGACTGAATTATCGAACGCCAAGTGAGCAAGCGGCTAGAAAGGAGCTGACGGATATGTATATACCGAACGCGCTTTATGGAGAAGTTTATTAGATGTTCTGTGGTTTATACCGTGGCATAACCAAAGAGTAGATACTCACATATCCAAAGAGGACTTAACCCTTAATTGCCAAATTTTAAAGGTTCCTGGTTCAGTGGTCAGTTAGTATTTCTATGTCAGTTTTAACCTATATTAATTCTTGTCCACATAATTTCTTGTCCGAGTTTTAAATTTCAAACTATTTTCATTCGAATTTACCTTGTCAATTTGAGTTGGACAAAAATTCATTTTTCGTTGCGAGTGACGAAAAGGTAGACATGGATGTTGATTCCATTATTAAAACCGAACACATTTATAGGTGAGTGTTTATGAATTCTTCTCAAACTTCATATCTAACTATGAACACATTCATCATGATCTCCTGCATACAAAAAGTCCCTGAAGTATAAATAGTAGATACATTCGCATTTAAATACTTTGGAAATGTCAAGCATAATCAGAATTTTGTGTAAATCAACATAAGTTGGTGTGTGTGAAATTCATTCCTAATTAACTTGAGATATATTAATTAGTGATACTCTCCTATGTGAAACGCTAAATTTAATCTATTATTTTTTCTTTTTCAGTATGAATCCTTGTAAAATTCCAAAAACAGAAGATATCGACATAACTGAACAGTTCATTGATGGGAACAACGTTTATGAACAACAAGAATATAGAGATAATATTGATTCAATCGTTAAATTGGAAGCTAATGTATGGTGAGTAACTCATCTTGAATGAATTGGTACAAATAGATTTGAACACTCTTTGCCAAAATGATGACAATTAGGATTCTAATCAGACTCAATTTTTGATATCCTTATTTGGTAGGAGCTGAAATTTTACAAGTCGCTAGCATTCTCTACCTCATTTTCTGATCAAGTTTTATACGAATTGTATATTTGTTAAAACAATCTACACTGAGCGCCAATAATTTGACTCAAATTTATTGGATATTGTTGATTTTTTTGTGGGCTGTAAGTCAGTTCTTCTATAACAATATTTGAAATTTGAATTCGAAAACCTGGGGGGTGCATAAATGTAAAGTTGTTTTCTGCCCAGAATTTGCATTTGTTCATTTAGTTATTTTGTTTTTCAGTGAAGGTGCAGAGGAAAATTTTGATCTCCAATTGAAGTCAATACAACACGAATATCCTTCATCTAATTATTCTGCATGTCAGGAAGTTAATCACAGAAACCACTACAAGTGTTTCAAATGTGATTATTCATCCCGTAAGAAAGGAACTCTGGAAAGACATATAGATTCTGTTCATTTGAACCTGAAACAACACAAGTGTCACCTTTGCGATTATTCTGCGAATCATAAAGGAAATCTCAAAAATCATGTACTTTCTGTTCATTTGAACTTGAAACAACACAAGTGTCAACAATGCGATTATTCCACAAATCATAGAAAAAACCTCCAAAAGCATATTGATTCAGTTCATTTGAACTTGAAACAACACAAGTGTCACCTTTGCGATTTTTCTGCAAGTCAGAAAGGGAGTCTCAAAAATCATATCAATTCTGTTCATTTGAACATGAAACAACAACAGTGTCACCTTTGCGATTATTCTGCGAGCCAGAAAGGACATCTCAAAGAACATATCAATTCTGCTCATTTGAAATTGAAACAACACAAGTGCCAGAAATGTGATTATTCTACAAATCTTAGAAGAAACCTCAAGAAACACATTGATTCAGTTCATTTGAACATGAAACAACACAAGTGTCCCCATTGCGATTATTCTGCGAGCCAGAAAGGACATCTCAATAAACATATGAATTCTGTTCATTTGAACTTGAAACTACACAAATGTCAAAAATGCGATTATTCTGCCAGTCGGAAAGGAGACCTCAAAAGGCATATAGATTGTGTCCATTTGAACTTGAAACAACACAAGTGTCAGCATTGTGATTATTCTGCGAGTCAGAAAGGACATCTCAAATTGCATATAAATTCAGTTCATTTGAACTTGAAACAACACCAGTGTCACCTTTGCGATTATTCTGCAAGCCTCAAACAAAATCTCAAATTCCACATAGACTCTGTTCATTTGAACTTGAAACAACATAAGTGTCAGCATTGTGATTATTCTGCGAGTCAGAAAGGACATCTCAAATTGCATATAAATTCAGTTCATTTGAACTTGAAACAACACCAGTGTCACCTTTGTGATTATTCTGCGAGCCACAAACAAACTCTCAAATTCCACATAGACTCTGTTCATTTGAACTTGAAACAACACAAGTGTCACGTTTGCGATTATTCTGCTAGTCGGAAAGGAGATCTCAAAAGACATATAGATTTTGTTCATTTGAACTTGAAACAACACAAGTGTCACCTTTGCGATTATTCTGCGAGCCAGAAAGGACATCTCAAAGAACATATAAATTCTGTCCATTTGAATTTGAAACAACACCAGTGTCACCTATGTGATTACTCTGCAAGTCTGAAAAGTAATCTCAAAACCCACATAGATTGTGTTCATTTAAACTTGAGGCAATACCAGTGTCAAGAATGTGATTATGCTACCAATCTGAAAAGGGATCTCAAAAAACATGTAGATTCTGTCCATTCAAAATTCGAGCAGTAACTCTATGAACACCGCTTAGATCATAAAAAATCTCGAAAATGCATCCAGCATCTCTTCATTCAAATATGAAACCGAATAATGTCATCAATGTTATCACTCTGCAAGTGGGAAAGATAGTCTCAAGATGAAGATAATTTTTTTTTTTTTCTTGAGAAATTGTTGGAGTCAATCTTTATTATTTAGAAATTGTAATAAAACTGTTTTCATCAATTCTCACCTGTAAACGAAGGAAAGACAAATAAAGTTTATAGTTACATCAATTGCGTTTTTACTATTATTGGGTTCGTTATTTCGTTCCCGGAGTGGAGCGAGAGAATACGGATACAAACGGATATACAATCACGTGACTTCGGAGCGCAGAACAGAGAGGAAAGTGTCAACAGACTGAATTATCGAACGCCAAGTGAGCAAGCGGCTAGAAAGGAGCTGACGGATATGTATATACCGAACGCGCTTTATGGAGAAATTTATTAGATGTTCTGTGGTTTATACCGTGGCATAACCAAAGAGTAGATACTCACATATCCAAAGAGGAGTCTTTGACTTAACCCTTAATTGCCAAATTTTAGGGGTTCCTGGTTCAGTGGTCAGTTTTAACCTATATTAATTCTTGTCCGAGTTTTAAATTTCAAACTATTTTCATTCAAATTTACCTTGTCAATTTGAGTTGGACAAAAATTCATTTTTCGTTGCGAGTGACGAAAAGGTAGACATGGATGTTGATTCCATTATTAAAACCGAACACATTTATAGGTGAGTGTTTATGAATTCTTCTCAAACTTCATAACTAACTATGAACACATTCATCATGATCTCCTGCATACAAAAAGTCCCTGAAGTATAAATAGTAGATACATTCGCATTTAAATACTTTGGAAATGTCAAGCATAATCAGAATTTTGTGAAAATCAACATAAGTTGGTGTGTGTGAAATTCATTCCTAATTAACTTGAGATACTCTCCTATGTGAAACGCTAAATTTAATCTATTATTTTTTCTTTTTCAGTGTGAACACTTGTAATATTTCAAAAACAGAAGATATCGATATAACTGAACAGTTCATTGATGGGATCAACATTTATGAACAACAAGAATATAGAGATAATATTGATTCAATCGTTAAATTGGAAGCTAATGTATGGTGAGTAACTCATCTTGAATGAATTGGTACAAATAGATTTGAACTCTCTTTGCCAAAATGATGACAATTAGGATTCCAATCCGACTCAATTCTGGATATATTTGGTAGGAGCTGAAATTTTACAAGTCGCTAGCATTCTCTACCTCATTTTCTGATCAAGTTTTATACGAATTGTATATTTGTTAAAACAATCTACACTGACCGCCAGAAATTTGACTAGAATTTATTAGATATTGTTGATTGTTTTATGGGGTGTAGGTCAGTTCTTCTATAACAATATTTGAAATTTGAATTTGAAAAAATTTAGGATGCATAAATGTGAAGTTGTTTTTTGCCCAGAATTTGCATTTGTTCATTTAGTTATTTTGTTTTTCAGTGAAGGTGCAGAGGAAAATGTTGATCTCCAATTGAAGTCAAAACATCACGAATATCCTTCATCCAATTATTCTGCATGTCAGGAAGTTAATCACAGAAACCACTACAAGTGTTTCAAATGTGATTATTCATCCCGTAAGAAAGGAACTCTGGAAAGACATATAGATTCTGTTCATTTGAACCTGAAACAACACAAGTGTCACCTTTGCGATTATTCTGCGAATCATAAAGGAAATCTCAAAAACATGTACTTTCTGTTCATTTGAACTTGAAACAACACAAGTGCCAGAAATGTGATTATTCTACAAATCATAGAAGAAACCTCGAGAAACACATTGATTCAGTTCATTTGAACTTGAAACAATACAAGTGTCAGCAATGTGATTATTCTGCGAGTCAGAAAGGAAATCTCCATAGACATATGGATTCTGTTCATTTGAACTTGAAACAACACAAGTGTCAGGAATGTGATTATTCTGCGAATCACAAATGGAGCCTCAAAAACCATATGGATTCTGTTCATTTGAACTTGAAACAACTGAAGTGTCACTACTGTGATTATTCTACTACTCGGAAAGATAATCTCAAAGCACATATTTTTTCTGCTCATTTGAACTTGAAACAACATAAGTGTCCCCATTGCGATTATTCTGCGAGCCAGAAAGGACATCTCAAAGAACATATAAATTCTGTTCATTTGAACATGAAACAACACAAGTGTCACCTTTGCGATTATTCTGCGAGTCAGAGAGGAAATCTCAAATCGCACATAAATTCTGTTCATTTGAACTTGAAACAACACAAGTGTCAGGAATGTGATTATTCTGCAAATCACAAATGGAGCCTCAAAAACCATATGGATTCTCTTCATTTGAAAAAACAACTGAAGTGTCACCACTGTGATTATTCTACTCCTCGGAAAGATAATCTCAAAGCACATATTTTTTCTGCTCATTTGAACAAGTGTAATGAATGCGATTATTCATCAAATCATAAAAGAAATCCGAGAGCACACATAGTTTCTGCCCATTTGAAATTGAAGCAACACCAGTGCGACCAATGTGCTTATGTCGCATGTCGAAAAGAGACTCTCAAGAACCACATAGATTGTGTCCATTTAAAATTGAAACAACACCAATGTGATTACTCTGCAATTCTGAAAAGTAATCTCAAAACACAAATTGATTGTGTTCATTTAAACTTGAGGCGATACCAGTGTCAAGAATGTGATTATGCATCTAATCTGAAAAGGGTTCTCAAAAAACATGTAGATTCTGTCCATTCAAAATTCGAGCAGTAACTCTATGAAGACCGCTTGGATCTCTTCATTCAAATATGAAACCGAATAATGTCATCAATTTTATCACTCTGCAAGTGGGAAAGATAGTCTAGAGATGAAGATAATTATTTTTTTTTTCTTGAGAAATTGTTGGAGTCAATCTTTATTATTTAGAAATTGTAATAAAACTGTTTGCATCAATTCTCACCTGTAAATGAAGGAAAGACAAATAAAGTTTATAGTTAAATCAATAGCTTTTTTACTATGAGAGAGGATAGATCGAATTATCGACCAAAGAAGAAGTTTTTTACATATTCTGTGACATGACCAAAGAGTGACATAACCGCATAACCCTCAAATTTTCAAGGTTCTGTGCTCGTTTGTTTTTCTATGGTGCTCAGTTTTAACCATTCTTGAATTTTGCCTGAGTTTTAAATTTCAAACGATTTTCATTCAATTTTACCTTGTCAATTTAAGTTGGACGATAATTTATTTTTCGTTATGAGTGACGAAAAGGTAGATATGGATGTTGATCCCATTATTAAAACCGAACACATTTATAGGTGAGTGTTTATGAATTCTTCTCAAACATCATAACTAACTATGAACACATTTATCATGATCTCCTGCGTACAAAAAGTCCCTGAAGTATAAATAGTACATTCGCATTTTAAAACTTTGGAAATGTCAAGCATAATCAGAATTTTGTGAAAATGAACAAAAGTTGGTGTGGTCTTAATTAACTTGATATCGTCGCCGTAAAGTCAAAACCTCTTAAGTCTGAAAATAGCATTTCGAATAAGACACGAATAAAAACCTTATTTTTCGAAAAATATCAGACTAATTTCATTTAAGTCAACTGTATAATGTATAATGCCTCTAAAGCATCAGCGATATATATAGTTATATATTTTGTGCTGAATTCTGAAGTTTCGTTTAATGTAAATGAGAATTCTTGTATGTCGTTTTTGAGATCAGGCAGATTCCATGAAGAAGGAAATAGAAATGATTGTATATTGTTTTTAACGTATGGTTTATGGCAGGTGTATGTTTATGAAAAACCTCGCATTCAGTGAGTTGTGTTTTTAAATTTGTTTGACATATTATTGATTACATGTATTATTTTTATCCTAATAGAAGCCCTGAAGAAGCATTAAAGTAATCCGAAAGCTTGGCATATAATAAAGAGTAGTACATCATTCACTCCCCAAACCTGAGCCAATAGACCCTTATCGTGAAATTTAAGTTATATAGTTATAGTAAAAAGGGGTTACAGTTCACTGCGACCTTAAGGTCTATTGTGCCCCCTGACAGAGCTGTTATCATCGCGCCTCCTACAGCTCGCCCTCCAGTTCCAGAGATTTGATGAAATCCAGAATCTGGGACGGCTTCAAGGAGGATAACTCCCCACTTCTACAAGTTTCTTGTCCAAAGCACTCTTTCCTTTGGCTTGCAATGGCATAGCATTCCGTAACCAGGTGAATAGGAGTTTCTTCCTCCTTCCCACAGAATCTACACTCATCAGTGTCTGATAAACCCATTCTCAACAAATGCTTTTTTAGGCGACAATGTCCTGTGAGAAAGCCAGTGAGTAGGTGAAGTTGGTTTTTACTGAGATCCAGATATTTTTTGGATCTAACAGTTTCAAAGTTCCGGAGGAACTTTTTGGAGTGATCCATCCCTGGGAGATTCCGCCAGAGTTTTTCTCTTTCGGTTTTCTCCTTCAGCATAAACTCCTTCTTATAGGTGCATCAGCGATATAGACATAAGAGTTTTTTCACGATGTGCAAAATGATCATTTTCAATAGATTGCGAAAATATCTGAGAACCTACCAAATTCGACATACGAGGTTTTGACTTTACGGCGACGATATGTATTAATTAGTGATAGTCTCCTATGTGAAGCGCTTTAATCTGATATTTTTTTCTTTCAGTATGAACCCTTGTAAAATTCCAAAAACAGAAGATATCGACATAACTGAACAGTTCATTGATGGGAACAACGTTTATGAACAACAAGAATATAGAGATAATATTGATTCAATCGTTAAATTGGAAGCTAATGTATGGTGAGTAACTCTACTTGAATGAATTGGTATAAATAGATTTGAACACTTTTTGCTGAAAATGATGAGAATTAGGGATCTAATTGGACTCAATTTTTGATATTCTTATTTGGTAGGAGTTGAAATTTTACAAGTCGCTAGCAATCTTTATTCCATTTCCTAATAAAGTTTTATATGAATTGTATTTTTGTTAAAACAATCTACACTGACCGCCAGAAATTTGACTAGAATTTATTGGATATTGTTGATTGTTTTATGGGCTGTAAGTCAGTTCTTCTGTAACAATATTTGAAATTTGAATTTGAAAACATGCAGGGTGCATAAATGTTAAGTTGTTTTTTGCCCAAAATTTGCATTTGTTTATTTAGATATTTTGTTTCTCAGTGAGGGTGCAGAGGAAGATGTTGATCACCAATTGAAGTCAAACCAATACAAGTGTCACAAATGTGATTATTTGTCCTGTAAAAAAGAATCTCTCAAAAGACATATAGAAGCTGTTCACTTGAGACGACACAAGTGCCATAATTGTGATTATAGAGCAGGTCAAAAACATAACCTCATAGCTCATATAAATGCTGTTCATCTGAACATGAAACAACACAAGTGTCATCTTTGCGATTATTCTGCAAGTCAGAAAGGAAATCTCAAAAATCATGTACTTTCTGTTCATTTGAACTTGAAACAACACAAGTGCCATAAATGTGATCATTCCACAAATCATAGAAGAAACCTCAAAAAACACATTGATTCAGTTCATTTGAACATGAAAGAACACAAGTGTCACCTTTGCGATTATTCTGCTAGTCGGAAAGGAGATCTCAAAAGACATATAAATTCTGTTCATTTGAAATTGAAACAACACAAGTGTAGTCATTGTGATTATTCTTCGAGTCACAAAGGAAATCTTAATCAACATATGAATTCTGCTCATTTGAACATGAAAAAACACGGCTGTCACCTTTGTGATTATTCTGCAAGTCAGAAAGCAGCTCTCAAATTGCACATAGATTCTGTTCATTTGAAGTTGAAACAACACAAGTGTCAGCAATGTGATTATTCCACTAGTAGGAGCACAGATCTCAAAACGCATATAGATTTTGTTCATATGAAATTGAAACAACAACAGTGTCATCATTGTGATTATTCTTCGAGTCACAAAAGAAATCTCCATAGACATATGGATTCTGTTCATTTGAACTTGAAACAACACAAGTGTGAGGAATGTGATTATTCTGCAAATCACAAAGGGAATCTCAAAAACCATATGGATTCTGTTCATTTGAACTTGAGACAGCACAAGTGCAACGAATGTGATTATTCAGCAAATCAGAAAAAAAATCTGAGAGCACATATGGTTTGTGTCCATTCAAAATTGAAGCATCATCAGTGTCACCTATGTGTGTACGCTGCCAGTCGAAAAGAAACTCTCAAAAAACATATAGATTCAGTTCATTTGAAATTGAAGCAACACCAGTGTGACCAATGTGCTTATGTCGCATGTCAAAAAGGAACTCTCAAAACCCACATAGATTGTGTTCATTCAAACTTGAGGCAATACCAGTGTCAAGAATGTGATTATGCTACTAATCTGAAAAGGGTTCTCAAAAAACATGTAGATTCTGTTCATTCAAAATTCGAGCAGTAACTCTATGAACACTGCTTGGATCATAAGAAAATCTCAAAAATTCATCCAGTATCTCTTCATTCAAACATGAAACTGAATAAAGTCATCAATGTTGATATTCTGCAAGTGGAAAAAGTAGTCTCGAAACAGAGATTTTTTTTCTTTTGAGAGAGTGCTGGAGTCAATCTTTATCATTTACAAATTGTAATAAAAGTCTTTGCATCATTTCTTAACTGTAAACGAAGGAAAGACAAATAAAATTTATAGTTATATCAATTGCTTTTTTATTATGGAGAGAGGATAGATCGAACTATCGACCAAAGAAGAAGTTTATTTGATGTTCTGTGGTTTATTCCGTGACATAACAAAGAGTAGCAAAATTTTCAATGTTCAGTGGTCAGTTTTAACCTAATATATATGTTCTGTGACCTATATATATTCATTCTTGCCTGGGTTTTAAATTTCAAACTATTTTCATTCAATTTTATCCTGTCAATTTGAGTTGGACGAAAATTTATTTTTCGTTGTGAGTGACGAAAAGGTAGATATGGATGTTGATTCCATTATTAAAACCGAACACATTTATAGGTGAGTGTTTATGAACTCTGCTCAAAATTAACTAACTATGAACACATTCATCATGTTCTCCTGCATACAAAAAGTCCCTGAAGTATAAATAGTAGATACATTCGCATTTTAATACTTTGGAAATGTCAAGCATAATCAGAATTTTGTGAAAATCAACAAAAGTTGTTGTGTGTCACAAATTCATTCTTAATTAACTCGATATGTATTAATTAGTGATAGTCTCCTATGTGAAGCGCTAAATTTAATCTAATAATTTTTTCTTTTTTCAGTGTGAACCCTTGTAAAATTCCAAAAACAGAAGATATAGACATAACTGAACAATTCATTGATGGGAATAATGTTTATGAACAACAAGAATATATAGACAATATTGATTCAATCGTTAAATTGGAGGCTGATGTATGGTGAGTAACTTTACTTGAATGAATTGGTACAAATAGATTTGAACACTTTTTGCTGAAAATGATGACAATTAGGATTCTAATCAGACTCAATTTTTGATGTCCTTATTTGGTAGGAGCTGAAATTTCACAAGTCGCTAGCAATCTCTATCTCGTTTTTTAATGAAGTTTTATATGGATTGTATATTTGTTAAAACAATCTACACTGACCTCCAGAAATTTGACTAGAATTTATTGGATGTTGTTGATTGTTTTGTGGGCTGTAAGTCAGTTCTTCTATAACAATATTTGAAATTTGAATTTGAAAACATGCAGGGTGCATTAATGTGAAGTTATTTTTTGCTCAAAATTTGTATTTGTTCATTTAGTTATTTTGTTTTTCAGTGAGAGTGCAGAGGAAAATGTTAATCACCAATTGATGTCAAAACACAAATATCTTTCATCCAATTATTCTCCATGTCAGGAAGTTTATCATGGAAACCAATACAAGTGTTACAAATGTGATTATTCATCCCGTAAGAAAGGAACTCTTGAAAGACATATAGAAGCTGTTCATTTGAACATAAAACAACACAAGTGTCAGCAATGTGATTTTTCTTCAAGTTGGAAAGCAGCTCTCAAATTGCATATAGATTCTATTCATTTGAAGTTGAAAAGACACAAGTGTCATCTTTGCGATTATTCTGCGAGTCAGACAGGGAGTCTCAAAAATCATGTACTTTCTGTTCATTTGAACTTGAAACAACACAAGTGTCAACAATGTGATTATTCCACAAATCTTAGAAAAAATCTCCAAAAACATTTGAAATTGAAACAACACAAGTGTCAACAATGTGATTTTTCTTCTCACATAAATTCTGTTCATTTGAACTTGAAACAACACAACTGTAACATATGTGATTATTCAGCAAGTCAAAAAGGACACCTCCAACATCATATAGATTCTGTTCCTGTAAAATTGAAGAAATATCAGTGTTACTCATGTGGTTCTACTGCATCTAAAAAAAGTACTCTCAAACAGCACATAGATACTGTTCATTTGAAATTGAAGCCACACAAGTGTCAGCAATGTGATTATTCTTCAAGTCACAAAGGAAATCTCCATAAACATATCAAGTCTGTTCATTTGAACTTGAAACAACACAAGTGTCAGGAATGTGATTACTCTGCAAATCTCAAAGGGAGTCTCAAAACCCATATCAATTCTGTTCATTTGAAATTGAAACAACACCAGTGTCACCTTTGCGATTATTGTGCGAGCCTCAAACAAACTCTCAAATTCCACATAGACTCTGTTCATTTGAACTTGAAACAACACAAGTGTCACCACTGTGATTATTCTACTCCTCGGAAAGATAATCTCAAAACACATATTTTTTCTGTTCATTTGAACTTGAGAAAGCACAAGTGTCATGAATGCGATTATTCTGCAAGTCGGGAGAGAAATCTGAGAGCACACATAGTTTCTGTCCATTTAAAATTGAAACAAAACCAGTGTCACCCATGTGATTACGCTGCAAGTCTGTAAAGTAATCTCAAAACAAAGATCTTTTTTTTTTTTTGAGAAATTGCTGCACTCAATCTTTATCATTCACAAATTGTAATAAAACTGTTTGCATCAATTATCACCTGTAAACGAAGGAAAGACAAATAAAATTTATAGTTACATCAATTGCTTTTGTTTGATTCAACCACTTTCCTCCAGAATTAATATTTGGTCCGGAGGATTATTGTCTGAAATTATTTCAGGAAATAGTCCTTCATATTTCCCCCTTGTGTGCTAAAGACTGCATAATTTCACACCGTGTGCATACATAAAAATATGCGCTGATTCAGAGCAGGGCGACAGTGTGAGCCAGTTATCAATAGATAGATTATTTTTGCCAGAAAAAGATATCTAATAGAAGAACATAGCACTGAGAAGTGGTAAAGTGATCAGTTAGAGTCTCTTTTATCTGTGATCAAGAGATGGCTCATCGCATCAATAGAAGGGATATCAATCCAAATCAATCTATATTTGACTGAAATTTACAGTGATTATATTACAAAGATATTCTAGAATATCTTTGCTATATTACTGTACTGAAATTAAATCTTAGCGCGAGAATCAGAACCACTCTATGGGTCTTTCCGGAGACAAACGCCACTTGTGAATAGTAAACAAAACTAGGGCCCATGCGTTAACTATAGGGGGCCTACTGCCTCCTTGGTTTCGTCGTTGCGAACGAATCAGAGTGGCAGAGGATAGATCGAATTACCGACCAAAGAAGAAGTTTATTGGATGTTCTGTGGTTTATTCCGTGACATAACCCTACATTGCCAAATTTTCAAGGATCTGTGTTCAGTTTTAACCTATTTTCATACAGCTTGCAAGTTGCAAGAGTTTCAAACTATTTACCTTGACAATTTGAGTTGGACGAAACAAGTATTTTTTGATATGAGTGACGAAAAGGTAAACATGGATGTCGTGTTCACTGATGGTAATCATGCTTATGAAGAGGAGTCTACAGAAATGATTGATTCCATTATTAAAACCGAACACATTTATGGGTAATTGTTTATGAATTCTTCCTCAAACTTCATTATTATGAAGAGATAGTCGTTTCAATACTTTCAATAATCAGAATTTTGTGAAAAGCAATGATAAGTTGGTGTGTGTGGCAAATCCCATTCTTGATTAACAGATTTATAAATTAATCATACTCTCCTGTGTGAAACTTTTTCCCAAACAATGCCCTGTTGAATTCAACCTATTTTTTTCTTTCAGTATGAACCCTTGTAAAATTCCAAAAACAGAAGATATCGACATAACTGAACAGTTCATTGTTGGGAACAACGTTTATGAACAACAAGAATATATAGACAATATTGATTCAATCGTTAAATTGGAGGCTGATGAATGGTGAGTAACTCTACTTGAATCGAGACTTGAATGAATTGGTATAAATAGATTTGAACACTTTTTGCCGAAAATTATGACAATAAGGATTCTAATTGGACTCAATTCTGGATATCCTTATTTGGTAGGAGCTGAAATTTTACAAGTCGCTAGCAATCTCTATCTTATTTTCTAATAAAGTTTTATATGAATTGTATATTTGTTAAAACAATCTACACTGACCACCAGAAATTTGACTAGAATTTATTGGATATTGTTGATTGTTTTGTGGGCTGTAAGTCAGTTCTTCTATAACAATATTTCAAAATTGAATTTGAAAACATGCAGGGTGCATAAATGTGAAGTTGTTTCTTGCTCAAAATTTGCATTTGTTTCTTTAGTTATTTTGTTTTTCAGTGAGGGTGCAGAAGATAGTGTTGATCTCCAATTGAAGTCAAAACAACAAGAATATCCTTCATCTAATTATTCTGCATGTCAGGAAGTCAATCACAGAAACCAATACAATTGTCACAAATGTGATTATTCGTTCTGTAAGAAAGAAACTCTTAAAAGACATATAGAAGCTGTTCACTTGCAGCGACACAAGTGCCATCATTGTGATTATAGAGCAGGTCAAAAACATAACCTCATAGCTCATATAAATGCTGTTCATTTGAACATGAAACAATACAACTGTCCCCATTGCGATTATTCTGCAAGTCAGAAAGGAACTCTCAAAAATCATGTACTTTCCATTCATTTGAACTTGAAACAACACAAGTGTCATCTTTGCGATTATTCTGCAAGTCGAAAAGCAGCTCTTGAATCTCATATAAATTCTGTTCATTTCAACTTGAAACAACACAAGTGTGATCAATGTGATTATTCCACCAGTAGAAACAGAGATCTCAAAAAGCATATAGATTCTGTTCATTTGAAATTGAAAGAACACCAGTGTCACCTTTGTGATTATTCTGCGAGTGTGAAAGGAAATCTCAAAAATCATATACTTTGTGTTCATTTAAAATTGAAACTACACAAGTGTCCCGAATGTGATTATTCTGCAAATTATAATGGAACTCTCAAACAGCATTTAAATTCTGTTCATCTGAAACTGCAGAGATACAAGTGTAACATATGTGATTATCATTCTTGGCAGAAAGGAAAACTGAAAAAACATATAGATGCTGTTCATTTGAAATTGAAACAACACCAGTGCCCTGCATGTGATTATAATTCAAGTCAAAAAGCAACCCTCCAAGGGCATATAGCTGCTGTTCATTTGAAATTGAAACAACACAAGTGTCAACAATGTGATTATTCCGCAAGTTATAAAGGACGCCTCAAAAAACATATAGATTGTGTTCATTTGAAATTGAAACAACACCAGTGCCCTGCATGTGATTATACTGCGAGTGAGAAAAATAATCTCAAAAAGCATGTAGATTCTGTCCATTCAAAATTGGAGCAATAACTCGCTTGGATCATAAGAAAATCTCGAAAATTCATCCACTATCTCTTCATTCAAATATGAAACCGAATAAAGTCATCAATGTTGATGTGGATGTTGCAAGTGGAAAAAGTTGATGTATCATTTATTATTCAATATAAGTATGTACATTTCTATGTACATACAAGAGTTTTATGACGTTTCATGTATTACTTGATGACGAAAATTTTATACATTGTACATTACATTTGTAGGTGTATGTAAATAAATAAATATGTAAATAGTCTCGAAAAAAAGATTTTTCTTTTCTTTCAAAAAATTGCTGGAGTCAATCTTCATTATTTACAAATTGTAAAAAAAGTGTTTGCATCATTTCTTAGCTGTAAAAGAAGGAAAGACGAATAAAGTTTATAGTTACATCAATTGCTTTTGTTCGATTCGAACACTTCCATCCAGAATTGATATTTGGACTCGGGGAGTATTGTCTGAAATGATTTCAGGAAAGTTCTTTATATCCCCCTTGTGTGCTAAAGACTGCATAATTTCACACCATGTGCATACATAAAAATATGCGCTGGATCAGAGCAGGGCGACAGTGTGAGCCAGTTATCAATAGATAGATTATTTTTGCCAGAAAAAGATATCTAATAGAAGTGATAAGTTAGAGTCTCTTTTATCTGTGATCAAGAGATGGCTCATCGCATCAATAGAAGGGATATCAATCCAAATCAATCTATATTCGACTGAAATTAAGATCGTAGCGCTATATCGGCGAGAATCAGAACCACTCTATGGGCCTTTGCGGAGGCGAACGCCATTTGTGAATGGTAAACAAAAGTAGGGCGAACAGCTAGGGCCCATGCGTTCGTTCATTGGTTAACAAAAGGGGGCCTACCAAAGATATTCTACTAGTAGTTGAATATCTTTGGGACCTACTGCTTCCTTGTTTTCGTCTTATTAACGCCGTTTCCAATAATCGAACGAATCAGAGTAGATGGAGAGGATAGATCGAATTATAGACTAAAGAAGAAGTATATACCATGTTCTGTGGTTTATTCCGTGACATAACCCTCCATTGCCAAATTTTCAAGGTTCTTTTGTGGTTCTATGTTCAGTTTTAACCTATTTTCATATTTTCATAATTTTACCTTGACAATTTGAGTTGGACAAAAATTTATTTTTCGTTGCGAGTGACGAAAAGGTAGACATGGATGTTGATTCCATTATTAAAACCGAACACATTTATAGGTGAGTGTTTATGAATTCTTCTCAAACTTCATAACAAACTATGAACACATTCATCATGATCTCCTGCATACAAAAAGTCCCTGAAGTATACATAGTAGAAACATTCGCATTTAAATACTTTGGAAATGTCAAGCATAATCAGAAAACAAAAGTTGGTGTGTGTGACAAATTCATTCTTAATTTACTTGATATGTATTAATTAATAATAATAATAATTTATTGGTCCTTTTCGACATACTTAATATGTATAAGACAAGTCAATATTATACCTAATAAAAAATACACCAGAAAAAAAAATTCACGTTCACAATAAAACAAAAAATAAATTCAATTATAGAAAATGACTATCATTATAGAATTCTTTAACATTATAGTATGCCTTCTTCATCAGTACAGATTTGATGAGCTTCTTAAATTTAGTCTTTTCAATTGATCTAACTGATTCAGGCAGATGATTGAACATCTTGATGCCCTGATACTGGGGAGAGGACTCATACTTTGCTGTCTTGTGCTTAGGTATTAAAAGTGTTTCATTCTTTCTCAAAGCATAGCAGTGAGAATCAGCAAGAGTAGAGAGATTACTGATGTTTTCCTTTACATATAGCAGAGTTCTATATATATATATATACAAGTTACAGTCAATATTCCATTCCTGACAAATATAGGTTTACAGGAATTCCGCGGGTTCAATCCATATATTAGTCTCAGTATTCGTTTAGGGATACCCTCCTATGTGCTACGGTATATTTAATCTAATATTTTTCTTTTTCAGTGTGAACCTTTGTAAAATTCCAAAAATAGAAAATATCGACATAACTGAACAGTTCATTGATGGGAACAACATTTATGAACAACAAGAATATAGAGATAATATTGATTCAATCGTTAAATTGGAAGCTGATGTATGGTGAGTATCTCATCTTGAATGAATTGGTATAAATAGATATGAAAACTGTTTGCCGAAAATGATGACAATTAGGATTCTAATCGGACTCAATTCTGGATATCCTTATTTGGAAGGAGCTGAAATTTTACAAGTCGCTAGCAATCTCTATCTCATTTTCTATTGAAGTTTTATATGAATTGTATATTTGTTAAAACAATCTACACTACACTGACCGCCAGAAATTTGACTAGAATTTATTAGATATTGTTGATTGTTTCGTGAATTGTAGGTCAGTTCTTCTATAACAATATTTGAAATTTGAATTCAAAAACCTGGGGAGGTGCATAAATGTAAAGTTGGTTTTTGCCCAGAATTTGCATTTGTTCATTTAGTTATTTTGTTTTTCAGTGAGGGTGCAGAGGAAGATGTTGATCACCAATTGAAGTCAAAACAACGAGAATATCCTTCATCTAATTATTCTGCATGTCAGGACGTCAATCACAGACACCAATACAATTGTAACAAATGTGTAACATCCTGTAAGAAAGGAACTCTGGAAAGACATGTAGAAGCTGTTCATTTGAATGTGAAACAACACAAGTGTCACCTTTGCGATTATTCTGCAAATCATCAAGGAAATCTCAAAAATCATGTACTTTCAGTTCATTTGAACTTGAAACAATACAAGTGTCAGCAATGTGATTATTCTGCGAGTCAGAAAGGAAATCTCCATAGACATATGGATTCTGTTCATTTGAACGTGAAACAACACAAGTGTCACCTTTGCGATTATTCTGCGAGTCAGAAAGGACATCTCAAAGAACATATCAATTCTGTTCATTTGAACTTGAAACAACACAAGTGCCAGAAATGTGATTATTCTACAAATCGTAGAAGAGACCTCAAGAAACACATTGATTCAGTTCATTTGAACATGAAACAACACAAGTGCCACCTTTGCGATTATTCTGCGAGCGAGAAAGGAAATCTCAAAGAACATATCAATTCTGTCCATTTGAAGGTGAAACAACACAACTGTCAACAATGTGATTATTCCTCTAGTAGGAGCAGAGATCTCAAAAGACATATAGATTCTGTTCATTCGAAATCAAAGCACAAGTGTCATCACTGTGATTATTCAGCTAGTCGGAAAGAAACTCTCAAATTGCATTTAGATTCTGTTCATTCGAAATCAAAGCACAAGTGTCACCTTTGTGATTATTCAGCAAGTGGAAATGGACACCTCCAACAGCATATAAATTCTGTTCATTTGAAATTGAAACTGTACAGGGTGGGCAAAATTGGTGCTACATGAACTAAAACATATGATACATTTCTGAAACGGGAAAAATTTGGCGATTCTTTCTAAGCCATTTCAAACTACTGTTTCCATAAGAAAAAACACAAATTTATGTGATAACTCAGCAAATAAACCCCTTAGAAAAAATCAGAGTACGCCACTGGATTGCTATCAGAAAAGTGCCTGTATAATGTTTTTATTTCAACATCCTAGCATAAACAGAAACGGAGATAATGACCAAAGTTGAAATCGCCCAAATTTCAATTTTGGCCTATAACTCTGAAACGAAAGAAGATAGAGGAATGCAGTTGACGGCATTATCAGTTTCTCGAAAAAAGAGGACTATAAGGTGCCATTCATTTTTCTCTATCTCCACGGGTTAAAAAGTTTTAGTTCATGTAGCACCAATTTTGCCCACCCTGTACAAGTGTCAACAATGTGATTATTCCAGTAGTAGGAGCACAAATCTCAAAATGCATATAGATTCTGCCCATTCAAAATTGAAGCATCATCAGTGTCACCTATGTGATTACGCTGCCAGTCGAAGAGAAACTCTCAAAAAACATATAGATTCAGTTCATTTGAAATTGAAGCAACACCAGTGCGACCAATGTGCTTATGTTGCATGTCGAAAAGAGACTCTCAAGAACCACACAGATTGTGTCCATTTGAAATTGAAACAACACCAGTGTCACCTATGTGACTTTGCTGCAAGTCTGAAAAGTAATCTCAAAACCCACATATATTGTGTTCATTTAAACTTGAGGCAAAACCAGTGTCAAGAATGTGATTATACTACTAATCTGAAAAGGGTTCTCAAAAAACATGTAGATTCTGTTCATTCAAAATTCGAGCAATAACTATGAACACCGCTTGGATCATAAGAAAATCTCAAAAATTCATCCAGTATCTCTTCATTCAAACATGAAACCGAATAATGTCATCAATGTTATCACTCTGCAAGTGGGAAAGATAGTCTCAAGATGAAGATAATTATTTTTTTTTCTTGAGAAATTGCTGGAGTCAATCTTTATTATTTACAAATTGCAATGAAACTGTTTGCATCATTTCTCAACTGTACACGAAGGAAAGACGAATAAAGTTTATAGTTACATTAATTGCTTTTGTTTGATTCGACCACTTTCATCCAGAATTAATATTTGGTCCGGAGGATTATTGTCTGCAATTATTTCAGGAAATAGTCCTTCATATATCCCCCTTGTGTGCTAAAGACTGCATAATTTCACACCGTGTGCATACATAAAAATATGCGCTGATTCCGAGCAGGGCGACAGTGTGATCCAGTTATCAATGGATAGATTATTTTTGCCAGAAAAAGATATCTAATAGAAGAACATAGCACTGAGAAGTGGTAAAGTGATCAGTTAGAGTCTCTTTTATCTGTGATCAAGAGATGGCTCATCGCATCAATAGAAGGGATATCAATCCAAATCAATCTATATTTGACTGAAATTTACAGTGATTATATTACAAAGATATTCTAGAATATCTTTGCTATATTACTGTACTGAAATTAAATCTTAGCGCGAGAATCAGAACCACTCTATGGGCCTTTGCGGAGGCGAACGCCATTTGTGAATGGTAAACAAAAGTAGGGCCAACAGCTAGGGCCCATGCGTTCGTTCATTGGTTAACTAAAGGGGGCCTACCAAAGATATTCTACTAGTAGTTGAATATCTTTGGGACCTACTGCTTCCTTGTTTTCGTCTTATTAACGCTGTTTCCAATAATCGAACGAATCAGAGTAGATGGAGAGGATAGATCGAATTATCGACTAAAGACGAAGTATATACCATGTTCTGTGGTTTATTCCGTGACATAACCCTCCATTGCCAAATTTTCAAGGTTCTATTGTGGTTCTATGTTCAGTTTTAACCTATTTTCATTCTTACCTGAGTTTTAAATTTTAAACTATTTTCATAATTTTACCTTGACAATTTGAGTTGGACGAAATTTTTTTTTCGGTATGAGTGACGAAAAGGTAGACATGGATGATGATTTCATTATTAAAACCGAACACATTTATAGGTGAGTGTTTATGAACTCTTCTCAAACTTCATAACTAACTATGAACACATTCATCATGATCTCCTGCATACAAAAAGTCCCTGAAGTATAAATAGTACATTCGCATTTTAATACTTTGGAAATGGCAAGCATAATCAGAATTTTGTGAAAAGCAACAAAAGTTGGTGTGTGTGACAAATCCCAATCTCATTCTTGATTAACTTGAGATATATTATGTTATGTTATTAATTAGTGATACTCTCCTATGTGAAACGCTATATTTAATCTAATATTTTTTTCTTTCAGTGTGAACCCTTGTAGAATTCCAAAAACAGAAGATATCGACATAACTGAACAGTTCATTGATGGGAACAACATTTATGAACGACAAGAATATAGAGACAATATTGATTCAATCGTTAAATTAGAGGCTGGTGTATGGTGAGTTACTCTACTTGAATGAATTGGTATAAATAGATTCGAACACTTTTTACTGAAAATGATGACAATTAGGATTCTAATCAGACTCAATTCTGGATATTCATATTTGGTAGGAGGTGAAATTTTACAAGTCGCTAGCAATCTCTATCTCATTTTCTGATAAAGTTTTATACGAATTGTATATTTGTTAAAACAATCTACACTGACCGCCAAAAATTTGTCTCGAATTTATTAGATATTGTTGATTGTTTCGTGGGCTGTAGGTCAGTCCTTCTATAATAATATTTGAAATTTGAATTTGAAAACATGCAGGGTGCATAAATGTGAAGTTGTTTTTTGCTCAAAATTTGCATTTGTTTATTTAGTTATTTTGTTTTTCAGTGAAGGTGCAGAGAAAAATGTAGATCACCAATTGAAGTCAAAACAACATGAATATCCTTCATCTAATTATTCTGCATGTCAGGAAGTTAATCATGGAAACCAATATAAGTGTTACAAATGTGATTATTCATCTGGTAAGAAAGGAACTCTTAAAAGACATATAGAAGCTGTTCATTTGAAGCGACACAAGTGCCATCATTGTGATTATAGAGCAGGTCAAAAACATAACCTCATAGTTCATATAAATGCTGTTCATTTGAACATTAAAGAACACAAGTGTCCCCATTGCAATTATTCTGCGAGTCTGAAAGTAACTCTCAAAAATCATGTACTTTCTGTTCATTTGAACTTGAAACAACACAAGTGTCATCTTTGCGATTATTCTTCAAGTCGGAAAGCAGCTCTTGAATCGCATATAAATTCTGTTCATTTGAAATTGAAACAACACAAGTGTCAACAATGTGATTATTCCACTAGTAGGAGCACACATCTCAAGTATCATATAAATTCTGTTCATTTGAAATTGAAACAACACCAGTGTCACCTTTGCGAATATTCTGTGAGCTTCAAACGATCTCTCAAAATGCATATAGATTCTGTTCATCTGAAATTGAAACAATACAAATGTGACCAATGTGTTTATTCTGCGAGTCAGAAAGGAAATCTCAAAACGCATATAGATTCTGTTCATTTGAACTTGAAACAACACAAGTGCCAGAAATGTGATTATTCCACAAATCATAGAAGAAACCTCCAAACACATATAGATTCAGTTCATTTGAATTTGAAACAACACAAGTGTCACCTTTGTGATTATTCAGCAAGTGGAAATGGACACCTCCAACAGCATATAAATTCTGTTCATTTGAAATTGAAACTGTACAAGTGTCAACAATGTGATTATTCCAGTAGTAGGAGCACAAATCTCAAAATGCATATAGATTCTGCCCATTCAAAATTGAAGCATCATCAGTGTCACCTATGTGATTACGCTGCCAGTCGAAGAGAAACTCTCAAAAAACATATAGATTCAGTTCATTTGAAATTGAAGCAACACCAGTGCGACCAATGTGCTTATGTTGCATGTCGAAAAGAGACTCTCAAGAACCACATAGATTGTGTCCATTTGAAATTGAAACAACACCAGTGTCACCTATGTGACTTTGCTGCAAGTCTGAAAAGTAATCTCAAAACCCACATAGATTGTGTTCATTTAAACTTGAGGCAATACCAGTGTCAAGAATGTGATTATGCTACTAATCTGCAAAGGGTTCTCAAAAAACATGTAGATTCTGTTCATTCAAAATTCGAGCAATAACTATGAACACCGCTTGGATCATAAGAATATCTCAAAAATTCATCCAGTATCTCTTCATTCAAACATGAAACCAAATAATGTCATCAATGTTATCACTCTGCAAGTGGGAAAGATAGTCTCAAGATGAAGATAATTATTTTTTTTTCTTGAGAAATTGCTGGAGTCAATCTTTATTATTTACAAATTGCAATGAAACTGTTTGCATCATTTCTCAACTGTACACGAAGGAAAGACGAATAAAGTTTATAGTTACATTAATTGCTTATGTTTAATTCGACCACTTTCATTCAGAATTAATATTTGGTCCGGAGGATTATTGTCTGAAATTATTTCAGGAAATAGTCCTTCATATATCCCCCTTGTGTGCTAAAGACTGCATAATTTCACACCGTGTGCATACATAAAAATATGCGCTGATTCAGAGCAGGGCGACAGTGTGAGCCAGTTATCAATAGATAGATTATTTTTGCCAGAAAAAGATATCTAATAGAAGAACATAGCACTGAGAAGTGGTAAAGTGATCAGTTAGAGTCTCTTTTATCTGTGATCAAGAGATGGCTCATCGCATCAATAGGAGGGATATCAATCCAAATCAATCTATATTCGACTGAAATTTACAGTGATTATATTACAAAGATATTCTAGAATATCTTTGCTATATTACTGTACTGAAATTAAATCTTAGCGCGAGAATCAGAACCACTCTATGGGTCTTTCCGGAGACAAACGCCACTTGTGAATAGTAAACAAAACTAGGGCCCATGCGTTAACTATAGGGGGCCTACTGCCTCCTTGGTTTCGTTTCCGATAATCGAACGAATCAGAGTAGACGGAGAGGATAGATCGAATTATCGACCAAAGAAGAAGTTTATTGGATGTTCTGTGATTTATTCCGTGACATAACCAAATTTTCAAGGTTCTGTGGTCAGTTTTAACTTAACCTATTTTCATTCAATTTTACCTTGTTATTTTATATTCTATGAGGAAACCCATTGATGTAGAATCCGAAATATTTTAGGTCAATGAGGAAACATGGAGGAAACCAGACATATAATAATAAACGAAACAAGTTAATTTTTTATTTCTTGATATGAGTGACGAAAAGGTAAACATGGATGTTGTCTTCACCGATGGTAATCATGCTTATGATTCTATTATTAAAACAGAACACATTGATAGGTGAGTGTTCATGAATTCTTCTCGAAATTCATATCTAGCTATGAACAGATTCATTATTAAAAAAAAAAAGGTGCTGAAGTAATCTAATCATTTATTTTCTTTCAGTATGAACCCTTGTAGAATTCCAAAAACAGAAAATATCGACATAACTGAACAGTTCATTAATAGGGACAACATTTATGAGCAACAAGAATATAAAGATAATATTTATGCAATCGTTAAATTGGAAGCTAATATATGGTGAGTAGCTCAACTTGAATGAATTGGTTTAAATAGATTTGAACACTCTCTGCCGAAAATGATGACAATTAGGATTCCAATCGGACTCAATTCTGGATATCCTTATTTGGTAGGAGCTGAAATTTTACAAGTCGCCAGCAATCTCTATCTCATTTTCTAATAAAGTTTTATATGAATTGTATATTTCTTAAAACAATCTACACTGACCGCCAGAAATTTGACTAGAATTTATTAGATATTGTTGATTGTTTTGTGTGCTGTAAGTCAGTTCTTCTATAACAATATTTGAAATTTGAATTTGAAAAAATTTAGGGTGCATAAATGTGAAGTTGTTTTTTGCCCAAAATTCGCATTTGTTTATTTAGTTATTTTGTTTTTCAGTGAAGGTGCAGACGGAAATGTTGATCTCCAATTGAAGTCAAAACAACACGAATATCCTTCATCTAATTATTCTGCATGTGAGGAAGTCAATCACAGAAAACAATACAAGTGTCCCAAATGTGATTATTCGTCCTGTAAGAAAGGAACTCTTAAAAGACATATAGAAGATGTTCATTTGAAGCGACACAAGTGCGATCATTGTGATTATAGAGTAGGTCAAAAACATAAACTCACAGTTCATATAAATGCTGTTCATTTGAACATGAAACAACACGAGTGTCCCCATTGCGATTATTCTGCGAGTCAGAAAGGAACTCTCAAACATCATGTACTTTCTGTTCATTTAAACTTGAAACAACACAAGTGTCATCTTTGCGATTATTCTGCAAGTCGGAAAGCAGCTCTTGAATCGCATATAAATTCTGTTCATTTCAACTTGAAACAACACAAGTGTAACCTTTGCGATTATTCTGCAAGTCAGAAAGCATCTCTCAAATTGCACATAGATTCTGTTCATTTGAAGTTGAAACAACACCACTGTCATCATTGTGATTATTCAACAAGTCGCAGAGGACAGCTCAAAGAACATATCAAGTCTGTTCATATGAAGTTGAGACAATACAAGTGTCAGGAATGTGAATTTAGAGCATGTCAAAAAACGAATCTCAAATTGCACATAGATTCTGTCCATTTGAAATTGAAACAACACAAGTGTCAAGAATGTGATTATTCCACAAGTCGTAAAGGATCTCTCAAAGTCCATATAGATAATGTTCATTTGAAATTGAAACAATACCAGTGTCATCATTGTGATTATTCTGCAAGTCGCAAAGGACATCTCAGAGAACATATCAAGTCTGTTCATATGAAGTTGAGACAACACAAGTACCAGCAATGTGATTATTCTACCAGTCTAAAACACAATCTCAAATCGCATATGAATTCTGTTAATTTGAAATTGAAACTACACAAGTGTCACCAATGTGATTATTCCACTTATAGGAGCACTGATCTCAAAAAACATATAGATTCTGTTCATTTAAAATTGAAACTACACAAGTGTCAATCTTTATCATTTACAAATCGCAATGAAAGTGTTTGCATCATTTCTCAACTGTAAACGAAGGAAAGACGAATAAAGTTTATGGTTACATCAATTGCATTTGTTTGATTCGACCACTTTCATCCAGAATTAATATTTGGACCCGAGGAGTATTGTCTGAAATTATTCCAGGAAATAGTCCTTCATATATCCCCCTTGTGTGCTAAAGACTCCATAATTTCACACCATGTGCAAACATAAAAATGTGCGCTGATTCAGTGCCTGACACAGTGTGGTTCAGTCAAACAGATTATTTCTTGGTAGATCTTGTTTGAATCCGAACCGAAAATGGACTTGATGAAGGATTCTTCGTTAAATTCCACTCTTATTGGCGCCAAACACAGTAACTCCCCATTTTTTTAAAACTCCAAATACAGTCTCTGAGTCTACAGATTTTCTTACAATTCCAAATCCGATCAGGTTGAAATTTGGTACCTGCAGTGTACAGCCTACACAAAAACACTTTCTCGTACAGGACGGCCCAAACTGTGGAGATTCGAGGATCAAACGAATAAAACAATGATCAAAAAAATACATTTATTGCAAACAAAATAATTAACATTAACTGTATAAAGCAGGTAACACATCAAATCGAAATAACACCCCTATTCATCGGAGTAATTCGAACAGTTATCGTCCTCTACATCTTCGCAGTAATCTTCATCATCGCTCAAATATTTTTTTTTGTTCTCCTTCTCCGCTTCCTCTTCTTCCTCGTTCTTGATCGCCTTCACAGCAACTGTGGCGGATTTTTGATGGAAAACGAAGGATATGTATTTCGACATGTCCCAGATTTGTTTCAAAACCTGAAATAGGTTCGTCAATAGGGACTCGACTGCAAATTTTAATTTAAAGGGTTTTTTAATAGGTGTTATACATTGTCCTGCAATAGTGCGTTCTTCTTCCATAGCTGCCGAACCAGACATCTCAGAAATTTCGTTGGAAGGTAGACCTCTTGTACCTTCATTTCTGCATCTCAGGAAATTATTTTCTGATATACAGGGTGTCCCCGATAAATGTTATTCAACAAATGGATGATTTTTTTAATGGATCACCCCATATATTTTCGCATATTTTCAATGACCTTCATTACCACTTTCATGACGCAAAATCTTAGGGACATTTTTCCAACAGTTCAGATCTTATTCGAAGATAACTGCAAAAAGGTGAGGGAAAAGCAGTTCAGTAAAAGTATTCTGGCGATTTCCAGAAGCGATAGTAACATGAATTTGAACTAAAAGTTTTTTAATTGAAGGATTTGCCTTGACATGGTTCCTAAACGATCAACCTGTAATATACAGTAGAAAATTGAATACCTTACATTTTCTCAGAAGTAACCTCAGGATTATTTTAACTCCCGCATCCAGCAGACACAAAAAATGATATCGCAAATGAAAATTTTATTCAAATAATAACATAATAAGACTAACGGACATTCAAAAGAGCTCAAACAATGAAATAAAACTAAATGAATAATTATCGACAAACTTCAAAACCTTCCCAGAATCATATTTCCTGAGCATCATCATAAAAATGATATTTCTTTTCCGTACAAGCAATACATATTGATCACGTAGTCAACCAATTATATCAGTTTTTATCGGCTTTCCAAAAAAAAATATTGATCAAGTTATTGCTACTTAGAGCTCCAAGATACTTTCGAATACAGTGAATCAGTATGAATTTTTGGAAAAAATAGGATGGTTGATATGATTTTCATGTTAGGGCAGTGCCACAGAACCTGTTTTTTAAGGAAGTCGAACTTATGCTGCCCAATATCCCGATAGGAAACAAAAATTCATACTGATTTACTGTATTCGAAAGTATCTTTGAGCTCTAAGTAGCAACAACTTGATCAATATTTTTTTTGGAAAGCCGATAAAAACTGATATAATTGGTTGCATACAGTGATCAATATGAATTGCTTGTACGAAAAAGAAATATCATTTTTATGATGATGCTCAGGAAATATGATTCTGGGAAGGTTTTGAAGTTTCTCAATAATTATTCATTTAGTTTTATTTCATTGTTTAACCTCTTTTGAATCTCCGTTAGTTTTTCTTATGTTATTATTTGAATAAAATTTTCATTTGAGAATCATTTTTCATGTCTGCTGGGTGTGGGGGTTAAAATAATCCTAAGGTTACTTCTGAGAAAATGTAATCCAAAAGGTATCCAATTGTCTACATTATTGTGGAAAAAAATACAGGGTGTTCTATTTGAAAAAATCGAGAAATAATAATTTTAAGTTCTTCATATTTGGACCTTAATAACGGACACCTTGTAAATGACAGGTTGATCGTTTAGGAACCATGTCAAGGCAAATCCTTCAATTGAAAAACTTTTATTTCAAATTCATGTTACTATCGCTTCTGGAAATCGTCAGAAGACTTTTACTGAACTGCTTTTCCCTTACCTTTTTGCAGTTTTCTTCGAATGAGATCTGAACTGTTGGAAAAATGTCCCTAAGATTTTGCGTCATGAAAGAGGAAATGAAGGTCATTAAAAATATGTGAAAATATATGGGGTGATCCATTAAAAAAATCATCCATTTGTTGAATAACATTTATCGGGGACACCCTGTATATCAGAAAATAATTTCCTGGGATGCAGAAATGAAGGTACAACAGGTCTACTTTTCAACGAAATCTCTGAGATGTCTGGTTCGGCAGCTATGGAAGAAGAATGCACTATTGCAGGACCCTGTATAATGCAAAATCACCATTAAGTTTAAGTAAACTAAAAACTTTTGAACAAGTCAAATTAATACATAGCATCAGAAATCACAAATTAAAATCGCAAACCTGATTCAAAATAAATAACCAATTCCGTACTTACTCAATCGGGCAACTCTTGTGGAGCAGTATATTCAGAATGTCCGGTAATTAATTTCCATCTCAATTCTATCATTCTCGCTCAATTAAATTAATTTAACAGTTTCATTCAAACATTTTTATGGCAAGAGATTGCACTACACCTTCTCGTGGTTCTTGCTGAACGATAAATCGAATAACATTCAAACACGATTCACTATTGCATGAATATTGAGATAATTGGTACTTTTCCAAACATTATTTATTCGATTTATTGACTGAGAAGGGCATTATGTGATCTTTTTTAGGCATCCCATCGAAGGAAATTCGTTTAATGATTTTGAAATCGTATAAAACAATGTTATACATTTGAAAATCTGAGCGCAGTTGTCAGATTGTGTCCCGGGCTGTCTCTATAGAAGGCTGTGATAGCGGGCTATTCGAAATAACATCAAAATCTGTCACTCACCAAATCCGCCAATCCCCGCTTCTCCCACGAATGATACCACACGGAAAGATCCGACGTGCAATCGGCCTCGTCCGGCGGCGGCTTTATCTCTATCCGATTCAGGCACCGCTTGCAGTTCAGCCGCCTGTGCGTGTCCGACTCCGTGTCCTCCAGCTTGAACAGGTCCCTAAGCTCGGCCGCGCTAAAATGCCTGGCCGTCTCTTCGTTGTTGTCCACCACCGTCGAGCTCAGCGCCTTCTTGTGCGCCTGCCTCTGGAAGATCTTCTCCTCGATGGTGCCCGCCTGAAAGAGGTTCGAAACGGTACCGAAAGGCCATTCCTTCGGTGGCCCGGATAACACTTACGGCCAAGAATCTGTACACGAAGCAGGGCTTCTGCTGACCGTCTCTCCACACCCTGGCCATCGCTTGGTCGTCATTGGCCGGGTTCCAGTCCGGATCGAACATGATCAGCCTGTTGGCTCCGATCAAGTTCAGACCGCACCCTCCAGCCTTGGAGCTGAGCATGAAGATGAACTCTTCCGAATCGGGCTTGTTGAAGTTCTCCACCACCTTGGCTCGCTTCTTGATGGTCATGGAACCGTCCAGTCTCACGTATTTGTAGCATCTGGGATTCGAAAAAAATTATAAAAGCGCCAAGACCAGACGTCTTTACTTGAAGAAAACGCCCTAGATCTTAGGTTTGGAGTGTTCTGGATAAGGTAAGGGTAAAAACAGAGAAGCAACAGTTATAAAGACTCCAGCTCCACTCAGCTTCATCAGATTCCTTCTGCTGACCTCGAAAACCCGGATACAAAAGAGGACCGAAGCTAGAACCCTGAGGGGGACCATGAAACCAACTCCAGACATTCGCCACACTCCTGTATGATTTCCTGTTGCTTGAGCCTTAAGAAGACAGCTAATGGCTCCCAAACAAAATGCATTTGCACTTCGTGGATCCAAAACACTGCCCACCAGACCCTGCCACCATAACCGCCTATACCGGAGGTCACAAACTAAACGACCGAACAAAACTCACCTTTTCTTGGACAGCCTCTCGAACAGATCCAAAGTCTGGGTATAATTGGACACCAGCACGATCTTATCGTTGTAGTTGGCCTTCAGATTCGCCAGGAAACAGTCCAGCAGCATCAGTTTCCCGGACAGCTCTGGCCTGACCTCGTGGTTGCCCTTCCCGTAGGGCATAAGACTAGAGGCTCCTTCAAGACCGTCAGCACCCTCCTCTATCTTGTCCAGGATGAGGTCGGGATGGTTGCAGAGCTTCTTGAGGGTGGTGATGGCGGCCAGGCTGCTCACCGTCTGCTTGGACGTCTCCCCCTCTTTTAGGGTCCTTCTGATGGCCTCGGAGTTGATGTAGTTGAGGTAGATCTGCTTCTGGAGGTCCGTCAACTGGCAGATGATGATCATTTCGAATTTGACCGGTAGGTATTTGGTGAGGAGGGCGGAGGTGCGGCGAATCAGGCATTTGTTGACCAGGGCCGATAGTTCTTCGAGACAGGCTACGGCTTTTTTGCGTTCTTCGTCCGACGCCATTCTGTCTTGACCTAAAATGGGGAGACTGTTAACCTAAAAACCTTTTTGACAGTTCGCTAGTCAGCGGTAAATACGATAAATTTTATGGGTAAAACTTATTAACGTAATTTTAAATGAAAATGCACTTAATCTTAATCATTTTCTCTGGTTTTATATTCCTGAGAGTAAGATTGACTGATAATATCGAAGAAATGTCCACATAAAACAATTTATCAAGCAAATAAACGGTTTTCAATATCTACAAGAGCAGAACTAAATTCTCATTACTCGACCACCAGCACTAACCTCAAAAAATATTTGACAGGTCGTTGGATGGCCTAATCCAAACCACGTTATTCTGCCACCAGTGTTAACCTAAAAAACGTTTTTGGCTGGTCGCTGGTCAGTGGTAAATATGATGAATTTCATTTTATTATGAGTAAAACACATTTACGTAATTTTTCAAATGAAAATGCACTTAATTTGAATAATTTTCACTGGTTTCATATTCTCGAGAATAGGATTGACTGATAATATCGAAAAAATGTCCACATAAAACAATTTTTGAACCAAATAAACGTGAAGAAAGCTTAATTCCCATTATTTGACCACCAGCATTAACCTCAAAAAATTTTTGACAGATCTTTGGATTGCCAAATAAACACAACAATGGGAGCTCCGTATGTCGAAGATTTAATCCAAATCGTACCTTAGCACCAACTTCAACAACACAAACTACTAGTTCCGCACTAAATTGAAAAACCTGTTTGAGGGTCAGGAATAAAAAATAATCTCACCTTTCAAGATGTGATTCTCGAACTTCTTCCTGAACTCGGCGGCACTGCCCAGCAACCCCTCGTTCACGAAATGAATCAGACTGAAATACTCCGTCAGGTCGTTCTGTATGGGGGTACCGCTCAACAGCACCCTCCTCTTGGCGTTGAGCCCCATGAGGGCCTTGTAAGTCTGATTTTCGCAGTTCTTCAGCCTGTGCCCTTCGTCGCACAGTACCAGTCCTATTTCTCTGCTGTGCAAGACTTCGGCGTGAAGCCTGAAGGACTCGTAGCTTATTATGAGGACCGGTATCGCTGTCCGACCCGTAGCGTGCATGAATTGGGCCAGTTTCGATTTGGAGTCAGAGCCCCCATCCATGATTACGGACAGGAGTCGACCTGCGAGCCACTGGAAGGAGAGGTTGAAGTTACGGGGAATTTTTATTTTTTTTGTATTCACCTTGTCGATTTCGTTGCTCCAGTTTTTAACGAGAGAACTTGGACATACGATAATGGCTTTCTCGATGATGGGTTTACATTCGGGTCCTTGTCTCAGTAAAGTCCATAATAGAGTGATACATTGTAGGGTTTTACCCAATCCCATCTCATCTGCCATGATGCATCCGTAAGATCCAGGGATTTGCAAACCGGTAACGCAGTCGTACATAAAACGTACACCCTCAAATCAAAATATCAGGAAAATAACTTTCGTCAAAGGAAGTACAGGGACATACAAGGTGGCATCTCAGACGTTCTCGACAAACGTCTGAGGTGTCACATAATTTCAAATAGGTAATTACCTCTCTTTGATGTGGTCTGAGAATATTTCCAAGAATAGGATCCACCACTACATGTACTAAAACAACCCTAAAATATAACAATATCAATTTTACATCATTCAGAATTTCACATCGTCTAAGCAATTTTAAAATCTCTGAAATCAGTTTCTGAACATAACTCACTTAAGATCTTCCAAAAGAGCTAATGAAACATAAAAATTTCGATGCTTAATCATAAACCATCTCCTAAAAATGCACCATGTTTCTAGTCGATAACATTCGCTGGTTATTTCTTAACTGCATTTTAAAATACTGACACACACAAGTTAGTAATACTCACGCATCACTTTTAAGCTTCTCATGTTCGGTTAGTTCAGGTGGAGCATACAAAACAAGCGCATTAGGAGCGTTGGGATCATACAATGCCCTTTTAACCCTTAATCGTCTTATACCTAGATTTTTTCTAGAGTTACAGCCTTGATAGTTAGGAAGGGGGCATTTGAAAGGTTTGGAAAGCTTCTTGATGATATCTTCCTGAATAATTAAAGAGGATATCACAATAATCTAAGTGACAGGTCAAACTTACATGATCTAAATCGAGAGTTACTCTACCGATGTGAATTATGGATAACGGCTTCCTGATTTTATTCTGGCTATCCCCAGATTTGTCTCTGGTTCTTTTGCTTTGGATTTTAGGAGGAACATACTCCCTGGAGGGGCTGGAAAATTTTGGAGATTCGGGAACACCATATTTAGCTATTTGACTAGGTGCTAAACTTCTCCTCTGGAAGATAAAAGCGGTTGTTAACAGCTAAAATGAAGAGAGCATGGTTATTTTCCCACCATTATAAATAAGTGTGAATAATAATATATTCCTAATTGTTTGGAAAATCATTGAAATCTTTGTTTATGAAAATATTTTGTTTGAAGGTTTTGTTTTTGCGCCAAAACATTGATCATAGAATATAAATAGTAATTTTTGGCATGCAATTTCAAATCATAAAAACAAAAAAATAAATGTTCACCGTACTCATTTATTTATTCATGCAATACTCTATCTAATTATTAGAACCTAGAATTTGAAATTATAAAATGAGAAGTGATAAATCTGACACAGCCATTATATTGTTGTTCTGTGGAGCACACTCACAGTCTGTGGTCCATAGTAAGAGGCGCAAATTTTGAATGAGAATTTTATTGTTTTGTTTATTACTTCGGCATATGTGGATTATTTCTTAAATTTTTTTTTATATTTCATCGACTTGAACCATCATCAAAATATAGACTACTACCTGGTTCAACATGAAAGCACGTGTGTATAAATAATTACACTATTATTATTGTGTGTGTGAAACGATGTGATTTTTAGTTGAGCTTAATTTTATTTTTAATAAATAATAATAATTTTTCGCAGCTCCATGTCCAGTCGAAGAACCACCAGTACATCTATACAGGCGAGAACGAAATTTGAGGCAGACGGATATTCTTGTGGGCAGGTTTTTTAACTCTTTAGTCAATCTAAAGGTCCATTTGCATTTTCATCAGAAAAATATGGTGTTAATATGTACGAAACCTAAGCGCCGTGTTATGATCTACAACAAAAATCATTTCACAGCCATACAGGAGGTTGGGGCGACTGTGTTGAGCTTTACGTTAGAAAACGGCGATAAGGCTTATTTAAAACTCGATGATGAGGTTTGCAGAAACGAAGTCTCTAGGAGGTTAAAAACATTATATGATGTAAGTTAAAATAACACGCAACCAGCGTAATATAATATTCCATTCCTTGAATCAAGATCACAAGTTACAAGCTGACAATTAAACTAGGTATATTTGATGTTTTCCAGTACACAATTTCGAAAACTCGTTTTTTATGAGTTGACCCCTATTTTTGTTGTTCTTTGACCACTTGTCGCATCTTTCTTCTATTCTACGTGTTCGTGAATTTCCTGTCAAATTCTAATACTGTTTATGATTTCCTTTTACATTTTATCTATTCCATATCGCATATTTTCACCAAAATTATATTTTTTCCAGCCATAAAGACTGAAGTACTAATTATAGTACTAGCACAGTATAAGGTACCTTATACTGTGGTACTAGTACTAATCCTACGCACGTATCTCAATAATTTTAGAGTACAAGAAATGTGGTATCAAAGACCTTTTTGGTAATACGTGATGTAACATGTAGCGTATGCTCAAATTGTAAATATGTTTTAGAGATTACATTTCTCAATCTGAATATTTTTTATACGACGTGATTTTAATAAAATATCAAGCTGAAGCCATGTTTTCTTTGTTGTACCTATGCCAATAACACCATTTAACATTATTGTCTAAAAATGGCATGTTTTGATGAATAGGTTCAGCAAGTCATTACCTATCTGGCTATCTACTTAGAAAGGGAATTAATTTCCAGAAGATATACTTAAATGGAGAAAGCTCATATTCATCAAAAGTAATGTTGAATTTTTCGCAAATATAGCCTTGGTAATTCCAGTGCCTTGCACCATTATTTAATACAATGTTTAAACAATCCTTGTACCTTGTACCATATTGTTTAAACAATGCTTGTACAATGAGGGTAGTGAATGTGATATTTGGCAACAGTGGCCGTTCAGTTCAAAACATAGATGTATGTATCTATGTTCTAAACCACAGAACACAGATTCTATTCTGTGGTGGTTATGTTCTGTGGTTCTGACCTAACCATAGAAATGTGCCAATTTTATAGACGCTAGTTTTGTTTTTGAATTCTTTCTTTAAAAATAAAAGTGTACATTTAAGTATACACTATCTTTACTGTGATTGATTTGAATTCTAAATAATGATTATATATGTACCTATTTATTTGAAAGAGTGTGATTAAGTGTGAGCCACATGAAACTGTTAGTGGGTAAGTTTCAATCCACTTTATGCTTTTTATTCCATTGTTTCCGTTTCATCATCTAGTTAGGGGATTGGTAAAAAATGGTATAGTTATGTAATAAATTATTTTATTAGGAAATAATTCGATACATGAAAAAAGAAAAATTTACATCAATTAAAATGATATGTAGTGTTTTTAGAGTAATAGAGTGATTTCGTAATGACATGATTGAATAAAAATACGTACAAAGTGATAGAAAACAATAAATAATTAACAGTTTCCGCGGAAAATGATCGAATAAGAAAGAATGTTCCGAATTGTTATCAACAATTTAGCTGAAGTGGTAACAGAGTGAAGGATTTTGTGAAGCAGTTATTTGGAGATTTGATTGGCTTGAACTTTCAATTTAGGCTTTTGGAGTAGTTGCTTCTTCTGGTACTGGAGCTACAGTTGGAATTTCTGGATATTCCAGTTTGGCTCCTTCTTCACACTTGAAGACGGGACAGCAGAATGGGAAAGCAGCTGTCTTGTTGGTCTTTTCTGTAATGAGAAAATCAAGAAATGAGACAAAATTCGAATTCGGTTTGAAACAAACTGGATCAAAGAGTCCATTCTGGTTTAGAAACGTCAACAAGTGGCGACATCTATGTATTATCACGGAACTAAGGCTATTTTCGCCTTTGTTCTGTTATTTGTACCATTGCTTCGAAATATTTGGCTTACCTTCATCAAGTTTGCATTTGGGGTTGGCCAAAGGCAAGGGGCCGCAATCTTCTACGAGTTCTAGAAGTCTTGGGGGTTTGTCTTCAGAGACAACGCAAGTGGATCTACCACAGAATGGGTGGAGTTCCCAGGTTTTACCAGGTTCGATGGTTGCGCATCTAGTACTCGCGAAGCACATTCCAGGGAAATCTGTGAACAAAATTGCAGAATTTCAGGGAGTAGTCATGGAAAAGTGAAATGCAGAACATTCATTCGAGCGCATCCACCATTTTATATGCACAGATATTGCGATAAATTAGTGAAATTTTCATTACATCATCATTTAATTATGATTATTCAATTAGATATGCACTAATCGGTTCGTTTTATGCAAATAATGCATTGTTTTCACCCAGGAAGACATACATCTTGAATGTAAACCTTGATATTACGTAATATCTAGATGGCTTTGAATTTATTATTCTTGTTCAAATAACCATAGAAATAGACGATATGTAACAGATTCTGGAACTGATACAGTAACTCGATATTCTTTGACGGATAGAATGTCTGATGTGAAGTAATTGCGCTTTTGCAATTAATAATAACTTACTAACTGGCAAGGACATCTACCTTTCCATTCATTTCGTTATTATACGCTAATAATAATGGTATTGGTCCTCATTGGAAATTAGATTTCTCGTACATTAAAATGATAACGTTCTCTGTTCCGTTGCAATTTCATAGAATTTTCATTCCTGCTAAAGGATGTGCGTACAGGGATGGATTAGGTATGCATTTCGATTTTTGGAAGAGTACCATTTCGCAGGTGAAAATCTAAAGTATCATAGATAGCGACTCGAATTATTTTTTATTGACTTCAGCATCCTCGAAAACCTATATTTTGATACCAAACATGTTCATATTGCCCTTCTTCAACCAGATTTTTTTCAGTTTTTTGTTTCCCATTTTTCATTTTCGAGTTTTGTTCAGACGCTTAGAGCATGCAGAGTTTAGGTGTTATGGATCAGCAAAATGAGTATTATGAAAGAGTCGAATGGGATGAAGACCTTAACGATCGAAAAACAGCTTTAGATTCGCCAGGGATTTCTTGGCGATAACGAATATGGTGTTTTTGGGGGGTCTTACCCCTTACGTATTTTTGACCCAAAAAGTTGACATTTTCGAAATCGATTTTATTATTCCTAGAGATACTTGGGACAATGCTGATTAACAATGTACAAACAAAAAGTGGATACGGTCACTGGATCGGGAACTATGACGATTTGAAATTTCGATTTTTTGAAAAAATGCCATTTGACAGATGAAAATCTAAACTAAGATAGATAGCGACTTGAATTTGTTTTTATCGAATAGAGCGTCCTCGAAAACCTATAATTTGATACCAAACATGACCATATTGTCCTTCTTTAACGTGAATTTTTTTAGTTTTTTGTTTTCCATTTTTCATTTTCGAGTTTTGTTCACACGCTTAGAGCATGCAGAGTTTAGGTGTTATGGGTCAGCAAAATGGGTATTCTGGTAGATTCGAATGGGATGAAGACCTTAACGATCGAAAAACATTTTTAGATTCGCCAGGGATTTCTTGGCGATGACGAATATGGTGTTTTTGGGGGGTCTTACCCCTTACGTATTTTTGACCCAAAAAGTTGGGATTTTCGAAATCGATTTTATTATTCCTGCAGATACTTGGGACAATGCTGATTAACAATATAGAAACAAAAAGTGGATACGGTCACAGGAGCGGGAGCTATGACGATTTGAAATTTCGATTTTTTTGAAAAAATGCCATTTGACAGATGAAAATCTAAACTATGGTAGATAGCGACTTGAATTTGTTTTTATCGAATAGAGCGTCCTCGAAAACCTATATTTTGATACCAAACATGACCATATTGTCCTTCTTTAACATGAATTTTTTTAGTTTTTTGTTTTCCATTTTTCATTTTCGAGTTTTGTTCACACGCTTAGAGCATGCAGAGTTTAGGTGCTATGGATCAGCAAAATGGGTATTCTGGTAGATTCGAATGAGATGAAGACCTTAACGATCGAATAACAACTTTAGATTCGCCAGGGATTCCTTGGTGATGACGAATATGGTGTTTTTGGGGGGTCTTACCCCTTACGTATTTTTGACCCAAAAAGTTGGGATTTTCGAAATCGATTTTATTATTCCTACAGATACTTTGGACAATGCTGATTAACAATATACAAACAAAAAGTGGATACGGTCACAGGAGCGGGAGCTATGACGATTTGAAATTTCGATTTTTTTGAAAAAATGCCATTTGACAGGTGAAAATCTAAACTATGATAGATAGCGACTTGAATTTGTTTTTATCGAATAGAGCGTCCTCGAAAACCTATAATTTGATACCAAACATGACCATATTGTCCTACTTCAACATGAATTTTTTTAGTTTTTTGTTTTCCATTTTTCATTTTCGAGTTTTGTTCACACGCTTAGAGCATGCAGAGTTTATTTGCTATGGATCAGCAAAATGGGTATTCTGGTAGATTCGAATGGGATGAAGACCTTAACGATCGAATAACAACTTTAGATTTGCCAGGGATTCCTTGGTGATGACGAATATGGTGTTTTGGGGGGTCTTACCCCTTATGTATTTTTGACCCAAAAAGTTGGGATTTTCGAAATCGATTTTATTATTCCTAGAGTTACTTGGGACAATGCTGATTAACAATATACAACAAACAAAAAGTGGATACGGCCACAGGAGCGAGAGCTATGACGATTTGAAATTTCGATTTTTTTGAAAAAATGCCATTTGACAGATGAAAATCTAAACTAAGATAGATAGCGACTTGAATTTGTTTTTATCGAATAGAGCGTCCTCGAAAACCTATAATTTGATACCAAACATGACCATATTGTCCTTCTTTAACGTGAATTTTTTTAGTTTTTTGTTTTCCATTTTTCATTTTCGAGTTTTGTTCACACGCTTAGAGCATGCAGAGTTTAGGTGTTATGGGTCAGCAAAATGGGTATTCTGGTAGATTCGAATGGGATGAAGACCTTAACGATCGAAAAACATTTTTAGATTCGCCAGGGATTCCTTGGTGATGACGAATATGGTGTTTTTGGGGGGTCTTACCCCTTACGTATTTTTGACCCAAAAAGTTGGGATTTTCGAAATCGATTTTATTATTCCTAGAGATACTTGGGACAATGCTGATTAACAATATACAAACAAAAAAAGGATACGGTCACTGGATCGGGAGCTATGACGGTTTGAAATTTCGATTTTTTGAAAAAATGCCATTTCGCAGATCAAAATCTAAACCGTTCTAGATAGCTCCTTGGAATATTTTTTATTGGATTCAGCATCCTCGAAAACCTATAATTTGATACCAAACATGACCATATTGTCCTTCTTTAGTATGATTTTTTTTAGTTTTTTGTTTACCATTTTTCAATTTCGAGTTTTATTCAGAAGCTCACAGCACTCGAAGTAAAAGTAGTATCAATCATCCAATTTGTATAGATATCGATATATGATCGTTGAAAATTAATATGTCGCTTTCAATTCGTTTCATTTCTCGTTTTTGAGTGAGTCATTTCGCTTTTGTATGTTGAACAATAGCTGGAAAGATTCATTGCCTTATAACGGAAACTGGTGAATTTAAACAATTCACTGAATTAATTTCATGTGGGAGTGAAAATTTGGCGTAATATTGTCACAAATGAGGCCTTGCAAATAGAAGAATCCGTCAGGAATGCTCAACTTGATGGGTGTACAGAAACGAATTTAACATTTCCATTTCTTGAAAAAACTGATCATAATTCGATATTCTCATAATGGAAACAAACCAATGACCCTACAGCCTGTATATCGTGAAAACAATGTAAATAGGGGGACACCGTTCCATGAGGTCGTTTTCAGATCATACCATCATTTTGTCCCATGCACCTTCCAGTGATACGCCTCGATGGACTCATGAAAAGATCGACAAAACACCATGGAATTGTGCCCAAATCTATGAGTCATCGGATGTTGAAAACAGCGTTTTGATTATCCGTAATATTCATTAAGAATCTACGAAAATCTTAACTGATTTTGATCTGTGGTCTGAGGGTGTGTTCCGCCATTTCAACAAAAACCAGTAAATGCTTCTGACAAAACGGGTTTGTCGTCCAGATCAAATCTAGTCATAAAAACTGAATCCAGTTTCACCAGAAAAACCACATTCAAAAGCGCCAAACACAATCCACAAAGTGATCTTTAACTCTAAATGTTATCAACTCTTTCAAGATCATTCGACAACCAGAAAACTAATAGATCGAGTGACATTTAGGTCGCCAGGTGCATCATGGATGCAACGCCCACTTAACATTGTGGGCAGGACTGTTGGATTTCGTTTTCTATACAAGAAACCACTTTCACAACTTTTACTTGTCTGGGACGAGGTGACATCATAACCCGTTGTGTGGCACACTTTTCCGAAATACGGAACACATACGATCGCTGATATTTTCCGTGATCCAGCATAGATCCAGATGACCAAAAAGTTTTGTGCTTCATGCTCTTATCCGTGCTTTTGTAACATCTATGGTTTATGCCCTAATCTGTAGTTCAAGCTACAGAAAAATTTACGGTTTTCTGTGCATAGAATAAAGAAATACAAGTTGGGATGGTTGGGTTTCGACCATAGACTTTACAGTATAAGTTTCATGAAATGAGATAATCAAAATGAGATTGGGCTGTGGATTGAGTAATAATTTGAATGGATAATGATCATAATGATACCTTTTTATAGTACACAGATACATAACAGGTGTCCATATAGTTTTATATGGTATCGAGGATGTGTTAATTCAAATTAATCGTTTTGAAACGTGAAGTTTCTACTTAATGCATTATAATAGAGATCTGAGGAAGTGATTTAATGAACTGTCTTGTTTTCGATGGCTATCGTGTTCGGCTTAATAATCGTGATGTTGTCTTTAGAAAGTTCTTGTTTGTTCTGCTTCAAAGTTTAGGATACGATTAAATATAGGGTGTTGCCAACCAATCGAGATGAAATTTTGCATGTCGATGGAGAAAGACGTGTTTAAGCGGCACCATTGAATATTTCTTTGACAGCTGCCGTCAAATTTAATTTTTGACAGCTGTCAAACATTTTTTCAATTGGTTTTTTCGAACTGGAAAATACCAATCTAGGTGATAAGGTGTTGAACGAGCGCTTAAACTTTTGACTCGAAGTGTTTTTTTAATTTTTTGTGGATCTTTAACGCATTTAATTTCCGGTTTCACTTGCCTTAAGGGGACCTGGTACACGTCCGAGCTCGCGAGCTCCCTTCAAAAATTGGGCTTTTTATTTCCATGATATCTCCGTTCGTATGCGGCGTAGACCAACAATTTTTTGTTTAAATTGAAGCTTAATCATTTCTCTAGAATGTGTATTACTCGCTTTTCTGTTTTCTTCGTATTTTAGGAAAAAAACCTGGTGAGCTGTAATTTCATGAAAATCTGGACAAACGATTTAATTTCCATGATATCTCTGTCAATTTTCGAAATAAATGTATGAAATTTTCAGTTTTCATGCGAAATAATATTTGCCAGAATGTGTATTGATCAGTTTTTTTGTTTATTGCCCCCTCAATTTTTAAATGAATTATAAAGTAGGAACTTTATTGGTCATATTTTCAACCAGGTTTTCTGCCTAATATACGCAGAAAAGCGGAAAAGCGAATAATACACATTCTGCAAAATATTATTCCGCATGTATACTGAAAATTTCATACATTTATCCCGAAAATTGACAGAGATATCATGGAAATAAAATTGTTTGTCCAGATTCTCATGAAATTACAGATCAACAGGTTTTTTTCCTAATATACGAGTAAAAACAGAAAAGCGAATAAAACACATTCTAGAGAAATGATTAAGCTTTAATTAAAAAAAAAATTGTTGGTCTACGCCGCATACGAACTGAGATATCATGGAAATAAAAAGCCCAATTTTTGAAGGGAGCTCTCGAGCTCACCGGATGTGTACCAGGTCCCCTTAATGTCCGGAATTGTCGAATTTTGAACGATTTGAATGGACCCACTGAAGGAGAATTCATGGTAAAATTTCATTCTGTCCGTCCGTCCGAAAGATAAGACCTAGAGTCTTGAAATGTTCAGCGCATTTTTGGGGTCTAAATACAGTAATTTAGTTCATAAATGGGGAAAATTGGTTTAATGATTTAAGAATTGTTGCTTTTAAAGTTTATTTTTTCCAATATTTCAAAACTACTTATATAAATTCGATCAGGTTGACATTTGATAATGAGCTGTACAGGGTGGGCAAAATTCGTTGTCCACTGAAGGGATCTCAAGAACTATAGCAGCTAGAAGAAAACTGATAACTCAATGTCGAGTTCTTTGTTCCTGATTAATCGGAATCTGCAAACAGATCCAGCCTATTGTTCATAGATTTTGAGTAATGGACGAAAATTGAGAACTTCATCATTAATGTGAACAGCTGCATACAGAGTGTAACAGCCAAATGGAATAAATTCGATAACGAATAAATGAGGGCGTGTTGGGAAAAACGCTCGGACACGTCGATTTGTAATTTTAGATGCGCATATTTTTCAAGGAAATAATATTATATAGGGTGTTCCATGTGACCGTGGCCAATACCAACTTTCTTATTTCAAATGCAACCCCCTGTATATTATTTATTTTTTGGATTCTTCAGAGAATTCTAGACACAATTCATGCACAATGTCCTTTACCTATCTTTAACTATTTCGGAAGTATTAAGTGTTTTCAGATTTATTGCAAAAATCAACGTTTTAAATAAAAATTATTTCTCTATTTCGCAAATTCGGTACATTACACTTAAAACCTAATAAGTTATACTGATTATTTCTCAATTATAAAAAAAAACAAAAAAAACATTAATGTCAATGTAGGAAATGTTCAAAATGCTCGCCGCGAACGTCTTGGCAACATGCTAATCTGGTGTAGAATTGTCTTCTAACGTTACTCAACATTTCAGGCGTTTTTGCTTACTTTCTTAGGTAAATGGGAAATAAATACCTATTGAGTGTAATGTATCGAATTTGTGAAATAAAATAATTTTCATTTAAAATGTTAATTCTTGTAAAAAATCTGAAAACACTTAATATTTCCGAAAAAGTTGAAGATAGGTATAGGACATTGTACATGAATTATGTCTAGAATTTTCTGAAGAATCCAAAAAATAAATAATATACAGGGGGTTGCATTTGAAATAAGAAAGTTGGTATTGGCCACGGTCGCATGGAACACCCTATATAATTTTATTTTCTTGAAAAATATGCGCATTTAAAATTACAAATCGACGTGTCCGAGCGTTTTTCCTAACACCCCTTCATTTATTCGTTATCGAATTTATTCCATTTGGCTGTTACACTCTGTATGATACCTTTTTGAAATCAGCAAAAATTCTGTAGCAAGATGAGAGAGCTTTTGACTATAGTTTACATTTGAGAAATCATAAATCCTTCTCATTTCTCGAAAATAGCTAAATTTAAAAATTGCATCATATTATATTTGAATTACTCCTAAAAAAGTGCCTGCAGAATGTAACAACAGCTTTCGAATACGAGTAAAACAAGCAAATTATTCATCATTATTGAAAACGACAATTTCTCAGTTTTCGTCCATAACTTAAAATCTATGATCGATAGGTTGGATCTGTTTTCAGATTTGGATAAGTCAGGAAAAAAGAGACCTAGAAAGTGTTATCAGTTTTCTTCTAGCTGCTACAGTTCTCGAGATCCCTTCAGTAGACAACCCTGTATAAGAACGACTTTTGGTCGTGTACAAAATTTCAATAAGATCACGAGATAAAAAGAATGAAGAAAAAGGTGATATCTCCAAAACGACAAGCCCAAGTCGCATGAAAATTCTCAGGTAGATCAAGAAATAGATGAAACAGCGTTGGGCGTATTCAGCACCGCTCTGGCTACGACTTCAAATAAGTTAAATCCATCATTTTTCATTTTTTCATTTTCAAACAGTGCATAAAAGTCTGGTATATTTTTGAATAATTGAAATTCTCGCATTCATCCAATAATTTTCAAGTTTTTTTTTTTTTTTTTTACTTACCTCTGAGGACGTCGGCTGGTATGAGCCTCTTGTAAGTCTTGATGTCGCTCTCTTTCGGCTCATCGGCAGCGAATACCACGACGGCAAGCACGAAAGCTGCCAAAATTCCAAAATATCTGTTCATTTTTTGAGTTGATTCTTTGTGTACACCACACTACAAAAATGTATCTGCCGATCCAACTGGCTGGTTTCGCCAGGCACTGTACCTTTTATAGCCTCGCACACGAACGACACTGTTCTGCGTGAAACGCGAAGAGGAGGGGTTCCGTTCTTTTCGGATCGGAGGTGCACCTATTTTATACGGTTCTGGTTTTCCATGTTGGTATAGTTTCATTGTTCGACATCGCATATACATGGTGGCTCACATAATATACGCCCTGTTCACCATATTTTATTCAGATTTGGGAAAGAATAGTATGCTCATAACTCTTCTGGAAATTGTTTTATACACTGCGCAAAAAAATTAACGGACATTCTGAAAATCTCAATTTTAATGAAAGTTAACTCTACATTGACTTTATAACTTATTTTTTATGTTCTCTCGGGAAGGTTTTGAACGAAACAAGACACATCGAATGGAAGAAAAATTCAGGATTTCACCGAATCTTATGTGAAAGAAGAGAAATGAACAATTTTCAAAATACTGAAATGCTGATAAGTGATTTAATACTTGGTATTTCCACCCCTTGCGTTAATTACAGCTCGGCAACGACGGTTCATACTCAAAATGAGTGATCTTGAAATGTTCTGATCTAATCCTTCCCAGATTTCTCCGAGTTGGATTCCTAAGTCATTAAGAGTAGCTGGATGATTTTATGAACTTCTCAGCCTTCTATTGAGGTTGTCCCAAACCTGCTCAATCGGATTGAGATCTGGACTTCTTGCTGACCATTCCATTCGAGAGACTTCAACCTCTTCAAGGTACTCCTGAACGATGCGCGCACGATGGGGTCTGGCATTATCGTCCGTAAAAATGAAATTTTCACCAATGTATGGGGCAAATGGCACTGCATGCTCTTCAAGAATGTTCCTTATATACTTATCAGCATTCATAGCTCCATTATCAACGACCACTAGGTCTGTGCGAGCAGTCAAATATATTCCATCCCATACCATAATCGATCCTCCCCCGAAACCAGTAGTATTCAGGAAATTGCACTGAGCATATCTTTCATGTGGACGTCTGTATACAAGGGAACGTCGATCACAATGGTAGAGGCAGAATCTAGACTCATCTGTGAAGAGAACTCTTTCCCAATCGGCCTCTTCCCAATGGTTATACTCTCTCGCAAAATCCAAACGCGCCCTTCGATGGGCTGGGGTAAGAGCTGGGCCTCTTGCCGCGACACGAGGACTTAAATCATATTCTCTGAGGCGATTTCTTATTGTCTGAGTGCTAATTTGCACCTCATGAGTTTGCTCAAGCTGATTTTGAAGGAGGCGAGCGATTGCAAACCATAGTCTCAACGAAGAAACTCTCAAGTAACGTTCTTGAATGGCAGTTGTTACCCGTGGTCTACCCTGTCCTGGTCTTCGGACATTCATACCTGTCTCCCTGAATCACTGCAACATTCTGGACACACTTGTATGGGGAACTCCAAACCTTTCTGCAATTCTTGTGTATGTCCACCCTTCTTCTCGCAAAACTACCGCTTGGGCACATTCCTCTTTGGTCAAATTGCGTGTTTCGCGTTGCATATAGCGATCGAGTGTAGAAAATCAAACGAAAGAAAAACTATTGATCACTAGAATTGATCGAGAAGAACTGATTTTAGAATGGAGCCAATACATTCAAAATCTGATAATATCATCTTTTTTTTTTTAATTCCTGCTGGGAGAAAACATCTGTATTGAAGAAAAACGTTGAAAATGCATAACATATGCATGCATAATTCCGATAAAAATAATTATCATTGAGAACACCTTCAGTTGTAGAATAAATTTGAGATTTCCATAATGTGCGTTAATTTTTTGCGCAGTGTATTTCAACAATATTTCATTATGAAAAAACTCCTTTACTTTTTTAAAGTGAATGAATTTTCGATAGGGATAACTTCAATTTGACAGAAGGTAGAAGCCATGAGGTTTTGACATTTCTGTTCAGTAAGCATCGACGAACTATCATGAAAAAACTCACGCCGCAACAACGTTCACAAATTGTTGAAATTCATTTTCAAAATCAGTGTTCTATTCGCCAAACTTTTAGAGCACTTCATGAAATTTATGGTTTACGTAATCGTCCATCAGAGCAGCTTTTTCGTCGAACTGTCGATAGATTTCGAAAAACATTTTCTCTACTCGATGCAACACACAACAACAACAAGACGAAGAATTGTACGTACAGAAGAAAATGTCGCTGCTGTAAGTGATGGTGTTAATGAAGATCCAGATTTGTCTATTCGTCGACGTTCACAACAAGTTGGACTCTGTGCATCCACCTTATGGTAAATTTTGCGTGAAGATCTTGGTCTACACCCATACAAGATCCGACTGGTTCAAGATCTAAAGCCACTTGACCATAATAAGCGTCGTTTTTTTGCTGATTGGGCCCTATACTCTGTTCAAATGTAAGAAAGAGCAATAATAACATGTTTGGCGCAGCGGTAGAAGGGCCTTCGTAAAGTTTCTTTCCGTCCAGAGTCGAATCGAGGAGATTTCGCACAATCGTTCAGTTTTAACCGAACTTGAATTCCATTTTTTCGATAATTTATAGAACGTTGTTCTTTTGAAATTTGGCAAACTGTCGTCATCATTCACGATTTCTAGAACTTTAGAAATCGTTGGGATTTCATTTCGAAAAAAAAAACCGTGGTCAATTCTTCTGATAAGGTTCATATCGAAATCGTCAACCGAGTCGATTATTTTTAACAACTGGGCTCTCCTCTTAGGTGGCGTCAATGTTTTATTCTCTTCATATTCTCTGAGAATTCTGAATACAGCTGAATCACTCACCCCTGAGGATTTTGAAACAATTCCTACTAAGTCTCTTTTCGATAAATCAGGATGTTCTTCCAATTCTTTTCGAGAAATGTTCAAAATTATCTCTTTCTCTTCAGCAGAGAAATGCGACATTTTCGACCTTTTTCGTGGTGGTCCCCATATACCCTCAGATGCAGTATCCGTTTCCGAATTCAACATTGTTCTATAAACACTATATACACTTTGTCAAAAGATTTTCCAACACAATACACTTTTCACAACAAAATCTATAAACACTTTGAACAGCTATGAGCTAGACCTTCACAGTAGCTCTAGGTATTTTAACTGGTATTGTCAATTGAAAACTTCGATATTTATGCCAAATAAAGATGGCTTTAACCCATCAAGGAAAAGGACCGAGATCTGGTGTTTCCCGGAATTACCTTGTCGGAATCTTGAGCAGCCGACAAAGAGTTTCGTACAAAATAATATAAAATTTTGGACCGAAACTAAATATATTTCGGATAAGTAAGTAAATGACCATTATAAATTTGAACAGAGATCTTTTACGAGTCTTGTCAATTGAAAACTTCGATATTTATGCAAATCAAGATGGCTTTCACCCATTAGGGAAAAGGACCCAAATCTGGTGTTTCCCGGAATTACTTGGTCGGAATCCTGCAAGATTCCGACCCAAATCTCTAAAACTCTGGTGTTTCCTGGAATTACCTTGCCGCAATCTCGAGCATCCGAAAAAGAAATTATTTAGTAGATAATAATATAAAAACAAAACAAAATAAAAAATAGGGTACCTCGGATATAAAATGTTTATGACAGTTGCAAATCTTAACAGAAATTTTGCAATAGAGTTTCTGAGGAAAAAAGTTCTAATGTGGGAATTGCTGACTCAAATTATTGAATCATTTCTATCCAGTACCTACCATTCATAGTCCGTTCCGAGTACGATCCTGGCAATCTTTTAGGGCGTTAAAAGGGAGCGTGGTTATGACCGTTTGACGAATAGGAGCTTTATTGTGCGCAAACCAGACGATTCTGTTTGTTTACAAAGCTCCTTCTTATATAGAACAGCTTGAAGTTCATCCTCTTTTTTATCGAAATTTTGTGTTTAGTGATGAAGCTCATTTCTGGTTGAACGGCTACGTGAACAAGCAAAATTGCCGCATTTGGAGTGAAAACAATCCTCAAGAAGTTCTGCAGGTTCCATTGCATCCTGAAAAATCCATTGTATGGTGTGGTTTTTGATTGATTGATTGATTGATGCTGGAGCTTATGTTACAGTGAATAGTGCTCGTTACAAATCGATGATCAATGATAATTTGTTTCAAAATTTGAATGGTATCGACCCAGAAGTGTTTTGGTTCCAACAAGATGGTGCTACAACTCATGCTGCTACCGTAACAATCGATTTATTGAGAGAAATATTTGGCAATAACATTATTTCGAGAAATGGCCTCCAAGATCATGCGACATAACTCCAATGGATTTTTTTCTTCGGGGTTGTGTCAAGTCATTGGTTTATGCTGATAAACCAGAAACAATCGACGCTTTGGAAGTCAAAATAACTCGTGTTATTGCTGAAATAAGGCCTGATTTACTCGAAAAAGTGGTCCAAAATTGGTCTGTTCGAATGCGATTCCTCAAAGCTAGTCGTGGAGGTAAAATGCCGGAAATTATTCTTAAAACATAAATGTCATACAATTATCTTTCAAATAAAAAAAAAGATTGGCTTCAATCTTAATTTAAATGTGTTTTATTTCAATTTAAAGTTCTATCACTCGAAAAAAACACCCGTTACATCGTTACAACATTTAGAACTTCTCAAGTCTCAATACGAGCCCCTCTTGTACTCTTCTTGGTCACAAAGTTGTCTTCAATAACATACAAAGGTTTATCTTTGGTTTCTGGCAAGAACGCGGTCAAAATCACAGTACCAGAAAGAGTCAAAACCCCGTATAAACCCAAAACACCAATAATACTCCCGAACCACTCGAACAAATGAGGAAAAGTTTGTACGGCCAAGTAAAGCACCACGTAACACACCAAGGACGTTAAGGCAGTCCCCAAACCTCTGTAAGCCAAAGGAAAAATCTCCCCCATCATGGTCCAAGACAGGGGTACCAACCCAACCGCTATAAAAGACACGTAAGTCATCAGCAAAACCAAAACTACCAACGGAGAACTCCCAGAGCTGTCCTTGACAAAATAAAGGTATAAACACAACAGTGAAAGGGTTATCGAGACCCCGAACCCACTCAGCTTCATCAGGTTCCTCCTGCTGACCTTGAAAACGAGGATACAAGAGAGGACCGAGGCTAGAACCCTGAAGGAGTCCATGAAAACCATCGCTAGGTACTCGTCGAAGATGTCACCTCTCAAACCACACTCCTGTATGATTTTGATGGAGTAACTGGCCACAGCGTTGTTTCCTGTAGCTTGAGCAGTGAAGAAGAGCACTGAAATGATGAGGGTAGGCTTCCAGAACTTTGGATCACGCAGATTCTTCATTTGGTTCAACAACGAAAGTTTTGGGGAGTCATCTAAATTCTTCTGTCGTTCGATAAGCTCGTCTAGCTCTTTTTGGGACTCTTTAGACTTCCCCCTGCACCAATAAAAGGCTTTTTTAGCCTCCTCCACCCTCCCTTTCTTAGCCAGATACGTCGGGGACTCCGGCACCAAGAACATCAAGATGGCGATGGGAACAGGCACCAAACCACTTATAACAGCTGTGAGCCTCCAAGTGCAGAAAGTACCAAGCAAGTGTACTCCAAAAACACCGGAAGTTATGGCTACGCACGTAGACATGATGAGGACGCCTCTGGTGTTGGGGTGGGAGGTTTCAGCGATGTAAACACCAGTAGGGGGACCTAGAAGGCCGTCACTGACGCCTGTCAAGAATCTTCCTGCAAGGATTAAGGTGGTGTTCGGTGCGAGAGCGATGAGAAACCAGCCTAAGATTAGGGGAAGGCAGGACCAGATGTGGATGGCTCTTCTGCCTATTTTTTCCATGAGGTAGCCTCCTACGATGCATCCTCCGGCCATTGGGAGGGCGGACATGGAGGCTGGAATGAGAAAAAATCGATTGGAGTGAGATCCGGTCGAGTTTTGGTACGTGGATGGCTTGAACAACATGCGAATATCGGATTTAGCTTCATTTGAGTTTTAAGTCGATTTATTGATGTTGTTTTTGGAATTATATCAAGAACTGTAGGTCGTACAGAAAATAGATGAGGATGGTTTTTGTAGGGAACTGAATGATCTACAATACTACTTCAGGTCATTTCACCGTGAGTAAACAAATGAAGAAGTTGTGGAGGGAAAACTGAAAAAATCTTGACCCTGATATTTCAAAAGGCATAACTTTTTGCTAGTTGAGAATACCTGCCTATATTTATGAAAATATGAAACATTTTAGTGCTTATTTTCAAAAGGTTATAGCTTTCAGTAGATAATCTCTCAAACTATTGTGGAAGAACTGAATAAAATGAATTGAAATTACAAACCAATCAATGATGAAAGTTGTGTATCAATTTTAATTGTGCTATTTTCGTGTTGAAGCTGCGGTAGCAAAATTGAAGAATACCCCTCTGTCATTCCTAGAGCCCCAGTTATTATAATTGGACCAGCTGCCACAAGAATCTGAAAAGAATGTTTTCAAGCTATGGAAGAAAATGATAAAAAATTATTCTCACCTGTTTGAAACATGGTTCATCCAGGAATGCGAAAGGTTTTTTCATAATTTCCTAATTTCTTCCAGCGTTTCTGCATCTATACATTATTTTGTTCGAATCTTTCAATTCTGAAATAGTTGCGGATGAAGTGATAATTTATGATTGAACGTAGCATGCTTTGCAAATATTTATTCAAACAAATCCTTTATTTATAGAGGACCGGGATTATTTTCAACAATTCTTTTGGGAGAATTGCGTATTTGAACATCTATTTTTATAAATATATGTCTATGTTGCCTTTACGTAATTTAAAGTTCACCAGTGAAAAAAGTATCTTTTTTGAGCGCTCGTTCAGATCAAACGAGTGCTGTCTTTCCTCACTATTTCAGTGTTTTTCGAATTTTGAGCCAGAAATGGCCCCCTAAATCGACAAGGTTTGAAATTCTAGCGGATTATGAAAAAAATTGACCGCTGTCAAATTTTTTGACAGCTGTCAAATTTTTTGACTACTGTCAAATTTTTCGAAAGCTATTTAATTCTTGAATGCGATTCTACCTACAAGATGGATAAACGTCAGTGCTTCAGGTGACTTATTCGAAGCCATATAAGTACAACTGTACATATTTGTTCCTATTTTCGGAATTATAAAAGTGCCTGGTCATTTTTTCACGCATGATTCCTCTGAACTCTGTTCTCTTCCGTATTCCACTGATTCGTTGAAGATAAATCATTCAGTTCCGTTCCACACAGTGGTGGTTTTGTATTTGGATTTCCCAATTTTGACATATTATTTTTTGTGTTCAATGATTAAGATCTGTGGTGGGAAAACTCACAATGTCTGTGTTCTCAAGTCTGACTGAAAAAGCATAGAAAATAGAAATTCTAATCTATGCATATCTTGCTGTATGTATCACAGAGGAATATAATCTTTGATTTCATCGAATATCACGAAATACCAAGTGACTCTCTGGTTAGTTGGTCGACTATAAATTTTTAAGGACTTCCTGAATAAAATCCGAAAGATCTATAAATTTTCTCTGTTCGAAAGGTTGCAGAACAGGTGATACTGATTCGGAAGACACGATTTCATGGCCAACCACACACGGTTCTTGTCGTTTTCCAGAAAAAATTCCACTAATTAGGTATATTTGCGAAGCTAGAGGCTCGGAAACCACTTTCTACTTTGTTTTGCTTGGCTTATTCTCGATTGTGGTGTCTATTTAGCATTAAGAACACATCTCTCTGCGACTAATGAGCCTTTTTCTCATCTAGAACACTGTTATTGAGATTTAGATGAATGGAGGTATCTGTTAATGTATATCTCGATACGCAGAGTGTAAAATAACTTCCAGAGGGGATTATAAAAGCACAAGCATTAAGCTAGGACCTTTTGCGCTTGTTTCAATTGCTTGACGTTTTCGGTATTGATTTACATGAGAAATTTTAGCAGAATTGGACCATAGACAACAACTAGTTTTGAAAATATTGAATTTTTAACCATCTTTCATGATGACACAATCACAGAAGAAGAAACTCTGAAATTAAGATTTCTATGACATACATCGATTTCTGTGACTTTCTAGCGGTGACTTGTCAACTGAACCGATAAATTTGATAGTCAGTTTTGAGGTATAGGAACTATTTGAACGACTACTACGTCCCATATTACTGCACCCTGTATAATGCACAAATTCAATCCATCATATAACTAAAGATGAAATTATATAACCTGATTGGGTCGTTCAATCAAAGTGCAAAACTACCATTTGTATCAGTCAAACTATCTAATGCAGTCCATCTGAAACTTTTACTTTCATTCAGTGTTCAGGTTCTTTCAAAGGTCAAACAGTCAAAGCTGTTCTAAAATACGGAACCGAATTAACATGCGAATTAATTTGAAAATCTAATTCTTAAAATATCATTCGAAAATAAGCATAATGCTAATGGAAAAAAATAAATTATGTCATTATAGGGAATAATTTAGGACTTGAATATCTAATTTGACAATTCTTGGATTGTTTCCTTGAGTTGAGAAGATTTGATAAAGAAACAAATAGAAACCACAGAAGTACAGACTAATACTTTCTATCCATAGAAACAAAATAAAATTTTTATTGTTCTTTGTCTATGGTCACGTACAGCAAACATCGTTTGCAGACAAAAAATGCATTCCATTTAAAATAATACATCTAATTGTGTGTCACGCAATATATTCTTTGTTCCACGAGACAGATTCGAAACGACTCTCGAAAAAAATGAGAATAATGTCTTTCCAACAATTTAATGACGGCAGATTTTACGGTAGAGAGCACTTTCGCAGTAAACTTAATAAGAGAATGACTCATTTTTGCCGCAAAACGGTGCCCTCACTGAATAAATGCATCTGGTTATTGAAATTCGCAAAAGGTGAGATGAAAGTGAAGGTTAAAACTTTGGTGGGATACGCCTTTGCTCTTTTGAAATGGGACTAGCTTATCTGTTGATGGTCACAATAGATGAATTATTGCGGAATTTCACGAGAATATATGGCTGTTCACGAATTCGACTCTTGCTGTGACATTCCCCTTTTTCTGACTTGTTTGTCTCTGTTTTCAAGGATATAAGGATACCCTAGATTCATACCAGCAAATAATTATATTCAGATAATTCAAATTTAGTTCAATAATAATCTCATTTCGCTCCCATAAGAAGATTCCACCAAAAGAAACTCTCCATGCGTATTATTAAAACCATAGACATAGAGACTACGTCTGTGATCACCATAGAAATCAATTTATATGAATTTGGCGCATCCACCAAAATTTGATTTTAAAGAAAACTCAAGTTTCTCCGAACAAACTCAACTAATTTTTACAGTGAATTTAAGCGGATGATGGTCTGAATCCATTCCATCAACGATTTCTACCGAAAATCCTATCGTTACACACGATATACCACTTGCGAAACCAAAGAGAAATCTTGTTGACTTTAAAAATGACAGTGACAAGCAGAAGACGCGATAATGAGTAGATTTCTCAATTTGAATAACGCACAAGATAATTGGGATGGCGGATATTGTCCAATTGTAAAACGCCTAATTTAAATGAATAACAAACAATGGCTGGGGGTTATGACAGAACACGCGACCATCGACATTGACCGCCTTTTGAAAAGTGTGCGAAATCTCATTATTTCCAGTTTTGCGTAATTTACGATTCGAAATCTGCGTATGCAAGAACGAACACAAGAAATTAACTTGCGTTGTTCGGGGAAATATACGCTACCTTTGAGAATGTTTCAAACCACTGAGTTTATGATTGGAACATAGATGCATAGAAATCTATGCATCTCTGTTGAAACCAATGAGATAGGGCCACAGAGGAATCTTTGACAGGACGTTCAATAATAGAATTTTCACATTTCATCAATAAATATCGAAAGCAAGCGATTCAAACTTTTCTACAGCTTTTTCCCCGAAATTCAATTAAATACAATTAACCCCACGCACTGCCCATACCGAATCGCTGCACCCAAAACTGCATAAATAATATCATAATCATACAGGGGTGCCTTCATCCCTCTCGACAAATAAGAGAAATTGGAAGTCTAACATCGCAACTGATATTGTATGCGATGAAAACTGTAACGCAAGTGTCTCTAGTCACAATATTGGGCAAATCATCCCCTTTGTCAGGCGACACGTGCGGCGTAAAGGCCCCAAACAGGCGTGAAACAAGGGGGGTTGTTTTGATATTAGCCCTGATTTTCCTAATGCGACTTCTGGCCATGGCTAATCGCTCAAATCGGGTACATATCGTCGGAGATTAAAATTGTTTACGTCATTCGTCGGATTAGGGTGGTTTCGCGAAAATTACTGCGCCTAAAATGTGGGGATTGATTGGATAGAGTGCTAATTTCGTCATTTGAAATAAGTTTTATCTTCCTTATCAAGAATTCAACGAAATTTTTTTGACAGCTGTCAGAAAATATTTGACAGCTGTCAAAAAATTCAGGACAGCTGTCAAAGAAATCGTCCTCTTCTGTTATTACGGACAAATTTTTGCACGTAGCTTGAATAAGCTTCTTTCAAGAAAGTCTCGCTTTCAAAAGCACCACGTATCATTCGAGTGCATAAGCGACAGAATTTATACAGATCTCTTATCATAAATACCTAGATATCATATTTCCTACGTTGTGCAAGTGTCGAAAGTCAATATCGACCCTGCCTCCGATTTCACCCCTTAAAGCCCACCCTTATAAGGTCCACAATGGATTTTACCGCCAGTAACATGCTTTCGACACCCTATTGGTGGCTGGGGAGGGTTGGGATGGGTGGAAACCACCCCTAACGAGAGCTTTCCGCCAATGAAAACGTTTCGGATCGAAAAAATATAATGTTTCGATTAAATGAAGATAAGAAGTTCAGTATCAAGTTGATCTTTGTCGGGGTTTGTGATTTTCTTTGTGGGTAGTTTTAATTCAAGTTGTTACCGATGAAAATGTCGTTTTCGACTGATCCACCCGCTTGGGACCCCAGCAACGTGAGTAGAACTAGCAGAAGAGCCAGTTAATTTTTTTTGTAGAAATTGGAAAACTGAGGATTTTCGCTATGATTTTCCACTATTGCTGTTTTTCTACATCAGTCGTCATTTTTCTAAATTTAGGATCAGTTTCTTCAAGAATCAAGCGAGAATGTCAAATTTTCGCAAAAAATTTGAAAACATTCACTCAATTTTTGTCCTCACACCCAAAGATCTTTTTCAATAACCCACATGGAAAAAATTCTTCTCAATTCAATGCCCAACATTTCTTTCGGCTGAAAAATGCGTCTGTCATTGAATCACCAAAGTCCATATACAGTCGAGACTTTCATTTTACGTGGCGAAGTCGATTTTGAACCGAAAATGGTCTTAAGCGATTAGGTTTGACCCACGGTCAATTTTAATTCCGTCCATCTGGCCGTAAACACTGCACTAACTTTCAGAAGAAGAGATCTAGAGTTTTGAAATTTGAAACGGTCAAGATCAGCACAATAGTCTTGAAATTATTGATTTTCGAAATTGCATTCACCTCATATTTCGAAGAATATGAATCCAATCCAGTTGAAATTTTGTAATAAGCTGTATTATAATGGCTTCTAAGAGTATACAAATTTTCGTGGAGAATGAAGAAGAATTTTTGAAAAAAATCTTGTTTGAGAGATTCCGACCGAACCAAACAGTTCGGAGCAGTCGTTCATCGGGTTACAACCCCTGAAACCTCTGAAGATGTAAGCGAAACGTTGGGTGAAATTCCTATTGCACCACAAATAGAAAACGCGGAATATTTTAAATATGAGATTAAAACATTTGTTACAAATCCTAAAAAGTTGAAATTAACGAAAGAATAAGCAATCTGCAAGCCATACTTTGCGCCCAAAATGTAGGTTTTGTTTAGACGCTTCTTGTAGTGTTGATGTCTTGGATCTGATAATTTTTTAGCAGTGAAAAATATTGAACTAAATGTTTTTGGTGGATTATAATATGAGTCTACGAAAAATTATAGCGGCAAGAATATTTTTCTAAAACTTACCAGTTTTGATACACAATCCAGAAACTGCTTATAACAACATATCACTTGAAACAAACGAAATTGATAGGATTAATTGACTTTGACTGAACCTGCTATACACAACTCAATTGTATCTGGAAATTAAAATGGGACGAATAGCTAAATTAAGGATTATTCGATTCAATTAAACACAAGCGAAGAATTATTGTGCGTATAGGTACTCATTTTTCAATTGTGTCGTTCGCAATAATATGGAATGTTGTTCTGTAAATCTTTTCGAAAGATTCTATACTCTGCTCAAATGTAAGAAAGAGCAATAATAACAAGTTTGGCGCAGCGGTAGGAGGACCTTCGTAAAGTTTCTTTCCGTCCAGAGTCGAATCGAGGAGATTTCATACAATCGTTCAGTTTTAACTGAACTTGAATTCCATTTTTTCAATAATTTATAGAACGTTGTTCTTTTGAAATTTGGCAAACTGTCGTCATCATTCACGATTTCTAGAACTTTAGAAATCGTTGGGATTTCATTCCGGAAAAAAAAACCGTGGACAATTCTTCTGATGAGGTTCATATCGAAATCGTCAACCGAATCAAGGGCGTAGCCAGGGGGGGGGGGGTTGGGGGTTCAAACCCCCCCCCGAAATGTTTTCAGTGTTCAATACTTGCGACCCTCACAATTCCCGTCACTTACAAAGTCAATTGCCAAAATTTCAAACTTCAAAATTTCCTACTAAGTCTCTTTTCGATAAATCAGAAAGTTCTTCCAATTATTTTCGAAAAATGTTCAAAATTATCTATTTCTCTTCAGCAGAGAAATGCGACCTTTTGGACCTTTTCCTTGGTGGTCACCACATATCACCCTCAGATGCAGTATATCCGTTTTCAAATTCGACATTGTTCTATAAACACTATATACACTTTGGTAAAAGATTTTCCAACACAATAATACACTTTTCACAACAAAATCTATAAACACTTTGAACAGCTAGACCTTCACAGTAGCTCTAGGTATTTTAACTGGTCTTGTCAATTGAAAACTTCGATATTTATGCAAATCAAGATGGCTTTAACCCATTAAGGAAAAGGACCCAAATCTGGTGTTTCCCGGAATTAATTTGTCGAATCTTGCAAGATTCCGACCCAAATGTCTAAAGCTCTGGTGTTTCCTGGAATTACCTTGCCGCAATCTCGAGCATCCGAAAAAGGAATTATTTAGTAGATAATAAAATAAAAACAAAACAAAATGAAAAAATACGGTACGTCGGATATAAAATATTTATGACAGTTGCAAATCATAACAGAAATTTAGCACTAGAGTTTCTGAGGAAAAAAGTTCTAATGTGGGAATTGCTGACTCAAATTATTGAATCATTTCTATCCAGTACCCTCCACAGTCCGAGTACGATCCTGGCAGTCTCTCAGGGCGGTCGAAGAGAGCGTTGTTATCACCGTTTGACCAATAGGAGCTTTATTGTGCGCAAACCAGACGATTCTGTTTGTTTACAAAGCTCCTTCTTATATTTGAAGATTTTGAACGGACTATATAGCATATCCGTCTGTCACAGTAAATTTTCTCCGAATCCACTTGACAGAAACGATTGCAATTTGGAACTTTCATGGATTTTGGCGATACAATGAGGAATTCATCAGAGTTTTAAAGGAAAATCTGGGAGAAAATTGATGAAAATCTAAGTTTTTAATGTGGCACATCTATTGAAAGCTGTAATCTTGAAGACAACAGAAAATTTGTTGAAAAATTCGAGATACATAGTTCAGACAATAACTTCGAAGATACTCAACATAAAACTGTGAAAAAATATCTAATGCAGAGCTCCACCCATTCATTACAGAAAAACAATAGCGAAAATCCTAAATCTTCAAGTTCCTACTGAACTGTCCTGCTTTACCTGTTACTTTGCATGAACACCCATCAGTAATAAAAGAAGAATGTATTTTTTCTCAGGGAACAGATTTTCCACCCTATCCACCTGCCGAAATAACAGCAGGTTACGGTCCTCTTTGGGATCCTCACCATTGCCTTAGCGCTGCAGCAGTTGCAGGTCAAAATCACCCATCTGCTGGACTTTCCAATTATCCAGACATATTGAGCGCTGCTTTTAATTCAGATTTAGGTGAGGAGTGGCAAACAGCATGAAAAAATTTCCTGCAAACATGGTTCCTCTAACTCCTTCCTCTTCCTACACACAGAGTGTTAAATATCTCGTTTTTTTGCAATAATGATTGAAGATATTTTGATGCTCCTCAAAATAGCTACCATTCCTGTTGAAAGTTTAGCTTTTAATGTTCCTCGCATGCTTCGAACATTTTTATTGGCCTAGTAGTTAGATATTAGGTCGTACCTTATTTGAAACGCCACTGACATTTTCGCAAATTTTTGACGGAGCTTAAAGTATTCCTCAGCAGAGTAAAAAGTGCTTGTGCGATGAGAAAACTGATTCCGCCATTAAGTATTCAAATCATTCAACCAAAATATCCAACCGATAGATAGATCGCCTCACCCTGTATATTAGATTATCGCATCCATGTAGTTTTGTGTTGCATGTAAGTACCTAACTCCTTTACAGATAATTCTAATACCATCATCTTAAGATGTTATGTGTTCTTGTGTTATATTTGAGGAATTTTATTCCACTCTACAGTATGGCCCCGTCAACAATGCGGAGCCATGGTATCCAACAGATTGTCCAGAAATGGACCAAACTCAGTGTCATCTTCCAAAAAACCTAGAAGAAGGGTGGCAACTTTGGCCCAAAGGAGAGCAGCCAACATAAGAGAAAGAAGAAGAATGTTCAATTTGAACGAAGCGTTTGATAAACTGAGGAGGAAGGTAAACATCTGAAAATCACTTATTCACCAATATTTTAATGCTACTAACTTTTTTTAGGTACCAACTTTCGCCTACGAAAAAAGATTATCTCGTATCGAAACGCTAAGATTAGCGATCACTTACATCAGTTTTATGGCGGAGTTACTTCACGGACACCCTGTAGATCATAAGAGTTCAGACCTATACTCGCAGAGGGAATATATACCGTATGGGCTCATAAACTGAAACGCCGCCTGAAACATTTTAGGGGTATCGAACTATTCTAGTCTTTCCAAAGTCTTCCATTATTTAATAAGTAGGTTGTATTATTTATGTGAATGTGCAATAAAAATTTACCCAATCAATTTATTGTTTGTTTTCTTGATTTGATACCCTTAAACATTAAAGGCGAAACGTCGGCGTTTGTTTTACTGTCCTTTTCCGATTATTTCCTTCCATATTACTTCATTGTGGACACGAACATTTCTATTTTCGTCCTTAGAAATTAAAGAAAAAGTCTTTGATTCCACAAAGTCCTCAAGTACATTTCCTTCTTCTGTTTGAATAGACTCACCTTTGAATCACCCTGTATATGATGGATACGGAGAAGTATGCGAGGATTGATGTGAATATCGTTGAAAATAAAACACTTACGGAATAAAAATAGATTTTTTATTTATTCAAACACATGTCGTATAACAATATAGAAAAACGATAAAATGGAGGGAGACACCAATTGGAAACATTCAAAAGTGATCCTCATGCTTAAATCAATATAAAATATACACCACGATAACATGGAATTTGAAGATTCCACAAAAATAGTCAACAGTCATGTCACGTTACATACAGAGCTGAAAATATACGCCATTTCTTAGTTCAATATAACTTCGATATATTCTCTTATAAGTAAGATAGATGCCATTATTTATACTTTATCTCGCCATGCTTGTAATGTTAAAGTAGTCGGTTAGCATCGAATCACAAAGTTGGGTCCTATATAGTGAGCAAGGATCTCGATTTCAGTTCGAAGATTTTCTTATCACAGTGAATGAAGAAAAGGAAAATATGATGCTTTGTTACCTTTCTTTGGTTACTGTGAAAAATTCACAGAAATAAATCGAAGAAGAATAAAACTGTGAAGTATGAAATATCGAGTCTACAACACAACTAAACTTCTGTTTGGCAGATGACACTTTGAGCCACATTTTCTATGTTGAAACATAGAAATTGTTTAAAAATAGTTTAAAAGAAGTTACCCAAACCTAAATTCAAATAACAAATTGTACAAAAGTGATGTTAAAATCCGCTAGAGATCAAAAAGTAAGAGATTTTCCCGCAAAGTTCAAAATTAAACCCTTCACAGAAAAAGTTCAAGAGCAATAAATAACAAACAAACAGGAACAACTTTGCTGAAAATTCCGGGAAGACAAAATTTTCAGAGTTCCTAAAAATCAATAATCAACCTCGTTTTCCACAATCCTTTTATTTTTCCTGAACAAAGTTTGATTCAAAAACGTGAATTTCCATTTTTGGTACTTTGACCTCTTACATTTCTCCACCAACAGTCCTTTTCCAGGTTCCACCTCGAAAGTCGTGAGACATTTTTTGCTGGAAGGATGATAGATCGTCCCGTTGGAAAAATAGGTCCAATATTGGTTTCTTCTGTGCCCGTGGCATTCGGTAAGTTGCACCGCCCGATTGTTGTGGACTTCTGCGCAGAAATTTTCCTTTCGGAGTTCTCCTTTGGAGCTCAGGGAGAAATACTGGGACATCGCTAGGTTGGGATGGCAGACGTACAGGCCTAGAGGCCCCACTTTACCTAAAAAAGATTAACAATCCACATTTCCACATATTTTCACGAGAATACTTGAAATAGACAGCTGAATGTTAGCAAGAACCAAAATTAGCATTTACTTCACGATTTAAGACATTAATTCGAAAAAACTCACCCTCCGCTAACTGCAAATCGTCCAAACAGTACTCGTTGCGATTTTTCACTTGACCATAAGCCAAAACATCCTCGTCCGGCACAAATTTCTCCGGATATATGTTGTCCAAATACCACTTGAAACTTTTGCACCTCAACTTCTGCCGAAGCTGTTTCCGATGGGTCAAGTCTCCTATAACGGGATTGTTCTCCAACGAAGGCTCGAACATGTAGAAAAATCTTTTATAGTCGTCCATCCACACCTCAACTAAACGTGCCGTGTTTATACCGTGCGTATCTTTGTTATCAGGGAAAGAATACGGATGGAAGTCCCTGAACACGTGACCTACTCTGGAACAAGGCACCTGCCCGAATCGAAGATACAGGCCATGAATTTCAAGGTAAACTTTCTCTAATCGAAATAAAATACCAAAAATTTTAAAAAATGGATAGTATTCAAGTCTGGTGAATATGGTGGCTTACCGTTTCGAGTTTACCCCCGCACTGCCATATCCTAAAGGACATTTCGAGATTCTCGCCGCCCCAACCATCCATTTGTTCATCGTAGGAGCCAATGTCCCAGAAAAACTTGCGGTCTATCGCAAAGAGTCCTCCGGCCATGGTTGGGGATCTTACGGGGCGTAAAGTATCCTTGTCCTCCTCCTTTTGGATGTCTATCCAGGTGAAATGGCCGGACCATGAGAAACCACCTACTTGGAAGTTTGTTTCACCTACAAAAAAGAAGTAAGTGAAAATTTTCTTACGTTAATCAAGAAAAAACTTACCGTTGGTAGAATAAGCGAAAGTATTGGCCTCGATTACATCGATGATAGGTACCAAGACTGCCGTTTTGTCCTCATCGATTCTAGCTAAAAGGGGCTCCAACCACTGAACCGTGGCCTCGCAATGTGAATCTAAAAACACTAAAACGTCCCCGGTTGCCACTCTAGCCCCTTGCAATCTGGCTCTTATAAGCCCCATCCTACTCGTAAGGCGCACCACTTTGATATTATGGTCATTCAGTCTTGTTAAAATGTAGTAGTCTAGTAGATCTTTTAGTGGTTCTACAAAGAAATATTTTAAGTAAATTATACTTGAGGATAAACGAATAATTACTTACCTGTGGTACTACAATCGTCCACTAAGATAATTTCTTGAAGTAAATGCTCGGGTGTTTGTAGAATAACACTCCAAATGGTACGAAGAACAACGGATAAAAGTTCATTGTAAAATATGATGATGATGGACGCTTTCAATTTTGGGTCGTATGAGAATTCTTTGCACCTGAGACATAAATACATGCACTAATACATATTAGGTTGAATAATCATAATTTCATTTGAATCTGTGCACACATGCACAAGATATATGGTTCCAATCAAGGTGAGTTTTTTTTCTGTTTATAAATGTGAAGGTGGTACTTTTGATGCTTGGCAACTTACCTTGGGCTTCTAGGGTCCCTTAGTTTCCTATCCAGCGGCATTCGATCGCTGAGAACCGTGTTTAAAGCAAAAGTCTTCAAAGATTCTTCACCTTCCTTTCGATCTTCCCCTTTTAAATAAGCAGGCTCTCCTTCATCTCCCAGACCTGGGATCATTTTAGACTCGTATTCTTGTAGAATACCTTCGTATTTCCCAGATAAATGCGCCACTTTCTCCTCATTTTCACTCATAATCCCTATTTTGAAAAATTTCATGTATACAATGAACCATATTAAAAAGGACAAAATAAGGAGTATCCTAGTGTGTGATTTTTTCAGTCTTCCGCACTTCAGCAACATATTGCAGCTTCAATAAAGAATAAATTTGTGAACAATGGGAGAAAATTGGAAAATCTTCATTTTCCGATAAGATTTTACGGTTATTGATGTGACGTCGCTTGATTTGTTGGCAAAACGCAGGTTTTGGTCATGTTTTATGGACATAACAGCTTCAACACTTAAGAATTAACGTTTCCGAGTACTCCATTCAACTTTTCTTGTAGGGAATTATCACTTTGTTGTTTATTCTATTATTTATGAATTGGTTTGTATCTTATTTTTACCAGAAAAATAAAACGTTAAGAAGTGAGGTTAAGTTTCAGGGAAAACGTCACCTTCAAGGTCGACCATAGAGTCTGATCCACAAAACCCATAGAATTATGTGAAAATTCCATAAAACTTCTCCTACTCTTTAGAATTTCTTCATGTCATTAGTGATTTTTTCTGACAAAAAAATTTCAAATTTGTTGAAAGAGAACACATCCAAAAATTGGCTCAATTATAGCTTTCAACTGATTAGCCTGCAAACTATCGAAGTGATGGATAAATGGAATATTGAGAGCTGTTTTAATAAAATTCTTTTCAATCATTTTTGAATACCATTCTTTGTCAAATGAGCGAAATAAAATAAGTTTCCAGGTGAAATGAAACAAGGTATAGATTTTTACTCTTTTATTTATTAACAAAATTGCTAAATTATTCATTTTCTTGGCTACGAAGTCTAGCGTTTCCATTTGTAAGTCTGATTGAAAGCTGTTGTGCCCTCTCGACAATATCTTTCCTTTTCTTCGAGGAGACACCGTGGGCGATTTCACCACAGTATTTCCTGTTTTGCATCATGAGAACTTCCAATTCCTGAAATTAACGAAAAAAACCAATTGTCACTATTTATATCCAACTGTATAAATTAAATTCTGTTTGTTAGGGTTTTATCAGTTAAATTTCTCGACACTATATTTCAGTCGCAAATTACCAATTGCATCATGTGATACCTGGCATATAGAGCAGGACTTTTCATGAAAAAAATTATTAATTAATTAATTAACTATATTGGCAGGCAATGAAGTTATTAGTTTACAATCAAGATAGTTTTGGGGTGGTTCGGAAGAGACCTGAATAATTTAACCATTCAAAAGTAACTCACCTTAACGTTGTGGACTAGGACTTTCTTGAAGCCAGTGGGCAGCATGTGCCTGGTATTGGCGTTTGAACCATAACCAATATTGGGCATCAAATACTGGCCCTTGAAGCGACGCCTGACTCTGTTGTCGATACCCTTTGGTTTACGCCAGTTCCTCTAAAATATCAAGACTTTTGAATGAAATATTTTCTTTATAAATTCACAAAATATTACCTTGAGTTTTCCATATCGGTCACTTTGATGACGAATGAATTTCTTCGTCCTCTTTTTTATAATAGTCGGTCTGAAAACTGGTCTGATTGCCATCTTAACCTTAAAACAAAATAAATAATAATTTCACTTGAATAAAGAATATCTTTCGGTTTTACTCAAACATATTTATTAGGATGATTATTTCAAGTTTGAAATAAATGAACTTTGAATTCAGTAACAAGAAAATTCACAAGATTTGAAAAATAAACATGGATTTACAAACTTACCTTTTAAGAAACAACAGAAGAGAAATCAGAATCGGGCACACATCGAATATCGGAATTTGTTCATGCGCCGAACGACTTTCTTTTTCTTTTATGGTCGAAGATTCACGTATGGTCGCAGCCACAGAACATCTTCGCCAGTCTTTATACAAGCCATGGAGTCAACATGGCAACACTGAGCGTGGCAGAAACTTACATTTTTCACGCTTGTTGGTATAATCAACAGATGGCGCTGGGCATTCTGAAACTGAATGATAAAAATACCAGCATGTTATCTATTTATTACCAAGCGTCAAATTGAAATATTAATGGAGGAATCATTCAAGGGATATCTCAGTGATATTTTGTTTAAGTATATGTTTGTGATATATTTCGAAACTTCTACTATGGGAGTTCTTTCTTCCAATATAATATCAATTCATTTGTTTATTTCTCCATTGAGAATAATATTGCTTAGAAGTTGTTAATGCTGCAGTCTGCAGTTATTGATTTATATGTATTCTATTTCATGTCCACATTATGGGAATGAATTAAATGCAAATATATTTCTTTAATTTCATTATTGACTAATATAACATATAATAATCGATATTATCCATCATTCACTAGACAAGAGTCATCATATTATATTATTCACAATTTCATGAACTACACCTTTTGCAATTGTAATTCAGAAAACGTAAAATGTAATTCAGAAAAGCAAATTTGAATTTCAGAAAATGGAAATTGTAATTCAGAATAGTAAGTTGATACATATCATATACTATTCTGAATTACAATTTCCATTTTCTGAAATTCAAATTTGCTTTTCTGAATAACATTTTAGGTTTTCTGAATTACAATTGGAAAAGGTGTAGTCTTCAATTATCTTGAAAAAGAATGTTTATCTACTTGTTCTGTTCATATGTAATTTGTGGTGTTCTCATTCCATCTGAAATTTATTTTTTTCACTAAGATTGTTGCATACGTACGTATGCCCTTATCTGAATACAAGTTTATGTTTAATCTTTATTCAAGGCTGAACCTAGTACCTATCGCGATAAACAAGTGTGTGCTGGAGATTGTTACTTTTAATGCCACTTCATCTCTGCGTAGCTATTTATGATTAACCGATGTTAATCTGCTTTATATGGATGAATTATTGTATTATCATTTTATTATTGTGAATCATAAAGGATTTTCCTTAAATATTTGTCGTTTTAATTCATTTGTCGAACTTTTTTCCGAAAGGGTTGTAAACGAAAAGTTTTAAACCTACGGAATAAGACCTATCTTCAAATCTTCGTAGCTATAATGTAATTTTTTCATTGAGATTCAACAGTTCCGAAAATATCCGGATCAAGTTTTTCTGGTCGGTTAGTATATCTAATGGTTAATATCATTGGAACAAATTCATTGCGTGATTTTGCCGCTCCACATTGAATGTTTTAGGATGCATCATTTTCACACAAAAATACAAGATTTCAAATAGTTTATTCAAACATTTACATACAAAATTAGAACCAAACTTGCTTGACCGCGTTTGATTTCTTTTTTGTTTGCCCATATTCATGAAATAGTCACCCCACATCTTGGTAACTTGCTACCTGCTACTATCTGCTCATATTGACCCGGCAATTCCAATGTTACCGAACAAGGGGAAGAAATACAGATGTGGATTTACAATTTCATATACATTTTTTTGAATTCTGATATTGAATTATGAAATTGTCATCCCGAATCTTCCAAATTGGCTAACAAGGATCAGTTTTCTTCAATTAGTGCAAGCCTCTTGATTGCCCCTTCATCAATAACCGGATTTTCGGTTGCAAACAAACTTATGGGACCACTGTTTTAAGTTTGTTATCGAAGTAATTTTCTTCAATAATTTCAAAATCATAATACATGTTCGGAGCTCGATTGAACATGTTTTAATCTATCTTTTAACCTCAGCAGTATCACCATAATAATTTTCACATCTGAAGAAACTGGCTATCGAAAAATATTGGAGCTTTTATAGTTTGTTCTGGCTTCTGGCATAAACTTATTCCTTGCATATTCATTTACTGTAATGTCTGTAATCTCCTTCGAATCTATAAATATAGTTAGTAAATCGAAATAAAGTAATGAAATTCATAAACCATTGAACTATCTGCAAAAAATATTAGTTGAGTCTCGATAAAATCGATGGACTAATTAGAAATTTCTTGAAAATTAACGAGAAAACTTGAAACAACCAAAAAACAGGATATTATGCTCAAATTAAATATCAAGAATGAACATAAGAAATTGTAATTCCAAATTGATCAATTTGCACCAGACGGGCCAAATACGTCCCTGGACCATCATATTCTTGACGTCCAAATTTGCCCCCTTTTCATGCATAACACCCCAATTTTTTTTTAGGACCGAAGTGAGAACTTTGAATTCAAATAAAGAATTTATTCAGTATCATTTCGAAACAGTATTTCATTCAACTAAATTTTTTATGGAATAGGGTGGACATCAAATGGCGTCGACTTCTCTGGGCGACCGTATAGATTCCTAATTTACAGCTTAACCGAAATGTCAAAAAGACTTTCAATTGTTTCGAAGTAAAAAGTTGCCCGTATAGAGAGCATTACGAAGTTAACAAATAATCAAGAAAAAACGTAGTTTGAAGCTGAAATCGTACACGAACGTGTGAAGAAGGTATGTCGAACTCATCATTACACTACACTACCGAAAAATAGGATCTTAAATGCAAAAACTCACCAAAATATGGAACTTCCCAATTCCCATTCTAAGTACATACCTATTTCAATATTCAGAATGTAGATGCGTGAAACCACACGAGAATGATAAAATACAAGAAGATATTCAATCGGTTTTTGCCTTCATCAATATTATTTTGACAATGGGATTCATTTATTTCGGAATAACGTCATACCAGATATTTTTTTGGGCGAGGCATTTGAGCTCAGTCGACTTAATAATTTTTCGAGTTATTATTGATTGAAAGGAAGGTAGAAAGAACGTCAGAATTTAAACGATTCTTTAATGATCTATAAATTACAGTTATTAACAATGTGAATGGATAGGAAAGAAGGATTTTACAATTTCAACAGACAATCTTTCCAAATCATTCTCGAACGGATTAATAAATAGGTTTGGCAATGTTTCTTGAGATAGGTACCTCCTAGTTCAGTAACTAAGAACATGCATTAAAGTTAATAATCGACTCGATTTATGCTATGATGAGTAAAAATGCAGCAGCTCTTTTGACAATTCAGCTTATTCAATCAAATATGTAAATCGGTGAATGACTTCCATGGTCGGGTGACTGTCAACTGTTTCCGAGCAAGACGTAAAATTAGACACATTTCATTTTCCGAAGCACAAATCACGTGAACACAGCATGAGACGTGATATCGATTCTTATCGGAGATAATGGAAAGGGAGTTGGTTGTCTGACACTGAACATTTGCCACTGGTCTCACTTCGACTTTTCTGCAGAAAAATGAGAATTATCGATTCAGCAGTAACCCGCCCGCCTACTCGATTCGCTTTTTGACACAATGGGAATGTCATTCCGATATGAAATGTCGTAATATCTCTAGCAACGTTGGCGTGGGGTAAATGACCTTCCGAATATTTTATCGTTAATGAAGCTCAATGACGAACAAAATAGACGCCGAGACGAAAATTCTTAAAAGTATACTGCACTTTCCTGGTACCTACAAACCGTTCCAGATAACAGAAGGAAATCGAAGTACGGCACTTATTAATCCTGGTGAATTGAGGAGAAACATACAAATCATATACGACATTCACAAATAATCAGTGCCGTGCACTTCTGTATATTCGACCCGACTCAACGTTGGACAATGTCGACGAGAATTTCTCGTCTCTACTCAATCCAGTTTTTCCTAGCTAACCACCTCCACCATCTCCACCATATTAAACCATCGTTCCGATCGGAGTCTCGTGCGCATTCGGCAACCACCGACCTGCGTCCGCGCCAAAACGGCAAACGTAGAAGCTGAAGCTGACAAAGAAGAGAAACAAGAAATGTGCAGAGCCGTTTATCCACAGTGAATACCTGAATAATTCTCGTTGTAAATTATAGAAGATTCTCAAGAAATTCGATACATGCATCCCTGACGATTCGAAATAGTTGTTGCGGAGAATTAAGAAGTAAAAGTGAACGATATTGGACATCGAATGTGAGTGCGATTGGGTGTAACAAAGCTGGCGTTCACGTCAAGTACTATGACAGGACGGGTCGTTTTAATGGTGAACTTGGTCGGTTAGAGTGGAACCTGAACATTGATTATTTACGTTGGATTTCGTTTATTGTTTTCCTATGCACGATATAATCTCAAATTTACCCGAAATATTGCTACTTTTTCATTTTGCATTCCTTTCCCCTCTCCTTGTTTTACCAGTAGAGGGAGCTGAGATCGAGATTTTGCAGGCATCTACGTGCAATGTAGTTGACTTCCAGTGAGTTGAGGAAATGGTTGGTTTAATTAATTCTAGAGTGTAAATATGACAAACAAAATGTCTCAAGAAGAATACGAAACCAAGCTACGAAACGTACACCGTTTCATACCGTTCCTAGAGAACATGATAACGCAATTGAAGGATCCGAAAAAGAAGAATAGAGAACAGCAAGTATCGAAAATGGAGTCTTTGTATCAAATGATTACGGATAAAAACAAAAAGTGAGTATCTTGAGCGATCCATCGTCTTCTTATTTCCTTTTTTGTTCCGTTTATGTCGTATTTTGTCCCTTAATCCTATGTGTTGGCTATTTCCTGTCGACTTCTCGACCATGTTCTGAAACCAGAATCTACAGATGTGAATGCTCTCCGAATGTTCTCGAAGAAAGTGGTCTCTTGACGTTGTTTTCGCATAAAGAATGATCGATATTTTAATTTAAATATTTTTAAACATTACATTAATAATGATATGGTTTAACTTACGGGGTATCCTGCATTAATTATGAATAAACAGTTAACGCATATTCTCAAGCTTGAGAAGATAGAATTTACAATTAGGTGGAGTTATTCCCTCTGAAAGTAGGTATACAGTAGTTAGATGCATGACTTCTTTAATTGGGATACGAATAGATTCGGACACGCCGTGTATAAGTGAAAAACCTAACCTCGAAAGTTATACCAGTGTTGCCGAAAAAAATGGAGGATGCTACTATCTGGAGGAGCCAGTGTTGCCAACTCAAGTTGGGAACTTGGCGCTATCTATAGCGACTCTGTTTGTCAATTACTCAAAGTAACGAGTTATAGGTTCTTGTGTTGAATGTTCTGAAGGAGTGTTGAATGAAAAATTCAGTGAATGCGTGTTTCAAAATTAACCGTATTGGTACAACTGTGGGTATAACATTGAATTTAACCTCAAACAGATGTCTGCGTTTTGTGAACTTGATAATTTTCAAAAAGGAAGAGTACGAGCGTTGAATCGATTGGGTAACGTCACTGTTGCTGAATGAATGATGTGGAACCGATAATATCAACAGTTTGTTTGAAGATGATCATCGATTTAGGAAGATAATGCCCTTAAACTAACAAAGTCGCCAAATATTGATGTGAGAGTAGTAGACTGGCCCGCTTGTTCCCCCTATCTCAATTCCGTAGATCATTTATGGTGATGTCGTGTGGAATATCCATTGTGTGTGTTTATGCACCCAGAATCACAGAATAGATGATCCAAGCAGTTGTTGAAGGTTGGAGAGATTTTCCTAAGCTCAGGACGAAATCGACGAGAAAATGGTGGAAAGCCAGATCATTACTAGGAATTCAACACTTTATTTCGTATTTCCGGTTCTTTATGAAATTGTATATTGCACTTATTATATTATATCAGATATTTTACACAGAAATGTTCTACTCTAGATTAAGTTTATCGATTGATTTTAGAAGTACTGCAATACTAGTTTATTGTGAGTACCTTTTTCGGTACCAAGCTTTATAATTCGTACCGAACTAGTCAAGTGAATTTGAAAAACAAATTATTAAGTTGGTTTTCTCAAAAATGTTTCTTGACGATTTTGTTCAAATTTGGTACACCATTTGCATATATTGCGGGTGTTTTAATGTGGCGTAGTCGCTTTGCCCTTAAAACATAGAGGATTAATTGTTTGATGGAGTAATTTAAATGAATGTGTTATGCTTAGTATAAGAACAATGTATTCTTGATAATATGAGATTATTGCTCATTGATTTTCGGGAAAATGTGTGGAGGGGAAGTTCAAAATAATGATGAAACAATGTCAATAAATTGTAGTTTTCTCGGCAACAGGTTTATCTGAGTTTTCTGAATAAGTGATAGCATATTGTATTATTCTTTGTATGAGTCATGTTTCTCGTGAATTATTTGAATTTTTTATCTGAATGAATCGATATTTTATCTTTGGCTTGCTTCACATGTTTCTGGCTGAAACTTGAGTTTCATTTTTCATAAATCTGCCATTGTTAATTCAAGTTTGCGAACAACCGTCGTTGAATGTTGGTGAAAAAAAAAAGGAAAAATAAATAAGAATCACTTTGAATAAATTAAATGTTAATGTTAAACCTATCAGACATCACAAAATCTAGTCATAATGATTTTGCATGGCGAATGGCAGCTGAAAAAGTTGTCGAATAAATTAGTGAAAATTTGGTGTGCCTTAGCAAACCGAAAATAAAAAATTTTAGAAAGAACGAAAGATAATTTACAAGAAAAATTAGTGGTGGGATATCCGATATTTTCAATAATTCGTGTTCAAATTTAGTTATGTCCGTTCGGCTTTCGAAAGAAAAGACCTAGATTCTTGAAAATTTCATTGTGCTTCCGACCAAACTGTATCATGGTTGATTCTGACGAAATTCAGCTATAAATAACGATCAGATATCGTGCTTTCTATTGTGACGACCTATGCAACAGTTTCAACCTATATCGCTGAAATGTTCCATTGCAAACATAGATATTATGTAATCAGAAAATCGAATTGAATACATCCATATTGTCGGTAGGTACATTTTCATTCGCCAAAAAACTAATTTGAAAAAAATTTTCATAAGTAACTCTTATAGGATCAATCACATGTCTCTGTCAGTCGCAGCCTCAGAGTACTGAAAATAGAGGTAACAAAGTTATAGCTAGTGAGCGTATGGTTCGTCCTATAATGGCAGAACTGTCACAAAATGTGGGTAGCTAAGGAAGACAAGTTTGTAATATGTACATTTATTGATACATCAAAAATGCGAAATAAAAATATACGTAAACAAGGTTGCATTTTTTTTATTTACTTCAGTTGCCTCATTTACTTTCAGAACCAGGGATTTCAAATTTTCCTTTAAGAAACCTGGTTCGGCGCTTACATACAATTGTTTTTACATACGGTGGTAGTTTATGACATTACAAACATTTCGAAAATATACTCCATTCACTTTTATAATGTATCCCAGTTGGCCATGACATTCTGACACATTTCACCGTGTATATTTTGAAAATGTTAGGTTATAGTTATTTTCCTGTCAGATAACTACGCAACGTTGTCCTCTCTACATAGAGGTCGTAGTAATTACGTATTAATCAAAATGTTTATTTACTTTGTTAAATTAATGAATTTGAGAAAATATGTGAATTCAATGATTCCAAAGATGTTAAAGAAACTTTTTTCTTTGTTAATACCGGAAATATTTCACGTATATGAACATGGTTGGAAGATTCAGTTATGCTATTTTCTTGTACGGAAATCAAGAATCGAGTGTTGAAATTTCACTGAAAAATAATGGACAGAATAGTCCGTTACTTTGTGATAGTTCATTCGAAAAAACAATAAAAGTACTCGAATAACCCGACAGAAAAACTTCTAAACGAAGAGACGGACCTATGAAACTCCCCAATTTTCAAAATTCTCAAGAAATATGCATACAGAGGACATTTAAACACCTTTTTGCACAACTTGAGATACTCCAGTATGAAAATGTGGTAGTACTACGAAACCTGTGTCACATTGGCAACGTCTCTGAGAATTATTTTGACTTTCGCGAGTAGCAACCTCTGTTAGTTTTAATAAGTGAAAAAACCTGATAAACCCAAATCTTGACCAACCGGGATATTTTATAAAAGTGAATGGAGCATAGTTGTAGTCTTTTTCCGAATGAAAATTCATTGTCAGTGCCAACTTTTTCAAAATTTTCATTCTCAAAGTTACAATATCTGCGGTAATTGCATAACCAGAACGCCTATATATGCTACAAAAATGCAGATGAATAATACACAATTCAGTGTTAGGATATTCCACCCAAACTATATTTTCTCCACAAATCTCACACTTTTTATCTCTCATCGCGAATAGAACAAAGAAATCCTAAAATAATGAGTCACTAACGTGAATTGTCGATTTATCAGTTGGGAAAAAACGGATTGACAGATGAAAAGCAAACAATTACTCCCTCTATGTTTCGTTTAGTTGGAACTTTTTCCGAATCCACTTGATAGAATGGTTTGACATTTTTTCGTTACAGGCGATTCACAGATAACAGAGATACTACTGATGAAAAAAAAAATCGTTCAACAGATAATGTTTATTATTTATTGATCGATATCATTAGACTCCAATAAAAAATCTGTATTGGGCATATAAGTTGACCTCGTAGTCTCGACATTCTAAGCCGGCCCTGTCTACATTTGTAATTTATCGATTTCTCAAGGCCGACGCATGCTAAACAGAATTCTTCACATCTTTTCGATTCTACTAGGCTCGTATTCTGCGTACTATCATAATCGCATCGAAAAAATTCGATTGGAGATATTCCGAACAAAATTTCCTGGAAAAATAATAAGGAAGCCCTATAGTGAGGATGAAAATATTTTTAATTTTGTGATGAATTGAGAGGATATAAAGAAAAATACGAAAAGAAGGCATTGCCCTCTCAAATCCGAAGAATCTGAGTCCTAAGATTCTTAAAATAATGTTTCAGTGGAGGTTTAGCCATAAATTACAGGAAAACTGTGTTGAAGATCCAGAGTCTTCACATTTCTACAGAAAAACAGTATTCCTTCCTTAATTCTGAAATAGGTTATTTTCTATACTTCTCTTGAAAAAAATATTCACATCACCAAGAAAATTCAGAGCAAGGGTATCGTCTTCCTCAGCTCGAAAATAGCAAGCTCAAACAGGCCCTCATATTCCTATATTGACTTTCCTTTAGTATTTCGAATACGATACAAGCCTTTGGTCGTCTAAAAATTATTTTCATGAATCTTGTGTTTGTTCCAGATTGAAACTGGAAACCTTGCAAAAATGTGAAGAAGTTATTATCAAACTATACTACAAGGTGGTGAGTACAGATTCCTAAAGTTAATAGGCATTCTTCTAATCTTTTTAATTCGTTTCAGAAAGGGGAAAACGCTCCCCTACCTCCTTTGCCACCTACAGAACAATCGAATAGAATGGAGGTTAAAAGGTACGTTCTTCATCTACCCCCTCAAAGACGCCTTAATAAATCGAACTTTTCATTCCAGAAAACCAATAAATTTATATAGCATCGCTGGGGACACCGTGAACAAACAGAAATCCTACAACGATCTGTATGGCCCGCCAGGGGGCGCTGGCGGTAGCAGATCCCCAAGACACACGAACTTCTCACTCAGAAAACCGCCCATATCTTATTCCGACCTGGAATGTTTACAACAAGACGTCGTACACGAACGTAACGAATTAGAGAAGAAGACTTCCAACAATGTGCTGGAGAAAAAGATGTCGCTGAACGAGCTCAACTCGCTGAAGAATCGCCTGCGCAAAGAGTTGGCGGAGACGGAAACGGACCAGATCAACACGACCGTCAGGAACAAACCGGTTTTGATGCGCATGAACGCTGCTTCGCCCGATAAGAACAAGAAGAAAACGGAAACTGCGACAGCGCAAACTAAAACGGAGACCAAAAAAGAACCGACGGTTCCCAAAAAGAAAGACGCCAAACCTGCGGCTCCGAAGGTCTTGAAAGAAGCGGATCTTTTCTGTAACGCGTTTTCCGAAATCGATAAAACCTACGAAAACGCCGTCAAGAAGAAAGATGAAAAGAAGAGCGGTCAAGAGAAGAAAGACGAACCGGTTGAAGAGGAGGCTGAAAAATTGTCTTTGAAACAGTTGGCGGATAAAGCTGCCTTATTGAGAAAGGTTGCCGAAAATAAGGGTAAATCAGCGGACTCTGCAGATGTTCCAAAAGAAAGTGCAACCGAGAATGTCGGAGAAAAAATAAACCCCGTCAAAGATAAAAACACATGTGATATAATTCCTGCTGAATCCCCTACCAAAACTGATGATTCTGTAGGGAATAACAAAGAAAAAACCGAAGTGGATGTTGATATAACAAAGACTAAAACTGATGAAGTCAAAATCACCAATTCTATTGATAAAGAAAAAGGTGAATGCGTGAATGTTGACGCAGTTGTACAAAACGTTCCCAGTGATAATCCGCAAGAATCCAAAGAAAAAGACTGCAAAGAAAAGAGCCACTCTAAACATTCTTCAAGCCGAGATAAAAAACATGGCGAGAGCAAGAAAGATAAGAGCGAAAAGAGCCACAAAAGTGACCACAAGAAAGAAAAGAACGATAGGAGTCATAAAAGCGACCATAAGAAAGATAAAGACGATAAGCGTAAAGAAAAGAGCCCAGATAAAAGTAAAAAAGTATCGAGTAAAGATAAAGAAAAGAAGGACGGCAGTAAAGACAAAAGTCCGAAGTCTACCAGTAATAAGAGTAGCAAGGGGAAGGAGGAGAAACAAAAGAAGGATCTTGAAAAGACTGGAAAACAAGAAGTTAAAGAAGAGACGAAAGACGATAAGTCGAAGAAAACAGAAGGATCAGCGGTTGTTCTAGACGTCCTGAACAAAATCCACTCCCAAATCGACGAAATCAAAGGAAAAACGGTAGAGGTCAACCTAAACGTCGTCTCGACGAAGTTGGACGATGCAACGAAACCCAAACCCAACATTCAAGTATCACCACAACCAGTACCTGCGCCAGTAGTTCTAAAATCACCTCAGCCAGTTCCTGCGCCCTTGGTCCAACCAACACCCCAACCAGTACCCCCGCCGATGGTTGCAGTTAAACCACAACCGATCCCATCGGTTACTCAAGAAGAACCAAAAGGGATCAACAGGGATCCTCGTCTTAAACTCGGCAAGAACCAAGCCCAAAACCCGGCACCTGTAGAAAGGTTGGCTTTCAAGTATAACCCGAAACCGAAGAGGCAAGAACCTGACGCCGATCTGGATAAGAACGTCCTGGATTCGATAGAGAAGAGCATGAAGGAATCCAACATACCGCTGCTACCTCCACTGATCGCGCCTCCGGCTTCCTCAAACGACCTGTTTTCGCCCGAATCCCCGGACGAAAAGGACAAAGCGGCTGTTCCCCCACTGATCAACGATCTGCTGTTAAATCCAAAGGCCACGGGGATGATCAACGAGGTCGTATCGGCCTTGAGGAGATCCAACAACGAGAAGAACCTGATCAACATCGCGACCACCTCGAAAGTCAATACGGAGGTCGTGCTCAAACAGCCCCAGTGTATCAATTTCTCCCCGCCGGTCCCCAAGATTCAGTTAGATCCACCACCGGTCGATAGGCCGTTTGTACCTCAACCCATCATCAGCAACCAGGCCAGAGCCTTCGGCCAGTTCCCAGAACAGAACGATTTGGAAAGAACCAACTATCCATTACCGAGGAATCAGTTGCTCTTCGAGTCGCCAGCGACTACGCATCTGAACCCTTGCGAAGACCGACTGGGACAGGGATACTTCTTGGATAGACCTGGAAATTACATTCCCGAGTCCCCCAGCTACGGCGCTCCCTCCAATTACATTCCTCCCTCGCCCAGCTACGTTCCCCCTTCTCCTCTGTACGAAGGCGCGGAAACCTTCAGGGAAAGAAACGCGGGCTACCAAAATTACCAAGCCCCCATCCAGCGACGTTACAGCGAAGACAGAGTCGCTCGTACGGCGTTGCCGGTCGATCGTCCCGGTTTCTTAGGGGACGCACGTCCCGGTTTTATGGGAGAACCGCGGGTTGGGTTGTTGGGCGATGCTCCCGCTGGATTACCTTACAACTTACCATTCAACCAGAACAACTACGATCGTTTTGGTCAAAGGGTAGGCTGCAATGCAATAGGACCGAGATCCAACTACTACGGCGCGACTTCGAGAGACCCGAGGGTCAATATGAACAGAGGGGTACAGTTTCCGGGTCACGAACCAAGGCCGATGGCCAAGGAGAGCCACATGACGTACAGAGAATATAAAGAACAGAAGGAGAGGGAAAATAGAGAAAGGGAAAGGAGAGAGAAGGAAATTAGAGAGAGGGAAGCGTTGGAGAAGGAGAGAAGGGAAAGGGAGGTCTTGGATAAAGAAAGAAGGGAGAAGGAGGAAGCTGAGAAAGCATCAGAACAACGGGAAGAGGGAGAAAACAAACAGAAAGACGTGGAAAAGGAGAAATCTTCCGATAAACCGGACGAAAGACAAGTCGATAGATCGAGGGACCGAAACAGGACCAGGGACCGTAGTAGAGACAGGTACTCGAGAAATCGTTCTTCTTCGAGATACCGAAGAGACCGCGACGACTACAGAAGCCGCGGCGATCGCAGAGGTCGCAACGACAGAGACGACCGATGTCGGGATAAATCTCGTAATGTCGACAGCAAATTCGATAAGGCTTATGCTGCAAGAGGCAAAGACAGGGATACTTTACCGCTCAACAACTTGTTCGCCCCTAAAACAAACGGAAAGGGTTCCCAGTACAAGATTCCGAAGAAGGTCAAAGAGGACGAGCCGGCTAAAGAAGAACTAAAAACTGACACTACCACCCAAGTGGAAGCTGCCCAAACCAGCGATAAAGATGCGAAGAAGGAGGATGCTTCGATTCCTAAAACTGAGGATGTTGAGAAGCCAAAGAAAGAGAAGAAACCTAAACAGAAGGACGACGATGCTGTTGAAATCAAACCGGAAGTCCCAGTCGTCAAAGTGGACAAAAGTCCCGAGAAAAAATCGGAAACCAAAGATCAGCCCGACCAGAAGGTTGTGGAAGAGGATAAGGCTGAAGAAAACGAAACCGAAGAATCAAATAAGGAAGATAAGTTAAAATCCGATACAGACCAGTCTGAAAACAAAACCAACAAAACTACCGAGAAGAAAGAAGAGGAGGAAAATATTTTGAGCAAGTTCTTCCAGAACCTCATGAAAAGTAGTAATAAGGTCGAGAAGAAAGGCGCCCTCCTATCTCTCATCAGTACTTTCTCGGACAGCTTCAGCGACACGCAACTAGAGAAAATCACGAGTATCATACAGTCGGACGATGTTGAGGACGAGCCGAAAAAGGTGGAGAAGAAGGAAACTAAGGAGGAACCAAGTACGTGCAAAGACGAAGTCGAAAGTAACGCGGAGAGCGAAACCACAGCGGAAGAAAGTCCGGAAAAAATCGAAGAAGCAAACGAAACTCCAGAAGCTGAAGAAATACCAGACGATAAGACTGTCGTAGCCGATGTGGCAGCCAGAATGAAGACCAGAGCATCGAGTGAAGCTCATAAAGAAGTGAAATCGAAGGGGAAGCCCAAAACCGAACTGGACAGGCTCCATGACGACATAAGAGAAATGTTTATTCGCGATGGAGTCGTTACAGCTACCGGCAAAAGGATGTGCAGAATGTTAAAAGACACGCCTTCCTCTTCGTCGCCCTCTACCGAAAACGAAAAACCTGAAGATGAACCCAGTTTCGAAGAAACGGAGAAAAAACCTCCAGTTCCTAAAAAAAGGGGAAGAAAACCGGGTTACAGAAAAAATGTAGAAACACCAGAGTTGGAGATGAGGGAACTCACCGTCATCCTACCCAAAATGTCGTTGGAGGAAATCAGGAAGGGGGAGGACACTTTCGAAAAGGAATCCCCTAAAAAAGAGCCTCACCTAGAGGAAGAGGAAGAAACCGCTCGAGAACACATGAGCGACGAGGATGTTTCCGATAAAGAACACGTAGAAAAGACTTGCACAGTTAAAAGAAGCAGACAGAGGAAGAGAAACTCTTGGGCCACTGGCGTGATCAAGAAGAAACCCGGTCCGAAGTCTAGAAAACAGAAGTTGGACAGTTCGGAAGCCAGCGAGAAAAAACAGGTTACAGACGTCGAGACCGACTCGAAACAAGAAGATCCCGTCGAGAACCTTCACGATATCGATTACTTCAAGAAAGCCGGACAGAAAACGATGCAGTGTAAATATTGCGACGTGGCCACCAAATGGATAGCCGCCCATTACAGATCCGAACATCCGGACAAGGAAGTCCTTTCTTCTCGTCTCCCTCCTAAAATCGCAAAAGCCGCAATAGCGGACGCCGTCAAGAACCGAAAAGTTTACGAGGCAGACGAGGAAGAATCTTCGGCCAAATACGAGTTCACCTGCTTATTCTGCGACTATAACCAGTGGACTTTGCCGCGGATGTATCGCGATCACGTGGCGATACATACGGGCGAATTCCGACACACCTGTCCCTACTGCACCTTCAGCAGGTCCCACATCAAGTCCATGCAATCTCACGTGAACGAAGTTCACGCCGCAGAAGAGGCCGTTTCGAAAAAACCCATAATTTCCGAAAGGGCCCCCAACAATAGGAACACCTACGCTTACTTATGCGAAGTGTGCAACTTTACGCAGATGAATTTGGAGACCGTCAAGAAACACGTAGAAACTTATCATCCAGGGGTTAAAGAACGCAACATTTACAAGATAAAAGTGAACCAGACTGTGAGATTCGAGGATGAAGATACGAAACCTCTGTCTGAGCGTAAGACTAGGAGGTCGACCAAGTCCAGTCAGGAGGAGGCTGTGAAATCTGATTGTGAAGATTTTAAAGAAGAATCTTCACCAGAATTGAAGGAGGAGAAAGTGGAAGCTAAGGAAGAACCTGCGAAGATTCCTGAAGACTTGGAAACGTCGAATACTGAAATCGAAGATGATTCACTTAATGAACTGGAGAAGACGCCTAAAAAGAGAGTGAGGAGGAAACGGGATAAGTCGGTGGGTGCCCCGAGCCCCGCTAGGAAAAGATTGAAGAGGCGATGCACTTTGAAGGCTCCACCGAGTGAGGAAGTCGTTGAGGACGCCGCCGAAAAGACCAAGAATGTGGAAGAAGCAGTTTTCACAAGCAACACGGATATCCAAGAAGAAAATAAAAGGATCGAAGAGGAACGCTTGAAGACCATGCAAGACATAAACAGCTCCATCAAGCTGAGAACCTCTCTGGACTTCGTCGAAAAACTCAGTCACAGATTGAAGCGAGAAGGTGAAGTCGTGGTGAAACAGGAAGTCGAGGAACCCGTCGAAGAGGTCGTGGAGAAGATACAAGTCAGCGATTTGCCGGTTTTCGACAAATCCGCGATCCAGAACAGGGAAACGGAACCCTTACGCCCAGAAAACGCCGCTAAGGGGTGCAAGGAAAGCGGAAGGGTGAACCCTGTTAACGGCGTCATCGAAAAACTGCAAGGGATGTTAGGAAATCCTGCGACCTGCGATGACGTTTCGAACGACGAATCTTCTCAGCCTCCGACCGAAGACGTGCCTCCTCCTTTGGAGGCAGTGGCCAAGGTCGTTACTCCAAAGGGCAACGAGACTAACCAGCCGCCTCCGTTGATACACATGGACAAAGTGGACCAGGCGATCGAAAAAAGCAACATGGTTAACAGCGAAACTTTGAACATCGGGTACGTGAAGATCATGAAGACGACCACGACCTACATCTACATCTGCTGCCTGCCGCCCTGCATTTATTCCTCCAGGGACCGTACCCTGTTCACCAATCACTGCAAGTATCACCACGTGTGGACCGATTCCAGTCCGAAATCGACGACGTGCACCGAATGCGGCCAGGTCATAAAGGCCCCGGAAGGCAGCAACCTTCTGGTGACCGCCTTGAACCACGCGGTCACCGACCATTCGGACTTCCTGGGCGTCAAGATAGGGAGCATAAGGATCAGCAGCAACCTGTTTCCGGATTGCAAGAACGTCGATAAAAGCGAAGACGACGAAAGTTTGGAGGAAGATCCTCGCACGCCGCCCACCATAAGCATTCCCTCTCCGGAAGGTGTCGATACGGAAGACGTCGGTGGTTTAATGGAGGCCGAACCTAGGGCAGAGGACGAGGAGCAGGATAATCCCTTCTCGTTCAAGATTGTGGACGTGGTGTCTTTGGCCGACGAGAATTCGGAAGGTGTGATACCTCCGGAGCAGGAGGTCGAAGATCAGAATGCCGAAATTGAACACGATCCTCTGAACATCGAGGTAAGTGTTGTAGAGGATGTATACTCCATTTACAATTATAAAATCACTACTCTGGCCTTGGAAATTTGACACATTCCACTCTGTATCGAAGTTATGACGTTTTTCAAAATATTTTTATGTTCCAAGTCAACAATATGTTGCCCTTTCTATATTCTTGGCGTATTTCTCAGAATGTGAATGAATTGGAAAAGATGTGATGGACGAAAATAATTAACGTTTATATGAATTGATAGAAAGGATTCATTTTCTAGTTATTTGCATGAAAAGTAAAAGAGATCACTGTTGAAATATATTATTTTTCGCCATGGAAGAAAATTGCATTGCTTTCACATAATTTTCATATGCATGCTTGTGAAGATTTAATGTTTATTATCCTATTGAACTGAAAGTTCAAGACTTGACGACATTTCATTTATTTGATCTTATGAACAAGGAGTAAAATATTCTGACTGTATAGTAATTTATTAGTTTAAAAAATATTCATACATTACTGCCACAGTAGGTTTGTACAAATAAAATGGAATAGGTCAAACATCTGATCACATTTGTCATTCACCTATTCTAAAATAATACACGAACTCCTGGAATATGGAAAAAACCCATGTATTCTGGTTCAATATAGCCTATTTCTACTTTCGGCAAAAGAATGAAAGCTCCAGTGTCACATTTCAATTCATCGGAATCTGAATTCACCTACCGTTGAATGCAATATAGTCATATTTCTTCTTTTTTTTAGCTTTTTCGACGTGTTTTTTTCTGAAACGTGAAAACGATCAACAATAATCATTTAGAGACCGATGATGGCCATCCAGAACCCGTTTACTCACGAAAATCGTGCAATTTCATTCTGCATGTTCTTTCCTCATAATTCCTCGAAAATCCTACCTGAACCATATTTTCCGGTCGCTTTCGTTAGAAGATCGTATAAGGAAGCCTTTTTTGTCCATTTACACATTCCAAATAAATTTTGAGCACCAAAAACGATACCGAAACTAACCAAACTTCTGGGGGACCGGAATTTCGTTTGAAATCTTTCTAAACGGCCAGATACCTAAAAAAACTTCTTTGTCGAGTGTAAAAAGGTCGATTGGTACTTACTTTCGCTTTATTTATGCTTATAAATCGATTTTTGGTCCAATTCAAATTTGCCGTTCGTACTCACGCCGAAAGTCGTGAAAATGACACTTGCACGAAATTTCTCATATCGACGGGAAACTTCTTCTGGACGACGAAGAACGGAAAAATAGGCGATTTCCTAACGATATTTCGCCCCAAAATCGCCGATCGATTCGAACTAACAAAATGTGGAATATCTTTGAGACTTTTACTCTGATGTAAACAAAGCAACTGGCAACAACGTTTTGTAATTAACAATATTCTCTGTACGCGCACAGATTTTTCATCAGGTGCACCAATTCCTGAAAACGAAACCATGGCCAGAGTTGTGATTTTATAATTGTGAATGGAGTATATGTGATTAAATAAAAGTGAATGGAGTATAACTGCATATATGGGGTCATAAAAGATTTCTTTGAAAGCTGCTGTCAACCTTTTTTTGACAGCTGTCAATTAGTTCGTTGTTTAGACAGCCCGAAAACGTTTTCGTTTGATATTTTGTTTCTTCGGCAGAATTCCCCGACGACGCAGGCTAGAAGTAGGTTGGAGATAAGCCATCTGCTGGTGAAACATTGGAAGAAACAGCCGCCGAGGAAGTCGCCCATGGCCATGCACAAATTCTTGGGCAATCACTTCGATCTGTATAAATGTCCGGATTATTCGTGTCTGTTCACGACGAACAAGAGAAAAATGTTCGATATCCACCTTAGGATGCATCCGAACCATAAGAAGATCATGAATTGCTTGTATTGCGACAAGATGATATTTTTCGAGTCGACCGGACAGCATTACGAGAAGTGGCACGGGATTTGCAGGTTTTCTTGTTCGTATTGTTTGTACAGGTGAGTTATTTGTGCGTGGACACGAAGAAAATGTAACGCCAGTGATTCATTACAGTAGGTGCATCAAAAAGGTGTTGCGTTTTCTGAGGTACATGCTATCGGATTTTTTTTAAGAGTGATAGAACTTCAAATTGAAATGAAACACATTTAAATGAAGATTGAAGCCAATTTTTTTTTATTTGAAGGATTATTTCATGACATTTATGTTTTAATAGTACATTGTTTACCGGGTAGGAAAAGCCTTACATTCCTGGTCGATTAGGCTTACGCCTCGACTTAGCAACACAGATTCCAGGAATGTGGCTTTTCCTAAGAGGTAAACATACTATTATTCCGCAAATCGTTTGAAATTCGATAGATCTTAATCAATTTTGAAAAAAATCGCTAATTATTCCATTCATAAATAAATGGAGCTTCGAAATTCGGAATGGAATTGGTTGCGTTACTATGGACACGTATTAATGCCGAATTGTCAAACTTGACGAATATTAATTTAATTGCCGGTCTTCTCGAAAACCTAAAAACAGTGTAAAATGATAAGTGATGATGACTTTTCCATTTCTGGGACTCCTCCAGAGCCGGTTGAGGTAGTGCATACTGCTTCATTAGAATGATTGCCAAAAAAATCTAGAGAAAAGTACGAATATGCTTATGTAGAACACTGACAACAATAGTATATTGTTCTATAAGCGGTAATGTAAGTCATAACACACGCAGATGAATTCTGCAGCCTGAGCCGTGAGGCGAGGGGTGTAATTCATCAAGTGTGTTATGACCATTACCGCGCATTGAACACTATACTTTATCTTCGACTTCTTCGGTGAAATTCGAATTAATCTGCATTTTCAAAATTGACAACCGTAGTCAAATGCGATTTCTGTGCTTGAAAATCTAATCGATATCGAATGCCGTATAAAACGTCAAAAATTCACGTTTTCCAAATGCAATTTTTGGATATTCAGACCTAAGAAAATGTAGAAATGCATGGCTAGAACGTTACCTTGATGTCTGAAATAGAGTTCCCCATTGACCCGACTTTTTTATTCATTACGTAAGCTACATTTTTCCTATTTGTATTAGAGTGAGTTATGGGCGTGAGTTATTATTACCTCATACTATTTTGGTTTATAGATACTAGGTATTACAGATCGAATTCAGTTGAGAAATGGATATATTATTCTATGCATGCAGCATGAGGTGTAGCACCATCTGGTTGGAACCAAAACACTTCTGGGTCGATACCATTCGAATTTTGAAACAAATAATCTTTGACAATCGATCTGTAACGAGCACCATTCAGTGTAACATTAGCTCCAGCATCGTTTTTAAAGAAATATGGACCGATGATGCTTTCAGCGTGTGAAGCACACCATATAGTGCATATTTCAGGATGCAATAGAACCTGCAGAACTTCTTGAGGATTGTTTTCACTCCACTTACAGCAATTTTGCTTGTTTACGTAGCCGTTCAACCAGAAATGAGCTTCATCACTAAACACAATTCTTGGATAAAAAAGAGGATCAACTCAAGCTGTTCTAGGGCCCAATCAGCAAACAAACGACGCTAATTATGGTCAAGTGGCTTCAGTTTTTAGAGCAGTTTGATCTTGTATGGGTGTAGACCAAAAAACGCAAAAATTTCCCTTGTGATGGATGCACAGAGTCCAACTTGTTTTGAACGTCGACGAATAGACAAATCTGGATCTTCATTAACACTTTCACTTACAGCAGCGATATTTTCTTCTGTACGAACAGTTCTTTGTCTTGTTATTGTTGTTGCATCGAGTAGACAAAATGTTGCCCGAAAATTATCGACCGTTCGACGAATAAAATGCTCTGATGGACGATTACGTGAACCATAGATTTCACGAAGTGCTCTATAAGTTTGGCGAATAGAACCCTGATTTTGAAGATAAATTTCAATAATTTGTCTACGTTGTTACGGCGTGAGTCTTTCCATGATAATTTGTCAATGCTTACTGAACAGAAATGTCAAAACAACGTGGCTTCTACCTTCTGTCAAATCACAGAGTGATCCCTATCGAAAATTCTATCACTCCAAAAAAACCCCCGATATATCTCAGCTCAATCTTGAATAATATCGATTTTGTTGTTTTTTCCGATTAGATGTATCGCTAAAGATTACATGGACATACACCAGTTGATAACGCATCCAGAGATGCCTTCAAGGATGCAACTGTTACCAAAGAGAGACTCAGAAGAGAAAAACACCATTTCTATATTGAGTGAGGTTAAGAAAAGTAGCCCCATCACTCCGTACAAATGTAAGTTGCATTTTTAAATCTCCATGTATACTATTGACATAAATAGATCAAGTTTGTCCACGTGCCATCGAGAACAAGCCCCCCATGACAATTCTCCCGATTTATTCACATCTTTGCAGGTTGCAACCTCGAGTTCGTGCATCAGCTCCCGTACAGAGAGCACGTCGAAAAATGCGCGAACAACACCAACTTCATGTGCTGTTTCGTGAACTCCAAGGAGTTCATGTGTCGCAGGGTGCACACCAGCTCGAAACAGCTGGTCCAGCATTGGGGCACCGCCCACGGCGTGTACCCCCTCGAGTGCGCCTATTGCAACGTCGGAGATTTCGACCTGAGCGCGATGATGATCCATCTGGTGCTGGAGCATCCCACCCTGCCGCCCGACGTTATGGACAGGTACAACGAGCCGACCAACAAGGTTAAGGTGAGTTTTTTTACGAATGTGGGCTTTTGCGATCGCCCCCACTCTCTGAGCGACCATAGCCGACCTTTACAGGCTGTGGGCACTAAGTATCCCGGTTGGCCATGACATTCTGACACATTTCACCGTGTATATTTTGAAAATGTTAGGTTAGAGTTATTTTCCTGTCAGATGAATGAGCAACGTTGTCATTTCTACATAGAAGTCGCAGTAATTGCGTATTTATCAAAATGTTTATTTACTTTGGGAAAATAATGAATTTGAGAAAATATCACGTGAATTCAATAATTCCAAAGACATGGCGAATGTTGAAGAAACTTTCTTCTCCATTATACTGGAAATAAACTGCTCCACATGAGTTAGGGATATTGAGTTAAATTGCAGAAAAATATAGTTATAATAAGATTTCTGTGATGATTTCAAGTTGCAAATTAATTTAAGCTTGTAGGTCTGCAGCGTATACAGGGTGGTTGAGAAAAACCGAGGAAAATAACGAAATTTTATTCCCAGAGAATTCAAACGTTTTAAGGCTATCAATACAATGTATGGCCTCCACGGGCATCAATAACAGCTTGACATCTTCTTTGTATACTACACACGAGGTTGTTGAACATTTCTTGAGGAATTTGGTTCCATAAACGGGGCAGAAGCTCTCTCAGATCATTTAAGGATTCTGGGGTAGGTTGATGATTATCTAATCTTCTTTGGAGCATATCCCATGCAAGTTCTATGCAATTCCAATCTGGTGAGTGCGGAGGTATTGGTAAATGTGGAATACCAAGCTCCTCGCGCGCATTCTCAACTATGGCTGCACGGTGCGGTCTAGCGTTATCGTCTAGAAATTGAAAAGTTTCGCCAATAGCAGTGTGAAAATTTGGCACAACATTGTCAATGACATGCTCCCTAAAGTGTAAGGCGGTCATATTCCCAGGACAAATGTGTAGATCTGTGCGCCCGTTGAAACATATCCCGGCCCATACCATAACACTTCCCCCTCGGAATGGATGGACTTCTTGGACATAGCGACGATAACGGGGTATGCGTGGGATTGTTCATATCCTTATTCTTAGAGAATCTGAAAATCGTCCATATCTGGATTCAACAGTGAAAAGGACACTACGCCATTGTTCCAATAGATATGTTGCCTTGCCCATTCCAGTCTTTGACGCTTATGGTCACGTGTTAATGGAACTCCTCCTAATGGACGTCTAGAACCTAGATTCACCTCTCTCAAACGTCGTCTGATGGTTTCGATGGAAACTTGGACCCCATCTGCATTTTGAAGAGTATTCCGTAGCATTCTACACGTAGATGTAGGGTTTCTTCTCGCCGAAACGGTGATGAAACAATCCTGAGCAGGTTTTGTTTTTCGTCGCCCTCCAAGCCTTGGTTTCCCAACACGAAACCTGTCTTCCTGAACCTATTCCAAAGACGAGATATCACACTCTGGCTGTCTTGGAGCCTTTCCGCTTCAACAACCTGAGTTAGGCCACCCTGTAGCATTCCGATAGCCCTATTAGCCTCAGCGTTTTTTAATTTACGTCTTGGCATTTTCAGAAAACTCGTTTCCAATCGAAGCCGTTGAAAAACTGACTTCATTTCAAAATAAGAACATCCATGGAGCATATGCAAAGAACCAAACTTCAGAAAAAAGGCGACCAGATTGACGAAATGTCTCATACTGATTTTTATTGGATCGATTCAAGTTGTTATCGAGTTTTAAATGATTTTACAGCGATTTTCTCGAAGATTACATACTTTCAAAAACGATTGAATACGATATCCCTAACTCTTGTGGAGTTATTCCACGTATCTAAACATGGTTGGAAGATTCAGTTATGCTATTTTCTTGTATGAAAATCAAGAATCGAGTGTTTTGCTCAACTTGAAATACTCCAGTATGAAAATGTAGCCTTTCTACGAAACCTGTGTCACAGTTAAACCTTAAAAGAACTTTCTCCATTTACAAAGTTAAGAAAGAGTAAAAAGAAATAGCATTGGCAACGTCTCTCAGAATTATTTGACATGTCACCAACCTGCGTCAGTTTTAAGTGGAAAAACTCGATAAACCTAAATATTTGCCAACCGGGATACTTTATAAAAGTGAATGTAGTGTTGCTGGCTGCAGCCTTCCAGCAAATCAGAAGAGATTCACGAATCCTTCTCTCGTCCCTCCTCATTTCACTAAAGTGAAGTGGTCTCTGAAGAATAGAAGAAAGACTCCCAAAACAAATCAACCAATCGCGGTCTAACAAACTCAATTCCTCGCAGAAAACAACCGCCAGCGTCAAGTGCAACTTCAAACTGCTGCTCAACGACCTGAAGGCGAATTTCAAGCGCGACTGCTCGACCAAGGACAAAGCCCAGTTGGTGACCATCGCCCCGGCGCCCGCCCCTCCCGCCGTCGCCTCCCCCGCCCCGCCCACCATGCAGAAGGCCTTCGAACACTTCGTGACCAGTTCGCGTCCGCCCCCGAAGATGGTGGCCATCTCGAAGATGACGCCCATCAACGTGATGAAGAAATCTCCCCCGTCCCTCACCCTGCTCAAGCCGACCACCAAGGCCAACCTGATAAACGCGGCCGGTCTGCTGTATTGCATCTCGTCGGCGCCCAGCAACCCCAGTCCGATCCTCAAGGCCATCGTGGTGAACAAGGACAAGGCGGCCGTGTCGCCCAAGAAGCTGCAGCTGATCAAGCCGGCGCCCTCGCCCGCGGACGCCTCCTTTCAGATCGTGGTGCCCGTCAAGCCTAACCCGCCCAAGCTTGCGCCGTTGACGGGCGTTCAGAGCTCGTCGCCGGGCGTAGGTGCCGTTGCGACTGCGCAGAGCGGGGTCGCTAGCGTTGTTGCCGCGACTTCCATCCAGCCCGTCGGAGGTCAAGAGGAGAAATCGGAGGAGACGAACGGGGAAGCGGGGGCGGCGCAGAAGGAAGGGGATGGGGGCGACGACGGGATGGATATGGAGTTGGAGAATTTGGAGGAGCCGATGGTGATTATCGGCGGAGAATTGGGTGAGTTTTTACAAGTTTTTTTTTATTTTTTTTGTACGTTTTGTTCGATGCTGTATTTATCTGTGGTGATTTGGCGAGAAAGGACTGAATTAATGACAGTCAATTCGGCTGATGTGGCTTCGACAATATGGCCGGCTATCAACTGTCAAAGTTCGGAAGTTCAAGTAATTTTTAACCTCAATTTGAGGTTATAATGGAGAGTAGGCGTTGATGTTTGATATTCATGTTTATGATGCCATTGATCTACTGAAGGAGTGTTTAATCAATAAAACGAGGGTCGCTCAAAGCACAGACGTGAGGTCAGGAGGATTTGGGCGCTCGTTCATCCTACTTTTGAGTTAATCCTTCTTGTAGGTAGATTTTCGAAATCGATTTTATTATTCCTAGAGATACTAGGGACAATGCTGATTAACAATATACAAACAAAAAGTGGATACGGTCACAGGAGCGGGAGCTATGACGATTTGAAATTTCGATTTTTTGAAAAAATGCCATTTCGCAGGTCGAAATCTAAACTATGATAGATAGCGACTTGAATTTGTTTTTATCGAATAGAGCGACCTCGAAAACCTATATTTTGATACCAAACATGACCATATTGTCCTTCTTTAACGTGAATTTTTTTAGTTTTTTGTTTTCCATTTTTCATTTTCGAGTTTTGTTCACGAGCTTAGAGCATGCAGAGTTTAGGTGCTATGGATCAGCAAAATGGGTATTCTGGTAGATTCGAATGGGATGAAGACCTTAACGATCGAATAAAAATTTTAGATTCGCCAGGGATTCCTTGGTGATAACGAATATGGTGTTTTTGGTGGGTCTTACCCCTTACGTATTTTTGGCCCAAAAAGTTGGGATTTTCGAAATCGATTTTATTATTCCTAGAGATACTTGGGACAATGCTGATTAACAATATACAAACAAAAAGTGGATACGGTCACAGGAGCGGGAGCTATGACGATTTGAAATTTCGATTTTTTGAAAAAATGCCATTTCGCAGGTCGAAATCTAAACTATGATAGATAGCGACTTGAATTTGTTTTTATCGAATAGAGCGACCTCGAAAACCTATATTTTGATACCAAACATGACCATATTGTCCTTCTTTAACGTGAATTTTTTTAGTTTTTTGTTTTCCATTTTTCATTTTCGAGTTTTGTTCACGAGCTTAGAGCATGCAGAGTTTAGGTGCTATGGATCAGCAAAATGGGTATTCTGGTAGATTCGAATGGGATGAAGACCTTAACGATCGAATAAAAATTTTAGATTCGCCAGGGATTCCTTGGTGATAACGAATATGGTGTTTTTGGTGGGTCTTACCCCTTACGTATTTTTGGCCCAAAAAGTTGGGATTTTCGAAATCGATTTTATTATTCCTAGAGATACTTGGGACAATGCTGATTAACAATATACAAACAAAAAGTGGATACGGTCACAGGAGCGGGAGCTATGACGATTTGAAATTTCGATTTTTTGAAAAAATGCCATTTCGCAGGTCGAAATCTAAACTATGATAGATAGCGACTTGAATTTGTTTTTATCGAATAGAGCGACCTCGAAAACCTATATTTTGATACCAAACATGACCATATTGTCCTTCTTTAACGTGAATTTTTTTAGTTTTTTGTTTTCCATTTTTCATTTTCGAGTTTTGTTCACGAGCTTAGAGCATGCAGAGTTTAGGTGCTATGGATCAGCAAAATGGGTATTCTGGTAGATTCGAATGGGATGAAGACCTTAACGATCGAATAAAAATTTTAGATTCGCCAGGGATTCCTTGGTGATAACGAATATGGTGTTTTTGGTGGGTCTTACCCCTTACGTATTTTTGGCCCAAAAAGTTGGGATTTTCGAAATCGATTTTATTATTCCTAGAGATACTTGGGACAATGCTGATTAACAATATACAAACAAAAAGTGGATACGGTCACAGGAGCGGGAGCTATGACGATTTGAAATTTCGATTTTTTGAAAAAATGCCATTTCGCAGGTCGAAATCTAAACTATGATAGATAGCGACTTGAATTTGTTTTTATCGAATAGAGCGACCTCGAAAACCTATATTTTGATACCAAACATGACCATATTGTCCTTCTTTAACGTGAATTTTTTTAGTTTTTTGTTTTCCATTTTTCATTTTCGAGTTTTGTTCACGAGCTTAGAGCATGCAGAGTTTAGGTGCTATGGATCAGCAAAATGGGTATTCTGGTAGATTCGAATGGGATGAAGACCTTAACGATCGAATAAAAATTTTAGATTCGCCAGGGATTCCTTGGTGATAACGAATATGGTGTTTTTGGTGGGTCTTACCCCTTACGTATTTTTGGCCCAAAAAGTTGGGATTTTCGAAATCGATTTTATTATTCCTAGAGATACTTGGGACAATGCTGATTGACAATATACAAACAAAAAGTGGATACGGTCTCAGGAGCGGGAGCTATGACGATTGGAAATTTCGATTTTTTTGAAAAAATGCCATTTGACAGGCGAAAATATAAACTATGATAGATAGTGACTTGAATTTGTTTTTATTGAATGGAGCAACCTCGAAAACCTACATTTTGATACCAAAATCGTCCATGTAGCCCTCATAAGTAACGAATTATTCGGTTTTATATTTTTCGATTTTTCAGTTTCGAGTTTTGTTCGGACGCTCAGAGCACTCAAAATATAGGCGATTCTGATCAGTTAAATGGGTATTCTGCATGATTCGAATGGGTAGTAGATCTTCACTTTCGAAAAACGACTTTGGATTCGCCAGGGATTCCTTGGTGATGACAAATATGGTGTTTTTGGGGGGTCTTACCCCTTTGGCATTTTTCACCCAAAATTTGAGATTTTTCAAATCGCTCATATTTTGCACAGTGATACATTGAGGTATGCTGATTCATATGATATAAATAATTTTTGGCGGAGATGATAGGAACGGAAGATATAAGAGTTTGAAATTTGCAATTTTTCGAAAAATGCCATTTGACAGGTGAAAATCTAAACTATGCTAGTTAGGGCTCTGGAATATCTTTTATTGAATGGAGCGACCTCGAAAACCTACATTTTGATACCAAAATCGTCCATGTAGCCCTCATAAGTAACGAATCATTCGGTTTTATATTTTTCGAGTTTTCAGTTTCGAGTTTTGTTCAGACGCTCAGAGCACTCAAAGTATTGGCGATTCTGATCAGGTAAATGGGTATTCTGCATGATTCGAATGGGTAGTAGATCTTCACTTTCGAAAAACGACTTTGGATTCGCCAGGGATTCCTTGGTGATGACAAATATGGTGTTTTTGGGGGGTCTTACCCCTTTGGCATTTTTCACCCAAAATTTGAGATTTTTCAAATCGCTCATATTTTGCACAGTGATACATTGAGGTATGCTGATTCATATGATATAAATAATTTTTGGCGGAGATGATAGGAACGGAAGATATAAGAGTTTGAAATTTGCAATTTTTCGAAAAATGCCATTTGACAGGTGAAAATCTAAACTATGCTAGTTAGGGCTCTGGAATATCTTTTATTGAATGGAGCGACCTCGAAAACCTACATTTTGATACCAAAATCGTCCATGTAGCCCTCATAAGTAACGAATCATTCGGTTTTATATTTTTCGAGTTTTCAGTTTCGAGTTTTGTTCAGACGCTCAGAGCACTCAAAGTATTGGCGATTCTGATCAGGTAAATGGGTATTCTGCATGATTCGAATGGGTAGTAGATCTTCACTTTCGAAAAACGACTTTGGATTCGCCAGGGATTCCTTGGTGATGACAAATATGGTGTTTTTGGGGGGTCTTACCCCTTTGGCATTTTTCACCCAAAATTTGAGATTTTTCAAATCGCTCATATTTTGCACAGTGATACATTGAGGTATGCTGATTCATATGATATAAATAATTTTTGGCGGAGATGATAGGAACGGAAGATATAAGAGTTTGAAATTTGCAATTTTTCGAAAAATGCCATTTGACAGGTGAAAATCTAAACTATGCTAGTTAGGGCTCTGGAATATCTTTTATTGAATGGAGCGACCTCGAAAACCTACATTTTGATACCAAAATCGTCCATGTAGCCCTCATAAGTAACGAATCATTCGGTTTTATATTTTTCGAGTTTTCAGTTTCGAGTTTTGTTCAGACGCTCAGAGCACTCAAAGTATTGGCGATTCTGATCAGGTAAATGGGTATTCTGCATGATTCGAATGGGTAGTAGATCTTCACTTTCGAAAAACGACTTTGGATTCGCCAGGGATTCCTTGGTGATGACAAATATGGTGTTTTTGGGGGGTCTTACCCCTTTGGCATTTTTCACCCAAAATTTGAGATTTTTCAAATCGCTCATATTTTGCACAGTGATACATTGAGGTATGCTGATTCATATGATATAAATAATTTTTGGCGGAGATGATAGGAACGGAAGATATGAGAGTTTGAAATTTGCAATTTTTCGAAAAATGGCATTTGACAGGTGAAAATCTAAACTATGCTAGTTAGGGCTCTGGAATATCTTTCATTGAATGGAGCGACCTCGAAAACCTACATTTTGATACCAAAATCGTCCATGTAGCCCTCATAAGTAACGAATTATTCGGTTTTATATTTTTCGAGTTTTCAGTTTCGAGTTTTGTTCAGACGCTCAGAGCACTCAAAATATAGGCGATTCTGATCAGGTAAATGGGTGTTCTGCATGATTCGAATGGGTAGTAGATCTTCACTTTCGAAAAACGACTTTGGATTCGCCAGGGATTCCTTGGTGATGACAAATATGGTGTTTTTGGGGGGTCTTACCCCTTTGGCATTTTTCACCCAAAATTTGAGATTTTTCAAATCGCTCATATTTTGCACAGTAATACATTGAGGTATGCTGATTCATATGATATAAATAATTTTTGGCGGAGACGATAGGAACGGAAGATATAAGAGTTTGAAATTTGCAATTTTTCGAAAAATGCCATTTGACAGGTGAAAATCTGAACTATGCTAGTTAGGGCTCTGGAATATCTTTTATTGAATGGAGCGACCTCGAAAACCTACATTTTGATACCAAAATCGTCCATGTAGCCCTCATAAGTAACGAATCATTCGGTTTTATATTTTTCGAGTTTTCAGTTTCGAGTTTTGTTCAGACGCTCAGAGCACTCAAAATATAGGCGATTCTGATCAGGTAAATGGGTGTTCTGCATGATTCGAATGGGTAGTAGATCTTCACTTTCGAAAAACGACTTTGGATTCGCCAGGGATTCCTTGGTGATGACAAATATGGTGTTTTTGGGGGGTCTTACCCCTTTGGCATTTTTCACCCAAAATTTGAGATTTTTCAAATCGCTCATATTTTGCACAGTAATACATTGAGGTATGCTGATTCATATGATATAAATAATTTTTGGCGGAGACGATAGGAACGGAAGATATAAGAGTTTGAAATTTGCAATTTTTCGAAAAATGGCATTTGACAGGTGAAAATCTAAACTATGCTAGTTAGGGCTCTGGAATATCTTTTATTGAATGGAGCGACCTCGAAAACCTACATTTTGATACCAAAATCGTCCATGTAGCCCTCATAAGTAACGAATTATTCGGTTTTATATTTTTCGAGTTTTCAGTTTCGAGTTTTGTTCAGACGCTCAGAGCACTCAAAATATAGGCGATTCTGATCAGGTAAATGGGTGTTCTGCATGATTCGAATGGGTAGTAGATCTTCACTTTCGAAAAACGACTTTGGATTCGCCAGGGATTCCTTGGTGATGACAAATATGGTGTTTTTGGGGGGTCTTACCCCTTTGGCATTTTTCACCCAAAATTTGAGATTTTTCAAATCGCTCATATTTTGCACAGTAATACATTGAGGTATGCTGATTCATATGATATAAATAATTTTTGGCGGAGACGATAGGAACGGAAGATATAAGAGTTTGAAATTTGCAATTTTTCGAAAAATGCCATTTGACAGGTGAAAATCTGAACTATGCTAGTTAGGGCTCTGGAATATCTTTTATTGAATGGAGCGACCTCGAAAACCTACATTTTGATACCAAAATCGTCCATGTAGCCCTCATAAGTAACGAATAATTCGGTTTTATATTTTTCGATTTTTCAGTTTCGAGTTTTGTTCAGACGCTCAGAGCACTCAAAGTATAGGCGATACTGATCAGTCTAATTTGTATTCTGCATGATTCGAATGGGTAGTAGGTCTTCACTTTCGAAAAACGAGTTTGGATTCGCCAGGGATTCCTTGGTGAATGGTGATGACGAATATGGTGTTTATGATGGGTCTTACCCTTTACGTATTTTTGACCCAAAAAGTTGACATTTTCGAAATCAATTTTAGTATGCCTAGAGATACTTGGGACAATGCTGATTAACAATATACAAACCAAAAGTGGATACGATCCCTGGATCGGGAGCTATGACGATTTGAAATTTCGATTTTTTGAAAAAAATTCCATTTCGCAGGTCAAAATCTGAACCATGATAGATAGAGTCTTGGATTATATTTTATTGAATAGAGCGTCCCCGAAAACTTATATTTTGATACCAAACTCGTCCATATAGACCTTCTTTGTTTCGATTTTATTTCGTTTTAAATTTTCCAAAATTCAGTGCTCACAGCAGTCGAAGGATAGGTGGCATCGATCATCCAGATAGGTCGAATGAAAAGAAGATCTTTAATAATAATCTAGCTTATTTACAACAAATACTGCAAAACGCCGAACCTCAATCTAGTGCTTCTATAATTTTTCAACTAGAGGAAGAGGGGTGAATTCTTCCCCTCGTCCTAGGTCCTGATAATGCTCCCCTTTTCAACAAACTGCAACAGCTGTTCATTCAAATGTGTGCTCGTCTCGTGACCCTTTATTATTCAACTTTGAAATAAGAGTTGTTAGTTTCTCGAATCCTCCTAAACTCAATAGGCCATTTTGAAGCTTTCAATAGAATTCGGTCCTTTCTTTTGCAGCAGGTGAATGAAAACAAAACATCAGGTACTTTATCTAGCGTTTTTGAAGGGTCTTAGAAGCTAGGGCTGCAGCATGATATTTGGTTGTGAATTATTAAATTAAATTCTAATTCGTTTTATGCAGGTTACGCTGTGTTTTTGTCCATTGAAGAAATGTTAAAATCTAGATTTATTAAAAAGACGTTGGGCACTATCTTTGTAAAATATTTGCTTGACCAGCCGAGTGGCGTGTGGCACCGTCTTGCCGGAACCACAAATCATTGTCCTCGAAATTCTGTCCAAAATTAATCCACCAGCATCGCATGATGGCGAATCGTTTTCATTAAGACTAACCAGTAATTTTTGCCTTAATCAGGAGACAAAGACCGACCCGAAGACGTGGACCCGCTCAGCCTGGAAGCCGACGACCCTCCGCCCTCCCAAACCCCCAAATCTCCCAATCCCGGCGCCACTCCCGTTCACGAGTACGACAGCGACAGGGACGGGGACCAGCCGGAAATGACGATCCAGAAGACCGGCCTCGACGGATACCAGCTGTACCGTTGCGCCAAGTGCGAGATGTTCTTCCCCGCCATCGGCCAGTTCAAGGAGCATCTGATCAAATTCACCCAGTGCCGATACGAGAAGTATCCGCAGAGACCTTACAAGTGCTACCACTGCAAGAAGTACCTGAAGCACTACACCAACCTGCTGGATCATCTCGGTTACCACGGGTTGCCGAAGTTCACGTGTTCGTTGTGCGACAAGAAGTTCCCGCACGCGAACCAAGTCAGGTGAGTGATTTTTTTAGATGATTTCGATTCTTCGAAAGTCTTCCACATGCGACAAAACCAGATCTTTATAGATTTGCGACCAAGTTCCCGGCTGTTTGTCGATAGATGGCTCTAGAAGTGAGTGTTGGTCGATTTTGACGTATCCAAAACGTCATGAACCAAGCTTTGACGTACGGTGAACAAATCATATTAGATTTTTGTGTGGATGTATCTGATTTTGTGCCAAAGAACCGTTATTTGCGGCAAGTGTTGATTTTCTTTTTCCAATCGATGAAAACGTCTGTTGAAGCTCATAGAGAGCTCCGAAAAGCGTACGGAGATGCTGCTCTAAGTGAAACAACGCGCCGTGATTGGTTCTTTCGATTCAAACACGGTGATTTCGATGTCGACGACACTCTTCGTGAGAGGAGGTCAAAAATTGGAGGCATTGCTCGATGATGATCCTTGCCAAACGAAAAAAACTTTCATCAGCATTGGAAGCTACCCGCCAGGGGCTGGGAATGATTTAGAAACAGGCAACTTGGGTTACTTACAATGGGGATTTTCAGTACCTCGAAATATGCACTTTTCTTCACATGACGTAATGAAGGGCAGTTTATAACACATTTGTAACCATTTATTCACTCTGAATTTTGAAGAACTGATTAATTATTCGATATTGAAAATGTGATTTCAACACGTGTGAATTCAAACGTCCCTCTGCTGTGACGTCAGTGACTCAATTTGTAATATGATTGGTTGAAGTTTGTGATGGAGAAGACAAAGCCCAGAGTAACTGAGAAACACGCCGCTGTTGTCAAGTCTTTGTTAAATCTCTGAAGTTATTCATAAATATATTCAGTAATCGTATTATATTTGATGTGATCACTATAATGTTTTGGAAACATCGTCATATAACAACTTGATTTTCATTAAAGTTGATATAATACTTATTCTCTGAAAATACAAATACTGATGTGACAACCACGCCTACAAATTATAAATAAAAACATAACCTTCTTATTTGTCATTATTCGACATTTCGACGTCTTCTCTGCGTACTATAGAATGGCGTTTCTTACATTCAAGTCTAGGAGTATTCTATACTTTATATTCTATACTCTTAGGTACACAGTTGCCAAATTGATAATTATTCTTACCACTAATTTCCACTCCTCAAAATGAAAATAACTATTAATGCTTCCTAAATTAGAAGACCAGTCTGTATATACCAATTCTTACCTGTGTATGTAGACTAGGGATAATTATTTTTAATTGAATTTCTCACCTATCTGCTTACTTGAACCCTCTTCATCTTCAATTAGGAGGTCGTAAATTGAATGATATTATGAAGCTTTATGAGGTACAAATGAAAATGTCATGATGATAAAAGAAAAACATCCAAAATCAACATTATATTATGATATTATTAGGAAAGTGAAAGCAAGGACCTTTTTCAGGCTAATTTTTTTTGTGATTTGGCAATGCTGTCATTTTTATATCACCAGCACGTCATGACGAGTACAACCAATCGAAAATCTCTCTAGCCACCCACGTCACACGATTTCCCGCTTCTTCTGATCGTTTGAATTCGGTAGATTATTTTTGAGTTTTCAATACTTGTTTAAGGGTATAAATTGATGAAGAAAAAATTTGAAAAAAATCAAGAATTACGTGAGAATCAAATACCTATGTCAAAATATATTTTTTCTGAAAATGACTGGAAATGCCCATTGAGGCCAAGGGGCGTTGAAGCAACTTCTTCAGCGTCAAAAAAAGGGGTTTCTTTATCGCATCGTGACGGGTGGTGAAAAATTGATCTATGACAGCAACACAAAGCAAGGAAAGTCACGTGGATTGCCCAGTCATGCTTCTACGTGGTCGCCTAGACCGAATATTCACGCTGCGAAGGTTATGCTTTGTATCTGGTGGGACCAGGTCGGTGTTATTCATTTTGAGCTGTTAGAACCGATTGAAACCATTACTGGGGAACGATATCGACTTCAGATGAAGCGATTGAGCCGAAGACTGAGCGAAAAACGGCCGCAATACGAGCAGAGGCACGATAAAGTGATTTTACAGCAAGACAACGCTTGGCCTCACATTGCTTAACCCGTTGAAATCGCGAAACGCTCGAATGGGACCTCCTACCCCACTAGCCGTATTCCCCAGATATTGCGCTCTCAGGGCATTGCTTGTTCCGGTCTATGGCACACGGTCTGACTCGTCAGCAGTTCCACCCGTGTGAAGATATAAAAAAATGGCTTCTTTCCATTTTTTTTGCATTTTCATTATATAAACAGCGGGAACTTGGTTTCGCACCTCCTTTTTTCGCGCGTTGAACAATTTCGCTTAATTTCTTTCAGGTATCACATGAAAACCAAGCACAACATCGTGAATGTGCAGATGCATTCGAACAACGACTGTTTCATAGCCAAACCGCAGGTCGTGGGCAGCGGTAAACAAGCGGTCAAAGAACCTAACAACGAGAGCGACAAGCAGAAATCCGAAGAGCTGAAGACGGTCTATTATTCGTTCGAAGCCGATCAGATACCCCAAAAATCGATATTGGGGTACGACATCACCTGCGGGCATTGCAAGAAATTCAAGAACAAGGTAGGTGGTGTTGAAATTTGAATATTGGCAAATGATTTGTGTCTTATTTGTTTCATTGATTTAAATGTGTTTTATTTAAATTTAGAGTTCTATCACTAAAAAAACACCCGATACTTTGATATCATAACCAAACATTCTGAATCTACGTCCTCGAAAACAAGGATTTTGTGATTTTCTCAACTCGATCCGAAATAGTGTTACAATTTTTTTCGTTTACCTCGGTGCAGGTTCGATCCAACATTGTGAGACATCTTCTCCTCCACACAAACGACAAAGACTTCACCGTACCGGACACCGCCCCGGTAAATCCCGTCCCTTGTCTGGAGAAGAACGAGAAAATGTTCGACAAGATGTACAACCTCGCCAGTAGCTCCCACACCGGGGGCAGAATGGGAGGCCAGCAAAAAGGAGAAGTCAATAAAGGTGAGAACTTCGACGTCCACATCAAACAACCTTTTTACGCCTTCGATTTCAGATAAAGCCAAAGACACCAACCATCCGGCCTTCGTACCGGCCAACAAGAGGTTCCAGTGCTGCGCCGTCGGTTGCAATTATCTGTGCCTCGAGGAGGGCAACTTGCGCCATCACCTCACCGCGCTGCACATGGAAGATCTCAGTTTCGTGTGCGTGCACTGCAAGAGGGACCTTTCGGACGCTGCGGACGTCGATACCATCATCAAGCACCTTAAGTTGCACGAGCTGCACCTGTACAAGTGCAGCGCCTGCGATTACATGCACAACTTGAAGCACAAGATCGAGAGGCACATCGGGGAGGATCACAAGAACAAAGGTAAGAAGAATTTGGATATGGTAGCTCTTTTTGGAGGATCGACCATCGAACTTGAGGACTGCGAGGAGCTTCTGCGTGGTTTGGCTGTGATTCACCGGGAGTGCCACTACATTCTCCATATTTTAGTCCTTTAGTCCCAGTTGTCCACCTTTTCAGGAAGGTCTGACTTGGTTTTCGATGTATCCATCGGAGGATTCACTTCCGGTTCAAAATTTCGATCTCCTTGACCCTCTTTAAACCTCTGCCTGGATTCCGGTTCTTTTCCGGGTCTCTAACGATCCCGACTCTTCGTTGCAGAGAGCACGGTGGTGGTGATCCGGGCCATGGATTCCGAACCGTTCGACGAGAACCAACAGCAACAGCAGTCGAGCATGCCGGTGGCGGTGAATCAGAAGGCGCCCAAGTCGTGGAGGTGCTGCATGTGCAAGTACAGGTGTCACACCGAGGAGGAGGTGGTGAATCACGTGACCAACAAGCACAACATCGACTGTAGGTACAAGTGCTCGTTGTGCACTTTCAAGGCCAACGAGGTTTCGGAATTCAAGGGGCATTTCTCGGGGGATCATCCCGAGGACGAGGTGGACATAATTTCGGTGTACAACAAGGTGAGTGTGGGGAGACTTACATGATTTTTTTTTTGATTTGTTGTGTTTTCCATTTTTGGGAAATGTATTTTAAAACAATCTACGAAGGGTCCTTTTCCAACTAATAAAGTTTTATTGAATTTGGATCAGCCATCCCGGAGATTATAGAAAGAAAAAGATCGTTTTCGTTGAAACTTTTCGAGATATACTAATTTTCCACCATTTTCGAGATGGCAACTAAACGCGTTGGAGTGGGGGAGCAAAATATATTTTATAACAGTCTATGAATAGTCCTTCTCCAACTGTTACAGTTTCATTGAATTTGGATCAGCCATTCCGAAGATTATAGAAAGAAAAAGATCGTTTTCGTTGAAACTTTTCGAGATATACAAATTTTCCACCATTTTCAATACGGCAACTGAACGCGTTTGAGTGAAGGAGCAAACTGTATTTTAAAACAGTCTACGTTTAGTCCTTCTACAACTGGTGAAGTTTCATTGAATTTTGATCAACCATTCGGAAGATTATAGAAAAAAAAGATCGTTTTCGTTAAAAATTCTCGAGATACACCAATTTTCCACCATTTTTGAGATGGAAACTGAACTCGTTAGAGTGAGGGAGCTAACTGTATTTTAAATCAATCTACGAATAGTCCTTCTACAACTGGTGAAGTTTCATTGAATTTTGATCAACCATTCCGAAGATTATAGAAAAAAAAGATCGTTTTCGTTAAAACTTCTCGAGATACACCAATTTTCCACCATTTTTGAGATGGAAACTGAACTCGTTAGAGTGAGGGAGCTAACTGTATTTTAAATCAATCTACGAATAGTCCTTCTACAACTGGTGAAGTTTCATTGAATTTTGATCAACCATTCCGAAGATTATAGAACGAAAACGATCGTTTTCGTTAAAACTTTTCGAGATATACCAATTTCCACCATTTTCAAGATGGCAACTGAACGCGTAGGAGTGGGGGAGCAAACTGTATTTTAAAACAATCTACGAATAGTCTTTTTCCAACTGTCAAGTTTTATTGAATTTGGATCAACCATTCCGATGATTATAGAAAAAAAAGATTGTTTTCCTCAAAACTTCTCGAGATACACCAATTTTCCACCATTTTCAAGAAGGCAACTGAACGCGTTAGAGTGGGGGAGTAAACTAAATTTTAAAACAGTCTACGAATAGTCCTTTTCCAACTGGTAAAGTTTCATTGAATTCGGATCATCCATTCCGAAGATTATAGAAAGAAAAAGATCGTTTTCGTTAAAACTTTTCGAGATATACCAATTTTTCACCATTTTCAAGATGGCAACTGAACGCGTTAGAGTGTAGGAGCTAACTGTATTTTAAAACAATCTACGAATAGTCCTTTTTCAACTGGTAAAGTTTCATTGAATTCGGATCAGCCATTCCGAAGATTATAGAAAAAAAAGGTCGTTTTCGTTAAAACTTTTCGAGATATACCAATTTTTCACCATTTTCAAGATGGCAACTGAACGCGTTAGAGTGTAGGAGCTAACTGTATTTTAAAACAATCTACGAATAGTCCTTTTTCAACTGGTGAAGTTTCATTGAATTCGGATCAGCCATTCCGAAGATTATAGAAAAAAAAGGTCGTTTTCGTTGAAACTTTTCGAGATATACCAATTTTACACCATTTTCAAGATGGCAACTGAACGCGTTAGAGTGGGGGACCTAACTATATTTTAAAACAATCCACGAATAGTCCTTTTTCAACTGGTAAAGTTTCATTTAATTTGGATCGACCATTCCGAAGATTATAGAAAAAAAAGATCGTTTTCTTTAAAACTTCTCGAGATACACCAATTTTCCTCTTCGAGAGATAACACGGTCCGGAAACTTTTCCCGTACAAGATCAATGGTTCCGTTGCTTGTGTGGCACATATCGCCGTCTCGTTGAAAGTAAACGTTGTCCAGATCAATACCATCCAGTTTCGGCCATAAAAAAATTGTTAATCATCTCTCGATAGCGCAATCCATTCACCGTAACTGTTGCTCCAGCCTCATTCTCGAAAAAGTGAGGTCCAATGACAGCTTGGTAAATTATTGATTTCTTCGCAAACCCCTCAAATATTGTCGTATTTTTTCAAGGACGACGAGAACAGCGTCCCGGTCCCCGAAAGCGAACAATTCGACACGACCCCTCTCTGGTCTAGGGATAAACCCAGGGTCAGACACATCAGGGGCATACTGTTCGAAGAAGACACCAGCGCCAAAAAGAAATCCACCCCCGTGAAAACCGCGCAAACGGACCAGAACGCGAAAGAATCCACCGTCAGTTCCGCGTCAACGAAAAAAAGGAAACGAAGCGTGGGCGCCTTCAACGAACCGCACAGATCGGAAGACGAACTCGTGGAACCGAAGAAGGAGGCCTTTGAACCGATGGTACTGAACGTACAAAAGAGCGGGGATGTAAGTTTCGATTTGGTCGCGATCGAAAGGATGTTTTAAACGTTTTATTTAAGGTTATAGTTATAGAGGACGACGAGGACAAGGATTGTTCTCGGGAAAACGCCGATAAAGAGGAGGAAACGACGGAAACTCAGGTTTACGAATTGGACCTGATCTGCATGTTCGGCGATTTCGGCATGCCCCTGAACAAGCACTTCAAGTGCCCCAAGTGCGAAAAGTACAAGACGACGAAGATGAGGGATTTCGTGCAGCACATGGCCGGGGAACTCAGATACCACAGGTGAGCACCGGCAATGTCTTCTCCATTTACAGGCGGCGAAGCTGGCGGTGAGGCTCAATTTTCTCGATGCTGGAGCCACATGAGTTGTTTTTACCGAGTTTTAGTTGCAATTTTTAGTCGTCGACAGTGCAGATTCAATTTTTCAAGGAATAACTTCGAAAGTTGATGATTTTAAGTGTTTCGGATATTTTTTGAGATCGTTTTAAGTTGTTTAATAATGAAGAACTTTTTCTCCAAATTGCAAACATAGCAAAGTCACGGCTCAGCTTACTCCATTCGACAGTTCCCAAATTTCTTCCAATTTAGGCAATTCAACGACCTGTCAAATATTTTTTTAGGTTAGTGCTGGTGGTCAAACGATGCGAATTTAGCTTTGTTCAAGCAGATGTTAAGAATGTTTATTTGCTTGAAAAACTGTTCCAAAAGGGACATTTTTTTGAATATTTTCAGTCAATCTTGGAGTGGGGGAGCCAACTGTATTTTAAAACAGTCTATGAATAGTCCTCCTTCGACTGGTAAAGTTTCATTCAATTCGGATTAGCCATTCCGAAGATTATAGAAAGGAAAAGATCGTTTTCGTTCAAACTTCTCGAGATACACCAATTTTCCAACATTTTCAAGATGGCAACTGAACGCGTTAGAGTGGGGGAGCAAACTGTATTTTAAAACAATCTATAAATAGTCCTTCTTCGACCGGTAAAGTTACATCGAATTCAGATCGACCATTCCGAAGGTTTAAGAAAAAAAAGATCGTTTTCGTTGAAACTTTTCGAGATATACCAATTTTCCACCATTTTCAAGATGGCAACTGAACGCGTTAGAGTGGGGGAGCAAACTGTATTTCAGAACAGTCTTCGAATAGTCCTTTTTCGACTGGTAAAGTTTCATTGAATTCGGATCGACCATTCCGAAGATTATAGAAAAAAAGATCGTTTTCGTTGAAACTTTTCGAGATATACCAATTTTCTACCATCTTCAAGATGGCAACTGAACGCGTTAGAGTGGGGGAGCAAACTGTATTTTAAAACAGTCTAAATACAGTCCTTCTTCAACTGTTAAAGTTTCATTGAATTCGGATCAGCCATTCCGAAGATTATACATAGAAAGAATACTCCAAGAAATATTAACCCAGTGAAAGTTAATCAGATTAAATTCATTTTTTATTGAATTGCCACCCAATTACGGCATCCTTTTAATAAAAATGAACCTTATCTGATTTAACTTTCACTGGGTTGATATTTCTGAGAGTAAGATTGACTGAAAATATTTAATGAAATGCCCCTTTTAGAACAGTTTTTCAAGCAAATAAACATTTTTAACATCTGCTTGAACAAAGCTAAATTCGCATCGTTCGACCACCAGCACTAACCTCAAAAAATTTGACAGGTCGTTGAATTGCCTAATTGATCCCGTTTGTTGAAAAGAGAACCATTGGGATTCAAAAATGATTCTACAAAATTGACACCTCGTCCACAATTTTGACACGTGATTCTCTTCGAAGGTTCCTGTGCGACATATGCCAGGAAAAGTTCATAACCCTGGAAAACATACAGATGCACTGCATCGACTACCACGACTGCTCCGTGAAGAGCGTAGTTCACATGCCCACCGACGAAAAGATGAACAAGTGGTTGAGTCTCCTGCTCGCCGAACAGAGGAAGATAATAAAGAGCTTGGGGTTCACTTGCGAAGAAATTCCGGAGCAGGTGGAGGACTTTCTGGGAAGTTTAGAGTGAGTATTATCGTTGATTGCTTGGGTATGACGATCGAGAAACGGTGGAGAGCGATTTGAAATTCTCTCTTCCCCGGTAAGATTTTCCTCGTTTCGATCGGTGAAGAAACCCGTTCCTCCGGTACTATACTCCATTCACAATTATAAAATCACAACTCTGGCCTTGGAAATTCGACACATTCCACTCTGTATCGAAGTTATGACGTTTTTCAAAATATTTTTATGTTCCAAGTCAACACTATGTTGCCCTTTCTACATTCTTAGCGTATTTCTTAGAATGTGAATGAATTCGAAAAGATGTGATGGACGAAAATGATTAACGTTTATATGAATTGATAGAAAGGATTCATTTTCTAGTTATTTGCATGAAAAGTACAAGAGATCACTGTTGAAATATATTATTTTTCGCAATGGAAAAAAATTGCATTGCTTTCACATAATTTTCATATGCATGCTTGTGAAGATTTAATGTTTATTATCCTCTTGAACTGAAACTTCAAGAGTTGACGACATTTCATTTATTTGATCTTATGAACAAGGAGTAAAATATTCTGACTGTATAGTAATTTATTAGTTTGAAAAATATCAATACATTACTACCACAGTAGGTTCGTACAAATGAAATGGAATAGGTCAAACATATGCTTCACATTTATCATATGTTCTAAAATAAGACACAAACTCCTGGAATATGGAAAAAACCGATGTATTCTGGTTCAATATAGCCTATTTCTACTTTCGGCAAAGGAATGAAAGCTCCAGTGACACGTTTCAATTCATCGGAATATGAATTCACCTACCGTTGAATGAAATATAGTCATATTTCTTCTTTTTTTAGCTTTTACGACGTGTTTTTTTCTGAAACGTGAAAACGATCAACAATAATCATTTAGAGACCGATAATGGCCATCCAGAACCCGTTTACCTACGAAAATCGTGCAATTTCATTCTGCATGTTCTTTCCTCATAATTCCTCGAAAATCCTACCTGAACCATATTTTCCGGTCGCTTTCGTTAGAAGATCGTATAAGGAAGCCTTTTTTTGTCCATTTACACATTCCAAATAGATTTTGAGCACCAAAAACGATACCGAAACTAACCAAACTTCTGGGGGACCGGAATTTCGTTTGAAATCTTTTCAAACTGCCAGATACCTAAAAAAAACTTCGTTGTCAAGTGTGAAAAGGTCGATTAGTACTTACTTTCGCTTTATTTATGCTTATAAATCGATTTTTGGTCCAATTCAAATTTGCCGTTCGTACTCACGCCAGAAGTCGTGAAAGGAAAAAATGACACTTGCACGAAATTTCTCATATCGACGGGAAACTTTTTCTGGACGACGAAGAACGGAAAAATAGGCGATTTCCTATCGATATTTCGCCCCATAATCGCCGATCGATTCTAACTAACAAAATGTGGCATATCTTTGATGTAAACAAAGCAACTGGCAACGTTGTTTTGTCATAAACGATATTCTCTGTACGCGCACAGACTTTTCATCAGGTGCACCAACTCCTGAAAACGAAACCATGACTTCCTATGTGATTAAATAAAAGCGAATGGAGTATACCTCCGGAATTACTCAATTTCCCTCCGATTGCGTTACTGATTCCGGATTTCGCCGCAGGGTCAGCACCAGCAGCCGATCCGTCAAGTGCAAAGAATGCGGGTTTTCCGTCAGCGGCGTCCAGGCCCTGGATCGCCACATGAAATACAACCATCCGCACGTGGCGTTCTCGCGTAACGCCACCGCCGCCGTGGCCGCTCCCGCGGACCCGCCCAGGCCGCGGGCGACTAGCGTCTCGGAGAAAAAGAGGAAGATGGAGGAACCGTCGGAGGGCCGATCCGACCAGAAGAAGTTGAAGGCGACGAAGGGCGGCAATTACTTCGCCAAGGACATGTACGTGTGCAGGCAGTGCGCGATGGAGTTCAACTCGGTGCCGGAGATGGAGTACCACGGCAAGGAGGTGCACGGCGGGGCCGTCGATTACGCCGTGAAGACGACGGATTTTCCCATCACCCCCGGCATCATAAGGTTGGTGTTTTCTTTGTTTTACGACTCTAGCGACTTGTGGGAGCTCAGTTTCAGGATTCGTCGGCGGCTGTCTCTTTTTGCTTGCTTTTATTTCAGGTGCGCGACTAAGTTCTCGGCTGTTTGTCGATAAATGGCTTCAGCAGTAAGTGCTGGTCGATTTCGACATAACCAAAACGTCATGAACCAAGCTTAGACGCCTAGATTTTTTTTTTTCGAAATCCGGCGGATTTGTTTTGTGATTGTAGTCGCTGTAGCGGGATATTCCCGTCCTACTGGTCGGGAATCCGGATTTAAGGGTCTAAGGACTGAACGAGAATAAATTCGCGATCACAAAACCGCCTATATCTCTTGAACCAATTGAGAAAAAATCAAAATTTGTTCATAGTTAGCTTTTTTATGAACGTCAGAAAGATGTAGAACATTTACTTCATAGATATTTCAATTCTCTGTCGCAAAATGTCAAGCGAAGTGAAAACACGAGAATTTATAGTGAAACTTTTTCAAAATAATCAAAAATGGAGCTTCAAAAGAATCTCAAAAGAGGCTCGCGTTCGTCTGGAAACGGTATCAAGAGTTGTTGAGCGCTTCAACGAAGATCTTTCAATTAACCGGGAGGAAAAAGGGGTTTCATAGCCCAAAAAAAGTGAAGAAAGCCATCAGCCTTTTTCAGAAGAATCCTAACCTTTCAGGACGGAAAGTGGCCCAAATAGTCAACCGTTCAGAAAATCAAGTCGAGTTGTGGGCTTTGAACATACAAAGTGCAGAAAGTGCCAGACAGGAACGCTGTGAAGAATCAAGAGGCGAAATCAAAAGCAAAGAAATAAAAAAAAGATTTCTTGAAAAATTTTTCCTGTTGCGTGATGGACGACGAAACCTATGTCTTGGCTGATTCATCGCAACTTCCTGGTCAGGAATTTTATACTGCAAATTCTCGTGGAAATGTTGACAATTTCGCGTGGAGAAACAAGCAAAGTTTCCTAAAAAATTCCTGGTTTGGCAAGTAATTTGCACTTGTGGGAAAAGAAGCAAATTTTTCGTTGGCCAAGGCTCTGTTGACTCGAAGATATACATCGAGCAATGCTTGAAGAAGCGACTTACCATGTTTACGTGAGCACGATGTGTCAACAATTTTTTGGCCAGATTTAGCTTCATGCCACTACAGCAAGGCCACCAAGGAATGGTACGAAGCTATTGAGGTGGTTTTTGTCCCCAAAGAGGCCATTCCAGTTCCACCAAATTGCCCAGAACTCAGGCCAATCGAAAGGTATTGGGCCCTGGTAAAAAGAGAATTGAAGAAGACTAAGAAATCAACGGAAACATTCAAGCAAAAGTGGAAGACAGCATCCCAGAAAGTGACTGAGAACACTATAAGAAGCATGATGGGAAGAATTCCAGAAAAAATCCATGAATTTGGTAAAAAATAGTTTTGGTTTTTTTATTGTAAAAACAGTTTTCATTAGAATTAGAAGATGATTCGAAAATGAGTTTGATTTTCGAAATCGGTCCAGTGGTTCAAAAGATGTAAGCGTTTTTGTGATAGCGAATTTATTCTCGTTCAGTCCTTACGTCCCTGAAAAAAGGGAGTCGGAAACGATTTTTTTTTTCTGATTGATGAAGGGATGTATGAGTGTATAAAGATAAAATTAATAAAAAAATATAAATAATATTTTATAGGTACTGAATGAATGAAAAGGATATTCCCCATCATTTTTGGTTATTTTGTACCATTTCCACCATCGAAATGAACAAATATTTTTGTCTATCATTTAGTTAATCAAAAACGTCTATCTCATTTTTCTTTCAGAATTTACCGTTTTTTTGTAAATAATATTACAACAATGTGTTGTTTTCGCGAAATTTATTTCCTTGAATTTTTCTATTCGAAATGATAAATATCCATTCTTATCAACGACAATTTATTAAGGATTGTTTTAGCCGTCGATTAGTGAAAATTAATCGTTTCTTACAATTGTGGATTCTAACATGGAATTGAATTTCTTTTGAATGACACGCCCCGCAGGTATCTCCTCCCAGATGAGACTGGTGAAGGAAAGAAAGGGTATTATACAGCCAGTGTGAGATCTAGTTCAGGGTAGGATTTCTTGTTATATTCCCTGCGCCCCAACATTTGTTTTATTAAGCTGAGTAATCCAATAAATGAAAATTAACGCACTGCACTGCCATCTGGCGGTATACGTTTCTCATTTTGAAGGCTAAAGACTCTTGAATAGCGCTGAGTGAAAAATTTCCCTTTCAGGAACATCCAAAGGTGCCGCTACTGCACCAAGACCGGCACCAAGACGAACCTGGAACTGCACATCGCCGCCGATCATCCCGGTCAGAAGCTGGACACGTATAGATTTTCCTGCGGAGTTTGCTCGGCAAAGTTCGAGGTGCTTAAGTCCTTCAAGCAGCATTTCAAGAACCACGACCTTCCCGAGGTGTACTATTACGATATTCACGATAGGAGGGTCGTGTTGAACGCCGCCACCGCCACGCCCAAACAGAAAATGTACAAGTAAGTGCGTCCGTTTATTCACGTTCGGGACGATTCGCGTTTTGAATTTTTTTTTTGGGATTCAATTTTGGTTTGATTTGTGTTTTTTTTCGCTATCAATTTGTGCCATTTTAATTAATACTGTGGACCATGCCCCCTTGGGTCTCGCAATAATTCCTTTCCTTCACAGTAGTTCAATCGATCCCTAATATTTTCAACAACAATAATAAACTGCTCCGCATGAGTTAGGGATATTGACTTAAATTGCAAAAAAAAATATAGTTAAAATAAGATTTTTGTGATGAAAATTCATATTGATATGATTTCAAGTTGCAAATTAATTTTAGCCTGTAGGTCTGCAGCGTATACAGGGTGGTTAAGAAAAATCGAGTTAAATAACGAAATTTTATTCCCAGAGAATTCAAGCATTTTGAGACTATCAATACAATGTATGGCCTCCACGGGCATCAATAACAGCTTGGCATCTTCTTTGCATATCACACATAAGGTTGTTGAACATTTCTTGAGGAATTTGGTTCCATAAACGGGGCAGAAGCTCTCTCAGATCATTTAAGGATTCTGGGGTAGGTTGATGATTATCTAATCTTCTTTGGAGCATATCCCATGCATGTTCTATGCAATTCAAATCTGGTGAGTGCGGAGGTTTTGGTAAATGTGGAATACCAAGCTCCTCGCGCGCACTCTCAACTAAGGCTGCACGGTGCGGTCTAGCGTTATCGTCTAGAAATTGAAAAGTTTCACCAATAACAGCGTGAAAATTTGGCACAACATTGTCAATGACATGCTCCCTATAGTGTAAGGCGGTCACATTCCCAGGACGAATGTGTAGATCTGTGCGCCCGTTGAAACATATCCCGGCCCATACCATGACAGTACCCCCTCGAAATGGATGGACTTCGTGGACATGGCAACGATTACGGGGTATGCGTGGGATTGTCCATACCCTTACTCTTCGAGAATCTGAAAATCGTCTATATCAGGATTCATCAGTGAAAAGGACAATACGACATTGATCGTTCCAATTGATATGTTGCCTTGCCCATTTCAGTCTTTGATGCTAATGGTCACGTGTAAATGGAACTCCTCTTAATGGACGTCTAGAACCTAGATTCACCTCTCTCAAACGTCGTCTGATGGTTTCGATAGAAACTTGGACCCCATCTGCATTTTGAAGAGTATTCCGTAGCATTCTACACGTAGATGTAGGGTTTCTTCTCGCCGAAACGGAGATGAAACGATCCTGAGCAGGTGTTATTTTTCGTCGCCCACCAAGCCTTGGTCTTTCCAACACGGAACCTGTCTCCCTGAACCTATTCCAAAGTCGAGATATCACACTTTGGCTGACTTGGATCCTTTCCGCTACAACAACCTGAGTTAGGCCACCCTGTAGCATTCCGATAGCCCTATTAGCCTCAGCTTTTGTTAATTTACGTCTTGGCATTTTCAGAAAACTCGTTTCCAATCGAAGCCGTTGACAAACTGACTTCATTTCAAAATAAGAACATTCATGAAGCGTATGCAAAGAACCAAACTTCAGAAAAAAGGCGACCAGATTGACGAAATGTCTCATACTGATTTTTATTGGATCGATTCAAGTTGTTATTGAGTTTTAAATTATTTTACAGCGATTTTCTCGAAGATTACATATTTTTAAAAACGATTGAATACGATATCCCTAACTAATGTGGAGCAGTATATTTCCTAAGAATCATTTTCACGTTAATTAAGGACAAACTTACAGTTTTTCGAATAAATTAATTCGTTTTTGGCAAACATGTAACACAAAGGTCCCTTATATTCATTAAAGCCCAACACGCACTACACTAAAGCCCGATACACACGACAGTAAAGCGCGCCCTTATTATATTTTTTTTTCCTTTGAAATCTGTCGCATCAGCTTGGAATCATGATGTATATCATTTGTGAATAGGATAATTAGGTGATTATTGACAGATGGAGCATGTTTCATTTTTTTCTCCACGTAATGATGATAGTCTTCCTTTCCTCAATAGATTTAAATAGTTACAACTTTTGATTTATACCTCTATCGGAGAAGAATGGTTTTTAATAGGGACTTAGCAAGAGGAATTCGCAAAATAGGTTCGGGGCCAAAGGAACAGACTGTCCGCTGACGAGGGAAGATACCGTTCATTTTTTGTGACCCTGGTATTGCTTCAAGTTCAAATTTTTTTCGTGTGAACTCGAAGCAATACCATCGTCACAAATGTGATTATTCTACATGCGACGAAAGGAAGTCCCGAAAAACATAAACCGGAAACTGGAGTGTCCTCGATGTGACCATTCTGCAAGTGATGAAGTTTCAAAAGTTCAAACTCGAAGAAATATCAGTGTCGTTAATGTGATTTTTCTGCGAGTTGGACAGGAATTCTCACAGCACGAATGGATTTTGATCGTTTGAAGGAATTAACTAGTGCACCTGGTTTGTTCCTTTAAAATTAAAAGAATATCAGCGCCAAAAGTATGAAGGCGTACCGGAAGATCCAAACTTATCCCATTCTTCCCTGCTGATAGTCCAGATTTTGTATGATCATCGTTGTTTGTGTCAATGGAGTCTGATTTCGTTCGCAAGATTCCACTGGCCTCCAGCTCATCCAGGAGAGGTTTTCTGGAATTGGCCCACATCGGGATCAGCGTATGAAGGAGGTTCGAGATCTAGCAGCTCCTTTCCCCAAAAGCTGACACCAATGAGCTAAAGGGAGAGGATTGGGAAAGGGAATACATCAACTATAATCTCAAAGAAAATACAATAAAATGGTATACAGATGGGATCAGCGTTTGAAGAGGTTCGAGATCTTGCAGCTCCTTTCCCCAAAAGCTGACACCAATGAGCTAAAGGGAGAGGATTGGGAAAGGGAATACATCAACTATAATCTCAAAGAAAATACAATAAAATGGTATACAGATGGTTCCAAAACCGCTACAGGAGCTGGCGCTGGGATTTACGGGTCAAGTACCAAGTGTGCACTATCGTTAGGCTCCTGTACAAAGCGTCTTTCAAACGGAAATACTTGCAATCGGAAGATGTCTAGATATAAATCTAGAAAGAAACTATCAGAAGTGCGATATAGCTTTTCATACAGATAGTCAAGCTGCTATTAAAGCACTGAGCTCCTACGTCATTGACTCAAAGCTGATTTGGGAATGCCGAAACAAACTTAATGAGGTAGGCAAGAAGAATAAGGTCTATTTAATCTGGGTTCCCGGTCATTCGGGAATCGTAGGAAACAAAGAGGCCAATACACTAGCAAGAAAGAGCGCAGAAACGCCACTGACTGGCCCAGAACCCTTCCGTGGTATAGGAAAATGCACCTAAAAGAAGGAGTTTATGCTGAAGGAGAGAACCGAAAGAGAAAAACTCTGGCGGAATCTCCCAGTGATGGATCATTCCAAAAAGTTCCTCCGGAACTTTGAAATTGCTAGATCCAAAAAATATCTGGATCTCAATAAAAACCAACTTCACTTACTCACTGGCTTTCTCACAGGACATTGTCGCCTAAAGAAGCATCTGTTGAGGATGGGTTTATCGGACACTGATGAGTGTAGATTCTGTGGGGAGGAGGAAGAAACTCCTATTCACCTGGTTACGGAATGCTATGCCATTGCAAGCCAAAGGAAAGAGTGCTTTGGACAAGAAACTTGTAGAAGTTGGGCGTTATCCTCCTTGAAGCCATCCCATATAATGGATTTCATCAAATCTCTGGATCTGGAGGGCGAGCTGTAGGAGGCGCGATGATAACAGCTCTGATAGGGAGCACAATAGACCTTAAGGTCGCAGTGAACTGTAACCCCTTTTCACTATAACTCTCTATAATGAAATAAACATCCGATCATTTATCTAAAAAAATGACATTTTTCTTTGAATGTCAAAATAACACCTCTCTTATTGGAAAACCCTTAAGTTCGGAATGTTTAAAGTGGAACTTAATAAATTCGAATCAAACTTTGTCCACATTTGGATATTTTTGAACTGATGACATTGATTTTGGCCCTCAATGGGCAAGTGTGGATGAGACTTGGATTCACCACTACGATGAAGAGTTTTGGTAACAAACTAAAGAGTAAACTGAGGTTCCAAAGCAGTCAGAAGGGTCAATAAAGATTTCTGGATATTGTGGAATGAATAGCGACAAAGTGGTTAAACGATTACTTTTGGGCCAGCTGGATATAAAGGTTCATTAAAAAAGACATGGTTTGAATACGTTTTTAATCAAATGAAGAGGTGATATTTACTGTGAATGGATATTTTTAAGTGCCTTCCAGAACACCACATCAGAAACGATGTAAATAAATTGGAAACTGACCGAAGAAATTATGAAGAATAAAAGTGTTTTCATTCGTTGACGTTGTTTAATTTAACTTTCCGACTAGGTAGCCTAACCTAACACCATCTCCTCAAATCACTTCCCACTGTCATTTCACCTCCATCGAACTAAACCACTTCAATCGACTGATATTTCCAGGTGTCCCGTGTGCTCGTACAAAGGCAAGAGCGTGAACTCGGCCAACATAAAACACCACTTGAAGCTCCACGCGAAACCGTTCCGCTGCGATCTGTGTCAGTCGCTGTTCAAGACGCGACCGGACGCCAGAACTCACCACCAGAAAGAGCACCCCCACAGCTCCGAGTCCATAACCATCCTCGAAGAGATGGTCGAAAAGATCAACAAGCTCATGGAGGAGGTGATGAAGAACGTGACGGAGGTCCAAGGGGATGTGAAGACGGAGGAAGAGGAGCCTCAAAACGTCGGGTTGGAACCGGAGGTGGTGCTGAAAACGGCGGAAGACGAGGCCGTGGACGTGGAAGGAGTGGGGGCGGGTCGTTTGGAGGAGTCAAGTACAACGAACAGTGAACCGAAGAGGTTCTTCGCAAGGAAATCTACGGGTCTCAACGTTAAACCGGATGAAAGTCAAGAGTATTACAGTTTTTACGGGCAAAGACCGGAGGCTGTGGACATGAAGAAGATTATTACCAATTTCGAGATAGCGGACGCTCAGATGAAGATGTCTTGCGACCAGCTGGGTAGGATCTACAACCTGAACCCTACGGTCAGGTTGAAGGACTGCATAACACTGATTATAGACGACGAGGACGAGGTTTCTTCTTGATATCAGGAGTTCTCGGATATAGACGATGAATCTTTGATATTCGACAACGCTTGCATCGAGGAGTTTCTGCTGAAGGACGTGGATTGTTTCGATCTGTTCGACTCCCAGAACGGAGAGTGTTTGATCGAATGAGGCTAGAAGTAGATTGCCAAGCAATTTTTGGATGTACATACGTGATGAGGGGGATGCTTTCTGTGAAAGAACTGATGATGGGGTTCCTTTTGTATTTTTAATTAAGGAGAAGGAATAAAATGTGATAATAAAGCCAATTTTCGATTATTTTGTTATTCAAGTCTGTATATAGGAGAAATTGTACATTTGAAAACTTTTAAGTTAAGTATATTGTATTAAAAGCATGTTGAATATGTACCACTTATATTTTTCGTCGAATTAAAGACAGCTGATTGAGTTTGTGTTTCTTCATTTTCCACATCTCCTATCTTCGTTTTAATCACTCCGAATGGGGAAATCTTCAAACTAAAAGAGATTCCTTCAAGTGAAAACTGCAATAAACGCTTCACGAACAATTTTCTTGGAAGATACAAGGATCCTACTCAGTCATCCATTATTTACAAAATTCTCTTTTTTTTTCCTTTCAACTGATGAGTATAAATTGATAATTTCCCTTAGAGAAAGACAAATGAGTGCCTGCCCTTCCCTTCGAAGAGGAAAACCTGGATGAGACAAGGTAAGTTCACACATTATAATTATATTGACTTCAAGGGTCTACGTCCCTGAAAAAAGGGAGTATTTTTTTCTGATTGATGAAGGGATGTATGAGTGTATAAAAATAATGAAAAAAATATTTTATGAGTAATGAATGAATGAAAAGGATATTCCCCATCATTTTTGGTTATTTTGTTACATTTCCACCATCAAAACGAACAGATATTTTCGTGTTTTATCGTTTCAGTATCGAAGTCTATCATTCAGTTAATCAAACCTCTATCTCATTTTTCTTTCAGAATTTACCTTTTTTCAGTGAATAATATTACAACAATGTGTTGTTTGCGCGAAATTTATTCCCTTGAATTTTTCTATTCGAAATGATAAATATCAGTTTTAATCAATGACAATTTATTAAGGTTTGTTCTAGCCGTCGATTAGTGAAAATTAATTGTTTCTTACAATTGTGGATTCTAACATGGAATTAAATTTCTTTTAAATGACACGCCCCGCAGGTATCTCCTCCCAGATGACTGGTGAAGGAAATAAACAGTATTATACAGCCAGTGTGAGATCTACTTCAGGGTAGGATTTCTTGTTATATTCACTACGCCCCAACATTTGTTCTATTAAGCTGAATAATCCAATAAATAAAAATTAATGCACTGCACTGCCATCTGGCGGTATACGTTTCTTATTTAGAAGGCTAAAGACTCTTAACTGATGTGACGAAAGACTGAAGCATAGCAGAAAATATTCATTCGTTCTAAGGACCAATAAAATAAATAATGTTTTTTTCCCCAAGTTTCAAACGCCCAAAATAAAGCAGACGGAGCTCATTCAAAGCCCACTTCATCTTTATCATACTGCTTTTTGTATTCGTTCTAGTCACTGAATATGTTCATAGAGTTTGTCTTCTGGACCCACTTTTTCGACAGATTCCCTCAGATCAGTCCACAAAGTTACCATTTTAGTAAACTAAGAAAGAATAAATAAAATGGGACCAAGTACTGTGCCCTGTGGAATTCCCATCTTAATGTAACGTTTACCACTGAATGAGTTCGAAATTTCTGTCATTTGTCTTGAATAATTCGGGAGCAAATACACGTATTTATTTAATTTATGAACAAACATTGCACTTTCAGTTTTCCAAATTTTTATTTACATATCAGGTTGTGCCTGGCCCAACAGTAAAATAGGTACAAGTTAACCCATATGATGTACATCATGAAGGCACTACCGAGAATGTTGAAGATGAAGTAATACATCTGAATGTTACGATCAATTCTTCCAATAGCATGAATCTTAGACGATCAAACCTACAACGATAGGTCATAGGTATTCTAAAGCCTGGCATGGTATACTCACCATTTTTTATTTCAAATTCACCGAGAATTTATGGAAATTGATAATTATGATGACATTACTGACAATCAAGAAAAAAATGCACTCATTTGTTGGTTAACAATTTAATCTGTACTATACAAACATAGAGTAAGATCTATAGATTCTACAACTATTTGGGATCTTTAGGCTTCCGACCAGGCATTGTTTCATATTCCTCGTAAGACGGGTAAGTTTCTATTCCCTTTTCCATAGGCGTTTTCTTTCCAGCCTTCGCTTCGACTCCAATAGCATTCTGCTTTTTCATCTTCATCACAGCTAGGTTTTTAAGCACTTCTTCTTCAGGTGGAGGTTGCTTTCTCCGACCTTCGAGAAACATTCACTCATTATTGGATATTTGCAAGTTAACATTACGTTTACCCCTCAACCAGGCTTCCCATTCAGCCGGCACTTCCTGAAGGAAATTGTCCTTTTCCGTGGGTTCGAACCATCTAGATGTGCGTTGCGTATTGGAACTTTTTGGAATCTCGTAATATTTATTGCCCATATAATCTGTACCTATCAATGTACCCCTGAGCTGCCTGGGTTTGAAGGAATCGATGAAATTTTTAAGAGCGATCGCCCATAATCGCCTCGTAGGTTCTTGGGCCATTCGATATAGTTTCAAAAATAAAGATTGTACGAAATATTTATTATTTTCTTTCTGAGAATCTATCACAGATTATGAAATAATTTGAGGTTAACATGGTGAAGGTTCAATTTCCGATCACAGAAAAATCAAAATAGTTCTATTGTGTCTTGATCTTAAATCACAGATCTATAGATAAATTTGAATTTAGTCGGATTTAAACTACTTTTTCCATTTGTGTTGTGTTAATAATGGTGAAAAAGTTTAAAACAATTCTTTATTTCTAATGAACACTCCTTATAACGCTGTATACCAACAGGTATGTGGAGTCTGTACAGTTTCTAGTATAATTATTCTAATATATCATTCATACGTTGATGTCAAGGATGATGCTTCGATTTGAGAAATTTCATTCTCTAAGCTCCAAAGTGACTTTAAATCCATTAGTCGGCCTTATCATCACATTCATCTTCAATTGTATTTCTTCTATACTTGTATAATCCGTCTTCATTTCGAATTTTCTCACAATTTTCGATAATATTACTTTCATGATCATCATGGCGTATCTATAGCCTACAACGAAAAATCAAATATTATAGATAAGAGAAGCCAACATATTGGTATTCAAATGAATTCCACATGACCAAATGTATGTGAGGTTTACTATACCGAAGCAAATTCTTGGTCCCCTTGAGAAAGGTAGATACGAATATGGATGCTTCTTGGCCCATTCTTCGGGTGAAAATCTGTAAGGGTCGAATTTGAGGGGATTTTCCCAATATTTCGGGTTCCTGTGCAAGTGCAAAACGCCCATCATCATAACACTGCCTTCAGGAATCACCAAGTCATCTGAAAAACAGTCAACTTTTCACCAAGTTTCAACACAACTCAGAAATGGAATTTTGTATATATTTGCTTTCAATATAGTCCATTCACTTCTTTTCAAGTTTTTTTGCTTAGAACTGACGCAGGTTGGTACTCCTTAAATGTCTTATGTGATTCTCAGAGACGTTGCCAATGCTTATTTCTATTTATTCTTTTTTAATTTTGTAAAATGGAGTAAGTTCTTTTAAGATTTAACTGTGACACATTGGATACATTATAAAAGTGAATGGAGTATAGGTGTGGATGTGAAAGGGTCACTCACCAATTTTGATGTCACCAGATGCGATCCTAACCAGTAGCGGCGCAATTGGGAATAAACGGAGTGTCTCCTTTATGAACATTTCAGTGAATCTCAATTTTTTTAAATCTTCTTTTGTTGCGTATCGATCTTGGCCTAACACTTCTATGGCCTCCTCGTAAATCTTTTGCTGGACGGAAAAAAAAAGAAATAACCTTAGGATTATTCGTTCCAACAAATAGTACTAGTACACACCTGATACTCCGGGTGCATACCCAGTGTCATGCAGCAAAAGGACAGAGCGACAGCAGTAGTGTCTGATCCCTGTAAATTAACATAAATCAGTAAACGGTTCATAGGAGATCACACTGTATACTCCATTCATTTTTAAAAAGTATCCCGGTTGGTCAAGATTTAGATCAAAATAATTCTCAGAGACGTTGCCAATGCTAAAGGTATTTGAACGTCTTCTGTAGGCACATTCCTTGAGTATTTTGAAAAGTGTGGAATTCCATAAGTCCGTTTAGTTTTTTTGTCGGGTTATTCGAGTACTTTTATTCTTTTTTCGAATGAACTATTACAGAGCAACGGACTATTCTGTCCATTATTTTTCAGTATAATTTCAACACTCGATTCTTGATTTCCTCACAAGAAAATAGCACAACTGAATCTTCCAACCATGTTTATTCACGTGAAATATTTAGTATTAACAGAGAGAAAAGATTCTTCAACATTCCCCATGCCTTTGGAATTATTGAATTCACTCTCAAATTCACTATTTTCCCAAAGTAAATAAACATTTCGATAAATACGTAATCACTACGACCTCTATGTAAAAAAGACAACGTTGCTCATTCATCTGACAGGAAAATGACTTTAACCTAACATTTTCGAAATATACACGGTGAAATGTGTCAGAATTTTATGGCCAACCGGTATACTTTATGAAAGTGAATGGAGTATATGTCTACTCACAGCTGCTATGAAAGTGTTGACTTCATCTCGAATCTCTAGGTCGGTGAATTTGTTGCCGTTGTGAGATATTTCCAGTAGCAGTTCTAAGAAGCTCTTTATATGGTTGTCATCTGAAAATGGTAGATACATTGTGTATTATTTTGTGGCTTATTGTTATTGGATGTTTATTCTTGTATAATTTTTCTACCTTTTTCTTCGATATAGTCGCCGTTCATCTTTTGTTCGAAGTCTGTTTTCTTCTTAGAAATCACCTGAAATATTTAAATTCCAAATTACAATTGAACTTCTCATAAAGATATGGTCAAGTTATTGCTCGGAACATTTACAATTTCTCTGCAATATTTGTGTACTATCAGTGAAAGCGTATATGAATTTTTGCCCATTTACCATTCAGAAACAACATCTGAAGTTCCTTTCTTGTCAAGGAGGGTGAATACTGATCATGGTTTCGACCTTTTGTCGCCATGATCTGAGCAATACACCTACCTTGACAAGAATAGAATAGGAACCTGATGGGCTCTCTTTAAATAATACTAGAAGTTGTCTTAGTATGATATAATGATAGTAGAGAAGAATAAACGACAAAGTTCCTATTTATCTACTACTAGCTGACCCGGCGAACTTTGTTTCGTCTAAATGATACCTACTTACGGTGGATTTCAGAAATCGTATAGTGACTCTAACTCTAGACTCAACAAATCGTAATTACCATCGCCATCTAGTGGTCATAATGTCAATCATAGTACCTTCACGACTACGCTACAGTGTCTAGATAAGAGCCTTTAATCGTAGCGACACCTAGTGGCCTTATTCAAAAGGAGGAAAGGCATTTCCTACATAAACAAATTTTTCATCGAATTTTTCAGAGTTTTAATGTATTTTATGATAACCAGGACGTAGAACAATCCATAAATGAAGTTTCATAACAAACAGTCCATCCGATCTCGAGTTATAAATGGTGTAACCAACAACTTCGTTTTAGATTTATAATAACTATAAGAGCCGGTGAATTCATCTTCCTGCAAACTGTCAAATAGCGCTACCGACAGAAATGAGGTTCGTCAACGTATTTTCCATCTATTAGTATTATAGAGTGATTGGTGAATTTGGAGGAGAGAGATAATGTTGGACTCACTTTGTTCGAGAATTCATTCAACTCATCAACGAGGAGGCCAAACTGCTTTCCCATTGGACTCATACAGAAAATTTTATTAGAATAATAAAATACATTGAATATCCTTTCAGTAACTATTTCCATCGCCCTACAAATGTTTAATCGATAGAATCTTCGAAATTTCATATCAAGAAAAAGTGAGAGAAATGGACTAGCAACGATCTAATTCAAGAAGTAAATCGCCGGAACGTGCCGCTACATCAGAAGGAAAATGACAGACCGGTTTCTGGCCTGTTTGCCGTCATCAGTGTCACATATCCCCTCTTACGGTAGCAACCAAATGAAACGGCAGAACTTATACAGGGTCTTTCACGAGGAACCTCACCCATATTTATACGGGAAACTACTGAACGTATTTTCATGAAATTCAGCACTTATGAGTATTTCACGATGCTGATGAAATCTAAAATATTTTCAAGGCATGAGCACCTCCGGTTTTTCCGGAAATGACGTCAACTTCCGTTTTTCAAATTAGAACACCATTTTTTTATTGCAGAAATAGATTCCTTAGAAAATTTCAAGTTATTTTGATGTAACATTTTTCAGTTTTGGTTGGAAAATTCTCTCTGAGCGGGAAAATTCGAAAAAAAAATCGAAAATAGAGCTCCGCTGAAACAAGAATAACTTCGAGGTTTTTGGGTGGAAAATTTTCATTTTTGGGATTTTTTAAGATGTAAGATTGATGTATCCACTTTAAAAATCGAAATCGCGATTCATGATACAGGGGGTGTAAAAATCGCTTTCAAAGTTAGGGATGACAAAATCGTGAAAAATCAATTTTTTCAAATTAGAACCCCATTTTTTTATGGCAGATATTGAATCTACGTTAAAAAATAATGTGAGTGTATGCATCACACCCTTGCCCTAAAATGGATATTTTCTGAGTTAATATCCACTTTAGGGCAAGGGTGTGATGCATACACTCACATTATTTTTTAACGTAGATTCAATATCTGCCATAAAAAAATGGGGGGGGAGGTTCCTCGTGAAAGACCCTAGCAGTCCATTTCTCTCATTTATTGTATGTCCCTAGTGGACGGTCCTAACGGACGTGAATTTCCTATTTTGATCAAGAAATAGACTTACTTCTCTAATAATTTTCCATAACGACTGTTGGACGTTTGTAGGTCGAGTGTGAGTCCCATGCCAGTCTCTGAAACACGAGATACATCGTGAAAAAATTGCATTTTTGGTAGAAGTATTCATTTTAGAATTTGATTAAATTACCGCATATCGTATCCAATGTGCACCCTGATAACATTTCGTTGATGTCCACGTTTGGCTGGCCGGTATGTTTCTCCAGTTTTCCAATTAAAATTTCGCATTTTTCGGAGAAGATCGGTATGAACGTGTCGAGCGCTTTCTGCTTGAATACAGGGTTGAGCAGTTTACGGTGTCTCTTCCATATATCCGCTGAAAAAAAATCACGAAATGTACCAGATATTATCCAGTATTCAACGACACCAGTGGCCCCTTTCCTGCAGACTTCCAACCGATATAGGTTCGTTAGAAGTGGAGATACATACAGGGTGATTCCAGGGGAGACCGTCAGATTTTAGGAGTTGATGTGTGTATGCTGCACTTACCAGGTGCTGAAAATAATCCGTCCCCCATGTATGGTTTGGTGAAGTCTACAAGCGGGCTCTTATTGAGGGCATCCGGGTGGTTCATGATAACCTCCAAGTGTTCCGGTTTGCTGACTCCCACGAAAAGTAGGTGTCCGAACCAGAATTTGAAGAGTTCAGGACTCGTTTCGTAGTAATGGAGAAAACTCTGGAAGCTCTCTGTGAACGAGGAAGAATCTAAGTAAGCCTTATACTGGATCGACTATAGTCTTGTTGATGGGGTGGAAATGCAAGGGCGGATTTAGTATCCGCGATTGAGTATCCAAAACCTCAGAAAAAGGTGGTTTTTGTACCTGATTTAATGGTTTTCAATCGTTATTACCCCCCCATGATCGTTATTACCCCTCCCATGAAAAAGAACTATATCCGCCCTTGTGGAAATGGGAAGTGGTGTGCCGCAGGAGTCAGTTTTAGGTCCGATATTATTCGTTGTGTATGCGTCAGGATTGGAAACATCCTTAGAGTATAGAAAGAGGAGATTTCAATAATAAATAATTAATCTATATATAAAAAACAAAGTTGTTGGTTACACCATTTATAACTCGAGATCGGATAGACTGTTTGTAATGAAACTTCATTTATGGATTCGTCTACGGCCTGGTTATTATAAAAAACATTAAAACTCTGAAAAATCCGATGAAAAATTTGCTTATGTAGGAAACGCTTTTCCTCCTTTTGAATAAGGCCACTAGGTGTCGCTACGGTTAATGGCTCTTATCTCGACACTGTAGCGTAGTCGTGAAGGTACTATATTTGATATTATCGCCAGTAGATGGCGATGTATACAATTACTGTGTAATTTTCATTAGAACTTATAATAACATGGAAGGCTATTATCAGATCAAAAGCGGGTAAATATCTCAAGTTGGTGGAACAGTGAATTTTTACCGAAATGTCTAGTAAATCGGATATTGACGATTACCATCAATCGTGAGTTGTCAATTTTCATTTTTTCTCTATATTTCTGAAATGATTTTGAATTTCTGTTTGGGTAATAAATATATTTGCGGAAATAACTGAATCCAAAATTGCCCATAATTAGTAATTGACATATTATTTTTGTGTTTCTGTTCTGTGTGACAGCTCATATCCATGGAAGAGATGACAGGTGGCAGATGACAGTAGATGGATGACATTTGACAGATGACAGACCTCAGCAAAAACTCTGTCTCCCCGATTACTTTGTAAAAAAGGTAGACATTTGAAAAACAAATTTCATGAAAGTGAAAAATACAGGGTGTTCCATTTGAAAAAATCGAGTGATCGCATATTTTATTTGAGTAAATTGGTGAATTTATATTGGACACTCTGTATAAAAAACTTCAGATGTTTACCGAATGATGAAGCTGATACCTTGAGCTAACTACTGTAAAAATTTCGTACGTCTAGATTGAACACAGCGGTTGCTATAAGAATTTTGATGAACCCCATAAAACACTAAGAATATCCTGAAAATACGAATTATGTGGCAATGCCGTGATGAAATTTAAAAAAAGAGGTATAAGTGTAAAGCTCTTGCTGTGCTCGAAAGAATTATGCCATGAAATACAGGTTGTTCCATTGAAAAAACTACATATTTTTCCGTTACTTTTTTTGACGCACCATGTATCTGTAAAATTATTTCTTGTTTGTAGATTTTTGTCAACCTTATAACCATGCCATAAAAGTTTTTTCCACACGGTACAGTTAAGGCGCTATTTTAGCCTTACGCCTTAGTGACGCACCCTGTATACTACTATACTGCCACAGATAATGAATAGGCACGTTCTGGCAGCACCGTTTTCTGAATCTGTGGCCAGTTGATTCATTAATTTCGTACCTCTATTTTAATTTTTTGCTCCTTATGACGTTTTGAACAGTGTTGTCATCACGATATCGCGTATGAAAAGTGAGATTTGGATTTATTTCTTAATATAATTGGCAAAACCCGTTGAAAAAATGGTCCGTAAGTGTCTTGTTTGTGGTAATTTGGATTATGTGAATCCTGATTTGGGTTTACACAGGTGTATTCTTCACTTCTCATTTTAAGTAACAGTGGCGTAGATTCTTCGATTTTTAGAATTTATCTTTTCCAATTCCTGTCTGATATTAAGAGAAGGAACATCAGATCCCAGAATCTTTTCTTAAGTTCGAAACATTGTATAAATTCGACAAAAGTAGTAAATTCACTTGTAATTTTATTTTCATTCTTCAATACCGATAACACCACGCCACTGGACCATTCAAAGTAAGATTCTGCAATGTTGCCACGGCAGTATCTAAAGATACTGCTATCCTTTATGCTATCTTCGTCCCACGCATTGAATACTGACTGAATTTTGGCTTCACCAATTCTCGAATTTATGAATGAGATGCTGTGTCTCCTCTTTCTATGGTCTAAGCCCTAAGGTAACATCTAACGGAAAGTGTTCCACTTACCGTCAATGGATTTCCGAATGAAGCTCGCAGCGACGCCAAAAACTGGCACATCTTCCGGTCCTGGAATCTGAGAGGCCAGTTTGAGGAAACGTCTTTTGTCCCAATAGAACTTGATCAGCCACAGCGTGAAAGCAAGGACCACCAGCGATATCAACACTTTGAGATCGCCACCGAAGGACTGTTTCTCCACACGCCACTTCATCATTTTCTGGTCTGGAAAAGTCGATAACGTTTTTGTCTGATGTCAATTTGACCACTCGTTTCGCATTCGCTCAAGAATTCTTGTTGGAAAACTGAACACTCAACAATATTTCTTTTTCTGCCCATCAATCGCTTAGTTATGTATTAGAACAACTTCATTTGTTTGGTTTTCTAGTTACTCTGTAGTACACTGAGGAATTGTGGACAGCACAAAGTGGTATTCTTCGAGGACAAAATTAATAATTTTGCTCCATTAACAGCTGTATTTAGTGAGTTCTATGCGGTAGTTAATCATAATTCGGACATGCTGGAAAATGCGACTGAAAGCGAATTTTCTTGTATTACGTTAATGAGAAAATTGTCATCTTTCTAGGTCGTCGAATTTACAGAAAAAAATTGGATTCACATCCGCGTATTGAGGTCTGAACTCGTCATCTTGCGGATACGATTTCGAAAAAAAAGTGAAACGCCTTGTATAGGGAGATCCGCCATATACGAGGATATATTGAAAAATTCTTAGCCTACTAGAACCAAACAAAATTTCAATGTCAAAACATTTTATTACTCAACATATTCTCCTCTCAATTGAATACATTTAGATTTATTACAGCGGACCTGCAACATCTTTAGACCTTTCAAAAATTGTTTCTTCTTGCTGTGCAAACCAGTCCTCCACAGTTTTTTTTACCTCCTCGTTGGAAGAAAATTTACGACCTCTCAAACTTTTTTTCAGTTGAGGAAAGAGATGATAGTCGAACGGAGCCAAATCTGGTGAATAAGGGGGGTGTTCTAGTAATTCTAACCCTAAATCACGAATTTTTGCATGGCAACATGAGATTTGTGTACTGGGGCGTTGTCCTGTAAAAACAAAACACCTTTGGATAGCTTTCCGCGTCTTTTCTCTTCAATTTTTTCCCGTAGATTGGTCAGTAATGTCGAATAGTAATCGCCAGTTATTGTTCTACCCTTATCCAAAAAATCAATCATGATTACTCCATGGCAATCCCAAAAAACTGAAGCAAGAACTTTTCCAGCAGATTTTTGCACACGAAACTTCTTAGGTCTTGAAGAACCAGAGTGTCGCCTTTCCATCGAATGTTGCTTTGTTTCTGGATCGTAGAAATGTACCCAAGTCTCATCCATAGTAACAATTCGGTTTAAGAAGTCTATATCGCTTTCAAATCGAGCACTGATCGAACGCGATGCTTCTACCCTTGCACGCTTTTGGTCAACATTCGAACATTTGGGGTTCAATTTTGCAGAAATTTTTTCCATGTCCAAATTGACGTGAACTATATGATGAACGCGTTCGTATGAAATCTTCAGTGCTTCAGATATCCGTTTTAGCCCAATTCGACGGTCTGAAAAAATCATGTCATGAACTGCATCGATATTTTCGGGGACTGACACAGAAACTGGCCTTCCCGATCGTCATCATCTTCAATGGAAAATTTACCTACATATTTTGAAGCTTGCAGTCCAATTTTTCACGGTCGCATACGAAGGACATTGAGTATATCTTCGTAAATCATGCTGCTACCGTAACAACTGATTTATAGAGAGAAGATTTGGCGATAACATTATTTCGAGAAATGGTCAAATCAATTGGCCTCCAAGATCAGGCGACATAACTCCAATGGATTATTTTCTTTGATGTTATGTCAAGTCATTGGTTTATGCTGATAAAACAGAAACAATAGACGCTTTGAAAGCCAACTTAACTCGTGTTATTGCTGAAATAAGGCCTGATTTACTCGAAAAAGTGGTCCAAAATTGATCTTGTCGAATGTGGTTCCTCAGAGCTAGTCGTGATTGTAAAATACCGGAAATTTTTTTTAAAACATGAAATTCATAAAATTATCGTTCAAATAAAAAAAAATTGGCTTCAACCTTAATTTAAATGTGTTTTATTTCTATTCAAAGTTCGTTGATTTTTTTCCTGTTCATTATGTTCCTTTTTTGTTTTGTCTTTTCCAAAACATTCACATATTTTTATATTTTCTGTTCTGCATTCGATGAAGGTATTAAATATCAAAATTCAAACATTATACTTTGTTTAAACTTTAAACAATTAAACGATGAACTAACCATGTGAAATCGATAAGATAGACTTACTTTGCAAATCAATCTGCTTGAATTATTCTAATTCCAAAAACTAACGCAGCTGCTACTATCCGAACACAATTCGAACCAAAAGTGATTACAGTTTGCCAAATAGTTTGAAATTAATCAATTGGAGGAATATGTTTTGTTGGATATTATAAAAAATGACGCAAAAGCTATGACGTACCTGGAAGAAAGTATGCCACTTTTTGTAGCAGGACTTTAAAATACCTTGAAAAAAGTCATTTCAAGTTCGAAATTTCAGGTCCACACTTAAACGCTCCGAATATACCGGGTGTTTGAATATTTCAAGAAAATTGATGGATTATTCTTTCAATACCCCTATTATTCGATTCAAATTTAGTGAATTTCATGAATTCAGGATTTTTTCAAAATACAGCAGAACCCAATCGCCTAAGTTTCGGCATTTCAAATGGCCTATCTGAAGCGACTCGAAAATATTGAATTTTGGGTACTGGGCTTTAGTGAAAGATGAATTTCAAACATAGTTTAGAGCATAATAGATATGGGGAAAATTAAATTGCTATTTTTTCAAGAAGTTTCCCCAAAAATTCAGATATTGTAATATTCAACTCTAAAATATTGGACAGGAAGGACTCGGCTTCATTGAATGATTATTTATTTATCCATATGGCTATTACTATCAGTGATACTGGTTGAATTAAATTCCTATTTGAGGGACTGGGCTCGGGTGGATGATGAATTGAAAGTTATTATGCACCAGAAATTCCCTACATCAAATACAAGCAACTCGTCCCAGCTTCGCCCGGGTAGAAATTCGTTGATCCACGCGGCTACTCTCACACTTCGATGCCCTCTCCGATCTAGCACGGAGACGCATTTAGGTCCGGTCGTGCGGTTTCATCTTCATCACTTCAACCTGCCATATCTTTTGATGTAGTCGTTGTAATTGTATGATGTAAAGGGTAATTTCGTTCTAAATTAAATACTGGGGATAAATAACGTATTAGGTTGGATGAGGATCAATGCCCAATTCAAAAAACGCACTCAAATAGTGCATAATTTTGGAAAACATCTGATTACCATAAACAGGTAATGGCAAGTCAATCTTGGGAGATAGATATATGCTATCGCGGACTTTTTTGTAGAACTATTCAAGAGGTACATTTCCGTCGTCATTGTATCCACGTAAGTCTTACGGTTTTTGCAGCGCACGTGAAAATAGCTGATTATGGCTGATTTTTTTGTAATTATTGAAGTTATAGTAGGTATTTTTCGGGTGAAAAGTATAGCCTTTGTCACTCAGGGATAATGTAGCTTTCTGAGGGTGGGAGAATTTCTGGAATCGGTCCAGTAGTTTTTGAGTCGAGTCGTATCCAACACACAAAAAAACAAATCTCTCCTCTTTATAATATTAGTATAGATTAGAATGTTTCCTATTTTAAGCACGTCCAGGTACATTTCTCGGGTGATTCACGATCCAATTACATCCAATTCCTTCTACGACATCGGTAAATAAGTTATTTTCCGAAAACAATGACGGAATTGACGTATTCGGATCTAGGTAGAACAAATATTATTTTTTTGCTTGCGAAATTTTCCGTTACATTCAGCAATATTTTTTCGATTGACATTTCTTCCCAGAGTGTACCAGTGTATTTGTAAAAAACTGATTATTCTGGTAGTACTCGCTTCCTAGATACAGGGAGTTGAAGTTAAAGTTGGAGCTTTCATGAGAAAATATCATTTCACGAAGAAAAATGTTTCTTATTCAACAAACATCCACAAAAAACCCACTTGATTTTAATCGAAATTTTACTCTGTTACTCTAATTCAAGACGCGCAAATACTGATAGAAAGAATTGATTAGCTCCAAAATTGCATGGAACAGAACGAACTCTACCTACAATTTACGCAGGTACTACCTACGATTTCCACATTTTCCCTTTTTTGCAACGGCGTCTACCTCTTCTAGTGACACACTAACCCTTTTCGTGCTTCTCTACTTTACACTCCTTTACTTCATTTGAAGCAAATTTAGTCTAATCTTCACATCTATACTAATATTATAAAGAGGAAAGATTTGTATTTTTGTGTGTTTGATACGAATAGGCTCAAAAACTACTGGACCGATTCAAGAAATTCTTTCACCCTCAGAAAGAACATTATCCCTGAGTGACAAAGGCTATACTTTTCACCCGAAAAAATTAAGGATACCTACTATAACTTCAATAATTACAAAAAAATCAGCCATAATCAGCTATTTTCAGGTGCGCTGCAAAAACCGTAAGATTACGTGGATAAAATGTATGACGGAAATGTACCTCTTAAATAGTTCTACAAAAAAGTCCGCGATAGCATATATCTATCTCTCAAGTTTGACTTGCTATTACCTATTTATGGTAATCAGATGTTTTCCAAAATTATGCACTATTTGGGAGTGCGTTTTTATGAATTGGGTATTGATCCTCATCCAACCTAATACGTTATTTATCCCCAGTATTTAATTTAGAACGAAATTGCCCTTCACATCATACAATTACAACGAGTACATCAAAAGATATGGCAGGTTGAAGTGTTGAAGATGAAACCGCCGCGTGAAACAAATTTCTACCCGGGCGAAGCTGGGACGGCCTGCTTGTCAACCAATAAACCTATTTATTTTTGCTAATGTAACCAAAAAGAACGCATTTGACTCGTAATCATCAGACAAATGTGAGCATAATCAATTTTTTCAGGCCAGAAAATAAACTCTGAGGATGATCAAGTTCTATTGGGACAAAAGACGTTTCTTCAAACTGGCCTCGCAGATTCCAGGACCGGAAGATGTGCCAGTTTTTGTCGTCGCTGCGAGCTTCATTCGGAAATCCATTGACGGTAAGTGGAAATTCACAACAGCACCTCAACATTTCTACCAATTTCAAAAGCACATATCGTCCACGTACTATGAAATATCGTTAAACTGCACTTTCCGTTCGATGTTAACAATCTAGACGCATTCACAACGAATAATATCGGACCTAAAACTGACCCCTGCGGCACGCCGCTTCCGATTTCAATTTCTAGTGGTGATATCGGTTTTGGTCCTTACGTTAACGTTGATATTTTTACGTACTTAACCAAAATGGTAACTGTGTGGACCAGCCCGTGGAAAACTGTCAAAAAAGGTTTGCGCACAATAAAGCCCCTATTCGTCAAACGGTCATAACCACGCTCCCTTTTAACGCCCTAAAAGATTGCCAGGATCGTACTCGGAACGGACTGGATATAAATGATTCAATAATTTGAGTTAGCAATTCCCACATTAGAACTTTTTTCCGCAGAAACTCTAGTGCAAAATTCCTGTTATGATTTGCAACTGTCATAAACATTTTATTACCGACGTACCCTATTATTTTTATTTTGTTTTGTTTTTATATTATTATCTACTAAATAATTTTTTTTTGGATGCTCGAGATTGCGGCAAGGTGATTCCAGGAAACACCAGAGTTTTAGAGATTTGGGTCGGAATCTTGCAAGATTCCGAAAAAGTAATTCCGGGAAACACCAGATTTGGGTCCTTTTCCCTAATGGGTGAAAGCTATCTTGATTTGCATAAATATCGAAGTTTTCAATTGACAAGACTCGTAAAAGATCTCTGTTCAAATTTATAATGGTCTTTTACTTGTAATATCCGAAATATATTTAGTTTCGGTCCATAATTTATATTATTTTTTACGAAACTCTTTGTCGGCTGCTCAAGGTTCCGACAAGGTAATTCCGGGAAACACCAGATCTCGGTCCTTTTCCTTGATGGGTTAAAGCCATCTTGATTTGCATAAATATCGAAGTTTTCGATTGACAAGACTAGTTAAAATACCTAGAGCTACTGTGAAGGTCTAGCTGTTCAGAGTGTTTATAGATTTTGTTGTGAAAAGTGTATTGTGTTGGAAAATCTTTTGACAAAGTGTATTTAGTGTTTATAGAACAATGTCGAATTCGGAAACGGATACTGCGTCTGAGGGTGATATGTGGGGACCACCACAAACAAAGGCCCAAAAGGTCGCATTTCTCTGCTGAAGAGAAAGGGATAATTTTGAACATTTCTCGAAAAGAATTGGAAGAACATCCTGATTTATCGAAAAGAGACCTAGTAGGAATTGTTTCAAAATCCTCAGGGGTGAATGATTCAGCTGTATTCAGAATTCTCAGAGAATATGAAGAGAATAAAACATTGACGCCACCTAAGAGGAGAGCCCAGTCGTTAAAAATAATCGATTCGGTTGACGATTTCGATATGAACCTTATCAGAAGAATTGTCCACGTTTTTTTTCCGGAATGAAATCCCAACGATTTCTAAAGTTCTAAAAATCGTGAATGATGCGACAGTTTGCCAAATTTCAAAAGAACAACGTTCTATGAATTATTGAAAAAAATGGAATTCAAGTTCAGTTAAAACTGAACAATTGTGTGAAATCTCCTCGATTCGACTCTGGACGGAAAGAAACTTCAAGAAGGCCCTCTTACCGCTGCGCCTAAACATGTTGTTATTGCTCTTTCTCACATTCGAACAGAGTATAGTCGACTATGATATAAGAATAAAACAATTTGTATTTCTTCGAATACTTTTTTGGGATTAACATATATACAATATATTTCCTGATTAATTGAAATATTCTATTTCCTCTTCATCAGGCTGAGTTTGTATCCGAGCTTCGGCTTCAGTATGATATTTATCTTCAACGCAACCTCTTCCACACTCTTGTACTCGGTCTTGAATTCGAATCTCCTGATCAATTTGCTGATCATCGTCTTCATCATCATGTAGGCGTAGGTTTTACCTGAAAAATAGTATCTCAGTCGATTACCTCTTGTCTCATTCCCTTGAATATTACCTATACACATTCTTGGTCCTTCGAGAAATGGTAGGAAAGTGGAGGGTGGCATTTTGGATTGTTCTTCGGGGGTGAATCGGTAGGGGTTGAATTTGAGTGGATCTTTCCAGTATGAGGGGTTCCTATGCAGGTTGAAGACGGAGAGAAGTATGGTTGCTCCTTCTGGTATGATCGAATCACCTGTAAATAAAAAAAAGAATTAGGTATGAATTAGGGATTTCTGACCCAAAAAGTTGGGATTTTCGAAATCGATTTTATTATGCCTAGAGATACTTGGGACAATGCTGATTAACAATAGACAAATAAAAAGTGGAAACGACTACTGGATAGGGAGCTATGACGGTTTGAAATTTCGATTTTTTTGAAAAAATGCCATTTGACAGGTGAAAATCTAAACTATGATAGATAGCGACTTGAATTGTTTTTATTGAATGGAGCGTCCTCGAAAACCTATATTTTGATACCAAACATGACCATATTGTCCTTCTTTAACGTGTTTTTTTTAGTTTTTTGTTTTCCATTTTTCATTTTCGAGTTTTGTTCACACGCTTAGAGCATGCAGAGTTTAGGTGCTATGGATCAGCGAAATGGGTATTCTGGTAGATTCGAATGGGATGAAGACCTTAACGATCGGATAACAACTTTAGATTCGCCAGGGATTCCTTGGTGATGACGAATATGGTGTTTTTGGTGGGTCTTACCCCTTACGTATTTTTGACCCAAAAAGTTGGGATTTTCGAAATCGATTTTATTATTCCTAGAGATACTTGGGACAATACTGATTAACAATATACAAACAAAAAGTGGATACGGTCACAGGAGCGGGAGCTATGACGATTTGAAATTTCGATTTTTTTGAAAAAATGCCATTTGACAGGTGAAAATCTAAACTATGAATACTAGCGACTTGAGTTATATTTCATTGGATGCAGCGTCCTCGAAAACCTATATTTTGATACTAAACATGACCATATTGTCCTTCTTTGACATGAATTTTTTTAGTTTTTTGTTTTCCATTTTTCATTTTCGAGTTTTGTTCGCGAGCTTAGAGCATGCAGAGTTTAGGGGTTATGGATCAGCAAAATGGGTATTCTGATAGATTTGAAGGGGTTGAAGAACTTTATGAACGCACATCAACACTAGATATATTCGTGATGACGAATATGGTGTTTTTGGGGGGTCTCACCCCTTACGTATTTTTCACCCAAAAGTTGGGATTTTCGAAATCGATTTAATGATGCCTAGAGATACTTGGGACAATGCTGATTAACAATATACAAACCAAAGATGGATACGACCACTGGAACGAGAGCTTTGACGATTTAAAATTTCGAATTTTCGAAAAAATGCCATTTCGCAGGTCATAATCTAAACCGTTCTAGACAGCGCTCTGGATTTTTTTTTTTGAATTCAGCGTCCTCGAAAACCTATATTTTGATACCAAACATGTCCAAATCGTCCGTCTCTAACATGAATCTTTTATTCTCCAATACTCATTTTCGAGTATTGTTCAACTCCCCAGATAATCCAAAATGATCTTACCGATTTCAAAGTCAGTCATAGCACGTCGCATCACAAAGGGACCAGCTGGAAATAAACGGAGCGTCTCTTTCAAACACATTTCCACAAAAGTGAAGTTTGGCAGATCTTTCGGAGTAATGTCACCATCGTGCCCCAATATGTTGATGGTTTCTTCGTAAACTTTTTGCTGTAGAAGAAAACGTCAACATGAAATAATAATCTTGATATACAGGGTGAGACAATAGTTCTCTGAAATTTTGGGCTAGGAGTATTGAATTGACTCTACCCAGCAGATATGAGTTCCTGTATACTGTATTCACAATTATAAAATCACAACTCTGGCCTTGGAAATTTGACACATTCCACTCTGTATCGAAGTTATGACGTTTTTCAAAATATTTTTATGTTCCGAGTCAACACTATGTTGCCCTTTCTACATTCTTAGCGTATTTCTCAGAATGTGAATGAATTGGAAAAGATGTGATGGACGAAAATAATTAACGTTTATATGAATTGATAGAAAGGATTCCTTTTCTAGTTATTTGCATGAAAAGTACAAGAGATCACTGTTGAAATATATTATTTTTCGCCATGGAAAAAATTGCATTGCTTTCACATAATTTTCATATGCATGCTTGTGAAGATTTAATGTTTATTATCCTCTTGAACTGAAAGTTCAAGACTTGACGACATTGCATTTATTTGATCTTATGAACAAGGAATAAAATATTATGACTGTATAGTAATTTATTGGTTTGAAAAATATTCATACATTACTACCACAGTAGGTTTGTACAAATAAAATGGAATAGGTCAAACATATGCTTCACATTTATCATTCACCTGTTCTAAAATAAGACACAAACTCCTGGAATATGGAAAAAACCGATGTATTCTGGTTCGATATAGCCTATTTCTACTTTCGGCAAAGGAATGAAAGCTCCAGTGACACATTTCAATTCATCGGAATCTGAATTCACCTACCGTTGAATGAAATATAGTCATATTTCTTCTTTTTTTAGCTTTTACGACGTGTTTTTTTCTGAAACGTGAAAACGATCAACAATAATCATTTAGAGACCGATAATGGCCATCCAGAACCCGTTTACTTACGAAAATCGTGCAATTTCATTCTGCAAGTTCTTTCCTCATAATTCCTCGAAAATCCTACCTGAACCATATTTTCCGGTTGCTTTCGTAAGAAGATCGTATATGGAAGCCTTTTTTGTCCATTTATACACATTCCAAATAAATTTTGAGCACCAAAAACGATACCGAAACTAACCAAACTTCTGGGGGACCGGAATTTCGTTCGAAATCTTTCTAAACGGCCAGATACCTAAAAAAAAAACTTCGTTATCAAGTGTAAAAAGGTCGATTAGTACCTACTTACTTTCGCTTCATTTATGCTTATAAATCGATTTTTGGACCAATTCAAATTTGCCGTTCGTACTCACGCCAAAAGTCGTGAAAGGAAAAAATTAAACACTTGCACGAAATTTCTCATATCGACGGGAAACTTCTTCTGGACGACGAAGAACGGAAAAATAGGCGATTTCCTATCGATATTTCGCCCCAAAATTGCCGGTCGATTCGAACAAAATGTGGCATATCTTTGATACTTTTACTTTGATGGACTGGCAACGTCGTTTTGTCATTAACGATATTTTCTGTACGCGCACAGAAAACGAAACCATGACCTCCTATGTGATTAAATAAAAGTGAGTGGAGTATAGGTTGGTCTGGAATTGGTGAAGCACAATGCTGCCCATTCATTTTTCAGTTTTATACATTTTTTTCGATAAATTTATTGGTTATAAATCGAGATGAATGTATGGTTTTTTTATTGAAAATTGTAAGAATACACCCTGTACAAAAATAGATATGAGAGACGATAACGAATAGCAAAAATGATCAAACTTGCCTGATATTCTGGATGCATGGCTAGCATAAGACAGCAGAAAATCATGGAACTCGAACTTGTATCTGTACCCTGTTTAATTAAAGATTCAGTAGTTAGTAAACAGTGGTACTTGGGATCGTATTAGAGGAAGAAAAAACATTATTGGTCCAATTAATGAACGAAAATGATGAAAATGGCGAATAAGTTAAAATATCAGGTATCGGTGTCACATCTTCAGCTTACAGCAACGATCATTGTGTTGACCTCGTCCAGTATTTGCTCATCAGTCATTTGGCTATCGTTGAGAGACGCTTCTAACATCAGTTTAAGGAAAGTAGATATTCTCGAATGATCTGAAAGAAGAAAACTGCATTTTCAGGAAATTACAATAGACGCCTTATCTATCTTGTAAGAAATGGTTCTTGATTATTGAAAATAAATTCCAATGGAGGTCATTACCCCCCCCCTCCAGTGAGTATCGAAGACCTCAGAAAAAAATACGTTTCAAACTTTATTTGAGGATGAGCTGTATCCACCCTTGATTGGGCAGTTGATTGATAGAATAGGTGGTAATACAGACTATTGAATTTTGATGCAGTTGTGGATACAGGGTCTTTCACGAGGAACCTCACCCATATTTATACGGGAAACTACTGAACGTATTTTCATGAAATTCAGCACTTATAAGTATTTCACGATGCTGATGAAATCTAAAATATTTTCAAGGCATGAGCACCTCCGGTTTTTCCGGAAATGACGTCAACTTCCGTTTTTCAAATTAGAACACCATTTTTTTATTGCAGAAATAGATTCCTTAGAAAATTTCAAGTTATTTTGATGTAACATTTTTCAGTTTTGGTTGGAAAATTCTCTCTGAGCGGGAAAATTCGAAAAAAAAAATCGAAAATAGAGCTCCGCTGAAACAAGAATAACTTCGAAGTTTTTGGATGGGAAATTTTCATTTTTGGGATTTTTCAAGATGTAAGATTGATGTATCCACTTTAAAAATCGAAATCGCGATTCATGATACAGGGGGTGAAAATATCGCTTTCAAAGTTAGGGATGACAAAATCGTGAAAAATCAATTTTTTCAAATTAGAACCCCATTTTTTTATGGCAGATATTGAATCTACGTTAAAAAATAATGTGAGTGTATGCATCACACCCTTGCCCTAAAATGGATATTTTCTGAGTTAATATCCACTTTAGGGCAAGGATGTGATGCATACACTCACATTATTTTTTAACGTAGATTCAATATCTGCAATAAAAAAATGGTGTTCTAATTTGAAAAACGGAAGTTGACGTCATTTCCGGAAAAACCGGAGGTGCTCATGCCTTGAAAATATTTTAGATTTCATCAGCATCGTGAAATACTTATAAGTGCTGAATTTCATGAAAATACGTTCAGTAGTTTCCCGTATAAATATGGGTGAGGTTCCTCGTGAAAGACCTTGTATAATTATTATAATGTACATACCATTTTCAATTTGAATTCCCTCGTCTGTCGCTCGTTTATCTTCATAAAATATCCGTTTTTGTTCCAAGAAAATCTAGAAAACATTGTGACTAGTCGAAAACGATCAAGATAATATTTTTTTCTCACCCTTCTCGAGAAAGTCTTACAATCTGCCACCGCATTATCCAGAGTGTATCCGTAAACCGCACGGAATATAAAGTCGTAATGATACAGGAAATTGATACCTTTTATGGTGATCAGCTTCATAACTCTACAAGAATGGTGTGAATTAATTTTGTTGAGATTGTCACTTTTTTCAAAATCATCGTATATTTCGGATTTTTGAGCGCCCAAAATGTCAAAAAAGTACCGCTTACTTTTTCAGAGAGTCAATGAAAAGACTGGAACGAGATTGAGCTTCAACATTAATCCCCATTGTTGTTTCTGAAAGTTGAAAAATGGATTTAAGACAGTGTTGAGTTTGAATTCGTTTAAAATACTGATGAAACATGAAAACACATCATTTTATGCTCGTTGAATGATGAACGTTTATTTAACGTTTCCTTCTGAATAATCATTTCTTACGGCATGTTATGTCCAAAGTGCATGCTGCCAGCTTCCCAGGAATATCGATATCGGGAACAGCTACATTTTTCTCGAGAATATCTATCATGATATCAGATTTTTCACAAAATACTGGAACGTAATTGTTCAAAGTCTTGAGGTTGAAGGTTGGATTGATGAGTTTCCTGTTTCTCTTCCATTTTGTAACTGCAATTTGAAATAAATCTTCAATTCGTTGCGAAGTGTTAGTTGAACAGCAGACATTAAGCATTCAAAATACACTGCGCAAAAAAGTTAACGCACATTCTGAAAATCTCAATTTTAATGAATGTTAACTCTACATTGACTTCATAACTTATTTTTTATGTTCTCTCGGGAAGGTTTTGGACGAAACAAGATACATTAAATGGAAGAAAAATTCAGGATTTCACCGAATCTTTTGTGAAAGAAGAGAAATGAACAATTTTCAAAATACTGAAATGCTGATAAGTGATTTAATACTTGGTATTTCCACCCCTTGCGTTACTTACAGCTCGGCAACGACGGTTCATACTCAAAATGAGTGATCTTAAATTGTTCTGATCTAATCCTTCCCAGATTTCTCCGAGTTGGATTCCTAACTCATTAAGAGTAGCTGGATGATTTTCTGAACTTCTCAGCCTTCTATTGAGGTTGTCCCAAACCTGCTCAATCGGATTGAGATCTGGACTTCTTGCTGGCCATTTCATTCGAGAGACTTCAACCTCTTCAAGGTACTCCTGAACGATGCGCGCACGATGGGGTCTGGCATTATCGTCCATAAAAATGAAATTTTCACCAATGTATGGGTCAAATGGCACTACATGCTCTTCAAGAATGTTCCTTATATACTTATCAGCATTCATAGCTCCATTATCAACGACCACTAGGTCTGTGCGAGCAGTCAAAGATATTCCACCCCATACCATAATCGATCCTCCCCCGAAACCAGTAGTATTTAGGAAATTGCACTGAGCATATCTTTCATGTGGACGTCTGTATACAAGGGAACGTCGATCACAATGGTAGAGGCAGAATCTAGACTCATCTGTGAAGAGAACTCTTTCCCAATCGGCCTCTTCCCAATGGATATGCTCTCTCGCAAAATTCAAACGCGCCCTTCGATGGGCTGGGGTAAGAGCTGGGCCTCTTGCCGCGACACGAGGCCTTAAATCATATTCTCTAAGGCGATTTCTTATTGTCTGAGTGCTAATTTGCACCTCATGAGTTTGCTCAAGCTGATTTCGAAGGAGGCGAGCGGTTGCAAACCGTTGTCTCAACGAAGAAACTCTCCAGTAACGTTCTTGAATGGCAGTTGTTACCCGTGGTCTACCCTGTCCTGGTCTTCGGACATTCATACCTGTCTCCCTGAATCGCTGCAACATTCTGGACACACTTGTATGGGAAACACCAAACCTTTCTGCAATTCTTGTGCGTGTCCACCTTTCTTCTCACAAAACTACCGCTTGGGCACATTCCTCTTGGGACAAATTGCGTGTTTCGCGTTGCATAGCGATCGAGTGTAGAAAATCAAACGAAAGAAAAACTATTGATCACTAGAATTGATCGAGAACAACTGATTTTAGAATGGAGCCAATACATTCAAAATCTGATAATATCATCTTTTTTTATTCCTGCTGGGAGAAAACATCTGTATTGAAGGAGAACGTTGAAAGTGGATAACATATGCATGCATAGTTCTGATAAAAATAATTATCATTGAGAACACCTTCAGTTGTAGAATAAATTTGAGATTTTCATAATGTGCGTCAATTTTTTTGCGCAGTGTATGTATAAGACCTGTTTGGGAATTTCGAAAGCGATTTCATTATGCGTGGAGATACTTGGGACAATGCTGATTAACAATAGACAAATAAAAAGTGGAAACGACTACTGGATAGGGAGCTATGACGGTTTGAAATTTCGATTTTTTGAAAAAATGCCATTTCGCAGGTCAAAATCTAAAGTATGATAGATAGCGACTTGAATTTGTTTTTATCGAATAGAGCGTCCTCGAAAACCTATATTTTGATATCAAACATGACCATAGTGTCCTTCTTTAACCTGAATTTTTTTAGTTTTTTCTTTTCCATTTTTCATTTTCGAGTTTTGTTCACACGCTTAGAGCATGCAGAGTTTAGGTGTCATGGGTCAGCAAAATGGATATTCTGATAGATTCGAATGGATTGAAGAACTTAACGATCGAATATCAACACGAGATTTTCCAGGGATTCCTTGGTGATGACCCAAAAAGTTGGGTTTTTTGATATGGATTTTATTAGGGTGGTCGGTAGGGGACAGCCTGTATTTAATAAAAGAAATATATTTCGAATCAGACCCGTGAACTCACCAGGTGCAGAAAATATTCCTTCGCCCACATACATTTTAACGAAGTCGTACAGATCAGCTTTTTGGATACAATTTTTACTCCAAAGAACCGAACCCATGTGCTCAGATTCGCTGATACCTACGAAAAGCTTGGGGCCTATCCAAAACTTGAAAACTTTCCTATTATTCCTGAAAAATCTCTCTAACGTGTCGAACTGATCTGAAAATTTCAAGTGATTTAATTTTTGGAGATTTTTGTTGAAAAAATTCAACCTAATACTTCTTATATCAGTTTGAACAAAGAGCTTCCTCTATACAGAGGAGAGAGCAAAGAAATGAAAGTATTGAAATCGAGCCATGTTTCAATCCATGGCAATTTTTTCCATAATCTGAGAGTAACTGTAGGATAATTACCATTAGGTGAACAAAAAGCCAATTCCAAGGAAGCTCCGAACATGTGGGTCAATTTTATTGTTGGAATGCGAAAAGCCAATTTATAAAAATGGCGCTTATTCCAAAAGTGTGTTGTGATCCACATCGTCAAGGAAGATATAGCCATCAGTATCAGAAACTTTGAGATATCATGGCTGAAGGCTTGTTGAATAAAAGTCAACATCATTTCTGGATCTGCAATAAAAATTTATAGAAGCAATAACACGAGGAAATTCGTTCAGTGAAATATGTAGTTAAATCCAACAAATGCTCAAAACTTCCACACAATGGTATAAATTTTGGTCAAACAAAATAGATTTTGAACGTATACAGGGTGATTTTTTTAAGTGTTTCATTAGAAGTTTTCGAGGAAGGAATTGCGATACAAATTCAAAATTTTGTATTTTTGTTTTAGAGTACATGAACTCAATTTGTAAAATATTTTCAAGCGGAATCTACTTCCGGTTCTACCGGAAACGGATGTGAACTTCGTTATTTCAAATGGAACACCCTATATATTTATACATATTTGAATTCTTCGTTTAATTCTGCAATGATTTGATGTATGATATGCGCAACCACATCAAGCGATTGTTGAGTTATTGCCTGATTCTCAAATTTTTTGACAGAAAGATTGTCACAAATTAGTGTTAATATCTCAAAATCCCTCATTGTAAGAATTTTTTTTTGGAGCAGTGAGACAAATGAAAGTACGCTGATACGGCTTCTTGTATAAATTATGAGGAAATTTTATACAGGGTGCCTGAAACAGGGCTTCAAAGTGAGCCTCAATAAAACTACGAAATCTCATTTTTTTCAAATGGGAACCATATAATTTTATAATTCCGATCGATTGCTCGCCAAAAACAAGTTAGAGTGTGCCAAACATTTCATGTCTTTAAAATGAGTAGTTTCGCCGTTATCGAATAAAATTCGGATTTCACGACTAAAGCCAGGTTTCTTTGTCTGAATATCAGGTTTATCAAGATAATTTTCAAGTAGGCTATGACAATAGTAATAATATGTCAGTTTTAAACTAAAATTTCTTTATTTAGTCATCATTCATTATCTGCTCTGTTTATTTGTCACATTCGCCGTAAATAAAGAACAGACTTTTGATATATCATTCTGGTGTACCTTATTATTATTATTGATTGTTTTGCATAATGCTTGATCAATAAAAATAAGTAAGAATGACAATTTCTAACATAGCCTACTTTGAAATAGACGAGCATACCACTCAATTCGACAGAATTTCATGAATAAAGCCAGGGTTGTCCCATCAGTCAAATTCAGTGGAATGCTTGTCTATTTCAAAGTATGCTATGTTAGGAATAGTCATTCTTACTTATTTTTATTGATCAAGCACTATGCAAAACAAGCAATAACAATAATAATGAAGACAATGATATATCAAAAGTCTCTTCTGTATTTGCTGCGAATGTGACAAATAAACAGAGCAGATAATGAATGATGACTAAATAAAGAAATTTTAGTTTAAGACTGACATATTATCACTATTGACATAGTCTACTTGAAAATTATCTTGATAAACCTGATATTCAGACAAAGAAACCTGGCTTTAGTCGTGAAATCAGAATTTTATTCGATAACGGCGAAACTACTCATTTTAAAGACATGAAATGTTTGGCACACTCTAACTAGTTTTTGGCGAGCAATCGATCGGAATTATAAAATCATATTGTTCCCATTTGAAAAAAATGAGATTTCGTAGTTTTATTGAGGCTCACTTTGAAGCCCTGTTTCAGGCACCCTGTATAAAATTTCCTCATAATTTATACAAGAAGCCGTATCAGCGTACTTTCATTTGTCTCACTGCTCCAAAAAAAAATTCTTATGATGAGGGATTTTGAAGATATTAACACTAATTTGTGACAATCTTTCTGTCAAAAAATTTGAGAATCAGGCAATAACTCAACAATCGCTTGATGTGGTTGCGCATATCATACATCAAATCATTGCAGAATTAAACGAAGAATTCAAATATGTATAAATATATAGGGTATTCCATTTGAAATAACGAAGTTCACATCCGTTTCCGGTAGAACCGGAAGTAGATTCCGCTTGAAAATATTTTACAAATTGAGTTCATGTACTCTAAAACAAAAATACAAAATTTTGAATTTGTATCGCAATTCCTTCCTCGAAAACTTCTAATGAAACACTTAAAAAAATCACCCTGTATAGGATCTTCTTGTATACAAGTCCACTTTAAAATTGATAATAAAAGACTTTGTCGAAATCAAAAACGAAAAAAATGTGGAGATATCACTCACCTGAAAAAAGGATTTGAATCTAACCAACGTCCAACTGTTACTAGTTTCTCGAATATTGGAAATCAAGGAAAGGAACATTTTTCCCTATCCATATTATGTAATTCAAGTCATTAAATAATTGTCTGGTGACAAGTAATTGAAAATTTGATACTCAACAATTACACAGTTTGATAAATGGAAAAACTCACATCTAGGGTAATCGATATAATTCCATTTGAAAACGTGATAAAACGACCTTGACCTGTCCTGATTCGATTCAAACGACACCAAATTTTTCTTCAACATTCGCCAGGTCTTTGGAATTATTGAAGTCACATAATATTTCCTCAAATTCTTTATTTTCCTAAAGTAAATAAACATTTCGGTAAATACGTAATCACTACGACCTCTATGTAGAAAAGACAACGTTGCTTATTCATTTGACAGGGAATGACTTTAACCTAACATTTTGAAAATATACACAGTGAAATGTGTCAGAATGTCATGGCCAACGGGATCATAACATAGTATAAATAAAACAAAGTCGCTTTCGCTGTCTGTGCCTTTGTTTGCTTAAATATTCAAAACTTCGCAACGGATTTTGAAACGCTTTTTTTAATAGATGAAGTGATTCAAGAGGAAGGTTTATATGTAGGATACATGCATAATATTGTAGAGAAACACTGATGAATTTACAGGTTTCTAATGTGATGTCGTAAATAAACACATTGTTTTGCGCTTACATTGCAAACGCTGACTGAACCCCACGAGATAAATCAAAATAATGTAATCGGTACAACAAAAAAGTCAGCGATGGTATATGTCTATCTCTTGAGGATAACCCACAATAACCATTTTTTATCCTTCACATTTTACGGGAAAAATGGCTTATTTAGGAAGTCATTTTAAGCAATACAGCATTAATCCTCATCCAATTAAGTACCTTAAATACATTATCCGTTCGATATAGATCAATATGGCCCTTTACAGCATGTAATTTAAATGAATATTTCCGAAGATATTACAGATTTAAAGTGCAGGGACATAGCGGTGCGGCGCCGGCACTATCGTTGTTTATAAGGATTGCATTGCATCCGTACGAAGCCGGGGCGGGTCGCTAGTACATTATAAAAATCAATATAGTATATACACGGTGTATTTTAAGGTGAGGCTTTTCCTTTGACAGGTGATAGAACTCATCAAAATGAGTCATTTTACCGACAATTTTTTAAATGAAATGTTCAATCTAAAAAAATTTATAACAAATTTTGGGCATCTTACTACTACTTAATACCTACTACACTGGCCTGCATATCTCTACAACATCCGCGAAATTGGGTGATTTCTTAGCGGAATTTTTATTCTGTTCGACTTATACGCTGAACTGGCATTTTGTTTTGATTCATAAATTAAAAGCATATCAACAAGTTCATTATTCGAATAAACGTGCGGCATTTTCGAAGCATAAACCTCGCCGTAACACGATCGAAGATACACTGATCACAATCGATATTCTGAGTCATGTATGATAAGAAGACAAAAAACAATAGATGTTGGTATCTACCGAGTAGAGAAGAAAAGCCTCACCTTTAAATACACCCTGTATAACATCTGCAACAGATGTCGATGTTCTCAACTTTTTCAATTCTTTATGAAGGAAAACTAACTGTATAAAGTTTCAAAAACAACAAATTACTTCGTAAAAATATATTTCATCCACATTTATTCACTAACAGTAGGTATCAACAAATCTATTCTCTTCTTTCAATCCAAAACTTGAATCCATGGATGGGCCTCAAGACCATCAAATTTTTCACTTCGATATCTTCCACTGACTTGTAGGCATCGCAGTGTATTTTGTACTTCCTTAGCGTGAGAGCGAGTAGAGTCTTTAGGTTGACGAACGCAAATCTTTGACCTGAAAAATTAACATTCTGATTAGATAAATAAATGGGTTTAACGTCTGTGGAATTATACGAGAGAAAGCGTTAACGGCTGACAGACAATTGTTTGAAAATCCGGAAAAGTTATACACCGAGCAGGTAGCTTAGAGGTAGAGTACCAGCCCGGAAAGCAGGGAGACGCAGGTTCGATTCCTGCTCGGTGTGTGAATTTTTTTTAGGAATTTCACAAACAATTTTGATAAGAATTCGATTAACAAGAAGAACTTTAGAAACGGAATAAAATTGATCAGTTGAATGTCCATATATTTTTATATCAAAAGAGAACAAAGTCAAATTGAAAAAGAAGTCTAACCTAAAATCTATTTAAAAAAAATAGGCAATGATAGGTACAAATGAAGCATTAGGTTTTTAGACAGATTATCTATCAACACTCACTATGTAAAAATCGTGTTTTTCAAACATTCGATTGTGTTAATTACAATGGAATGAGTAAGATAAAAGGTTCCAATGTCCTTTATCTTCGTGATTTAAGGTAATGAAGGTACATGAGACCTCATTGTAATCGCTGACAAGTAAAGTGGCCAAAAAATACTAGCACGAAACGGTCAATTAAATGCAGAAAACTGTAAAGCGTTGTAATACCCTAATTATACCTAATTTGGATATGCGTGATTATAATCGCTGAATGGGTTGTTTCGAAAGTGCCGATAGTCACACATCTAATTGTTGACGATTTATTCAATGTTCTGGTTGACACGAAAGGTGAGTTATTGGAACCTTCAATCAATTCTGGTGAAATAATTATCGAATCGAAAAATACGCATGTATTTGAAAACGAAAGGTTATGGCCTCATTCGTTGACACGAAGTTTCGTAAGGAAATTTTTTCAAAAACGAAACACATAGATCCCGTGATTATATGGATCCATCCTGAGATATACTGCTCCACAAGAGTTAGGGATATCGTATTCAATCGTTTTTAAAAAGTATGTATATCTTCAAGAAAATCGCTGTAAAAACATTTAAAACTTCATCAACAGCTTGAATCGATCCAATAAAAATCAGTATGAGACATTTCGTCAATCTGGTCGCCTTTTTTCTGAAGTTTGGTTCTTTGCATAATATGCTTCATGAATGCTCTTATTTTGAAATGAAGTCAGTTTATCAACGGCTGCGATTTGAAGCGAGTTTTCTGAAAATGCCAGGACGTAAATTAACAAACGCTGAGGCTAATAGGGCTATCGGAATGCTACAGGGTGGCCTAACTCAGGTTGTTGTAGCGGAAAGGCTCCAAGTCAGCCAAAGTGTGATATCTCGACTTTGAAATGGGTTCAGGGAGACAGGTTCCGTGTTGGAAAGACCAAGGCGTGGTGGGCGACGATAAACAACACCTGCTCAGGATTGTTTCATCACCGTTTCGGCGAGAAGAAACCCTACATCTACGTGTAGAATGCTACGGAATACTCTTCAAAATGCAGATGGGGTCCAAGTTTCCATCGAAACCATCAGACGACGTTTGAGAGAGGTGAATCTAGGTTCTAGAAGTCTATTAAGAGGAGTTCCATTAACACGTGACCATAAGCGTCAAAGACTGGAATGGGCAAGGCAACATATCAATTGGAACGATCAATGGCGTAGTGTCCTTTTCACTGATGAATCCAGATATGGGCGATTTTCAGATTCTCGAAGAATAAGGGTATGGACAATCCCACGCATACCCCGTAATCGTCGCTATGTCCAACAAGTCCATCCATTCCGAGGGGGAAGTGTTATGGTATGGGTCGGGATATGTTTCAACGGGCGCACAGATCTACACATTTGTCCTGGGAAAATGATCGCCTTACACTATAGGGAGCATGTCATTGACAATGTTGTGCCAAATTTTCACGCTGCTATTGGTGAAACTTTTTAATTTCTAGACGATAACGCTAGACCGCATCGTGCAGCCATAGTTGAGAATGCGCGCGAGGAGCTTGGTATTCCACATTTACCAATATCTCCGCACTCACCAGATTTGATTTGATTCCATAGAACATGCATGGGATATGCTCCAAAGAAAATAAGATAATCATCAACCTACCCCAGAATCCTTAACCTTAAATGATCTGAAAGAGCTTCTGCCCCGTTTATGGAACCAAATTGCTCAAGAAATGTTCAACAACCTCGTGTGTAGTATGCCAAGAAGATGTCAAGCTGTTATTGATGCCCGTGGAGGCCAAACATTCTATTGATAGTCTTAAAATGCTTGAATTCTCTGGGAATAAAATTTCGTTATTTTACTCGATTTTTCTTAACCACCCTGTGTACGCTGCAAACCCACAAGCTTAAATTAATTTGCAACTTGAAATCATATTAATATTAAGTTTCATCACAAAAATCTTATTTTAACTATATTTTTTTGCAATTTAAGTCAATATCCCTAACTCATGTGGAGCAGTTTATAATGTTAAATATGGTTAACTTAAAGCACTGGCGTGAAGCCAGCAGCTTCCTAACGCCTCTTCGTCCATCTCGTAAGTAGATCAATCTTATAGGTAGATTCACGTTGAAGAATCCGACGAAAAAATTCGACAGCAGCTGTCAAAAACGATTAAAACTCACCAATACAACCTCTCAGACCTGCCGAGAATGGTAGAAAAGTGTAAGGATGCCTCTTTGCCACTTGATCGGGTAAAAATCTGTCTGGATTGAATTTTAACGGATCCTCCCAGTATAACTCGCTGCGGTGAAGGAAATAGAAACACACCCCGACTGAAACTCCTACCGGTATCACCCCATCGGCTAAAACGAAAAGTTACCTTCAGTAATTCCAATAGACAATGAAATTCGAAAGTATTTTTTGTTTTGAATGGTCACCCTGTATGTTTTCGAAAATCTGGATAACCGAGGGAGTTTACAAAAAAAATTTGGGTCTTTATCAAGTAAATGTCCACTCACATATCTTCAAGTCACATCCAGAGTTTTCCCTTAGTACTATTGGTGCAGGGGTGAACAACCTCATCGTTTCTTTGAGACACCTGTCCATCAGTTGCAGATCGTTCAGTTCTTGCACTGAAGGAAGCCCATCGGGCCCCAAACAATGCATGATTTCTTGATAGACGCTCTCCTGTGAATCATTTCAACATAATATACTGACTGACAAAGAAACTGCAACACTCAGAAAGAGCTAAATTTAATTTTTTTTGGTGAAACATAAATAGTATTTATAGCAAGAAGTAAATGATTAGAATTTGAAGGAAAAAACAAAAGGTTACAATTTTTGTTATTAAATTTGTTAATAATGTGTTTATCCACCACGTCTTGGCATTGATGCAATAAGATGGTCTATTTCTTCTTGAGGGATACCATCCCAAGCTACCTGTACTTCATGTCTCAGAGCCGCCAAAGTCTGTGGGGGCTGAAGTAAATTTCCAAGCCTTCTACATGATGTCCCAAACATGCTCTATGGGCGCAAGATCGGGGGATCTGGGCGGCCATAGCAGAAGATTCACATGGCTCGCTTCAAATAAGTTTAAATCCACTCTGGCAACGTGACAGTGGCGGCTCGTAAACTTTTATCTTGGGTCGGCAGATATACAGGGTGTCCCACTAGTGCCGCAATGGACGATATACGCGTAACGGACCGAGTTTGTCAAAAATTTTTGATGCAGACTTGATATACTCCAAGAAGAGCACATCCTAAAAATATTTTCGAATATATCGGGTGGCCCACAAAAGAGGAATAGCGGGTGACTTTGTTTTTTCAAATGGGACACCCTATATTCAATAGTGTTTTTCAATTCTCTGAAATTTCCTGCATGCTTTCGTATACTTTTCACATATTTTTATTCGATAGTTTTCGAAATATTGGCCATTTTGACAAAAAATTATACTTGGAGAGGCTATGTTATCCAATTATATTTCACGAACCCTTGCATATACCAATAACAGCTATATGCGGATTGAAAGACAAGACTTCAAAGTATCCTACCCAGCTATAATAAAGCATCTCCAGCATATAGAGTCCACAAAAAGACTATCAACATGACGAATTTCAAATGGATTTTTCTTCATTTTTTCAAATGCCTTGCATATTATTTTTTTTCTGCATTATAATCACCATTCATTTTACTCCATTTTTTGTCAAATACATGATTTATGCACATCTCTAACAGAATAGGAATTTTTTGAGTTCGCGTAAAATAATCAATTTCCTGGAAGAAACGATCCAACCACTCACCCCGTTAAGAACCAAACAAACGAACACTGAAGGCTCCTGTAGCCGCATCCCGCAATACAAACGAAAACAATCCCCGATCCGATCGTTCCTCGAGTCGAGGCATTTCAGGTACGGCATAATCCCATTTGCCGACCCTGAGATGTGTTGAGCCTGCTATAAGAGTTCAGCGGCTACTGTTCAGCATTTTGTTTCTCGGCTAAAAATTTCGGGAAATAGTGGAAATGGGCGGAAATTCATATAAGTACTATCATATTCGATATCCTCGTCTATAAAAGTACGAAATACGACAAAAATTCGTTTTAAGCAACATTTATCTCTTAAAATTTGTGAGGTGGAACGAACAACGAAAACATCGCATTTTCGATTTTGAAAAAGCATTAACTAGGAGGCGAATATAATATTTATCATTATCAGAATAAAATTCCAACAGAAAACAGTCGAGTTAAAATTATTTCGCCTCATTCGTATTCGCATTTCATTGAAACGTCGAATCAGGACCGGCATGCCGTACTTGGTCGCTAGAAAGCGTTCGATGCTTGGCGCTTTCGTCTTCCCGTACATATTTCAATTCTCGGAGTCACGGACTGATTTGAGTAGACGGAAACGGCGCGGCGTTGAGATTGGAAGAGCGTATTTCCAAGAAGTTGAAATATATCAGTGATATACATTATACAAATATGATTTATAGAATTTTATTTACACAGGTCTTGGAAATACAATAATTATAATAAATTTGGTAATTCAACAGAAGAAAGAGTAATTTAAATTTTGGCTGGACATAAAATATATAGGGTCGGCATTGCCGACCCTGCCGTCCCTGACGAGCCGCCACTGCAACGTGAGGTCGAGCATTATCTTGCTGAAATATTGGATTCTCGAGCCGGTTAAGGTAAGGGAGAACATGTGGCTCCATTATTTCTTGAAGGTAACGCAGCGCTGTCATGTTACCTCGAATGAAGACTAAAGATGACCTATTTGTATGAGCAATAGCACCCCATACCATAACGCCTACTGTCCGGTGTACATGAAGCTCAACATCAAACTGGGGTTCATATCTTTCTCCCCGACGTCGTCTAACCCTTCTTCGGCCATCATGCACCCAATGAGAATCGAGGATCATCAGAAAGACGACCTGATGCCATTCCACATTCCAACGTTGTCGTTCTCTGCACCACTGTTATCGTTGCCGGCGATGCTCAACCGTCAGAGGTAACACAAGATGGGGTCGATAATACTGAGTCCAAAAAACCTTATCCGGCGGTAAACAGTTACAGGATGGCTTTGTTCTCCTAACCACTCATCAGCCAAAGATCGAGTTGTCGCAAATCGGTCTCTAATGGCCATAAGTCTTAGACGTCAATCTTGAATTTCATTTGTGCCCCTTCGACGTCCGGTGCCTACTCTTCTTCGATTTTGGGCATCATCAAACCACGCTTGACAACATCTCATAACAGTTGTTGGATTTCTGTTCGTACGTTTACCGATTTCTCGATATGACAACCTCGCCTCTCGTAGACCAATAATTCGACCTCTTTCAAATTCACTTAGCTGAAGATAAATTCCGCGTACACGTGCTCTAGGCATTTTAACAACAACTAAACATCGACTTTGGATCTCCTCGAACAGGTGGCTTGTTGTAAAATTTGCAAAAAATTACTACAATATAGTAACCAAAAATGTTCACATGAAAAAAACCTTCACGTTTTTTTCTCCAAATTTAATCATTGACTCCTTGCTATACTATCCATGTTTTACAAAAATAAAATTAAAATTTAAACAGCTCCTTCTGGGTGTGGCGGTTTATTTGTTACGCCTAAATGAAACCTACTTACGGTGGATTTCACAAATCGTAATTACCATCGCCATCTAGTGGCGATTATATCGAATATAGTACTTTCACGACTACGCTACAGTGTCTAGATAAGAGCCATTAACCGTAGCGACACCTAGTAGCGTCATTCAAAAGGAAGAAAAGCATTTCCTACATAAACAAATTTTTCATCGAATTTTTCAGAATTTTAATGTATTTTATAATAACCAGGCCGTAGACGAACCCATAAATGAAGTTTCATAATAAACAGTCCATCTGATCTCGAGTTATAAATGGTGTAACCAACAACTTTGTTTTATATATATAGATATGAGCTGTTTGAATCAGTTTTACGACTTATCTTAACCTAAGCATTTTGAATGATTATTAAATCCCACCTGTATATCTTGGTGCATACCCATCATGGTAAGGAAGAAGCCTGAGCTAACTGATGTTGTATCTGTACCCTGAAAAAAATAACAATATTTAGGTACTTTTTGATCAAATACTTTTATAAAAGTATTAAGTGGTTGAAATGTTAAATTGAAAGCTAATCACCCCAACGAAGAATGTGGTCACTTCATCCCTCAATTCTTTGTCGGAAAATTTCATGCCTCTGTGGTCGAGCTCCAACAGGAAATCCAAGAAAGCCTTCTTTCCAATCGGCTCTGAAAAGTTCCAACATAAATTTCTCTCGATGAAATACTCGAACTGAGATTCTCGCAGTTTCCTCAATTTTTTTTTCATTATCGATGGTATACTCACTAGAAGAATCTTCGTCGAAAACAGGTTGGTACTTGTTGTTGTCTAGGTCCTCCTTAAATTTCCTCCTTCTATCTCTGATGATCTAAGGAGAAAACCGAAATCAGTTCATTCCAGAATACACAACTGAAAAAAACTGAAATTGAAACTTGAATTATCGAAAGCGGATGCCGTTAGGAGTGTTCGCAGGTGTTCCTCATGGTTCAGTTTGGAGACCCACACTCTTCTTAGTCTATACAAACGAGTTTTTTTTTATCAGCAGCTAATTCGATGAACCTTGGATTCTGCATCAATCTTACCCAAACCAAAGTAGCAATTGTGGGCCTACCTTGTCTGTGAATTCCCAAATTTCGGTCTTGCTCTTCTCGAGCAACTTTCCCAAACTCGTTTTGTAGAATACGAAGTCTGTGTAGTACAAAAACTGCAACATACGAATAAACACTGGTCTCATGCATCTGAAACATGAAAACGGTTGAAAGTGAGATTTTTTCATCTAGGATTGCAACATGAAAGGGAGTATAAGTTTCCAAAAGTACTTACCCTTCCAGCCATTCACCAAATGGAAGCGTTTTTCTTTGTATGTCGTGGTTGACACCCATGGCTGTTTCTGTAAAAGAATAATTCCGCGAGGTAGATTTTGATCGAAAGGTACCGGGAATTATACAAGGTGCGGCACGGAGGGCGGACGTTTTTCAGATGGGCATAACTTACCCCCACTGAGGACGAGAGAAGTGGGGAAGGTGCCGTTAGACTCGTGTGTTCCTAGCATTTATTTATTGATCAACAGAAGACCAAGAGGACCTGTGCGAACAGTTCGAACGCCTGAAAATGTTGAACGCGTTCGACAAGCCATTCTTCGCAGTCCGTCGCGATCTGCTCGGAAACATGCTGCTGCACTTCGCCTCAGTGATCGTTCGGTGAGGCGAATTTTGCATATGGATCTTCGCTTTCACCCCTACAAATTGGCCATTGTGCAACAGTTACACCCCGGAGATTATGCACAACGAATGAACTTCGCACGTGAGATGGAAGCACTGATCGATCAAAATGAGAACCTCATTTTGTTCATGAGTGACGAAGCCCACTTTCACCTCAACGGCATGGTTAACCGGCAGAATTGCCGTTATTGGGCTAATGAAAATCCGCAACACTTACACGAAAGACCGCTGCACAGCCCACAGCGCCTCCAGCACTGCATCACCGATTTCGGCCACCACATGCCTGATGTGATTTTCCACACTAAATGCTATTTCCTTGAGAATCTGATTCCGTCAATAAATGTGTTTTTGAGTAAAAATTAACGATTTAGTCGCTTTTATTATTTTTTTAAAACCATCCATCCTCCGTGCCGCACCCTGTACAAGAGAAAATATTAATTTCAACATATCGTTTCATCAAGACTTGTTGTTGAATGCCCCAACGGATACCGTTCATTTTGGTCCTTCGCCAAAGCTGTAGGAAGAAATTTCACTTCCAGCTCGTTTCCCCCTCTAACCAAGGAAGATGGAACACTAGCAACGACTGCCCTGGAAAAAGCCAACATTTTCGCGCATTTGTTCGCTGAAAATTCCACTCTAGATGCATCGGGAAAACAACCCCCGCATATTACAACTATTGACAGCCATATGCCCGAGATAACCTTTCGCCCACGTACTATCAGAAAGATTCTGTTGGGTCTCAACACCAACAAAGCCAGTGGATCCGACGGAATCCCACCGATTGTTCTCAAAAAATGTGCCCCCGAACTAACACCTGTCCTCTGCAAATTGTTCAACCACTCTTACAAATTGGGTGTTTTTCCATCCAACTGGAAAACCGCAAGAGTACAACCAGTACCTGAAAAAGGCAAAAAGACCCTACCTACCAATTACAGACCTATCGCTCTGTTATCTATTAGTTCAAAGGAAAAATGGAAAAAGCCATCAACTTCGAGCTCATGAAACATCTGGAACACTCAGGAATTATCAACGATAGACAATATGGTTTCCGTCATCAGAGATCCACTGGTGACTTGCTCGCTTACGTCTCACATATATGGCAGCTATCTACCGAGAAATATGGTGAAACCCTAGCCGTAGCACTGGATATCTCCAAGGCATTCGATCGAGTCTGGCATCAGGGACTCCTCGCCAAGCTTCCATCTTATGGCGTGCCCCCAAAGCTATGTTCTCTGCTAGCTAGTTTTCTCTCTAACAGATCTCTCCATGTAGTGGTCGATGGAGTTTCGTCTGACTCTCTACCCATAAACGCTGGTGTTTCGCAGGGATCAGTTCTTGCTCCAACGCTGTTTCTGCTTCACATCAACGATTTGCTGGAAGCAACTTCGTGTCCAGTGCACAGCTTCGCGGATGATAGTACCCTCCATACCGCCTTTTCTTCTAGGGCTCCAATACCAGCCCGCCAAATCAAAAACGAACGAGGAAGAAATGTTAACAACATAAATATGGACTTGGCAGCAATTCTTGAATGGGGATCTAATAACTTGGTAGAATTCAACGCAAACAAAACACAAGCATGTCTTTTCTCTAGAAAAGCCGATCTTACTGTGCCCAGCATAAAATTGTCGGGAGTGACCATACCATTGAAGTCATCCATTTCGATGCTTGGCATTACTGTCGGCAGTAACCTTTCCTGGGAGAATCACGTGAGATCCATTTTTAAAAGTGCATCCCAAAAACTTGGTTTTTTGTTTCGTGCCAGGCGCTATTTCACCTCAGGTCAGCTGCTTATGATCTATAAGGCACAGATTCGACCTGTCCTGGAATACTGTTCCCATATTTGGAGTGCTGCACTTAAACACACCCTAAAACTCTTGGATTCCGTACAAAAAAGGGCAATTCGTCTCGTCGGTGATGCCTCGCTTACAAACTCGCTCACTTCTCTGGAACACCGTAGAAAAGTGGGCGATCTGTCTCTATTTTATAGATATTTCCATGGGCGATGCTCTTCTGAATTATAGGCAATCGTTCCTCCTCTGGCAGTCCCTTCCAGACTAACCCGTCAAGTTAAGTCTTCACACCCCTTCGTGGTAACTTTGGAGACCTGCAGAACATCTCCCTTCAAAGACTCGTTCATCCAACGAACAGCGAGGCTTTGGAACACATTGCCTAGGGAGGTGTTCCCCGAGGCATATAACCTCCAGAAATTCAAGAAGAACACCAATTCCTACCTGCTTGCCCTTGGTTCTCACGATGTTCTCTGAACATTACAGGATATTCCTTTTCGTGAAAACCACAACATAAAAAAAAGAGAACATGTAGAAGTTTTTGTGAGGTTGTGGGTGATTCTTCCAGACCCCAGATTAAAAGAAAGTGAGATGGGTCATTCCCAGCATGAATTTTGTGGTATTCAAAATGAAAATACAAACTTTGAGCACTTGTTCATATTGATAATTCAATATCTCACTTACGCATGATAACATCGAGGTTTAAAGATGAAAAGAGAGAGTACCACTCCACATCTTTCTTCTTCTCTTGCTTGGGCAAAATTTCATCGACGAAAATCGTGGCGGTACTGCAGAAAATAGGTTGATACCCCTCTAATATTTTGCCGTTGAACGTCGGGTTTATGATCTTTCTGTTGCGACGCCACAGCTCCGCTACAAAATTCTGGATGAAGGAGAATAACATCAAAAGAAAAGTACCTACGGGGCGCTGAAAACAACCCATTTCCAACCACATCCCTGGTGAAACGGTAGAGTTCGTTTTTCCCTAGGCAGGACTGGCTCTGGAGGACGATCTCGACGTCTTCGGGCTTTCCTACGACCACCATCGCCTTGCCCAACAACCAAACGACGAAGTTTGGACCGTACTTGAAGCAAACCCTGACAATGCTCTTGTGGATCTCTGCGAAGAGAAAGAAAGAAGGTATACTCCATTCACTCTTATAAAGTATCCCGGTTATTGGCCATGATTTAGGTTTATCAAGTTTCTCTACTTGGAACTGACGCAGGTTGGCACTCGTGAAAGTCAAATAATTCTGAGAGATGTTGCCAATGCTATTTTCTATTTACTCTTTTGTAACTTTGTGGAGTTAGTACTTTTGAGGTTAAACTGTTACACAGGTTTCGTAGTACTACTACATTTTCATACTGGAGTATTTCAAGTTGTGCAAAAAGGTATTTGAATGTTGAAGAAAATGAAGATCACGTCCTTTAGTTGGACCAACAAAATAAATGTAAGAAATGGACTAGCAGAGATCTAAATTCCGAAATACACCACCAGGTGGCACCACCACAGCAAGACAATGACATACCGGTTTCTGGCTTGTTAGCCGTCGTCAGTGCCATTTAGCCTTATACTGCGGTAGCATTTGCCCGCTAGGTGGAACACGGTACATTAACGTTCTCAAGTGTTCCTGCTAGGGAGTAATATAAGTTCTACCGTTTCAGTTGGTTGCTACCGCAGTATAAGGCTAAATGGCACTGATGACGGCCATCAAGCCAGAAACCGGTATGTCATTGTCTTGCTGTGGTGGTACCACCTGGTGGTGTACTTCGAAAGCTAGATCGCTGCTAGTCCATTTCTCACATCGTATTTAAATGTCTTCTGTAGGCTTATTTCTTGAAAATTTTGAAAAGTGAGGAAATCAATTGGTCCGTATGTTCGTTTAGAAGTTTCTCGATTCTTTGAGTTCCGTACAGGAAAATAGCATAACTGAATCTTCCAACCATGTTTATATACGTGAAATAAACTGCTCCACATGAGTTAGGGATATTGACTTAAATTGCAAAAAAATATAGTTAAAATAAGATTTTTGTGATGAAAATTCATATTGATATGATTTCAAGTTGCAAGTTAATTTTAGCCTGTAGGTCTGCAGCGTATACAGGGTGGTAAAGAAAAGAATCGAGTAAAATAACGACATTTTATTCCCAGAGAATTCAAGCATTTTAAGACTATCAATACAATGTATGGACTCCACGGGCATCAATAACAGCTTGACATCTTCTTTGCATACTACACACGAGGTTGTTGAACATTTCTTGAGGAATTTGGTGCCATAAAAGGGGCAGAAGCTGTCTCAGATCATTTAAGGATTCTGGGGTAGGTTGATGATTATCTAATCTTCTTTGGAGCGTATCCCATGCGTGTTCTATGCAATTCAAATCTGGTGAGTGCGGAGGTTTAGGTAAATGTGGAATACCAAGCTCCTCGCGCGCATTCTCAACTATGGCTGCACGGTGCGGTCTAGCGTTATCGTCTAGAAATTGAAAAGTTTCACCAATAGCAGCGTGAAAATTTGGCACAACATTGTCAATGACGTCATGCTTCCTATAGTGTAAGGCGGTCATATTTCCAGGACAAATGTGTAGATCTGTGCGCCCGTTGAAACATATCCCGGCCCATACCATAACACTACCCCCTCGGAATGGATGGACTTCTCGGACATAGCGACGATTTTACGGGGTATGCGTGGAATTGTCCATACCCTTATTCTTCGAGAACCTGAAAATCGTCCATATCTGAATTCATCAGTGAAAAGGACACTACGCCATTGATCGTTTCAATTGATATGTTGCCTTGCCCATTCCAGTCTTTGACCCTTATGGCCACGTGTTAATGGAACTCCTCTGGACGTCTAGAACCTAGATTCACCTCTCTCAAACGATTTCTGATGGTGTCGATGGAAACTTGTACTCCATCTGCATTTTGAAGAGTATTCCGTAGCATTCTACACGTAGATGTAGGGTTTCTTCTCGCCTAAACGGTGATTAAACGATCCTGAGCAGGTTTTGTTTTTCGTCGCCCACCAAGCCTTGGTCTTACCAACACGGGACCCGTCTCTCTGAACCTATTCCAAAGTCGAGATATCACACTTTGGCTGACTTGGAGCCTTTCCGCTACAACAACCTGAGTTAGGCCACCCTGTAGCATTCCGATAGCCCTATTAGCCTCAGCGTTTGTTAATTTACGTCTTGGCATTTTCAGAAAACTCGTTTCAAATCGAAGACGTTGATAAACTGACTTCATTTCAAAATAAGAACATTCATGAAGCATGTGCAAAGAACCAAACTTCAGAAAAAAGGCGACCAGATTGACGAAATGTCTCATACTGATTTTTATTGGATCGATTCAAGTTGTTATTGAGTTTTAAATGATTTTATAGCGATTACATACTTTTGAAAACGATTGAATACGATATCCCTAACTCTTGTGGAGCAGTATATTTCCAATATCAACAGAGAAAAGAGTGTCTTCAACATTCGCCAGGTCTTTGGAATTATTGAATTCAGAAAATAATTTCTAAAATTCATCATTTTCCCAAAGTAAGTAAACATTTCGATAAATACGTAATTACTACGACCTCTATGTAGAAAGGACAACGTTGCTCATTCATCTGACGGGAAAATGCCTATAACCTAACATTCTCAAAATAAACACGGTGAAATGTGTCAGAATTTCATGGCCACCCGGGATACATTATAAAAGTGAATGGAGTATATATCTCGTAGAAACAATATAATAATAAGTCTTACGTGTTGGGGTTCCGATAAATTTTAACGAATGTCCAAGGATCGGGAGATACGAGGGAGTCTTGTAGTGGCTGAGCATGCGGTATATTCTTCTGTTTTTCATCCTGAATTGCAGGTACCACTTGAGGAACGAGCACAGACCGAACAACAGTAAGGAAGATGCTGCGATGAGCAGCACGTTCTGCACGTTTAAATTCGTCCTAACGTACATGAGGCTCCTGGAAAAATACGCCAGTTTTCAAATCAAATTTTTAAGAGTCTTTAGCCTTCAAAATAGGAAACGTATACCGCCAGATGGCAGTGCGGTGCATTAATTTTTATTTATTGGATTATTCAGCTTAATGGAACGAATGTTGGGGCGCAGGGAATACACACAACCAAACTTATATGGAATCACCAGGATTATTTTGACGAGCTCTAATTTTTCTTTTGATCCTATCCCACAAGTGCTCGATAGGATTAAGGTCCGGTGAACAAGAAGGCCACTCTAAAACAGTCACATCTTCTGTTTCGAAACAATTTTTTGCAACTCTGCTGGTATGTGGAGGTGCATTATCCTGCATAAATAGGAAATAATCTCCAAAAGCACCTCGCCAGAGCCTCACTACAGGTTGTAGCACTAGATCAACATACCTAGGCCCTGTCAGAGATTGTCTAATGGGAATTAAAAGAGTTTTCTCACCAAACATAGAATAGAATAGAATAGAATATTAATTTTATTTCCCAAATCATTTACATACACTAATATACAAAGAAGAGGAAACAAGTCAAATTTACAATAAATGAAACCCAATAAGAAATCACTATCCAAAGAAAAGGATATTCAGTATACCAACCTATCACAGTAACTTCTGAATTCAGATACTGTGTATGGTTCACATTCAACAATTATAGAAAAAATAGACTTTTTGAAAACCTTTAACTCATTCAAACCTCTGACAAATCTAGGTAAGCAGCTGAACAGCTTTAGGCTCATATAGAAAGTACCTTCTTCGGTAGCAGAGTATCTGTGAATGGGAAAAAAGTAATCATGCATTCTACGTGTAGCGTTGGTATTCCTAAGGTGCTGAAAATATTGTTTATTCTTGTGGAAAAATATCAAAGTTCTATATATATACAAGCCGATCATTGTAAGAATGTTATTCCCTTTGAAAACACATCGACATGACTCTCTGTATTTCATACCCAATATTGTTCTCAAAGCAAGTTTCTGAGAAACAAACACCTGTTCCGCCGATGTACTTCCGCCCCAAAACCCCCCAAAACATTACAGTACCTCCTTTGTATTTAGGGATCGGTCTTGCAGCTTGGAGCCTAGCTTGCCTCCCTCTACCTCTTAAAATGCGAACACGCCGGTCGTCTGATCGTAGGCCAATTCTGGTCTCATCCGAAAATAAGACATTTTTCCAATCTTCAATAGTCCAATTTTCATGCTCTAAACACCAATTAAAACGGTCAACTTTATTTTTCCTTGATAGTTCTGGAACTCTTAACGCTCTTCTCTTGAATAATTCCCGAGCGCGAAGTCTTTTTCTGATAGTTTCGACAGAAACACTAACACCTGTAGCTTGCAAAAATTGCCTTTGAAGCTCTGAATGAGATACTGCGGGATTTCTTCTTGCTGTTTGGGCTAAAAAGCGATCCTGCCTTTCTGTAGTTACTCTTCCACGACTTCTTCTCGGCCTATTCTTTAGGGTTCCTAACTCCAGAAACCTTTCATAGGTTTTTGAAACAACCCCTTGTGTAACCCCCACCGTTCTTGCAATCTGTCTTTGTGACACACCTTGTTCTGCCATAGTAATAATTCTTCCTCTCTGGACTTCCGATAACCCCACATAAGGCATTTTTTTTAAAACTTCGCAAAAAAACAAAATATAAATTCATTGCGACGTTAGAACGAAATGGTAAAATCGACACTGCAAAGCCAAATCTTATCAAGTGCTTATGAACCTAACTCTTTTTGTGAGTAAACACATGCACTTTTTATTTGCTTCTAACGAAAAAGATATCAAAATAATATTTCATCTTAATACTGGGTGATTCCATATAAGTTTGGTTGTGTGTATAACAAGAAATCCTACCCTGAACTAGATCTCACACTGACTGTATAATACTCTCTCTTTCCTTCACCAGTCATCTGGGAGGAGATACCCACGGGGTGTGTCATTTAAAAGAAATTCAATTCCATGTTAGAATCCTCAATTGTAAGAAACGATTAGTTTTTACTAATCGACGGCTAAAACAAACCTTAATAAATTGTCGTTGATAAAAATGGATATTTATCATTTCGAATAGAAAAATTCGAGGAAATAAATTTCGCGAAAACAACACATTGTCGTTATATTATTAACAAAAAAATGGTAAATTCTGAAAGAAAAATGAGATAGACGTTTGATTAACTAAATGATAGACTTCAATACTGAAATGAAAAAATACAAAAATATTTGTTCGTTTTGATGGTGGAAATGTTACAAAATAACCAAAAATGATGGGGAATATCCTTTTCATTCATTCAATACTCATAAAATATTTTTTAATTATTTTTATTTTTATACACTCATACATCCCTTCATCAATCAGAAAAAAATAAATCGTTTCTGACTCCCCTTTTTTCAGGGACGTAGACCCTTAAATATGACTTTCGTTATTCAGAAGCGAAGACTAATAAAAAAATAACTCACCTGGTGAGTGACATAATCGATGGACAAATCCTTACCCTTCACGCGAAACCAGTCAATGAACTGGAAGTTATGGAGATATTCACTCGAGTACAACGTCGAGTGGCATGCTAATTCAAAATTCAAAACGTTTTAACTTCCCCACTAATTAATGTTCGCATGCGATAATGAATCTAGGAATTTGTGCAACCAAGGGCATTCAAAAAAAATTACTATCGATACATTGTTCACCCGTTCCATTGTATATCGACAACAATTTTGTCTGTGTGTATACAGGATGATCCTGAATTGGAGGTACAAACGAAGAGGGGAGATTCCTCGCTTGATTCTAAGGAAAAAAGTCCCATAAACATGGGACCGCAAACGTTTCGTTCTCGAGATACAGGGTGTTGAAGTTTGATTTTTTTTTTCGAGTTTTCTCCTCAAGTATCTGCACTTCACGAGATTTCAAACTGATATTTGGCATAGATATCGCAATTTAGAGTTTACACCATGTGACATTTCAATTCCGATTGTAAATGCACAGGGTGGTATTTTTTTTTGGAACACTGTCGACTGTTTTCCTTCAGAACTTTTTTCGGTGAGCCACTGTTATTTAGAAAAATTGTGAAAAGAAGCTTCGTTGTTATACTGAATTTTATGGTCTCTTGTGGTTTTGTCGTATCTGCTACCGATTTCGAAATAGTATATTCTAAAACTAGGTAGTTGCAGAATGGGGTTCTATTCCAACTCGTGTGCGAAATTCGAAAACGAGCGACGAAGGAGCGAGTTTTCGAACGCATGAATGTTGGAATTACCTTCTACAACGAGTATTAGACGATATTTTCTTTATTTCATTCAAGTTTTGTGAAAAACTGTCGAAATTAAATGAAAAATTCAAATTATACATCCTGGTGACTTTTGTATTGTATCTTGGCAGTTGGTGTGACTGTTACGAATTTTGAAATCATTTTTATTTACGCATTGAATTCGTGAATTATGATTGAAGAAATCGATTTAACACCACCAGAATTTAAAAAAATTGCGAATATGTTGCGAATAAACTAAAACCTCAAAAATCCTAATCCATGTATGAAAAAGAATACAAAAAACTTGTGAAGTGGTCTGAAGAGAATTCGGTTATATGAATTTCAGGTAATGTTTTGTTAGCGTATTTTGAATAACGTATTTATGAAGTAGGACATTATTGTGAACTTATTCAATTGCTCAGAACTTGATAAATAAAACCATTTCCAACGAGTATTGATTGAGAAAATAAAAGAAAACTAGAACTACGTTTAACCTCATCTTCCATACGGAAACTTTAGAATTATTTTTGCAAAAATTAAAAGGATTGCCGACTTCTCGTTATCATTTTCGTAATCTTGGGCCCAAACTTAGCGAGTACAATTTTTTTTACTTTTCCAATACGATTCTTTCAGTTCTAAATAAATACTATGAAATTGGATAGGACCGGAAGCCAGTGCTGACAACCATAGAAAGAAAAATATAACTGAAAACAATGCTGTAATGAGTTCATTATAGTACTGTTTTTAGTTCTGTAATGAACTCATTACGATACTGAAATAGAGAAAAAAATTTCTAAAGATTCTCTAGAAATGCTCAGAAAAAACCTAAATTGTCATAAAAATCCCACTGTGGTGAATAAATTCATTGTTAGTTGAATATCTCACGAAGTACAGATACTATGAGAAAAAAAAATTGAAGAATATCAAACTGTATCAGCCTGTATCTCGAAAACAAAACGTTTGCGGTCCCATGTTTATGAGTCTTATTTTGTTGAAATGATGCAAGGAATCTCTCCTTTTCGTTGGTACCCTCAATTTAGTAACACCCTGTATATTTGCGACGTTTATTTTGGAAAATTTCCTAATTTCTTTAATATTTAGTAAGTTTTTGAAACCACATCTTATCAAACTCGAGTAGTGGCTGTTTAATTCGTTCAAGTAAACGAAAAACAGCCTCTATAACAAAGTTTTATTTGGGAAAGAGAAAAGTTACTGAAATTATCGAACAGTGCTTTTCATTCTATCACATATCAGCCTGTATAATATTTCTCATGTTCGATTATTTCGTTCGATTCCAAAGGTGCATTTTATAAATAATAAAAAATCAATTAGCAGGACAATGCCTTCGGAAAGAAAGCTAATTTATCATGTTGATCGATTCGAATTTCAATAAAAACATCGGAGCTATTATCCTGCAGATAACAACTGGATATTTCCTGAATGCGTTTTCGTTCAAAAATATCGACGTTTGGTTTTTTTTTTATTGGAGTTTTCAGGGTAGGTTCGGATCTGAAATATGGCAGTTTTGGCCAGTACCTCAAAATATGCACTTTTCTTGCCATGACGTAATGAAGGGCAGCTTATAACACATTTGCAACCATTTATTCACTCTGAATTTTGAAGAACTGATTAATTATTCGATATTGAAAATGTGATTTCAACACGTGTGAATTCAAACGTCCCTCTGCTGTGACTTCAGTGGCTCAATTTGTAATATGATTGGTTGAAGTTTGTGATGGAGGAGACGAAGCCCAGAGTAACTGAGAGACACGCCGATGTTGTCAAGTCTTTGTAAAATCTCTGAATTTATTCATAAATATATTCAGTAATCGTATTATACAGGGTCTTTCACGAGGAACCTCACCCATATTTATACGGGAAACTACTGAACGTATTTTCATGAAATTCAGCACTTATAAGTATTTCACGATGCTGATGAAATCTAAAATATTTTCAAGGCATGAGCACCTCCGGTTTTTCCGGAAATTACGTCAACTTCAGTTTTTCAAATTAGAACTCCATTTTTTTATTGCAGAAATAGATTCCTTAGAAAATTTCAAGTTATTTTGATGTAACATTTTTCAGTTTTGGTTGGAAAATTCTCTCTGAGCGGGAAAATTCGAAAAAAAAAATCGAAAATAGAGCTCCGCTGAAACAAGAATAACTTCGAGGTTTTTGGATGGAAAATTTTCATTTTTGGGATTTTTCGAGATGTAAGATTGATGTATCCACTTTAAAAAAAAATCGAAATCGCGATTCATGATACAGAGGGTGAAAAAATCGCTTTCAAAGTTAGGGAAGACAAAATCGTGAAAAATCAATTTTTTCAAATTAGAACCCCATTTTTTTATGGCAGATATTGAATCTACGTTAAAAAATAATGTGAGTGTATGCATCGCACCCTTGCCCTAAAATGGATATTTTCTGAGTTAATATCCACTTTAGGGCAAGGGTGTTGAATTTTGGGGTATCAAATGAAGATTGCTTCAGTTTTCCATTTTTATTATTCTCGAGCTCAGAATACACGAAATTCTCAAACGAGCAGAACGTTCAAACTTTCAAACTGGTCCTTTTTCAACGTGGCAGGCGCGCTCCTCTTGTCCATTATCAACTTCGTGAGGCTCGGGACGCTTCTCCAAATCTCCTCGACGTCCACCACCGGAACCTGGTTCTTGGAGACGTCGAGGTACGTCAAGCCGGACAGACCGACGAAATGTCGAGAATTGAGAGTGGCCAACTTGTTTCTGTTGAGGTAGAGCCTGGCCAGGTTCTTGAGGCCGGTGAAGGTGTGCGCCTCCAAGAATTCGATCTTGTTGCCGCTCAGATTTATTATCTCGACGTTTTTGAGGCTGGAGAAGCAGTTTTTGTCGATCCTGGTGATGCCGGAGTCCGTCCAGTAGAGCTCTTTGAGTCTGGATCCGGTGAACACCTCGTTTCCTGCAAAAAGTTAAGGTATACTTGCCCAAACTCGTGAAACTATTTCATTTATTGTCCCTTGGGATGTAGACGGCAAACCCGGAAATTTTTCATGAAACGAGCTTCTTTTTGTGTTCGGGTGATACCTCCGTAACCAATCATTTGTAAATTTGTGCATGTCCGTTAATCGAAGCATTATTAGACAAGTTATAACTGAACAGCCCGCAATTTCGTAAGATGTCACTTTTGAAGCTGTCTTTTTTTGACATTTGACAAGTAGAGACTACGCAATCAATAATAATAGACTGTATACTTCATTCACTTTTATAAAGTATAGCGGTTGGCCAAGTTTTAGGTGTATCAATTTTTTTTACTTGAAAAGATCGCAGGTCGGCACTTCTGAATGACATTACGTCAATGAATAAATCTGGGAGACGTTGCCGATTTTTATTTTTCATTATTAATTATCAAGCCTGGAAACTAAGAATGCCGAAGGAAGTTTCGAATAAGCAGAGGCAAAGTATCAGGAAGTGCTATTTAGAATTGAAATCTGCGCATTCCAAAAGTAACCTCGATAATTTTCTTAAATTCATTATTTTCCCGAATTAAATGAACGTTTTGTTAAATACCTAATTACTACGACATACAGGGTCTTTCACGAGGAACCTCACCCATATTTATACGGGAAACTACTGAACGTATTTTCATGAAATTCAGCACTTATAAGTATTTCACGATGCTGATGAAATCTAAAATATTTTCAAGGCATGAGCACCTCCGGTTTTTCCGGAAATGACGTCAACTTCCGTTTTTCAAATTAGAACCCCATTTTTTTATGGCAGATATTGAATCTACGTTAAAAAATAATGTGAGTGTATGCATCACACCCTTGCCCTAAAATGGATATTTTCTGAGTTAATATCTACTTTAGGGCAAGGGTGTGATGCATACACTCACATTATTTTTTAACGTAGATTCAATATCTGCCATAAAAAAATGGGGTTCTAATTTGAAAAAATTGATTTTTCACAATTTTGTCATCCCTAACTTTGAAAGCGATTTTTTCACCCCCTGTATCATGAATCGCGATTTCGATTTTTAAAGTGGATACATCAATCTTACATCTTGAAAAATCCCAAAAATGAAAATTTTCCATCCAAAAACCTCGAAGTTATTCTTGTTTCAGCGGAGCTCTATTTTCGATTTTTTTTCGAATTTTCCCGCTCAGAGAGAATTTTCCAACCAAAACTGAAAAATGTTACATCAAAATAACTTGAAATTTTCTAAGGAATCTATTTCTGCAATAAAAAAATGGTGTTCTAATTTGAAAAACGGAAGTTGACGTCATTTCCGGAAAAACCGGAGGTGCTCATGCCTTGAAAATATTTTAGATTTCATCAGCATCGTGAAATACTTATAAGTGCTGAATTTCATGAAAATACGTTCAGTAGTTTCCCGTATAAATATGAGTGAGGTTCCTCGTGAAAGACCCTGTATACACTGCGCAAAAAAATTAACGCACATTATGGAAATCTCAAATTTATTCTACAACTGAAGGTGTTCTCAATGATAGTTATTTTTATCAGAATTATGCATGCATATGTTATCCACTTTCAACGTTTTTCTTCAATACAGATGTTTTCTCCCAGCAGGAATAAAAAAAGATGATATTATCAGATTTTGAATGTATTGGCTCCATTCTAAAATCAGTTGTTCTCGATCAATTCTAGTGATCAATAGTTTTTCTTTCGTTTGATTTTCTACACTCGATCGCTATGCAACGCGAAACACGCAATTTGACCCAAGAGGAATGTGCCCAAGCGGTAGTTTTGCGAGAAGAAGGGTGGACATACACAAGAATTGCAGAAAGGTTTGGAGTTTCCCATACAAGTGTGTCCAGAATGTTGCAGCGATTCAGGGAGACAGGTATGAATGTCCGAAGACCAGGACAGGGTAGAGCACGGGTAACAACTGCCATTCAAGAACGTTACTTGAGAGTTTCTTCGTTGAGAAAACGGTTTGCAACCGCTCGCCTCCTTCAAAATCAGCTTGAGCAAACTCATGAGGTGCAAATTAGCACTCAGACAATAAGGAATCGCCTCAGAAAATATGATTTAAGGCCTCGTGTCGCGGCAAGAGGCCCAGCTCTTACCCCAGCCCATCGAAGGGAGCGATTGGATTTTGCGAGAGAGCATATCCATTGGGAAGAGGCCGATTGGGAAAGAGTTCTCTTCACAGATGAGTCTACATTCTGCCTCTACCATTGTGATCGACGTTCCCTTGTATACAGACGTCCACATGAAAGATATGCTCAGTGCAATTTCCTGAATACTACTGGTTTCGGGGGAGGATCGATTATGGTATGGGGTGGAATAGCTTTGACTGCTCGCACAGACCTAGTGGTCGTTGATAATGGAGCTATGAATGCTGATAAGTATATAAGGAACATTCTTGAAGAGCATGTAGTGCCATTTGTCCCATACATTGGTGAAAATTTCATTTTTATGGACGATAATGCCAGACCCCATCGTGCGCGCATCGTTCAGGGGTACCTTGAAGAGGTTGAAGTCTTTCGAAGGAAATGGCCAGTAAGAAGTCCAGATCTCAATCCGATTGAGCAGGTTTGGGATTTTTACTTAGGAATCGTTACACCGGGGTTTCTATGCATCTATACCTTCACCTTCGGCTGTTATCAGTCCTACTCACCTAAAATGGAAACGTCAACTCTGGAAATCGACAGATACTCCAACTGCTTCAGTCTCTGGAAAGTGTCATGTTGAAAAGTCGCGTCGGCGTCGTAAAGAGAAAGCGACTTGAGGCTCTTGAACCCCAACATGATGCTGTTGGTCAATACCGGAAGACCCCTAACGTCGTTCATGTCGATGGACTCCAGATACGACATCCTGAACAGGGATGTCCATTCGAACGATGTAAATCTGCAGTTGTACATCATGAACCTGATGACGCGAGGCACGTTCAAGAAGGTCTCTTCGTGGATCACCCCGGAGCTGTTCTCGATGTAGATGTCATGTCCGTATTCGTCAACGTCCAGTAGTTCTTCGTCTCTGAACTTTTTGTAGTTGATTCCCAAAGTTGGAAGGGTTTTGTTGAACTTTGCGGCATAGGTGGAGGATATGACGCAAAAGAGGAGGATCCTGACCAAATTTGTCCTGAAAAAATGGAAGGTTGTCCCAATATGGGGACCTGATATGTAATGGCTGTCATAATTTTTTGGAAATCAGCATTTTTCTCTGATACCTTCATGTAAGGGCCTTATATCTTCCCTTTAAGATATGGAGGGTGATTTGTTTGTCAAAACAAGAGCCAATTGATCAATTTAAATTCAATAAAATCAGGGCCGAACTAGGGAAACATTTGGCCCGTTGCTTTCATAAAGTTTTATTGGAATATTTAAAATCTACAGAGAGTCTACAACTACTTTAATTTCTCCTGGAGCTATCTTCAAGTCTGGGATACTAATTTTAGTTTCAACCATCTCACCTTCGAAATAATAATGAGTAAAATAGATATGAAAAGTGTAATCTTCATATTTAATCTCAAACTCACATTTTGGCAAAATATCCCGCACGTATCACTTGAACGATTATCAAAAAATCGATGTGCACGTAAAGAAAAATTACGTAGAACCTTTCTTTTCAAATCCAGTAAGACTATATCGCATTTAAATTCTTCGAAATTCAGTATTTTCGTTTTATCAATGTATTACGAGGTTGAATGTTAGATTGGAGTCTCGATCGTTGAAAAAATCGTAAACATCCTCGTAATTTCAAAATGATAAATAGACCAGTGTACACAAACACAATGGCGTATCCAAGGAATGGGAAATTGAGTGGAAAAAGGCACTGACGGGACGTCGTTCATCCACCTTGTAGGTAGACTCGCATTTGCTGGTCAAAGAAATCAATTGAAAATTGATGGCTGCTTAAAAAAGATACAAACTGAATTCCAAACCTATCGTATTTCAATTTTTTTGTAAGATAATTGAAAAGTTCGATTTATGCCAAAAGTACTACTTGCAAATATAGTAGATTTGTTTTTTCTGCTTTATGACTAATTTTTTTTAAATAATACATGTGAAGAATTCGAATTTTGCCCCCCTTATGAATTGACATTAAAATGTACTGTTGCCAAGTCTATCTATTAAGATATATAGCATAGATATATTTGTGTTCTGTGGCGTAGATCTAATGTACATTCAAACTCGATGCTTCGATGTTGACGGTAAATGTAACATAACCTAACATTTTGTTTTGACACTTCTGAGAAGTGTTAACAATAACAAATAACAAGTGTAATTTGTGTTACCCACTGTGAATGAAGAATTCTGAATAAATTTATTTATAAAATGGACAACTACGATATTGAGCTTACTGATATCGAAGATGTGGATATTAAGGAAGAGTTAATTATTAAAGATGAGGTCATGGAAAGATCCAAATATGGAGAAAATATTGATTCTATCATCAAAACTACTGTCGATGATTGGTAAGTATTTTCATATTATGTTACCCGAATGTTACTTAACGGTGACGATCGAAAGAATAGACCTAGAAACTGAAAATATGCTGGACTCAGATCAAATGGATTGAAAGTGAATGGCCAACTTAACAGTTGTAACATAAAAACTTGAAGATACTTCAACTACACAGATATTTTATATTTCAGTAGTTTGGACCTACCGACAAATTCAAAAGATTTCGAATTTGATCTAGGGACAGATCAAAAAGTGGACATAAGTGAACCCTTGATAAATATCGATCCTACATTGAAGCAGTACAAGTGTCGTCTATGTGATTATGCCACAGTTCGGAAAGGACTCCTCAAAAATCATATAGATTCGATTCATTTGAAATTGAAGCAATATCAGTGTCATCTTTGCGATCATGCTGCGAGTCTGAAGAGTAATCTCAAAAAACATATAGAATCAGTTCATTTAAACATAAAGGAACATAAGTGTAGCCAATGTGATTATGTCGCAAGCTGTAACAGAAATCTCACAATACATATCAATTGCGTGCATTTGAAATTGAAGAAATACGAGTGTCAGCATTGCGATTATGCTGCAAGTCGAAAAGGACAGCTCACAAATCATATAAATTCGGTTCATTTGAACCTGAAGCAATATTAGTGTGGTCAATGTGAATTCGCTGCATGTAGAAAAGGAGCTCTCAAAATACACACAGATTCGGTTCATTTGAAATCGAAGAGATTCCAGTGTGACCAGTGTGATTATTTTACACATTGGAAAGGATGCCTCAAACATCATTTCGATACAGTTCATTTAAAATTGAAAAAACACAAATGCCAGTTTTGCGATTATGCTGTGAGTCGGAAAGCACATCTCAAGAGACATATGGATAAATTTCATTTTAAATTGAAACATATACCAGCGAATCAATACCAGTGCCATCTGTGCGATCATGCTGTAGATTATAAGACAAGTCTTAAAAAACACATTCATTCTGTTCATTTCAACTTGAAACAACACAAGTGTCATCAGTGTGAGTATTCTACAAATCACAAGGAAAGTCTTGACAGTCATATAGATAAGGTTCATTTGAAATTGAAGCGATACCAATGTCACATTTGTGATTATGCAGCAGCTCAGAAGGTGAATCTCAAAAATCATATAGATTCTGCTCATTTGAACAAGAAGCTGTACAAGTGCCATTTATGTGACTATGCTGCGATTAAAAGAGGAACTATCAAAACTCATGTAGATAACGTTCATTTGAAATTAAAGCCATATCGATGTCATCAATGTGATCATGCTGTAAGTCTAAAAAGGAGTCTCAAATATCATATAAATGCTGTTCATTTGAATTTGAAACCATTCAAGTGCACACAGTGTGATTATGAATCAGTTCAAAAAGGATCTCTCAAAAGACATATAAATTCTGTTCACTTGAACTTGAAGAAGTGGCCAATGTGATTATGGTGCAAGCCAGAAAAAAATTCTTAAAAAACATATAGATTCTGTTCATCCTATGTAAGAGCAGCAGAATGTGCTTGTGACTTAATTTCATGATGTAATGAAAATAAATAAAGTATTGAATAAACTTATATGTTTTTATCACCACATAATTTGGGTCTATTGTTTTGAATCGTATCACCCTTGTCTATGTCTATGAGATTGGAATTTGTGAAAAAAATATTTTTTTTTATTTTTTCATTGTTTTGATTTTTCTTTGAAAATTCATGTCTCCTAAATGAATGCCATTTCCGATCATTTTTCTACCGAAATACGTTTCTTTAAATGCTTCACAATGACTCCAGAACGCCGCCGGCGCGCGCCTTTTATTGAATTTGCAAATAATTATTTTTTGTTTTTTATTGTATGACTTTTTCGTTGAAAATTCATATCTCCGAAATAAAAGCCTGTTTCGCGATAATTTTTTGACCGAAATCCGTTCCTTTGAATGCTCCACGAATACCGATCTGAAAATGACTCCAGGAAGCCCTTTCGCGATAATTTTTTCACTGAAATACGTGTCTTTAAATGCTCTACGAATAACAACCTGGAATTGACTTCAGATAGCCGTCTGGAGTTAGAAAAAAATATTTATAATTTTTTTCATTACTTCTTTTTTACTTGGAAATTTATATCTCCGAAAGGAAAGCCCCTTTCGCGATAGTTATTTCACTGAAATACGTGTCTTTAAATGCTCTGCGAATAACAACCTGGAATTGACTTCAGATAGCCGTCTGAAGTTGGAAAAATAAAATATGTATTTATAATTTTTTCATCATGTACTTCATTTTTCACTTGAAAATTTAAATCTCTTTAATTATGGGATTTATATTTGCTTTCATTAATCTTCAAAAATTCATATCTCCGAAAAGAATTTGTGTTTTTCGATATTTTCTCCGCTGAATAGTTGTATTTGAATGCTTTATGAATATCAGTGAAGAAGATTTTGAAAAGCTGTCTGGAATTTTTTTATGTATTATATTATCTATGTGGTGGTATATAAATCTATATCCAATATTGCAGAGAAACTCATCAACATGAAATCAGATCATGAGAACTAATAGAAGACCATCTGGAAGATCCAGCAATTTTCGTTGGAAGAATTTATAATCAGGTGCCTGAAACATTCAAGACTGTGATGCAAAAGGAGAGATTCAGCAAACTTGACCACGAAATCTAGCCTAGACTGAAAACAAAAACAACTGTAATATGAGTATATTTCAACGTTATTGTTAGTGATTATATACGTTTTGTTGCTTAGATTGTTATTAAATAAAAAAAAGAATGAAACAATATACAAAAAATTTCGATTCTTCCATGATCATAAGGAATCACCAATTCCCTAAAAAGTTACATGCCGATTGCATGAACTGCAAAGGAGATGAAAATTCCGACTGCGGATAGTGGCGCCATCTGGTGGCAGAAAGTCGATCTAATTCGGGATCTCGGGGGTCGATAACATAGAGATCTACCTTACCGACCAAATAGGTGGCGCCATCTTACGGAAGAGTCGCGAACTACACCAATCAATGGAAAATTTCCCCTAGCGGATTTTTGCTGAACTAACACGCCCTCTAGCGGATTTTCGCTGAACTAACAGGTACAAATTTGCCGCAGCCCTATAAAAATTCGACGGTGGCGCCATCTGGTGGCAAAAAGTCGAACTAATTCGGGATCTTGAGCCGATAACATAGATATCTACCTTACCGACCAAATTGGTGGCGCCATCTTACGGAAGAGTCACGAACTTCACCAATCAATGGAAAATTTCCCCTAGCGGATTTTTGCTGAACTAACACGCCCTCTAGCGGATTTTCGCTGAACTAACAGGTACAAATTTGCCGCAGCCCTATAAAAAATTCGACGGTGGCGCCATCTGTTGACGCAAGCTCGAACTAAAAATTTTATTTTGCGAGTTGGTAAAGAAGAAATCTTCTTTACCGACCCCCGTAAAAATATTAGTTCGTGCTTGCGTCAACAGATGGCGCCACCGTCGAATTTTTATAGGGCTGCGGCAAATTTGTACCTGTTAGTTCAGCGAAAATCCGCTAGAGGGCGTGTTAGTTCAGCAAAAATCCGCTAGGGGAAATTTTCCATTGATTGGTGAAGTTCGCGACTCTTCCGTAAGATGGCGCCACCAATTTGGTCGGTAAGGTAGATATCTATGTTATCGGCTCAAGATCCCGAATTAGTTCGACTTTTGCCACCAGATGGCGCCACCGTCGAATTTTTATAACGGTAAATTTCAATTTTATGATTTTTTCGCGGGCTTGAGCAATTTTTGCGTATAAGTTCAGCCAAATTTTTCACCCCGTTCGAAAATACCAACCGCTTTATGAAGCCGCAGTCGGAATTTTCATCAATTTTTAGCGCCTTTGTAAGATCCTTAGCTTTTGACTCTTCTCAATATCCCCATTCAACCGAAGGAAAATTTAATGAAAAATTCGAAGATTCAGATTTTTTATTGAATGAAAACATTTTACATCAAAAGGTAATCACATACGAAATTAATAATGGTCATAAATTGCTGCAAATGGACAATAATAATTAATGATCTAGATTATGTAAATTAATATAAGTTATCAAAATAATTATAGATGCTAAGATTCTGAAACTTGCACTCCATTCATTCCTACCAAAAATTTCCAGTGACGAATTGTGGGAACTTTGCCCTGTCTGCTCGACCTGGAAGATCTTCAAACCGCTGAATCTGCAATAATGACAATGAATTTTCATGAATTCCAGACTGCCTCATGTTATTTCCACGTTGGTATTCAGAAGCATTCAAAGACACGTATTTTCGTGAAAAAACTATCGCGATACACGAATTCTCTTCGTAGATAAAATGAAAAAACCAAAAATAATTTTTTTGTTAATTCCAGGCGGCTTCTTCAAGATTTCGGGTTGATTCATAAAGCATTAAAAGACACGTATTTCGGTGAAAAAAATATAGCGATACACGTTTTCTTTGCGGAAATATGAATTTTTAAGGAGGAATTAAATAATAAAAAAACCGAATATAATTTTTTTGTGAATTCCAGAGGACTTCCTGAAGTCATTTTCAGGTTGGTATCCGTGAAACATTCAAAGGCACGTATGTCGGTGAAAAAATTAATCGCGAAAGAGGCTTTCGTTTCGGAGATATGAAGTTGTAAAGAAAAAGTGAAACAATAAAAAAACCTAATATAATTTTTTGTAAAGGACCCCGCACTTTTACTATGGGAAATGGCGTTCCGTCAAATTTTCTAAAATTTTGGTATAATGTAGTACTCGACATACTGATCAAAAGTGTCCATGGCCCCAACTCAATCCTATGACTAGTTTTTGAGATACAGGGCGTTGAAGTTGAGAATTACCCATTATTTCTGCTGGAATACGAATAGAATCACATAAATAATTAATTTTCATATTACATAAAAAAAATCTGGTCATAGGAAGAGGATGAAAACTCTCATCCGTATTGATGTTTTCATATAAAGTACAGTGGTGAAAGAAAACTCCCACCTCGTCGGATTCAATCTTGAAATAGAGGGTGATGAAAAGAAAAGGTGGTTTTTGGGTATTTTCGTGAGGTTCAAAGTTCATTTAATGACTGAATCACCCTGTATTCTTTGAAGTCCATGATGATATGTTCTAAAAAAATTGAACAAACACCTTAAATCAACCCATAAATACAGGGTTTCCATTTAACCTTCCTTGAGAATAGTTTCTATAATAATGGATCACCCAGTATAAATTCTGGGTATTTCAGACTTTTTCGATGTAACAACAACATATCTAGTGTAATAGTTCATTTTGCGAACGTTTTCGCTCTGGAATTGACATATTTTATACTTTCAAAATCCGGCATGCATTCAATTATGGATAACCCTGTATTCGTAACGATTTTCGGTCATATTCCTCTATATGCTTGCTCCTTGGGGATGTAATGAAATGTTTCTTGAGAAAAATTGAAGTTCATTCGATTCTGTTAAGAGATACGGGCGTAGTAAAAGTGGGTAATTCTCAACTTCAACGCCCTGTATCTCAAAAACTAGTCATAGGATTGAGTTGGGGCCATGGACACTTTTGATCAGTATGAGTACTACATTATACCAAAATTTTAGAAAATTTGACGGAACGCCATTTCCCGTAGTAAAAGTGCGGGGTCCTTGCAGAGGGCTTCCTGAAGTCATTTTCAGATTGGTATTCGTGGAGCATTCAAAGGCACGTATTTCAGTGAAAAAATTCTCGCAAAAGAGGCATTCGTTTCGGAGATATGAATTTTTAAAGAAAAAGTGAAACAATAAAAAACAGAATATAATTTTTTTGTGAATTCCAGAGGGCTTCCTGAAGTCATTTTCAGATTGGTATTCGTGGAGCATTCAAGGGCACGTATTTCAGTTAAAAAATTATCGCGAAAGAGGCATTCGCATTGAATTTTATAAGAAAAATTAAAACAATGAAAACAACATCAATGATTTTTTTGTAAATTGCAGACGACTTTCTGAAGTTATTTTCAGGTTGGCATTATGTATTGTGAAACATTCAGAGACACGCTGTTCGGTATATCAATAAAACGTAGATCTGTCTTGGAGAGAAGAATGAACTGATATACGAATTCTTATCAGAACGAAAATCAAAGAAATGAATGTATGTATCAGATGGTAAAATATACCACAAAGTGAACACTGAAAGAATTGTACTCACTGTTATTGCTGGCTAGAGATATATCTGTTGGTCTCCTGGCTTCATGTAGGTGTTGAACTAGTTATAGTCCCCTTTCTCACAGAAGGAATTCACTTCACAGGAAAACACGTTGTTTTTAACTGAGGTTTAGCAGGTGAGTGCTGGTTCTCGTTCATGCGGCTAACTGGTTATTAGGTGCTGGCTGAAGAGAGGCGAACTGGCAGCTATAGAGTCAAATTGAGTGGGTAAACCACTGAGGTCTGGATCTTCTTCGTTACCAACGAAGTTCATTTGCAGTATGAACTTTGTAGTGATCAGTAAATGAATCACACATGTTGCACTTTTGTTCTTTGGTGCACAGATTTCATATGTTTATTGACGAGCCATTTTTGATTAGCAGCGTATTCACACATGGTGCACTTATGTTTCCTAATTTTCAAGTGAATGATCTCTACATGGTTTCGCAAAATCGATTTCCGATTGGTAGCAAAATTGCACATGCTACACTTGTGGTCTTTATTATTCAAATGGATCGCCTCCATATGATTCTTGAGTATCGATTTGATATTAGTGGCAAAATCGCACATGCCACAAATGTGATTCTTGAGGTTCAAATGCATGGATTCCACATGGTTTTTGAGGCTCTTTTTTTCATTAGCAGCATAGTCGCACATGCTGCATCGGTGTTTTCTGAGGTTCAAATGGACAGTTTCGACGTGGATTTGGAGGACTGATTTTCGATTCGTGCTGAAATCACACAAGTGGCACTTATGGTCCTTGACATTCCAATGGGTAGTTTCTAAGTGATTCTTGAGGTCCTTCTTTTGATTAGCTGAATAATCACATAGACTACACTTGTATTTCCTCAGGTTCAAATGTATAGTATTTACGTGGTTCTTGAGAGCTAATTTTCGATATGTAACGAAATCACACATGGTACAAGCATGATTCTTGATTTTCAAATGGACAGATTCCACATGATCCCTCAGATTACATTTTTGATATGAAGTAAAATCGCACAAACCACATTTGTGATTCCTGTAATTCAAATGATTATATTCTACATGTCTTTTGAGATACTTTTTTACATGTGTAGTGTAATCACATTTGCCACATTTGTATTCTTTTCCAATTGAAGTTGTATGAATCGATATCATATGATTCTCAAGATTAGCCTTTCCATTAGCAATATAATCACAAAATGAACACTTTTGATGCTTCAAATCCTCAGATTCCCCATGAATTACATCGCTTTGAACTTCTTCATCCTTGATCATACATTCTTCAGTTTTACAAATACTTCGGTCAATGTTGAATTGCTCGGAAATTTCGAAGTTTTCTAATTTGTTTATCTTTGTTTCAAAACCATTTTTATCATCGTACTGATAGCTGAAAATGCTGAAATGAAAATGTTCCTATTTATAATTGCAACCAGAGAGAAAAGGAATAGTCATTAAAAAACGTATGACACTCACCCAGCATTGCGCTTACCACATAAATCTGAGTAGAGATCCATTGGTATCAATTATTAATCATAAAAAAATCCAAATTAACAGTTATTTACTAACAAATTAAAAATAATAATAAATAATCACAGATCATAGAACATCTAATAAAATCCAAACCACAGAATATGATATATTCAAATGTCAAGTCATCAGAGCTACAACGGCTGTTCATCTGTGATATATGTTATATAGGTTAGGAAAGAAAATTTTTGAATTTTCCAAAATCAACAAACCAAAAAAGTATGTGCAGCTGTTATCTCTAGTTTCTTGAGATGAGCTCAGCGACTAGATCGGACCTGCTGGCGACATGTCTCCGTCTGGCAGAAGTCGAAGATTATATCGATGTTATTGAAAAACACGGCATCGATACTTTCAGTTTGAAATTGTTGGATCGTGACGACCTCGAAGAACTAGGCATAACTGATAAGTCCCAGCAAGACCTATTCCTGGAGAAAATATCGACCCTTCAAATTCCTTCGGAAGAAATCAAAAGCACAGAAATTGATCAAGAGTACGTTCAGTTAGTCGTGTACTTGATATCCAGTCACCTGCAGAAACACTTGGCTAGTTTATCGTGTGCTGTGAGGAGAAAAGATCTTGTAATAAATGATGTGAAGCTGATCCCATCGCTGAAATGTCTGAAACAATGTATCGAATCGCTGCAAGAAGAATGTGAGAGATACATTACAAAATTGGAGACAAAACGAGAAAAAAATTGGAATAAATATGTTTTGGGCGGTGCTGCTGTAGGAAGCTTGCTAGTTGGTTCCTTCATTTTGTTCAAGAGTACGTTTATTAAATAGATTTATAATAAAACTGTTATCAGGTCTGGAGATGAAATGCATATCTGAACGATCCTCTAGAGTCTAGATTGATGTGAGCTGTGATTAAAACTATGAAAACCATTTAGATACCTTTATTTCACAACTTAACCTTATCACAAAAAAATTCTATCACAGAATTATTCATGGGAAATATATTTAACAATAAAACTTATTGGATTTATAACAAAGTGGTAATTAAACCAAAATTCAACAAAACTTTTTCGAATAAATAAAATAGGCGAGAAGAAAACTAGCACACGATCATAGTATAAAATTTATAAGAATAAATTAATTTGAAGAGCGTTCTAAGAAAATTAGTTGAAAAGACTTTTCTTTCGATGAATGTGTATATTTCTAGCGATCTTTGGTATCTATATTAGAGATTAAACAGTTGAAACATCTATATATCTAAGACATGCAGCGATAACTTCGAACCGAATGATAAAAAAATACACGTCTTCATTTATTTCAATGTCTTTTATATCAACATCCCCGAATATTATAAGCTCTCTTAATTTATCCCGAAGAAAACAATAAAAATCCAGTTTTGAAAAGCGAAGGTCAATATGGCGTCCTCAATGAAATTGAGTAAATACTATAAAATTTTCTGAAGAGCATATTCCTAACTAAGAGTTACTCTACAGGATGCTCCAAAGAACGTCACTCAGTCATTTCAGAATCAGAATGAAACCGGTAAATTTCCTATTAGATGGTCATTCAAGACTTCATAATTTTTTGTAGACCACAAAGAGCCAAAGTCAGTTAAAAAATAGAAATAGCGCAAAATCTTTTCGAGAATAATATCAAGATAGACTCGATTTGATGCATTGCCTTGGAAATGTTTTTTCAACTTTGAAAAAAGACGTAACCCAAAAACCGTGATACTTTTACTGAACATGATATTAAATTTTTTGACACAATAAGAACAAATTTCCCACAAACTTGGGTTCTAACTCTTTTTACGTACAGGGTGTTGAAGTTATGGAAAATTTGAGGCAGGAAATTCGTTCATATTTTCAGTAGTTCCATCTACTCTATCAGTTTGTTACACTTACTCTGGGACACCCGTTATACGCCATGTTACTCAAAGCACCCTGCATAGATTCAAGATTGCGACCTTTGGCGAAGCATCAACAGAATTGCAGGAAAAAGAAAACACTTACCTGTGCTACATTTATTATATACTATATAATGTACAGGGTGGCCAAATAAATGTCCAAGGGTGATTTTGATGCAACTCCAAAGGCATCCAAATTTCTGGTTCGGACTTGGACTGTTCGGCCACCCTGTATAATGCGAATAGGAAATAATATACTCCATTCACTTTTATAAAGTATTCCGGTTGGCCATGACATTCTGACATATCTCACCGTGTGTATTTTGAAAATGTTAGGTTATTGTCATTTTCCTGTCAGATGAATAAGAAACGTTGTCCTTTCTACAAAGAAGTCGTAGTAATTACGTATTTATCTAAAAGTTTTTTCACTTTGGGAAAATAATGAGTTTGAGAAAATATTATGTGAATTCAATAATTCCAAAGACCTGTTGAAGAAACTTTTTTATCTTTTAATTCTGTAAATATTTCACGTATAAAAGCATGGCTTGAAGATTCAATTATGCTATTTTCTTGTACGGAAATCAAGAATCGAGTATTGAAATTTTACTGAAAAGTCCGTTACTTTGTGATAGTTCATTCGAAAAAATAATGAAAGTACTCGAATAACCCGACAGAAAAACTTCTTAACGAACAGACGCTCATCATGTAGACCTATATTTTTAGAAAATTGTATTCTTACATTGTCCTCTATTTTTATTTATAAATGTCTTTTGTATGTGAAAGAAAATGAAAGAAATATTATTAAGTTATCTAGCTTTCATGGCTACAATACCAGAAGTGAAGGAACATTATATATTCCCAAACATAAAACCACCAAGTTTGAATTGTCTCCTTTGTATCAGTGCATTAAGCTTTTTAATCATTTGCCCCCTAGTTTACGATCTCTTAATTTGCATATATTTAAAAAATCTGTCAAAAAGTTGTTGTTGAATAGATGTTATTATACAGTACGAGATTACTTGTTGGATATTTTGGTAGATAGTTGATTTTATCTTGATTTTTTTTTCTTTGTATCTTTTCTCTGACTTGTCCCATACATGTATTTGTCTTAAGGGATTAATCAACTATTGTTATTATTATTATTATGGAATTCCCCACTTTTCAAAATACTCAAGAAATGAGCCTACAGAAGACATTTGAATACCTTCAGCGTTGGCAACGTCTCTGAGAATCATTTTGACATTGTCGCTATTTCACGAGTGCCAACCTACGTCAGTTTCAAGTAAAAAAACTTGATCTTGGCCAACCGGGATACCTTACAAAAGTGAATGGAGTTTATCTCTCGTAATACTTCATCATATAAATCTTTCTTTGGCCTTCCCTTATCTACGTTTATTTCACTTTAGATCACAAGGTTCGGACAAGAAGCAATTTGTCCCATTCAGTCTGTTCCATTAAAAATGTAAATCGAATAAAATTTGAGATTCTTTCGAAAAAAATCGATACTTCAACGCCTACTACGGATGACAAACTCACAGCTCTAAAATACGATCAAGTCGCGACAAATTCAGACGAACGTGTACAGCAAATTCCTGTCGTAGAAATGGTACACGCTGTTTATGTGTCTGAGCACCCTCCCTTCCACCAGATGGCGCGCGTAATTGACGGCCTCGCCCCTGTCTCTAGCTAGCCCGATATTAATGAGCCAGTCCACCAACAGGTGGCCGGTGAAGACGTCCCTGTATATTTTTATACGCCATCTGTAAAAAAAGTTTCACCATTTTTCGGCCAGAATTGATGACTACCCAGTTTCAAGTTAAACTGCTCCACATCGAGTAAAATAACGAAATTTTATTCCCAGAGAATTCAAGCATTTTAAGACTATCAATACAATGTATGGCCTCCACGGGCATCAATAACAGCTTGACATCTTCTTTGCATACTACACACGAGGTTGTTGAACATTTCTTGAGGAATTTGGTTCCATAAACGGGGCAGAAGCTCTCTCAGATCATTTAAGGATTCTGGGGTAGGTTGATGATCATCTAATCTTCTTTGGAGCATATCCCATGCATGTTCTATGCAATTCAAATCTGGTGAGTGCGGAGATATTGGTAAATGTGGAATACCAAGCTCCTCGCGCGCATTCTCAACTATGGCTGCACGGTGCGGTCTAGCGTTATCGTCTAGAAATTGAAAAGTTTCACCACTAGCAGCGTGAAAATTTGGCACAACATTGTCAATGACATGCTCCCTATAGTGTAAGGCGGTCATATTCCCAGGACAAATGTGTAGATCTGTGCGCCCGTTGAAACATATCCCGGCCCATACCATAACACTACCCCCTCGGAATGGATGGACTTCTTGGACATATTATTATTATTATTATTATTATTCTACGAGAATCTGAAAATCGTCCATATCTGGATTCATCAGTGAAAAGGACACTACGCCATTGATCGTTCCAATTGATATGTTGCCTTGCCCATTCCAGTCTTTGAAGCTTTTGGTCACGTGTTAATGGAACTCCTCTTAATAAACGTCTAGAACCTAGATTCACCTTTCTCAAACGTCGTCTGATGGTTTCGATGGAAACTTGGACCCCATCTGCATTTTGAAGAGTATTCCGTAGCATTCTACACGTAGATGTAGGGTTTCTCTCGCCGAAACGGTGATGAAACGATCCTGAGCAGGTGTTGTTTTTCGTCGCCCACCAAGCCTGTCTCCTTGAACCTATTCCGAAGTCGAGATATCACAATTTGGCTGACTTGGAGCCTTTCCGCTACAACAACCTGAGTTGGGCCACCCTGTAGCATTCCGATAGGCCTATTAGCCTCAGCGTTTGTTAATTTACGTCTTGGCATTTTCAGAAAACTCGTTTCAAATCGAAGCCGTTGATAAACGTACTTCATTTCAAAATGAGAACATTCATGAAGCATATGCAAAGAACCAAACTTCAGAAAAAAGGCGACCAGGGGCCCGATTCTCAAATGTCTATTGGGTCAATGTCGCATGCGACATCGCCATTTTGTCGAATGAAATCAAAAATTGGTATTCTCAAATGTCGCATTAGACAAATTTCGATAGACAAGAAGACGAGTGGGTAGGAGCCACTCATTCTAATCGTCAGAAATGAGAATGAAGTGTCAGAAGTTATTTCAATTTGCTCTTGCTTTTTTGTTAATTTTCTCATAAAAACAACGACTTTGAATCTATGGGAGATGATCCCCCGACATAAGGGACCTGTAGCGTTCTTCGAACACCTGAAGAACAGAAGAATCATTACTTAGAAGATCGGACCTGATCAAAAGATTCTCCCGATCAAAGAGAGTGTTAGGACTTCGTGAAAAGTTTTTTGAGCAGGTGAAGTATTTTTTTACTGCTTCTTTCTCGGTGTTTCTCCTTTGTTCTTGTTACAGATATAATTTCAAGATACTTGCATCCAGCTCGATGAAATGGCTAGTTTTCAAGAAAAACAAGCTCTAACATGGATATCAGCAAATTTTTTGAACAAATTTAGTATCACCAGTTACACATACACGGGGAGACAGAGTTTTTTCAGGAGTTTTTATCTATTCTCGTGTATCATATGCAGAATTGTATGGTACCTAGTGTACATTCCCTCTGCTAACACTTAGGTTTGGAGCGGGAAACAGATTTCTTTTAAACAATCTGTTCCTTGTCGCATTTTCTTCACACGTGCCTTATGCCATATATTGTTTGATTTAAGGAAAAAGAATGTATTACTCTCTTTGGAAAGAATATATATGTTAGTTCTTCCTGTGTGTTCGTTTATACTAATTCACTTTCGACATTGTCATTTTCATCGAATAAAATAAACTTTGTGTTCATTGTACGTTCGCGAATCCTATTGAAAATAATGGACGAAGAAGTAGAAATTCTACAAGCCATTCAAAAACTGGAGGTTAATGAAGAAGCTGCAGAATTTGTTAGCCATACCCATCGTTAATATGAGTGCTTCAGGACATTAAATGATAACATGTTTGTAAAGAGATTTCGATTATCTGTAGATTCAGTAAGAAATTTAATAGTTATACCCTATATCTCTTATGTCTGCACTAACTCTAGAAGAAATGGTAACATCAAAACACGTATTTACCGGCAATAAGATCTATTTCATTTTGCAGTATCTGAATTAATATTGATTTTTGTTTTGCCGAGCAATATGATTTCTTTGCAGTTTCCATCTCGAACGACTCGAACCTCGATTGCAGTGAAATATTCTTTAAATTTTTCAAACTTCAATGAACGTAATCTTCTTCTTTGATTCCCAATGCAGAGTTGCCAGGTATACTTACTCGACATAATATGTCGAGTGACTTCCCAATGTCGAGTAGTTCCCGAGAATAGCTAATTCGAAAGTCAGTAGCCATTTGCACTCGACATATTCTCACGTTCTACATTTTTGATAGACATTTGAGAATTGGGCCCCTGATTGACGAAATGTCTCTTACTGATTTTTATTGAATCGATTCAAGTTGTTATTGAGTTTTGAATGATTTTACAGCGAATTTCTCGAAGATTACATACTTTTAAAAACGATTGAATACGATATCCCTAACTCTTGTGGAGCAGTATATTTATCTCGTTCCCTGATCGACTCACCTTTTATCGGAAGCGATGGCAGCTTTGCAATTCTGCAAATGGTGCGTGACGAACTGTTCGCAGATCTGCTTGGTATCGGTGCTCAGTTCGGACCAAGCGGGCAGATTCAAGGTATCGGCACCGTACCAGATCTGTCTGAAATGTTTGGCGATCCAAGGAATCGCGATCTCGCTCGTGTTCAGGCCGAATATACCGAAAATTATGATGCTCTGTCCCAAATTCAGGGTGGCATCCAAAAACGACAATTCCACGTATATTCCGGACATTTTGCTCTGCTTCATGAACAGCGTCCATACGCAAAGAGCCAGTCCCTACAGAATTAGAAGTATAAATACGCTCAGTTCGATTTAAAACAATCAGAAAGTTACTGAATCACCTTCAATCCCAAAAAAGATCTAACAACAAAAGATCTACTCACCACAAACATAGAGCACAACAGTAAAATCAACAGAACCATATGCCTCAAAATTTGGGGATCATGGCTGATGTTGAATTCCTCCTCGATCATCTCTGAGTTATCATCCACTTGCGTCTGGTATTTCTGGATGAGATTCTGGCACGAATCCTTCTTCCTGTTCTGGCATCCGAATCCGGAAGGGCACATGACGTAAGACGTCCTGCGGACCACAGAAAAAAAACGATATTGACATATTCAACAGCTCTACGTAAGTCCAATTCCCACCTAGCGGATTTCTCGAAGAGATCCTCGATCTCGACGGGACTCTCTTCGCAAAGGCTCTCGTTTATGGTGGGTAAGCCATTGCCGTTTTCGGAGCTACTTCCAGCAGCGCTTATGTGGTGGTCATTGCTGACGCACAAACTTTGCTGAGTGGTGTTGGCAGATCCGTTACCGCTGTCTCTGTCCGACGGGTCTCTTGTTACGTCGGTGTACCCCAAGAACCTCCTGTGGTAACGCTGATGGAATATCAGGCAGCCGCTAGATACTGAAAGAAAAATGTTGGAGATATTTCTCGAAAATTCTCCCTCTCGTATTAGTCTTACCAATGAAACACAGCACGAGCAAAGTTACGGATACTATCGCTTCAAATCTTCCATAAACGAAATTAGGATTCGACTTATCGAATGAAATATCCGGATACTTGTTGAGAGCAACCATGATCCCTGCCAATATTACCGGAATCCTAAGAAATAACCCATAACAAAACAATATTCTTCTCGATTTCATATCGACCTACCCGAAACCAATGAATATGAAGAGAGGTATCAATTTAACGACAAAACACAGACTTCTACACTGCAAGAAAAGTAGGGTTATGGCCAGGATACTCGTCCATAATCTAGTGCTGTAAACGCCTACAATGAATATGGCGAACAGTGAATATCCAGGCCAACCATCCGTGACCTTCAGAACGTTCCATAACAATGCCCCAAAACAGCTGATGAGCTGGAAAAAAATTTATACAGGGTGGGGCAAACAATACCACACTCAATGAATATTTGCCATCTTCGATTTACACATTTCGAAAAAAGTTGTACAAAACCAATTAAAAATCAGTACCCACCTGTGAAATCAGCAAGAACGCTGTTATCTTATGCGGTATCTTATTCATCTTTCCGGTTAATGCAAACACAACCAGCACCCAAGTACATGCAACGGCTCCTATGATACTTATATCGAAAGTGAAGGAATCCAACTGTTTTATATATTCCGAGGGATCTGTACTCGTTACCGTTATCATCTTAGCCGAAATAAACATGAGCGGTGCACTCAGAAAAGTACAAGCCACCATCGAACTCGCAATCTGAAAAATCACAAATGATGGTCTGTCTGGAAATTGCAGTAATTGTCGCACTCACAAGGTCGATATCTAACGAGTATTGAGTTGCAAAAACAAAGACTGCAGGTGCTGATGGAAAAGTACCGTACAGAAATCCAAAGGTGCTCAAATCTACAGTTTCCGTAGTGTTGTATCCGGCGTTGAGGATACTGACAACTTCCCTAGTAACTAAAGGCATTGCTAATCTGGAAATGTTTCAAATTTATAACTACTCAAAACACCACAATTAAAATTAACCTAACTTTCTAAAACGAATGAAGTTGACATGTGTCAACCAAAATTACGACTACGCCATCTATGTGTGAAAACATTCTTTCTTGACAGATCAAGATGTGTACTTACAATTTAACCATTATCAAAATTCCAGGCACAACAAGAGTAGCGCCTCTAAGTGTATGAACTTTTCCTACCATTCGTACACCTAATAAGAATAAAGCACTAGCAGCAAAAGCAGATCCCAAAGTCTACAAAGAAAAAAAACCAATTTTTCAAAGTTTCTAATTTGAAAAAAGTTAATACTGATGCAACTAAACTTCTCAATATTCAAAATGTAATTTTTCACATTTATATTTCGTACAAGATACGAATGACCTAAAAATGTAAAAATTCTATAATAATTGAAAACTCACATCTAAGATATTGGCAATATACACTGGTACATTGTTCCTCATCGTAACATTTCCAAGTACCCCCAAAATGGTCATAAACACTATCGGATTCAGGAATATGTTCTTAAGAACCATGGCGACCATTTTGAATTTTTCTCCATTCGTAGAATTCTCCGACACTTCCCCGTAACTCAACAAAGGTTGTCTAGATTGTAACTGACGTTTTTGGCCGTATTCCATCAAGATGAAAGCTATGGGATTCAAAATAGCCAAGTTGATGGGGGCTACTAAGTAGAGATACGACACATAGTCCGGATGAGTGCTCTTATAAACTGCTTCAACTAAAACAGAGAAATCGATGAGTTAACATCAGAAAAACTATATTAAAAAAAAAATTTATAAACTTACCGAGAGGGTATCCTATGGCAAAATCATTGCTTTGAGTGCAGAAAATGGCAAATATTCCCGCTCTCCCCAGGTTCAAAGGTCTCAATACTAACAACGTTATAGCTAGAACAGTGAAAAACACAATACTCTTCGATACAAATATCGAAAGGAGAAACGTCCAGTTGACTGAACTGAGATCTAACTTGACTAGAGACATGAAGATTAAACTGGGCAAGGAGAAAGTTCCAACAAACATGTTCATTCCTTTAACTTCTGTTTCCGACACCCAATTCATACGACCTGCGAAGTACCTGAAAGAAATTTTATATTCTGCATAACTTGTTGACTACCATATCACAATCAAGCTTTATATTGAATTTAGTGGCTAAAAATTAGATTAAAGTGCATGCATATCTATATTCTTAAAAACCCCATTTACAAGAGACTGACAAGTACTGTAGCTGAACTGTAACTGTGGTAATTTACAAGGCTATGTTGATTACATGCATCTACTTAGGTTTATTATAACTTTATCTCAATACAATTCAGATGGAATTTTCTCAGAATTAAACACTTTACCCGCAAAGAATTACTGCAAAACATTGTGTTAGTGCAGGGTATAAGTTGTCAACTGCGGGTGGAGAGGACCCAACATCTATAGCTTCCTCCATATTGAAATCTAATGCGAATTGTTCCAGAAATCTGGACTTTTGCTTGACGATTTCCACCTACACTTTATTCGAAAAATCAATAAATATGTAAAAGTGACTAGTTTCTGAAAGAGATCTAATAACAGGGCGACATTACGGCAAAATGCGGTTATAAGTTCAGTTACCGCTGATAACTGATAGGTCGAGATTTGGCTTATCAGTTCTCGCGAATAAATCAGAAAATTGCTTAATTGGCATTATTATTTATTTGGATAAATTTGTCGCAGATCGCAGTGTCACATGATCATGACAAGACGTCATCCTTCAAGGTCATTTGCTTACCTGACAGGTGTAAAGGCTGCGTTCGACTAATCGAATCGAATGTCGACCTACGATTGTTTACAGGGGCGTATTTACAATTTTTTCTCGATTAATAAGAATAACAAGAAAACATTAAATGAAAATAATGAAACTTCAAAACATGAAATAAAAGCTTCAGAACAATAATTGAAAATATTGTTATTGATCTGAGAAACAAAACTAATAAATCGTGGATTTCAAAAATTAATAACACCAAAAAAAAATAGGATCTATATTCGATTATTTATTTGATCGATATAATCGAACAGCATTTCCTTATAACATAAAGTGCATGAAATAAATCTGGGATAAAATAATTCATCAGCTTAATCTGGTTGAAAAACTTTCGGATCGACCCCCGTAACATTGCGATATGCCTCCGAAACTTTCGTAACGCAGCCTGTCGGATACCGTGAAACCACAGAAGTTTTGTTTATTTGTTTTGATTTTACAGGGAAGCGAATTCACAAAATAATTTTAGTTGCGCTGTCGGCGTTGTTATGTGAGGTTGTGCTAGTTATTGTGAAAGCGTGAATAATAAATTTACGTAGTGTTTCATGAAAAATTCGTACCAATATGTCCAGGAAATTGTCACAGATGAAACCTCCACCCGCGAGGCGACTGGTAAGTAATTCTTTCGTTTGCAAATATGCCATTTTTTCGTCGCCATGACGTTTTATATAAATTGCACGTAACGTGCTCGTAAAAGCTTGAGACTTGGGAACTACCCTTTCATAATCCCAAATGGTGAGGGATAACCATCGATCTTTTTTTCAATATTTTCGTCAACGATTTTCACATCCTTATCAGAAAGTTTCGGTTGACAGAGTTGATATTTTTAATGAATTGAGTCGGTTGCCAAATGCGAAAATTCGTGTAAACGTTATGTGGTAAAAACTCGCGAGTTGCTGAAGTGATACAGAAGTGTTTGTTACATTGGATTAATTATCATTATTTTTTTAATTGATATTGTTAAGTCTCTAATTAGATCTTTGGAGGAAATGGGCGTCAAAAGGTAATTACATGTCGAATTAAGTTCTGTTCAGATTGAGAACTTTTCATGAAGGTATATCCTATCTTTTTTGTGTCAGAAGAAAACCTATTGTTACTGAGGATAATTTGATCATTGTTGTTTTCTTTTAACAACCCTTTTATTATATTATAGCAAGTCCATGCCCACCTGTTGTATGCAATATAATCCACATTTTCTGTGCTTCTTATTCCAGATTGTTAATTACTGCCCTCGGAAAAAGGCATGGTTTCGACAACAATTCAAAAGTGTATGTCATTGACTTCGAAATTCATAAAAAAAGGGAAAAATTCAAAAACATTAACCACTCAATAACTCATAAAAAAAATACGGTCATCATCGTTTATCTATCTTGATCCATCTTATAGGTAGATTCGCATTCCAGAATCCAACGAAAATTTTTTTACGGCTGTCGAAAAAAATTGACAGCTGTCAAAACAGAATTGACAGTTGTCAAAATAAATTTGACAGTAGCTGTCAAAATAAATTTGACAGTAGCTGTCGAAATAAATTTGACAGTAGCTGTCGAAATAAATTTGACAGTAGCTGTCAAAGCAATCGTCCCAGATCCCGTGTATGTTTTTACAGAAATATTAGGAAGTTTTTGTGAATATGTAAATCTCCAGCATTTCTTATGGTTATGTTGGAGCGATCTGAACAAAATTTCGCACCTAGCCTGAACACGCCATTCTCCATCCAAATGCAACATTTCATCTTGATCGAATCTGTAGTTTTAAAATTATCAGGAAAACAAAATATCGAATGGCCATTATTCACGGAACCCCTGGCCGAATTTTGCCCGTTAACTGCGGCAGCCTAGATCCAAACCTATCCTGGAAATTTCAAGTCGCTAGGTTCAACCGTTCGAGAGTTATCGTATCTACAGATGCACAGAATTGAACGAGCGCTCAAAAAGGGTTGATAAAAATCCCTATCATGATCAAGTGATCCTCGACAACAAAAGGTCTATCCATTTCTGACACAAGAAACAATAATATCTAAATAAGTTCTCGAGTTCTCCAAACTAATTTGCAACATACGCGGTACGCCCCCCCAACGCCTTAGCCCCCCCCGGGCGGTACCGACAATTAATGTTTATAATTAAAACCTCGGTCATCGACAAACTCCAAACTGGATTCTAAAATAGCCGGTGCATTGTGTTAGTGTGTGTACACGTCATTCCATCGCCTACTCTTCGTCTTCACCGACTTCGCGTTTATTGAAATCGATCGCATGGCATGCTGCACCCGCATCGCTCAATCGAAGGAGGCCCGATGGCCGATGGTTTCCCTTTCGGCGGAGAGACGAACTGCAGCCGGACGGCGCTGGCGATACGAAGCGGACGCGTAGCGCGAAAACGCTTGCGCGGCGGCCGCTCGGGGCGCGACGTTGCCGCGTCGCTCGGAAAGTCCGGAATGGTCGTAATTTTTCTTGTCGAAAGTGAGCCTTTATGAATAAGGATAATAAAGCCCAATCTGACAAGGATTCGATTTCTAATTCTCTGCAGTTTTTTTATATGTCCTATCGCGAGGTTATACCCGTTTGTTGGGAGTCAAATCAAACAAAAAGTTTCATTCAATATATCCGGAAAAATATTGAATTTTCACAAAGTAGATATACAGGGTCTTTCACGAGGAACCTCACCCATATTTATACGGGAAACTACTGAACGTATTTTCATGAAATTCAGCACTTATAAGTATTTCACGATGCTGATGAAATCTAAAATATTTTCAAGGCATGAGCACCTCCGGTTTTTCCGGAAATGACGTCAACTTCCGTTTTTCAAATTAGAACACCATTTTTTTATTGCAGAAATAGATTCCTTAGAAAATTTCAAGTTATTTTGATGTAACATTTTTCAGTTTTGGTTGGAAAATTCTCTCTGAGCGGGAAAATTCGAAAAAAAAATCGAAAATAGAGCTCCGCTGAAACAAGAATAACTTTGAGGTTTTTGGATGGAAAATTTTCATTTTTGGGATTTTTCAAGATGTAAGATTGATGTATCCACTTTAAAAAAAATCGAAATCGCGATTCATGATACAGGGGGTGAAAAAATCGATTTCAAAGTTAGGGATGACAAAATCGTGAAAAATCAATTTTTTCAAATTAGAACCCAATTTTTTTATGGCAGATATTGAATCTACGTTAAAAAATAATGTGAGTGTATGCATCACACACTTGCCCTAAAATGGATATTTTCTGAGTTAATATCCACTCTAGGAATATTGTATCATTGTTATTATTGGTTGTAGTAAGTACAGGGTGTTCCGATTGGAAGTTTCATTTTGAAAAGCTCGCTAGTTTGGTGGCAGCTGTCATTCTGTGACAGCCAAAAACGATACACTCTTATACCTTGTAAGTAGATCCACCTAGGTAAGTTCGCATTGAAGAATCCAACAGAAAAATATTTGACAGCTGTCGAAGGTTATCGACAGCTGCTGTCAAAATTGACAGTTTATGAATTATCAGTAACAGAAAGCACAGAAAATTAAGATTAGATTGCATAAAACAGGTGAGCAAAATATGAGACATGTTTTATTTTATTTGAATTTCATAGAATGAAACTGCTCAGGGGAAATAAGAACATTTGTGTTCGGCCTCACTATACGCGAAAAAAATGATCTCATTAATAATAAAAAAATAAAAGGGTTGATGAAAAAAACCCATCAACGAGCAAATCTTTCTCAGCAACAAAAGAACCATCCATTTCTTTTACAGAAAATTATGTTTGCCACTCAACAACCCTCCACCCCTTGTATAGGCTGCATGACAAGCTCCTTAAATTTTTCATGAAAATTTGCGTTATAAAATGAAAATTAACATGATCGAGCATTTTCGTAACAATATATCCAGGATCATTGACGATTTCTTTAACAGTTGCTGTCATTTTTTTGACATTTGCTGTCAATTTTGACAGCTGTCAGAAAATTTTTTCGAATGTATTTATGGAATCCGGATTCTTTCCATCAATTGCTTGGTCTAATACGCGTTTCCATCGGCAGAATCCCGTTCCGCACAATTTCAGGAAAAACTCCCGGTAGACCCGGCAACGCCGCCCCATCCCGTCCCTACCGGATTCTCGAACAGCTACGATCGCCGATCACGGCGTTCAGTAAACTTCTCCGTCGTCGCGATCGCGTCACGCGTCATCCACAAAATGGCGCACCACTCGAGGAAACGTGAAGACGCCACCAGGCCGTCATCCTCATCGTCCAGGCCGTCCTCCTCGTCCCACAGCTCGGACAGGGACTACAAATCCAGAATGGTACGTACGAAAATCGTTTTTCCGACCCGTTTCCGGGGCCCGCTCCATTTTCTCTCGACGATCCTTTGTGTCGCACCTTGTACGTGTGTAAGTGTTGTGGTGTTGTTCGACGGTGTCGGTCCGGCCGTGGACGTCGAAAACTCGACCTGTCGTAGTCGGGAGATGGGCCCCGTTTCTTTGTTTTCGGTTTTGTTTACCGCTCGGCCCGACGACGGTGTCCCCCCGCCGGGTTGCAGATAATTGCGATCCACGTACCGTTTCAATCGACGATTTTCTCGCGGTCGAGAAAAACGGGAATGCGAGTCTGTTTTCAGGTTTCGTCGGGTACGGCGTAAAGGTGCCCATACGCCGCGCGATCTAGCAGGACGTCGACGTGTTCCGTCTCGACGATTTTACACGTCGCGATTTGTTTATTATGTCGACGAATCGTTTAAGAGCAAACTTTTACGCCAAAAACAACATGAAATTATTAAAATTAATATACAAAGATCAATTTTGAGCGCTCGGTCCACTTAAACGAGTTCTACATGCACCATTTTGTCACGATCAATGCCTGTATTTTTCTAATTTTTCGACTTGGTTCGACTCGCCGATGACGAATCCGTCAAATTTAATTCTGTCCGTCCGGCCGCGAACACGATAACTTTCGTACAGAAATACCTGAAAAGTTCCGTAAATATGGCGGTTGGAAAATTTGTTTTTCTGGTAATTTCGAAAATATTAGATTGAATAAAATTTTGCACTTGGATGGGGAATGACGATTTCGAGCTACATGCAAGATTTGGTCCGAATTGCAGAACCAGAGCCATATGAAATTCTATAAAATGATTGACAAAAGTCAATATTTCTGTTGTGACAGATTCGAGATCATGCACTATTTATTTGACAACTGTTGTCAGTTTTTTTGACAGCTGTCAAAAAAAACATTCCGTTGGATTCTTTAACGTCAGTACTTCGTAGATTCAAGGGGGGTTTCATTGCTCTGCGACCTTAAGGGTCTACGTCCTTGAAAAAAAGGGAGTCAGAAACGATTTATTGTTTTCTGATTGATGAAAGGATGTATGAGTGTATAAAGATAAAAATAATAAAAAAAATATTTTATAAGTAGGTATTGAATGAATGAAAAGGATATTCCCCATCATTTTTGGTTATTTTGTAACATTTCCACCATCAAAACGAATAAATATTTTTGTGTTTTTTAATTTCAGTATTGAAGTCTATCATTTAGTTAATCAAATGTCTATCTCATTTTTCTTTCAGAATTTACCGTTTTTCTGTAAATAATATTACAACAACGTGTTGTTTTCGCGAAATTTATTTCCTTGAATTTTTCTATTCGAAATGAAAAATATCCATTTTTATCAACGACAATTTATCAAGGTTTGTTTTAGTCGTCGATTGGTGAAAATTAATTGATTCTTACAATTGTGGATTCTAACTTGGAATTGAATTTCTTTTAAATGACACGCCACGCAGGTATCTCCTCCCAGATGACTGGTGAAGGAAAGAGAGAGGATTATACAGCCTGTGTGAGATCTAGTTCAGGGTAGGATTTCTTGTTATATTCCCTGCGCCCCAACATTTGTTCTATTAAGCTGAATAATCCAATAAATAAAAATTAATGCACTGCACTGCCATCTGGCGGTATACGTTTCCTATTTTGAAGGCTAAAGACTCTTAAGGTTTATTGTGCCCCCATCAGAGTTGTTCTGGCCATTATTTAGTCAGTGCCCGCGGAAATTTGTTTGACAAGTAAAACGCATAATGCTTGAAATTACGAATGACATAATTTGTTTTATTTCGATACAGGGTGTCCCAGACCAGCCTATCAGTTTGTTTAGTAACAAACTGATACGGTATGGAGCCCCTTACGAGTACGTAATAACGGGGATCCTGTGGTCGTGTTCAATTCTTTCCTTCACTTTGCCAGGGTCTCTTGGTCAATCGGGTCCGATAGGACTGCTGGACTGATTATGTTGCAGAAAAGTTACAGAATGGTAACTGCGAAGTTGGGGCTTAGGGTGTACGAGGGGTGGTCGATATTCGTGTGGCATTTCCGAGGGAGAATATTTCCGATGTTTTCTCGGATTTTCGCATGTCTCATGTCAATGAAGGGGAAATGATCTTCGGTCAATGTTTATGTACATTGACAGTTACATCTAAGGTTTGCAATAGATAGCTTTGTTGTGGTTTCTGTAGCGAAAAAATTATTTTAATATTCCAGAATTGAAAAGATGTAAAAAGTCATTATTTACACAAATAACTGCTTATAATAGTTAACTAAATATTTCTCCTATCTGCTTAGTTTTATGCTATATTATAATTAAGTTTTTTCCAGTGTTTTCTCTCAACATACATAATCATTTTTAACAGAATACGGTTTTAAAAACAATTCGCAGTCATTCTAATATTTTTGAGAAAAGAGGCTTCGATATCTTATTAGTATCTTCGTTGAAACTGGGCCAATATTTCAATCAGTCCAATCATACGTAAAACTTGACACAACTGACGTAGGCGATTGGTTTATTCTTTCTAGTATCAATTTCGCCAATGCTACAATATTCACAGCAGCATGACGTTAGCTGTTGTGAAAGTGAATTCAATTTTTTTATTTGAACATTCTTGAAAATATACTCCATTCACTTTTATAACGTATCCTGGTTGGCCATGATTTGGGTTTATCAAGTTTTTTCACGAAAAACTGACGTAGGTTGGTAGGGTACTCGTTAAATGTCAAATGATTCTCAGAGATGTTGCCAATGCTAGTTTCTATTTTCTGTTTTTTAACTTTGTGAATGGTGTTAGTTCATTTAAGGTTTAACTATGACACAAGTTTCGTAGTACTGCTACATTTTCATACTGGAGTATTTGAAGTTGTGCAAAAAGGTATTTAAATGTCTTCTGTAGGCTTATTTCTCGAGAATTTTGAAGAGTGTGGAATTCCAAAGGTCCGTCTGTTCGTTTAGAAGTTTTTCTGTCGAGTTATTCGAGTACTTTTAATTTTTTTTTTTCGAACGAACTATCACAAAGTAACGGACTATTCTGTCCATTATTTTTCAGTTAAATTTCAACACTCGATTCTTGATTTCCGTACAAGAAAATAGCATAACTGAATCTTCCAACCATGTTTATATATGTGAAATATTTCCAGTATCAACAGAGAAAAAAGTTTCTCCAACATTAGCCAGGTCTTTGAAATTATAGAATTCACATAATATTTTTTCAAATTCATTATTCTCCCAAAGTAAATAAACATTTCGATAAATACGAAATTCTATGTAGGAAGGACAACGTTGCTTGTTCAACTGACAGGAAAATAACAATAACCTAACATTTACAAAATATACACGGTGAAATGTGTCAGAATTTCATGGCCAACCGGGATACATTATAAAAATGAATGGAGTATAAATGAAACCGTTCTTGAAAGTCTCGCTTGAACCAAACCATCGAAAACTATTCATCATCGCGAAATGTTTTGTTCCTAGAATTGTTGAATTGTTTCTAGCATTTTCTACGTGATATTTACCCTAACATACTCTATGATAAAACATGCAGCTGCATACAAACACAAATGTTGAATTATTGTACCAGATTGTGCAACTTAAAAAATATTTGTTCAGGACAAATCCGGATATGACAGATTGATTATGATCATACTGTTAACTCCTAGATGATGAAAATTTCCAGTCTCTAGGTTTTTCCGTTCGAGAGTAATCGTGTTTAGGGGCGAACGGACATAATTGAATTTGGGCACAGATTCGTCATCAGCGGGTCGGTCCTTTCCGGCTAGAAATTTTAAGAATACAAAAATCCTGACAAAATGTTGAAAATTTTATCATCAAATCTCTTTCTTTACAGAGGGAGCGCAAGCAGAAAAAATTGTACTCCGAGGACTGGGCGCTGGGCGACGACGACATCGAAGGACGTAGGGCGTTCAATCTGCAAGACAAGCTAGAAGATCCCGCCTTCGCTTCGAACAGCGTCGTCCGGGAAATGTACGGAAACGAACTGACCGTCGAGTATTTCCAGAGGTACGGCTTCAACACGCCGCTACTGTTCAAGGAAAAGGCCGGTTTAGGTAAATTTCGAATTATTTGCTGGTATAGACGAAAAGTAGTTCAAATGTCTCACTTCGAATATCAATCGATAAAATGTTGCCAAATTTATTTCATCTCCTTTCATTATCTTTATTTTAATTTTAATCAGTGTATTTGAATGAAAAGCCTCATGTAGCAGTCAGTAGGGAAAGTATTCTAGGTTCCTTTTTATTTTTTTAAGAAACAATTTAAATTTTTGACTCATTTTTAGGTCTTCGTGTTCCAACCACTAATTTCACAATAAACGACGTGAGAATGTGCGTTGGCTCGAGAAGAATATTGGATGTGATGGACGTCAACACTCAAAAGAACAGCGAGATGAACATGAAAGAATGGCAGAAATATTACGACGACAAGGAGAAGGATAAACTGTTGAATGTTATATCTTTGGAGTTTTCGCATACTAAATTGGAGAATTATGTACAAAGTCCCACTGTTGTAAGGTAATTTCTTCTCTTCATCTTTTTATATTACAAGTAGATCAAATAGTCATATTTGGGGATGTCGGATGTGCCTTAATCGATAGAGATTCGCTTCATTGAATCTCATCCGTTGCATGAAAATCAAAATTATTTTCCTTTACAACATAATCATGAATCTACCAAATTCCTAACCTAACATTCGTGTTGTTCTCCAGGCAGGTGGACTGGGTGGACAACGTTTGGCCGAGGCACCTCAAAGAGAGCCAGGTCGAAGGCACCAACGTCCTGGAAGAGATGAAGTACCCGAAGGTCCAGAAATACTGCCTGATGTCCGTCAAGGGATGCTACACCGATTTTCACGTGGACTTCGGCGGCACCTCCGTCTGGTATCACATACTCAAGGGCAGCAAGGTGTTCTGGCTGATACCGCCCACCGAACACAACCTGGCCCTGTACGAAAAGTGGGTGTTGTCTGGCAAGCAATCGGACATATTCTTTGGGGACAAGGTGGACAAGTGCGTGAGGATCACATTGCAAGAGGGCAACACGTTTTTCATACCGACCGGGTGGATCCACGCTGTGTACACGCCGAAGGATTCGTTGGTTTTTGGTGGTAATTTTCTGCACTCGTACGGTATTGAGAAGCAGCTGAAGATAGCTCAGGTTGAAGATAACACGAAGGTGAGCTTTGATACTTCTGGTTTTGGTGATTTTCAGGAGTGGAACCAGGATAACAATTCAATAAATCGAAGGATTAAAATGAAGAAATCAATTGTTAGAATTCAAAATGAGTGCCAATAAAATTAACGGTCGAGTCCATGGATTGAGTTCACAGTAATTGCGCATCTCATAGAGTGTTTCAAGAACTTTTAGGGTCTAATAAGACATTTGAAATGACATTTTTTTGTCATGATCTGTTAGATAATTTCATGCCAATTATGTCTGCCATGGCTATGAGTAGCATGGTCCATTCGATCAGTCTAATTAGAAAATCCACCGGCTTGTCAAATATCTTTGGGGTTAGTGCTGGAGGTCAAACAATGGTTTACTCAGAAAATGCAGAAAGTTCTTTACGTTCACCACTGATCAACGTCCTGTCAATTTTTTTGGAGGTTATCGGTGGACAAGTCATGAGGCTCGGATTGCTATTTCCAGTAGTTTAGTGAAAAATTATTCATTTCTATTTTATTTGTGCAAACAGGAAAGTCAATTCAAGTATCTTTGAGGTAATTGGATTCTTGAAAATTGAGCTTTGGAGCTTAGTTTTCTAATTTGCTGTGTATTATTTAAGTGCTTTGTCACATCCATGAAAGTATTTTGGGGCTACAGCCCCGTGTATTACCAGGTAAACTTCTACACACAATCCGAGCCTTATTACTTTATTAGCAGTGATTTTGACATGCTGATTCCTCAGAATTATAAGGCAATCCAAACCAAGTAATTATTCCACCAATGTTAACCTCGAAACATTTTTGACAGGTCACTGGTCAGCAGTAAATATGATGAATTTTATTATTCTATGCATTTTACGAGTGAACGAGTGATCAAAAAATAACCTGAAGGAACACTGACGAAGAAAATTTTACTTTGTCATATGATCACAACGTTCAGTATTGGGAGCTCACAGAGATTGTAGAGGAAGAATTGGAGAAGGAAAATTTTTTAGAGCACTGCGACCTGTAACTTCTTTTATCTTTAATACATTATAAAATTCAAATATACTGCTCCACAATAAGTAAACATTGCAAATTTTGTCAAATATACAGGCATTTTTTGATATATACAGGCATTTTTTGATATTTCGGGGGGGGGCACGGGCCCCCGAGCCCCCCATCTCGCTACGTGCCTGGTATGAGACATTTCGTCAATCTGGTCGCCTTTTTGCTGAAGTTTGGTTCTTTGCATATGCTTCATGAATGTTCTTATTTTGAAATGAAGTCAGTTTATCAACGGCTTCGATTTGAAAAGAGTTTGCTGAAAATGCCAAGACGTAAATTAACGAACGCTGAGGCTAATAGGGCTATCGGAATGCTACAGGGTGGCCTAACTCAGGTTGTTGTAGCGGAAAGGCTCCAAGTCAGCCAAAGTGTGATATCTCGACTTTGGAATAGGTTCAGGGAGACAGGTTCAGTGTTGGAAAGACCAATGCTTGGTGGGCGACGATAAACAACACCTACTCAGTATCGTTTCATTACCGTTTCGGCGAGAAGAAACTCCACATCGACGTGTAGAATGCTACGGAATACTCTTCAAAATGCAGATGGGGTCCAAGTTTCCATCGAAACCATCAGACGACGTTTGAGAGAGGTGAATCTAGGTTCGAGACGTCCATTAAGGGGAGTTCCATTAACATGTGACCATAAGGGTCAAAGACTGGAATGGGCTAGGCAACAAATCAATTGGAACGATCAATGGCGTAGTGTCATTTTCACTGATGAATCCAGATATGGGCGATTTTCAGATTCTCGAAGAATAATGTCGCGGCCACACCGAGCGCTACGTACGCTATGTTCGCTATGTTCGCGATGCATCTCAAATATAGCCATCGGTATTTTAAATGTACCCGGCCACACCGACACTGGTACGCTATGTCCGCTATGTCCGAACAAAACATACGTAGCGTCCATAGCATAGCGCTCGGTGTGGCCTCGACATAAGGGTATGGACAATCCCATGCATACCCCGTAATCGTGGCTATGTCCAAATCCATCCATTCCGAAGGGGTAGTGTTATGGTATGGGCCGGGATATGTTTCAACGGGCGCACAGATCTACACATTTGTCCTGGGAATATGACCGCCTTACACTATAGGGAGCATGTCATTGACATTGTTGTGCCAAATTTTCACGCTGCAATTGGTGAAACTTTTCAATTTCTAGACGATAACGCTAGACCGCACCGTGCAGCCATAGTTGAGAACGCGCGCAAGGAGCTTGGTATTCCACATTTACCAATACCTCCGCACTCACCAGATTTGAATTGCATAGAACATGCATGGGATATGCTCCAAAGAAGATTAGATAATCATCAACCTACCCCAGAATCCTTAAATGATCTGAGAGAGCTTCTGCCCCGTTTATGTAACCAAATTCCTCAAGAAATGTTCAACAACCTCGTGTGTAGTATGCAAAGAAGATGTCAAGCTGTTATTGATGCCCGTGGAGGCCATACATTGTATTGATAGTCTCAAAATGCTTGAATTCTCTGGGAATAAAATTTCGTTATTTAACTCGATTTTTCTTAACCACCATGTATACGCTGCAGACCTACAGGCTTGAATTAATTTGCAACTTGAAATCATATTAATATGAATTATCATCACAAAAATCTTATTTTAACTATATTTTTCTGCTATTTAAGACGATATCCCTAACTCATGTGGAGCAGTTTATTAATTCGCTTTACATTCAACATGAACTGAATGCGGATTATTTCAGTATCCACGAAGAAATATTCACTTTAGTTTCTTATCTTCGTTTTTGTCAAGTTCTGATTGCTGCTGACCAAATTTTACTTCATTACAACAAGAAACTCACAGTGGGTGTTTACATAAATTTAAGAAAATCGTCTTCGAGCAACATGCACATCAAACTTCGGAACATATTCACTGTAATTTTTTAATGAAAATGAACTTAATTTCGATAATTTTCACTGATTTTATATTCCTGAAAGTAAGATTGACTCAAAATATCAAAAAAATGATCCAATAGAACAACTTTTCAAGCGAATAAACGTTTTCATTGTTCGACCACCAGCACTAACCGCAAAAACTATTTGTTTGACAGGTCGTTGGTTTGCTTTATTCTCAGTGTGTTAACCTCAAACGTCCATTCTATGATATCTCCATTGAGAAAGGTTACCATTTATTCTGTACTAGCTGGCCCGGCGATTTTTGTTTCGCCTAAATGATACCTACTCAAGGTGGATTTCACAAATTATTAGCCATTAACCGTAGCGACACCAAGTGGCCTTATTCAAAAGGAGGAAATGCATTTCCTACATAAGCAATTTTTCATAGAATTTTTCAGAGTTTTAATGTATTTTATAATAACCAAGCCGTAGACGAGTCCATAAATGAAGTTTCATAACAAACACTCCATCCGATCTCGAGTTATAAATGGTGTAACCAACAACTTTGTTTTATATATGTATATAGATAGATTAAGAGCGACCGTCTTTGCAGGTTCCACAAAAATTCAGATACCCATTCTTTACCGAGATGCTCTGGTACGTGCTCGAAAGGTACGTCCATTGTCTCCTTGGTCACTCCCACCTGGCGTCCGGAACAGACATAACCATACCCCCCGACAAACCGCACACCCACATGACCCACATGGAGCTGCACGGACTGAAGGAAATAGTGTTGTACCTACACATGCTGCCGGCCAATAGGAAAAACGTACCTGAACTGATCAAGGACCCGGTGGCTCTGATACAGGACGTGAGGAATCTGATCGGCATTCACAGACTGGACGTGGCCGACCTCGCCATATCCGGCAAGCCCATTCTCTGGGTGCAGGTCGGCGAGAACGACCAGGAGAACAAGAAGTCGAACGTCAGAGGCTCGTTCAACCCCAAAAGTAATACGGGCAACGGGGGCATCAAACCGCCGAAGACGCCCGTCGTGAAGGGGGAGAAGAGGTCGCCGAACGGAGACAAGGGGGGCCCGAGGAGACGAAGAACTAGGTACGAAATCGACCAGCACTGCTGGAGCCATCTATTGGCAAACAGCGGGAACTGCGCATTTAATATGACTGTTATTGTTGATGGAAGGGTGTAACTTTGATTTATCGACAGATGCAAGAAGTGCGAAGCTTGCCAGAGGGCGGATTGCGGCGAGTGCAGCTTTTGCCTGGACATGGTGAAGTTCGGGGGACCGGGTAGGGCCAAACAGACCTGCAACATGCGGCAATGCCTACAACCTATGTTACCGGTCACGGCGGCGTGCGTCCACTGCGGCTTGGACGGTTGGAACCAGACGCCCGTTACGCCTCTGCAGAAAGGACCGCAGAGGTGCGATAGCGTCAGCAATCTCATGGAGTGTTCGGTGAGTTTTCCTTCTCGTAAATCTCAATGGGGTTTTCCAGTACCTCAAAATATGAACTTTTCTTGCCATGACGTAATGAAGGGCAGTTTATAACGCATTCGTAACCATTTATTCACTCAGAATTTCGAAGAACTGATTAATTATTCGATATTGAAAATGCGATTTCAACACGTGTGAATTCGAACGTCCATCTGCTGTGACGTCAGTGGCTCAATTTGTTGTATGATTGGTTGAAGTTTGTGATGGAGGAGACAAAGCCCAGAGTAACTGAGAGACACGCCGCTGTTTTCAAGTCTTTGTGAAATCTCTGAATTTATTCATAAATATATTCAGTAATCGTATTATATTGGATGTGATCACTATAACGTTTTTGAAACATCGTCATATAACAACTTAATTTTCATTAGAGTTGATATAATACTCATTCTCTGAAAATACAAATAATGATGTGACAACCACGCCTACAAATTATAAATAAAAACATAACCTTCTTATTTGTCATTATTCGACATTTGGACGTCTTCTCTGCGTACTATAGAATGGCGTTTCTTACAGTTAAGTCTAGGAGTATTCTATAGTCCAAGGTTAAGTCAACGACTGACGACTATACACAGTTGCCAAATCCATAATTATTCTAACCACTAATCTGCACTTCTCAAAATGAAAATAATTATTAATGCTTCCTAAATTAGAAGACCGGCCTATATATACCAATTATTACCTGTGTAGACTAGGGATAATTATTTTTAATGGAATTTCTGACCTATCTGCTTACTTGAACCCTCTTTATCTTCAAGGAGGTCGTAAATTGAATGATATTATGAAGCTTTATGGAGTACAAATGAAAATGTCATGATGATAAAAGAAAAACATCAAAAATCAACATTATATTATGATATTATTAGGAAAGTGAAAGTAATGGCTTTTTCAGGCTATTTTTTTGTAATTTGGCAATTGTGTCATATTTATATCAGCAGCACGTCATGACGAGTACAACCAATCAAAAATCTCCCTAGCCACCGACGTCACACGATTTCCCGCTTCTTCTGACCGTTCGAATTCGGTAGATTATTTTTGAGTGTTCAATATTTTTTAAGGGTATAAATTGATGAAGAAACAATTCAAAAAAAATCACGAATTACGTGAGAATCCAATATGTCAAAACAGTGCAACCTCTGTAATCCGGACAATTGTTGGCAGGGTAGTTGTCCGGATTTTCGATTTGTCCGGATTATAGAAATACAGGATTATTCCTATGGACTCTGTGATAAATGAAATATATGATTTATACAATTAATATACAACAATATATCAATTTAAAACACAATAGATTAAATGGAACAAAAAATTCAAAAAAGTAACAAAACATAAATTGATTACAAATTCTTATGATCAAGATATCCCAAAAGAATTGATTTACCTATGAATTTAATTATATATATATATATATATATATATATTCTTATGAAATGGAGCTGTTACAGATTTGTTTTTAATTATGGCATGTGTCTCGAAAAGGCAACAAGGAACAGATCATTATGTATTTCCAAATTTGAAAAAAACTAAAATTTCTGTTTGAACTTTTGATGCAGCTTCATTTTTCACTGCAATATTCTTCATTTGGAGCAGAATTTTCATGTGGTCGTCTGAAAATTTTCTGATGCCAATTCAATACATTTTTTTAATGCAATTACTGCATCTTCAGTTCTGTGACCTTTGAAATATCATCCTCTTCGTCAGTAGAGAAATGATTGGTTTTTAAGTCATTTTTTCATCCACAATATCTTTGTCAGTAAGTAGGATTTCACTTTCATGAAAATTTCCTAAAATCCCATCGTCTCAACTCGAAAATTTTAGACGCGGCGACTTGTGTATGTCCGGATTATAGAGAGTCGTCCGGAGTATGGGTTTTGAAATCTGGCGTCCGGATTTAAATGTGTCCAGATTAGAGAGGTTATACTGTATATTCTTTCTGAAAATGCCCGTTCCAAACTAATTTCCTCCGTTTCCACCAGGTGTGTTACGAGATCACCCACCCGCAGTGCGTGCAGAACCTGTGCTCGGAGTTCTCGGGCTACGTGAACGAGGACATGCCTAACTCGTGGGAGTGCCCGATGTGCTGCAAGCTGGGCAAGAACACGGACTACCGGCCGAGACATTTCCGCGCGCGACAGAAATCGTCGGACATGCGCAGGATGTCGATCAGTTCGGACGCATCGAGCGCGTTCGACAACAGCAAGGCGCACAACGAGCAGATGAGCGACTCGGGCAGCGAGAACGGCGACGTCGTCAAGTACAGCAGGGAGCTGTTGCCGATCAAGAAGAGGCGGGGCAGCGACGGGGAGATCGAAATTAAGGTACTTCATCGTTATTTTTGATTATTATCGTTACGAGGATGTATTGATATCTAGTTAGCCTAGACCAGTTCCATGCGTAAACAAAATATTGCGATACTATATCAACGAACAATAACTTATTAGATGTGTCAGTGTAGAGTTCGACGTCAAAAAAGTAAACCAGAGTTACGCAATAAATTAAAATAAAAAAGATGTCCACCGAAATTGTAAAAATCGAAAAATTGGAGTATCGAGCCATCATCAAGTACCTGTATTTAAAAGGGTTGAGAGGTAAGCAGATTTACGAAGATATGCTTAATACCCTTGGTGATCAATGTCCTTCGTATGCGACCGTGAAAAATTGGACTGCAAGCTTCAAAAGAGGTAAATTTTCCAATGAAGATGATGACCGATCAGGAATGCCAGTTTCTGTGTCAGCCCCCGAAAATATCGATGCAGTTCATGACATGATTTTATCATCAGACCGTCGAATTGGGCTAAAACGGATATCTGAAGCACTGAAGATTTCATACGAACGCTTCCATCATATAGTTCCCGTCAATTTGGACATGAGAAAAATTTCTGCAAAATGGATCCCAAATGTTTGAATGTTGACCAAAAGCGTGCAAGGGTAGAAGCATCGCGTTCGATCTGTGCTCGATTTGATAACGATGTGGACTTCTTGAATCGAAATGTTACTATGGATGAGACTTGGGTACATTTCTACGATCCAAAAACAAAGCAACAATCGATGGAATGGCGACACTCTGGTTCTCCAAGACCTAAGAAGTTTCGTGTCCAAAAATCTGCTGTAAAAGTTCTTGCTTCAGTTTTTTGGAATTGCCATGGAGTAATCATGATTGATTTTCTGGATAAGGGTAGAACAATAACTGGAGATTACTATTCGACATTACTGACCACTCTACGGGAAAAAATTAAAGAGAAAAGACGCGGAAAGCTATCCAAAGGTGTTTTGTTCTTACAGGACAATGCCCCAGTACACAAATCTCATTTTGCCATGCTAAAAATTCGTGATTTGGGATTAGAATTACTAGAACAACCCCCCTTATTCACCAGATTTGGCTCCGCTTGACTATCATCTCTTTCCTCAACTGAAAAAAGTTTAAAAGGTCGTAAATTTTCTTCCAACGAGGAGGTAATAAAAGCTGTGGAGGACTGGTTTGCAGAGCAAGAAGAAACATTTTTTTTGAAAGGTCTAGAGAAGTTGCAGGTTCGCTGTAATAAATGTTTTCAATTGAGAGGAGAATATGTTGAGTAATAAAATATTTTGACATCGAAATTTTGTTTAGTTTTATAGTAGGCTAAGAATTTTTCAATACATCCTCGTATTTATTACTGAACAGAAATGTCAACGCGCTGACAGTTCTCGGCTGTCAAACCATAGACATCCCCATAGAAAACCGCCGAATATCCATAGAGATCGCTTCTTTACAGCCAAAACAAACCGCGCCGATCGATCTACCACGTAAAACGGCCTTTAGGAGTCACCTGGCCCAGCAAATAATCAACAACTCCACCAAGATCCTCAAGAAACCCATGACGGTGGTCAGACCGGCTGCCATAATTCAGAATCCGGTACCCATAAACAATTTGGCCTTGGACAAGAGGTGCATGTTGAAGGTGTTCAGGTATCTGAAACCCGGGGAGTTGTTCACTTGTTCGTTAGTTTGCAAGACCTGGGCCAGCTACACCGTCGATCCGTCCCTGTGGAAGAAGATGGAGTTCTCCAGGAAGCACATAACACCGGACATCTTGAAAGGTTAGTAATCAAAACAGGATCAATTCAATCAGTCATCTCCACTGTAACCTTAGCTGTCAATACCCATCGATGCTGTCATAAGTGACAGATGATGTTCAAGCTTCCACTCTCATCGAGCAGCGCTGCCAGATTTCTCTATTAATCAGGGAACTAACGATTATAATTCTTTCCTTTGTTTCGACAGGCATCGTCAGAAGGCAACCGGAAACCCTCCACCTCGACTGGTGCCACATCAGCAAGTTCCAGCTGCCCTGGCTGATCCAGAGGCTCAGCTGCCTGAAGAGCCTCTCCCTGATATCCGTCAACGTCAAGACGGCCGTGTCCCTCAAGTCCAACCATTCCGCCGTCCTGCAGGACCTCGATCTCAGCTTCATATCGGACTTTAACGACTCGGCCCTGAGAGACATCCTGGGACCGAACCACGACAACAGGAGGGGCATGGGCGGCGACGACAGGTACCGCTTCAAGAACCTGAAGGTGTTGAAGCTGGCCGGCACCGACATATCGGACGTTTCGATGCGTTACGTCACCCAGTATCTGCCCAATCTGAAGGAGCTGAGTCTGGCGTTTTGTCCGAGGATCACGGATGCCGGTGAGCTTTTTTTTGACAGCTAATGTCAATTTTGACAGCTTATGTCAATATTCTTGACAGTTGTTGTCAATATTTTGACAACTTTCAACGTTTTTGAATGCTCTTCCCACAAGGTCAATGATTTTATTGACCGATGGATGTTCGACAAATTTTGTATGATCATAAAAATCTCTGAGCTTCGAATCCACTTTGTCTGTTGTATACTAACCTAGTATTTCCTTCGCAGGCATTGCCCAGCTGAGTACCAAACCAGCCAACACGGTGACCAATCTCGTGACCTTGGACTTGAGTCATTCGAAACTCATCACCGAAACGTCTTTGGAACACTTATCGCGCTGTGAAAACTTGACGAGACTAGATTGTAGGCATTCCCTTCAAGTTTCGACCCAGTCTCTCATCAAGTACGCCGCTAAAAGCGACCACGATCTCCATGTGAAAGATATCAAGCTGGTCGAGAAGAGACAGGTGACGAGACGAATATGAGAGGATGTGAGGTGAGGATTTGACGATTTATTGGTAGATTTTCAACAAGAAAAGATTCTTATTACAATCAAAAGAAGACTGAGAAAGATTCACAAGAATTTCAACCCTTTTACTCTGTCACTTTTGTCTTGTTGCTTTGGTGTTTGTCGTTATCGTTATTTTTTTTTTCAGCGTCTCCTGGTATCCTAGTCATCAGTTGCATAGAGGCAATTCTTGATAATAGTAGTGTAACGAACTCAATACCTTCAAGCAACGTGAGGAACATGCCTTTGACAAATAACTAGACTTAACTATCAATAGCAAGTTATTATGAGTTTACGATCTTATTTACCGAATGACCCATTATTTTCAATCATCCGAAAATATTCAGTACGACTGTGAACAGTTTAAAAGATGTGCCTGCGAGATGTCTTTTTTCCATCAGAAGCCAAAGTTTTTTTTGCCAGAATGAAAAGGCCAAGTTTCACTTCACAAAAAAATTTCTATGAAAATCATATTAGCTTTAAGTTTTCTATCTTTAAACGACATATTAGATCTTTATTTTATATCGCTGTTGAATATTCAGAGTTGATGTTTTATTGGAAATGAAACTTTAAAAGTTGAATGTATTTTGTGATTTCAATGAAATCAATTTATGATTTTTGGATTAATTCGAATTTTTACGATAATCTCATTTCTTCGTCGTCTTTGTAGAATCTGTAAACGAACAATTCGGCTTTTATTTAGAACAATTTGGTGCAATTCAGTCTGTATGTTATTATATTATATCATGTGTGTATATATGAAATTAGAAATGAGATTTACAAATTTAAGTATGTATCGATAATTTTTTTATTCAGTTTCCGATTTTTAAGATGGAACATCACTAAATTAAATATTTTTTATTTTGAAAAAAATATTGTATATCTGAAAATAATCATTTATTTTTAAATCGTAACTGTTTTATTTCTTTCACCTCTCCTCTACACAGGGTGGCCACGTGAAATAGCGCAGCTGGATATTTCCGTAAGTATCAGTTTTGCGGAAATATATTTTTTTAAATCAGTACTAGACCACTAAATACCCTTCGTTCATCAGTTACAACGAATTTTTTTACATCGAAACAAACCCCAAAGAGAAATTCAAAAATAGTATTGCAAAACCTTCAAACTGATGTAACCCCTATTGCGATTTGAGATTCTTGAGGGAGTTGTCACCACATTTAGGTTGTTGATGGTTCACCCATGAATAAGCAATCAAATTATGTTCCCTTCCAAAAAAAATGGAGGTTCTCTTCGAAAAAGTTATTATAGTTAAACAGATGACCTCAGGGGGTCAGTTGCGTCCAAATATGTCCCCTTTCAAGTCTTTTCCGCGTTTTCTCTGATAATTTTCCGTTAACCTTTCTATGGTCATCGTATAGCATTTCACCGTGTATATTTTGAAAATGTTGGGTTATGGTCATTTTCCTATCAGATAACTAAGCAACGTTGTCTTTTCTACATAAAGGTCGTAGTAATTAAGTATTTATCGAAATGTTTATTTACTTTGGGAGAATAATGAATTTGAGGAAATATTATGTGAATTCAATAATTCCAAAGACCTTGGGAATGTTGAAGAAACTTTTTTCTATGTTATTACTGGAAATATTTCAGGTATATAAACATGGTTGGAAGATTCAGTTTGCTATTTTATTGTACGGAAATCAAGAATTGAGTATTGAAATTTTACTGAAAATTAATGGAGAGAACAGTCCGTTACTTTGTGATAGTTCATTCGAAAAAAGAATAAAAGTACTCGAATAACCCGACAGAAAAACTTCTAAACGACCAGACGAACCTATGGAATTCCCCACTTTTCAAAATTCTCAAGAAATAAGCCTACAGAATTTAAATTCCTTTTTGCACAATTTGAAGAAGAACTAACTCCATTTACAAAGTTAAAAAAGAGTAAATACAAATATGTAGTAAGGGTAGTGGCTAAGAGGACTGGGGAAATGAAATCCTTTATGAGATGCCGACGTTTCGACCTTTATTTCTGGTCTTCTTCAAGGCTATTCATATGGAGTGCCCCCTATAATATAATATTATGGAATAGACATCAAATTGTGTCGTCAAATTGAATAGTTCTAAGATATTTTATTGTTTACGACTGGACGTAATTTACTCCTTTATGAATATCTTAGAACTATTTAATTTGACGACACAATTTGATGTCTATTCCATAACCATAATCTGCCATAATATTATAGGGGGCACTCCACATGAACAGCCTTGAATCTCATAAAGGTTATTGTTACGAGTACCAACCTGAGTCAGTTTCAAGTAATATAACTTGAAAAACCTAAATCATGGCCAACCGGGAAACATTATAAAAGTGATCATAGGCACATAGGCAGCCTATACAGAAGGCTATTATATGAGCAATACTACTTGGATCATAGCCTTCTATTTATAGGTCTACTGCATATGTTGGCTTCAAACCTGAATGACTCCTTGTATTGAAGGTTGCTGACCATTTCAAAGACAAAAATAACGAATACTGTCTGTTGACGTGAAGCTCTGAAGGATGTACAATAGATGGCAGCAGGAGTATTAAAATGTACAACTGGATATGATCGAATCGATTTATTCAGCGAAAAAAGACTAACAAATCATTGCTATGAAAAAATGGAAAGAAATCGCCTTTGTCGAAATTTCAAGTTTCTACATGTTTCATTTCGAGAGTTTTAGTGGTTACAGCTGGCAAGAGGGACATAGATAAATTTGACCATGGATTCTTGATCAGTGAATCAAACCTAGTCGATTGAAACCATTCTCGGCTCGAAATACGAAATGATATAGCCATTGTTTAAAGAGATAATTAAACAATGATATAGCTCTCGTTTAATCAGAACGAGCTTTCGAAAAATGAGTCTCACACTCTCACGTGAACGGTGAAGACAGAAACTTTTTTGAATGCTCGTTCTTCCACCTTTTAGGTAGATTCTATTTTTTTTGCCTTTGATCACAGCGAAAAAGAAAAGCTCCACAAGGGCGCGATAGAAACGATTCGAATGATAAAAATATTAATGGGACGTCTCCTCCTGAGGCCAAACACCTCACCCATCGTAATATTAGAGATTGATTAATATCGTCCGAGATACCGCCTACATGATATTATGATACGAACTTGATGTTAAAAAATAAATTGGTTTTTTCTAGGTGTATTTGTCAGTCATCCCGGGTCCACACACGTCTACTGTTCTCGGCCGGCAGGTTTCCGAGAACAGTGGCGTAGCAACAAAAATTCTTTCACGACAAAAACGCAACGAAACTTATTTGATAGAATTAAATTTTACAGAAAGAAGGCGTCATGATGAGATTGTCGTTGGATATCCGAATATTGTTCATTTCAATAAACAGGGTGGCACCCATTAACAATCCTACCTTCTTCTTTCTAGAAGAAATTTTGGTGTTCGCTATATCTACGCCACTGCTATTAATTGAGTTCAGTATACCGGCTACTTCATTTTTCATTGAGTCAAGTTCAGAATGGATCGGAGATGAACGTGAAAAAAAGACAATGAGGAGGTGTATTGTAGAGACGCCGACCATTCGATTTTGCCGCTAGAATATACAATCGCCGCTTCTTGTAACTCCCCATAATGGGATCCGATAGCTATTTTTCATTTTCAGTTATCTATCATTGATTGTTCTCCGCCGGGAACCAATATCTTCGATCTATTGTGCCCGGCGAATCAATCAACCCGATATGATTTCAATGTAGGAATAGGTTCAGCGAAAAGCATTTCAATTTTAATTCGACATATTTCTAGCAATATTTTGATTTGTTGGCAATTCTCAATTAGGAGCATAGATATGCTCCTAGGTTCATCTATGATTTTCAATTCCACATAACCAAACATAGATATGTACATAGTTTCTATGCTCCTATAACCTAACATTTATAAATCTATGCCTCTATAACCTAACAAAAACAAGATGTAAAATAGCATCTATGGTTTGATTTTAACGATGGAAATTAGGCAGTTTATTCAGTTGTTTGAGCTTATTACTTATAGGTAAATAGGTTTCATAATCATAAAAGCCAAGTTATAGGTCATCAGACCATCTCTAGTATCTCTAATAGAAGGAGCTATTTAGCACAAGAACGTTCCTGAATTTATCCGACGCAATTTTCTAACAAGTTGTCACAGAAATGAGAAATGTCATTTTTGAAAATTCTCACCTACCTTGATTTTATTCATTATGTAACCTTCAGTAGACATGCTCCTTCACAGCTTCGGCTCGATTTTCTTCGAATCCCATGAGTTCTAAAATGTAGAATATACAACTAACATCAATTAAAGCGGATCAAAAAAATGCTCAATTATTATAAATATGAATTTTCTACATAGTCATGGTTGCGTTTCATGTAATAAACTACAGTTAACGAGGTCCAGTGGAGAAATAATTAACATATGGATTTCAGAGTAACTAGGATGGATACTACGGTTTGATAGAATTTCACACTTACTTGAAGGCTTATCAAATCGTCGACTAGCATGCTAACTGCTGTATCATTGCGGATCGAAATGTATTTGGAAGAACGATCTTTCCGAATGCTAATTGACATAGAGACGGTTTGAATTTAGCTCTATGAAATTCTATGAAAAAAGTCTCTCTATGTAATATGCACAGAACTTGAGTCTCTATGGACTTTTCACAGAATTTGAAACAGGGCTGTCCATGAAAGTGGCCTCTTTCGTTTCCTGATTACTGAAGTGGAAATAGACTTGAAGCAAGTTATTAGGGACATGCGAAATCCTAGACACTTTGAAGTGAGTAATTAAGAAAGAGAGATATACGGGTTCAGTTTGCACGGCAATTACGGAGTATAATTCGGTTAGACATGGTTATCTCTGAGCGTATTCGAAATTAGTGGAGGTTGTTCACTGTTTTGCTTGTCATTTAAATTTCGTCGTTTTGACGAATAGTGACATAGGTTAAACGACGAGTAGCTTCTGGATGAATGCCAATTAGGGGTGGGCGGATTTAAAATACTGTTATCACCTTCTGAACATTCAACTATTGATGTGGAATGAATGTCATCAAGTTTTGTTCGATTATTTTATTCAATCGAGCACCGACAACGGATACCTCCGAAATTGGAATCTCATCAGGTGGCTGAAAACGCCGCATAAAAAAAATCCATCTATTCGGATAGGAGGGAATAGACATCCTACGGTTTTAATGAGTCCTTCGTTCCATCAACTCGTCGTTCTCGCCCAAAGATTCTTCTGGATGATGGAGAAGAGAAGGACAAGGTCGTTTCTGGCGGTGCCAGATGTAATGTATTATAAAAGATAAACTAATTCCTTTACGCTTCAATTTAAAAGTGCTACTGGGTATATCGGGACTCGAAAAAATATCAAATTAAAATACGCTGTAGTCATGTTCGTTTTAGCCGGTGCCGTCATCGAGCTGGAGCGGCAAACTATAGATCTTCACACGGCTTGCTGAGTGAAGAGATTCTACAATTTCACATCTGTGCTGAGATTCTTCTTGATGAATAGGCAGAAATAAATGTTCCATAATTTTCTAGAGCTTGATTTAATAATCTTGACCATTGAGGAATATTTAAAATTTTATGAAGTTGAATGAAACATTTTTTTTCTATATTTCTCCTACAGTCTCAAATCTGTGTCGTTCGGATCCTTCTGGATTTTTTTTAAATGCTAACGTCAGTGCTTCTAAATATTTTAGAGTAACATTACTCAATCTTGCCTATAGAAGAAATTGTGATTTTAAAAAGTTGAATAAAAATAATTTTTTCTATATTTCTTCTTCAGTTTCAAATCTGTTTTTTTAGATACTTTTTTAATTTTTTTCTATTTGCAGATATGAGTGCTTCATAACATATAAGAGTTTCATCACTGTCGCATTCCCACAGAAGAAATTACGATTCTTTTACATTATATAGATTTGAATAATATTTTTTTCTATATTTCCTCTTCATTTTCAAATTTGTGTCTCTTAGACTCTTAGTGCTTCAAAACATATCAGAGTTTCATCACTTTCGCATTATCACAGAAGAAATTACGATTTTTTTTAAATTTTATGAATAATTTTTTTTCTATATTTCCTCTACATATGCGAATGTGTTTCTCTTTAGACTCTCCTCAATTTTTTTCTATGTGCAGAAATGAGTGTTTCGTCACTTTCGCATTCCCACAGAAGAAATTACGATTTTTTTGAATTTCATAAATTTGAATAATTTTTTTTCTATATTTCCTCTACATTTTCAAATCTGCGTCACTTAGACTCTCCTAAATTTTTTTCTATGTGCAGAAATGAGTGCTTCAAAACATATCAGAGTTTTATCACTTTCGCATTTCGACAGAAGAAATTACGATTTTTTTGAATTTCATAAATTGATTATTTTTTTTCTATTTTTCCTGTACATTTTCAAATGTGAATCTCTTAGAATTTCCCCAATTTTTTTTTCCTATATGCAGAAATGAGTGCTTCATAACATATAAGAGTTTCATCACTTTCGCATTTCCAGATCAGAAGACATTACGATTTTTCGAATTTCATAAATTCGAATAAATTTTGTCTATATTTCCTCTACATTTCCAAATGTGTATCTCTTAGACTCTCCTCCATTTTTTAATATGTGCAGAAATGAGTGCTTCAAAACATATCGAAGTTTCATCACTTTCGCATTCTCACAGAAGAAATTACGATTTTTTTAAATTTTATAAATTTGAATAGTTTTTCATCTCTATTTTTCCTCTACATTTTCAAATGTGTATCTCTTAGACTCTCCCCAATTTTTTTCTATATGCAGAAATGAGTGCTTCATAACATATAAGAGTTTCATCACTTTCGCATTCCCACAGAAGAAATAACGATTTTTTTTAAATTTTTAAAATTTGATTTTTTTTTCTATATTTCCTCTACATTTCCAAATGTGTATCTCTTAGACTCTCCTCCATTTTTTAATATGTGCAGAAATGAGTGCTTCAAAACATATCGAAGTTTCATCACTTTCGCATTCTCACAGAAGAAATTACGATTTTTTTAAATTTCATAAATTTGAATAGTTTTTCATTTCTATTTTTCCTCTACATTTTCAAATGTGTATCTCTTAGACTCTCCTCAATTTGTTTCTATATGCAGAAATGAGTGCTTCATAACATATAAGAGTTTAATCACTTTCGCATTCCCACAGAAGAAATAACGATTTTTTTAAATTTTAAAAATTTGAATTATTTTTTCTATATTTCCTCTACATTTTCAGATCTGTGTCTCTTAGGCTCTCCTCAATGTTTTTCTATGTGCAGAAATGAGTGCTTCAAAACATATCAGAGTTTCATCACTTTCGCATTCCGACAGAAGAATTTACGATTATTTTTATATTTTATAAATTTGAATAATTTTTTTTTCTATATTTCTCTACATTTTTAAATCTGCGTCTCTTAGACTATTCTCAATTTTTTTCTATGTGCAGAAATGAGTGCTTCAAAACATATCAGAGTTTCATCACTTTCGTATTCCGACAGAAGAACATGGGCGTACCCAGGTAGGGGCAGGGGGGGGCAGCTGCCCCCCCCTTGAAGACAAAATAAATGTTAATTTTCCTGACAAGTGGGAAATAAAAACGTGTTACTTACTCTTCTCAGATATGAGCTGCCCCCCTCTAGCTGAAATCCTGGGTACGCCCTTGCAGAAGAAATTACGTTATTTTTTTCAATTTTATAAATTTGAATAATTTTTTTTATATTTTCTCTACATTTTCAAATGTATATCTCTCACACTCTCCTCAATTTTTTTCCATGTGCAGAAATGAGTGTTTCATAACATATTAGAGTTTCATCACTTTCGCATTCCCACATCAGAAGAATTTACGATTTTTTTGAATTTTATGAATTTTAATAAATTCTTTTTCTGTATTTTCTCCACATTTACAAATCTGTGTCTCTCAGACTCTCCTTAATTTCTTTTGTGCAGAAATGAATGCTCCATAATATCCTAGAATTTCATTCCCCTTTCTTGCCCACTGAAGAAATTATGATTTTAAAAATATTATAAAGTTGGATAAGAATTTTTTACAGATCATTTCCGACGCAAAATATTCTTGGAGTTCGTGATGCCGGGTGGTTAAAATACAATTTTTTTGTATTCCTTCCCTGCAATTGAGCATGAATCTTCCTTGAATAGAAAGACCACGAGATTCCACACCAAAAGCCGTACCACACAGACAAACTCCACTCCGGATCTGGGACCAAATGTGAGATATAAAAGAGAATTCGTACCAAATCTATCACACCCTGTACGAATCGGCCCACAATCGCCGAAAACCCGAAAAAACCGCCACCGTAACCAGATTTCGCGAAAAATCCGGTAAATCACCGCTCCCCGGGCCGGGAACTCAGCACGGGGCCCGTCGGCGGGAACAGAAAGGACCTCAGAGAGATAATACACACATCCCGCGTACGGACAATCTCAGCATGTGGCGGTACGCAATTAATTTCGAAAAGGTGCTACCTGAATCTCACACGGCAAATTAATGATCTCGAAGATGAATGAAAATACCAACAAGACAAAAAAATCGATCGGAAAAAAATGTAATTTAGCCACCTTTTTGGTGCGGCGGCGAAGTCTTTGGACTCGAGCGGCTACGACAGCGGAGAATAGAGACAGTGGCGTGGGTGGAAACCGAGAAGAAGTGATAGAAAAAAAGATATTCCTATATACAGAAGGCACTGGAAGAAACTCTCAGTAATCGACCAAAAAGGGCCTTTATTTATTACTTACATAAGAATAGGAGAAATTCATCGTAGAAAATGTTAATGTATACAGAGGGTGTTCCTAAATTGAACGTACAAAAAAAAGAGGAGATTCCTTAAGTAAGTTTGAGAAAAAAAGTCCCATAAACATGGGGTCGCAAACTTTTCGTTTTCGAGATACAGAGTGTTGAATTTTTAATTTTTTTCTCATAAGTCATAGTATCTACACTTTACAAGATATTCAACTGAAATATGGCACAGATATTACATTTGAGAGTTCTCACCACGTGTCAGGGCAATTTCGATAGCAGATCTACAGGGTGACATTTTTTCTGGAACCCTGTCACCTGTTTTCTTCCAGAACTTTTTGTTGGTGAGCAACTGTTAATTTGAAAAAATGTAAAAAGAAGCTTTGTTGTTATACTAAACTTTTCGGTCTCCTGTAGTTTTGTCGTATCTGCTACCGATTTCGAAAAAAAAATTTCGAACAATCTCTAGAAATCCTCAGAAGAATCAAAATTGTCATAAGGATCTAGTTGGTATGAAAAGAAATCTGAACTATTCAAGTCTGGGGATCTGGCAGGAGTGGCAGGCCATGACTGATGTCCAATCCACCTGTTTTGTTTCAAATACTCCCTAATAAACCTAGTACACCCTGTATCTCGAAAACGAAACGTTTGCCACCCCATGTTCATGAGACTTTTTTTCTTAAACTCACTTAAGGAATCTTCCCTTTTCGTTTGTACGTTCAATTTAGAAACACCCTGTATAACACAAGATCGTTTGATATAACTTTTTCCGCACATAGGTTATCCTTAACGAAAAAATGTTCCGCATACATGAGGATAAGAGCTTTTAATAAATTACCATATCAATAAAAAGGCATAAAAGAATACAACATTTTCAAAATCAAAACTAGAAAATCTTTTAATAATGTTAGAGCCAAATAGGTACCTAATTTGGCAGAATATTCACTTCGTGACGACGTCATTTCACTTAATTTATGCATTGTTTGTATTATTTTATTTGAAATGACGAAATATTATTATTATTATTTGACCAAACAGAAACACCATATTGTCAAAGACTCCTCTTTGATATCGCTCAACAATTAGGCATTCTAATGACCTGTCAAAACAAATTCTCAATATGCCGGCTGAGGGCAAACCATAGAACTCATAGTACATGTACTATAAGTTCTATGAGGCAAACAACGATTTATGCTTATGACACTTCAGACAGTTGTTTGTCTATGGTTTGCCCTCAGCAGACGCCATTTTAGGTCACGTGATTTAGAATGCCTAATTGATTTGACAGCTGATATTTGCTTTGAGGTTAGCACGTCCTTTGTACTAAGGCCAACTAAGGCTCAGATGAAAAGCCATGAATAAGCGTCAAGAATGAATGAAATAGTTACAGAGTTGTGTTTATTTCCTGACAGATTATTGTTGAAATGGACTGTATTTGAAAAAAATAGTCGATGATTTAGGTTTATCAAGTTTTTTCACTTAAAACTGACGCAGGTTGTTAGGTACTGGTGAAATGTTAAATAATTCTCAGAGACGTTTCCAATGCTAATTTCCATTTACTCGTTTTAACTTCATAAATACAGGTTTCGTAGTACCTACTACTACATTTCCATACTGGAGAATTTCAAGTTGTGCAAAAAGATGTCTTCTGTAGGTTTATTTTTTGAGAATTTCGAAAAGTGTTCGTTTGTTCGTTTAGAAGTTTTTCTGTCGGGTTATTCGAGTACTTTTATTCTTTTTTCGAATGAACTATCACAAAGTAACGGACTGTTCTGTCCATTAATTTTCAGTAAAATTTCGATACTCGATTCTTGATTTCGGTACAAGAAAATAGCATTACTGAATCTTCCAACCATCTTTATATTCTTCAAATATTTCCGGTATTAACAGAGAATGAGGTTTCTTCAACATTCGCCAGGCCTTTGGAATTATTGAATTCACATAAAATTTTCTCAAATTCATTATTTTCCCTAAGTAAATGAACATTTCGATGAATATGTGATTACTACGACCTCTATGTAGAAAGGACAACGTTGCGTAGTTATCTGACAAGTAAATGACTATAAACTAACATTTTCAATGAAGTATATTTAATGAATAATGTATAAACACCAACTTTTACATAGAAAAAGGGCAGATTATATCGTCAAACAAAAGTCGACATTTTAATGATAAGTTTCGGTGACAATAACCATCAAGCAGGCCATTCAACCTGTAATTTCCCCGTCACTGGTTTCGATTTAGTTCCATATGCCCCAAGCCATCAGCTCCTATGGACATAGGACGGAGATGACTGCGCTGTTTTTTAATAAAAGCAATTTACCTCGAAAACATGCTAGTTTTCACTTTGCTATGACGCGGGACAGTTTCAAAAATGACCGGAAGCTCATTCACGATATAATTATTCTGTTAGAATGTTAGATAGAAAATAGAAAAAAGAGACAATGGAAATTTCTATATCATCGGATATCGACCAATTTCGGTCGATATTGAGTTGAGGACTATAGGTAGATCTAGTTTTGGGGTGGAACCCTACCTGGAAATTGCTAGCACCATCAATCAATCGGAGGCATATCATATGTTCGATGTTTGACTTGTTTAATTGGTTTACACATCGATTTGTGCTATGTACGATATTGTAACAGTTCAGAATTTCTTAAGTTCAATAAAATTCACATAGAACGATTATGCTGGGATTTGAAAGTGAAACGTTCTGAAAAACAATCAGATGACACACTCAATCATGCCACATTCTTCCTAGCAAATGTATCAGTGTTATATCCTTCTGTTTAATTATAATAATATTGAATCTTGCAAGATTCCGACAAAGTAATTCCGGGAAACACCAGATTAGGGTCCTTTTCCCTAATGGGTGAAATAAGGCATATTGATTTGCATAAATATCGAAGTTTTCAATTGATAAGACTCGAAAAAGATCTCTGTTCAAATTTATAATGGTCATTTACTTGTAATATCCGAAATATATTTAGTTTCGTTAAAAAATAATGTGAGTGTATGCATCACACCCTTGCCTTAAGTGGATATTAACTCAGAAAATATCCATTTTAGGGCAAGGGTGTGATGCATACACTCACATTATTTTTTAACGTAGATTCAATAACTGCCATAAAAAAATGGGGTTCTAATTTGAAAAAATTGATTTTTCACGATTTTGTCATCCCTAACTTTGAAAGCGATTTTTTCACCCCCTGTATCATGAATCGCGATTTCGATTTTTAAAGTGGATACATCAATCTTACATCTTGAAAAATCACAAAAAGAAAATCTTCCATCCAAAAACCTCGAAGTTATTCTTGTTTCAGCGGAGCTCTATTTTCGATTTTTTTTTCGAATTTTCCCGCTCAGAGAGAATTTTCCAACCAAAACTGAAAAATGTTACATCAAAATAACTTGAAATTTTCTAAGGAATCTATTTCTGCAATAAAAAAATGGTGTTCTAATTAGAAAAACGGAAGTTGACGTCATTTCCCGAAAAACCGGAGGTGCTCATGCCTTGAAAATATTTTAGATTTCATCAGCATCGTGAAATACTTATAAGTGCTGAATTTCATGAAAATACGTTCAGTAGTTTCCCCTATAAATATGGGTGAGGTTCCTCGTGAAAGACCCTGTAGAAGTGTAGAACAATGTCGAATTCTGAAACGGATACTTCATCTGAGGGTGATATGTGGGGACCACCACGAAAAAGGTCCAAAAGATCGCATTTCTCTGCTGAAGAGAAAGAGATGATTTTGAACATTTTTCGAAAAGAATTGGAAGAACATCCTGATTTATCGAAAAGAGACTTAGAAGGAATTGTTTCGAAATCCTCAGGGGTGAGTGATTCAGCTGTATTCAGAATTCTCAGAGAATATGAAGAGAATAAAACATTGACGCCACCTAAGAGGAGAGCCCAGTCGTTAAAAATAATCGATTCGGTTGACGATTTCGATATGAACCTTATCAGAAGAATTGTCCACGTTTTTTTTTTCCGGAATGTAATCCCAACGATTTCTAAAGTTCTAGAAATCGTGAATGATGACGACAGTTTGCCAAATTTCAAAAGAACAACGTTCTATAAATTATTGAGATAAATGGAATTCAAGTTCAGTTAAAACTGAACGATTGTGTGAAATCTCCTCGATTCGACTCTGGACGGACAGAAACTTAACGAAGGCCTCCTTCCGATGCGCAAAACTTGTTTATATTGCTCCTTCTTAAATTTGAACAGACTATAGTCTCTCTTGATACCTAACTTCTTCCAAAATAATGCTCCTTTCTGATCACGTCTCTAAGAAAGTAAGGAGTTCATAACAATTCTCGTAATAATAAATACGAACAACGAAACAAGATACGCCAATTTTTTTCATCACACTCTTATCCTTCCATTAATGGCACCTATGAAGCACTCGAGTAACCCAACACCCTTCTCGAATACCCATACAAGCCGTCATTGCGGATCTAATACAGAGCGTTCCGCGCCATATACTTCCGGTACGCCCGACTTAGGCCCGGTCGCAAAAGAGGCCGCCCGTGAACTCGAGAACAACCGACGGGCAATCGGGCTCGTCAAGGGTCATAGGTGAGATTCCTGGGTTTTTTCTCGTAGCCAGAGACCACCCAAAAACTGTGGCACCTAATTGGGTGTAAGCCCCGTTTACACGGATGCGTTGCTGCGTTGATGCTGACGACTACTGGAGATGGCTAAAAATACGGGGAAGAGTTATGGGCGTAGGTACCGATCTTTGCCGGTACATTTGGGCAATAACTGGGATTAATGTGGCGGAGTGCCTGATGGCGATGTCATCGATTTGTGCGTGACAAATTAATAAGAAAGGGATGAGCGTTCTTGGAAGACGGCAATTACGGTTGGTGTTAAATGACGAGAGCATGTGATGAGCATATTCTCAAGAGTTGAGTCCAGAGAACATTTTGGTTACTTTTCAGAGTTATATCACCACATCTACGAAGCATCGACTAACCAAATCACGTGAAAATGTGAACGTACGAGGATATATTGAGAAATTCTTAGCCTACTATAGAACCAAACAAAATTTCAATGGCAAAATATTTTATTACTCAACATATTCTCCTCTTAGTTGAATACATTTATTACAGCGAACCTGCAACGTCTCTAGACCTTTCAAAAAAAATGTTTCTTCTTGTTCTGCAAACCAGTCCTCCACAGCTTTTATTACCTCCTCGTTGGAAGAAAATTTACGACCTTTTAAACTTTTTTTCAAATGAGGAAAGAGATGATAGTCGGACGGAGCCAAATCTGGTGAATTAGGGGGGTTTTCTAGTAATTCTAACCCTAAATCACGAATTTTTTGCAAGGCAACATGAGATTTGTGTACTGGGGCGTTGTCCTCTAAAAACAAAACACCTTCGTATAGCTTTCCGCGTCTTTTCTCTTTAATTTCCCGTAGAGTGTTCAGTAATGTCGAATAGTAATCTCTAGTTATTGTTCTACCCTGATCCAAAAAATCAATCATGATTACTCCATGGCAATCCCAAAATACTGAAGCAAGAACTTTTCCAGCAGATTTTTGGACACGAAACTTCTTAGGTCTTGGAGAACCAGAGTGTCGCCATTCCATCGATTGTTGCTTTGTTTCTGGATCGTAGAAATGTACCCAAGTCTCATCCATATTAACAATTCGGTTTAAGAAGTCTACATCCTTTTCAAATCGAGCACAGATCGAACGCGATGCTTCTACCCTTCCACGATTTTGGTCAACATTCAAACATTTGGGGATCCATTTTGCAGAAATTTTTCTCATGTCCAAATTGAAGTGAACCATATGATGAACGCGTTCGTATGAAATCTTCAGTGCTTCAAATATCCGTTTTAGCCCAATTCGACAGTCTGATAAAATCATGTCATGAACTGCATCGATATTTTCGGGGACTGACACAGAAACTGGCCTTCCCGATCGGTCATCATCTTCAATGGAAAATTTACCTCTTTCGAAGTTTGCAGTCCAATTTTTCACGGTCGCATACGAAGGATATAGATCACCAAGGGTATTAAGCATATCTTCGTAAATCTGCTCACCTCTTAACCCTTTTAAATACGGGTACTTGATGAGGGCTCGATACTCCAATTTTTCGATTTTTACAATTTCGGTGGACATCTCTTTTTTTAATTTATTGCGTAACTCTGGTTTACTTTTTTGAGGTCGAACTCTACACTGACACTTTCAATAAGTTATTGTTCGTTGATATGGTATCGCAATATGTTGTTTATACATGGAACTGGTCTAGGCTAACTAGATATCAATACATCCTCGTATTTATAATTCATTCACTTTTATAAAATATCCCGGTTGGCCATGACATTCTGACACATTTCACCGTGTATATTTGGCCAGTGTTAGGTTATAGTTAACTTTCAACTTATAACCTCATTATGCACAATTTATATGATCCTAAAAGCTTGTCGCATAAGTACCTGAGTGTATTCAATCAACCTGAAATTCAACAAAAATTAAACTTAGGAGATTAAGTTGCTCAATTTGATAGGTACCTACTAGTTTATTTATACAAGTAAATCGCGCGACAAGCTTTTATGATCATATAAATTGTGTATAATGAGGTTCATATAAGTTGATAGTCAAAATTTTAAAGGAAAATTTTATTTTCTTCTTTTTAGAATATTTGAATAATAGTACATTGTCATTGTTTAATTGTTTACCGGGTAGGAAAAGCCTTACATTCCTGGACGATTGTGAAGATTGCTGTTACACCTTTGTGTAGCAGCAATCTTCACAATCGTCCAGGAATGTGACTTTTCCAGGAATGTGGCTTTTCCTACCAGGTAAACATACTATTTTTCCGCAAATCGTTTGAAATTCGACAGATTTTAATCAATTTTGAAAAAAATCGCGAATTATTCGATTTATAAATAAATGGAGCTTTGAAATTCGGAATGGAATTGGTTGCGTTACTATGGACACGTATGAATTGTCAAACTTGACGAATATTTATTTAATTGCTGGTCTTCTCGAAGACCTAAAAACAGTGTAAAATGATGAGTGATGATGAATTTTCCGATTCTGGAACTCCTCCAGAGCTGGTTGGGGCAGTGAATACTGCTTCATTGGAATTATTGCGAAAGAAATCAAGAGAAAAGTACGAATATGCTTATGCAGAACACTGACACCTGTAAGGAAATATCATTTCCTTACAGAAAGGAAATGAATATTTCCTAACAGTTGGGCAATCTTGACTTTTTCTATGACAAATTTTGTTAGGAATGTCAAAAGGACCCCGCACTTTTTCTATGGGAAATGGCATTCCGTCAAATGTTTTAAAATTTTGGTATAATGTAGTTAGTACTCGACCTACTCATCAAAAGTCTCCATGGCGCCAACTAATTCCTATGACTAGTTTTTGAGATACAGGGCGTTGAAGTTGAGAATTACCCACTTTTGCTACGCGCGTATCTCGAAACAGAATCGAATGAACTTCAATTTTTCTCAAGAAACATTTCATTTCATCCCCAGGGAGCAACCATATGGAGGAATATGACCGAAAATCGTTACGAATACAGGGTTATCCATAATTGAATGCATGCCCGATTTTGAAAGTATAAATATGTCAGTTCCAGAGCGAAAACGTTCGCAAAATTAACTATTACACTAGATATGGTGTTACATCGAAAAAAACTAAAATACCCAGAATTCATACTGGGTGATCCATTATTATAGAAACTATTCACAATGAAGGTTAAGTGGACACCCTGTATTTTTGGGTTGATTTGAGGTGATTGTGTGATTTTTTCAGAACATATCATCATGGACTTCAAAGAATACAGGGTGATTCAGTCATGAATTAAACTGTGAACCTCACGAAAATACCCAAAAACCACCTTTTTTTTCATCACCCTCTATTTCGAGATTAACTCCGTTGAGGTGGGAGTTTTCTTTCACCACTGTACTTGATATAAAAACATCAATACGACTGAGAGTTTTTATCCACTTCCTATGACCAGATTTTTTTATGTAATATGAAAATTATTTATTTTTGTTATTCAATTCTTATTCCAGCTAAAAATCTGGTCATAGGAAGTGGATAAAAACTCTCAGTCGTATTGATGTTTTTATATCAAGTACAGTGGTGAAAGAAAACTCCCACCTCAACGGAGTTAATCTTGAAATAGTGGTTGATGAAGAAAAAAGTGGTCTTTGGGTATTTTCGTGAGGTCCACAGTTTATTTCATGACTGAATCACCCTGTATTCTTTGAAGTCCATGATTATATGTTCTGAAAAAATCAAACAAACACCTTAAATCAACCCAAAAATACACGGTGTCCATTTAACCTTCATTGTGAATAGTTTCTATAATAATGGATCACCCAGTATGAATTCTGGGTGTTTCAGGTTTTTTCGATGTAACAACAACATATCTAGTGAAATAGTTCATTTTGCGAACGTTCTCGCTCTGGAACTGACGTATTTTATACTTTCAAAATCGGGCATGCATTCAATTATGGATAACCCTGTATTCGTAACGATTTTCGGTCATATTCCTTTATATAGCTGCTCACTGGGGATGGAATGAAATGTTTCTTGAGAAAAATTGATCTTAATTCGATTCTGTTTCGAGATACGCGCGTAGTAAAAGTGGGTAATTCTCAACTTCAACGCCCTGTATCTCAAAAACTAGTCATAGGATTGAGTTGGGGCCATGGACACTTTTGATCAGTATGTCGAGTACTACATAATATCAAAATTTGAGGGAACGCCATTTCCCATAGAAAAAGTGCGGGGTCCTTTCCTAGCGATTTGCGGAAAAATCCTTTTTTAACAAAATGTTTTTTTTTTTTTAATTTATTTCCTTCGATCTCGATCTTACGTAAACACGGAGACCACCTCGGCGAGAAATCGAAATCGGCCGACTCGGATCGCTAGAAATCACCTTCCAAACGATGACGGCGCGAAAAATAGGACCGGATCGGTTGACATCGTTTCGGCTTTGTAAGACCGGCAGTTTTCTACGATCGCAATTTAAACGGTCACGGCCGAGTTGATCGCGATCAAGATGGAGGCGAATTTCCATTTTCTGGCCGTCGAGATGTCCGATGGTTCGGATTATGGATATCAATTTTAATGAATTCTTGCGGTCGCGGGAGTCGCGGTCTAGAGGACGGTGTTAGAGGCGTTCGAGAGAGTTTTGGGACAGGTCGGTGCATTTTTGTATCCGGTTCGTCAGATGGGTCGTCGCGGTTTGCGATGGTTTAGTCGTGGTTTGACTGGGGTCGATTTATGTCTGAGGGTTGACCTAAGATCCAAGATCTTGTCAAGGGGAGGACTCTTTCAATTATCGAAATCTTCCATATCGAAAAACACGTTGAGATTCGCCAGGGATTTCTTGGTGATGATGTTCTTTGATTTAATCAAGAAGTTGGAATTTTCGATATCGATTTGATTATTCTTAGAGATACTTGGGACAATGCTGATTAACAATATACAAACCAAAAGTGGATGCGACCTCTGGATCGGGAGCTATGACGGTTTGAAATTTCGATTTTATGAAAAAATGCCATTTCGCAGGTCAAAATCTAAACTATGATAGATAGCGACTTGAATGATTTTTTATTGGATTCAGCGTCCCCGAAAACCTATATTTTGATACCAAACATGACCATATAGTCCTTCTTTGACATGAATTTTTTTACTTTTTTGTTTTCCATTTTTCATTTTCGAGTTTTGTTCACGAGCTTAGAGCATGCAGAATTTAGGTGCTATGGATCAGCAAAATGGGTATTCTGGTAGATTCGAATGGGATGAAGACCTTAACGATCGAATAACAACTTTAGATTCGCCAGGGATTCCTTGGTGATGGCGAATATGGTGTTTTTGGGGGGTCTTACCCTTACGCATTTTTGACCCAAAAAGTTGGGATTTCCGAAGATTTAATTATGCCTAGAGATACTTGGGACAATGCTGATTAACAATATAAAAACCAAAAGTGGATGCGACCACTGGATCGGGAGCTATGACGGTTTGAAATTTCGATTTTTTTGAAAAAATGCCATTGCGCAGGTCAAAATCTAAAGTATGATAGATAGCGACTTGGATTATATTTTATTGAATAGAGCGCCCCCGAAAACCTATAATTTGATACCAAACATGACCATATTGTCCTTCTTTAGTATTATTTTTTTCAGTTTTTTGTTTTCCATTTTTCATTTTCGAGTTTTGTTCACGAGCTCAGAGCATGCAGAGTTTTGGTGTTATGAGTCTGCGAACTGGGTATTCTGATAGATTCGAATGGGTTGAAAAACCTAACGATCGAATATCAACACTAGATTTCCCAGAGATTCCTTGGTGATGACGAAAATGGTGTTTTTGGGGGGTCTTACCCCTTACGTATTTTTGACCCAAAAAGTTGTGATTTTCGAAATCGATTTTATTATTCCTAGAGATACTTGGGACAATGCTGATTAACAATATACAAACCAAAAGTGGATGCGACCTTTGGATCGGGAGCTATGACGGTTTGAAATTTCGATTTTTTTGAAAAAATGCCATTGCGCAGGTCAAAATCTAAAGTATGATAGATAGCGACTTGGATTATATTTTATTGAATAGAGCGCCCCCGAAAACCTATAATTTGATACCAAACATGACCATATTGTCCTTCTTTAGTATGAATTTTTTTAGTTTTTTGTTTTCCATTTTTCATTTTCAAGTTTTGTTCACGAGCTCAGAGCATGCAGAGTTTTGGTGTTATGAGTCTGTGAACTGGGTATTCTGATAGATTCGAATGTGTTGAAAAACCTAACGATCGAATATCAACACTAGATTTCCCAGAGATTCCTTGGTGATGACGAAAATGGTGTTTTTGGGGGGTCTTACCCCTTACGTATTTTTGACCCAAAAAGTTGTGATTTTCGAAATCGATTTTATTATTCCTAGAGATACTTGGGACAATGCTGATTAACAATATACAAACCAAAAGTGGATGCGACCTTTGGATCGGGAGCTATGACGGTTTGAAATTTCGATTTTTTTGAAAAAATGCCATTGCGCAGGTCAAAATCTAAAGTATGATAGATAGCGACTTGGATTATATTTTATTGAATAGAGCGCCCCCGAAAACCTACAATTTGATACCAAACATGACCATATTGTCCTTCTTTAGTATGAATTTTTTTAGTTTTTTGTTTTCCATTTTTCATTTTCAAGTTTTGTTCACGAGCTCAGAGCATGCAGAGTTTTGGTGTTATGAGTCTGCGAACTGGGTATTCTGATAGATTCGAATGGGTTGAAAAACCTAACGATCGAATATCAACACTAGATTTCCCAGAGATTCCTTGGTGATGACGAAAATGGTGTTTTTGGGGGGTCTTACCCCTTACGTATTTTTGACCCAAAAAGTTGGGATTTTCGAAATCGATTGTATTATTCCTAGAGATACTTGGGACAATGCTGATTAACAATATACAAACCAAAAGTGGATGCGACCTTTGGATCGGGAGCTATGACGGTTTGAAATTTCGATTTTTTTGAAAAAATGCCATTTGACAGATGAAAATCTAAACTATGATAGATAGCGACTTGAATTTGTTTTTATCGAATAGAGCGTCCTCGAAAACCTATATTTTGATACCAAACATGACCATATTGTCCTTCTTTAACGTGAATTTTTTTAGTTTTTTGTTTTCCATTTTTCATTTTCGAGTTTTGTTCACACGCTTAGAGCATGCAGAGTTTAGGTGCTATGGATTAGCAAATTGGGTATTCGGGTAGATTCGAATGGGATGAAGAACCTAACGATCGAATATCAACACTAGATTTCCCAGGGATTCCTTGGTGATGACGAAAATGGTGTTTTTGGGGGGTCTTACCCCTTACGTATTTTTGACCCAAAAAGTTGGGATTTTCGAAATCGACTTTATCATTCCTAGAGATGCTTGGGACAATGCTGATTAACAATATACAAACAAAAAGTGGATACGGTCACAGGAGCGGGAGCTATGACGATTTGAAATTTCGATTTTTTTGAAAAAATGCCATTTGACAGATGAAAATCTAAACTATGATAGATAGCGACTTGAATTTGTTTTTATCGAATAGAGCGTCCTCGAAAACCTATATTTTGATACCAAACATGACCATATTGTCCTTCTTTAACGTGAATTTTTTTAGTTTTTTGTTTTCCATTTTTCATTTTCGAGTTTTGTTCACACGCTTAGAGCATGCAGAGTTTAGGTGCTATGGATTAGCAAATTGGGTATTCTGGTAGATTCGAATGGGATGAAGAACCTAACGATCGAATATCAACACTAGATTTCCCAGGGATTCCTTGGTGATGACGAAAATGGTGTTTTTGGGGGGTCTTACCCCTTACGTATTTTTGACCCAAAAAGTTGGGATTTTCGAAATCGACTTTATCATTCCTAGAGATACTTGGGACAATGCTGATTAACAATATACAAACAAAAAGTGGATACGGTCACAGGAGCGGGAGCTATGACGATTTGAAATTTCGATTTTTTTGAAAAAATGCCATTTGACAGGTGAAAATCTAAACTATCATAGATAGCGACTTGAATTTGTTTTTATCGAATAGAGCGTCCTCGAAAACCTATATTTTGATACCAAACATGACCATATTGTCCTTTCTTTAACGTGAATTTTTTTAGTTTTTTGTTTTCCATTTTTCATTTTCGAGTTTTGTTCACGACCTTAGAGCATGCAGAGTTCAGATGTTATGGCTCAGCCTCAATCTTCCTCATGGATCCCTATCTCTAAAAGTCTGAACGATCTACCGAGGGTGAATTCCTCCGATTCACAGTAAAACCCAAGAATCCTCCACACATTCCCTCCCTCGAACCTCTAACGACTAAAAAACGGTCCCTGACAAATCGGATCGGTCTCGGCGTAGCAGATCAAACCGTAAAACTTGCGTGAGGTCGAGCCCGACTCGTAATTATCCCCTAATTACCCACAAATGTCACTCCTTACTAATTGTTCGGGAGTTCCCGCATAATTAAGTGAAAAGGACGGCACGGGCCCGTAACGCTGATGCCCGTAGGATCGTGAGGATCGCACACATGTCGCATGCGATTATTTGTCAGCGTTCGATGCGCTGTTTCGCACATGAATGCCATTAGCGGTTTCGGTGTATTTTCTGTGTGAGAAACGGTATGCGTTGTCTGTTTTTACCACTTGACCCCCCTGTCAACTCCCAACTTGTTGAATGTAACATGACAATTTTTTGTTTGTGTCATCTTCACTGTCTCAACACTGGAAAAATGAAACTGACAAATGGTGCGATCAGAATTACTATAAATGGATGGACCAAATCTGCTGCTGAAGCAATTGGCTTGAATACACACAACCAAACTTATATGGAATCACCCAGTATTAAGATGAAATATTATTTTGATATCTTCTTCGTTAGAAGCAAATAAAAAGTGCATGTGTTTACTCACAAAAACAGTTTGGTTCATAAGCACTTGATAAGATTTGGCTTTGCAGTGTCGATTTTACCATTTCGTTCGAACGTCGCAGTGAATTTATATTTTGTTTTTTTGCGAAGTTTAAAAAAAAAATGCCTTATGTGGGGTTATCGGAAGTCCAGAGAGGAAGAATTATTACTATGGCAGAACAAAGTATGTCACAAAGACAGATTGCAAGAACGGTGGGGGTTACACAAGGGGTTGTTTCAAAAACCTATGCAAGGTTTCTGGAGTTAGGAACCCTAAAGAATAGGCCGAGAAGAAGTCGTGGAAGAGTAACTACAGAAAGGCAGGATCGCTTTTTAGCCCAAACAGCAAGAAGAAATCCCACAGTATCTCATTCAGAGCTTCAAAGGCAATTTTTGCAAGCTACAGGTGTTAGTGTTTCTGTCGAAACTATCAGAAAAAGACTTCGCGCTCGGGAATTATTCAAGAGAAGAGCGTTAAGAGTTCCAGAACTATCAGGGCAAAATAAAGTTGACCGTTTTAATTGGTGTTTAGAGCATGAAAATTGGACTATTGAAGATTGGAAAAATGTCTTATTTTCGGATGAGACCAGAATTGGCCTACGATCAGACGACCGGCGTGTTCGCATTTTAAGAGATAGAGGGAGGCAAGCTAGGCTCCAAGCTGCAAGACCGATCCCTTAATACAAAGGAGGTACTGTAATGTTTCGGGGCGGAATTATGTTTGGTGAGAAAACTCCTTTAATTCCCATTAGACAATCTCTGACAGAACCTAGGTATGTTGATCTAGTGCTACAACCTGAAGTGAGGCTCTGGCGAGGTGCTTTTGGAGATTATTTCCTATTTATGCAGGATAATGCACCTCCACATACCAGCAGAGTTGCAAAAAAATTTTTCGAAACAGAAGGTGTGACTGTTTCAGAGTGGCCTTCTTGTTCAACGGACCTTAATCCTATCGAGCACTTGTGGGATAGGATCAAAAGAAAAATTAGAGCTCGTCAAAATAATCCTGGTAACGCAGAGCAACTTATACAAGCGGCTTTAGAGGAATGGGCAAATGTTACAGAAGAAGAAATTAACAACTTAATAGAAAGCATGCCTCGTCGAATTCAAGCTTGTATCAATGCCAGGGGTGGTAATACTGATTATTGATTTGTTAAAATCGTTTTATTTGTTGTTCAATTCTCAGTTACATAAAAATTATTTTTAGAGAAATTTACACTTTTAATTTTCTGTTCTATTATAAAAATAATCTTTTAATAATTTATATTATTTTTGTAATAAACTTGTTTTGGGAAAACTGCTCTTCACTTTTCAGGGACTTTCTTCTAATTAAAATTCGTTTTTTCCAAATAACAGGGTGATTCCATATAGGTAAGTTTGGTTGTGTGTATTAAGGACGAAAATATAACAAATCACTGGAATAGATAGGCAAAAAGTGGTGTAGAAGAACAATTGATTCGAGTAAATAGGTACTGGCTAGTGGCACTATCACTATCGTTGATCAGGCCAAGTGTATCGTTTCTTGAACCCCTTTTCACCATCCATCACCTTCTTCTTCTACGCAAATGCCCATACCTTTTCTACACTCGAAATGGAGTCACGTCACCCAAAAAGTAAACCATTGTTCTTCCAACTGTATTTGTGTTGTCCGACCTGCTTATTTTGTGTACTGTTTTGTTTAGTCGTGAATAATGGCCCTAGCTACCGTCGAATGGTAGCAATCTATCACTATACCCGGTGGACACAATAAGAACGAGCCAGCATTCATTCACGCTTTTAATGTCCCGATTTTGTTTTGAAAAGAACATGTTTATTTTCACGGAAAGACAGGCATCGCTTTAATAGGCCTTAAATCGACATTTCGAAAGCTTCTGTCAACGCGACTAATCGAGGAGACAGTGGACGTCTGAAGACTGATGGGGGGACCCGGAAAATCGGAAGCTTGACCAGAGAGGTTCCCCGAAATCGTGGTATTTTATTAGTTTATTGCTTTACGACTACTGGCGTGCCCTCATTGTTGAGGGAGGTTCGTTCCAGTTGTAAACATCTGAATGCTTCTTTTGGGCCAGCTTATTTATTGCTCAAGGTCCCAAAATGGAATATTGTAAAACTATCAGTGACGTCTATAAAAATATCATATCGAAAAATCAGCGTGAGATGAAGGGTTGAGGTGTGAATTATTCGAAATGGAGGCTTAACACCTGATGCCCTTGAGCAGAAGGATACCATTGTGGTAGTATATACTTTGGTATTGCGTATATCTCAGGTTATTTGCAAAAGAAATCTTTTGAACACCGCTAGAAGTTGCAGGTTACGAGAGAATCAAGAGTCAGAGAGACTGACTAATTTCCGAAGTACACCACTAGTGGCGCCACCACAGGGGGACAGTGACAGTCTAGTTTCTGGCTTGTTAGCCGTCATCAGTGCCACATCATGGACACAGTCACAGACACATTCGCGTCCTGCGGTTGAAACCATTTATAATTCTGTCCTAGGGACGTTATCATCTATTTTGATACTTTACGAATGTTATATTGCTCTCTTTCATGAAAATACATGACATGCTGGGACAGTTCAATTTTTATTTCAAACTAGCTGGCCCGGCGAACTTTGTTTCGCCGAAATGATACTAACGGTGGATTCCACAAATCGTAATAACCAGTGATCAACGTCTTGGTTCTCTGATTTTTGAACTGTCAAATCGAGTTGACTCTAGATCAAGCTCCGATCACCGATCAACCGGTGATAATGCTTTGTGAAACCCACCGTTGCTATTTTTTCACGCAGGAGATAAATTAGGCGAAATTGAAGTTCAAAATATACCAAATTTTGATGACACTGTTATTAAGACAAAAGATGAAAATGGACAACTGACGATTGATGTAGTAGATCGTCAAAATCTGATTTACTTGACATTCAGGTAAAAATTCACTGTTCCACCAACTTGAGATGTTTGCCCGCTTTTTGATCTGGTAATAGCCTTCCATGTTATTATAAGTTCCATGCAAATTATACAGTAATTGTAAACATCGCCATCTAATGGCTATATGTAATATCAAATATATAACCTTTACGACTACGCTACAGTGTCTAGATAACCGTAGCGACACCTAGTGGCCTTATTCAAAAGAAGGGAAAGCATTTCCTTCATGAGCATATTTTTCATCGAAGTTTTCAGAGTTTAAGTGTTTTCGATAATAACCAGGCCGTAGACGAATCCATAAATGAATTTTTCTCCAACCATCGAAAAATGTTGACATTTTTGTACTATTTTCTGGTGCAAAAGCCATCAATTCCCTTACCGTACAAAAATTTGCTCGTTGCATAGCAACACTTTTAATCCTAGGATTAAAAACGCTACTTTTAATCCTAGGACTAAAAGTAATTGCATTTGAGCTCTCTAATTGAAATTTGAAGTCTATACTGACGTCTACTTGACAATCAATATTTACCAACAATACCAGATATTTGACTGGGTTAGAGAAAAAATAGTATATATCATACGGACTAAAAGTGCCTATTTTTACTCGCAATTTTGCATTCGCTCGGCTGCGCTGCGCTCCGCCTCGCAACTGCAAACATTGCTCGTAAAAAAAATATGCACTTTTAATCCTTATAATATAATATACTATTTCATAACAAACAGTCCATCCTATCTCGAGTTATACATGGTGTAACCAACAATTTTTTTATATATAAAGATTAAGCGCGATGTTGCCGAACGAACGATCAAAGAGTTATAACAATTGAACATAGAAAACGGTCAGTTCGCGTTCCCAGAACGCCCGATAGAAAATCGAATTCCCACATCTATCGGCGACGGGGAAAAACGCCGTTCCCACGGCGTAAAAAATGCCGTATTCAAATTATCCGCAAAAACAAACATTTTGATAGGCGCGACCGCGAATCTCGAGGTGTTAACGGTTATTTTTTCCGATGGATCGGGTCGGCGAGATGGCCGACGCTCGATATTACTTCGTCTATGCAGATGGAAAGTTGCGGTGGCGGACAAAAAAGACGGAGGCGGCGTGGGAATATCGCAGATTTGAGCTTGAGCTGGGAATATTTGATCGGTTTTCAATATCGAGCAGGCATTGGAAGCCCCAGGCAGGGAGATGATAGATATCGAAGACTACGTTAGGTTAGAGCCGTATTTGTTGAGACGGCTGTGGCCACTGAGTTAGAGGAGTAGCTTCCGAAAAATATAGAACTTTTTCAAGAAAAAAACGCTGATAGGGATTAAATGAATCGAATCTGCCAGAAAACAATTGCACTGTTAGTGGAAAACATAGAAATAGACAGGCAGGTAGCTTGACCCCAGGAAATACCAAACGTTTGTTTGTTTTTGATTGTTACAACAAATTTCTCCCGAACCATGAGGATTAAGAACAAACTCCGAGAACATTTTTGTTTCAAAATATTTTTTACAATCATCTCCCTCAATATTTTACACTCTGTATGTATATGCCGATAAAGATAACATTCACAGTTTTGACAGCTAGAATATTTTTGGATCACCGGAACAAATTTTGTCTGGTTTACTTAAAAATTAAACAATTAAATCAGTTAAAGTAAATGGCATTTTGATGACGTATTAACTCATCTAAGGATCCTTCAAATTATTTTACAACAGACAGGGTCGATATAATTCTTCTCGACTCAGACGTACTTTCTCGCCGGACAAAACCTGTCATAAATAACCCCCAATAAAAGTCTTCCTTGAAGGATCCTGCCAGACTTTTTTCTCTACAATTGGACCAACCAAAAGCGACCCAAGATATGAGGGATCAGACGGGTACCATTTTTTGTGAGGGATTTATTGGTGGACTATTATGAAGGATATTTGATGAAAAAAATTGGGAGAGATGAAATTCTGTTTTTTCAAATTGGTCCTCGAAGTACTGGTGGAATCTTCAGATATTTTCTGATTCATTGATTCAAATACTCCATTCACTTTTATTTAATCACATAGGAGGTCATGGTTTCGTTTTCAGAAGTTGGTGCACCTGATGAAAACTCTGTGCGCGTACAGAGAATATTGTTAATGACAAAACGACAATGCCAGTTGCTTTGTTTACATCAAAGTAAAAGTATCAAAGATATTCCACATTTTGTTAGTTCGAATCGATCGGTGATTTTGGGGCGAAATATCGATAGGAAATCGCATATTTTTCCGTTCTTCATCGTCCAGATGAAGTTTCGTGCAAGTGTCATTTTTTCCTTTCACGACTTTTGGCGTGAGTACGAACGGCAAATTTGAATTGGACCAAAAATCGATCAATAAGCATAAATAAAGTGAAAGTAAGTACTAATCGACCTTTTTACACTTGATAACGAAGTTTTTTTTAGGTATCTTGCCGTTTTGAACGATTTCAAACGAAATTCCGGTCCCCCAGAAGTTTGGTTAGTTTCGGTATCGTTTTTAGTGCTCAAAATTCATTTGGAAAGTGTAAATGGACAAAAAAGGCTTCCTTATACGATCTTCTAACGAAAGCGAACGGAAAATTTGGTTCAGGTAGGATTTTCGAGGAATTATGAGGAAAGAACTTGCAGAATGAAATTGCACGATTTTCGTAAGTAAACGGGTTCTGGATGGCCATCATCGGTCTGTAAATGATTATTGTTGATCGTTTTCACGTTTCAGAAAAAAAATACGTCGAAAAAGCTAAAAAAAAAGAAGAAATATGACCATATTGCATTCAACGGATTCAGATTCCGATGAATTGAAATGTGTCACTGGAGCTTTCATTCCTTTGCCGAAAGTAGAAATAGGCTATATTGAACCAGAATACATCGATTTTTTCCATATTCCAGGAGAATGTGAAGCATATGTTTGACCTATTCCATTTTATTTGTACAAACCTACTGTGGTAGTAATGTATGAATATTTTTTAAACTAATAAATTACTATACAGTCAGAATATTTTACTCCTTGTTCATAAGATCAAATAAATAAAATGTCGTCAAGTCTTGAACTTTCAGTTCAAGAGGATAATAAACATTAAATCTTCACAAGCAAGCATATAAAAATTATGTGAAAGCAATGCAATTTTCTTCCATGGCGAAAAATAATATATTTCAACAGTGATCTCTTGTACTTTTCATGCAAATAACTAGAAAAGGAATCCTTTCTATCAATTCATATAAACGTTAATTATTTTCGTCCATCACATCTTTTCCAATTCATTCACATTCTGAGAAATACGCTAAGAATGTAGAAAGGGCAACATAGTGTTGACTTGGAACATAAAAATATTTTGAAAAACGTCATAACTTCGATACAGAGTGGAATGTGTCAAATTTCTAAGGCCAGAGTTGTGATTTTATAATTGTGAATGGAGTATATGTTGAGTTATAAATTTCTTCATGTGCTTGGTGAAATTGTTATGATAAAATTATCTCAGATCCTCAGGATCGTCTGATGAGAAATCCAAAAGCTCTCAATTTCTCCTGATTTTAACCATTTCTGTCTTAAACGTCATAGTCCATGGATACGTCCAAAACCCGTCATTCTTACATAACATCCGTCATCTGTCCCTTCACCTTCAGTCTCTCGCCGAGATTCAGTGACGGTGAAACCGGCGTGAAAAAACCGGAGGAGGGAGCGAAAAAAGCGACGAAACGCGACAAAAGTCCAACGGAAGGACTTGGAAATAATTGGTTCATTCACCGGAAATTGAAAACGAATGACAATCTAGACTAGACATCGCTGTGGACCGTGACAGGTAAAATTACCTCAAAGTCCACGGTTGTAAAGCGACACCGGCGACCGGCAACAAGAAAAAAAGGTTGATTAATTGTTTTAGACACGGCGAGAGCCTTGGAATTCCCGATTCCCGCCATGGTATGTGCTAGTTGGAGGATTGACAGAAGGTGCAATGAATATAAAGGGTGGTTCAATAAGAGCGCGAGATTTCAGTGTTCAATAAAACGTGGTTTTCTATACCAAAAATTGAAATTTGTATCGATTTAGATTGAATGCATGTGATGGTACCTCATTAATAAAGCTTCTAATTGCGGCTTTCAATGCTTCTATGGTTGCAGGTTGCAGGCTTATTGGCATAAACCTGTGACTTCAGATAAAGATAACCCCACAGCCAGAAGTCTAAAGGGGACCTGGTACACGTCCGAGCTCGCGAGCTCCCTTCAAAAATTGGGCTTTTTATTTCCATGATATCTCAGTTCGTATGCGGCGTAGACCAACAATTTTTTTTTAATTAAAACTTAATCATTTCTCTAGAATGTGTAGGTATTACTCGCTTTTCTGTTTTTCTCCGTATATTAGGAAAAAAACCTGGTGAGCTGTAATTTCATGAAAATCTGGACAAACGATTTTATTTCCATGATATCTCTGTCAATTTTCGAAATAAATGTATGAAATTTTCAGTTTACATGCGAAATAATATTTTCCAGAATGTGTATTCATCAGTTTTTTTGTTGATTGCCCCCTCAATTTTTAAATGAATTATAAAGTATAAACTTTATTGGTCATATTTTCAACCATGTTTTTTTCCTAATATACGGAGAAAAAGGGAAAAGCGAATAATACACATTCTGCAAAATATTATTCCGCATGTATACTGAAAATTTCATACATTTATCCCGAAAATTGACGGAGATATCATGGAAATAAAATCGTTGGTCCAGATTTTCATGTAATTACAGCTCACCAGGTTTTTTTACTAATATACGAAAAGAAACAGAAAAGCGAGTAATACACATTCTAGAGAAATGATTAAGCTTTAATTAAAAAAAAAATTGTTGGTCTACGCCGTATACGAACTGAGATATCATGGAAATAAAAAGCCCAATTTGTGAAGGGAGCTCGCGAGCTCCTACGGTCGACCAGGTCAATCTCGTGCAACATCGTCAATGTTTCACGGGCGGTATGACATGTGGCACCGTCCTGCTGAAACCGCATGTGTTCAAGATCAATAGCTTCCGAATGTGGCACAATAAACTGTGTTATCGTAAAGCACTCAGACCAAGGAAAGAGTCCTTTGTCTAAGGTAAAGCATGATTACGTTGTTCTATCGTGAAATGCTCCATGTTTACTAACTACCATCAGTCAAATTTCGATCTGTCAGGTCATAATCATGTGACATTACGTCTGTCAAACATGGCTCACAATTCAAATCTTGCGCTCTTATTGAAATAACCCTTAGAAGAGAAAGATTCGATACGAAAACGAAAATAAGATTAATGGTCCGAAAACCTGAAAGAATGAAGATCTGAAAGGTTTTCATGAATTTCATTTTCAATCTGTAAATTATCCAAAATTTGGATTTTCATGAGAATTTCAATGTGACTCTGATTAGATGACTTCGCCGAAGTCCCGAAGCTTTCCAGAGGTACCTGTTTGAGCTTTTGGAAAAATATTCTCAATTCGGGTCGATCAGAATAGTAATTCTAAAACTAGTTGCAGAATGGGCTCCTATTCCAACACGTATGCAAAATTCGAAAACGAGCGACGAAGGAGCGAGTTTTCGAACGCATGAGTGTTGGAATTGCCTTCTGCAACGAGTATTATACGATATTTACTCTATTTCAGTCAAGTTTTGTAAAAAACTGTCGAAATTAAAGGAAAAAATCAGATTATACATCCTAGTGACTTTTGTATTGTATCTTGACAGTTGGTGTGACTGTTACGAAAATTGACAAATCGTAGGTTTCGAATTTTAATATAGTTATTTAATCAACTAGTTTATTAATCGCTAGATTAATAAACGAGTTGATTACAAGATTTTTCCGTCGACCTCATCAAGAAATGAATAAGAATTCAGGCTTCAAATAAATTTTTATTTTGAATAATTGACAAATTTGACATAATGTAAATTTCTATGTTCATTTCGAAATATTAATGTTTATGCTCTATATGGAACAATTCGAAAAATTCATAGAGGGAATATTGGACATGTTGTGACATTCCGAATAATTCACATTTAGTTCACATTTATATCATTCATCACCTATGATATTCGATAAGGAACGTGTGGAGAAAGTGGAGGTTGAAGTATTATTCACTTTGCAACTTTTATCACCTGAAATTTCTTCTGCAGTCCCTATTTTATTCTGAATGGAGTTTTCAATATACCCTTCGGTGACAGAAGTTGATTTCCGACCAAGCTCGATAGTGCTCTGACTGAATATTTTATGTTCGGTTGCCATGACAATCATGCATTAATAAGAAATCATGCATTAAAATAGGTCATTAATGGATGATTTTGAGTGCGTTAAAATGAGCTTTTATTCTATGGTCGACGGAAAAATCATTTTTGATAACGCAATTAATTTTTGAATTATGTTCGAAGAAATCGATGTAACACCACCAGAATTAAGAAAAATTGCGAATAATGTTGCGAATAAACTGATACCTCAAAAATCCTAATCCATATATGAAAAAGAATACGAAAAACTTGTGGAGTGGTCTGAAGAGAATTCGGTTATTTGAATTTCAGGTAATTTTTTGTTACCGTTTTTCGAATAACGTATTTATGAAGTAGGACATTATGGTGAACGTATTCAATGTAACGCAGTATGGCTCAGAAATTGATAAATGAAACATTTCAAAAGAGTATTGATTGAGAAAATAGAAGAAAACTAACAATAGAACTACGTACCTATAACCTCACCTTCCAAACGGACACTTTGGGATTTTTTTTGCGAAAACTAAGAGGATTGCCGACTTCTCGTTATCATTTTCGTAATCTTAACCATAAAATTGGAATAGGATCGGAAGCCAGTGCTGACAACCACAAAACGAAAAATTAACTGAAAACAATGCTGTAATGAGTTCATTACAGCACTGTTTTTAGTACTGTAATGAACTCATTACGATACTGAAATAGAGGAAGATCTTTACGCCTACTTATTGCGTTAGGGTGAAATTTTCAGGAACCATTATTGACGCCATTGTGTTAAATGTTGTTGAAATTAATTGAAATTTCATAATTACGATTGTATTCCGAGGGACAAAACGAATAATGTCCTCTAAACAGGGTGTCCCATGTACCAGAGCCTGTTGAACTGGGCCTATTTGAATCTGAACATGAGATTGCTCGAAATTGTCTGTTCAACTAGAATATTTTTGGAGCATTCTATTTAACTCTTAGTTATAAATTTTCCGCATCGAAAACAGGACCATACAGGGTTGTTCAGGTTCAAATCGAGAATAATTCGAGATGTCATCATAAATATGTAGAAATAAAGAGTCCTAATCATTATCTTCATCAACGCAACATCACCTCAACTCATCTCGTTGCGCATTTCCAATGTGCAGCATCCCATTGGGTCCAGCCGCTCGCCAATGAACGCACTGGATGTAGGAGGGGCCTAACATCATCATATCCGGTTTTTAGACATCCATGTGTGACTTGTTCCACCTTCGGTTTATACAAAGAATGGAACTTTTCGAAAACCGTCATATTTTTCCAGGATTTCGTCCTCTTAGTCCAGAAAACCGTTCCTAAATTTTTTCCTATTTGGTTCATAAACGAAAAAATGAAAAAGCAATCGGTGTCCGCAGTTTTTGAGCGCTTTGTCTGTGTATTTTCATCCATAAACCAAGGATCAAGGTGTGCTAAAGCATCTTCTGCGGAAAGTTAGCAAAAATACCGTCTATAAAAATTCGAACCCTTTAACTAGACCACTAAAACGATAACAACATCCATTGTGGTTTTAACAGTCAAAAATCGCGAATGCTACGCTCTATTCCTGCGTCGAACTCGGTTACGTGCCCTTCGAAAGCCATAAAGCCCATAAATGAGACCTTTCGCCCAAAAGTCAAACTTTCAGAGCGATCATCGGCCAGAATCCGAGGCAATGAGAACCGTAAAATTATGAATAAAAGTCAAGTCGTACTCCGCATTCCTGGCCAACTTATATTGCCACAATAAATAAGAGATGCGTCGTCCATATCGTAAAATCCGTGCACAAAAATCTGCGTCGGCCCCGGATTTCTTCCGTGCCCAGCGTGAAATATACAGTAGGGCATAAACGTTGACAGATCGAAGGAAGATTTACAAGGGCGTAATAAGGGGCTCGTAAAAGCCTGGGAGTATTTGTCTCCGGAGGGTTGTTTCACGTTCGGTCGGTACTGAGAAATTGGCAATTGACTCAGCAAGAGCTTACGAGTTACTTAGTTGAACATTAATGGCATTATCTCGGATGTTTTGCCCAACCGAATTGGCTTTGGGAGGAATGTTCAAGTATGACGGGGATGTTTCTAAAGGTGGCCAAGGGGGCGAACTGTGTTTTTGCATTCGGGTATCGGCGGGGTGCGATCTTTTGTAATCGATATCTTGGTGGATTCGAGAAGTTGCTACTGTTGAAACCAATTAAGCGTGATTTAAAAGCTTCCTGAAGATAGTGGTGAGTTCAACCATCACAAAAATCTACATTAAATACCAGAACACTTTAATATTTCAAATGGAGCGCAAAATTTATTATTGTCTGCTGTTATTTCTTTTGAAAACTGTCGAATTTAAGTTTGCTTCTAATTCATACCAATGCACTCATACGGTATTTACCATAGTCAAATTGTAAAAAAAATTTTCATGTCTGTATTTATAGATTGAATAAAATATACTCCTTTCACAATTATAAAATCACAACTCTGGCCTTGGAAAATTGACACCCTTTCTACATTCTTAGCTTATTTCTCAGAATGTAGGTATATTTCATTTTGGAGAACACAACGGAAAATTGTGAAGAATATTATAGATATAAAGGAGTTTTTGGATTTATGATTGTCAAGATTTATCGATGTGCTTTGTTTTCATCATGATATTGTATGTGATATGATTGTGAGGGTGCATAACATTTCTATTTCTAATATTTCTTTATTTCAAATAAATAACAGTTTTATTCGTTCATCAAAAAGAAAATAAACATAATAACTAAATTAACGAATTTGTTTACAGAGAAACTAATAATTTCAATGCAATAGTAACTGAGTTTTGGTTATAAATTAATAAGCAAGAATGTCAATTCCTGAAGGCTTTATAGATATTCATTTCATTTATTTGATCTTATGAACAAGGAGTAAAATATTCTGACTGTACAGCAATTTATTAGTTTGAAAAATATTCATACATTACTACCACAGTAGGTTTGTACAAATAAAATGGAATAGGTCAAACTTAGCTTCACATTTATCATTCACCTGTTCTAAAATAAGACACAAACTCCTGGAATATGGAAAAAACCGATGTATTCTGGTTCAATAGGTATAGCCTATTTCTACTTTCGGCAAAGAATTTCATGGCCATCTAGAACCCGTTTACTTATGAAAATCGTGCAATTTCATTCTGCAAGTTCTTTCCTCATAATTCCTCGAAAATCCTACCTGAACCATATTTTCCGTTCGCTTTCGTTAGAAGATCGTATAAGGAAGCCTTTTCTGTCCATTTACACATTCCAAATGAATTTTGAGCACCAAAAACGATACCGAAACTAACCAAACTTCTGGGGAACAGGAATTTCGTTTGAAATCTTTCTAAACGATCAGATACCTGAAAAAAACCTCGTTATTAAGTGTAAAAAGGTCGATTAGTACTCACTTTCGCTTTATTTATGCTTATAAATCGATTTTTGGTCCAATTCAAATTTGCCGTTCATATTCACGCCAAAAGGAAAAAATGACACTTGCACGAAATTTCTTATATCGACGGGAAACTTCTTCTGGACGAAGAAGAACTGAAAAATAGGCGATTTCCTATGGATATTTCGCCCCAAAATCGCCGATCGATTCGAACTAACAAAATGTGGAATATCATTGATGCTTTAACTTTGATGTAAACAAAGAAACTGGCAACGTCGTTTTGTCATTAACGATATTCTTTGTACGCGCACAGACTTTTCATCAGGTGCACCAACTCCTGAAAACGAAACCATGACCTCCTATGTGATTAAATAAAAGTGAATGGAGTATACAGTATACTTTAACTTGTCTTTAGTTTGTAACCATAGATTCTTGACGTTGAAAGAAACTATGTTTCATTTCCCATTTCTTTGAATTCAGCTATCTTAAAGTGATAAAAGCATTATTACAAAAAAAGCGCGACTTATACTCAGGAGGCCATATTTTTTTCAAAACCACGTAAGGTTAAACTTATAGGAAAAAATAAGCAAAACTTAAAATTTGGGCTGGATCTTTGTTTAACAATAAAACTATGCATGGGTCCCATAAATCATAGTTCACATTCGATACTATTCGAAAAACAGATTGAAAAATTCCTTCATTTGAAGTCTAAAGCGCCTAAACTATAATACCGTGTAGAGAAAACTTATATAATATTGTTGTAAATTTGACAAAAATATACAAACTAAAAATAATTTTACATATACTGGGCGCGTCAAAAAGAAGTTACGGAAAAATATGTAATTTTTTCAAATGGAACACCCTGTATTTTATGGCATAATTCATTCGAGGAAAATAAGAGCTTTATATGTATACTTATACCTCATTTTTTTTTTCAAATTTCATCACGGCGTTGCCACATAACTCGTATTTTTAGGATATTTTTAGTGTTTTGAGTGGTTTATCAAAATTCTTATAGCATAAGGTATCAGCTTCATCATTCGGTAAACATATGAAGTTTTTTTTTATACAGAGTGTCTAATATAAATTCACCAATTCACTCAAATTTAATATGCGATAACTCGATTTTTTCAAATGGAACACCCTGTATTTTTTTCTTTCATGAAATATCTACCTGTTTTACAAAGTATGTCCCATACTTGAACCGCTCTTTTTTGAGATATTTCACATTCTTCAAAAAAATAATTACTTTGTGAAAAATGGTAGACATTTGAAAAACAAATTCCATGAAAGAGAAAAATACAGGATGTTCCATTTGAAAAAATCAAGTTATCGCATATTTAATTTCAGTGCATTGGTGAATTTATATTAGAAACTCTGTATTTCTAAGAAAAACAGCTGTTTATCCAATGATATAAAGCTGATACCTTAGCTAGCTTCTGTGAAAATTTCGTTTATCTAGATTGAAAACATCGGTTGCTATAAGAATTTTGATGAACCTCTCAAAACACTGAAAATATCCTAAAAATATGAATTATGTGGCAACGCTGTGATAAAATTTAAAAAATGAGGTATAAGTGAAAAGCTCTTGTTGTCCTCGAAGGAATTATGCCATGAAAAACAGGGTGTTCCATTTGAAAAAACTGCATATTTTCCGTATCTTTTTTTACGCATCCTGTATATGTAAAATTATTTTTAGTTCGTAGATTTTTGTCAACCTTATAACCACACCATATAAGTTTTTTTTTCATTTTATTAATGGCGTAGTTTCTACTTGTCAAATGTCAAAAAATGACAGCTTCAAAACCTCGTAATGGAAAACCCTGTACCTACTTTGAATATAAAATATTTCCCCGAAGATTTTTCTTTCCTATAGGCCTAATTGAAATTCGATCAAACCACATCGGTCTTGCAAAATTATTTTTGAAAAAGAGTTATAAAAGTAACATCCTGATGCATGAATAAATTGTTACTGGATCATTTCCATAACTGTCAAATGACCTCTGTGACATCTTTCAACTAATATTTCATGTCGCAATCTTTATTTATTATGCCAATATAAGTCAGCCCGAAAAGCCGTTTAAAACTTGACTTTTATTCAAGAATTTTAACGTTTTTATTTACTTAAGTCATTTTGGTGGTTTGCAGACAGTTAAGGCTTTCGAAAAATAGTAGACAGGTAGCTTTGGAGAGCCCACAAAGAATGGAGTTGATTTTAACCCATTTTCGGTTATCAAAGATTACTTCATTTCTTAAACCAGTACCTGAGTGATTTATTGCCGTCTTAATGTTGGTGAAGAGTTACCTTTTTGACAACGCAAAACTTGAAAACGAAGAGAAAAAACATTCTCAACTCCTTTATAGAAATTTAAATTTGAAAGGAATAGCTATTGCTCAAGAAAAGCATATCGCTGAATTCTTATATTTTTTTATTGTAACATCGAACAATTTTGATTAATTGAAAAGGAAAGGTTTAAGTCAAAGAAAATAAGGTTTAATTCAATGCGAAAAATGGAAAAAATATGAGAGTAGCAAAGGCCAGTGTAGCAGGTACCTCCCCATAAAATGAAATGTTGTTATAATAATTTTATTATAAAAAAGAATCCTATATTACCATTAGATTCTATGGTTACGAATGTTACGATATTGTTAGGTTAGGGAACGTTCTAGAAGTGAATTGAGTTCTATGAGTCGAGTAGCGAATAACTGTGTTGAGTCGTTGAGAATAAACTTATTTAAAATTGCTGAACTTTTATTGTGTATGAGTGCGAAACACCAATAATAAGAAATATAACAATTCAGAAGTGGGATATTCCAAAAAATATCTACGTGAGATTGCAGATTACAGGGAATACAACAAGAAAATTCCAGAACATGGCCTCTCAAAATGGAGAACACCTCGTGGTAAGAGAAGAAGATTTTGAAAATTTCCAAAGAAACCTGGGTGAAGAACGAACAGCAATTGGAGATTACTAAAAATGTTACAACAACGATCACGATAACAAAACTCAGGAAGTTTATTGATATGTTTGGTGCACCAATTAGACTTATAACAGACAGAGGAACATGCTTCACATCCAAGAAATTTGAAGAATTTTGTGACAATCACGGTATAAGACACACCTTGAATTCCAGCAGACACCCACAAGCAAATGGTATGGTTGAACGAGTTAATAATACTTTGATACCTATGTTACAGATGAATGTTGAAGAAAATGAAGGCAGAGATTGGGACCAAGTGGTTAAAAAGATTGAGAAACAGATAAATACTTCGATGAATAAGACTACAAACAGAACACCATTTGAAGCCTTATATGGATACTTACCTAGATTCAATGATGGACTTATGAGAAGTTTGACGGAAGAGAATGAACATTATAGATCACCACAGGAAATCCAGGAAGAAATTCGAGAGAAGATCAGAAAAGAACAGAGCAAGACCAAAGAAAGATATGATAAACATAGACATGCAGGTACAAAATACCAAGTTGGAGATATCGTTTATATGAAAGCCAATAAGGTATCAACAGGAGAATCCACAAAACTCCAACCACGATATAAGGGACCATTTGTTATTGTAAAAATATTACCGTCAGATACTTACCAAATTACTCATCTTAGTGACGATAACCATAAGCATGTTATCACAGCCCATGTAAGTCAGTTAAAAATATGGAAAGCAAGTAAAAGGGATGAAGAAGATGAAGAATCCATAGAAGAAGTTGAAGAATTAATAGAAGAGACAGAGATAAATCCAGAAGAGACAGAGATAAATCCAGAAGAGACAGAACAAAATCCAAAAGAGACACCCGAAGTAGACCCAGAAGAAGATGAACAGAAATACGACAAAGGAGAGAACCAAGAAAAACAAGGAAAACCTTGTGATGCCACACCTAGAAACCGAGAAGAAAGAAGAAGAAGACCCCCAAAATATTTACAAGATTATTCAGTTTATTAAATGTATTAATTAATATCAGGATAGGCCGAGTGTTATAATAATTTTATTATAAAAAAGAATCCTATATTACCATTAGATTCTATGGTTACGAATGTTACGATATTGTTAGGTTAGGGAACGTTCTAGAAGTGAATTGAGTTCTATGAGTCGAGTAGCGAATAACTGTGTTGAGTCGTTGAGAATAAACTTATTTAAAATTGCTGAACTTTTATTGTGTATGAGTGCGAAACACCAATAATAAGAAATATAACAATGTTTTTGTTGAAATTTCACGAAACATTTGTTATTTATAACGGCCATATCACCAAGTCACCGTATAGTCACCGACTTGACTTTTATTCATAGAATTTTACGGCGTTCATTATTTCGAATTTCGGTGAATGGTCCTTCGAATATTGCCTTTCCAGAAATGGGACCATCCCAGAAATTTACGACATGTCAACTCGAGACCAAGGAATAGAGAATCTGGAATAATTCTGTAAAAATCATATAGAAATAATCCTTGGAGAATTAATCCAGACCAAAGGTTTTTATTTTTGGTATTATACTTGGAGAAATCATAAAATCTTTCACACAGATGTTTCTTAGTTTCTTTGATATTCGGTCGGTTTTAAAGGAATATTTGTATTAAACTTTGGATCAATTATAACTCTCTTTCATATCTATATAAACTTTTCAACACAAAATTTTCCTTTTCTTGATAATGCAATAAAAATAATGTTTCGTCAAAATATGAACTCAACTTTGTCAGGTTGAAGACAAAAATGGGTCACTTAGAGAGCTTACGTGAAATTAGAAGGTTTAGAAGGCTTGTAGGTTAGATTTGCGTCACGTTTTTTGACAGCTGTCAAAAGAATTGTCAATGTGCTGGGTCTGTTACAGAAATATTGGGAATGTTTTTGGATACTTCGCTAAAATTTCATTATCTATCTTATTTAATTTTTATATGTTTTGTAGTTTTCATTTGTCATTTAATGTTTATTATGCTCTTGAACTGAAAGTTCAAGACTTGACGACATTTCATTTATTTGATCTTATGAACAAGGAGTAATATATTCTGACTGTATAGTAATTTATTAGTTTGAAAAATATTCATACATTACTACCACAGTAGGTTTGTACAAATAAAATGCAATAGGTCAAACATATGCTTCACATTTATCATTCACCTGTACGAACGGCAAATTTGAATTCGACCAAAAATTGATTTATAAGCATAAATAAAGCGAAAGTAAGTACTAATCGACCTTTTTACACTTGATAACGAAGTTTTTTTAGGTATCTGGCCGTTTAGAAAGATTTCAAACGAAATTCCGGTCCCCCAGAAGTTTGGTTAGTTTCGGTATCGTTTTTGGTACTCAAAATTTATTTGGAATGTACCTATGAATGGGCAAAAAAGGCTTCCTTATACGATCTTCTAACGAAAGCGACCGGAAAATATGGTTCAGGTAGGATTTTCGAGGAATTATGAGGAAAGAACTTGCAGAATGAAATTGCACGATTTTCGTAAGTAAACGGGTTCTGGATGGCCATCATCGGTCTCTAAATGATTATTGTTGATCGTTTTCACGTTTCAGAAAAAAAAAACACATATTTCAGGAGTTTGTGTCTTATTCTAGAACAGGTGAATGATAAATGTGAAGCATATGTTTGACCTATTCCATTTTATTTGTACAAACCTACTGTGATAGTAATGTATGAATATTTTTTAAACTAATAAATTACTATACAGTCAGAATATTTTACTCCTTGTTCATAAGATCGAATAAATGAAATGTCGTCAAGTCTTGAAATTTCAGTTCAAGAGGATAATAAACATAAAATCTTCACAAGCATGCATGTGAAAATTATGTGAAAGCAATGCAATTTTTTTCCATGGCGAAAATTAATATATTTCAACAGTGATCTCTTTTACTTTTCATGCAAATAACTAGAAAAGGAATCCTTTCTATCAATTCATATAAACGTTAATTATTTTCGTCCATCACATCTTTTCCAATTCATTCGCATTCTGAGAAATACGCTAAGAATGTAGAAAGGGCAACATAGTGTTGACTTGGAACATAAAAATATTTTGAAAAACGTCATAACTTCGATACAGAGTGGAATGTGTCAAATTTCCAAGGCCAGAGTTGTGATTTTATAATTTTGAATGGAGTATATATTCATCTATTTCTGCAAGACTAAGAGATTATGTACATCTATCGGTAATTATATACAATAAACTTTTCATCCCTCGTTGTGACAGATGAAACCTATCCGGTGGGAGGGGGGGATCCGTTTCACAACAAACATAAACACCCATAATCTCCTCATGCGACGATAATAACAAATCAACACCCACACATTCCAGAAACTCAAACAATAGAGCCGTAACGCAATAAAAACTCTTCACGGTGTATACCCACAACCTAACCTATAACCGCTCGGTCGAGTGGGCGGAGTCGGGGGCGTGGCAAACCTCATCCTCAGGAGTGCCAATCGGCAATACTGATCAGTGAAGAGTACGGCGTAAGTAAAGCTACACGACTGCGATCGCTGACAAATTTTTCGGGAAAAAAATCCTAAATCGGGTGATTCGCGGTTTGAGTGAGGAGGATTTAGTGACTTTTGGACTGTATATGAGCCGCGTTTTAACCGTGGCCTTGTTGTCGAGATGACGGTAACCGGCAACTACGGGATAATGCATAGGCCGTGCTTTTCTGGATACCCTTTCCAAGGTGAGCGAGCCGACTTTGGTACGTTTCAAAAGTTTTCTAAATTTTTAACTGGATTTTTCAAAGTTCGAACGACTCGTCGTTGTCAGAACGAGGGACGACTAATCGTCACTTCGAGTCGGATGAGTAGCAAATGTGCTGCGCAAAAATGTGAATCAAGAGCCACTTAGCCGACGGTGATATGGACAGGGTGATTCCGAATCGTTGCAAAGTCATAACAAGATGATGGCTGAGGTTTTTTCATCTCAGATAGAGTACTGAGTGAACCATATTGGAAACATTTGAATGTGCTGTCCTATTCATTGAGCAGATGAACAAAAACTTGTGTCAGTGTCACGTCGTTATAGTTTTAGAGTGCGTTTTTGAAAAGTGGCTGTAACTTTATCTTGTGAAAACTTTTCTTTGGCACTTTTTTATGTACTATTCAATTGTGTCGTTATATTTTGCTAAAATAATAGATACACATCAATATTTGTTTGTTATAAAACAATATTTTATTTCAAATTGGATTCTGTCACTAGAGATTTTCGTATATTTCAGTAGAGCCTGAGGTTTTTGCCTGAATTCTTGACTATCTTCGATAGCAAATTAGTTTTTATAAATATCTATATGTAAATGTAAGGGTTCTGGAAAAACTACTGGCATCATTGAATTTTACGTAAAAAAAGTGCTTTAGGAAAATTGGTTTGACCAGGAAAACTTTTCCATAATGCACATTTTCGAAAAACACCCTATATCTATACAGAGTGTAACAGCCAAATGGAATAGATTGGATAACGAATTAATGAGCGGGTGTTGGGAAAAACGCTCGGACACGTCGATTTGTAATTTTAAATGCGCATATTTTTCAAGAAAATAATATTATATAGGGTGTTCCATGCGACCGTGGCCAATACTAACATTCTTATTTCAGGTGCAACCCCCAGTATATTATTTATTTTTTGGATTCTTCAGAGAATTCTAGACACGATTCATGCACAATGTCCTTTACCTATCTTCAACTTTTTCGGAAGTATTAAGTGTTTTCAGATTTAGTGCAAAATTCCACGTTTTAAATAAAAATTATTTTATTTCACAAGTTCGGTACATAACACTTGAAACCTAATAAGTAATACTGATTATTTCTTAATTATTAAGAAAAACAAAAAAAAATATTAATGTCAATGTAGGAAATGTTCAAAATGCTCGCCGCGAACGTCTTGGCAACATGCTAATCTGGTGTAGAATTGTCTTCTAACGTTACTCAACATTTCAGGCGTTTTTGCTTACTTTCTTCATATCAAGAGGTAAATGGGAAATAAGTATTGAGTGTAATGTATCGAATTTGTAATTTTGTAATTTTCATTTAAAATGTTAATTTTTGTAAAAAATTTGAAAACAAATATTTCCGGAAAAAGTTGAAGATAGGTATAGGACATTGTACATGAATTATGTCTAGAATTCTCTGAAGAATCCAAAAAATAAATAATATACAGGGGGTTGCATTTGAAATAAGAAAGTTGGTATTGGCCCCGGTCGCATGGAACACCCTATATAATTTTATTTTCTTGAAAAATATGCGCATTTAAAATTACAAATCGACGTGTCCGAGCGTTTTTCCTAACACCCCCTCATTTATTCGTTATCGAATTTATTCCATTTGACTGTTACACTCTGTATATAAAAAAGGACGTCTCTTTCAAAGCCGTTTCACCACTTTTTGTCTGTTACTGTTATAAAAATATCAAAAATAAGCCTTCATCCCGAGAAAGATTCGTTTTTACCTCAAAATTGGGGCAAAAAACATTTTTCGATTGCACAACCAACAGCTATTATTATAACTGCGGGGTGCTATAAAAAGAAAAAAAACATTAAGAAGTAAAAGTCGACCTGGTTTCAGCAATATTTATTGGGTGTCATAAATAATAATAAAGTCGGGGTGGACTTTATGATGGGTCCTTCGAATATGGGTTTGAGGGTAACCTACCCATCCTTTTGAATGGAGAGAAAATATAGAGAAAGTTTGGAACGATAAATTGACTTCAGAAGTCGTTTATTGCTGAACAGATGTATTACTTTTTTTATCCGAATTTTCAATATGATTGATATTATTGGATTGCTACAAAGATGCATAGAATATCTGGCACTAGATTTGTTTAAGTTTAAGACTTTCTTATCGATACAAAATCTGAGTATTCGTCCTGCTTTTAATTTCCCTCGAAAGGGGTCAAAATTAATAAACTTCATTCACTTTTATAAAGTTGGCCAAGATTAATCACTTTTTTTACTTAAAACTGATGCAGGGTGACACTCGTGAAATATCGGCAATGTCAAAATAATTCTCAGAGACGTTGCCAATGCTAAAAGTATTTAAACGTCTTCTGTAGGCTTATTTCTTGAGGATTTTGGAAAGTGGAGAATTCCATAGGTCTGTCTGTTCGTTTAGAAGTTTTTCTGTCGGGTTATTCGAGTACTTTCATTCTTTTTTCGAATGAACTATCACAAAGTAACGGACTATTCTGTCCATTACTTTTCAGTTAAATTTCAACACTCGATTCTTCATTTCCGTACAAGAAAATAGCATAACTTTTTTTTTCAACATTCGCCAGGCCTTTGGAATTATTGAATTCAAACAATATTTTCTCAAATTCATTATTTTCCCAGAATAAATAAACATTTTGATTAGTACGTAATTACTACGACCTCTATGTAGAAAGGACAACGTTGCTCAGATATTTGACAGGAAAATGACAAGGTATAACCTAACATTTTCAAAATATACACGGTGAAATGTGTCAAAATGTCATGGCCAACTGGCATACTTTATAAAAATGAATGGAGTATACATGTTTGGATCTGAGACCATAGAGTCTGATGGAATTTTGACATGTAGGTACTTCCTCAACACAATAAAGACATCTGCCATCTATCTCAAGACATAACCTAACCAATTTCACACGAAAATGGTGCTGGACATATCGCCAAAGTTCCATTAGAATCCTGAATGATCATTTGTTTGACAGAAGTGTTCGAAAAGATCAGGGAAACCAATCGCAAGAGACGAATCATGATGCACCACGACAAAGCAAGCCCCCACATATCATTACAAATAGATAAATCGTGCCACAAAAATAGACATTTATTAAATACATTATTTTCGAGGTTTAATTTCAATCTTCTTCTCGTATTCTAGTGTCAATTTCGAAAACGTCGTTGAGAGTGACAATTTTTTATTTTCAACCAAAATTTTCATCTCTTCCAGGCCAAGGTCGAGTCAATCAACTGGGAGGGGTGTTCATAAATGGCAGACCACTTCCCAACCACATCAGACTGAAGATTGTCGAACTGGCGGCTGCAGGAGTTAGACCATGTGTTATTTCCAGACAGCTTAGGGTGTCTCATGGCTGTGTCAGCAAAATACTCAACAGGTACCAGGTAAGATAGATAGAAGAGTCCCATGACTCCGATGTTAGTTTCTTCATCTCACATATGAAATTGAGAAGCAGCTTCTTTATTTTACATCCTATCTATACATATAAAACAATGTTGTTGGTTACACCATTTATAACTCGAGATCGGATGGACTGTTTGTTATTAAACTTCATTTATGGAATCGTCTACGGCCTGGTTATTATAAAATGTACATTAAAACTGACAAATTCAATGCAAAATTTGTTCAGGAAATGCTTTTCCTCCTTCTGAATAAGGCCACAAGGTGTCGCTACGGTTAATGGCTCTTATCTAGACACTGTAGCGTAGTCGTGAAGGTATTATATTTGAGATTATCGCCACTATATGGCGATGTATACAATAACTGTGTAATTTGCATAGAACTTATAATAACATGGAAGGCTATTATCAGATCAAAAAGCGGGTAAACATCTCAAGTTGGTGGAACAGTGAGTTTTTACCGAAATGTCAAGTAAATCGGATTTTGACGATCAGCATCAATCGTGAGTTGTCCATTTTCATCTTTTCTCTATATTTCTGAAATGTTTTTGAATCTCTGTTTGGGTAAAAAGTATATTTGCGGAAATAGCTGAATCCAGAATTGTCCATAATTAGTAATTGACATATTATTTTTGTGTTTCTGTTCTGTGTGACAGCTCATATCCATGGGAAAGGTGACAGTTGACATTTGACACATGGTATTTGACAGATGACAGTAAAATGTAAATTCTATGTAAAATTGATTACGATTTGTGAAATCCACCGTAATTAGGTATCATTTAGGCGAAACAAAGTTCGCCGGGCCAGCTAGTTTGTGTATATAAGAGTTTGATTCTGTTAATTAACATTTTATGCTTTCGCGTATGGCAACTCACTCAAATTCCAATCTATATGCTGGAAGCGAGAATATGTAGGTACAATTCGTCGAATGGAGTTCGATATTAAACGATAATGAACCTTGGATTTACGGTCAACAATGGCGTGAAACCTTTAAATCCGAAATTTAATTTTTGGTTTAATTGCCCGATAGCACGTGCAGTAAAACGGTTTTACGTTACCGGACCACACATCTTGACCAGTTGCGATTGATTACCTATCGCTTATTTGCACTCTCTCAATCCGTTTACGGGTGTGATATTTCCGTTTTAGCGGGAGGTTGGTACGTCGCTTTATTATTAGGTTGGCGATTCTCTGGACATCTGGGACTCGTTTAGTTTTAGAAAATGAAAGTACTCTTATGTTTTCTAAATAATACGCGTCGTTTTCGAGTCAATTCCAATTTAATTAACTTTGTCAAGACTAAAATGTCAATGGAATACAAAATTCGGATATTAATGATGATGAATGTCCCATACAAACCACGTATTGAATTGAAATTAATGCAAAATGAATACGTAACACTACATGATCTGTGGCGATGTTTCTATATAAAAAATATCCTCTTGAAATGTTATAAACTCGACACTACACGGTTATTATCACATTAATTAATTAGACCAAATGTTCGGTCTATGGAACGACGTTTTGTCCGCGCACCGTTATAGGCGACTGAAATTAAGATCGTAGCGCTCTATCGGCGAGATTCAGAACTACTCCTTCGGCATTTTCAGAGACTAGACGCCATCAGCCAAAAGTAAACAAAACTAGTGCCTTTGCGTTAGTTCATCTGTTCACGATAGGGGACGTACTGCTTCCTTGTTTAAAGAGAAAATCAACACAATCTGGCATCGTCTTCTCAAAAGCTCTATGATAGGTCTGTCACAGAAAATGGGACGATGGGTTAGGTTAGGTCATTGACCTCGCATCCTATGACCTAGGTTAATGGAGTAATGTTCGATTAGTGTAAAAACCAATTCTTTTTGAGATAGTTTTGGGAGATAGAGGAAAATATGAACAAGTTATAAGTGCTCACAAACTAATCTTAATGAAAATCGAAGGAGGAACTTTGGTGTAATAAATATGGCTTTTCAATTGCAGAAGTAATCGGACAAAACTGAGTGTTTTTATTGAGAAATATCGTGTTTTTAACATTCTCATTCGAATAAGGTTAATACTTAAGTATTTCCTAAATGTATCAACTCAATTTCAATCGAAATATGAACTTTGCGTAAATTCCAGAGAATCATATCAGAGACGTAATTAGCCCATTTTGTTTCAAATGGCTATATCATTTTAACAGAGCCGAATTCGGAATAATGGAAAATGAACAAGAGGTTTCTTTAGACCTCAAGAATCTTCACCCTGTATAAGTTGGAAGTTCCAATGGAAAATACCAATTATAACCTGGCTGGAACAGCTGCTTAACGCCTGGAAGGCAGGCGGTAACGCGCATTGCTCCAGTACCAGGAGCTGGTCTTCCGGGAATTCTCTCACTTTTAATGGACATATGCGACGTAAAACACGAATACGATTGTACGACACGGACGTAACTCGATCGAGCGGGTCGTTCCGAATCGACACCTGCTTGTGATGCCGAAGTCACGGATGATCGCCTTAAACGCGATCATGTCGAGACCATTTCCAATTCGTGGCGATGGCGATCCTGTCCCACCTGGGGTTACGTTCGTTCTCACCTTTTTACAGGCCATTTCGTAAGTTGCTACCCGGCCGAGTTAGCGTAGCGACACCTAGTGGCCTCATTCAAACGGAGGAAAAGCATTTCCTACATAACCAAATTTGTCATAGAATTTTTCAGAGTTTCAATGTATTTTATAATAACCAGGCCGTGGACGAATCCATAAATGAAGTTCCATAACAAACAGTCCATCCGATCTCGAGTTATAAATGGTGTAACCAACAACTCTGTTTTATATATACAGGGTGAGTCTTTGACTTGTACATATATTTTAACTGTAGATTCTTGAGGCCTAAAGAAGCCTTTTTTTCATTTTCCATTTTTCCGAATTCGGCTCTGTTAAAGAGATATAGCCATTTGAAAAAAAAAGTTGGGCTGAATACGCTCCTGAAACAATTCTCTGCAAACACCTCAAAGTTCATATTTTTCAATTGAAATTGATGTGATTATCAGATATTCTGGGTGATACATTTAGAAAATACTAAAGCACTAACCTTATTTGAATAAGAATGTTACAAACACGATATTTCCTAGCAAAAACGCTAAGTTTTGTTCCATAATTTCTGCAATTGAAATGCCATATTTCTCACACCAAAATAAGTTCCTTCTTCGATTTTCCTGAAGATTAGTTTGTAAACACTAATAATTTGTTCATATTTGCCTCGATACCCTGAAACTATCTTATAAAAATTAGTTTCTCACTAACCTACCCTAACTCCATTAATCAAAGTCATATGATTCGAGGTCAATGACCTAACCTAATCCATTCCTCTGTGATATATCACAGAATTCTAGAGAAGACGATGCCAGATTGACGATTTACTCTTCAACAATGGTATAGGCGAACTCAAGAAAGCAGAACGTCCCCTATCGTTAACGGAAGAACTATCACAGAGGCTTCTACGCATTGCTCTTTGGAAATGCCAAACGAGTTGTTCTGATTCTCGCCGATACAGCGCTACGATCTAAATTTAAGTGCGCTGCCGGCTGCGAGTGCGATGTAGCCGCCACGCAAGACAAGACAAGACGTTCTTCTGTGTCTCCACAGTACAGTCTGTGATTACAATGAACGACGCCGCGATAACCTTTCTACATGGATTCGTTTTTTTATTTATTTATTTACTTGAAGTTTGCAGAGGTGATGAATGTGATGTGAAAACAGTGTAGGGTCGATTAAAAATTCCAAGAGGATATTGTTAAGAAGATAGATTTTCCTGAAGGACGGGTATCAATAAATTTTCAATAGAAACTTCTTATAAACTTTGTAATTTCATGCTTCTCGGAATTCAGTTGATAAACATTGACAACATTGTTAATTTGTTAAGAGACCAGAGAAGAAACAATATTCGATGATATTTAATTCAGGGAAGCATTCAGATTTTTTATGAAATTCATGATTTTTTCCTCAAATTTCTTCGTATACATTTAGGAATAACTCGAAAACGACGCGTTTTATTGAAAAAATATAGGAATACTTTTATTCTCTAAAATGGTTGATTCTTTCGAAAATATGAACCGTTTATCCTTTTCAAGTGATTTGATAGTGTTTTTGCATGAATTTATGAGTCGACCACCCTGTAACTTTTAAACTAGGAGAGATATTGAATAAGTTTCGATTGAGGAATATGCACCATGAATAGAGTAAAGAATCAACCAAAATTCAGTTCATTTGAAATAACGGTTCCGGAGATATGAACAGGAAAGTGTTTTTTTCGTGGATTTTCGACACCCTGTATCTTCCAAACGAAACCGAATTTTGAAAAATGGTATGGGAAAAAAGTGTTTTCGTTTGATGAGGGGAATCTACAGTTAAAATATATGTACAAGTCAAAGACTCACCCTGTATATATAGATCTCCGACTCGCCCATTCGATACAAGATATGTCGATCGTTTTTTTTAGGGTGATAGAATTTTCGATAGAGATAACTGTGATTTGACAGAAGGTGGAAGCCATGTTGTTTTGAGATTTCTGTTCAGTAAGCATTGACAAAATGTTATGCAAAGACTCACGCCGCAACAACGTTTACAAATTGTTGAAATTTATTTTCAAAATCAGTGTTCTATTCGCCAAACTTACAGAGCACTTCGTGTAATTTATGGTTTATATAATCGTCCATCACAGCAGCTTATTCGTCGTACTATCGATAGATTTTGGACAACATTTTCTCTACTCGATGCAACAACAACAACAAGACAAAGAACTGTACGTACAGAAGAAAATATCGCTGCTGTAAGTGATAGTGATAATGAAGATTCAGATTTGTCTATTTGTCGACGTTCACAACAAGTTGGACTTGTGCATCCACCACATGGAAAATTTTGCGTGAAGATCTTGGTCTACACCCATACAAGATCCAACTGGTTCAAGAACTAAAGCCACTTGACCATAAAAAGCGTCGTTTGTTTGCTGATTGGGCCTAGAACAGCTCGAAGTTGATCCACTTTTTAATCGAAAAATTGTGAAGCTCATTTCTGGTTGAACGGCTAAGTAAACAAGCAATTGCCGTATATGGAGTGGAAACAATTCTCAAGAAGTTCTGCAGGTTCCTTTGCATCCTGAAAACGATGCTGGAGCTAATGTTACAGTGAATGTTGCTAGTTACAGATCCATGACCAATGATTATTTGTTTCAAAATTTGAATGGTATCGACCCAGAAGTGTTTTGGTTCCAACAAGATGGTGCTACACCTCATGCTGCTCCGAAAAAATTGATCTATTGAAAGAAAGATTTGGCGATAACATTAATTTCGAGAAATGGCCTCCAAGATCATGCGACATAACTTCAATAGATTATTTTCTTTGGGGTTAGTCGAGTCATTGGTTTATGCTGATAAACCAGAAACAATAGACGCTTTGGGATCCAACATAACCCGTTTTATTGCTCAAATAGGGCCTGAATTACTCGAAAAAGAAGTCCAAAATTGTTCTGGTTTCCAAATTTATGAACCAGCTCAGCTTTTAGACACAGGATCAATGCAAATGGACCAACGTTTCACATCTAGCAACCTGATTAAGATTCCTGATGTGACGAATCGTCAATCAACGTACCTAATGCTCCGAAATCGAATTCGGGTATTTATAAAATGGCGCAGACTTCTTAACTTTGTCATTATTTCCGCCAAGTTGGTTTTCAATCAAGAAAAGGAAGCTGTAAAGTATATTTTTGGGAATTCAAAACCGACCGGAATGAAAATTGGCAACGAAAACTTAGTGTCCAATGTCTGTCTAATAGCTACAGGGTCAAACGAAATTGGTTCGAGTTATTCGAATAGCGTTACTAGTTATTGTTTGGTGCAAATATCCGCTTGGTGTCTCTTTGAAACTACTTTAAACTCAAAACGTGGTGGAAAAGTTATTATAGAAAATTAATTAAAGAGTTTTGGAAGCGTTCATAAACGTAATTTATAGTCTGGTTGCTCGCCAAGAAAAATTGTGGGAACAGTTTAGTCCAAGTTCGAATAGTGTTGAGGAAACTAGATGTACCTTTAATCTATTATAACAGTTCTGCATTTCATCGATAGACATGTTCCGTAGCAACTTCAATTTCAATCAAAGCTTCTATCATTTGGTGAGTTTATGAGGATAATTTTTTTCTCAGATATCAATCTTCTCATTTTTCGTTCCGATAATTTCTTGAGGTCGCCCTTCAGAGCGAGTAGGAAAACTCATCCGATAGAGGCGCCACCGTGCATTTTATGGAGTATCTCTATAATTTCTATGAATCTCTCTAATTATGAATGAAATGTACTATGGCGCTCCCTATCCGAAAATCGCTGAACTATGAAATTAGTGAATATTTGGGTAAAGCAGGAAATTTTTTCCGCCATATATTTGAATTTGGCCATTCTCTGCCAATGCCGTATTTCAAGTAGTTTTTCTGAATGAAATCATCTGTAGATTCACTTTTAATCGAAAGTTGAACTATTTTCATGGGTCTTTCGTTTGAAATAAAACAGAAGCATGAGTTGGCTCATTTTCTTCTATTTTTGAAAGAAAAAAATGAACTTTCGAAATGAAATAAATCTCTATTATCTCATCAAGAACTCCAATCCTTTCTGAGTCTACCCACAAAAAATGAGGTCCAATGATCCCGCCGGACCATAAACCGCACCAAACATGTTGAGGATATAGAGGCTTTTCAACAATAACTCTTGGCTTTTCCGAGCCCCAGATGCCACAATTTTGCTTGTTGACGAAGCCACCGAGTTGGAAATGGGCCTCATCACTCAAGATGATTTTTCGATTGAATTCCGGATCATTTTCATGCATTTCAAGGACCTAATCAGCAAAGACACGAGGTTGTTGATGATCGGCAGGCTCGAGTTCTTGTGTAAACTGAACTTCATAAGCCTTTAGACCCAAATATTTCTGCAAAATGCGGTGTAATGAAGTTTGTGGAATGCCTAATTCCGAAGAACGACGAGAAATGGACAAACCTGGGTTTTCTTCAACACTTTCGGCTACAGCAGCAATATTATCGCCTGTTTTTGAGCGACGTGCACGGTTTTTATTCTTCACATCACTAACTTGTCCCAACAGCTCAAATTTTTCCACCAATTTCTGTATTGCGGTTCGACGAGATGCTTCACGACGACCGAAAAATGTTCGAGTTTTACGAACCGTCTCTGCCAAATTTTCACTATTTTCATAGTGAATTTTAATAATTTAAATGAGTTGTTGAAGCGCATCGTTCCATTTCTATTAATTTCGTAGTTTCTACTTGTCAAATGTCAAAAATGACAGCTTCAAAAGCGCCATCTACCGAAATAGCGACCTATTCAAAGTAGCACCTCTTATTGAACCCTTCATTTATGTCAGGTTACATTTTCAGGAGACAGGGTCCATAAGGCCCGGAGTCATCGGAGGATCCAAGCCCAGAGTAGCCACTCCTGAGGTAGAGCACAGGATAGAGCAGTACAAAAGAGAAAATCCCTCAATTTTCAGCTGGGAAATCAGGGAAAGGCTGGTCAAGGAAGGGATTTGCGACAGGAGCACTGCTCCCAGCATATCAGCAATATCCAGACTCTTGCGAGGGAGAGGAGGAGAATCAGACGGTGAGTCGATGTGGCATTTAAAGGGGGTTCCCCAAGGGTCGGTTATAGGGTCAGAAATATTGTAATAATTTATATTCGGTACAAATTTAATGGGATATTATCTTTTCCATAATAAAATCATATGATCTACCACTTCTTGTAGATATCTTTTTACTGATGATTCAGCTAATCATAAAAAGGTCCCATTTTGCTTCAATCGCGGAGCGACAAATGAAAAAACCACTCAATCAGGTAATAATAATGTTCCGAGACCACAACCGCGCGTCAGAGGCGTTCTGGTGGGCGGTCGCAATGTAATCGCCGTAATTTGGATCTATCCTAAACGTAGGTAGTTTATTGTTCCACAAGGCTGCCTTCCAATCAATATTGCATTCAAACGGGTACTTTGCTGGTTCGTGGAAGCCATTTTGTTGGCGTACAGACGGCCATTTTGCGATTTACGGACAGTGGCGTTGTAATTTATCACTTTTTTGATATTCGTAACGGCTGCATTTTTACGGGTGAAATATGAGATATTGCGTCTGATGATTCGAATAATGGAAGATATGGCGGTGCTAGAGTTTATATGCGACAAATCTATTAGAGAGGAAGAAGAAAAAATTTTTAAATTTATTTTGAATTAGCTCAGAGATACTTTGGACAATGATGATCATTAATATACAAATAGAAGTTGGATACGATCACAAGAGCCGGAGATATGACAATTTGAAATTTTGATTTTTGGAAAAAATGCCATGTCGCAGTTGAAAATCTAAACTATTCTAGATAGCGACTTGAATTATATTTTATTGGATTCAGCGTCCCCGAAAACCTATATTTTGATACCAAACATGACCGTATAGTCCTCCTTTGACGTGAATTTTTCTAGTTTTTTGTTTTCCATTTTTCAATTTCGAGTTTTGTTCACGAGCTTAGAGCATGCAGAGTTTAGGGTTTATGGGTCAGCAAAATGGGTTTTCTGATAGATTCGAATGAGTTGAAGAACTTTACGATCGAATATCAAAACTACTTTTCCCAGGGAATCCTTGGTGATGACGAATATCGTGTTTTTGGGGGTCTTACCCCTTACGTATTTTTGACCCAAAAAGTTGGGATTTTCGAAATCGATTTTATTATGCCTAGAGATACTTTGGACAATGCTGATTAACAATATACAAACCAAAAGTGGATGCGACCCCTGGATCGGGAGCTGCGACGGTTTGAAATTTCGATTTTTTTGAAAAAATGCCATTGCGCAGGTCAAAATCTAAAGTATGATAGATAGCGACTTGGATTATATTTTATTGAATAGAGCGTCCCCGAAAACCTATAATTTGATACCAAACATGACCATATTGTCCTTCTTTAACATGAATTTTTTTAGTTGTTTGTTTTCCATTTTTCATTTTCGAGTTTTGTTCACGAGCTTAGAGCATGCAGAGTTTTGGTGTTATGAGTCTGCAAAATGGGTATTCTGATGGATTCGAATGGGTTGAAGAACTTTACGATCGAATATCAACACTAAATTTCCCAGGGATTCCTTGGTGATGACGAATATGGTGTTTTTGGGGGGTCTTACCCCTTACGTATTTTTGACCCAAAAAGTTGGGATTTTCGAAATCGATTTTATTATGCCTAGAGATACTTTGGACAATGCTGATTAACAATATACAAACCAAAAGTGGATGCGACCCCTGGATCGGGAGCTGTGACGGTTTGAAATTTCGATTTTTTTGAAAAAATGCCATTGCGCCGGTCAAAATCTAAAGTATGATAGATAGCGACTTGGATTATATATTATTGAATAGAGCGCCCCCAAAAACCTATAATTTGATACCAAACATGACCATATTGTCCTTCTTTAACATGAATTTTTTTAGTTGTTTGTTTTCCATTTTTCATTTTCGAGTTTTGTTCACGAGCTTAGAGCATGCAGAGTTTTGGTGTAATGAGTCTGCAAAATGGGTATTCTGATGGATTCGAATGGGTTGAAGAACTTTACGATCGAATATCAACACTAAATTTCCCAGGGATTCATTGGTGATGACGAATATGGTGTTTTTGGGAGGTCTTACCCCTTACGTATTTTTGACCCAAAAAGTTGGGATTTTCGAAATCGATTTTATTATGCCTAGAGATACTTTGGACAATGCTGATTAACAATATACAAACCAAAAGTGGATGCGACCCCTGGATCGGGAGCTGTGACGGTTTGAAGTTTCGATTTTTTTGAAAAAATGCCATTGCGCAGGTCAAAATCTAAAGTATGATAGATAGCGAATTGGATTATATTTTATTGAACAGAGCGCCCCCGAAAACCTATAATTTGATACCAAACATGACCATATTGTCCTTCTTTAACATGAATTTTGTTAGTTGTTTGTTTTCCATTTTTCATTTTCGAGTTTTGTTCACGAGCTTAGAGCATGCAGAGTTTTGGTGTAATGAGTCTGCAAAATGGGTATTCTGATGGATTCGAATGGGTTGAAGAACTTTACGATCGAATATCAACACTAAATTTCCCAGGGATTCCTTGGTGATGACGAATATGGTGTTTTTGGGGGGTCTTAGCCCTTACGCATTTTTGGCCCAAAAAGTTGGGATTTTCAAAATCGATTTTATTATGCTAAGAGATACTTGGGACAATGCTGATCAACAATTTACAAATAAAAAGTGGATACGATCTCCAGAGCCGGAGATATGACAATTTAAAATTTCGATTTTTTTGAAAAAATGCCATTGCGCAGGTCAAAATCTAAACTATCATAGATAGAGCCTCGGATTATATTTTATTGGATAGAGCGTCCTCGAAAACCTATATTTTGATACCAAACATATAGCCCTTCTTTGACATATAGCCCTTCTTTGACACGAATTTTTTTAGTTGTTTGTTTTCCATTTTTCAATTTCGAGTTTTGTTCATAAGCTCACAGCACTTGAAGTATAGATGGATCGATCATCCAGATGGGAATTTTGAATGATTCGTTAGCGGACCCATGGTTATGAGACCTTTTCATTAATATCAAGTTTTCTTTCCATATTTTGCGAATGAAATTTGCAGATGTATTTATTGATATTGGTACCAAAATATTTTCTCTCATAACGTCAATTCCTCACTCTCGTGTCACGATAGAAAGTTATGGTAGAGTGGACACCCTGCAATAGTAGCGATACTGCAAATTTTTTTGGGCGTGAACGAGACTATCTATATCTATTTTATAATCGAAAACGTTCACTTTGTTCCTATTGATTACTTTCTCTGGTGACCGACAGTATAGCGATCGATTTTGAGAATCTACTTTCGATTATTCTTTTCTCGAAGATTCTCGTCGCTCCAAACTTTGCAATTACAAGATTGGATTTTTTTATAAAATGGTTCCGTCCTCATTCGGACTCCCCAGATCGAATATTTCGAATCGTAAAGCGCATGCTCGTCCAGACCCAATTAAAAAGATGAACGAAGTAATCTTTTGAGTATTATATAACAGAAAATCAGCGACCTTCTATATTTACAGGGTTGAAACAGAAAATTCGCTCAGCGTAGATTGGAGGAAGAAAAGGTCTGGATGGAACCTTCATGTTATCACAAATGTCGATAATAGATTATGTCTTATTTTTATTGGTTCCAGTAGTGTCGCTTTCAAAATTTTGAAGTACTCGTAACAATGATACCTGGATATTAACGAGCCCGATCTCCCGCCTCGTCTACCCGCCGCTCATTTATTTTTCTTGACGTGTTCTCGCAGCGATAGGTCATTAATTTCAACATTTCAGAATAGCCGTGGGTAGAAATACGCGTTCGTTTCCGCATCGAGGGAAACGCCGCGGTCATTAATTCGAAATTGGAAGTTGTTCGCACGGACGCTGAGGCAGCCATGATTATTATAACGATAAATTAACGTAATCGAGAATGATGAATTCGTGTTAGAGGCGGGAAGATTGTGTACGCCGTGTAGATTGTCCTGTTTGATGCGTAGGCGGTTGATAGAATCAAAAGTTGGTTATATCCTATAAGAAAATGTGAAGTACCTACCTATACTCCATTCACAATTATAAAATCACATCTCTGGCCTTGGAAATTTGACACATTTAACTCTGTATCGAAGTTATGACGTTTTTCAAAATATTTTTATGTTCCAAGTCAACACTATGTTGCCCTTTCTACATTCTTAGCGTATTTCTCAGAATGTGAATGAATTGGAAAAGATGAGATGGACGAAAATAATTAACGTTTATATGAATTGATAGAAAGGATTCCTTTTCTAGTTATTTGCATGAAAAGTACAATAGATCACTGTTGAAATATATCATTTTTCGCCATGGAAAAAATTGCATTGCTTTCACATAATGTTCATATGCATGCTTGTGAAGATTTAATGTTTATTATCCTCTTGAACTGAAAGTTCAAGACTTGACGACATTTCATTTATTTGATCTTATGGACAAGGAGTAAAATATTCTGACTGTAGAGTAATTTATTAGTTTAAAAAATATTCATACATTACTACCACAGTAGGTTTGTACAAATAAAATGGAATAGGTCAAACATATGCTTCACATTTATCATTCACCTGTTCTAAAATAAGACACAAACTCCTGGAATATGGAAAAAACCGATGTATTCTGGTTCAATAAATTCTACTTTCGGCAAAGGAATGAAAGCTCCAGTGACACATTTCAATTCATCGAAATCTGAATTCACCTACCGTTGAATGCAATATAGTCATATTTCTTCTTTTTTTTTTAGCTTTTTCGACGTGTTTTTTTTCTGAAACGTGAAAACGATCAACAATAATCATTTAGAGACCGATGATGGCCATCCAGAACCCGTTTACTTACGAAAATCGTGCAATTTCATTCTGCAAGTTCTTTCCTCATAATTCCTCGAAAATCCTACCTGAACCATATTTTCCGGTTCGCTTTCGTTAGAAGATCGTATAAGGAAGCCTTTTTTGTCCATTTACACATTCCAAATAAATTTTGAGCACCAAAAACGATACCGAAACTAACCAAACTTCTGGGGGACCGGAATTTCGTTTGAAATCTTTCTAAACGGCCAGATACCTAGAAAAAACTTCGTTATCAAGTGTAAAAAGGTCGATTAGTACTTACTTTGGCTTTATTTATGCTTATAAATCGATTTTTGGACCAATTCGAATTTGCCGTTCGTACTCACGCCGAAAGTCGTGAAAGGAAAAAATGACACTCTCACGAAATTTCTCATATCGACGGGAAACTTCTTCTGGACGACGAAGAACGGAAAAATAGGCGATTTCCTATCGATATTTCGCCCCAAAATCGCCGATCGATTCGAACTAACAAAATGTGGAATCTCTTTGATACTTTTACTTCGATGTAAACAAAGGAACTGGCAACGTCGTTTTGTCATTAACGATATTTTCTGTACGCGCACAGGCTTTTCATCAGGTGCACCAACTCCTGAAAACGAAACCATGACCTCCTATGTGATTAAATAAAAGTGAATGGAGTATATATGGGGACGTTGAGGTAATAAGGGTGTACCGCAGGGGTCGATAATTGGACCCGAATTTTTCTATCCGAACACACTGAAAGGATACATTTTAATGAAATTTTTCTGGAAATGCATCATTACGACTCTTGTTCTCTCTCCGGCCGGAAATTACATCCCAATTTCGTCAAAAACTGCCGGATTATCGAGTGAATTACGAATTATCCACACTCTGACGTAATGGATTGTTTCCTCTACGACGTATTATGTCGGACGCGGTCTGTTCACATGTGGGCCCCCACCGTTTCGGTTGTTAGTGAAAGAAAACCCCATCGGCAGTCGAAGTATAATGGCGGATTCGTCGCGCTACCTATCGATATTGTAAACGAATAGGGGTGGCGTTTTGTGGGAATCAATTAATTGCCCTTTTACGGCGGGGCGTTTGTTTGATCGCGTACCTGGGGTAGGCGGCTTCCATTTTCTACCCACATCGACGAAAGTCTTGGGCCCCCTAGAATTCTCGACGAATGAACGATCAAAGTTCTGGAAATGAGATGAATATTTTCATTATTTTCTATTCCAACCGCATATTGATAGAAAATCCTTGTTTGTTAGTCTTTGCTCTATGCAGGATGAAACCCGTTTAAATACACTGCGTAAAAAATTAACGCATATTCTGAATATCTCAATTTTAATGAAATTTAACTCTACATTGACTTTATTACTCATTTTTTATGTTCTCTCGGAAAGGTTTTGAACGAAACAAGACACATTAAATGGTAGAAAAATTCAGGATTTCACCGAATCTTATGTGGAAGAAGAGAAATGAACAATTTTCAAAATACTGAAATGCTGATAAGTGATTTGATACTTGATATTTCCACCCCTTGCGGAATTACAGCTCGGCAACGACGGTTCATACTCAAAATGAGTGATCTTAAAATGTTCTGATCTAATCCTTCCCAGATTTCTCCGAGTTGGATTCCTAAGAGTAGCTGGATGATTTTCTGAACTTCTCAGCCTTCTATTGAGGTTGTCCCAAACCTGCTCAATCGGATTGAGATCTGGACTTCTTGCTGGCCATTCCATTCGAGGGACTTCAACCTCTTCAAGGTACTCCTGAACGATGCGCGCACGATGGGGTCTGGCATTATCGTCCATAAAAATGAAATTTTCACCAATGTATGGGGCAAATGGCACTACATGCTCTTCAAGAATGTTCCTTATATACTTATCAGCAGTCATAGCTCCATTATCAACGACCACTAGGTCTGTGCGAGCAGTCAAAGATATTCCACCCCATACCACTCTCGCAGACAAAATCCAAACGCGCGATGGGCTGGGATAAGAGCTGGGCCTCTTGCCGCGACACGAGGCCTTAAATCATATTCCCTGAGGCGATATCTTTGTATGAGTGCTAATTTGCACCTCATGAGTTTGCTCAAGCTGATTTTGAAGGAAGCGAGCGGTTGCAAACCGTTGTCTCAACGAAGAAACTCTCAAGTAACGTTCTTGAATGGCAGTTATTACCCGTGGTCTACCCTGTCCTGGTCTTCGGACATTCATACCTGTCTCCCTGAATCGCTGCAACATTCTGGACACACTTGTATGGGAAACTCCAAACCTTTCTGCAATTCTTGTGTATGTCCACCCTTCTTCTCGCAAAACTACCGCTTGGGCACATTCCTCTTGGGTCAAATTGCGTGTTTCGCGTTGCATAGCGATCGAGTGTAGAAAATCAAACGAAAGAAAAACTATTGATCACTAGAATTGATCGAGAACAACTGATTTTAGAATGGAGCCAATACATTCAAAATCTGATAATATCATCTTTTTTTATTCCTGCTGGGAGAAAACATCTGTATTGAAGAAAAACGTTGAAAGTGGATAACATATGCATGCATAATTCGGATGAAAATAATTATCATTGAGAACACCTTCAGTTGTAGAATAAATTTGAGATTTCCATGTTCTCACGAAACGAAAGATCATAAATTAGGTTCAACATTTATTCGTTATTTGGTGACTCCACACTGAAGTGTATGTGGTGACAGATATATCTTATTTAAGCTGATACTATCGTCGACATGGAAAACAAAAATCAGCCACTGATCTCGATACCGTGCCCGAAAAATTTCTATACGCTCCAATCTGAAAATAGTCCCTCGACACAGTCGAGACCCGTTCGTTTTTCCAATCAAGACGCTTCAAAGGCGGCTTTTTCCGGCAACACCCGGACCGATATCACACTAACGAGAAAACGAAAGACGAAACGCCCGATGATCGCCTCCTCGAGCCGCAAAAAGGGCACAATTTGTTATGTCATCGGATATCTATTAACCGGCCGCTTTGTGAGGTGCCGTCTTCGTCACCCGATCCTCCGGCCGCAACGGACCTAGAGGACGACTTTCCATTTGTTATTTTCACGACGTGTTCCGGACGTTTTGCGCCAAACATGTTGCCGTCGGAGGTCGCAGAGCAATTTGTAATTTCATACCTTCGGCGCGGTTTCAAAGAAGGCCGAAAATTTCGGTTGGAAATCATTATTAAACGAGACTGCGAGAGCGCCTCGTTTCTGGGTTGATCTGAGTCCGTTCAAATATAAGAAGGAGCTTTGTAAACAAACACAATCGTCTGGTTTGCGCACAATAAAGCTGCTATTGGTCAAACGGTGATAACAACGCTCTCTTCGACCGCCCTAAGAGACTGCCGCCAGGATCGTACTCGGACTGTGGATGGTACTGGATAGAAATTATTCAATAATTTGAGTCAGCAATTCCCACATTAGAACTTTTTTCCTCAGAAACTCTTGTGCAAAATTTCTGTTATGATTTGCAACTGTCATAAACATTTTGTATCCGACGTACCCTATTTTTTTATTTTGTTTTTATATTATTATCTACTAAATAATTTCTTTTTCGGATGCTCGAGATTGCGGCAAGGTAATTCCAGGAAACACCAGAGTTTTAGAGATTTGGGTCGGAATCTTGCAGGATTCCGACAAAGTAATTCCGGGAAACACCAGATTTGGGTCCTTTCCCTTAATGGGTTAAAGCCATCTTGATCTGCATAAATATCGAAGTTTTCAATTGACAAGACCAGTTAAAATACCTAGAGCTACTGTGAAGGTCTAGCTGTTCAAAGTGTTTATAGATTTTGTTGTGAAAAGTGTATGGTGTTGGAAAATCCTTTGACAAAGTGTATATAGTGTTTATAGAACAATGTCTAATTCGGAAACGGATACTGCATCTGAGGATGATATGTGGGCACCACCACGAAAAAAGTCCAAAAGGTCGCATTTCTCTGTTGGAGAGAAAGAGATAATTTTGAACATTTTTCGAAAAGAATTGGAAGAACATCCTGATTTATCGAAAAGAGACTTAGTAGGAATTGTTTCAAAATCCTCAGGGGTGAGTGATTCAGCTGTATTCAGAAAACTCTCAGAGAATATGAAGAGAATAAAACATTGACGCCACCTAAGAGGAGAGCCCAATCGTTAAAAATAATCGATTCGGTTGACGATTTCGATATGAACCTTATCAGAAGAATTGTCCACAGTTTTTTTTCCGGAATGAAATCCCAACGATTTCTAAAGTTCTAGAAATCGTGAATGATAACGACAGTTTGCCAAATTTCAAAAGAACAACGTTCTATAAATTATTGAAAATATTCAAGTTCAGTTAAAACTGATCGATCGTGTGAAATCTCCTCGATTCGACTCTGCACGGAAAGAAACTTTACGAAGGCCCTCCTACCGCTGCGCCAAACATGTTATTATTGCTCCTTCTTAGATTTGAACAGAGTATAGGTGTTCCACAGGGATCTGATCCGGGTCCTCTATCTTTTTATTATTCATAAAGGGTGATTCGTCCAGTTTTATTTCATTTTAAGATCCTACAGTACTATGAATCGCCTGTTTCATACTGAAAATGGTTTATATTGTGACCTTCTAGAAGACCACCACAAAATGCGCCTGATAAGTTGGTAAATCGCAGATTTTTCCAACACTTTCCAAAACTCTTCGTGAACGAACAAGGCCTGGTTTCGTTTTCGCCCCCCAAGTATCGAATATCGCCTATTTGCTCCAGCCGACGGCGTGCAGGACTACTCGGTAAGATTTATGGGCCCCCTTTCAACGTCGGCGCTTTTGGTTCAGCAGGTGGTCTTACACCTCGGCAAATTAAACATCAACAAGTCGGTGATCTGACGATTCGCGGCGAAGATTGCATCATTAAAGTCAGATTTGTACGTTGATGGAAGTCGTTGATTAGGGTATAGATGACGGCAACGCCGCCGCTACGTTGTCGGTTGGATGCACCAAGTGCGTTCTTGTGAGATCGCTAGTGGGATTTTACTAGAAATTTTAGGGAGATGTTCCGAAAGAAATAGATTTTTCGCAAGAAGAGTCGACCTATTTAAAAGTTTGTAATGATATTTTCCGGCAATCTCTTCACCACTTTGGAGGTGGTCAATCAGCCATATTCCTTTAGTATCTCAGAAATCTGCTGATTTTTTTCTGAAGTTTGGTTCTTTGCATATGCTTCATGAATGTTCTTATTTTGAAATGAAGTCAGTTTATCAACGGCTTCGATTTGAAACGAGTTTTCTGAAAATGCCAAGACGTAAATTAACAAACGCTTAGGCTAATAGGGCTATCGGAATACTACAGGGTGGCCTAACTCAGGTTGTTGTAGCGGAAAGGCTCCAAGTCAGCCAAAGTGTGATATCTCGACTTTGGAATAGGTTCAGGGAGTTAGGTTCCGTGTTGGAAAGACCAAGGCTTGGTGGGCGACAAAAACAAACTTCTCAGGATCGTTTCATCACCGTTTCGGCGAGAAGAAAGCCTACATCTACGTGTAGAATGCTACGGAATACTCTTCAAAATGCAGATGGGGTCCAAGTTTCCATTGAAACCATCAGACGACGTTTGAGAGAGATGAATCAAGGTTCTAGATGTCCATTGAGAAGTTCCATTAACTCGTGAGCATAAGCGTCAAAGACTGGAATGGGAAAGGCAACATGTCAATTGGAACAATCAATGGCGTAGTGTCCTTTTCGCTGATGAATCCAGATATGGACGATTTTCAGATTCTGGAAGAATAAGGGTATGGACAATCCCACGCATACCCCGTAATCGTCGCTATGTCCATCCATTCCGAGGGGGTAGTGTGGGCCGGGATATGTTTCAACGGGCGCACAGATCTTCACATTTGTCCTGGGAATATGACCGCCTTACACTATAGGGAGCATGTCATTGACAATGTTGTGCCAAATTTTCACGCTGCTATTGGTGAAACTTTTCAATTTCTAGACGATAACGTTAGACCGTACCGTGCAGCCATAGTTGAGAATGCGAGCGAGGAGCTTCGTATTCCACATTTACCAATACCTCCGCACTCACCAGATTTGAATTGCATAGAACATGCATGGGATATGCTCGAAAGAAGATTAGATAATCATCAACCTACCCCAGAATCCATAAATGATCCAAGAGAGAGCTTCTGCCCCGTTTATGGAACCAAATTCCTCGAGAAATGTTCAACAACCTCGTGTGTAGTATGCAAAGAAGATGTCAAGCTGTTATTGATGCCCGTGGAGGCCATACATTGTATTGATAGTCTCAAAATGCTTGAATTCTCTGGGAATAAAATTTCGGTATATTACTCGATTTTTCTTAACCACCCCGTATACGCTGCAGACCTACAGGCTAAAATTAATTTGCAACTTGAAATCATATTAATCTGAATTTTCATCGCAAAAATCTTATTTTAACTATATTTTTTGCAATTTAAGTCAATATCCCTAACTCATGTGGAGCAGTTTATTTTCAAAAGCATATCTCATTGTTTAACAAGATCCAACGAAAATAATGAACAGATGTTACTCTATCTATTGCTGTGTTTATAGCCGCGGCTCCGCCGCCGGCGTGGCCGCTCGGTTCCATCCGTAAAACCTTACGAAGTTTCATTAACTGTGCTCTTTGATCGGGAGGTTCTTTCGACAAGGTCCGATCATTCTTCTGGCGTTCGAGGAAACTACAACTCTCCGATTCTTTCAGATAAATCTTCCGACAACGAGGGGGCCTCGGACTGCGAGAGCGAACCCGGCATCCCGTTGAAGCGGAAGCAGAGGCGTTCGAGAACCACATTCACCGCCCACCAATTGGACGAGCTCGAGAAGGCCTTCGAGAGAACCCAGTATCCCGATATCTACACCAGGGAGGAACTGGCTCAAAGGACCAAACTGACGGAGGCGAGAATACAGGTAGGCCACGCCACCGTCCAGATTCGAGACCATTTTACAATTATTATAAAAAATTCGTCAATTTTAACTCCGTCTTTCCAGGTATGGTTCAGCAATAGGAGGGCGAGATTGAGGAAGCAACTCTCTTCTTCCTCGTCGTCTTATCCGTCGATAGGGGTCATAGGAGCTCCCTATCCGGCGCCAGCCACACCCTATAATTCCCTAGGTCAAGGCATCGGTGAGGGCAGCTTTCCCAACGGAAGTACCTCTAGTCAGAGTGAGTAAAACTTTTTTTTTCAATTTGAAAACGATACGAATAGTTAAGTTCCAAAAAAACATTCATATAATACGAATTTCTTCTTATCAGTGCATTTCGTAGATGGCTCTGTCTACCCACTGTACGGTAAGTTAGATGTCGCTAGTGTATTGACGTTTGAGGTTATGCTTGATGTTAGCTTTGAAGGAGATAACGGGGCAGGGGAAATACGTTCTGATTCGTTATCATCATTTTTTCTTCAATTAGAAATAAATAGAACTCCACAATTTTGCTCATCCATGAAATCTATAATTTGTTTCGATTATTTTAATTTTTAATCTGGTCGGTTTTCATTCAGATGAAAGTTGATATCGAATTAGCATTCATGGAATTATTAATCCGCTCAGATAATAATTATGCAACGGCAAAAAAATGTCAACCTTGATTGTTGTTCTAGAAACCGAACTGCATTGCTATGATTCAGCATAATCAAATAAGTTTCCAAGAAAAAAATTATCACAAATTAATTCCACAATAGATTGATAAATGGCTAAAGTAGGTCGATAGAAAAGAAACAGATTAAAATCTCTTCATCTTGAACAATTCTTGAACGTTTCACTAAAATTTCGACAGCTATCAATAAGTTTTTGATTGGATCCTCGAATGAGAATCTACCTGAGAAATGGATCTAGTAACAAGCTTGATGAATAAGCACTCAAAAGCTCCTATGCGTCAAACGGTCATAACCACGCTCCCTTTTAACGCCTTAAGAGATTGCCAGGATCGTACTCGGAACAGACTGTGGATGGAACTGGATAGAAATGATTCAATAATTTGTGTCAGCAATTCCCACATTAGTACTTTTTTTTGAGAAACTCTAGTGCAAAATTCCTGTTATGATTTGCAACTCTCATAAACATTTTATATCCGACGTACCCTATCTATTTATTTTGTTTTTATATTATTATCTACTAAATAATTTCTTTTTCGGATGCTCGAGATTGCGGCAAGGTAATTCCAGGAATCACCAGAGTTTTAGAGATTTGGGTCAGAATCTTGCAGGATTCCGACAAGTGATTCCGGGAAACACCAGACTTGGGTCCTTTTCCCTAATGGGGGAAAGCCATCTTGATTTGCATTAATATCGAAGTTTTCAATTGACGAGACTCGTAAAAGATCTCTGTTCAAATTTATAATGGTCATCTACTTGTAATATGCGAAATATATTTAGTTTCGGTCCAAAATTTTATATTATTTTGTACGAAACTCTTTGTCGGCTGCTCAAGGTTCCGACAAGGTAATTCTGGGAAACACCAGATTTGGGTTCTTTTCCTTAAGGGTTAAAGCCATCTTGATTCGCATAAATATCGAAGTTTTCAATTGACAAGACCAGTTAAGATACCTAGGGCTTCTGTGAAGGTCTAGCTGTTCAAAGTGTTTATAGATTTTGTTGTGAAAAGTGTATTGTGTTGGAAAATCTTTTGACAAAGTGAATATAGTGTTTATAGAACAATGTCGAATTCGGAAACGGATGCTGCATCTGAGGGTGATATGTGGGGACCACCATGAAAAAGGTCCAAAAGGTCGCATTTCTCTGCTGAAGAGAAAGAGATAATTTTGAACATTTTTCGAAAAGAATTGGAAGAACATCCTGATTTATCGAAAAGAGACTTAGTAGGAATTGTTTCAAAATCCTCAGGGGTGAATGATTCAGCTGTATTCAGAATTCTCAGAGAATATGAAGAGAATAAAACATTGACGCCACCTAAGAGGAGAGCCCAGTCGTTAAAAATAATCGATTCGGTTGACGATTTCGATATGAACCTTATCAGAAGAATTGTCCACGGTTTTTTTTTCGGAATGAAATCCCAACGATTTCTAAAGTTCTAGAAATACGTGAACGATAACGACAGTTTGCCAAATTTCAAAAGAACAACGTTCTATAAATTATCAAAAAAAATGGAATTCAAGTTCAGTTAAAACTGAACGATTGTGTGAAATCTCCTCGATTCGACTCTGGACGGAAAGAAACTTCACGAAGGCCCTCCTACCGATGCGCCAAACATGTTATTATTGCTCCTTACATTTGAACGGAGTATAAACAACTCTCCAAAGTTTCTAAAAGATATGAATGCAAAATCTATACCATAATTTCTTCATTTCAGTGTCGGACCTCTACGCCAACCACGGCCACTCCACCTCGCCGAACCTACCGATGCAAAACCCACCCATGCCCCTCCAGAATCCCTATTCCTCCCCCTCCATCTACCCCCCGCACCATCTGCTGCCCATATCCCAAAGTATGAACGTGACGCCTGCGCAGACCACCTGCGTGTCCTCGAACCCGTCGCCTGACGCGCACGCGCCCTCCTCCGCCCATTTCTCGCCCGGTATCGGATGCAAGGACAGCAACGGCAACAACATAGGGCAGTCGTCCAGCCCCGGCAATCAGCACGACGGGTACATACCCAACATGCCCATCGCAAACGGAAACTTGGCCATCATGGGGTCCAACAATGGAAGTGAGTATGAATTTGGTTGTCTTATAGGATACGAGATGGGAACGGAGTTCTTTCAAAGACGAAATCCGCAGAAAAGTTGAACAACTGTGGCAAACTGATCGAGAAAGAGTCTGAAGCTTGTATGGTAGACAATAGACCTTAAGGTCACGTTGCAGTGTAGCTTCTCTATACAATCGAGCTATACCAACAGCTTCATTTAGCATCAGTCGACAAACCAATTATCAATTTTTCCTAACCTCAATTTCTTTGCAGGTAACTCCAACGAAATTCCACCAACCACCTACCCAGAAAGCAACCCACATGCCCATTCCATCGCCAACCAATGGATGATGTCGCCCAACCAGATCAAGAGGACTTCAAGCCCAACGGAAACCAATCACACCCTGATGCCCCCAACGTCTCTTTGCCAATCGGTATTCCCGACATTCGGTCAGAATAATATCCACAACAGCGCCATGAGCTACCAAGCCCAAAACCACGCGAAGAATTTCGGACAACCCTTCTACGGGTGGTACTGAAGCAGTATTATTTTTTTTTACGTCCGTGTGAGGGGAAAACCCTTTATGGGCACCGAGAGGGTCCGCACTCTCGGTAGTGTGAGAATCCAAGATCTTGTTTGGTTACTCACTAAAAACCCCTCACACTTAAATGAAGGAGTTCTTCATCCTGCCCTCGCAGCGTCCCTTAACAAAAGAGATGAGCTGCAAGTGGCTTCTAGAGTTCATGGGACCTGATGATATGAAGTGACCCGAGCAACACTGCTTTCTGCATTCTGTGCGCCTCGGCCAGTGATCTGCAGGCCGGGATAATCTTCAGTTCATCCACGTAGTTGGCTCTCATTCCACCGAGACATCATATGATTAGTACGACCATCCTAACTTATTAGTAGAAGTATTATTATTAATATCCTTCATCATACCGGTCTCATTATTGTGAACATATCCAGAATCTCTGGAAGACGTCCATTGAACACGGACACGATAGAAATACGAGGTGGTACACATTTTTGGTAGCATCGACCTTGAAAGTAGATAGACGAATTTGTGATAAGAGTGGAATATTTGGGACCGCCATGTTGGAAGTACATTGGAGAGGTGGAGAAACCCCAGTTGTTGTAAGCTGTAGATTGTCGACCTATACCAGTAAGCTCCTAAAGCTATCACGAGCGGAGCTTCTGGTGATGGTAGATCTGCTGACGAGGCACTGTTGGTACAAACATCATTTGTACCGTAAAGGAAAGTCAGCAGATGAGATTTGTAGGCTTTGCGGATCAGAAGCTGAAACAACTGAACAACTGATGTGCAAGTGCCCTGAGCGGGCTGATGATTCCACCGACCTATACCAGTAGATATGCTCTTGAAGCTGTCACGAGCTGAGCTCCTGGTGATGGTAGGTCTGCTGACAGGGCAATGTCGGTACACTCATCATTTGCACCGTATGGGAAAGTCAGCAGATGAGATTTGTAGGCTCTGTGGATCAGAAGCTGAAACAACTGGTATGCAAGTGTCCTGAGCGGGCTGATGATTCCACCGACCTATACCAGTATGCTCTTGAAGCTGTCACGAGCAGAGCTTCTGGTGATGGTAGGTCTGCTGACGGGGCAATGTCGGTACAATTATCATTTGTACCGTAAAGGAAAGTCAGCAGATGAGGTTTGTAGGCTCTGTGGATCAGAAGCAGAAACAACTGAACAACTGGTATGCAAGTGTCCTGAGCAGGCTGGCCTTAGAACCATTCATATGGGGAAACCTGTCCTGGATACCCACCAGGTAACGGCCAAGGTTCCTTAGGATGTTGTCGGTCTTATCAACACCATTGATCTCCTTGGTTTCAATGAATGAGTAGGTTCAGGGCCCTCAGCTTGGCATAAATGAGTATGTGCCTCGAGAACATGTGCAGATAGCTGTGACTTCTGCGTGTGGAGAAGAAGGCTTTTAAGCCTTGTATAAATGCCAGCTCTGGTCCACTGACAGTATCGCATTCTTCTAACAAATTCACCACCTTGCCTAGGTTTCCTTCATTGTTCTCTCCCGAGTCTAGCTGAATTGAGAATATCGAAATTGGTCTTATTTTCTTCAGCATTCAGACACTCCTCGTATCTGAGAATCTTTGAAGCTCGGTGATTGAAGAGTTAGACTCTCAACAGTGGCGATGCTTGGTAGATTGGCAATGGCAGATCCAATAGTTATGGTTAGAAAGGGGTTACAGTTCACTGCGTCTATTGTGCCCCCTGACAGAGCGATTCTTACCTTCCAGTTCCAGAGATCTAATGAAATCCAATATCTGGGAAGGTTCATCACTCTTGCCCAAAGTAATCTTTCTCTCAATTTGAGCTATCTATCATTTATTATTTTGATATTTGTATAGTCACTACAGTCCCATACTCAGAAAGAGTTCTATTGAACCTCAAAATAGGGTCCTTCTGTTGCTATGGGTTCCACATATCTTTCTACCATAGATGCATTGAAACCCTGCTGTTGGCACTGATTAGATTTTGTTTAAGACTTTCTTGTCGAAGGAAAATCGAGTATTTCATCTACTTTTCATTTTTCTCGAAAGAGACCTTGAAATATTACGGATCATTTCGGAACTACACCAAATAGTACAATCAAGAGTGCCGAATTGATCTACAATTTTTGGTCACGATTTTTAGTTAGGAGTCATTACACCTGGGTTTCTAAGCTTCTATTTTCTACCTTTGCTTAATGGACTTGTCTCACTCTTTTCGTTATTCAGCCTTTCCGATAGTTTCTTTTTAATTTTTGGAACAAACTTTTTGTACGCTAAGGAAAGAGGGCTACCCACAAAACTGATTGATGATTATATATTACTCACCACAGTGAATCGAGTGGGACAATTCCCTTTCCCAATGGTTGTAAATAAATTTTGTAAATATATACATATATTTTTTGTAATAAAGAAAAGATTTTTTTTAATATTCGACGGTTTTTTATGGATGTAAGATAGTAGAATGAAAAAAGTGTATATATGTAGATTGTTTGATTAATTTAGTTACCATATGTTAATTAGTTCAAATAGGATAATATTAAACTGAAGTTATGATGTAAATATGTACGATATTATATAAAATTGTGTATTTTTCATGTAAATTTTGCGATTACATATTTGGAAATAAATTCTGATTTTTATTTCACTGTCCCATCTTCTATTCAATCATCCCGAACCTTGCTTTTCGTTCATCATCTATCAATTCAGAAAGCGACGATGAATCACATCAGAGTGTGAAAAAAAAATTCGCACAAGTCAAACACGTATGGAAAGGATAATTCAAAACAAAACGGTTCAAATATTCACTACACTTTATTCTACATCAGCTCAATCATTTATTATATATTCAGCAACATTAATAAAAGCTCTAAATCATTAAATAATAGTAAAAAGCGCAGAATTATGAACACACATAAATAGAATATCACCTACAACTCATTATAATTCGTCTAAAACAGCAACTATAATCACAAATATATTTTCCTATCATCTGATATGATTCTTCAACATTTTCTTCCAACACTACTTTGGAAAACCGAATGAAGAAGTATCTCCAAGATTTAAATGCTCAAGAATTTGTCAACAGCCTGGCAAGTATACAATTCTTAATTTTTTCACCCCACGAACAAGTTTCAAAGTACGGATGCTTAAAGAGTCAATATTTCATTTTCAACATTCATTATAATTGACAGATATATCGAGAAAATATCTAAATTTCGTTATAGACTATGAAATCTAAACTGGAAAACCTTACGCTAGGAAAATAAAGGAAAATTGCAAATTCCCGATTAACTATAAGGAATTACGTTTATGTACAATACTAAATCAGAATACTGGAATGTTGAAGAATACCATGTGCATTATTCGTCTTCAAATTTTCAACTCCACGGCAAAAGCAATTGGATAACTGGTACTACTGTGATCTTGAATATAGATGTAAATTTCACCAGGATATTATTTCAGATGAATCTTACATCTTTTGCTTCAAATTAAAATACTTAGGCCATTTTAGGTCTTCCGATTACCAAAATGATCCCAGAATACACTGCCATAATGTGTGTAAACATGACTAGATACTACAAATTTCGTCACCAGATTTTTTGAAGCATCGACAAAAATTTAATGGAAGTTAGTGCACGTCATGTCAAATATACTTTTCGTAATATATAATAATTAACAATGGGAATATATAACAGGTATAAGATAAAGAGGATCATAGCTCGTTAAACTTTCAGCAAGTACTCTATAATCATCATCGTGAAAGCCAACAGGAGAGTTGAACGTTTATAACAATTTCATAGCACTAATGGTAGCTACTTTAGGTCGCAAACACAAAATGGTAACTCCTCTTTGGTCTGAATACGCCTGGAATATATTCGAAGACAAACAATTTTTCAATCTGTATCAAGGATAAATGTAACGTTTTTCTTACTCGAATTCTACCCAGTCAACGTGGCCAGATCGCTGAGGAATCCCTCCGGCGTTAGAATGTGGGAGGAGCCTATGATAACCTCCCAATTTTTGACAGCGGCCGTCACTTCGTACGCGCATCGCACCTCGGAGAAACTCATACCCCCGACTATGAAGACCAAGAGACGGGGTACATTTTTGACGGTTTGTTGACCTTGAACAGAAATTTTCGTATGATTCGGACACTAACACAGCCTTCTGGTTCGTAAAGAGACATTGGGAACCGATGATGGGGCGTGACCTAATAATGACATAATGCAGAAGGGAGATCTGTCAACTTTTTAAATTTGGTTAAATCGTAGAGTAGATTAACTAATTTCAATATGTAGGAAAAGGAGCAAGGAAACATACTTACCACATGTATAAAAGTATAAAGGATGGAACAAGTCTTGAAATAAGGGTGGGAATTCTTGAAATGGAAGAAGTACTCCAAACACATTTCAGCTATTTTATTTTCTTCATTCACACTTTAATCTTTACAGATTGTTCACTTATAAACGTAAATTATATTCAATTGAATCCTAAATGGAACACCTTTAGGTCCCTCAAGGAATACTCTGTTTCATCTTCCTGTCGAATATCACAAAACGTAAAGTGTACTTTCAGGTTTCTACAGTATCGAGTAAAGACGCAGATTTCGTAATATGAAAGCGATACTTACCTGATTCTAATATTTCAAGTCACAGATTATTATTTCATCCAGCAATTCAAACGAAAAAGGGAAAATTAACCACTCATGCCACTGTTAAGGCCCGCAATTTGACTGATACCGCAAAATGGTAGACTTGTTCTATAATTATTCGACTGGCAGTAAACGAACGATAAAAGTGGTCCGAAATATATTTTCCGAATTATGAATAAGTATATGGAGGAAATTCAAATTCTCAATGATAAAACATAACCTGTTACACCGTATTAACACCGGAAAACAACGAAAATAGCACCAAGAGTGCCACATAGCCCAACGGTTTCATCTTAAACATTTCAAGAAACGGGATACCACAGTCGCCCCTGGGATTAATCAATTCGATTCTGCCAACAAATCAACGTACCTCTGTCCTTGTGCCACTGCCCGTACCTGGCGCTGCTGGGCGCGTGATACCCGGTAGACTGCGCCCTACCGGCCAAGAACGGGAAATGCTTCTGATCCAGCTTGTCCTCGATGCAATCCTCCATTATGTCCTTGATGACGGGCGTCCACCTGGACATCTGGTAAGTTTGTTCCGTGATCCTTTCCTTGCGTGGTACGGAATACTGTTTCGGCTTTCTGACGCCCACGTCGCTCAGCACGTTCACGCCCAGCAGCTGGAGGTTGGCTATGGTCTGCTTGTCCTTGATCTGGGCGTGAGTGGCCAGTTTGGAGAGGTTCTCCTCCGTTATGCCGTTCTTGGTCATCGCGTAGAGGGCTATGATGCGCATCTTGTCGTACTCGTTGTCGATCTTCGGGTCCAAGAGGATTGGGACGATGTTGCGCATGTGATCTTTGATTTTTTCGCCTAGTGGAGGTTACGATTTAATTTATTACGGCCTTTATACTAATTCAATATGTCTGGACCGATAAAAGACCAAAGATTAAGTACCTTCAGCGTCTGTTCCCATCGCTAGGTCTTGCTCGACCTTGCAAAGTTTATCGACGTAAGTCTGGTACTGCTTCATGCAATCTTCGGCAAGATGCAAGTGGGTGGCGTACTTGGACAGTTCTTTCTGGTACTGAGGCATCTTCTTGATCATTTGCGAAAGGTCTTTCATCGACTGTTTGTCGCTGGCTGTCATTCGCTTGGAATCGGTGAATTTCTTCAAGTTCTTCGTTACGTTCTGAGACACAACAGCGATATGTTGATGGCGTAGGTCCACCCAAAGCTCGTCGTTCTCGTCCAGCAGAACATCCTTCTGGACGCCTGCGGAAGCTTCGTATTTGTAGACGTCGTTTTCGATGGGCAACAGGTCGTAGGCCATGGCCTGAAAGAAAATTGTACAGTCTCTCGAACAGACCTACTGGAAATCTGATTTTCGAGTTTCCATAAAGATATTTTTGCCATCATTTGTACTAAGTGACTATGATATGAAATGCAGCATATTTTATGGAAAATATGTGGAGAAGCATCATTTTTATCTCAAGTATTTGTCTGAAAATCTTCACTTCCATTTTTGCAACCCTATTACTTGTCCCTACATTCTGAGTGTGATTTATGATCTTTATGCTATTATTGAAAAGTAATTGAAGATAATTCATTCTTTTATCTGCTTGGGGCACTCACGTCCATTATATCCTCGTTAAAATAATGAATAGATAAAGCAAAAACTGATAAAAGCAAAGAAGTAAGAATAAATAAGCAAAAATAAATCTGCAACACTAATTTGCCATTAAGGAAGTATATAAAGAATCCTCAAATAGTACCTTCAGTATCTAGAATTCACTCAAAGTGTTCACATCTACTGTTTTAATTTCTGTGAATAGTAGAGAAGTTTCTAATCATGAATAACAGTGAATTCAGACAACAAAATGATGAAGAGGTATGTTCCCTATATTTAATTAGTTTAAAAGTATCTTCCATAAATTATTATATGAAATACACATTTCCCAATTTTAAATATTACAATCGATGATATTCCTCAAAATAAATTCCTTGCTACAATGATTTTTTGCAACTGTGAAAAATGTGATTTCCAGTATAAATCATCTTTGGTACAAGCCCAAATGTGTGTAAATGTGATTACCAATTACTGCATTTCAAAGACCTTACTTGGAACGTCAACTCATGAAGCAGCGGTGAAATACAATCAAACCCTCTGTCCAAAATCAACAATTGGGACCTGGCTTTCTCAGGACCTTCCCCCATGGTAGGCTCGTCGGCTTTGTAAGCGTCCAACTTCTGTTGAATTAGCTGTGCCAATTCGACGTTTCTTTCCCAGTCGGCTCGGTACCTAACTGAAGGATATTCCCCAAGCGTTGCGCACAATGTGGCAATCTGCTCCGCCATCCTTTCCATATTTGCGTTACGAGCGGGTGCAAAAGTTGGGTCATAACTAAAATGACACAATCTCAGTACGAGGAATCAAAAGAGCGAATCATCAGTTACCTGCATTGGAAAGTGTCAGGGGAGTCTAAAGAGAAGACTTGAGACTCGTATGGTAGGAAGGCAATGTTGATTTCTTTCAAAGTCTTGATCTTTTTAGCTGCCGCTGATTTGCACAGCTCGTTGAACAGTTCCTCAGGGCAAACTTCTGTGAAGTAGACGTGGGCTGCTTTGTACATAAGCCTCGGACCCTCATAATCTCTCATAAGGGCATTGACAGATTTCTGGCAAGGAGTTATAAGATAAACACCTTCCATTGTTGTCAACGGTTCTCGTTTCTTGTTGATATCTTCCACCAGAGTTATTCCTTCGGCTGATAAGTCGTGCATCTTACAGCAAGCAGATACCATCCTCATTGCCAGTTGATCAACGATAAGAACCCTCCATTCTACCGCATGACCTGGTGGAGGATTTCCCTTCTTAGGCGCCTTCTGCTTTATCACTTCATTCATTATTTTCTGCCCCACTTGTGCTTTCAAAGCCATGACGAATTCCGAGGATATTAAACTTGGATATCAAAAAAAGTTCAACCTAATACCACAAATACTTCGCAAGGATGTTGACTTTAGCGTAGGAGGAATTTCCCCAAAAATTTATCAATAAAGAGCTGTCAGTGAGTCACAGATCACAGACGGGAGACGGATTGACAAAAGGTCATGCATGCATCGAAACATATTTACCATAACCTGTTGAACACAGCCGTTTCAAAGACTCGTCCAGAGACAACCTGACTCTGACGTCTCTGACTCGTCTTTGGCCGTTTCTTATGGAACATTGGAACCTCAGGAAATTTATTATTCTCATGATACGAAAATACAGCAAACAAACACAAGATGCGAAGAAACATAATCTGCATCCCGAAGATGTCTCAACATTCTAGACCAAAGAGATTCGAAAAATATCGGATTTTTCAAACATTCAATTTTTTCGAATCACAGAAAAAACGTCAAAACAATTAACCTCAATCAATCGGAAAAATCAAAACAAAATATATTTGGAAACATTTTTAATTCAATGAAATTCCAGCTGCATTACTTTATCCAGATCTATTAATTCTTGAACATTCGTAGCTGTTCAGTTCTCCCTATTCCTTACGTTTGGGTTTCATAGGTTTTACCATAGGTTATAATTTAATCAATATTTTGAATTAGGTCGACTCTATTTTTATGTTACAAGCCCATTTTTAATGAAACGCTGAGAATGAATAAATAAATAGTTTGAATTAACTAAGAGTTATTATTTCAATTGAAGAAGCAGGGCGGAGTTAAAATAAAGTAATTAGAAACATTTCATACACACATGATGTTGAAGACAATGAGATAAACTCAACAATACATATTAAACAACAAACAATATCAAGTTTAGCACAATTACTTTTCTTTCAGGCAATGGTTAGGGTGGTGTCTGTTCATAACTTTACATGCCAAAGCGTACAGACTGTTGAACAGCCAACAGCATGCACAACTGCGCCCCCAGATCGCTTTCTGCTTGCTTTAATGAGTAACTGTGTAGAAGTCAGGGATTTAAAGAATAATGCAGAGGTTTTATTCACATTTCCAACCATAGACGAAGTTGCACAAATTTGTTACAGCCTCAATGGTAAGAAAACAATTTTTCATGATTTCCCTCCTATATTAATTAATGCCATGTTGTCAGGAGACTATGTAGCGACTCTAGAGAGCAAATTCAACAGACAGAATAGGGAACAAAATTTTGTAAGGGTTTACATAAACTGGAACAGCATTGCAACATTACAACAATCGAAAATGACGAGTAGTGGAGTCAGTTTAGGTTCGTCAGAATGTGGAATGGTCCAACCGATGAGAGCAAGGATTGCTGGTAGGGTGACTCCAACTAGCAATCAGTCGGATTTAGGAAGTTTGGAGATGATTGAAATTCCTGTAAAGAGGAAACCCCATTTTATATCTTGTTGTCCAGTGAGTATTCATACAAATCAAAAAGACCGATTTTTTTAATAATTCTCGCCTCTTTTAGATCACAGGAAACTTGCTGATTCTCTCGAACAACATAATAAATATCTACAAGTTCAAAGTGAAGACACACGATATATCAAGAATGAAATTCATAGACTTCGAGGACACTGGTATACGAATTGAACTAACATTTGAGCCGACGAAAATTGAAATGTGTGAGAATTACATTGCTGCTATGAATAAGGATAATATGCACCTATTTAAAATAATCAAGAAGTCTCCAAAGGATAGTAATCTCAAGAGGAACAACCCAGAATTTCCACAAAGAGGTAACTTGGCACTAAAACATTGATTTGGGGATTTCAATGAAACGTTAACAATCTGATCAATTGGTTTTGTTGTGATTTAAATGAATTCATCTCTGGAAAAAGCTCTTTTTTTCCAGGTCCAAATGACACAATAGATTTTGCTAAACTGCTCAGGGAAGAAAACAATGAGGGAAGTGAAAAAATAACAATCCATCTACCTAGTATAGTACGAGAAAATAGTTTAATACATAAACAGAATCCGTTTACATTTTGGGATAAAGAGATGAAAGCTTCCATTTTCAGCAACTCACCACTAGAGGTGAGTTATACTGAGCATTGCCAAATTAGAAGATTCTATGCTTTCACCTAAATACTTGAGATGAAAGGTTCAAAGCTGAATTTTTTATTTCAAACCTTCATTTCAGAACACAATAAGTCAGTATAAAGTAAGGAATCTGATCCAACTACGCCTTCTACCGATTCTAATTGAAGATACCCTATCACATGTCCTTGAAGAATACAAGACCTTCGTTTTAAAACCGTTGTACATTGACGAAGTACTGAACAAATCCACGAGCACAGAAAGCGACAACATGTTTCGAAGCGACTTTACCAAATCCTTGAACAGCGTGACCTGCATGGTTGCCACACAGCAAGAAGGTTATCTCTTCCATTTTGAAGATACAGGTTAGAATTCAGTGTTATCCCACCGAATCTTTCTGATTTATCGAATTTTTAGACAACAAGGTGGTGGCAGACCAATGCATTGCTGTTTATCCTTTTACCGCCCCTGTTTTCCAGTTGGTGATGGAGGATTATTTCTTGCATGCATTGACAGTAGGCGGCCTTGAAACGTACACTCTGAGGAACGGACATAAGCTTTGTCACAGCATAAAAAGACCAGACGACATCAATAACGTAAGTGAAACTTTTCATATGGAATAGAAAAAAAAAATTATGTACATATTTTCAGGCGTGCCCCCCAGTTGACGACGGAATATGCCTGGTAGGATTGAGACCTTTTCTAGGGGTAGAGCAGATCCTGTCAGCAAACAACCATTTACTCCTACTTGCCAATGCTGATTCTTCTCCGACCCACTCGGTGGGCTCTAACAGCAGGTATATTCACATCTCCAACGTCAAAATATGGAAATGAAACTAAAATCCCCCCTCATTTTAGCTCTAACGCCGTCTACTGGACTTTATACAGCTTAGAATCCCCCACCCCGAAGACCATATTCAACGATTTTCTGATAGTGGCAAGCGAACATAGATTTACGTCGTTGCCAACTTATCGTAACTTGATGAACGAGGCGCATGTGATACTTAGGGTTGCTTTATTCTTGAAAAAATGGACCACAACGGACGATTGCATAAAGTTTGTTAAGGTGCACAAAGAGAATATGGACGATATTTCTGAGATGTTCAAAGGATCTTGCGCTTTGTTAGGGGATCATTTCATCATGTGAGCTTCGATAAATGTTACAATTTATTCAAATTATGATCGATTATGATTTGCAGGTCGAGTAGCAAGAAAAAGTACCAACTGGCGATTCCTTATTATAAAATGGCCGGAGTACAGGCTGCAGAAGTAATAAGGAGGATCAAAAAAATCCAGGACCAATTGAATGTACAGGTGAGTACTAAAAAAAAAATTGAATGACCTTGAATTGCGAATTTTGATCTTTTTAGTTTACTAAGGGATTAGTTCATTACCTGAAACATGTGATGTTAGAAATAAGAAATGCACATGAGGCTGACAAGTTATTCACGCCTAACTCTAGACAAAGCTTTTTGGACGATTTTTTGAACCTATTTGAATCTTCCGACTTCGAAGATCTTCCTTACATCATTCTGAAAAGCAGGATACTCCAAGAATACTCGACGGACAAGTTGATAAACATGCTAACCACCAAAATTCCGCAGTGAGTTCATTTCGATGATTTCTTGTATTTCTTCAATTTATTTCGTGTATTTTCAGCGATTTACCGAATCAAGACGAAAGAAGTTTAGCTTTGTGCCTGTTATATATTCAGAAGAACAATTTTTCACAAGCCAGACATTGCTTGAAGCAAATCGATGTGAATAATCTCCACAATATTCTTCTGGATCACTGGGAACTATTGTTCGAGAACAATTCCATGCAACAGGGTCCTAAAGGAATTACGAATTTTTCAGAAGTTGGCGATCTGGTAATCAAGAATTATACTGAGAAATTCGCCAATCTTCTCGTTACTCTGATGATGGACCAGAAAGTTATAAATTTGAGCAAACTTATTAAGGTATGTGATGACATTGACAGTTTGGGGGACCGAAATAAGAATATTCTTGCAGATTTTCATGGAATATCTACCTTCGAGTATCGGTGCTGAACAAAACACCGCTACCCAACTTCTACAACTAACTCTAGAAGAATACTTTCAAAGACACTTTTCGGAATTTGACCAAATCGACCATTCGAAAATTTCGCACGAAAAAGGCACAGCTGACGCTTTAAAACTACTTGTAAGGTCGTATTTATCCCAACTGCAAATCTTACAACTCAAACAAGAAAATAATAAGAAGTTAGAAGAAAAGTAAGAAGATATAAATCACTGGCAAAATAAATTTTGATTCACTTTATTCTCTTCAGGAAACAATGTAATGGTGACAGTGAAAAAACTAATGGTACAGCGGAAGTAGTTCAAAATCCTTTGAATATGTACGAACTGTTCGACGATAACATCTTCAAGAAAGACACCTATTTGCTGGAGAGGTGCAGATATGAGTATCTGCAAAAGATGCCACCTTTTCAAGTAGAAATTGTTTCTAAAATGTACAGTATGTGCGTTGAAAACTATGAAGAAACAGAGGTTGTGGCTAACGATGAAGCTGATTCCGTACTTGGTAATATAAAACAAATTACAGAGAAAACGAAGAATGCGTCATCAAAACATTTTTTTTCAGTGAAACTCCAAGCAATTCTGTGCAGTCCAGTTGTCCCGAAAGGATTAAACAGTGAGGTGGAAGCTTTCTTGTCAATGAATCCTAATCTACGTGGTAAACTCAGCATACAATCGGTAATCTTAGCGAATCAAGACGCGATACAACTTTTGGTAGAGAACTGCCCCCAGTGTCTACCGCAGTTTGGAAAGGTAGGCATAATATTCCACATCGGAGACAAAAAATTGTCAAAATTCATTTAAATCCAATATTTGACGTTTCATTGACAGCAGCTGTCATATTTTTTTGACAGCTGTCAGAAATGCTTTTCAATTAGTCCCCTGAATTAGAAAATTCTAATCTTCTTACGGTGACCCATTTTTCCCATAGGATCGCTTGACAAGAACAGATGAGTGGAAAATCCTAATTGCCTCATTACAACAGAAAATTTTGAGGTTATCCACCGACGAAAAATTAGACAAAATATGTTTCTTCTACAAGAAAACACTAAAAGGTAAATAAAAAAACTTTAAACACAATTTTCATGAAAAAATGAATGGAATCCTAAAGAAACTACTACATACTCACATTTCAGATGTTCTTTCACAAGTGGCCCAGAGCATGAACCTAGAAGAACTAGTGCAGGTCTTTCCCCAAAGAATAGACACGAACGGACTACATTACAATGACGAAGAAAGCGAATTGGACGAACCGACCAAAGATATGAACGGATTAGTCTACACCGACAAAGAGTTGGATATATTGAACGAGATCCAAGATTACGAGCCCTACATTGTGATATGCAGAGAAACGATGAATGCGAATCAGATGAGAAAACTGATCATCGCGACTAGTCAGCAGTTACTGCGAACCTTGAATTTTTAGAAAAAAAATTAGTCAGTAAGAGTAATATCAAAATAGTCTAATTTCTGGTTGTGATCAGACGAGAATCTTTCTCGACACCAAAGCTTTTTTATGGATGGCACTTTTAAACAGATTTTACACTTTTTCGATACATTCCAGTCTATTTTTTTATGTGTTTTTCCGAATTATATTCATAGATTTTATTGTTTCTCGATTGTTACTGGAGAATTGCAATACTCAATTTAAAGGAGTTCATTTCAAATTGAAATATTGTGATAGTTGATATTAAAAGTTTCTATTTCCACTGTACGAGGAAGTTTTATCTATTTATTCCAAATTTATTTATATTGGAAATGTTGAATTTGGTGTATTTATTATATGAAATAAAAATTTGAACACAACATTTTCTTTCTTTTCCCACTCATGCTTTTCCTAACTTACCATTATCACACATTTTTTTGATACACTCAGTATTTAAGTAGGGATATATTCAAATAACTCTTCTTTCTCTTTAGCTTCATTGGTATATTTCAATTGGAACAACCACAAAAATATCTCAGAAATATACATTTAACATCAATAATATGCAAAAAATAACTGTGTATAATAAAATTATAGCAAAAATAATATGCTTAACTAAATGACAACAAAATATATCGACGGCAAGTGCCAAAACTTGTTGTATACTATAAGATGCATCTAAATGACGCAAAAATAAATGTAAAGCGAAATCACAGTAAATGACATAGATTTGTTCATGAAATATATCACCTATGTTGAATACTGCTGTAAAATTATACGACTTTGAATGTAATACACGTCTTAAACTTATCGCTGAGTTAAAGTTTGATATTGTCATATTATGTATATGCTTCGAATAATGGTTAATGTTAGTAGGCAAGTTAAACAGTCTATATACGATTTGTTTATGACTCAACTAAGAAATAGGTATTTGGGAGTGTTTAGTGATAATTTTATATTCATTTCCTCGATATGGAATCAAACAATTTGAATTGAAACTCAACCAATCAGAAACGAAAGCGTTTGATCCCATCCTCGTCGCCAAATGGTAATTTTTATATCCGGTAGAGGAAATCCAAATTTCCAAAATTTTTTTAGTTACTTTTCTTTGGGCATCGATTGAAGGAAAATATAGAAAACTATCACCATCTCTGAGAACATTCAGAACGTCCCCCAAATTCTTGACTAAAGTGTGACTAGAATGCTTTAGTGGGCAAGGAAGGACAATTAAATGCTGCCGACTAGGAATATCTCCAAAATACTCTCAAGTGCACAAAATTCCCATTATTTGCTCAACAAGAAATTATTCCCTTGTTTTGTCGACAATTTCGAAGAAAGCCATAGAAGCTTTATTATTATGAAACATTCGGGGCTATTCACTAAGCAAAGTTGTTATGGACAGCAACTGTAAATCGTCGTTATCCCATGCTTATTACATGGGATAACGACGATTTACAGTTGCTATCCATAACAACTTTGCTTAGTGAATAGCCTCGATTGTATATAATACAGGGTTCCTCAAGTAACGGTTTGAAAAGAATTAGAACAATTTCCAATTCAAAAACTAGTATAACCCAATTTTCAAATTTGAAATCTGTCGGATTCTGTTTAAACAGCTATGGAGCCCCCTGGAGATCCAAAACTAGATATAGGCACCCTAGATTTCGAAAGTAAGCTGAATCGTAATCACTGATATTATTATTCACTTTGTAAGCTTATATTTTTTGATTTCATTACTTTAGATCCATTTATATGTTGAAAATCGAAGAATTACCAAAAAGGTTGATGAAAATTTTGTAAGATTTAAAAATTACCTAAATTTTCAAATTTGAGTATGACTTCCTGAGCAATCATCATTACTTTCAAACAAACCAGAAAATAACGCAATAAAAATATCAAGACGAAAAATCATCAAAAAAAAAAAAAATTCCTTACAATTTTCTCAAACCTGCCCCCACCATGACCCAAACCATAATTCCTCGTACCTGATTCATTTTCCATACTTCTGCAACGCAGAATAAGTCTTCTTCTCTAATATCCTCTTCTCCCTCCTTTTTTCAGCGTACTTGTGGTAAACGGGTTTTAGCTCATGTTTATAAGCCACATCAAAGTCTGTTCCATGGATCTTGTGTTTCCTCATGTTGTTACCGGTGTAGGCCACTCCCTTCATCTGGAATTCCTGACTTTCCATGTTCCAAATGAGGTTTTGCTCGATCTTCTGTGTGTACTCTATCGGGATGTAGCTGTCGATGATCAGGGCTGCTAGTTGGGTTTCTCTCATCAATAGACGATTGTTGTCGAGTAAAGCTTCCATTTCTCTTTGATATTCGTGCTCTTTATCTTTGTATTCTTCTTTGAATTCGTTCAATAGTGCTTGGATCTTTTTTATTTTCTTCGTTAAGGCCGCTTCTTCTTCCTGCAAAGTTGCGTATTTCTCTTTGAAATCTATCTTTTCAGCTCCTGTTTTTTCGAGTTTTTCTTGCAGTTCCTGGTGGCTCTTATCCAGGCTTTCAAGTACAGCATCGGTGCTCTTCAGTTCGAACTCTTGTTCTTGCGCTTTTTCCAAAAGGTTTATTCCACCGACCAGTATCTTTTTCTGGATCATTGAGATCTTTTGTTCGAGATCAGTTTTTTCTTTCTCTGTTTTTTCCAATTCTGCCTTCCATTTTTGCGATTCTTCGTTTCTTGCTTCGACTGCGGACTTCTCACGCCTCTTTTTAGTCGGTTGAATGTCTTGAGTGGAAAGCTCCATAATCTTTTGCTGGAAGACGAGTATTTCACTTGGTAAAAGTTCATTTTATGCATTACCTAACCTTAATCAACCTATCTCAAAATAAATCTCCTTCAACTGTCAAATTCAGAAGCGATTATGTGACAAAAGTACCAATGACTAACCTAACCTATCTAAAATCAAATAAAGTGATTTTATATTCTGTGGTTTTCCCGAAAAGCTGAGATGGGGCATAAAATGAACTAGAGCTTTCCTTCTTAAGGCCTCAAAGGACATTTTACCAAAATTGCAACTTTATAACTAATTTTTCAAGCACCGACACTTCGAACGAAGAGAAAACATACCTGCAGATCGGCAATCTCTTGTTCAAATCCTTCAATGAGTCCTCTCTGTTCAACATTAATATAGGCGTGATTTTGAATCTGTTTCACCCTAGCTGCGTACCTCAGAGTGCAAGTACTCTCCTCAAAATCTAAATCGCAAGGACTTATCATTGCTATCATAGCCGTCTTCGAGTTACCCCCTAGAGAATCTTGTAGAAGTCTCGTTAGTTTGGAATTTCTATAAGGAATGTGAGTACTCTTTCCATCGACCTAAAAAAATCAACTTTGATCTTCCAGTATGTCTAACACTTCATTGATCTTTACCAAGGCTGAAATAACGTTTCCAAGAACAGAAAGGGATAAATTGATGTTGCTTGCTTCTCTTAATCTTTCTCCGGTAGCTTGGGTCCTACTGGCTCTTTCTGAACCAGCCAAATCCACCAAATTCAACTTTCCCACCGTTGTTTTGTTGTCTGTGTTATTTCTAGATTCTATTGTTATGGTAAAAATGGCATGTGATCTGCTGCTAACGTCGTTCATTAGTGTGGACCTTGTAACACGATTTTTGTTTCCTCTATTCAATAATTCAGTGATGGAGTCTACGGAATCGACTGTGAAGCCCATGAGGTCTTTGACGTAGACTCCTACGTCTGTTCGTTCACGGATAGCCAGTTTCTTGTTTGGATTGGACGATAAAAGGTCTCGTACTTCCTCATTGTATATTTCCAGGTATGTTACAGTGACCACAAAAGATTTTTCTTCGCTGGATCTTGATATTTGAGTGAATATGTGGGAGAATGCGTTGGGTATGATGCCTTTAGATTCGGTGCTAGCCATGTTACCAGCCATGGTGTAAGTTTTACCAGTGCCCGTTTGGCCGTAAGCGAAAATCGTTCCATTGTAACCATGCAAAGCTTTTTCCACAATTGGTGCAGCGATAACTCTATACAAATCCATCTGCGTAGAATCTTCGGCGAATATCTGATCGAATTTGTACGGCTTTCGTTTTTCCCCATTTCCATCTTTATTCAGAACAATCAAGTTTTCGGTTGTATCAACTAGCACTATGTGCTGGTGATCGTCACTTTTTTCTTTTTTACTCAAAGGACGCACTCTTATGAAAACTCGTACGTTTTCGATTTCTGTTTTTGGGTCGGTCATGGTGAATGAGTTTGAGGTATTATTACTGCAACAATTCAGAAATCGATATTACATTTTGTTGTAATGCGGGTGTTGTTATGAATCACCCTGGCTTATTGCCAAAATTGGAAAAGTTGGTTTGTGTTTTGACAGATCTGGTCGTAAAGCAGGAAAATGGGTTTTCCTTTTCCACTGCCGTCTTCAAAACAAGCCGTGAAACGAGATGTGGCAACGCTGTATTCGAAGATGTTAAACTTTTTGAACATAAGTTGAAGTAATTATGTCATACCATACTGTTATAGTATTTCAGAAAATGAGCCAATTCGAAATTCGTTAAAAATAACCTAAATGAAACTTTCAAGGTGGCGAATTTATTGGTCACCGAAGACGAATTCCATTCCGTAAATTCAAAATTACGGCCCTGTTTCCGTGAAAAGTACTGCTCGAGGCAATGACATCCATTTAATGGATGATTTTTGAAGTTTCTTCATCACACTTTTGTGAAGGTGATTTTTGAAATTGTTTATTCTGATCAGATCCACCTTTTACTCTTTGCTCTGTTGGCCATGTTTCATGGCATAAACACAGCTGTCGCTGCCCCACAGAACTTTCACTTTGCCATCTTTGATCTTACTCTATGTTCATAATCTATTGTACGAGGGTGAGCTAACAAGTTTGAGGACGAGAATAGGAAACAAATTTGTGAGAGGGTTTTGTTGTACTGCCGGGCACATCAAAAGGAATAGAGTCTCCTCAAATGATAAAAAAGATAATAAGAAGGATGAAAAATCGTCTAGACTCAGTTGTCGGAAATATAATGTCTCAAAGAAAAATAACTACCACTCGTAAGTGTCCCCACATTTATAGAAGATCAAAAAACATAATCATCTGCATCTGCGTCAATTTTTTCATCAAAATCATCCTTTATAATGCAAAGAGGACCTGACCTCTTCCTTTTGTGTAATTTGTCTTGTCCCCGTTATAACGATGGAAGGTTTTCCGTTCTTTTTTTACGTTTTTCTGATTGTGAGCATTTTTTTCTTTCTAAATGAAAGTCACCCAAATGATATTCATATCAGCCACATAAAAATGCAAATGAAGCCCTGTGTTTGTGTACCTTTTTATCAGTGTACCAACGATGTGAGTGGGGAATTGGTGACTGATGGACGTTTCCTACTCGACCAAAGGTTAATAGAAATAAAAAAGTGTATTTTTTAGAGAACTAATTCAACATTTCATCTTCAAATATTTGGTTGACACACCACTGAAATTCTTTATTGATACAACAGAGCTCTATAATTTATTTCGATTATTAGTTTTCAACACTTTATGTATTAAACTATTATTATATTTTCATAACTTAAATATTCTGATTTCATGGAATTGAAGATCGTTTAGAAAAACGTAGGAATTTTTATCGATAGGTATTGTGGACACATGGTTTTGCCCATATAGCAAATAATAAAGGTTTTTTCCATATAATGGCTCGTTGAATTGTGTGAACGAAACATAATTTAAAAAAGGACCACATCTTTGTTTTTTTCAAGTATGTTTCTCAAAAAGGATTGAAGGCATCGTTTTACAATAAGAAATCAATTTGAAGGTTTTTCAATTTTCTACAAACGTTCTGTTCATTGTGAAGCGATCCCTTCTTGAGTAATTAAAAAAAAAATATTTTCAGGATCATCGACACCAAAGCTGAGATCAACAAGTGCGCCGGCCCTTTCGACGTGTGTTGCAAGATCAAAAACGCCAAAATCCAGCCGACGAAAGCAACACCAAGAATCCCTGCGGCGTTCACAAATTCGAAAGGATGTGGCTATGAAGAGGACGACATTGTCTCATGGGCAGCAACCATAATATTTCAACGACCCGATAAAATTTCACCACCCAGCTACAAGTGTGGCGCCAGCATTATTCACAGAGACGCTGTTCTGACTGCTGCTCATTGCATGGAAGAAGAAGGGTATTACTTCATCAAAACAGGTTGGTTCACTGAATTTTATTTTCTCTATTTCAGTATCGTAATGACTTCATTACAGTACTAAAAACAGTGCTGTAATGAACTCATTACAGCACTGTTTTCAGTTATATTTTTCGTTTTATGGTTGTCAGCACTGGCTCTCGATCCTACCCAATTTCATGGTAATTATTTAGAACTAAAATGATCGTGTTGGAAAATTGAAAAAATTGGTACTCGCTAAATTTGAGTCCCAGATTACGAAAAAGATAACGAGAAATCGGAAATCCTCTTAGTTTTTGCAAAAAAAATTCCAAAGGTTCCGTTTGGAAAGTGAGGTTATACGTAGTTCTAAACCTAGTTTTCTTCTATTTTCTCAATCATACTCGTTGGAAATGTTTTATTTATCAATTTCTGAGCCATACTGCGTTACATTGAATAAGTTCACCATAATGTCCCCTACTTCATAAATACATTATTCAAAATACGCTAACAAAACATTACCTAAAATTCAAATAACCGAATTCTCTTTAGACCACTTCACAAGTTTTTCGTGTTCTTTTTCATACTTGGATTAGGATTTTTGAGGTATTAATTTATTCGCAACATTATTCGCAATTTTTCTTGATTCTGGAGGTGTTAAATCGATTTCTTCAAACATAATCCACAAATTCAATGCGTAATTATAAATAATTTCAAAATTCGAAACGTACGATCTGTCAATTTTCGTAACAGTAACACCACAGTATAAGATACCTTATACTGTGGTAACACCAACTGCCAAGATACAATACAAACGTCACTAGAATGTATGATCTGAATATTTCATTAAATTTCGACAGTTTTTCACAAAACTCGACTGAAATAGAGGAAATATCGTCTAATACTCGTTGCAGAAGGCAATTACAACACTCATGCGTTCGAAAACTCGTCAAACTTCAATTGACCATCTCAAATAACTCAGGAATTACTGAATTAAGGAGCAAGAGCATCTCAGAGTACTATCATTATTTTTCTTCGCAGAATCCAACGCAATCATAAAAAATTTGGCTCTAATTTGAAAATAAGAAGATATGGCCAATTTTCGATCACAGTTTTCGACAAAAAATTTGAAACAATCTGTGATGATATTCATGAAATTCAAAAGATGCATGACCTTTCCACATTCTTCTACTTTGACGTTATGAGAAAGGTTTACGTTTCAGGATGTTGGGAATAAGAACAATAAACAAAGAGAAAATGATTAATCGGCATTCAGACGGATTTTTTCGAATTCCGGAAAAGTTTTTCACCTCAGGCGGGAGTTGAACCCGCGTCCTCTTGATTTCCGGTCAGAGATGTTAACCAACTACACCACCGAAGCTACTCATTTTTCCGGAATTCGATGTTAATGATGCCACGCAGACAAAGATGTCTGTGCGGGTGAGGAGGTTAATAGGTGGGGGGAACTCATTCGCTTTCATCGATCAAAGGATCCCCACTCTATCCTTCTCCTTTGCGTCATCGAATTTGTCGACATCAGCAGGGATCGGACTTCGGGTCTCCGATCGATGAACAATACAACCGAAAATTTGTAAACATAAATTGGGATTAACGTCTGTGAAATATATAAGAGAAAATGATTAATCGGCATTCAGACGGATTTTTTCGAATTCCGGAAAAGTTTTTCACCTCAGGCGGGAGTTGAACCCGCGTCCTCTTGATTTCCGGTCAGAGATGTTAACCAACTACACTCACCTCAAATACAGTATACAGGGTGTTCCTGAATTGGATGTACAAACGAAAAGGGGAGATTCCTAGAATACTTCAAGAGAAAAATGTCCCATAAATATTGGACTGCAAACGTTTCGTTTTCAAGATACAGGGTGTTGAAGTTTGAATGTTTTTCCAGTTTTTTTCTCACAGTATCGATATTCCACAAGATATTCAACTGAAATTTGGCATTGATGTTAAAATTTAGAGTTTACACCATATGACATGCCAATTTAGATTGCAAATCAACAGGGTGATATTGTTTGCTGATCAATATCCCCTGTTTTACTCCAGAACTTTTTTTTGGTGCGTCACTGTCAGTTTGAAAAATTGAAAAAGAAGCTTCGTTTTTGTTCTAAACTTTATAGTATTTTTGTTTTATCTGCCACTGATTTCGAGAAAAAAATTGAACTATTCTCTCGCAATCGCCAAAAAATCAAAAATTTCACGAAAATCCAGCGAGTATGGAAATAAATCTAAACTACACTGCGCAAAAAAATTAACGCACATTCTGAAAATCTGAATTTTAATGAAAGTTAACTCTACATTGATTTTATAACTTATTTTTTATGTTCTCTCGGGAAGGTTTTGAACGAAACATGATACATTAAATGGAAGAAAAATTCAGGATTTCACCGAATCTTATGTGAAAGAAGAGAAATGAACAATTTTTAAAATACTGAAATGCTGATAAGTGATTTAATACTTGGTATTTCCACCCCTTGCGTTAATTACAGCTCGGCAACGATGGTTCATACTCAAAATGAGTGATCTTAAAATGTTCTGATCTAATCCTTCCCAGATTTCTCCGAGTTGGATTCCTAAGTCATTAAGAGTAGCTGGATGATTTTCTGAACTTCTCAGCCTTCTATTGAGGTTGTCCCGAACCTGCTCAATCGGATTGAGATCTGGACTTCTCGCTGGCCATTCCATTCGAGAGACTTCAACCTCTTCAAGGTACTCCTGAACGATGCGCGCACGATGGGGTCAGGCATTATCGTCCATAAAAATGAAATTTTCACCAATGTATGGAGCAAATGGCACTACATGCTCTTCAAGAATGTTCCTTATATACTTATCAGCATTCATAGCTCCATTATCAACGACCACTAGGTCTGTGCGAGCAGTCAAAGATTTTACACCCCATACCATAATCGATCCTCCCCCGAAACCAGTAGTATTCAGGAAATTGCACTGAGCATATCTTTCATGTGGACGTCTGTATACAAGGGAACGTCGATCGCAATGGTAGAGGCAGAATCTATACTCATCTGTGAAGAGAACTCTTTCCCAATCGGCCTCTTCCCAATGGATATGCTCTCTCGCCAAATCCAAACGCGCCCTTCGATGGGCTGGGGTAAGAGCTGGGCCTCTTGCCGCGACACGAGGCCTTAAATCATATTTTCTGAGGCGATTTCTTATTGTCTGAGTGCTAATTTGCTCCTCATGAGTTTGCTCAAGCTGATTTTGAAGGAGGCGAGCGGTTGCAAACCGTTTTCTCAACGAAGAAACTCTCAAGTAACGTTCTTGAATGGCAGTTGTTACCCGTGGTCTACCCTGTCCTGGTCTTCGGACATTCATACCTGTCTCCCTGAATCGCTGCAACATTCTGGACACACTTGTATGGGAAACTCCAAACCTTTCTGCAATTCTTGTGTATGTCCACCCTTCGTCTCGCAAAACAACCGCTTGGGAACATTCCTCTTGAGTCAAATTGCGTGTTTCGCGTTGCATAGCGATCGAGTGTAGAAAATCAAACGAAAGAAAAACTATTGATCACTAGAATTGATCGAGAACAACTGATTTTAGAATGGAGCCAATACATTCAAAATCTGATAATATCATCTTTTTTTATTCCTGCTGGGATAAAACATCTGTATTGAAGGAGAACGTTGAAAGTGGATAACATATGCATGCATAATTCTAATAAAAATAATTATCATTGAGAACACCTTCAGTTGTTGAATAAATTTGAGATTTCCATAATGTGCGTTAATTTTTTTGCGCAGTGTATTTAAATTTGAGGATCTTGCTGGCCATTATCGCTTCTTCAGAAACATCCCAAACCCTCACCACACCCTCCACTTGCAGGTGAAGCCACCAGGAAGATGTACAGCGTCGTCATTCACCCTGAATTCGAGATGGGCTCCCTCCGCCACGACATCGCCATCATCATCCTTCGAAAAACCGACGACAAACCCCGCCAACCCCTATACCCTTGCATCTCCCACAAGCTCAACATCCCCAACAACACCAGATGCATCGCCGCCACCTTCAACGCCGCCACCAACAGCCTGGAGAAGATCCACATGCCGTACGTGGACCCCGCCACCTGCACGGAGCGCCTCAAGACCACCAGGCTGGGCAAGCATTTCGACCTGCACGAAAGCTTCATCTGCGCCGGGGGCAGCGAGAAGGACACCTGCATCGGGGACGGCGGGAACCCTTTGATCTGTCCCATTTTGGGACAGCCGGGGCGGTACAGCCAGGTGGGCATCGTCTCCTGGGGCATCGGGTGCGGAAAGAGGGGTATACCCGGCGTTTATGTCAACGTGACGCACGTCAGGGATTGGATAGACGGGGTGATGAAGGAGTATGGGAAAGATGCGTTTGGGTACGCTGAGTGATTTGGAAATTGTGTCTGTTTTAAGTAGAATGTAAGAATTTTAATAAAGTTTTTTATTGATTCTACCACACGAATCCCTGTCGTTTTATTTATTAACTGGTGGTTAAACGCACTCCCTTGGAAGCTTCCTGGATGGCCCACATAAAACCGTGGGTCACTCTGTATAAGATACTGGTTACCAATCGCATGCACCATTTTATATCACTCCACAAAAGTTGAAGAAGTTCGGAAATTTTGGGACTGTTTCAAAAGTTTCCATGTTTTCGTCACCAATTTTTTAAATATGAGAAATCTAAATGTCCTCTCACTTATTCTTTCGTCCATTTCTTTTTAAATTTTACAGTTTTAGGCGCAAAGTACTCCGCACACTTACTTAGGAAAAGCGGGTTCAGTGAATTTTCCCCATTTTTACATATTATATTTATATCAACCTTCAGATTTTCACGAAGGTCTTACATCCGATTTGTTCTATAGGGCGTTCCAAAATGAAAAATGAATCTTTAAATTTTGATGATAATTCTTCTAATTTTCAAAATTTCATCATGATGCTTTGGGTTCTGAATAACAAGATATCACAGATATCCAAACATCGCCCACCACGTTAAGTTTCGTTATACAGGCTGTTCCATGAATCTGTATAAGTAACTGAATTTAACTTTGTTAGTGACTTTGGGACCACCCTGACTTTTTCAAAATATGATACCATGATGTATGTCCACCTCTGTAGGAAGTTTCATCAATGTACAAAGAACAGTTGCAAAATTATTCAGGTTTAAATTCGGATTTCATACAATTTTTCTTTAAAACTTATCTGTAGTTGAGATTGCTGTCAAGGAATATAGGTTTTCATTCAGTATAATTATTATGATAGGTATTGACGGTCGGCCCAAAGGTGTTTTTATTCAGGAATGTACAGGATGGACATAATTCGGTGTCACTAATCTCCTCATTTCGCTATCTCAAAATCTGTTTATATAGAAAAACAGTATTATCATTCCAGGTTGTTGTATCTTTGAACACTCTAAGGATGCATATTTTTTTAAATATTATACCATAAAAGTATGTCGACTTTTTTGAAAAATTTCACTCGTGTATAAATAATTGAAAGATTGTTGCCAAATCATTCAGGTTTTAGTTTTAGTTTAGTTCAATATGTTCGTTGGATGAACGAGTCTTTGAAGTAAGATGTTCTGCAGGTCTCCAAAGTTTACCACGAAGGGGTGTGAAGACTTAACTTGACGGGTTAGTCTGGAAGAGACTGCCAGAGGGAGAACGATTGCTGATAATTCAGAAGAGCATCGCCCATGGAAATATCTATAAAATAGAGACAGATCGCCCACTTTTCTACGGTGTTCCAGAGAAGTGAGCGAGCTTGTAAGCGAGGCATCACCGACGAGACGAATTGCCCTTTTTTGTACGGAATCCAAGAGTTTTAGGGTGTGTTCAAGTGCAGCACTCCAAATATGGGAACAGTATTCCAGGACAGGTCGAATCTGTGCCTTATAGATCATAAGCAGCTGACCTGAGGTGAAATAGCTCCTGGCACGAAACAGAAAACCAAGTTTTTGGGATGCACTTTTAGCAATGGATCTCACGTGATTCTCCCAGGAAAGGTTACTGCCGACAGTAATGCCAAGCATCGAAATGGATGACTTCAATGGTATGGTCACTCCCGACAATTTTATGCTGGGCACAGTGAGATCGGCTTTTCTAGAGAAAAGACATGCTTGTGTTTTGTTTGCGTTGAATTCTACCAAGTTAGTAGATCCCCATTCAAGAATTGTTGCCAAGTCCATATTTATGTTGTTAACATTTCTTCCTCGTTCGTTTTTGATTTGGCGGGCTGGTATTGGAGCCCTAGAAGAAAAGGCGGTATGGAGGGTACTATCATCCGCGAAGCTGTGCACTGGACACGAAGTTGCTTCCAGCAAATCGTTGATGAGAAGTATAAATAGTGTTGGAGCCAGAACTGATCCCTGCGGAACACCAGCATTTATGGGTAGAGAGTCAGACGAAACTCCATCGACCACTACATGGAGAGATCTGTTTGAGAGAAAACTAGCTTGAAACATAAAATTGTCTTCGAAATGAAAAAAAGTTGGATCTTAATTTAAATGTGTTTCATTTGAATTTAGAGTTCTATCTGCACTCTTAAAAAAATACCCGATAGTTATAGCGAATTTTTATAATTTCTTCGAAGCATAGAATGATTTTACAGGAGATGTATAAGGAAAAATGAGGTTATTGAAAAAAAAAGATGGATCTTTTTTATTACATATTAATGATGAAAAAAATGAAATAACTACCACTAAAATAATGACTGGAGAATGGAGATAAATACATAGTAGAAAAATTATTATTTTCATCAATTCAAGACGTTTCAAATCACAGTCTCCAGAATTCTTACATCTTGAATGCAATTTAAATACCGAATATAAACTGCTCGTCGCAAATTAAGGATATCTATACCTTTTCAACTTCAAATTGGGATCTATCAAAATCAAATTGGGAATTAACATATTCAAATTGGGAATAAACACATTCAAATTGGGAATAATCAATTTCAAATTGAAACGGCATTCGTGGCTATGTAAATCAAGATCAGGCGTGATCAGAAGATCTTTATATTGATGAAACATGAAGAAAAAACTTTAAATATATATTTGAACTTATCAAACATTCAAAAAGTGTAAAAAGTACACAAATTTCATATTTGTGCTCAAACTCTCATATCAAAAAAGGTCAGAACATCAGGTATGAACCTCTGGATATGAGCCACATATCTTGTACAGGTACTAACTGTAATGGTTCATGGTTGATATATTTCTTCTTATCAAATTTTCCGTTCTTTGAAGACGAAATTCTGTCTGTGTTATGTTTCCATTACCTGCTTTTCCATTGAATCTGCAGCTTTCTTCTTTGTATAAGGCATGATTATGAAAAAGAAATTGTAGACTTATGGTTCGTTACTTACTTTGGACAAATTTTAGAGTTAATTACATATCGAGTAATTCAAAGATCTGATTCACATGGATGTCATTCCAATATGAAATTGATTATTCCCAATCTGATTTTGATTGTTGCCAATTTGAATATGTTAGTTCCCAATTTGATTTTGATAGTTCCCAATTTGAAGTTGAAAAGCTATAGTGATGATTTCCAAAGATGCTTATCTCTTCTTGTTCATTGTTAAATAGCTAAAATTGTCTTTAAATCGAAATTCAAGTAACCTCTTGGTTCAATCTAAAATCTCAATGTCAAACACACCGAAACAAAAATTCCAACAAATCTTGCTTCCCTCCCAACCATCTCGATCCTCCCACAATCCACCAGCAGCACCCAACCTACTGATGCATCCTGTACATCTCGTCCGGATTGTTCACGGAAATATCCTGGTGCAGACCGTCCGTCAAATCGTTGATGATCTCCTTGAATAACAACCCTTGCACGTTCTTCCCCAGGTACCTCAAGAACAGCCAATCCTTGAAGGTCAGATGGTCGGTGATGGTCACCTCCGCCAGCGTGTTCAACTTGCCGGGCGTGGTGGAGGAGAGGACGTACCTGTTGAACCTGGAGCTGCGACCGTGCAGGAGGTAGGAGGCCAGTCTCCAGAGCAGGTTGAGGGAGGATACGACCAGGAGGAGGACGAACCAGAACCACAGGACGGAGTAGATCTTCTCGTTCATGACGTTCAAGGCCATCACGCAGAGGACGTCGTGACGTTGGATGGTGCCCGAAGGCCCGTACATTTGGAAGGAGCATTTGGCCACCTGCGGTCAAGATACTGGACTTAAACCTTGAGGCTTCTCTTTCACGAAATCTGTACATTTTTTTCGTGTTCGATATAAGGCCATTTTTCATGAGACGAGGTTAGAAAAACAGCAGTCTTCAATCAATCCTATAACTCCATTCACTTTTATAAAGTATCCCGGTTGGCCTTGACATTCTGACACATTTCACCGTGTATATTTGGAAAATGTTAGGTTAGTCATTTTCCTGTCAGATAACGTTGTCCTCTCTACACAGAGGTCGTACTAATTACGTATTTATCAAAATGTTTATTTACTTTGGGAAAATAATGAATTTGAGAAAATGTGAATTCAATAATTCCAAAGACCTGGTGAATGTTGAAGAAACTTCTTTTTCTGTTAATACTGGAAATAAACTGCTCCACATGAGTTAGGGATATTGACTTAAATTGCAAAAAAATATAGTTAAAATAAGATTTTTGTGATGAAAATTCATATTAATATGAATTCAAGTTGCAAATTAATTTTAGCTTGTAGGTCTGCTGCGTATACATGGTGGTTACGAAAAATCGAGTAAAATAACGAAATTTTATTCCCACAGAATTCAATTTAAGACTATCAATACAATGTTTGGCCTCCACGGGCATCAATAACAGCTTGACTTCTTCTTTGCATACGACACACGATGTTGTTGAACATTTCTTGAGGAATTTGGTTCCATAAACGGGGAAGAAGCTCTCTCAGATCATTTAAGGATTCTGGGGTAGGTTGATGATTATCTAATCTTCTTTGGAGCATATCCCATGCATGTTCTATGCAATTCAAATCTGGTGAGTGCGGAGGTATTGGTAAATGTGGAATACCAAGCTCCTCGCGCGCATTCTCAACTATGGCTGCACGGTGCGGTCTAACGTTATCGTCTAGAAACTGAAAAGTTTCACCGATAGCAGCGTAAAAATTTGGCACAACATTGTCAATGACATGCTCCCTATAGTGTAAGGCGGTCATATTCCCAGGACAAATGTGTAGATCTGTGCGCCCGTTGAAACATATCCCGGCCCATACCATAACACTACCCCTTCGGAATGGATGGACTTCTTGAACATAGCGACGATTACGGGGTATGCGTGGGATTGTCCATACCCTTACTCTTCGAGAATCTGAAAATCGTCCATATCTGGATTCATCAGTGAAAAGGACACTACGCCATTGATCGTTCCAATTGATATGTTGCCTTGCCCATTCCAGTCTTTGACGCTTATGGTCACGTGTTAATGGAACTCCTCTTAATGGACGTCTAAAACGTAGATTCACCTCTCTCAAACGTCGTCTGATGGTTTCGATGGAAACTTGGACCCCATCTGCATTTTGAAGAGTATTCCGTAGCATTCTACACGTAGATGTAGGGTTTCTTCTCGCCGAAATGGTGATGAAACTATCCTGAGCAGGTGTTGTTTTTCGTCGCTCACCAAGCCTTTGTCTTTTCAACACGGAACCTGTCTCCTTGAACCTATTCCAAAGTCGAGATATCACACTTTGGCTGACTTGGAGCCTTTCCGCTACAACAACCTGAGTTAGGCCACCCTGTAGCATTCCGATAGCCCTATTAGCCTCAGCGTTTGTTAATTTACGTCTTGGCATCTTCAGAAAACTCGTTTCAAATCGAAGCCGTTGATAAACTGACTTCATTTCAAAATGAGAACATTCATGAAGCATATGCAAAGAACCAAACTTCAGAAAAAAGGCGACCAGATTGACGAAATGTCTCATACTGATTTTTGTTGGATCGATTCAAGTTGTTTTTGAGTTTTAAATGATTTTACAGCGATTTTCTCGAAGATTACATACTTTTAGAAACGATTGAATACGATATCCCTAACTCTTGTGAAGCAGTATATTTCACGTATATGAACAAGGTTGGATAATTCAGTTGTGCTTTTTTGTTGTACGGAAATCAAGAATCGAGTGTTGAAATTTTACTGAAAAATAATGGACAGAATAGTCCGTTACTTTGTGATATTTCATTCGAAAAAAAAATAAAAGTAGGTACTCGAATAACCCGGGAGCAAAACTTCTAAACGAGCCGACGGACCTTTGGAATTCCCCACTTTTCAAAATTCTCAATACAGAAGACATTTAAATGCCTTTTGCACAACTTGAAATACTCCAGTATGAAAATGTAGTAGTACTACGAAACCTGTGTTACAGTTGAACCTTAAAAGAACCAACTCCATTTACAAAGTTTGAAAAGAGTAAATAGAAATTTGCATTGGCAACGTCTCTGAGAGTTATTTGACATTTCACGAGTGCCAACCTGCGTCAGTTTTAAGTAAAAAAACTTGATAAACCTAAATCTTGGCCAACCGGGATACTTTATAAAAGTGAATGGAGTTTCCCCCAAGACTTTCCATACATAACTACCACAATTGACTTACTTTAGGAAAGTTATTGTCCAGCAAAGTTTGACTGGTCAACGAATCGTCCAACAGTCTTGGACCTAAAGACCAAAATATCCCACCTAAGAATCTGTTGGTCAAGTACATCTGGAAATAAACATGCACCACGTTGAGAGCCTCACAGATCACCATTCCGAGTGGCCAAAACCTGCTCACATAGTGACTCTTTATTATTTTATTTTTGATCAATTCTATGCCTTTTCTCCTATAAAGAAAACGTTTGTTTTTGTGTAAACTTGAATTTTTAGGATCAGAAGTGAATAGTTTTCCATTAATAGGTGTTATTTTGACATCTACCGAAATAGAGGGCTATTCAAAATAAAACTTCTTATTGGAAAACCCTTCGGTTCGAATCGTTCCTTCCTAACTTACTTCTTCTCAATTGAAGGAATATCCCTAATTTCTGATTCCGCAAAAGCGTATGAAGCGTTCTGAATTCCGACCAAAAGGGCATTGAGCCTTCCTCCTAAAAAAATTGGATCTTTATTGAAAGATACTATTATTTTTTAGCCCTCGTTCTGCTTGAACGAGAGAAAGAACTATAAGAAGAGTCTACCACTCTAATTTTTCATCGTAAGCTTCGACGATCACTTGCCTTCCCATTTCTTCCACAACAGATGGGTCAAGATGAACATGATGGCTTGTGCAAACAGCACAAAGGGCACCCATTGATAGTAGGCGTGATGAATCACCGGCGACTTAGATTCTAGAGCGTAAGGACCAACACCCAAATGTGGTACTGTCCCGTTCTCTACAAGATCCGAATCGGCATACTCAACCTGAAGGATATTACCGTAAATAAATTCAGAAATCTTATTTGGTACTGCCTAGATTCCCCCTCAAATTTGAAGCTATTTAGAAACCTAGTAGGGCGAATACTCACGATGGTGAATGTGGAAGTGAAGAAGCAATACGAGCTGACCACTCTCGGATTCAAGCTGCTCCCCACAATGCATTTTATGTGCTCCCCAATGTACTGTCTCGACGTTACGAGTACCGAACATAAAAATAGTAATATGGCAGTGTGCCTGTAGTGGAGTCTGAATACTAAATTGTCGATTTCCACACGGTTGACTACGGCAGATGTCCTCAGTTTCACATTGGATCGTAAGGCCAGAAATGGCCTCAGAAAATCGGTCATTGCTTTAGATTATCCTGGAAAATATTCAACTTTGACTTTGACCTCAGTTGTAGGATGCTTGGAGTAACATTTCCACCTCTCAGATGAAAATCGAAAATGTACAAGTTGTAGATATTGATCTTTACTTCTAAATGCCTGTCACAGAATTTTCATTTAAATTGTTTAATAAACTAATTCACATCCACTTTCTTCAGTGGAACTTCACAACAAAAGAGCAATAAAATTAGAGGGTATAGAACTCCAAGATCTACCTATAAGGTAGTTATCCTTATCGGTACTATTGGTAGATCTCTTTAAATCGGTGATTTTATAGGCGAAATGTTAAATGTTGAATGAAGAAAGATTTAAGTCAAAATAGGTCTAGAATTTTCAAATTGTGAATATAACTAGGTATACTCCATTCACTTTAATTTAATCACATAGGAGGTCATGGTTTCGTTTTCAGGAGTTGGTGCACCTGATGAAAAGTCTGTGCGCGTACAGAAAATATCGTTAATGACAAAACGACGATGCCAGTTTTTCTGTTTACATCAAAGTAAAAGTATCAAAGATTTTCCACATTTTGTTAGTTCAAATCGATCGGCGATTTTGGGACGAAATATCGATAGGAAATCGCCTATTTTTCCGTTCTTCGTCGTCCAGAAGAAGTTTCGTGCAAGTGTCATTTTTCCTTTTCACGAGTTTTGGCGTGAGTACGAACGGCAAATTTGGATTGGACCAAAAATCGATTTATAAGCATAAATAAAGCGGAAGTAAGTACTAATCGACCTTTTTACACTTGATAACGAGGTTTTTTTTAGGTATCTGGCCGTTTTGAAAGATTTCAAACGAAATTCCGGTCCCCCAGAAGTTTGGTTAGTTTGGGTATCGTTTTTGGTGCTCAAAATTTATTTGGAATGTGTAAATGGACAAAAAAGGCTTCCTTATACGATCTTCTAACGAAAGCGACCGGAAAATATGGTTCAGGTAGGATTTTCGAGGAATTATGAGGAAAGAACTTGCAGAATGGAATTGCACGATTTTCGTAAGTAAACGGGTTCTGGATGGCCATCATCGGTCTCTAAATGATTATTGTTGATCGTTTTCACGTTTCAGAAAAAAAACACGTCGAAAAAGCTAAAAAAAAGAAGAAATATGACTATATTGCATTCCACAGTAGGTGCATTCAGATTCCGATGAATTGAAGCTTGGAGCTTTCATTCCTTTGCAGAAAGTAGAAATAGGCTATATTGAACCAGAATACATCGGTTTTTCCCATATTCCAGGAGTTTGTGTCTTATTTTAGAACAGGTGAATGATAAATGTGAAGCATATGTTTGAACTATTCCATTTTATTTGTACAAACCTAAGTGGTAGTAATGTATGAATATTTTTTAATCTAATAAATTACTATACAATCAGAATATTTTACTCCTTGTTCATAAGATAAAATAAATAAAATGTCGTCAAGTCTTGAACTTTCAGTTCAAGAGGATAATAAACATTAAATCTTCACAAGCATGCATATGAAAATTATGTGAAGCAATGCAATTTTTTTCCATGGCGAAAAATAATATATTTCAACAGCGATCTCTCGTACTTTTCATGCAAATAACTAGAAAAGGAATCCTTTCTATCAATTCATATAACCGTTAATTATTTTCGTCCATCACATCTTTTCCAATTCATTCACATTCTGAGAAATACGCTAAGAATGTAGAAAGGGCATCATAGTGTTCGCTTGGAACATGAAAATATTTTGAAAAACGTCATAACTCCGATACAGAGTGGAATGTGTCAAATTTCCAAGGCCAGGGTTGTGATTTTATAATTGTGAATGGAGTGTACTTAGTTCAACTTACATTAAATATATTGAGATGTGAGAATTTTTCCACACTAATGTTGATGATGTTTCACAAAACCAAATGAAATATCCTGACCAGTTCTCATTTTCATTAATTGCGTGTAGGTATCAACTTTCATATAATATAATATAAAATGTACCTAATTCCGTTCAGTGTCGTCCCTAGCAGGTTTTTTATGTGAGAAAAATTCTCGAAGGCATTCGTGAAAACTGCCTTTGGAAAAGTTCTTGTGAATTTTAATGCTTTTGAAATTGATGAATCTGAACGTATGAAGTTTGATAATGAGAAGTATTCAAATAATCCCTTACAATTTCTAGAGACTCAGCTGATAATTAGAATTTTATCATCAAATATCGATATTAAAAGTCAATATGGGTAGATGGCTTTGTATTATGAACTCTGGGCCTTCTATGATGTACTGGAAAAACACACATAGATTTTGACTTATCTCTTTATTGACAAAGCTACGATTTAGATTTAGAACAACACAGTATTTCCATTAGACTGATAGTTTTTGAATTTTGATTTATTTAGTTTATGAAATGTACTTCGAATGATTGGGGCTGGGTATCTTTACATCTTTTGACAGTCTTTTGATTAACAATTCACAAATAAAAACTGGATATGATCACAAGAGCCAGAGATATGACCATTTGAAGTTTCGATTTTTCAAAAAAAATGCCATTTCGCAGGTGAAAATCTGAGCTATCATAGATAGGGCCTCGGATTTTATCTTATTGAATAGAGCGTCCCCGAAAACCTATATTTTGATACCAAACTTGTCCATATAGTCTATCTTTGACTCAATTTTTCAATGTTTTATTTTTTCCATTTTTCATTTTCGAGTTTTGTTCACACGCTTAGAGCATGCAGAGTTTAGGTGCTATGGATCAGCAAAATGGGTATTCTGGTAGATTCAAATGGGATGAAGACCTTAACGATCGAATAACAACTTCAGATTCGCCAGGGATTCCTTGGTGATGACGAATATGGTGTTTTTGGGGGGTCCTACCCCTTACGTATTTTTGACCCAAAAAGTTGGGATTTTCGAAATCGATTTTATTATTCCTAGAGATACTTGGGACAATGCTGATTAACAATATACAAACAAAAAGTGGATACGGTCACAGGAGCGGGAGCTATGACGATTTGAAATTTCGATTTTTTTGAAAAAATGCCATTCGACAGATGAAAATCTAAACTATCATAGATAGCGACTTGAATTTGTTTTTATCGAATAGAGCGTCCTCGAAAACCTATATTTTGATACCAAACATGACCATGTTGTCCTTCTTTAACGTGAATTTTTTTAGTTTTTTGTTTTCCATTTTTCATTTTCGAGTTCTGTTCACACGCTTAGAGCATGCAGAGTTTAGGTGCTATGGATCAGCAAAATGGGTATTCTGGTAGATTCGAATGGGATGAAGACCTTAACGATCGAATAACAACTTTAGATTCGCCAGGGATTCCTTGGTGATGACGAATATAGTGTTTTTGGTGGGTCCTACCCCTTACGTATTTTTGACCCAAAAAGTTGGGATTTTCGAAATCGATTTTATTATTCCTAGAGATACTTGGGACAATGCTGATTAACAATGTACAAACAAAAAGTGGATACGGTCACAGGAGCGGGAGCTATGACGATTTGAAATTTCGATTTTTTTGAAAAAATGCCATTTGACAGATGAAAATCTAAACTATCATAGATAGCGACTTGAATTTGTTTTCATCGAATAGAGCGTCCTCGAAAACCTATATTTTGATACCAAACATGACCATATTGTCCTTCTTCAACGTGAATTTTTTTAGTTTTTTGTTTTCCATTTTTCATTTTCGAGTTTTGTTCACACGCTTAGTGCATGCAGAGTTAAGGTGCTATGGATCATCAAAATGGGTATTCTGGTAGATTCGAATGGGATGAAGACCTTAACGATCGAATAACAACTTTAGATTCGCCAGGGATTCCTTGGTGATGACGAATATGGTGTTTTTGGGGGGTCCTACCCCTTACGTATTTTTGACCCAAAAAGTTGGGATTTTCGAAATCGATTTTATTATTCCTAGAGATACTTGGGATAATGCTGATTAACAATATACAAACAAAAAGTGGATACGGTCACAGGAGCGGGAGCTATGACGATTTGAAATTTCGATTTTTTTGAAAAAATGCCATTTGAAAGATGAAAATCTAAACTATGATAGATAGCGACTTGAATTTGTTTTTATCGAATAGAGCGTCCTCGAAAACCTATATTTTGATACCAAACTTGTCCATATAAACCTTTTTTGATAGACGTTCAATCGATCTATAATATTTTCAATAAATCAATTCATGGCCACCCCTGAAAAAATTCATAGCTGTCTGGATCCGCCAGTGTCCTGTGATCGTATTCGTATTTCAGATTTCGAATGGCCTAAAGATTGTCACAGCCCATTTTGAAGGTTAAGCCCATCTGATGATTAAAGAGAACCCATATTAAGGGTGTTCAATAACATACCTCATGGCTGTGGCATTCATCATGACCACAACCACCCCCTTCAAAATTCTGACTGTGTTTCTGGAATCACCTTGTAGAGCGACGTATACAGGAGCCCATAGATATTTTTATTTCGATTTAATTCCACATCGTGATGCAATACAGGACAAATTTCGTTTTGTCTTATCTTAATTGGGATGAAGATACAAACTGTATAGATGAACGGTTGATTAGCAATCAACTGATTTAATTTAATCCATTATCTGCGCGAAAATAAATTCACCTTGTAGATTATAGGTGCGGATCAAGTATGAGTTTTCTGATTTATATCGTTATTTACTTTGGTGTGGAAGATGAGGTTTCTTCAGAAGTCGACAAACAAATATTGTCAACCCTCGGTTTTCCACAAAGCGATGTGAAAGATTGTTTTAACAAAAAATGTCCACACTTTTGGTTTTTCAAATATCTCAAAAAGTATTGAAGTTATCGTGTAACAGTCAGGAGGACTTTAGCACAAAATTGAAAGACCTACAAAATTACATATAGATTTGAAGGAAATCATGGTATTCAAATTATGTAAACGGCGTTTCAAAGTACCTAGAGATCAAAATCTACAACTTGTATTATTTAGATTTCCACTTGAAAATTGCTCCAAATATAGCAATATTTTCGTATGAGAACATTGATATCCTCTGATTCAACTCACCCTAAAAACCAATTAAAGAAATTGTCTCATTCGCTCAGAAGAGAATATTCAAGGAAAACGTCTATTTTCGGTTCAACCAAACCGAATGAAAGCATCTATATCCACAGAACAATAAAACCAATTGCACAAATATTTGAACAGACTTTCACTACAATGCTCGTTCACAGACTGGAACTTCAAAGTTGGAAAAATTGAACTGATCCCGTTCGATAAGAACCTATTGATAATAACGTTCAATTATTGACGATGATGATGATGAGTCACAGTACACTTGATCCGTCAAAGGAATAGGTTTTCTTTTCTTACAAGTCGGATTTTCCTTAATTCAATTTCAGTAGCATCTACCTGAGGTTAGAAGAAAATTAACAGTAGATTCTAATTGAATTTCTATAGTTTTCGTATTAGAAAGAATAAAAGTCTGAGGTCCTTCAAATGAGTACCGAAATTTCAAGCGAATGTATTCCTCCCACTTAAAGGTCATTACATCCACATTTTTTCATGTCAACACGAGCGAATATTTTCTAGGTTAGATCTAATTTATCACCTGACAAATAGCTCAAATCTTTGGCAGTGTGAAAAGGTCACGAGCGCAAAGTAACGTTAAATAAAATCAAGCACCTATATTCCATTCATTTTTATAATTGTTCGGTTGGTCATGAATTTCTGACACATTTCACCGTGTATATTTTGAAAATGTTAGGTTGTAGTCATTTTCCTGTCAGATGAATAAGCAACGTTGTCCTTTCTACATAGAAGTCGTAGATATTATGTATTTGTCAAAATATTTATTTATTTTGTGAAAAAAAAAAAAGAATTTGAGAAAATATGTGAATTAAATAATTCCAAAGACCTGGCGATTGTTGAAGAAAATCTTTTCTCTGTTAATACTGGAAATATTTTACGGATATAAACATGGTTGGAAGATTTAGATATGCTATTTTCTTGTACGGAAATCAAGAATCGAGTGTTGAAATTTAACTGAAAAATAATGGACAGAATAGTCCGTTACTTTGTGATAGTTCATTCGAAAAAGAATAAAAGTACTCGAATAACCCGACAGAAAAACTTCTTAACGAACAAACGGACCTATGGAATTCCCCACTTTTCAAAATTCTCAAGAAATAAGCCTACAGAAGACATACGAATACGTTCAGCATTGGCAACGCCTCTGAGAATTATTTGACATTTAACGAGTACCAACCTGCATCAGTTTTAAGAAAAAAACCCGATAAACCTAAATCTTGGCCCACCGGGATACATTATAAAAGTGAATGGAGTATACAATGGATTTTTAACTCACATATGCTACTTGTGACTTGACTAGAACAGAACAAACCATTTTATTATCTTCTTTCACGATAAAAATTTCCCGAAAACTCCAACGGATTTCCCGGTCTCATAAAACAGACGAACGTCTTTGATGTATCCCAGGCCATTAATTAAGTTCCACAAAAAAAACCGAACATATGGAAAAAGAGTTCATTCAATAAATAAGGGAGCCCTTATAAACTTAACATCTTTTGATGTTACAGTCTCGGATCTGAAGGAAATTTATTGGAACAACGTTGTGAATTCAAGACTGTTTGTATAAGAACCTGATTTATTAGATTCGGAAGAGACAGAACGTTACTGGTTGAAAGATGCCTCGAAGAGAGGCGGGTTTTATTTTTGGACCGCCTGTACAGTCCTGGATGAAAGTATCGAGATGCTATTTGTAACTATCGGGTGTTCGTTTAGAGTGATAGAACTTTAAATTCAAATCAAGATTGAAACCTAACTTTTTTTAATTGAAAGATAATTTTATGACATTTATGGCCTTCCAAAGCTTCTATTGTTTCTGGTTTATCAGCATAAACCAATAACTTGACAAAACCCCAAAGAAAATAATCCATTGGAGTTATGTCGCATGATCTTGGAGGCCAATTGATTTGACCATTTCTCGAAATAATGTTATCGCCAAATCTTTCTTTCAATAAATCAATTGTTTAGGGTAGTAGCTTAAACTATTCAGGTTGTATTTTAAGGTGAGGCTTTTTTTTTGACAGGAGATAGAACTCATCAAAATAAGTCAATTCACCGAAAATTTCTTATATGAAATGTTCAATTCAAAAAATTATGAAAAAGCGGAATATGGCAAAATGATCTCTTCTACGAACTAGAATTTTTTTTTTTGCAAATTTGTAAGATAAGAAGACAAAAAACAAGAGATGTTGATATCTACGGAGGAGCAGGCGAGGGAGCAGATTCGGACTGAGGAATTTTCAGATTCACCTAGAAACTAAAAAATATTTCAGCTTCATTTTCTCGAAACAGGGGCATAATTCATATACAAAATTTTTGGTAAAATGACTTATTTTGATGAGTTCTACCATCTGTCAAAAAAAGCCTCACCTTAAAATACACCCTGTATAATGACAATATAAGTTTGAAAGTTTTCTGATCTTTTTATGTAGCCAACTGTTCGTATAGCTAATTAAGCAATGACAAGAAGTTATGTCATAAAGCCGAATCTTCACCATAAACTAACAGCCGCCGACTATACCAAACGCCATCTCAACCGATTTTGGAAGATGCATTCTCAAAAAAACCTTCATACAGACCAAGTTAAAGTTCCCATTAATATCAGCGCCTATATATACTGCTCCACAAGAGTTAGGGATATCGTATTCAATCGTTTTTAAAAGTATGTAATCTTCGAGAAAATCGCTGTAAAATCATTTAAAACTCAATAACAACTTGAATCGATCCAATAAAAATCAGTTTGAGACATTTCGTCCATCTGGTCGCCTTTTTTTTGAAGTTTGGTTCATTGCATATGCTTCATGAATGTTTTTATTTTGAAATGAAGTCAGTTTATCAACGGCTTCGATTTGAAACGAGTTTTCTGAAAATGCCAACACGTAAATTAACAAACGCTGAGGCTAATAGGGCTATCGGAATGCTACAGGGTGGCCTAACTCAGGTTGTTGTAGCGGAAAGGCTCCAAGTCAGCCAAACTGTGATATCCCGACTTTGGAATAGGTTCAGGGAGACAGGTTCCGTGTTGGAAAGACCAAGGCTTGGTGGGCGACGAAAAAAAACACCTGCTCAGGATCGTTTCATCACCGTTTCGGCGAGAAGAAACCCTACATCTACGTGTAGCATGCTACGGAATACTCTTCAAAATGCAGATGGGGTCCAAATTTCCATCGAAACCATCAGACGACGTTTGAGAGAGGTGAATCTAGGTTCTAGACGTCCATTAAGAGGAGTTCCATCAACACGTGACCATAAGCGTCAAAGACTGGAATGGGCAAGGCAGCATATCAATTGGAACGATCAATGGCGTCGTGTCCTTTTCACTGATGAATCCAGATATGGACGATTTTCCGGTTCTCGAAGAATAAGGGTATGGACAATCCCACGCATACCCCGTAATCGTCGCTATGTCCAAGAAGTCCATCCATTCCGAGGGGGTAGTGTTATGGTATGGGCCGGGATATGTTTGAACGGGCGCACAGATCTACACATTTGTCCTGGGAATATGACCGCCTTACACTATAGGGAGCATGTCATGCTATTGGTGAAACTTTTCAATTTCTAGACGATAACGCTAGACCGCACCGTGCAGCCATAGTTGAGAATGCGCGCGAGGAGCTTGGTATTCCACATTTACCAATACCTCCGCACTCATCAGATTTGAATTGCATAGAACATGCATGGGATATGCTCCAAAGAAGATTAGATAATCATCAACCTACTCCAGAATCCTTAAATTGTCTGAGAAAGCTTCTGCCCCAGAACCAAATTCCTCAAGAAATGTTCAACAACCTCGTGTGTAGTATGCAAAGAAGACGTCAAGCTGTTATTGATGCCCGTGGAGGCCATACATTGTATTGATAGTCTCGAAATGCTTGAATTCTCTGGGAATAAAATTTTGTTATTTTACTCGATTTTTCTTAACCACCCTGTATACGCTGCAGACCTACAGGCTAAAATTAATTTGGAACTTGAAATCATATTAATATGAATTTTCATCACAAAAATCTTATTTTAACTATATTTTTCTGCAATTTAAGTCAATATCCCTAACTCATGTGGAGCAGTTTATTTCTTCATTTAATCATTTAGAATTTAGATCAATTCGACTGACCCGTAATAGCGAAATACTAAAGCACCGCTAATCAAGCTCAACTTAAGCATCTCCGGTCAAAGATCCACCTCGCAGCATCTCGTCGCCAATCTTGACTGTACTTTCCCCGGCATCCACCCACCACCACGCCCATACGGCTTAAGTCGCTCCGGCAAACGGGGTGGGGGAATGCCAAAAAAGCACGGAAATTGTCGTGGTGCTCGCTGACAGCAAGTGTGAAAAACGGCACGGCCAGTCTTTCAGCGGACTTCATTACGGGTTAGTTAGGAACCGCGAAAAATCTGAGGTGCAAACGACGTCGACAGCTTTTTGTCAGCGATAGTTTAAGTTTCCGAACGTCCGAGAATTAATATCGGACTTAAGTCGCGAGTGATTTAGGTTTTTCGAGTGAAATACGGTCTGGTGGTCGGTCAAGTGACAAATTGATGGTGGTGTATCGACGTGGGTCATTTTGTGAAACGACGGTTTAATCTTGCAGCGACGGTAAGTCTGCAATTTTGACGATACAGTTATAAAGGGTGATTTTTTTTAAGAGCTTAAGGAAATTAAAAAAACACATAAAACTCTGATAAATTCATCAATGTCGCTATTAAGTTCGTCAATGCCTCGGTTGAGTTCGTCAATGCCGCTGGTAAATTCATCAATGTTGCTGTTAATTTCGTCAATGCTGCTGGTAAATTCATCAATGTCGCTATCAAGTTCGTCAATGCCTCGGTTGAGTTCATCAATGCCGCTGGTAAATTCATCAATATCGCTGTTAATTTCGTCAATGCCTCGGTTGAGTTCGTCAATGCCGCTGGTAAATTCATCAATGTTGCTGTTTATTTCGTCAATGTCTCGGTTTTGCTGTTAATTTCGTCAATGCCTCGGTTGAGTTCGTCAATACCGCAGGTAAATTCATCAATGTTGCTGTTAATTTCGTCAATGCTTCGGTTGAGTTCATCAATACCGCTGGTAAATTCATCAATGTTGCTGTTAATTTCGAAAATGCTGCTGGTAAATTCATCAATGTCGCTATCAAGTTCGTCAATGCCTCGGTTGAGTTCATCAATGCCGCTGGTAAATTCATCAATATCGCTGTTAATTTCGTCAATGCCTCGGTTGAGTTCGTAAATGCCGCTGGTAAATTCATCGATATCGCTGTTAATTTCGTCAATGCCTCGGTTGAGTTCGTCAATGCCGCTGGTAAATTCATCAATGTTGCTGTTTATTTCGTCAATGTCTCGGTTTTGCTGTTAATTTCGTCAATGCCTCGGTTGAGTTCGTCAATGCCGCAGGTAAATTCATCAATGTTGCTGTTAATTTCGTCAATGCCTCGGTTCAATTCGTCAATGCTGCTGGTAAATTCATCAATTTTGCTGTTAATTTTGTCAATGTCTCGGTTTTGCTGTTAATTTCGTCAATGCCTCGGTTGAGTTCGTCAATGTCTCGGTTTTGCTGTTAATTTCGTCAATGCCTCGGTTGAGTTCATCAATACCGCTGGTAAATTCATCAATGTTGCTGTTAATTTCGTCAATGCCTCGGTTGAGATCGTCAATGTCTCGGTTTTGCTGATAATTTCGTCAATGCCTCGGTTGAGTTCGTCAATACCACTGGTAAATTCATCAATGTTGGTGTTAATTTCGTCAATGCCTCGGTTGAGTTCATCAATACCGCTGGTAAATTCATCAATGTTGCTGTTAATTTCGTCAATACCGCTGGTAAATTCATCAATGTTGCTGTTTAGTTCGTCAATACTGCGGTTGAGTCAATGTCAAAATTGAACCAGAGATTCTGTTAATGCGGCTGTTTGGTCAATGAAGATTTCTTTGAAAGCTGCTGTCAAATTTCCAGACTTTAAGTCAGGGCTCAACAGGACGAATTTTTACTGATTGAAATAAAACCTATGGGTTTTCTACCACATTTGATAAACACTCATTTTTGGAAATTATAATGCTTGATATTGATTATGAACACTTTTTCAAATAGTCGTAGGCAACAAAACTGACATTCTCATCAGAATGTAAAGTAAACTACGTCACTTTAATATAGAGTAAAATTACCCCCCTTTCAAATAGCTTTCCTACCAAATCTCGACTGCTGTCAAACTGAACGAAACATGATAATCACAATACTCATTTACATCCCCCATTGCAAATATCAATACGACCTGAACAAAATTACGAGGCTCCAAAGAAAAACCACTCAGAAATTCAAACAACGTACATCGTCCATTCCAACAAATACAAACCAGCGTAAAACGTCATAATGAACATTACTATACCAACAAATTTCCAAGCGATCGAGCTTATACAATGCCTCAACATCATCCTACAATTGTACTCCACAAATGAAGATTTGATATCCACCGTCGGTATTTCCGATGTACTCGACTTTCCAAGTATCAAAACCGACTACGAGAAGAAGATTTATCCACAATTTCGTCTGTTGCAGCCAGATTTTTACTTGATACAAGAATATGATGGGAAGAGACTTGAAACCATAATGAAGAACTTAGGAAACGTGACCGATGGAAGCTTCAATCCAAGAGCCAAATTCGTTTTTGTTTCCAAGAATTTCTCGCAAGAATTCGCTGCCCAAATCGCCTCTTTTTATATTTTCAACGTCGTATTTCTTGACGCTGATAAAAATGAGATATTCACGTATTTTCCATACGCACAAAAGAGCCTCAATATCATGACCACAACTTTGAAAAAGTTGGGGAATTGGAAGGATGTACTTAACGATCCACTATTTCCTCCAAAAGTGCCAAAAACCTGGAAGAACTCAACGCTACTCCTCAGTTACAGGTTTATGGACGCTTACGCCATGTGCACATCGTGCCCGGAAAAAGGTATCGACATTGACTTATTCCAAATCATCTTGGAACACGCGAAGATTAAGGGAGAACTTTCTGAATCCCCATCAAAACCAGACCTGGACTTCTGGACCAGTTTCCACGTCTTCATCGGCAACTACGGCCCCTCATACGGAGGTACTGCTTTCGGGGAGTTCTCAATGTCGTACACAGAGGACGCCATTGTCTGGATAGTACCGGCAGCGGGACCGACGCCAAGATGGAAGTATTTCTTAGAAATTTTCGAAGTGAACGTATGGATTGCTTCGTTTACCGTCGTTTGTATGGTTTCCATCACCTGGGGCCTTGCAAAGTCGCTGATTTACGGCGTTTCCATACGGGAATTCCTAACCGTTCCTGTGTCCACCTTCAACATATTTCTGGGCCAAGGTTTCACCTTCCATACGGTTCTAATCAGCCACTGGATCCTGGTAACTTTCATCATTTTCTTCTCGATAATGATGAACTTCTTTTTCGCCACAAGACTTACCTATCTGCTGAACGGACAGAATATAGAAGACAACATAAACAGTTTAGAAGACGCTGTGGACCACAAGATGATTTTAGGTTGCCATATAAAGTTAGTGCCAACTTTTAACAACACGAAGAAACGGGCAGAGTACATCAAGCATAATTATCAACATTGCGATGGTACCCCAGAATGCGTCACAAGAGTTGCTGAGGCTAGAGACATGGTGGCGTGTAGAACATCAAAAAGAACTCGATATTTGAAGAGTTTGGTCGATGCTGAAACTGGGAAATGGATGGTGAAAGAGCTCCGAACGCCAATTTTTGTGAAACAAGTGGCGGTCTTTTTTCGAAAGGGACTGCCAGTGGCACGACTGTTAAATATGCACATTTACAGTCTGGTAGAATCTGGAATTCTGAAGGTCGTCATAGAAAAATACGAAAAGAGGACGGTTCTCAACGATTTTTCTGCTCCTGTAAGAAAGTTGCAACTGGAACATTTGGAAGCACCGCTTTTCTTGTTGTTCTCCGGACTTTTGATAGCGATTTTGGTCTTCATAGCTGAGAAATTGTGGATATATGGAGGGGGGTTTTGGATTAACTGAAATGCGAATGGTTCTCCTGTTTATTACTGTCATAATCAATGTGTATCTACCTATTTATTGAAAGTGGTAGAAGGAAAAAATTAAAGTTAGAATTTTGAACTACTGAAGGCCAACTGTATCGATTTATTTTCATGTTGGGCTTGATTTGGAAATTGGAATGAAACAATCATTATTCATATCCAAAAATTATTCTGGCTAGTTGGGATGCGAAAAGCTCGACGAAAAGTTCAATCGAGACTGATTTTGGGTCATTCAGCTCAAATTGGGTAATTCATTAGTTACATAGATCAGTGTGAACAATTCGTATAATATACAGGGTGTCCCAAGTTCGAGTGCCCATCAGACGTATCTGGAGAACTGGGAATATTATTTGGAATGTGAAAATTGGGATTATGATATTGTTCGAAATTCTCTACTGAGCTAAAATATTTTTGGAGCCTGAGTACTACCGGTTATACGAGGAGTGAAAATTACTTTGTTCTGAAAAATTTATCTTCTATTTTTTCGTTTCTGATATGAATGAGTTTTCAATTCTGAATACATTTCTGTTAAAACTATTGTATTAATTCAAATAGTTTTCAAAATATCGGAAAAGAACCGGAAAAAAAGTTAAATATTCATAGTCAGTATTATGTTCATTTTGTCTTATTCTCAACCGTTCTCAAAACTTCAAAGTAGAAGAAAGTGGAAAGGTCATGCATCTTTTGAATTTCATAAATATCATCACAGGGTGTTTCAAATTTTGTGTCGAAAACTGTGATCGAAAATTGGCCATAACTTCTGTTTTTCAAATTAGAACCCTAATTTTTTAAGATTGCGTTGGATTCTGCGAAGAAATGGGAAGGGTTTAAGATTTGTTAAATGTAAACTAAAGTCGAAAGTTCTTATATCTTGCTATTAAATTTTTGCTGATTTCAAAAATGTATTATATGTGGCTATTTATAAGAGTATTACATGAGAAAAAAATTTATTACTTTTGTCTCGCTTTTCGATTCACTGTTGAATTATAAGTAGGCTGGTGTTAACATAGCCACCGTTGAATATGCATTACATTTTGTGATATTTTTCAATATTACTAAATTTTCATATTTTTTTCAAGGATAGAAAAAAGATAATTGAAAAATTGTTTTTTCTTTGATAATCAGATGGAAGTCTTTCTTGGTACTCGTTAAAATGTCAAATGATTCTCATAGACGTTGCCAATGCTGATTTCTGTTTACCCTTCTTTAACTTTGTGAATGGAGTAAGTTCTTTTAATGCTTAACTCTGACACAGGTTTCGTAGTATAAGGCTACATTTTCATACTGGAGTATTTCAATTTGTGCAAAAAGGTATTGAAATGTCTTTTGTAGGCTTATTTCTTGAGAATTTTGAAAAGTGGGGAATACCATAACTCCATATCTGTTTGTTCAGAAGTTTTTCTGTTGGGTTATTCGAGTACTTTTATTCTTTGTTCGAATGAACTATCACAAAGTAACGGACTATTCTGTCCATTATTTTTCAGTAAAATTTGAACACTCGATTCTTGATTTCCGTACAAGAAAATAGCATGACTGAATCTTCCAATCATGTTTATATACGTGAAATATTTCCAGTATTAACAGAGAAAAAAGTTTCTTCAACATTCGCCAGGTCTTTGAAATTATCGAATTCACATAATATTTCCTCAAATTCATATTTTTCCCAAAGTGAATAAACATTTTAAATAATACGTTATTATTACGACCTCTATGTAGAAAGGACAACGTTGCTTATTTATCTGAGTATAACCTAACATTTCAGAATATACACGGTGAAATGTGTCAGAATTTCATGGCCAACCGTGATACATATAAATAAAGCTGAACGTCATTGAATTTCAACGCGTACAATTTGAATAAACTGGTCAACTAATTCTATTTCTGTCTAACCCTTCTTCTTCCTCAAATATCCAAAAAACTTCGCGTTTAATCTTCCGATATACCACACTTCCCAAGTGAAAGCAGCTAAACTTATGAGCATCCCAATCAACCATAAGCAAATGGGAGCACTCACATCAGCAAATTCCAAATTATGCACTTTCAGATAAACTGCACTTTTCTTCCTTACTTTATCGTACTTCGAGACGATTTTGGACACAATTCCAGACTCCAACAACTGGTGCAACTTATCGTTGCACCTTTTGAAAAGTGGATGACCACGTTTGAACAGACCATAGATTGGGGTGGTCACCACCAAGTGGGGCAACTGCTTCAGCAGCCATTCCCCAGTTGTTTCGTCCATCAGCGTCTTTTCAAACCTGGCTTTTCTGACTCCTCTGAACGAAATCAAGTCTTTCTTATGAGCAATTTGGCGTAAACTTGCGAAGCCGAAGTCACTGGTACGCTTGTGGTGCTTCAAATAGTCCATGAACTGATCGTCGCCTACCAAGAAGTCCTCCACATCTGGAGGTACTGCTATATCCAGACCGCTCTTAACTATGTCTTCGATGCTGCTTATTGATGATTCTTCATTCACGCCGTTAAGGATGTAGGTCATCCTCGTCTCGATTAGGCTGCTGATAGCAAGGGCGTAGACAATCATGACAATATTGAAAATTTTGATGTGGACACTTCCAAATTGGAAACGATGGTTCTCTCCCAAGATCAACTTGAGAACACCCAGGAAAATATAACCGAACCTTCCTTTTCGCTGTAACCTTGATCTTATCGAAGGTAGTAAGGCTCCTATTGAAGCCATAAGTAGCAGGGTGATTATCCAGCATATCCAAGAAGTGATTGAGAATATACGAATAAGATTCTTCCATCTTGGTGATGGTTCATCTCTGGGTACAAAAAGAGCTACATCGTCTTGAACGTATGAAAAGGTGGTGTCCATGAAGAAATCTCGATTCGAATGAGAAAATCCACCGATGTATACGTCGAAATCTGAGTAATACTCAAAGGCATCCAGGATGTACTTGTCGGATAACTGGAATTTCGCCTTTATGTTCAGATGTTTGAAAAGCATTTCGAAAATTTCGATTTCAATGCCTTTGAACTCACAATTAGTGCAGGTTGTATACAGGCAGTTCACATGGTACAAGATGGTTACAGATGAAATCTTCCAATTGTTTGACTTTTCGAATGGCGAAGTGATTCGTACTTTTTCTTTTATAACCTTGTCACAGCTTCCAAGCTTCTTCAGTTTTTCATTCGGAGTCATCCAATCACTTGTGGATATTTCCCCATTTTCACTGTTAAAAAATAACACCTTCTTCATGAAATGAAACGACAACAAATCAATGAATTCCTTAGGAAAATTGGTCGCAACAAAAAAGAACGTTGCTCTTGGATTGAAGTCATAGTTGGAATTTTCAACAAGCATCTTAACCAAGTCGTACAAAGACTGACGTCCTTCTTCAACAACATAAAAATCAGGTTTACTGTTCATGAAAACAAACTCTTCGTTTGGATCCAAGTTGGTTCGGACTGCAACAAAGTCGTACACATTTTTACTGTTCACGACGTTCACGAACTTATTCTGTATGTTGTTTTTCTCCATTATGGCGTTTACGCATATCGTGAAGAGAAATGTTTTGTAGGTATCGTTCACAGAAATGTTCATTTTATCGGTCTTTCCTAGAATGTTGCCGGATATGAATATAGGGTCATCAAAATCGAACGTTTTATGAAATTGACAGATGATGGATGGCAGCTAATCACAGATATTTGCGATCGACCACACGTGCCTTATATTTTTCAAAGAGGGATCAGTTTCGTGTTTTATAAAGTCGATTATTTTACGAGAATCGTAGGTGCTGGTAAATGCGTCGTGTAAATACCACTTTATATCGAGAATAGTCTTCTCAATGAACTCCGATTTGTTATTAAATGATGTTCTTGCCAGTAGATTCAACTTATAGGTAGATTCGCATATGAGAATCCAACGCGAAAAAAATTTGACAGCTCTCAAAGCAATACCTATAGACTGGTTGTCTCAACCGGTACCATAAGGAGACGGTTGCGTTGCTCAAATTTAAGGGCAAGAAGACCATCAAGAGAACCTCCGCTGTCAGCTGGACATAGAGCTACCCGTCGGTATTGGGCAGAAAACCACTAACGTAGGGGAAATACGTACAAAATGACATATATGGACAAAATGACATGGCATCATAACTTGAGTTATGAAATGCGGAACTGCCTACCACATTACACGACCCGAGTGGCTTCAATTAACCTCTGAAAATTAGCAAGAGGTACTCTGGTTCATTCGGTCGTTATGAGTGATAACAGAAATCAATAGGTCACGAGTTTTTTTTCATTGCGCCAAATTTTAAGAAGAAATGGCCAGTTTTCACCATTTTTTTCATTCAAATTGCATTCAATTCAAACTTTACTTATTTGTCATTGTATTCACGGAGCTTTATGTATGTTGAATATACTTTTTGTATTAATTCGATACATTTCTAGTTTTATAACGCTATATGGACAAAATGACATATACAGTGAACGGACAAAATGACATAGGTATTTCAGCTGAATTAACCGTATATCTACCGGACAAAACCAAGACAATCCATCTCAGGCTCCATCAGCAAACAAAGAATCAGGACTTGTCTTAACATATTCATAGCAAAATATTAATCTGCGGCTAATAAAGGCAATGCATCTTAACCTACTCTTGCTGATCCTATGAGGAGGTTTCTCCAATCCCTAAAGGACGATTTATAAGTGAACAAGGCAAACGTGAGCCGAGGACTCGACAAAAGTACTTAGTTTCAACTTCTACACCTAATAAGATTGCAATCAAATCAAAAAAGAGCACATACCTCCTCCAAAAACAAGGAGAAAGGTCCCTAGGGCATTATTTAAAGAAGACAATGAAGAAGAAAATGTTCCTAGGAACTTTCGAGATCATGAAGAAGACTGTCCAGTGTCCATCTATCTATTGTTATGAGACCTTTTTTCCCAATTTAGATCTTCTCCAAGATTAGCCCTGAAGAAGACTGGTTACGGTGCATGCATTGCTTGCATTGGGCTCATGCATCTTGTGCTGATGTTCCTAGAAGAACCAAGCGTTTCATTTGTGAACTTTGTCAGTAGTTTTGCAACTGTAAGTAGAAAAATACAGTTGCCTATTGCCGGTATGTCATTTTGTCCATAGCATGCGAACAAAATGAATTTCGTTCATCCCAATTTATCTAGGAATATTTTAGTTTTTGGTACTTTTATTTCATAAAGGTTGATTAGATTTTATAAAGAAAGGACCAAAGATCAGAGGTGTCGATTATGCCTCTGAAATAAAACCCCTTTGTCATTTTGTACGTACTTCCCCTACTTTTTTCCTACGAGTCACGATTCGGTTTAAAAAGTGATAGTCGAAGAAGGGTTTGGAGAGGTCCAGGCAGACTCAATTTCGCCCGGGAAGTCGTGTCCTTTCAAGATGGATCATTAAAGTGTTAGGGGGGGGGAAGGAGGAGGGTGGTCATAAGGAAAATGAACCCTATTCAAAAAATTTAGAGGGTTGATGGGATAGCACAGGGTGCAACAAAAATCCTTCAAAAATGCATAAAAATTTGGTGAAAGTGAAACAAAAATTGACCTGTTTCAGGATTTTGTTGCCAAATATTATTCTTCTGAGAAAATGAATTTGTTCCATAATTTTGAGGCGCACTGTATATGTTTATAGATAAATAAATTATTCTATGGGAGTAGATAAATTAAGATTTTTTTCGTTTTTTTCCTATTTGGTCTCATCTTGCATGAAGCAAAAAGTAACAAACAAAGATTTTCTATCAAATAGAATGAAAATAGAGTAAATTATTCATCTTATTTCCAGAACAAAGATTGTTGAGTTCTTGAGAAACTTAGGGGGACCAAAAGACTTTTGACGATGTGTGTATATTATTATTAATCATCTAAAGTCATACAGTGAGTGGATTTCGCTACCTATATTAAGCATACAATGAGATTAAATAAAGTTTGTATGAATTTAGAAACGTATTCCAATAAAAACACCACAATGCCAATCAGAATTCCCATCGACCAAAGCAGCATAGGAGCCTTGAAGAAATTCATGGACAACCCTATTACTAATTTGTGGACATCCTTATCCTCTGTAGTGGTCTTACCAGCGACAATCTTGTTGGTGAAACCATGATCCACCATCCTCTGACAAAATTTGTCCATCAAAGCATAAATCACATAACCCCTTGGAACCATAGCCGTGTTTTGGTACAAGTTGTAATGCGGTTCTATGGGCCTCATCGGTGTTCCTATATGATGCTCTAGTATAACTCGATTCATAGATTTCATCGTCAAGATCGGCTTCAAAACTGCCATATCTTTGATAGTTGCTGCTCTTCTGACGCAGCTAGGGCTCAGATCGCAGATTACCAAGTGGTCCCTCAAGTACTCATCGGCTTCGGCCGATTGGTTGAAGTAGCTCAACGCCAGTTGCGTCAGACCAATTTTGAGATCAGACCTGTAGAGTTCTTCCAATGTTTCGATGTCCTTTTCGTAGAATAAATAGGACAATAAGTGGGTGAAACCGCATTTGTAGAAGATGCTCATCATGGAACTCAAGAACAAGATGAGTGTCATAAGAAATCTTCGATTTAAGTGCATTCTGGAGATGGCGTTTTGATCCAAAAAAATCATGAAAACGGCTGAGAAAACTTCCCCAATTACTGTTCTGTATGGAGCATGGGATGCAGCGACGAAACAGAGAGATAAAGACAACGAAGCGATGAAGAAAGAAACGTAAGATTTCCAACCAAGTGCAAGAAAGATGTATTTCCATCTTGGTTTGAAATTGCCAACTGGTATGAAAACAGCAACGTTCTGTAGATGGAACGGGTATAGATAATACAAGAAATCAAGAGTGTTGTAGTACATATTTCCAAATATCACGTCGTATTTCCTCGACTCTCCAGCTTTTCGCCATTCTTCTTGATCTTTAAAAGATTCAATGTGAGTGTTGATTTGCAAGAACTCTGTTACAGTCAGGATTGTTTCTATTTCAAAGCCTTTCCAGCTGCAGTTAACGCACATTGAATACGGAAAATTGTATCTGTATGCGATGTACATTGTGAAATTCTTCCAATTTTCAGGGCTTTTATCCGGGAAGAAATTTTGGACATGGTCGCATCTTCCTAGATTGAAGATATCTGAATCTATATATCTTGTGTCCTTGGTTTTGTAAGGAAAATAAGTGAACACTTCCAAAGTGTCGACGTCGACCAGCAAGACGTGCAATATGAAATGTCTGTAAAGCGTCAACATAGAAACAGACGTGAATTTCCGTCCTAAAATAACAAATTTGGATCCTTGATGAATTCCAAGTGAATTCTCCAAATAAACCAGGTTTTTCCTCAACTGACCATCGTTTTCGAAATTCAAAACGAACAAAGCGAATTCTTTTCGAAATTCCTCTTTGGCAACTATCAAATTTGCGGCAAAATCCAGCTTGACGTAAGGTATTTGAGTCTTGTGAAGATCGATCTGAGAGTAAATGGTGAAATTGGAAAAATTTGCTGTCAAAATGCGGGTTAGACAGTGGAAAATTTGAAAATTATATGCAATGGAGATCGGTGGAATCATCGTAATACACTGATGAAGTTCTGTACGTTTTTCACTTGAAAGCGCAATTATATGGAATAATTTATATTCAAATTGATTAGAACATTCGTAGTTCATGAAAAGAAGACTTTAATCGAGTATAATTCACTTAAAATCCGTGTAACAAAAGAAAACATTCTTTGGAATGGAAAATTACGATTAGAAATTGATAAACTATTGTGAGACTTTTTTTTCTGAGTGATTGTTTTTTCATTCAATTTACTCCTCTATTCGATGAATATCACAAGTTGCATAATCAAACACTCCTCAAATGATCACAATGTGATGGAAAGAAAAGTTTCAGACCCATTTCAATCCACACACAAAAAATTGTCATGCTACATTCAAGAAGTTGAGAGGGGGGGACAAGACTTTTGACGATGTGCGCAATTCATTTGCAACTAACACAACCTAATCCAATTTTCTAAGCGTCGTTTTCGAGTTTTTCCCAATTTTACCCGATGAAATTTGACGAAAGAATGAAGAATCATAATTATAATCTGGATGCTTCCCTGGATTTACAATATCACAGAATGGCTGAACTTATGAACTCTCTGATTATCTATTCAAATTAACAATGTTGTCAGGAAATTTATTAACTTTGTCAAGACTAAAATGTCAATGGAATACAAAATTCGGATATTAACGATGAATGTCCCATAAAAACCACGTATTGAATTGAAATTAATGCAAAATGAATACTTAACACTACATGATCTGTGGCGATGTTTCTATCTGAAAACAATATCCTCTTGGAACTTTAAAACTCGACACTGCACGGTTATTATCACATTAATTCACTTTCACTGAAAGTCGTCACATCACCGTTTGCAGTCTTCTCTGTTAATAAACGAATCAACCTTTGACTAAAGTCTAAGAAATCTTAGTCCATCACGCCGCTATACGCATGCTTCGTTCAACAACCACAGACCAACGGTCTGTCTTGCGCACCGCTATAGGCGACTGAAATTGAGATCGTAGAGCTCTATCGGCGATAATCAGAACTACTCCTTGGGCATTTCCGAAGTAGCACGACTAGACGCCATCAGCCAAAAATAAACAAAACTAGTGCCTTTGCGTTAGTTCATCTGTTGGGGATAGGGGGCGTACCTACTGCTTCCTTGTTTAAAGAGAAAATCAACACAATCTGGCATCGTCTTCTCGAAAGCTCTTTGATAGCTCTGTCATAGAAGATGATGATATATTGTTTATCCTGATTACTCCTAGGTCTCCTGTGGAGACCCCTCTGAAATTACAAGCTTCGAAGCTTGTAAAACTTGTGCCGAGTTCGGAGTAAGCAGTTGTGTTCTGTGTAGGCTTTGTTACTGTGTCCTTACGCCACCCTAGGCACAGCACTGATAATTTTTGACCCAACAGTGAGAATGGTGGCCCCTACCGAGACTAGAAAATTTCTTTCCTAGCTCGGGATTGAACTTCGGACCTTTGAGTCCAAAATATACAGGTTGTTCAGGCTTTACACAACGCTCTACCACTGGGCCAGGGGCACTCATGATGAGATGGGTTAGGTTAGATCATTGACCTCGGATCCTATGACCTAGGTTAATGGAGTTATGTTCGATTAGTGCAAAAACAATTCCTTATGAGATATTGTTAGGAGGAAGGAGGAACTTATTTTGGTGGGATAAATATGGCTTTTCAATTGCAGAAATAATCGGACAAAACTAAGTGTTTTTTTTTGAGAAATATCGTGTTTTTAACATTCTCGAATAAGGTTAGTACCTACTTCAGTATTCCCTAGAATTCGAGAAATATGAACTTCGCATCGATTCCAGAAGATCGTTTCAGGGACGTATTCAGCCCATTTTTTTTTCAAATGGCTATATCTTTTCAACAGAGCCGAATTCGGAAAAATGGAAAATGAAAAAAAAGTTTCTTTTGACCTCGTGAATCTTCAGTTAAAATATATGTACAAGTCAAAGACTCACCCTGTATATGTGAAATATATACAGTATTAAGAGAGAAGAAAGTTTCTTCAAAATTCGCCAGGTCTTTGGAATTATTGAATTCACATAATGTTTTCTCAAATTCATTATTCGCCCAAAGTAAATAAACATTTTGACAAATACGTAATTACGATCTCTACGTAGAGAGGAAAATGTTGCGTAGTTATCTGACAGGAAAATGACTATAACCTGAATTTTTCAAAATATACACGGTGAAAAGTGTCAGAATGTCACGGCCAACCGGGATACATTATAAAAGCGAATGGAGACCAAGCGGTCAAAACCTCCTGACTTCAGGAAGCCCATTTTTGTTACCTAGATTCTGATCGAATTATCTCCCATACTTATAGTTGATTGATGACTCATTTTCAAGACCTACAGTCCAATCAATTTGATGCATAAATAATTCCCTAGAATTATTCCGTCAACTAACCTACGAACAAACATAACTTCATCATTGTATCATGATGATTGGACCGATCTCCATCGCACATAATATTCAAATTTTCCACTGTTTGACCCGAATTTTGACAGCCACTTCCACCAATTCCACCGTCTACTCTCAGATCGATCTTCACAAGACTCAAATACCTTACGTCAAACTGGATTTTGACGCAAACTTGACAGTTGCTAAAAAGAAGTTCCCAAAAGAGTTGGCTTTGTTCGTTTTGAGTTTCGAAAACGATGGTGAGTTGAGGAAAAACCTGGAATATTTGGAGAATTCACTTGGAATTCATCAAGGATCCAAATTTGTTATTTGGGGACGGAAATTCACGTCTGATTCTATCTTGACGCTTTACAGCCATTTTATATTGCACGTTTTGTTGGTCGACGTCGACACTTTGGAAGTGTTCACTTATTTTCCATACAAAACAAAGAACACCAGAAAAATAGACTCAGATATCTACAATCTAGGAAGATGCGACCATACTCAAGATTTCTTCCCACACAAAAACCCTGAGGATTGGAAGAATTTCAGGCTAATCCTGGCTTATTCACCTAATTCTCCGTATTCGATGTGCGATGATTGTGACAGAAAAGGAATTGACATAGAAATAATCCAGACTATCTGTGATTATCTTCAAATCAACGCTAACTTCGTACGACTGGAAGGTCTAGAAAAATGGGATAAAGCTAGAAAGTTGAGGACATACGACGTTTTGTTTGGAAACGTATTATACAGTTACAACTTCTCGTATTATCTCTATCCGTTTCATCTACAGAATGTTGCTGTTTTTACTCCAAGCGGCAATTTTATACCCAGATGGAAATACATCTTCTATGCTCTTGGTGGTACATCCTACATCTTCTTCTTCATCACTTCCTTCGTAATAACTCTCTGTATTACTGCTACATCACAAGCTCCTTACAGAACAGTAGTTAGGGAAGTTTTCTCAACCATACTCAAGATTTTCTTGGATCAAGGCGTCACAATCTCTAGACTGCGCATAAAACAAAAGTATCTCTTGAGCTTCATCCTGGTGTTGAGTTCAACGATGAGCATCTTCTACAAATGCGGTTTCACCCACTTATTCTCGAATTTATTCTTCGAAAACAACATCAGAACGTTAGAAGAACTCTACAAGTCCGATCTCAAAATTGGTCTGACCAAAGTGGCGTTGAGCTACTTCAACCAATCGGCCGAAGCCGATGAGTACTTGAGGGACCACTTGGTGATCTGCGACTTGAGCACCAGCTGCGTCACAAGAGCAGCATTCACCAAAGATATGGCAGTTTTCAAGCCCGTTTTGACGATGAAAGCCTTAAATCGGCAGCTGCTGAAGCCGCCCATGGGCACCATGCTGAGACCAATCGAACCAAATTTCGGCGTGTACCAAAACACGGCTGTGGTTTCCAGAGGATATGTTGTCCACGCTTTGATGGACAGATTTTGTCAGAGGATGGTGGATCACGGATTCATTAAGAAGATAATTACGAGTTATATCAGTACCGATGTTAAGGAGGCTTACAAATTTTCTTCGGAGTTGACTATAGAGTACTTCAAGGCTCCTATGCTGGGTTGGTTGATGGGAATCTTCATAGGCATTGTGGTATTTTCCATAGAATACCTTACGAAATTCATTTAAGTTCTGCTGATCATATTGAGGATTTCCTACGTTTATACAGGGTGTATTTTAAGGTTAGGCTTTTCTTTTGACAGGTGAAAGAACTCATCGAAATAAGTCATTATGCCGAAAATTTCTTATATGAAATGTTCAATTTAAAGATTGTATAAAAAAGCATATGGCAAAATGATCTGTTCTACGCACTAGAATTTTTTGCAAATTTTTTAGATGAGAAGACAAAAAACAAGAGATGTTGATATCTACGGAGGAGCAGGCGAGGAAGCAGGTTCGGACTGAGGAATTTTCAGATTCACCTAGAAACTATACTCTGTTCAAATGTAAGAAAGAGCAATAAAAACATGTTTGGCGCATCGGTAGGAGGGCCTTCGTAAAGTTTCTTTCCGTCCAGAGTCGAATCGAGGAGATTTCACACAATCGTTCAGTTTTAACTGAACTTGAATTCCATTTTTTTCAATAATTTATAGAACGTTGTTCTTTTGAAATTTGGCAAACTGTCGTCATCATTCACGATTTCTAGAACTTTAGAAATCGTTGGGATTTCATTCCGGAAAAAAAAACGTGGACAATTCTTCTGATAAGGTTCATATCGAAATCGTCAACCGAATCGATTATTTTTAACGACTGGGCTCTCCTCTTAGGTGGCGTCAATGTTTTATTCTCTTCATATTCTCTGAGAATTCTGAATACAGCTGAATCACTCACCCCTGAGGATTTTGAAACAATTCCTTCTAAGTCTCTTTTCGATAAATCAGGATGTTCTTCCAATTTTTTCGAGAAATGTTCAAAATTATCTCTTTATCTTCAGCAGAGAAATGCGACCTCTTGGACCTTTTTCGTGGTGGTCCCCACATATCACCCTCAGATGCAGTATCCGTTTCCGAATTAGACATTGTTGTACAAACACTATATACACTTTGTCAATAGATTTTCCAACACAAAACACTTTTCACAACAAAATATATAAACACTTTGAATAGCTAGACCTTCACAGTAGCTCTAGGTATTTTAACTGGTCTTGTCAATTGAAAACTTCGATATTTATGCCAAATAAAGATGGCTTTAACCCATTAAGGAAAAGGACCCAAATCTGGTGTTTCCCGGAATTACCTTGTCGGAATCTTGAGCAGCCGACGAAGAGTTTCGTACAAAATAATATAAAATTTTGGACCGAAACTAAATATATTTCGGACATTACAAGTAAATGACCATTATAAATTTGAACAGAGATCTTTTACGAGTCTTGTCAATTGAAAACTTCGATATTTATGCAAATCAAGATGGCTTTCACCCATTTGGGAAAAGGACCCAAATCTGGTGTTTCCTGGAATTACTTTGTCGGAATCCTGCAAGATTTCGAGCCAAATCTCTAAAACTCTGGTGTTTCCTGGAATTACCTTGCCGCAATCTCGAGCATCCGAAAAAGAAATTATTTAGTAGATAATAATATAAAAACAAAACAAAATAAAAAAATAGGTTACCTCGGATATAAAATGTTCATGACAGTTGCAAATCGTAACCGAAATTTCGCACTCGAGTTTCTGAGGAAAAAAGTTCTATCCAGTACCATCTACAGTCGGTTTCGAGTACGATCCTGGCAATCTTTCAGGGTTTTAAAAGAGAGCGTGGTTATGACCGCTTGACGAATAGGAGCAGACGATTCTGTTTGTTTACAAAGCTCCTTCTTATATTTTAACGGACTATAGAAAATATTCTAGCTTCATTTTCTCGAAACAGGGGCATAAATAATAAAAAAAAATTTGGTGAAATGTCTTATTTTGATGAGTCCTACCATCTGTCAAAAGAAAAGCCTCACCTTAAAATACACCCTGTATAATGGATTTTCAAGATTTTGATTCAGATAAAAAGGACGATTAGGATTGTTTTTCCAAATACGATAAGTTCTGCTAAATAAAACTCGAAATGCTTTTCTTTTACTCGATTACTTTGTTTTACATACTGACCTTACCTAATTAACCCATTCCCGTGTAAATATTGAGTTTGTGGGTGACCCAATATATTTTTTGAGTTGTTTCAATTCAATCCATTTTAACAGAAACATGCTTCGTCCATTGTCAACCGGCATGTATTAATCGGCCCACAAACCGTATTGACATGACCATTAATAAGTGATGGACACGTAATTTCTTACATTTAAATTGCATTAATACAGAGTAGGCTCAGGAACTCTGAACAGAAATGATTAAATTCGAATAAAGGGTTTTCCAATAAGATGTGTTATTTTGAATAGCCCGCTATTTCGGTAGCTGTCACTTTCGAAGCTGTCATTTTTTGACATTTGACAAGTAGAAACTACGCCATTAATAAAAATGGAACGATACACGCTGCAACAACGCATTGAAATTATTAAAATTCACTATGAAAATGGTGAAAATTTGGCAGAGACGGTTCGTAAAACTCGAAAAACTTGAGATGTTGGGATAAGTTGGTGATGTGAAGAATAAAACCCGTGCACGTCGCTCAAGAAAAGCCGAGAATATCGCTGCTGTAGCCGAAAGTGTTGAAGAAAACCCAGGTTTGTCCATTCCTCGTCGTTCTTCGAAATTAGGCATTGCACGAACGCCATTACACCGTATTTTGCATCAAGATTTGGGTCTTAAGACTTATAAAGTTCAGTTAACACAAGAAATCGAACCGGCCGATCGTCAACAACGTCGTGTCTTAGCTGATTCCTTGAAATGCACGAAAATGATCCGGAATTTCCAGGAAAAATCATCTTGAGTGATGAGGCCCAGTTCCACCTCGGTGGCTTCGTCAACAAGCAAAATTGTCGCATCTGGGGATCGGAAAACCCATGAGTTATTGTTGAAAAGCCTCTCTATCCTCAACGTGTGACTGTTTGGTGCGGTTTGAGGTCCAGCGGAGTCATTCGAACATACTGTTTCGTGAATGAGGCTGATTTAACAGTAACGGTGAATGGATTGCGCTATCGAGAGATGATTAATGATTTTTTAAGGCTGGAATTGGATGGTATTGATCTGGGCAAGGTTTACTTCCAACAAGACGGCGCTACGTGCCACACACGCAACGAAACCATTGATCTTTTACGGGAAAACTTCACGGGATAAGTGTTATCTCTCGAAGAGGTGATCACAATTGGCCACCGAGATCTTGTGATTTAACACCTTGCGCCTTCTTCTGTTGGGGCCATATGAAAGAGAAGGTCTACGCCTAGAGCCCAACGTCGATTCAAGACTTCAAAGATGGAATTCGTGAGGCTATCGAGGACGTAGGGCAGTCACTTTGCGATTTGGTTATGGAAAATTTCATGAAAAGGATATGGTCCTGTAGTCGTGGTGGTCATTTAGCTGATGTTATTATCTTCCATTATTAACGGCATACCTTTCTCTTTATAACGAAATAAGCAGGCCGTCCCAGCTTCGCCCGGGTAGAAATTTGTTTCACGCGGCGGTTTCATCTTCAACACTTCAACCTGCCATATCTTTTGATGTACTCGTTGTAATTTTATGATGTGAAGATAAATTTCGTTCTGAATTAAATACTGATGGGGATAAATAACGTATTAGGTTGGATGAGGATCAATACCCAATTCATAAAAACACACTCCCAAATAGTGCATGATTTTAGAAAACATCTGATATCTGAGATAGATATATGCTATCGCGGATTTTTTTGTAGAACTATTTAAGAGGTTCCTACATTTCCGTCATACATTGTATCCACGTAAGTACGGTTTTTGCAGCGCACGTGAAAATAGCTGATTATGGCTGATTTTTTTGTAATTATTGAAGTTATAGTAGGTATCCTTAATTTTTTCGGGTGAAAGGTATAGCCTATGTCACTCAGGGATAATGTAGCTTTCTGAGGGTGAAAGAATTTCTGAAATCGGTCCAGTAGTTTTTGAGCCTAGTCGTATCAAACACACAAAAATTCAAATCTTTCCTCTTTATAATATTAGTATTGATATTATTGATAAACATCAGATCGTTTATCTAAAAATATGGCACTTTTCTTTGAATGTCAGAATAACACCTCCCATTGAAAAACCCTTTATAAAGTAATATTTCAAGAACAAGAGCCGAAATAATATTTTTTTTTAATTAATCATTAACTTGTTTATTGTTTGGTATCTACTCAAATATTTTCATATCCAAAAGCCTTGGTGCCACTCTGTAACTAATTTTAGCTTTGCAATAAAGGATTTTCGCAAAAATGTTCCTTTTGTCTAGTTTTTTCTGTCCTTTATGTCCAGGCAACGTAACAATCGAGGAGGTATCTGTGGAGTTTCCTAAATATTCCCTGTTTCGTATTTAGCGTAGGTCTAAAGTATCAAAAACTCTCGAATACACCTCTGAATACTTGACCATGAGTAATACCGATTGATCGATTCAAACACCCCCAAAACCTAAAAACGGCACACAACGAAATGATACGTCCAATATTCAATGTCATCAAAGACCTCACAGTCCTCCAGTGCATCGGCCACATCATCAAGCACAACCTTCACAACCAAGCAATCATCTACACCCAGATAAACTTAAACGGCGTAGAATTTCCAAGAGTAAACACCGATTTTCACCCGACATTCACCAGCGGAAGACTGAAATCCATCGATCTCATCGTTGCCAGATTTCAAGACCACCCTTCCACGAATGAAATGTTCAGGAACTCCAGGAATTTGACCAACTTCGATGCCGACACCTGGTACTTTTTGATAGGAGTGAATTTCACGTCCAAGAATCTGGAGATGTTGAAGAGGAACTACATCTTCAAACTCGTTCTTCTGGACGAAGAGACAAACCGATTGCTCACTATTGATCCCATCCAGAACGTCATCAGAAGGAGAAGGATTGGGATTCGTCTTTCTGAAATTGGGTTTTGCCAAAACATCCGTGAGATCCATGAAGATCATTCTCCGTCCATTTGGAAGAATACGAGTCTGCAAGTTATGTACCATCCTGTCTTTCCTTTCGGTCTTTGTCCAGGCTGCGACCCTGAAGTGGAGATTCTCAATACGATCTTTGAGGTTTTACAAGTAACTCCTGAGTATCAGAAGGAGAGAAAGTATGAGATTTGGGATAATCTGAGGAAGAGATCAGATTTCGACCTTTATTTTGGCAGTATAGCAGCTAGGGAACCTATAGACGAATACCTATTTCCTTACATCCTAACTGACGTACATTTCCTTGTGCCATCACCAGAGAGGATGCCCAGATGGAAGTTCATATTCAGGATATTCTCCTGGGAGGTATTCCTCCTATACTTCACAGCTCTAGTAGCTATATCTTGCGTTGAAAGCTTGAAACACCAAAAGAAACGATTCAAGGTCATACTCAGAATAATCCAGACCTCCTTCAAGTTATCACTAGACCAAAGTGTGGTTTCCAGTTTCTTCTTTCAAAGATGGTTGCTCTTCTTGATCACCATTCTCTCCTTCTTCCTCAACGCCATCTTCAAAAGCGGCTTCACCTACCTAATAACTGGTGACAACTTCGAGAAAAGCATAGAATCCCTGGAAGACCTCCTAGAATCTAACCTAAAAATCGGGGCTACACCACAGATGATGAACCTTCTACAGAAGTCACAATCCAATTTTCTAGAGAAACGTTTGATCCCATGCAGAATCCTTCAGATCTGCCTGAACAGAACAGCGTATTCCAGAGATTTGATAGCTGCTGTGCCCCTGATAACGTTCAAGGCTATAAGGATGACCTATCTGGACAAATACGGAAAGGATCTCATGCAGCCTTTAAAAACAGCATTCAGGGTTTTCCATGTCTCAGCTCGTATACCCAGAGGACACCCTATATACCATACAATGGATAGGTACAGTCAGAGAATGGTGGAGCACGGTTTGGTCGACAAGATCATGTTGAAATATACAGGGTGGAATGTTGATTTTCCCAACTTCAGGCTTCGAAGGTTGACTTTCGCCCAAATTTCAGGGGCTGTGGTTTTTTGGACTATAGGGTTCGTATCCGGGTGTATCATGTTCGTTGCTGAGTTGGGTTGCTCGAGAAGAAAATTACTCGAGGATATAACCAGGAAAAAATCAAGAATCTAAGCACTGATACAGTTTTCAATATAATGAGCCTCTGTAGAATAGAATTCGAAAATTATAGACATGGCTGAAATGATAACGCCCTCACTATAGCAGATAATACTTAAATTCAGTGTAAATTCTAAGCAATACTTGATGCTACAAGAAATATATCCCACAAAACATGTAATTTGTAATTAAAAAAGATTATTGAGACTTCAAGACTTTCATTTTTCCTCCTCCCAATTAACAATGATTTTGAATCTGTACAGAAAAATAATAGATGTATTTGCATCCAATTCTATGGTATAATTCCTTTTTGAGCATCCTGTATGCGGGTTGGCCATGACATTCTGACACATTTCACCGTGTATATTTCGAAAATGTTAGGTTATAGTAATTTTCCTGTCAGATGAATAAGCAACGTTGTCCTTTCTACATAGAGGTCGTAGTAATTACGTATTTATCAAAATGTTTATTTACTTTGGAAAAATAATGAATTTGATACAATATCATGTGAATTCAATAATTCCAAAGACTTGGCGAATGTTGAAGAAACTTTTCTCTCTGTTGATACTGAAAATATTTCACGATTGGAAGATGATGATTGGAAGATTCAGTTATGCTTTTTTCTCGTACGAAAATCAAGAATCGAGTGTTGAAATTTTACTGAATAATAATGGACAGAATAGTGAGTTACTTTGTGATAGTTCATTAGAAAAAAGAATAAAAGTACTCGAATAACCCGACAGAAAAACTTCTAAACGAACAGACGGACCTATGGAATTCCTCACTTTTCAAAATTCCCAAGAAATAAGCCTACAGAAGACATTCAAATACCTTTTTGCACAACTTGAAACACCCCAGTATGAAAATGTAGTGTTACTACGAAACCTGTGTCATGGTTAAACCTTAAAAGAACTTACTCCATTATCAAAATTTAAAAAGAGTAAATAGAAATTTGCATTGGCAACGTCTCTGAGTATCTTTTGACATTTCACGAGTCACCTGCGCCAGATTCAAGTAAAAAAGACTTGATAAACCTAAATCTTGGCCAACCGAGATACATTATAAAAATGAATGGAGTATAAATATAAAATTTCGTAAATAAATATCCGTTGGTTTGATTATCTTATTGCTATATCTTCATGTTGATATAAATTCCCAAATTTTTTTTTTTTATTTTAAAACGTAAGATCATGTTGGACATTTAAGTTCTTGACCATGAAACCCTGGTTTTTTATATTCAAAAAGAATAATACACAACATTTTTGTTACAGAAAAATATTCATAGGAGTTCTACTGGGATGGATGTTGTTTCATAACAAATTCCAGTGAATTTTCGGAGTGAAAAAGGCACATAACATCATCAAGATGAGCTATTCTACCCCTTTCTGTTACGGCGCAGAAAATTGGCAGTACTCGACCACTGTAACACCAATGAAGCAGATTGAAGGTTAGTTTGTCAACAGTTATTAACCTATTTGAGAATTATTGAAAATAGGATTAAAACAACAATAATTAAGGAAACAAAGTATTTATTATTAAATGTAATCTCCTTTAAGTTCCACATACTCTTTCCAGAGATTTTCAAATCTTTTAATATGAAATATCTACAGAATATGATTTCAATTGTGATACAAAATGACCAATTCTCCTTCAAAGCGTTGAAAATCAAGACTTCATCGGTGAACCATACTTTCTGCCACACCAAAAATCGAGAAATAAAAGAAAATTCACTCTCCGAGGTGTCGTTATTCATTGCCACGAAACGAAAAAGAAATATACCGAGTAGCTGTTTGGGGAAGACGCCATACGTCGTCCAAAAATTCCCATAAATATCCCGGTGCTCATTAGTTAAACACATCGGGAATTTGTAGCATCATCCACTGATTTATGCATCTTTCGTACCGGGTGAAATAATGATGTATGTTGGCAATTTAACGCATGCCACTTCGAATCGGTACACAATCTGCCCCACCGAATGAATTTTCGGTTTTGCTGAATATTCTGTTTGAACTTTTCTATTATATGAGGATGTATTGGTATCTAGCCTAGACCAGTTCCATGCATAAACAAAATATTGCGATACCATATCAACAAACAATAACTTATTAGAAGTGTCTGTGTAGAGTTCGACGTCAAAAAAGTGAACCAGAGATACGCAATAAATAAGAAAAAAGATGTCCACCGAAATTGTAAAAATCGAAAATTGGAGTATCGAGCCATCATCAAGTACCTGTATTTTAAAGGGTTAAGAGGTAAGCAGATTCACGAAGATATGCTTGATACCCTTGGTGATCAATGTCCTTCGTATGCGACCGTGAAAATTGGACTGCAAGCTTCAAAAGAGGTAAATTTTCCATTGAAGATGATGACCGATCGGGAAGGCCAGTTTCTGTGTCAGTCCCCGAAAATATCGATGCAGTTCATGACATGATTTTATCAGACCGTCGAATTGGGCTGAAACGGATATCTGAACCACTGAAGATATCATACGAACGCGTTCATCATTTAGTTCACGTCAATTTGGACATGAGAAAAATTTCTGCAAAATGGATCCCCAAATGTTTGAATGTTGACCAAAAGCGTGCAAGGGTAGAAGCATCGCGGTCGATCTGTGCTCGATTTGAAAACGATGTAGACTTCTTAAACCGAATTGTTACTATGGATGAGACTTGGGCACATTTCTACGATCCAGAAACAAAGCAACAATCGATGGAATGGCGACACTCTGGTTCTCCAAGACCTAAGAAGTTTCGTGTCCAAAAATCTGCTGGAAAAGCTCTTGCTTCAGTTTTTTGGGATTGCCATGGAGTGATCATGATTGATTTTTTGGATAAGGGTAGAACAATAACTGGAGATTACTATTCGACATTACTGACCACTCTACGAAAAAAAAAATAAAGAGAAAAGACGAGGAAAGCTATCCAAAGGTGTTTTGTTGTTACAGGACAACGCCCCAGTACACAAATCTCATGTTGCCATGCAAAAAATTCGTGATTTAGGGTTAGAATTACTAGAACACCCCCCTTATTCACCAGATTTGGCTTCATCCGACTATCATCTCTTTCCTCAACTGAAAAAAAGTTTAAAAGGTCGTGAATTTTCTTCCAACAAAGAAGTAATAAAAGCTGTGGAGGACTGGTTTGCAGAGCAAGAAGAAACATTTTTTTTAAAGGTCTACAGACATTGCAGGTTCGCTCTAATTAATGTATCCAATTAATAGGAGAATATGTTGAGTAAAAAAATATTTTGACATTGAAATTTTGTTTGGTTCTATAGTAGGCTAAGAATTTTTCAATATGTATATCCTCGTACTTCGTTCCACTTCGTCAATATAGACTCATTGACAATTTCAGCATGTCTTCAAACTGCTGGAAAGGACAGAAAGGCTTATTCTCCTCTGGATCAAGCCGAAACCATGTCTCAAGAATCGGAAGAGAACGAGCAAAACAACAATCGGAGTCACATCAAATCGCATCTGAAGTAAGTGGATTTTTCTCAAAATGGGCTTCACTCAATGGTACGAATCTACCTCAAGGTAGAAGCAACTAAAAGCTTCAAGTCAGTACTTTATTCCCTACCTCTTCTTATAACAGGGCTGAGACATCGAGTTTGGCTCATAATCTACTCTTTCTTTTCCAGTTTGACCCCAATGAGCCCGGTACTGAGTAACGCGACAGCCATCTTAGAAATGAAACATCTTTGGGATGAATTTCACAGTTTGGGAACGGAAATGATAGTGACCAAAGCCGGTAGACGCATGTTTCCTACGTTCCAAGTCAAGTTGTGCGGTTTAGATCTTCATTCTGATTACATGCTGATGATGGACTTCATTCCGGTGGACGACAAGAGATACAGATACGCTTTCCACAGGTAATGCTTCGATATATCGGATTATCGTTATACACTGCGCAAAAAAATTAACGCACATTCTGAAAATCTCAATTTTAATGAAAGTTAACTCTACATTGACTTTATAACTTATTTTTCATGTTCTCTCGGGAAGGTTTTGAACGAAACAAGACACATTAAATGGAAGAGAAATTCAGGATTTCACCGAATCTTATGTGAAAGAAGAGAAATGAACAATTTTCAAAATACTGAAATGCTGACAAGTGATTTAATACTTGGTATTTCCACCCATTGCGTTAATTACAGCTCGGCAACGACGGTTCATGCTCAAAATGAGTGATCTTAAAATGTTCTGATCTAATCCTTCCCAGATTTCTCCGAGTTGGATTCCTAAGTCATTAAGAGTAGCTGGATGATTTTCTGAACTTCTCAGCCTTCTATTGAGGTTGTCCCAAACCTGCTCAATCGGATTGAGATATGGACTTCTTGCTGGCCATTCCATTCGAGAGACGTCAACCTCTTCAAGGTACTCGAGAACGATGCGCGCACGATGGGGTCTGGCATTATCGTCCATAAAAATGAAATTTTCACCAATGTATGGGGCAAATGGCACTACATGCTCTTCAAGAATGTTCCGTATATACTTATCAGCATTCATAGCTCCATTATCAACGACCACTAGGTCTGTGCGAGCAGTCAAAGATATTCCACCCCATACCATAATCGATCCTCCTCCGAAACCAGTAGTATTCAGGAAATTGCACTGAGCATATCTTTCATGTGGACGTCTGTATACAAGGGAACGTCGATCACAATGGTAGATGCAGAATCTAGCTAGACTCATCTGTGAAGAGAACTCTTTCCCAATCGGCCTCTTCCCAATGGATATGCTCTCTCGCAAAATCCAAACGCGCCCTTCGATGGGCTGGGGTAAGAGCTGGGCCTCTTGCCGCGACACGAGGCCTTAAATCATATTCTCTGAGGCCATTTCTTATTGTCTGAGTGCTAATTTGCACCTCATGCGTTTGCTCAAGCTGATTTTGAAGGAGGCGAGCGGTTGCAAACCGTTGTCTCAACGAAGAAACTCTCGAGTAACGTTCTTGAATGGCAGTTGTTACCCGTGGTCTACCCTGTCCTGGTCTTCGGACATTCATACCTGTCTCCCTGAATCGCTAATAGACAAATCTGGATCTTCATTAACACTATCACTTACAGCAGCGATATTTTCTTCTGTACGTACAGTTCTTTGTCTTGTTGTTGTTCTTGCATCGAGTAGAGAAAATGTTGTCTGAAATCTATCGATAATTCGAAGAATAAGCTGCTCTGATGAACGATTATGTAAACCTTAAATTTCACGAAGTGCTCTGTAAGTTTGGCGAAGAGAACGCTGATTTTGAAAATAAATTTCAACAATTTCTAAACGTTGTAGCGGCGTGAGTCTTTCCATGATAATTTGTCAATGCTCACTGAACAGAAATGTCAAAACAACATGGCTTTTACCTTCTTTTACCTTCTGATAGGTTATCCCTATCGAAAATTCTATCACTATAAAAAAATACCCGATATATGGAACAGGGGCGTACTTGGTTTCTGGATATTCTCCAAGTATCTTCAGGTAACCTTGCAGTTTTTCTGAAGTGACTATTTCAGTTCCAGTTGGGTGGTAGCTGGCAAGGCAGACCCAGTCTCCCCTCCAAGGATACACGTGCATCCCGACAGTCCTGCCACTGGTGCCCAATGGATGAAACAAACGATATCTTTCGACAAATTGAAACTGACCAATAACCAATTGGACGATAACGGACACGTGAGTTATTTCATAATTTATGACCCTTGTTTCTATCCTTCAGAATTCTGTTACTACCCTCGTTTCTTACCCTTGCAGATCATACTGAACTCCATGCACAGATATCAGCCCAGATTCCATGTGGTCTATCTCCCGCCCAAGGGCAAACAGAACGAAAATGGGGGTGATAACTTCAAAACTTTCGTTTTTTCGGAGACAACATTCACGGCTGTGACTGCCTATCAAAACCATAGGGTGAGTTGAATAAAATGCCGTTGTTGTTGAGGGTGGAATGATTTAATCGAATCAACGATGACGGAGCTGTGCATATTTTTATTTGCAGATAACCCAATTGAAAATAGCGAGCAACCCCTTCGCTAAAGGATTCAGGGACTGCGACCCTGAGGAAACGTGAGTATCAATTATTTCAATCTGAATTTGAACGCCAAGAATAATTTGAAGAATTCAATTGGATACGATCAAAAGAACGGGAGTTATGATAATTCGATTTTTTTAATATGCCATTTCGCAAGTCAAAATCTAAATCATGAAAGATAGAGCCTTGGATTATTTTTTATTGAGTAGAGCGTACCCGGAAACCTATATTTTGATACCAAACTTGTCCATATAGTCCTTCTATTACTCGATTTTTTCTTGTTTTTTGTTTTGCATATTTCATTTTCGAGTTTTGTTCAGAGGCTCACAGCACTCAAAGTATGGGTGACTCTGATCAGCCAAAAGGGTTTTCTGAATGGCTCGAATAGATAGTATATCTTCCAGGTTGAAAAACGCCTTTAGCTTGGCCAGGGATTTCGTGGCAATGACGAATATGGTGTCTTTGGGGGGTCTTACCCCTTTCGTATTTTTCACCCAAAAAGTTGACATTTTCGAAATCCATTTTATTATGCTGATACATACTTGGGACAATGCTTATTAGCAATATACGAACCAAAAGTGGATACGGTCACAGGAGCGGGAGCTATGACGATTTGAAATTTCGATTTTTTTTAAAAAATGCCATTTGACAGATGAAAATCTAAACTATGATAGATAGCGACTTGAATTTGTTTTTATCGAATAGAGCGTCCTCGAAAACCTATATTTTGATACCAAGCATGACCATATTGTCCTTCTTTAACGTGAATTTTTTTAGTTTTTTGTTTTCCATTTTTCATTTTCGAGTTTTGTTCACACGTTTAGAGCATGCAGAGTTTAGGTGCTATGGATCAGCAAAATGGGTATTCTGGTAGATTCGAATGGGATGAAGACCTTAACGATCGAATAACAACTTTAGATTCGCCAGGGATTCCTTGGTGATGACGAATATGGTGTTTTTGGTGGGTCTTACCCCTTACGTATTTTTGACCCAAAAAGTTGGGATTTTCGAAATCGATTTTATAATTTCTAGAGATACTTGGGACAATGCTGATTAACAATATACAGACAAAAAGTGGATACGGTCACAGGATCGGGAGCTATGACGATTTGAAATTTCGATTTTTTTGAAAAAATGCCATTTGACAGATGAAAATCTAAACTATGATAGATAGCGACTTGAATTTGTTTTTATCGAATAGAGCGTCCTCGAAAACCTATATTTTGATACCAAACATGATCATATTGTCCTTCTTTAACGTGAATTTTTTTAGTTTTTTGTTTTCCATTTTTCATTTTCGAGTTTTGTTCACACGCTTAGAGCATGCAGAGTTTAGGTGCTATGGATCAGCAAAATGTGTATTCTGGTAGATTCGAATGGGATGAAGACCTTAACGATCGAATAACTACTTTAGATTCGCCAGGGATTCCTTGGTGATGACGAATATGGTGTTTTTGGTGGGTCTTACCCCTTACGTATTTTTGACCCAAAAAGTTGGGATTTTCGAAATCGATTTTATTATTCCTAGAGATACTTGGGACAATGCTGAATAACAATATACAAACAAAAAGTGGATACGGTCACAGGAGCGGGAGCTATGACGATTTGAAATTTCGATTTTTTTGAAAAAATGCCATTTGACAGATGAAAATCTAAACTATGATAGATAGCGACTTGAATTTAATTTTATCGAATAGAGCGTCCTCGAAAACCTATATTTTGATACCAAACATGACCATATTGTCCTTCTTTAACGTGAATTTTTCTAGTTTTTTGTTTTCCATTTTTCATTTTCGAGTTTTGTTCACACGCTTAGAGCATGCAGAGTTTAGGTGCTATGGATCAGCAAAATGGGTATTCTGGTAGATTCGAATGGGATGAAGACCTTAACGATCGAATAACAACTTTAGATTCGCCAGGGATTCCTTGGTGATGACGAATATGGTGTTTTTGGTGGGTCTTCCCCTTACGTATTTTTGACCCAAAAAGTTGGGATTTTCGAAATCGATTTTATAATTTCTAGAGATACTTGGGACAATGCTGATTAACAATATACAGACAAAAAGTGGATACGGTCACAGGATCGGGAGCTATGACGATTTGAAATTTCGATTTTTTTGAAAAAATGCCATTTGACAGATGAAAATCTAAACTATGATAGATAGCGACTTGAATTTGTTTTTATCGAATAGAGCGTCCTCGAAAACCTATATTTTGATACCAAACATGATCATATTGTCCTTCTTTAACGTGAATTTTTTTAGTTTTTTGTTTTCCATTTTTCATTTTCGAGTTTTGTTCACACGCTTAGAGCATGCAGAGTTTAGGTGCTATGGATCAGCAAAATGTGTATTCTGGTAGATTCGAATGGGATGAAGACCTTAACGATCGAATAACTACTTTAGATTCGCCAGGGATTCCTTGGTGATGACGAATATGGTGTTTTTGGTGGGTCTTACCCCTTACGTATTTTTGACCCAAAAAGTTGGGATTTTCGAAATCGATTTTATTATTCCTAGAGATACTTGGGACAATGCTGAATAACAATATACAAACAAAAAGTGGATACGGTCACAGGAGCGGGAGCTATGACGATTTGAAATTTCGATTTTTTTGAAAAAATGCCATTTGACAGATGAAAATCTAAACTATGATAGATAGCGACTTGAATTTGTTTTTATCGAATAGAGCGTCCTCGAAAACCTATATTTTGATACCAAACATGACCATATTGTCCTTCTTTAACGTGAATTTTTCTAGTTTTTTGTTTTCCATTTTTCATTTTCGAGTTTTGTTCACACGCTTAGAGCATGCAGAGTTTAGGTGCTATGGATCAGCAAAATGGGTATTCTGGTAGATTCGAATGGGATGAAGACCTTAACGATCGAATAACAACTTTAGATTCGCCAGGGATTCCTTGGTGATGACGAATATGGTGTTTTTGGTGGGTCTTACCCCTTACGTATTTTTGACCCAAAAAGTTGGGATTTTCGAAATCGATTTTATTATTTCTAGAGATACTTGGGACAATGCTGAATAACAATATACAAACAAAAAGTGGATACGGTCACAGGAGCGGGAGCTATGACGATTTGAAATTTCGATTTTTTTGAAAAAATGCCATTTGACAGATGAAAATCTAAACTATGATAGATAGCGACTTGAATTTGTTTTTATCGAATAGAGCGTCCTCGAAAACCTATATTTTGATACCAAACATGACCATATTGTCCTTCTTTAACGTGAATTTTTCTAGTTTTTTGTTTTCCATTTTTCATTTTCGAGTTTTGTTCACACGCTTAGAGCATGCAGAGTTTAGGTGCTATGGATCAGCAAAATGGGTATTCTGGTAGATTCGAATGGGATGAAGACCTTAACGATCGAATAACAACTTTAGATTCGCCAGGGATTCCTTGGTGATGACGAATATGGTGTTTTTGGTGGGTCTTACCCCTTACGTATTTTTGACCCAAAAAGTTGGGATTTTCGAAATCGATTTTATTATTCCTAGAGATACTTGGGACAATGCTGAATAACAATATACAAACAAAAAGTGGATACGGTCACAGGAGCGGGAGCTATGACGATTTGAAATTTCGATTTTTTTGAAAAAATGCCATTTGACAGATGAAAATCTAAACTATGATAGATAGCGACTTGAATTTGTTTTTATCGAATAGAGCGTCCTCGAAAACCTATATTTTGATACCAAACATGACCATATTGTCCTTCTTTAACGTGAATTTTTCTAGTTTTTTGTTTTCCATTTTTCATTTTCGAGTTTTGTTCACACGCTTAGAGCATGCAGAGTTTAGGTGCTATGGATAGGCAAAATGGGTATTCTGGTAGATTCGAATGGGATGAAGACCTTAACGATCGAATAACAACTTTAGATTCGCCAGGGATTCCTTGGTGATGACGAATATGGTGTTTTTGGGGGGTCTTACCCCTTACGTATTTTTGACCCAAAAAGTTGGGATTTTCGAAATCGATTTTATTATTCCTAGAGATACTTGGGACAATGCTGATTAACAATATACAAACAAAAAGTGGATACGGTCACAGGAGCGGGAGCTATGACGATTTGAAATTTCGATTTTTTTGAAAAAATGCCATTTGACAGATGAAAATCTAAACTATGATAGATAGCGACTTGAATTTGTTTTTATCGAATAGAGCGTCCTCGAAAACCTATATTTTGATACCAAACATGACCATATTGTCCTTCTTTAACGTGAATTTTTTTAGTTTCTTGTTTTCCATTTTTCATTTTCGAGTTTTGTTCACACGCTTAGAGCATGCAGAGTTTAGGTGCTATGGATCAGCAAAATGGGTATTCTGGTAGATTCGAATGGGATGAAGACCTTAACGATCGAATAACAACTTTAGATTCGCCAGGGATTCCTTGGTGATGACGAATATGGTGTTTTTGGGGGGTCTTACCCCTTACGTATTTTTGACCCAAAAAGTTGGGATTTTCGAAATCGATTTTATTATTCCTAGAGATACTTGGGACAATGATGATTAACAATATACAAACAAAAAGTGGATACGGTCACAGGAGCGGGAGCTATGACGATTTGAAATTTCGATTTTTTTGAAAAAATGCCATTTGACAGATGAAAATCTAAACTATGATAGGTAGCGACTTGAATTTGTTTTTATCGAATAGAGCGTCCTCGAAAACCTATATTTTGATACCAAACATGACCATATTGTCCTTCTTTAACGTGAATTTTTTTAGTTTTTTGTTTTCCATTTTTCATTTTCGAGTTTTGTTCACACGCTTAGAGCATGCAGAGTTTAGGTGCTATGGATCAGCAAAATGGGTATTCTGGTAGATTCGAATGGGATGAAGACCTTAACGATCGAATAACAACTTTAGATTCGCCAGGGATTCCTTGGTGATGACGAATATGGTGTTTTTGGTGGGTCTTACCCCTTACGTATTTTTGACCCAAAAAGTTGGGATTTTCGAAATCGATTTTATTATTCCTAGAGATACTTGGGACAATGCTGATTAACAATATACAAACAAAAAGTGGATACGGTCACAGGAGCGGGAGCTATGACGATTTGAAATTTCGATTTTTTTGAAAAAATGCCATTTGACAGATGAAAATCTAAACTATGATAGATAGCGACTTGAATTTGTTTTTATCGAATAGAGCGTCCCCGAAAACCTATATTTTGATACCAAACATGACCATATTGTCCTTCTTTAACGTGAATTTTTTTAGTTTTTTGTTTTCCATTTTTCATTTTCGAGTTTTGTTCACACGCTCAGAGCATGCAGAGTTTAGGTGCTATGGATCAGCAAAATGGGTATTGTGGTAGATTCGAATGGGATGAAGACCTTAACGATCGAATAACAACTTTAGATTCGCCAGGGATTCCTTGGTGATGACGAATATGGTGTTTTTGGGGGGTCTTACCCCTTACGTATTTTTGACCCAAAAAGTTGGGATTTTCGAAATCGATTTTATTATTCCTAGAGATACTTGGGACAATGCTGATTAACAATATACAAACAAAAAGTGGATACGGTCACAGGAGCGGGAGCTATGACGATTTGAAATTTCGATTTTTTTGAAAAAATGCCATTTGACAGGTGAAAATCTAAACTATGATAGATAGCAACTTGAATTTGTTTTTATCGAATAGAGCGTCCTCGAAAACCTATATTTTGATACCAAACTTGTCCATATAGTCCTTCTTAGTTTTTTGTTTTGCATATTTTATTTTCGAGTTTTGTTCAGAGGCTCACAGCACTCAAAGTACCTGCTCGAAATCTCACCCAGAGATACCATGTTCATATTGAAATTTATCATTTGTATTTCCCTCCTGAACCATCGTGTTTTCACTTCACCAAAACCGAAATCCTTCCTTCGTGCATCGAATGACATCCAATTGAACACATACGTCGAAGAATCTCAACGAAACGCGGATTTGGACCATTGGAAACTATTTGTTTTCCCAGATCACCGTCCACAGTTTTGTAACATAACTCACCTCGCAAATTTAAATTTAAACCAGAAGAAATAAACACGTATGCCACTCGTGAACTTCGGATAAATATTTCGTGACTCCAATGTGATACCCATCCACGTCTGATAAGTCCAATAAACGGCTATTTATTTGAGGAATTTATGGATTCTTCTTCAGTTTATACTTTCACCTTTGTAAATATTTTCTTAATTTTTACTTTGCGCTTACGTTTTTGTTTGTATTCGACCGGAAACAACACCCAACACGTCTGTAGCAATGTTGCAAACGATTTGGTAGGCAGAATTGACCATAATTATGAGCCTCTCCTCGTTGAACGTCGACGGAACAATGTTGATGAACTGGATGGTAACTTCCCTCATTTCTGTGAGGTATTGGAGAGGCTGCATTTCTTCCACCTGCAAGAACCAGCTTCTCAAACTCAGCGACAGATGAAATAGAAGATTATTCGACTTCCTGGATGGTTGGAAGTATGTTACCTGTTCCAGAACTGGCTTGATGATGAAAGGGCTCAGTTTGTCAAGAATCCATTGCTTTACAACTAAATCAGTCGTTTTTCTGGGAGGCAAGGACTGAACGAATCTTTCGATCAAGTAACTGTCCGTTATGTTTTCGTTCAGCTTCTTGTTCTGGTGCAAGGCGTTCCTCAGCTCGATGTGCTGATGGCACAGATTTCTTATGGTGCGGAATCTCTCCTTGTACTCCTTCTCCTTCTCTTTCTGGCTGGGTTTGTAGGTGCATTTCCAAACCTTCGATGAGAAAACGTTTGTGGTCAACTGGCCCAATTTCTGATGGACTCACCTTCACATTACCACCATGAGCGTAGGTCGCGTCGTAACTCTCTTCCGCGAGATGTCCCCATGCTGCTGGCGAGACGACGATGTCACCAGACGCTTACATGTTCTGCAGCTTTAACATAGTTAACAGCCTGGCCCAAGATGACGTAATGCTTGAATTTCTCGTCGCCAATCACTGAAATCGTGAGATTGCCACAAGAAATAGCTAATTTTACCTGGAAGCAAGATGGAGATTGGTTTGATGATGCTGTCTTCCGAATCGGTGATGGTCTCACTTTCAAGAGGACGTTAACTTCGGTTTCGAAGAAACCAAGGGTTTTCTGGATGAAGAGGGCGCATACTCGTGGATGACGGAGTAGAGGCAGACGTCTGATGGTGCTTTCCAAAGGGCGAGGAAAGCATCTCCGGAGAATTTGAGCACGTCTCCGCCGAAGTAGTATATAACTTCGACAATGGCACCGATGTATGCGTTCAAAGTGGCTGTCAGCTTGTAGATTCCGCCTGGAATGGTGAAGAAAGAAGATGTTTGTGCTCGTCCCAGCAATGCATCCAAGTAATCATCTACCACAACAATTGAGGATCAACCTGTATTTTTCCTCACCCTTTCCCGTTTTGTTATATTTCTCTGTAAGAGGTGTGAAGCCTGAAACATCGGCGAACAGAAGAACGCCTACAAATTTGTGAACTTTACTCAGTTCTTCCATGGGGAGATAGAGGATTTCGTCTGGCATGAATGTGAGAAGGACCTCTATTTGCTTCTTTATCTGACTTATTTCGAGGACTCTCATGAAGTCCTTCTGATTGGAGGTGAACCCACTGGCTGTGGTCCATCGTACTTTAATTTTTGGTGAATTGAACTTGAAGATATCGACTGTGATGAAGATTGTCGAGATGACGTCTGTTATTTTGGTTATTCAGACTTATAGATGCGTCTATTTAGACTCATAATACGTCTTATTACCACCTTCACATTACCACCATGAGCGTAGGTCGCGTCGTAACTCTCTTCTGCGAGATGTCCCCTAGCTGCTGGCGAGATAACTGCTTTCTTCAGGTCTTTCATGAGACAAATCGAGAATCATCATTGAGCTTCTTCCAAAATCCTCTCGGAAATGTTTGTATACGTTGCAGATGCCGCTTCCAGCTCAGGAATAATCGACCACATATATCCTGGGCCCATGTACCTGACGATTCAGATCTCATAACAACCCAGACGTACCGCCAGCGTTATTCTTTATGGAACGCGAAACAATTAACCTCACTTACGGAACCCCTAAATCTCCCGATCTGTCTCCATATCTCCCGTTTAATAACAAACAGAAGTCGCAGCACCGCGCCCTCCAAGGCCCGAAATAATAAAAGTCGATATAAATTAGGTGGCTCTGCGTTCGTTCGTAATAATTTCGGGTAAATTGATCGTAAACACTGTCGGCCAGTGCGTCGAGCTGATTTGTGTGTGTTTAAAGTTTGCGTGACAACTTTGAAGTGTGTTTGGACGTTCGGAGTTTGACGGACGCACGATTAATCGTGTTTTATTTCGGGATTCTCGATGCGGTTATCATTCGGAGGTGAAACTTGCTCTCCACCAAGATATCGATAATGTTCTGCTCAATTTCTTGCCGCGATCGGTGATTTCTAGATAGAGCGGAGCGAGTGGATAGCAAGGTAGTTCCCGAACTGTTACGGGATAAGTGGAGTGTGACGTTTCTAGGAGTTTTATGACAATAATAATCTTATATATATAAAACAAAGTTGTTGGTTACACCATTTATAACTCGAGATCGAATGGACTGTTTGTTATGAAACTTCATTTATGGATTCGTCTACGGCCTGGTTATTATAAAATATATTGAAACTCTAAAAAATTCCATGAAGAATTTGCTTATGAAGAAAATGCTTCTTTTTCTTTTGAATAAGGCGTAGTCGTAAAGGTACGAATTTGATATTATCGCCATTAGGATGGCGATGTGATGGTGAATTTTTAACGAAATGTCAAGTAAATCGGATATTGACTATCAGTTTCAATCGTTAGTTGTCCATTTTCATCTTTTCTCTTTATTTTTGAAATGTTTTGGAATTTCTGTTTGGGTAATAAATATATTTGCGGAAATAACTGAATACAAAATTGCCCATAATTAGTAATTGACATATTATTTTTGTATTTCTGTTCTGTGTGACAGCTCATATCCCTAGAAACATGAAAATCTCGCCCCAGATGCCTTCAGAGCCAAATCCTTGTGTGAAATACTCCATGCTGTGGACCCACTTGGGACACCCAGTATACTACGAACCCCCAAATCAGCCCAATTAGTCTCGTTACGCTCTCGACAAGATTCCACCGATGAAAAAACCCGTAAAAATCCCCAATTTCTCGAAAATAACCAGCGAGCTATTCCAGAATCGCGCCGTAAGTTTGCCATTATCCCGCGGCAGCGGATGCGCGCGCGCTCCCGTTCTATTTCCGTAACTGACACCACGAGCTGAATTAATGGCCAGAAAATATTCGGCCGCATCCATCTAGCAGTCGCTGTCTCCCCTTACAAATGAACGGGAATATCTAAAATACAGACGGGCAATTAGTAGTAGTTGGCCCTGGAACGTCGACCAGACCGACGTGGCATCGCGACGCCCTTACGGGACCATTAAAAAATGATCAGCGATACACGTGACTGTCGGGTAGCTAGGACGTATAATATGTTAGTGTCATATTAAAACGATTCTGTGGTCGTTTAACTGTCATTAACGCAATCCGATTGGTTGCCAAATGGAACTGTCAAAAGACGACACGAAGAGGTGACTTTTGGTATCGGGTTGTGTTACACCGTTGCCCATACAAATCGATTCTATGGTTGAGAGAAATTTTTGGGCCTCAATAGAGATGGATACATGGGCCCCTGTAGTTCCTCAAATGACCCCCCTGTGAGGGGGCGCTACTAAAATACTTATTGCTCCTTATTCAATAGACTTTACTACCTAAAAAAAAATGACTTAATATTCCGAGCCCACCCAGTCCATATGACAACGGGCCGCCAGTGGGGTAGGTACTGTTGTCTCACCCTGTATATACAGGGTCTTTCACGAGGAACAATATCCATTTTAGGGCAAGGGTGTGATGCATACACTCACATTATTTTTTAACGTAGATTCAATATCTGCCATAAAAAAATGGGGTTCTAATTTGAAAAAATTGATTTTTCACGATTTTGTCATCCCTAACTTTGAAAGCGATTTTTTCAACCCCTGTATCATGAATCGCGATTTCGATTTTTAAAGTGGATATATCAATCTTACATCTTGAAAAATCCCAAAAATGAAAATTTTCCATCCAAAAACCTCGAAGTTATTCTTGTTTCAGCGGAGCTCTATTTTCGATTTTTTTTTCGAATTTTCCCGCTCATAGAGAATTTTCCAACCAAAACTGAAAAATGTTACATCAAAATAACTTGAAATTTTCTAAGGAATCTATTTCTGCAATAAAAAAATGGTGTTCTAATTTGAAAAACGGAAGTTGACGTCATTTCCGGAAAAACCGGAGGTGCTCATGCCTTGAAAATATTTTAGATTTCATCAGCATCGTGAAATACTTATAAGTGCTGAAATTCATGAAAATACGTTCAGTAGTTTCCCGTATAAATATGGGTGAGGTTCCTCGTGAAAGACCCTGTATTGTGACCTTACCTTGACACGGCTGCGCCCCAAAGAACAGGGCACGCAGTGTTTTCGAATTAAAGGTCAGCAGGTCCGTAATTTTGAATTTCGGAATGGAATTCAATTTTAATATCTAATAACTTCGCCATCTTGAAAGTTTAATATGAGAATGTCGAGTGAAAACGTTCACGAAATTATACTTCTTAAGAGTCTTTATCCTTCAATATCGCCATATGGCAGTGCAAGGCATTAATTTTTATTTATTGCATTATTCAGCTTAATGGAACGAATGTTGGGGCGCAGGGAATATAGCAAGAAATCCTACCCTAAACTAGATCACACCCTGGCTGTATTATACTCCCTCTTTCCTTCACCAGTTATCTGGGAAGAGATACCTGCGGGACGTGTCATTTAAAAGAAATTCAATTCCATGTTAGAATCCACAATTGTAAGAAACAATTTATTTTCACTAATTGACGGCTAAAACAAACCTTAATAAATTGTCGTTGATAAAAATGGATATTTATCATTTCGAATAGAAAAATTCAAGGAAATAAATTTCGCGAAAACAACACATTGTTGTAAGATCATTTAAAAAAAAACGTAAATTCTAAAAGAAAAATGAGATAGACGTTTGATCAACTACAGGATAGACTTCAATACTGAAATGAAAAAACACAAAAATATTTGTTCGTTTATAGCCACTACCTTAATCGATAAATAATTGTTATTGTCAATATTTTTATTTTACAGGGCTTCCGATATATCACAGGCTAGCCAACCTAGACAAAAAGCCCCAAGGTTGACACCTCCGAATTGTTTAATCAAAGGTGAGTTTCTTCTATGCATTTCGTATATTTGGTATGTTTCAGTGTCGTAGATTACGATGCGCTAATTAGTTTTTCCGAGAAATTTTTGGTTCGGGAAATATTCTACCTTCAGTGGAAAATTGGCCAAAAATTGGTCGACTTTGGAGTGACGTAACTTCTAGAAAAATCGGAATTGGGAGGAGCTGATTTTTTTGGTTATACTTTGGTTCTTTAAGAATAAAATGGTGTACTTTTTATATACCTGCGACGAAGGGTTGGGATTTTCTGATTTTTTTCGCGAAGGTACAATTTTTCCGATTTTCCATCAACCATATTTAAAAAACAATTAGTCTCAGAGAAAATCTGTGTGGATTTTCTTAATCTACGGCATCGAATTAATAAATGGTGAAAATTTCGTATCGATAGGCGAGATTCGAATTTTTGCGAAAAATCCTACAACCTACTAAGGTATGGAAAAATTTCGATTTTAAAAAAAAATTTGTTTGGCACCGATCGACTACAAACTCACATCATTTACTAATTCGATGACGTAGATCAAGAAAATCCAATCAGATCTTCCGTGAGGAAAACAGTTTTTGATTTACGAACGATGAAAAATCGGAAAGTTTGGACCTTCGCAAAAAAAATCAGAAAATCTAAACTGTTCGACTCTGATGGATGAAAATTGATTTTTTTGATTCACGAAGGATCAATCTATATGCGAAAAATCAGCATCTGTATAAATCAATCTTTCTGGGATTGGTGTATGCATCACACCCTTAATTGCCCTAAAGTGGATATTAACTCAGAAAATATCCTTTTTAGGGCAAGGGTGTGATGCATACACTCACATTATTTTTTAACGTAGATTCAATATCTGCCATAAAAAAATGGGGTTCTAATTTGAAAAAATTGATTTTTCACGATTTTGTCATCCCTAACTTTGAAAGCGATTTTTTCACCCCCTGTATCATAAATCGCGATTTCGATTTTTAAAGGGGATACATCAATCTTACATCTTGGAAAATCCCAAAAATGAAAATTTTCCATCCAAAAACCTCGAAGTTATTCTTGTTTCAGCGGAGCTCTATTTTCGATTTTTTTTTCGAATTTTCCCGCTCAGAGAGAATTTTCCAACCAAAACTGAAAAATGTTACATCAAAATAACTTGAAATTTTCTGAGGAATCTATTTCTGCAATAAAAAAATGGTGTTCTAATTTGAAAAACGGAAGTTGACGTCATTTCCGGAAAAACCGGAGGTGCTCATGCCTTGACAATATTTTAGATTTCATCAGCATCGTGAAATACTTATAAGTGCTGAATTTCATGAAAATACGTTCAGTAGTTTCCCGTATAAATATGGGTGAGGTTCCTCGTGAAAGACCCTGTATAGCGATGGTAATCACGATTTGTGAAATCCACCGTAAGTAGGTATCATTTCGCCGGGCCAGCTAGTTCCATATAAATTCCACGATTCTCACTTCATTGGTGTGGTTCAAAACTAAAGTTCAATTCGAGTAAACAAGTTTATTTAAAGTTCACATCAAATCCAAATAAATAAACTCCCGAAGGAATTGCACTCACAAAACTAGAAAGAAACATATAAATGTATACAATTCAAAAACAAACTCCATCACAAACATACAAGTACGACAGACGTCCACAGATCCTCATCAGTCGTTTTTGGTATAAACCACAGATCACAACCAACCCAACCTAATTGGTTTGTGTTCCTTTGTCGTAACCGATAACCGGCCTTCTGAATTCCCCATCCTGCTTGAAAATCACCTTCGGACTGTCCCTAAGAGGCGGTCTTCGCAGGATCGATATCTTCGGGCGTTTGGGCCCGGGTTGTTCTTCCTCCACGTCATCCAACTCCCGTTTGGACTTATTTTTCCGGCCTATGTTGTTGCACATTTCCTTGGTGGAATTGTAAGCGCGCTGGATCGAACTCGAAAACGACTGCCACAGAGAAGTGTCAGCGTTAACCGTGAAAGTAGGCTCTGGGAGTGCCACAGGGGGCTGACTTTGGGTGTGTTCGAAAACTGGGGGGATAACTTGGATGGAGTATCCGTATTTTTCGTCGTTCGAGATGTCCGTCATGGAGTGGACACCGGATTCCACGGATGAGGTCTGAGTGGCGAAGGCTCTGACGAATTCGCTCATATAATTGCGTCGTGGCTCTGGAGTACCCGAAGTTTCTTCGAGATTTATGGAACTGCATTCGCCGAAGATCACGGAAAGCTCCCCAGTGCCGTAGGCACTCAAAGTAGCCTCGCTACTGTTATCTGAAATATAATGTCTGATAAAATCTCCATCTATTTTGTTAAAAGTCAAAATTACGCGGTTATAGACTTGACACATTTTTTTCTCTCGTCGTGGACATAAAAGCCTTCATTGCAACACTCAATAATCATTTTTCATCAAGACAAAGTACGGCCACACAAAGGTGCTTTTGAAGTGGCAACATCGCGAAATTTTCACTACGACTTGTTGAAACACGTAAAAAACAATACAGCTGTCAAAAAATTGACAGCTGTCAAAATATTGACAGCGGCTATAAAAAAAATCCTGCATGATCGCAGATTTATGTCATTAAAGAAATATTGGGAATTATATTTTCGATAATTGCTTAGAACTTTATATGGTTCTGTTGACGCGAGCTGTAAAGGGTGAGCCAAATACGAATTCAATGGTGTCATCAGTTAATTCTTGAACCTTACGTATTGATAGTTATTCATAAAAAGATGTTATTTCAAATGGGACACCCCATACAGAGTGTAACAGCCAAATGGAATAAATTCGATAACGAATAAATGAGGGGGTGTTAGGAAAAACGCTCGGACACGTCGATTTGTAATTTTAAATGCGAGTATTTTTCAGGAAAATAATATTATATAAGGTGTTCCATGCGTCCGTGGCCAATACCAACTTTCTTATTTCAAATGGAACCCCCTGTATATTACTTATTTTTTGGATTCTTCAGAAAATTCTAGACATAATTCATGTACAATGTCCTATACCTATCTTCAACTTTTTTGGAAATATTAAGTGTTTTCAGATTTTTCACAAAAATTAACATTTTAAATGAAAATTATTTCATTTCACAAATTCGATACATTACACTCAATAGGTATTTATTTCCCATTTACCTCTTGATATGAAGAAAGTAAGCAAAAACGCCTGAAATGTTGAGTAACGTCAGAAGACAATTCTACACCAGATTAGCATGTTGCCAAGACGTTCGCGGCGAGCATTTTGAACATTTCCTACATTGACATTAATGTTTTTTTTTTAATAATTAAGAAATAATCAGTAATACTTATTAGGTTTTGAGTGTAATGTACCGAATTTGTGAAATCAAATAATTTTTATTCAAAACGTTGATTTTTGCAATAAATCTGAAAACACTCAACCGAAATAGTTGAAGATAGGTATAGGACATTGTGCATGAATTGTGTCTAGAATTCTCTGAAGAATCCAAAAAATAAATAATATACAGGGGCTTGCATTTGAAATAAGAAAGTTGGTATTGGCCACGGTCACATGGAACGCCCTATATAATTTTATTTTCTTGAAAAATATGCGCATTTAAAAGTACAAATCAAACAGAAAACATCAAATGTATTTCAGATTAGTCAATTGCATTTCAGAAAACATCAAATGTATTTCAGATGCGTCAATTGTATTTCAGATTATATCATATGTATTTCAGAAATCATCAATTGCATTTGAGAAAACATCTTCTGTAATTCAGATCAGTCAATTTAATTTCAGAAATCGTCAATTATATTTGGGAAATGGTCATTCGTGTCCCGAGACTGAAAGCGAGAGGACTGTGATATTTGGAAAATCGGTTTAAGGTGGCACAAAAAAGAAACTGTATAAAACTCTCATTCGAGCATTTTTCAAATATTCGCCACAACTGTTTTCTGGAAGACTTTGGGGTTCGTGGATGATTCATGGAGCATGGGGGGATTGCCTCTTGTAGATATTGATGGTATTCTACATACACAGATCGAACGAAAAAACGAACATAGAATAAGATTAAAGCGGTTTCTGAAATACATATGATATAATCTGAAATACAATTGACGCTTTCTGAAATTCAATTGACTAATCTTAAATGCATTTGATGTTTTCTGAAATACAATTGACTGATCTGAAATACAATTGACGCTTTCTGAAATTAAATTGACTAATCTGAAATACAATTGACGCTTTCTGAAATTCAATTGACTATTCTGAAATACAATTGACGCTTTCTGAAATTAAATTGACTAATCTGAAATACAATTGACGCTTTCTGAAATTCAATTGACTATTCTGAAATACAATTGACGCTTTCTGAAATACACTTGGAAATGGTGTAGAGCTTGAAATATCCATCCCAAATATACAACACACTTCATAGATTAGATTAGATTATTTATTCATTCTTTGAGACAGGATACAACTGTATAAAATACGTCTGAAAGAACAAATTAAAAAAATCAGATAAGCATCCTAATAACGAAAAATACAAAAGAACAGTTCAAATATTCGCCCCCACATAGTTATAGTGAAAAGGGGTTACAGTTCACTGCGACCTTAAGGTCTATTGTGCCCCCTATCAGAGCGCCCCCACATAGAAACAATTCATATTTTGGAAACATATGAATTCTAATTTTTTACTCGTTTTTAATTATTGCTCAATTCAAATCAAAACGAATAATTTCAAGTTTGACAAATTTTTGGAATTGTAATTTCCCATTTAATGAAAACTATTTTAATACGAATAAATCGATTAGCAAAGTTGACAAAATCCAGGTTCATATTGAAATAAAACAAAATGAAAATTACTTCTTGGTACTAAAGAAAGAATCCAAGAAGTAACAAGAAGTATTTTTTAAATTATTCCAAAATGAATATGCAACATTATTAATCAAATATTATTATTTCATAACGGTACATCAAACGCCAAAAAGTATAAAAGATAAAATATCAAAAGGTGCGCAATCTCAAATAATAAATAAAGAATTCAAAGAGTATTTTTCAGTGTATTTTATTACAACTCACTATGAATAATTATTGAAACGAAAGGTTCTAGTTTATAAATAGGTCTTTCTATTCAAAAGTGTTTCCAACTTATTGCGCGAGAATTTGTTATGAACGTTTTCGTTTTTGTGAATTTAATTGCATGAAATACGGCAAAATTCAATTCACACCTATTTTTTAAGATTAAATACCGGAAAGAGAATACTGAACAAGTGAACAAAGAAAATAGGATAGGAAACTGCATAAATGAGCCAGTATAGGTATGAACAAATATAAAACCGAAAAAAATTCGAATTCAAAAACTTAAAAAATTTGGGAAAAAATAATAAAATAACTTACGTGTAGGCATTTTTTTTTTCGTTCAACTATGCACAACCACTCGAAGACAAAAATAAACTTCTTACTTCAACGAAAACTACCAACAGAATGACAAAATCCTTAAACTGCCCTTTGCAGGTAAACTGTTTTAAAATTGCGATAATTAGTTTATGATGACCTGCCTTTATGAGCCGTTCAACAAAGAGTCGTATTATTCTTCTTCTTCTTTCGGAGAACTCAACTCGAAAGGGTCATATTTGAATAAGAATAGTGGGAAGTTTGAGTTGGTACTGATGGTACTAACGTAATTTCTTGAAAGACTTCATTAGAAAATAGCTGATTAACTTATTTAATTCAACATATAATAAGATAGATAACAGTAAAATAAATATTGTCTATCGGTCCTGAAGACGAAATCATAAAAAGTGTTGACAACAACCTTAAACCGCACCCTTTTCAGGTAAACTTTGGGTTATTCTAAATTTCGGTAATGACTTTTTGTAAATTCCACCCTCATAAGCCGATCAGCAAACCATTGTATACTTCCTATCCTTATCTTTTTCGAAGAATTTAACTTTGAAGGGTCATAATTCAAAAAATAAAAGTGAGGAATTTGAGTTAAGTGAAAATTGCAATATTTGAAAATCAACAGAAATTCCTGAAAGTACAAGATTCGTCAATTCAATTCTAAGAAATATTAGGTAGAAAAAGAAATGTGATTTACCTACTAATTTTGGACATCCTGTACAGGATGTTCCAACTGAAACATTCTACCCTCTAGTCTAAACTAACGATTCGAATGAGCTCTGATCTAATTTTTTTCGTTTTCGAATCATGTTCCAGATTTTCAAAGTTAATTTTGTTCAAAGGTCCTTTATGTGAAGGAATATGATGATTTCTTGATCCTTTTTTTTGGGTTAATCGCATTAAGAGAAGTATCATAATTCATTATTTGTTTGTCAGTTTTGCTTTATTTTTTCATTTAGTTTATAGCAAAGTAATTTTCGTTCGAAAATATACAGAATGGTCCTGAATTGGAGGTACAAACGAAGAGGAGAGATTCCTCGTATGAATTTGAGAAAAAACACATAATTATGTGACCGTAAACGTTTCTTTTTCGAGATACAGGTTGTTATAGTTTGAATTTTTCTCAAGTTTTTTTCTCAAAGTATCTCAATTCACAAGATATACAACAGAAATTTGGCATAGATATTTCAATTTAGGGTTTAACCATGTGACATGCCAATTTCGATTAAAAATATACATTTGTCCCCTATTTTCCTGTAGAATTTTTTTTCGGTGAGCCACAGTTAGTTTGAAGAATTGTAAAAAGAGGCTTTGTTATATTGAACTTTATGTTCTCTTGTAGTTTCGTAGTATCTGCTATCGAATTCGAGAAAAAAAATCGAAAGAGTCTCAGAATCCTTTGAAAAATCCAGTTAGTTTAAGGGTCTACGTCCCTGAAAAAAGGGGAGTCAGAAACGATTTATTTCTTTCTGATTGATGAAGGGATGTACGAGTGTATGAAGATAAAAATAATAAAAAAAATATTTTATAAGTATTGAATGAATGAAAAGGATATTCCCCATCATTTTTGGTTATTCTGTAACATTTCCACCATCGAAACGAACAAATATTTTTGTGTTTTTTCATTTCAGTATTGAAGTCTATCATTTAGTTAAGCAAACGTCTATCTCATTTTTCTTTCAGAATTTACCGTTTTTTTGTGAATAATATTACAACATTGTGTTGTTTTCGCGAAATTTATTTCCTTGAATTTTTCTATTCGAAATGATAAATATCCATTTTTATCAACGACAATTTATTAAGGTTTGTTTTAGCCGTCGATTAGTGAAAATTAATTGTTTCTTACAATTGTGGATTCTAACATGGAATTGAATTTCTTTCAAATGACACGCCACGCAAGTATCTCCTCCAGATGACTGGTGAAGGAAAGAGAGAGTATTTTACAGCCAGTGTGAGATCTAGTTCAGGGTAGGATTTCTTGTTATATTCCCTGCGCCCCAACATTTGTTCTATCAAGCTGAATAATCCAATAAATAAAAATTAATGCACTGCACTGCCATCTGGGGGTATACGTTTTTTATTTTGAAGACTAAAGACTCTTATGGGACTTTTTATTCTTAAAACTACGCAAGGAATTTCCCATCTTCGTTCGTTCGTCTAATTAAGGAACACCCTGTATATTCGTTGATTTAGGTTGTGGAAGGTGATTATCCCGAAAAAAAGGATAAAGTACTCGAGCAAAAGGACTCTGACACACTTTTGCCGAATGGACGATCATTTACTCACCATTTTGAAGACTTTCCACCGTTGAGCTTATCTCAATAATACCACCATCTTCCTTCAACCTATTTATGGAACATTCCGTACTGGTCGAATCGAACGACTCAACTTTAGTATCCATAGCAGTTTCGAAGGTGTCCTTAGAGAAGGAAACTGTAATTTCCAATTTCGTACTAGCCAATTTCGAATTTTTTTCGAAAGTTTCAAACCCTCCATTATCAGCTCCTGTTTTCGTACAAATTTCAATCGATTCTTTCATCGAATATTCAGAACAAGGGAAGTATATAGAACTGGTTTCGGAACTAGTCCTCACGTCATTGGAACTCGGATCAGTTCTGGTTATACATTTTGGGGTTGCAACGGGACCTGTTAAATTATCTGAACAAATGCAATAAACCGAAGGAGATTCGTTCAACGAAAACGGTTCTTCGATGCTGGTGAAGCTGTTTATATGATCGAATGTGAGGGGTACATTTTCTTTTTGTACCGATGGGAACACCACCAAAATTTCCTCTTTGGTCCCAGGTGAAATACTGAATGTTTTCTCGGAAAAAACATGTCTTTCGTCTTCCAACTGAGATGTTTTCTCATTCGTCAATTTGTTTACTATTCCAGTAAAATCTTCCACTTTTTCACTGGACTTTTCATCCTGGTCATTACGTTTCAGTTCTGTCAATAGAGACAAAGACTTGTCCTCGTAAATTTGAACCGAACGCTTGGTTCGGTTATCTTCTGGGATTGTCTGTGGGTATTTCGTTTGCGTCACTTCTGGAATTTTGGGAAGGGTGTTGTTGGACTGGAAGATACCATTGCGTATGGGCGCTAAAACTTTCCTGATCGATTCCGTTTCGCTTTTTTTGTGGACGATAGTTTCGTGCTTTGATCGGCAACTGAAGCAACAGAACGCTTTCTCGCATGAACCGCAGTGATTTTCCTGAAAGAGAATCTTGGTTTGTGATGAAAATATACCAGAACTTCTCACAAAATATGTAAAAGTCTGGAGGGTTTTCCGATAAGAGGTCCAATTTCAAAAATGCTATTGATGAAATACAGCCAAATTTATGTGGAAATATGTTTAAAAATTGAGTTAACAGAATGCAGTATTTACGGTGATCATTTGAATATATTACGTTTTAACCAAAATAGCAAAATAACCCTTCGAATAAAAAAATATGTCTCGCTGAACAATTTACGTTTCGTTTCATTTTTAAATTGCATAATCGCGTTTGTAAAATCCGATTTGAACTTGAGAACTCAAAATTCATCAGTAGTTGAATTCGGTTTGAAAAAAACAAAAGTTGCCAACAAATTAAACTACTATCGTCAACAATACAGAAGATGAGTGTGGCTTGCATTCCAAAATTGACTTCAAACTCTCCTACACAGTTTTCATCAAGAATTCAAGAAAGAACAGATTCATTGTAAGATTCAATAAATACATTCTTCATGTATGTACCTACCCCTCTCATCTGACCAATGAAAACTTATTTACACGATCATTTAAAGCGATTTAAAAAAATTCCCATTGAAATTCAAAACACCTACGACATTCAACTAACAAATCATTAAATTCTTAAACATACCTTACAAAATAAAGCCATCGGTGCTTTGTTATTTGTTACAATTCGATAATTTTCATGTTGTCATTATAAATCCAGGCCTAGTGATTTCTCACTATTGTTGTTCTTGATTATTGAAAAAAAAAATGACAAATGTGGTATGTTAAACTAATAACAGGACATATCCCTACGACCGATTGTATCTTCTTCTAAATTAAGCATACGTTTGGCCTACTCGGCATAACGACATATTAAAAATTCAATAACGTATAATATTTTTCGGAAGAGTTCATAAGAACGATTAAGAATGGTTCATTCGAGTGAAAAAGATCATACTAAAATGCTTACGATGATCGTGTTAGAATTAATGAAGAAGTGAGTGATATTTTAGATGATTTGCAACTAGTACTACTAGTAGAGCCCCTAGATCTACCTATTAAGTAGTTATCCTTATCGGTAGATCTCTGCAAATCAATGATTTTATAGGAGAAATGTCAAAGTTTGATCAATTTTCCTGAACAAATGGGAAAATGATGGAAAATATGAATCCCCAAGCTATTTTGCTTTGACCTTTCCTCTCTGGATCCGTATATTCACATCACGGTCAGGATATCTGTGAAAAAAGTTTTATCGAGTTCAAAATTGCCCCCTTTTGCCGGATTTTTTCGCGATTTTCGCAAATCTTTTAAAAATAAACTGCTCCACATGAGTTAGGGATATTGACTTAAATTGCAAAAAAATATAGTTAAAATCAGATTTTTGTGATGAAAATTCATATTAATATGATTTCAAGTTGCAAATTAATTTTAGCCTGTAGGTCTGCAGCGTATACAGGGTGGTTAAGAAAAATCGAGTAAAATAACGAAATTTTATTCCCAGAGAATTCAAGCATTTTAAGACTATCAATACAATGTATGGCCTCCACGGGCATCAATAACAGCTTGACATCTTCTTTGCATACTACACACGAGGTTGTTGAACATTTCTTGAGGAATTTGGTTCTATAAACGGGACAGAAGCTCTCTCGGATCATTTAAGGATTCTGGGGTAGGTTGATGATTATCTAATGTTCTTTGGAGCACATCCCATGCATCTTCTATGCAATTCAAATCTGGTGAGTGCGGAGGTATTGGTAAATGTGGAATACCAAGCTCCTCGCGCGCATTCTCAACTATGGCTGCACGATGCGGTCTAGCGTTATCGTCTAGAAATTGAAAAGTTTCACCAATAGCAGCGTGAAAATTTGGCAAAACATTGTCAATGACATGCTCCCTGTAGTATAAGGCGGTCATATTCCCAGGACAAATGTGTAGATATGTGCGCCTGTTGAAACATATCCCGTCCCATACCATAACACTCCCTCCTCGGAATGGATGGACTTCTTGGACATAGGTCATAGGTGATGAAACTATCCTACCAAGCCCACCAAGCCTTGGTCTTTCCAACACGGAACCTGTCTCCCTGAACCTATTCCAAAGTCGAGATATTACACTTTGGCTGACTTGGAGCCTTTCCGCTACAACAACCTGAGTTAGGCCACCCTGTAGCATTCCGATAGCCCTATTAGCCTCAGCGTTTGTTAATAATTTACGTCTTGGCATTTCCAGAAAACTCGTTTCAAATCAAAGCCGTTGAAAAACTGACTTCATTTCAAAATAAGAACATTCGTGAAGCATATGCAAAGAACCAAACTTCAGAAAAAAGGCGACCAGATTGACGAAATGTCTCATACTGATTTTCATTGGATCGATTCAAGTTGTTATTGAGTTTTAAATGATTTTACAGCGATTTCTCGAAGATCACATACTTTTAAAAACGATTGAATACGATATCACTAACTCTTGTGGAGCAGTATACTTCCACATCGCTCAGGGAATCGAAATTTCACCCACGTATTAATCGGTTATTCCCCTTTTCGACCGTACAAAAAATTCCTCGCTGCGATTTTAAGATTCTTCTGGAGCCACTTTTTCGACAGTTTCGAGTACTAGACAATCCATCGTTTCGATGGATATGCCCCTTTCATTCGTTTCACTCTACACAAACAATGCTTTGATGAATCTGGAACAATCCACTATATTCATCTACTTTTTCGACTCTTCCCAGCCACTCCATAAAGAACCCCTTCAATTGGACCATGCCAAATGCCATAAACTCCAAATACGAGATCGATAGCCGTCCAATAAAGAATCCCCAAGCGATCCCACTGTTTACACGGCACTGAATTTATGTCAATCCTTCGGATCGTAAAACGCCACTGGCACTTATCGTAAACTCAATCATCTCACTTCTCGGGAATAATTTATCGCATTCCTGAGGGAATTTGGGGGCCATGTGTAACCAGAAAATTGTAAACAAAGTCATCGACTGCGCCCATCTCTTGTGCCTGTTGTTTACTCTGGTCTCGAAGTGGATGGTACTTGGAGAGGATGATTTATGGGGTCTGCTTACGATTTTAATCTGGACAAGATGAGATAATCTTCAGATTATCAAGATTCTGAAATCTTAACCTTGTCTGCAGGAAACAGCGCATGCATAGACTCTCAATATCTGTCATCAAAATGAAAAAAAAGCTTTTTTCTTATCACAGTTTTTTTTACGAACCGATTTTCAAGGAAACTATTTATTTTTCAGCGAAATATGATTTTATCAAAATGAAAAAATGGTCTAAATCGTATCAGCAACTTCTGAAGTTACCACCGACAAAGAAAAACCGTTTTTTCCTTGAATAATCAGTATGGACTAACCATTTTCCACTCTTTGCAGAAGACGAACCTCAGGAGGTCCTTCAAACCACCCAAGACAACCAACTGACCAACCACAGCCTCTTCCAGAACAGATACCAGAACCAAACCCAGAACTCGACGATCTTCCAATCGAACCTACTCAGTGCCGGACTCAGCGCCATCTCCCAACCGTACCCCGCCGATTTGGGCCATTACGGCCCTGTGTACCACTCGCACAATTTGCTCCATTACAACTCCATGTACAACAACGATAAGAACCTCAGACCTGCCAATTTTGGGAGGGGAATGTACGGGAATTACTCGGGGTTCTATGGGAATAACGGGAATTTCAGGAGTACGGGCCTGCATCCTAATTCCTACGATTTTACACCGAGATAGGACAGCAAATCGTTGAAATTTATTCAACTGGATTTAAAAGACTTTACGAACAATTCTAAACAATGTTTATTATCACTTTCTTTAAAGAAATTATCAAATGACATTGACTTCATTCGAAATCATTTTTATTTTATTTATTTAAAAAAAAATCAGCATTACCAAGAAAGTTTCAAGAGTTCTATGCCATAAAGCAGCCAATGTACAAATCAGGGAACTCAGTGTCTTTGAATGTTTTTTCTTTATTCCAATGATTGGATATGTTCAAAATCAATTTTCTTGTTTATTTTTAATCTTTGATTTCTGAATATCTTGGAAATTCCTCAATTTTTTTTAATCTTAAATCAATTGGATGAAACTTTCAAAAATTTGTTCTCGTTTATATCTACCTACTTTAAGAATGTGCAATCAATCTTGTAAGACTGTAAGATTTTATTGATATTATTGAATTTGAAATTTTATATATGCCATTTATTTATACGCAAAAAATTTAGAAAAACATGATAATATTTTAAAAAGCCTTATTAGCAATTTATAGATTCTTAATTGAGTTTTTTCGAAAACTTGTAGATATTCTGTATATTCAATTGATATTTATTTATAATTATAGTTTTTATTATGTATTTTATATAAGTTCTATCATCTTAATTGTATAATATATTGTATTCTGTTGCAACTAATACCAAAGTGACTTGATGTATAAAATTGATGAATAAGAAAAATTAAAATTTATATTTCGATAAACAGAGTTTCATTGAAAATAAATTCCATTCCATATAAAAAATCGACAGTGTGAAATAATTGTACAGTTTATACAGGGTGGCCAAGACATTGACTTCAAAAAGAAAAAAACAGGTCCCTCGTGTCATGGGCTATTCGAATCACCCCCATGTATGTTATGCGATTTTTCACGGTTTTCGAGTTATGAATTTTTTTTATGAACTTTGAGAATTTTCGACTTGACCATCTTGAAAAAGATATTAAAAAAAGTACAAGACTTCTCTGTGAAATTCTTTTGTAACTTGAATCTCCATGAATTGTACTTTTATACATAAAATAACCAGATTCGTAACTTCGATAAAAATTATGGAAATGTTGGTCTCAAGTGAAAAAGTTACGTGAATTGGATTATGATCTGAATTTTCGAATCAAAATTAAAAATGTAAAAAGGCTAATTCACGGTTTCTTAGTATGCTTAAAAACTGCTCTCAACACTCAGCTTTTAGAATCATTGATAAAAATGGTACTTAACACTCTACTTTTGCTAAAATTAGCATTCAAAGTCATCGAGGTAGAAAAAATCAAAGATCTAGACATTTACTACAAAGTTATTTTTTGCCATTTTAAGATTTTTCTGATCAAGTTATGATAGAAAATGCTGAAAATTAATGAAAATTAGCTTTAGATGTTGGTCAAGAAAAGTTCTAGATAAAGAAAAAGAAAAAGGTAGGTCAATAAATCACACATCATAATGTAAATAAAAAGAAATTTATTTATAAAATTTACAGTAGGTTTTCAAAGTGGCAACCTCCAGCCTCAATACACATTCTACACCTTCTTAAAAAAAATTCTTTTAATCGCATAAAACCTGCCCTGTTCTTTCTGAGGACACGTTCGGCTTCTCTTAAATTAACCAAACGTCAGTAATCACTTGAATGAACGATACCCGAACAGATGGATCGGACGCAGCGGACCGATCAAGTGGCCCCCACGTTCACCTGACCTTAATCCCATCGATTTTTTCGTTTGGGGTTATTTCAAAGAAATTGTTTACGCCCGAGAATGTTCGAGTGAAGACGAGCTGCGACTGAACTACTGAAGTTAAGCGAAGCCCAACGTGTCCTAAGAGAGAACAGGGCAGGTATTATGCGATTAAAAGAAAATTTTCTCAGAAGTTGTAGAATGTGTATTGAGGCTAGAGGTGGCCACTTTGAAAACCTAATGTAAATTTTATAAATAAATTTCCTTTTATTTACATTATGATGTGTGATTTATTGCCATACCTTTTTCTTTTTTTATCCAGAACTTTTCTTGACCAACATCTAAAGCTAATTTTCATCAATTTTCAGCATTTTCTATCATAACTTGATCAGAAAAATCTTAAAATAGCAAAAAATAATTCTGCAGTAAATGTCTAATTCTTTGATTTTTTCCACCTCGATGACTTTGAAGGCTAATTCTAGCAAAAGTAGAGTGTTAAGTACCATTTTTTATCAATGATTCTAAAAGCTGACTGTTGAGCACAGTTTTTAAGCATACTAAGAAACCGTGAATTAGCCTTTTTACATTTTTAATTTTGATTCGAAAATTCAGATCATAATCCAATTCACGTAACTTTTTCACTTGAGACCAACATTTTCATAATTTCTATCAAAGTTACGAATCTGTGTATTGTATGTATAAAAGTACAATTCATGGAGATGAACTTACAAAAAGAATTTCACAGAGAAGTCTTGTACCTTTTTTTTAATAGCTTTTTTAAGATGGTCAAGTCGAAAGTTCATAAAAAAATTCATAACTCGAAAACCGTGAAAAATCGCATGACATACATGGGGGTGATTCAAATAGCCCATGACACGAGGGACCTGTTTTTTTCTTTTTGACGTCAATCTCTTGGCCACCCTGTATTCATCTTAAAAAGTTTATAGATATCAAATTTCTATTGTTATTCTTCAAATTCTCAGAACGGCTGTTACAAATACTTTTAGATTCTTTCGAGTAAAATTCGCGATTTAATGTTCTTCCCTTGCAGATGTTACTCTGGGTCGACCAGGCACCGGTCTCCGGGCAACGCCGTCTTCACAACCGATTCCATTGTCATTCTTTTCTATCCTCTCAGCAAAAAAGACTTCCCATATCGATCAAGCCTCGTATTATAACAGCGATACTAATTTCCTCGAGCTTCTAGATAAAATTCCCCATAATTAACGACATTTTGACATTCCCAAGTCAATCAATCCCGAAACGCTTATCCGGCATAAAGTTACAGCATCCGATTTGCGAGATCCGCCACCCTGAAGGGGGGTAATCAATCAATCCGGTCTCCTGCGGAACCCCTCCACGAATCTAGACGTTCTCCCGTCAGCCCTCTTGACTAATTAATCACTTTCTGGAACCAATGAGTTCCTCTTTGTTTTTATGCTCGCCTTTGCTGTCACGCTCTATGATATTTACGAGTTTCTGCCTGATATCTGGCGTTGTTTTCAATATTTTCGTTTGTCTAATGTCGGACAATGATTGATGGCGTGCGAGCTTGAGGAAGACTCCTATTAGTATAGGGAATGTCTGGATGTTGTTTTCTGGCAAATGGACAAACGTCAGGAGATAATAGCTGTACATACCAGATTATCACACCTGAATTCTGCATTGAGTTAGACAAATAGGGGATATAAGTGGATCATTTTGATGATATCGATATCTGAAAAATTGTGTAGATCGAAATTTAGTTGTATTTTTGATATTATTTTGAAATGGGGTGTAACCTATTTTATTTTAGGCATGAAGATAGATTATTTCTAGAATGCTGGTTTATAATTTACCCATTTTATGTCAATTTTATCATATGAAAACGAGAGCTTTGGCAAATTGAAATTTCGATTTTTGGAAAAAGTACATTTCGCGAGTTAAAATATAAATTATGACGGATAGAGCCTTGGATTATTTTTTATTGAATTCAGCGTCCTCGAAAACCTGTATTTTGATACCAAACATGACAATATTGTCCTTCTTTAACGTGAATTTTTTCAGTTTTTTGTTTTCCATTTTTCATTTTCGAGTTTTGTTCACACGCTTAGAGCATGCAGAGTTTAGGTGCTATGGATCAGCAAAATGGGTATTCTGGTAGATTCGAATGGGATGAAGACCTTAACGATCGAATAACAACTTTAGATTCGCCAGGGATTCCTTGGTGATGACGAATATGGTGTTTTTGGGGGGTCTTACCCCTTACGTATTTTTGACCCGAAAAGTTGGGATTTTCGAAATCGATTTTATTATTCCTAGAGATACTTGGGACAATGCTGATTAACAATATTCAAACAAAAAGTAGATACGGTAACAGGAGCGGGAGCTATGACGATTTGAAATTTTGATTTTTTTGAAAAAATGCCATTTGACAGATGAAAATCTAAACTATGATAGATAGCGACTTGAATTTGTTTTTATCGAATAGAGCGTCCTCGAAAACCTATATTTTGATACCAAACATGACCATATTGTCCTTCTTTAACGTGAATTTTTTTAGTTTTTTGTTTTCCATTTTTCATTTTCGAGTTTTGTTCACACGCTTAGGGCATGCAGAGTTTAGGTGCTATGGATCAGCAAAATGGGTATTTTGGTAAATTCGAATGGGATGAAGACCTTAACGATCGAATAACAACTTTAGATTCGCCAGGGATTCCTTGGTGATGACGAATATGGTGTTTTTGGTGGGTCTTACCCCTTACGTATTTTTGACCCAAAAAATTGAGATTTTCGAAATCGATTTTATTATTCCTAGATATACTTGGGACAATGCTGATTAACAATATACAAACAAAAAGTGGATACGGTCACAGGAGCGGGAGCTATGACGATTTGAAATTTCGATTTTTTTTAAAAAATGCCATTTGACAGATGAAAATCTAAACTATGATAGATAGCGACTTGAATTTGTTTTTATCGAACAGAGCGTCCTCGAAAACCTATATTTTGATACCAAACATGACCATATTGTCCTTCTTTAACGTGAATATTTTTAGTTTTTTGTTTTCCATTTTTCATTTTCGAGTTTTGTTCACACGCTTAGAGCATGCAGAGTTTAGGTGCTATGGATCAGCAAAATGGGTATTCTGGTAGATTCGAATGGGATGAAGACCTTAACGATCGAAAAACAACTTTAGATTCGCCAGGGATTCCTTGGTAATGACGAATATGGTGTTTTTGGTGGGTCCTACCCCTTACGTATTTTTGACCCAAAAAGTTGACATTTTCGAAATCGATTTTATTATTCCTAGTGGTACTTGGGACACTGCTGATTAACAATATACAAACAAAAAGTGGATACGGTCACAGGAGCGGGAGCTATGACGATTTGAAATTTCGAATTTTTTTTTTAAAATGCCATTGGACAGGTGGAAATCTAAACTATGATAGATAGAGCCTTGGATTATATTTTATTGAATAGAGCGCCCCCGAAAACCTATATTTTGATACCAAACTTGTCCATATAGTCCTTATTTTACTCTATTTTTTCTTGTTTTTGTTTTGCACATTTCATTTTCGAGATCATCCAAATAGGTGTTCTGAATGGTATTTTTCAATTCTCCTCAATGCCCAACAATTCGAAACGAACAAATTGCAATATCTCCACTCCCCGTATTCCCCACAAATACCGAGATCACCTCAATTTTTTTTTTGGTTCACAAAAAAGTGGGAAAATAAAACTGTACAAATCTCTCATCAAACTCAATATTGGGTGACTGTATTTGTAGCGTTCTCTCGAAATTGATACAGTAGAACCGTTTCCTTCTGTTTACGATATTAAGCCAGGACAGGGCCGTATTGCATTATATCATATTGATGAAAAATACCTCTTCGAAATTGAAACCATGCCTTCCAAAACAGATGTGGCTCTTGGAGATCTAACAGATTTAATTTTTATCAATTAGAAATACTTCTTTAAATTTTTTACGAATCGTCTACTTTGTTCTCATTTTAGGGTTTTCTAGTTTTCTGCTTGTTTTTACTTGCTTGAGTTATACTATTTTCGATCAATTTTTGAAGAAAACACTCTCTATTATTGTGGAGATAAATGTATGGTGTTGTACGTATAGATTACTTCAAGACCCACAAAAATCCTAATGAAAAATTCCTGTCCTTCCGTTCACTCTTCCCCGACCCGGTCCTGTGTCCCGAGTTCCCCTTTATTTATAGGGACTCTTCCTCGGAAATCTGTTAAAATAAAGGCGAACCAATTCATTTTATTCACGGCTTGTAAGGGGCATTGATGGACATATCGCTCTAACATCCGTGATTTTGTGGAGTCTCCTCAAAATATAAAATTCCCGAAGGGGCCCGTTATTTATGCGCCTGTATCTGGAGGGAGGGTGTCGGGGTACCCCGCTCAAGAGACGTCGATGAAAGGTTTTAATCGGCCTATGAAATTCCTCGGAAATATGGACGGAAATAGAATTCCGTCGGAGGACCACGTGCGAAAGGTTACTTTTCACCTAAAATCGTGGAGTGGATGACTTTTTGCTATGAAGAAGCCTCACGGTTTTCTCAAAGGATACCTGGTGCTCCAACCAAAACGTATACTCAATTCGCTTTCATAAAGTATATATACCGGATGGCCATGACATTCTGACATATTCAGCGTGAAAATTTTGAAAAAAATGACATTTGAGGGGTGAAAATCTGAACTATGACAGATAGCGACTTGAATTTGTTTTTATCGAATAGAGCGCCCTCGAAAACCTACATTTTGATACCAAACATGTCCATATAGGCCTCACTATAGTCGAATTTATATTGTTTTATTTTTTTGCATTTTTCATTCTCGAGTTTTGTTCAGACGCTCAGAGTATTCAAAGTATAGGCCATACTGATCAGCCATGTGGGTGTTTTGCATGATTCGAATGGGTAGTAGATCTTCACGTTCGAAAAACGGCTTTGGATTCGCGAGGGATTCCTTGGTGATGACAAATATGGTGTTTTTGGGGGGTCTTACCCCTTTGGCATTTTTCACCCATAAAGTTAGGATTTTCGATATCGATTTTATTATTCTCAGAGATACTCGTACTTCGGACAATGCTAATTAACAATATACAAAAAAAAGGTGGATAGGATCATAGGAGCGGGAGCTATGACGATTTGAAATTTCGGATTTTTGAAAAAAATGCCATTTGACAGGTGAAAATCTAAACTATGATAGATAGCGACTTGAATTTGTTTTTATCGAATAGAGCGCCCTCGAAAACCTAAAATTTGATACCAAACATGTCCATGTTGGCCTCACTATAGTCGAATTTATATTGTTTTATATTTTTGCATTTTTCATTCTCGAGTTTTGTTCAGACGCTCAGAGTACTCAAAGTATAGGCCATACTGATCAGCCATATGGGTGTTCTGCATGATTCGAATGGGTAGTAGATCTTCACGTTCGAAAAACAGCTTTGGATTCGCGAGGGATTGCTTGGTGATGACAAATATGGTGTTTTTGGGGGGTCTTACCCCTTTGGCATTTTTCACCCAAAAAGTTGGGATTTTCGATATCCATTTTATTATGCTCAGAGATACTTCGGACAATGCTAATTAACAATATACAAACAAAAGGTGGATAGGATCATAGGAGCGGGAGCTATGACGATTTGAAATTTCGGATTTTTGAAAAAAATGCCATTTGACAGGTGAAAATCTAAACTTTGATAGATAGCGACTTGAATTTGTTTTTATCGAATAAAGCGCCCTCGAAAACCTACATTTTGATACCAAACATTTCCATATAGTCCCCATTATAGTCGAATTTATATTGTTTTATTTTTTTGCATTTTTCATTCTCGAGTTTTGTTCAGACGCTCAGAGTACTCAAAGTATAGGCCATACTGATCAGCCATATGGGTGTTCTGTATGATTCGAATGGGTAGTAGATCTTCACGTTCGAAAAACGGCTTTGGATTCGCGAGGGATTCCTTGGTGATGACAAATATGGTGTTTTTGGGGGGTCTTACCCCTTTGGCATTTTTCACCCAAAAAGTTGGGATTTTCGATATCGATTTTATTATGCTCAGAGATACTTCGGACAATGCTGATTAACAATATACAAACAAAAGGTGGATGGGATCATAGGAGCGGGAGCTATAACGATTTGAAATTTCGGATTTTTGAAAAAAATGCCATTTGACAGGTGAAAATCTAAACTATGATAGATAGCGACTTGAATTTGTTTTTATCGAATAGAGCGCCCTCGAAAACCTACATTTTGATACCAAACATGTCCATGTTGGCCTCACTATAGGCGAATTTATATTGTTTTATATTTTTGCATTTTTCATTCTCGAGTTTTGTTCAGACGCTCAGAGTACTCAAAGTATAGGCCATACTGATCAGCCATATGGGTGTTCTGCATGATTCGAAAGGGTAGTAGATCTTCACGTTCGAAAAACAGCTTTGGATTCGAGAGGGATTGCTTGGTGATGACAAATATGGTGTTTTTGGGGGGTCTTACCCCTTTGGCATTTTTCACCCAAAAAGTTGGGATTTTCGATATCCATTTTATTATGCTCAGAGATACTTCGGACAATGCTAATTAACAATATACAAACAAAAGGTGGATAGGATCATAGGAGCGGGAGCTATGACGATTTGAAATTTCGGATTTTTCAAAAAAAATGCCATTTGACAGGTGAAAATCTAAACTTTGATAGATAGCGACTTGAATTTGTTTTTATCGAATAGAGCGCCCTCGAAAACCTACATTTTGATACCAAACATGTCCATGTTGGCCTCACTATAGGCGAATTTATATTGTTTTATATTTTTGCATTTTTCATTCTCGAGTTTTGTTCAGACGCTCAGAGTACTCAAAGTATAGGCCATACTGATCAGCCATATGGGTGTTCTGCATGATTCGAATGGGTAGTAGATCTTCACGTTCGAAAAACGGCTTTGGATTCGAGAGGGATTGCTTGGTGATGACAAATATGGTGTTTTTGGGGGGTCTTACCCCTTTGGCATTTTTCACCCAAAAAGTTGGGATTTTCGATATCGATTTTATTATGCTCAGAGATACTTCGGACGATGCTGATTAACAATATACAAACAAACGGTGGATAGGATTATAGGAGCGGGAGCTATGACGATTTGAAATTTCGGATTTTTGAAAAAAATGCCATTTGACAGGTGAAAATCTAAACTATGATAGATAGCGACTTGAATTTGTTTTTATCGAATAGAGCGCCCTCGAAAACCTACATTTTGATACCAAACATGTCCATATAGGCCTCACTATAGTCGAATTTATATTGTTTTATTTTTTTGCATTTTTCATTCTCGAGTTTTGTTCAGACGCTCAGAGTACTCAAAGTATAGGCCATACTGATCACTGATCAGCCATATGGGTGTTCTGTATGATTCGAATGGGTAGTAGATCTTCACGTTCGAAAAACGGCTTTGGATTCGCGAGGGATTCCTTGGTGATGACAAATATGGTGTTTTTGGGGGGTCTTACCCCTTTGGCATTTTTCACCCAAAAAGTTGGGATTTTCGATATCGATTTTATTATGCTCAGAGATACTTCGGACAATGCTGATTAACAATATACAAACAAAAGGTGGATGGGATCATAGGAGCGGGAGCTATAACGATTTGAAATTTCGGATTTTTGAAAAAAATGCCATTTGACAGGTGAAAATCTAAACTATGATAGATAGCGACTTGAATTTGTTTTTATCGAATAGAGCGCCCTCGAAAACCTACATTTTGATACCAAACATGTCCATGTTGGCCTCACTATAGGCGAATTTATATTGTTTTATATTTTTGCATTTTTCATTCTCGAGTTTTGTTCAGACGCTCAGAGTACTCAAAGTATAGGCCATACTGATCAGCCATATGGGTGTTCTGCATGATTCGAATGGGTAGTAGATCTTCACGTTCGAAAAACGGCTTTGGATTCGAGAGGGATTGCTTGGTGATGACAAATATGGTGTTTTTGGGGGGTCTTACCCCTTTGGCATTTTTCACCCAAAAAGTTGGGATTTTCGATATCGATTTTATTATGCTCAGAGATACTTCGGACGATGCTGATTAACAATATACAAACAAAAGGTGGATAGGATTATAGGAGCGGGAGCTATGACGATTTGAAATTTCGGATTTTTGAAAAAAATGCCATTTGACAGGTGAAAATCTAAACTATGATAGATAGCGACTTGAATTTGTTTTTATCGAATAGAGCGCCCTCGAAAACCTACATTTTGATACCAAACATGTCCATGTTGGCGTCACTATAGTCGAATTTATATTGTTTTATTTTTTTGCATTTTTCATTCTCGAGTTTTGTTCAGACGCTCAGAGTACTCAAAGTATAGGCCATACTGATCAGCCATGTGGGTGTTCTGCATGATTCGAATGGGTAGTAGATCTTCACGTTCGAAAAACGGCTTTGGATTCGAGAGGGATTGCTTGGTGATGACAAATATGGTGTTTTTGGGGGGTCTTACCCCTTTGGCATTTTTCACCCAAAAAGTTGGGATTTTCGATATCCATTTTATTATGCTCAGAGAAACTTCGGACAATGCTAATTAACAATATACAAACAAAAGGTGGATAGGATCATAGGAGCGGGAGCTATGACGATTTGAAATTTCGGATTTTTGAAAAAAATGCCATTTGACAGGTGAAAATCTAAACTATGATAGATAGCGACTTGAATTTGTTTTTATCGAATAGAGCGCCCTCGAAAACCTACATTTTGATACCAAACATGTCCATGTTGGCCTCACTATAGGCGAATTTATATTGTTTTATATTTTTCCATTTTTCATTCTCGAGTTTTGTTCAGACGCTCAGAGTACTCAAAGTATAGGCCATACTGATCAGCCATGTGGGTGTTCTGCATGATTCGAATGGGTAGTAGATCTTCACGTTCGAAAAACAGCTTTGGATTCGCGAGGGATTGCTTGGTGATGACAAATATGGTGTTTTTGGGGGGTCTTACCCCTTTGGCATTTTTCACCCAAAAAGTTGGGATTTTCGATATCGATTTTATTATGCTCAGAGATACTTCGGACAATGCTGATTAACAATATACAAACAAAAGGTGGATAGGATCATAGGAGCGGGAGCTATGACGATTTGAAATTTCGGATTTTTGAAAAAAATGCCATTTGACAGGTGAAAATCTAAACTATAATAGATAGCGACTTGAATTTGTTTTTATCGAATAGAGCGCCCTCGAAAACCTACATTTTGATACCAAACATGTCCATATAGGCCTCACTATAGTCGAATTTATATTGTTTTATTTTTTTGCATTTTTCATTCTCGAGTTTTGTTCAGACGCTCAGAGTACTCAAAGTATAGGCCATACTGATCAGCCATATGGGTGTTCTGTATGATTCGAATGGGTAGTAGATCTTCACGTTCGAAAAACGGCTTTGGATTCGCGAGGGATTCCTTGGTGATGACAAATATGGTGTTTTTGGGGGGTCTTACCCCTTTGGCATTTTTCACCCAAAAAGTTGGGATTTTCGATATCGATTTTATTATGCTCAGAGATACTTCGGACAATGCTGATTAACAATATACAAACAAAAGGTGGATGGGATCATAGGAGCGGGAGCTATAACGATTTGAAATTTCGGATTTTTGAAAAAAATGCCATTTGACAGGTGAAAATCTAAACTATGATAGATAGCGACTTGAATTTGTTTTAATCGAATAGAGCGCCCTCGAAAACCTACATTTTGATACCAAACATGTCCATGTTGGCCTCACTATAGGCGAATTTATATTGTTTTATATTTTTGCATTTTTCATTCTCGAGTTTTGTTCAGACGCTCAGAGTACTCAAAGTATAGGCCATACTGATCAGCCATATGGGTGTTCTGCATGATTCGAAAGGGTAGTAGATCTTCACGTTCGAAAAACAGCTTTGGATTCGAGAGGGATTGCTTGGTGATGACAAATATGGTGTTTTTGGGGGGTCTTACCCCTTTGGCATTTTTCACCCAAAAAGTTGGGATTTTCGATATCCATTTTATTATGCTCAGAGATACTTCGGACAATGCTAATTAACAATATACAAACAAAAGGTGGATAGGATCATAGGAGCGGGAGCTATGACGATTTGAAATTTCGGATTTTTGAAAAAAATGCCATTTGACAGGTGAAAATCTAAACTTTGATAGATAGCGACTTGAATTTGTTTTTATCGAATAGAGCGCCCTCGAAAACCTACATTTTGATACCAAACATGTCCATGTGGGCCTCACTATAGGCGAATTTATATTGTTTTATATTTTTGCATTTTTCATTCTCGAGTTTTGTTCAGACGCTCAGAGTACTCAAAGTATAGGCCATACTGATCAGCCATATGGGTGTTCTGCATGATTCGAATGGGTAGTAGATCTTCACGTTCGAAAAACGGCTTTGGATTCGAGAGGGATTGCTTGGTGATGACAAATATGGTGTTTTTGGGGGGTCTTACGCCTTTGGCATTTTTCACCCAAAAAGTTGGGATTTTCGATATCGATTTTATTATGCTCAGAGATACTTTGGACAATGCTAATTAACAATATACAAACAAAAGGTGGATAGGATCAAAGGAGCGGGAGCTATGACGATTTGAAATTTCGGATTTTTTTTTAAAATGCCATTTGACAGGTGAAAATCTAAACTATGATAGATAGCGACTTGAATTTGTTTTTATCGAATAGAGCGTCCTCGAAAACCTACATTTTGATACCAAACATGCCCATATAGGCCTGATTATAGTCGAATTTATACAGTCATTGTTCTGGTTTCAGTAACTCTCTAAAGTTGACCAATTTACTTTCATTTTTCGTCTAAGAATGATTTATTTCCTCAAATACTGGTCGTGGTGGAAAACTGATCACTTATTCGTTATCTACGCCCTCGAATTAGTTGATTAACTTGTCGCAAAAAAAAATTTTCTTCCGATGATTGAAAATAGAATTAAAACAACATTGGAAACAAACGTAATCTCCTCTATTTTCCATGCATAATGACGTGAGATAGATGGATCATATGTCTGAATAACCAAAATAACAGACGTCATCTTGACAATCTTCATCACAGTTGATATCTTCAACTACAATTCACCATAAATGAAAGTACGATGGACCACAGCCAGTGGATTCACCTCCAATCAGAAGGACTTGATGAGAGTCCTCGAAATAAGTCAGATAAAGAAGCAAATAGAGGTCCTTCTCACATTCATGCCAGACGAAATCCTCTATCTCCCCATGGAAGAACTGAGTAAAGTTCACAAATTTGTAGGCGTTCTTTTGTTCGCCGATGTTTCAGGCTTCACACCTCTTACAGAGAAATATAACAAAACGGGAAAGGGTGAGGAAATATACAGGTTGATCCTCAATTGTTGTGGTACTTGATTACTTGGATTCATTGCTGGGACGAACACAAACATCTTCTTTCTTCACCATTCTAGGCGGAATCTACAAGCTGACAGCAACTTTGAACGCATACATCGGTGCCATTGTCGAAGTTATATATTACTTCGGCGGAGACGTGCTGAAATTCTCAGGAGATGCTTTCCTCGCCCTTTGGAAAGCACCATCAGACGTCTGCCTCTACTCCGTCATCCACGAGGTCATCGTATGCGCTCTTTTCATCCAGAAAACCTTGGGTTTCTTTGAAACCGAAGTTAACGTCCTCTTGAAAGTGAGCCATCACCGATTCTGAAAACAGCATCTTCATACCAATCCCCTTCTTGCTTCCAGGTAAAATTAGCTATTTCTTGTGGCAATCTCACGATTTCAGTGATTGGCGACGAGAAATTCAAGCATTACGTCATCTTGGGCCAGGCTGTTAACGATGTTAAAGCTGCAGAACACGTGAGCGTGTCTGGTGACATCGTCGTCTCGCCAGCAGCATGGGGACATCTCGCAGAAGAGAGTTACGACGCGACCTACGCTCATGGTGGTAATGTGAAGGTGAGTAAATCAGAAATTGGGCCAGGAGATCCCAACTGTTTTCTCATCGAAGGTTTGGAAATGCACCTACAAACCCAGCCAGAAAGAGAAGGAGAAGGAATACAAGGAGAGATTCCGCACCATAAGAAATCTGTGCCATCAGCACATCGAGCTGAGAAACGCCTTGCACCAGAACAAGAAGCTGAACGAAAACATAACGGACAGTTACTTGATAGAAAGATTCGTTCAGTCCTTGCCTCCCAGAAAAACGACTGATTTAGTTGTAAAGCAATGGATTCTTGACGAACTGAGCCCTTTCATCATCAAGCCAGTTCTGGAGCAGGTAACATACTTCCAACCATCCAGGAAGTCGAATAATCTTCTATTTCATCTGTCGCTGAGTTTGAGAAGCTGGTTTTTGCAGGTGGAAGAAATGCAGCCTCTCCAATACCTCACAGAAATGAGGGAAGTTACCATCCAGTTCATCAACATTGTTCCATCGACATTCAACGAGGAGAGGCTCATAATTATGGTCAATTCTGCCTACCAAATCGTTTGCAACATTGCTACAGACGTGTTGGGTGTTGTCAATAAGGTGAGATCCTTTTTTAGGACGAGAATCTATTCCTTCAGTACCAACAATGATTGATGGAATCTCTAATTTTTACCTGCCTACATTTCTTTCTATTTCCACGGCTGTGGATAAGTGTGTGGCAGGTCCTAAGACACTTGAATCAATCTCTTTCTTGAATTCAGTTTGCTCGATGATTTTTGGTTATCATTACTGCCTCTCATTGATGGTCTAGTTAATCACCTCAATGCTGATGTGCTCTACTCAAACTGTAGCTGTTCATTGCTGACATGTTCTGAATAGGTTCACCCCTAGGTTTCCTTGTTCGATAAGGATGCGATGATGCTAGTCCTCTTCGGTTTGAAAGGCGTGAGACACGAATTGGAAAGCCAAAACGCTTTGAAATCGGCTTACAAAATAAGACGAGAGATCATCAAGTTAAAAGACGTCAAGAGCGTTTCTGTCGGTATCACTTATGGCCTAGTGTATTGTGGGGTGAGTATTCAAGAGTCTCAAGAAATGCTGCATTTCTTTATCACATCGTCTCGCCCCAGGTTGTGGGTCATCCTCTAAGGAAGGAATACACTGTGATAGGAGGACCTGTCAATAAAGCTGCAAGGATAATGTGCGCCTACGAACACAAAGTGACGTGCGACTTTGAAACCTACTCAAACTCAAAGCTGTCATCTACCTACTTCCAGTTACAATCAGCTTTCAAACTCAAAGGTAAGAAGGAATATGTTGGAATTTAGAAGCCAGAAAGATTCGAGTGGTTATTTGGTCCAGCTTTCAATTAGGATCCCGATCTTCATTTCTGCTGTTCTTTCGCAGGCATTGAAACTGCTGGAAACATCTTTGAATACAACGAAAACTTCGAAGATGACATGCAGGCCAAACTCAACATATCTCCGATTGGTAGATCAGAAGAAGTGGAATTCATCAGAGAAATATTGGCAGGAGAGCACTCATATTCTGGTACATAGCACCATAACACCTCAATGTTCATCTTCCATTAGACCTCCATTGTTGTCCTTAGTTCTACCTCATACAACCACTAGATGTTAATGCTATTTCTTCCTCTTCTTCGATTCATATTCTTGTCTGATGTGTTAAGCCATGAACCAATGGTTTTGAATTGGATTCATTGCTTCATAACTATCCGTAGGTGTGCTGTTCAAAGGACATAACAAGAGCGGGAAGACCTGCATTCTAGAATATTGCCATGAGGAATGCACCCACAGAGATCTACAATTAGCCTTCGTTTCTTTATGTGGCGGCGCACAAAGACCCTACAATTGCATTTCCTTGATATACAGACAACTTTTCGACAAACTCACCGAACTTGACGTAGGAGAATCGTCGGTGGAAGATTTCAAGAGGGACCTCTGGGACTTCAACCAAATCGTACAGGTAAAAGTAAACAGAACCAAGGTCTATTTGAAATGGAAGAGGTCCATGAGTCACACTGCCAGGGATCTGCAATTGGCATTAAGCAATAAAGTGACTCTACTTTGAGTGCCAGGGCACAGTGGTGTTGAAAGAAATGAAGGAGCCGATGATCTTGCTAAAAGTGCATCAAGGTTAACACCTGCAGGACCTGAGCCTTTCTGTGGGCTTGGAAAAGACCAATATAAGGCAGCAGTTCGATAATGGGAGTTGGACAACAGAATAACCCTCTGGAGAAACACTCCTGAACTTACTCAGTCCAAGAAATTCGTAACGATTTCATCGACCTATACCAGTAAGCTCCTAAAGCTGTCACGAGCTGAGCTTCCGGTGATCTTAGGTCTGCTGACGGAGCACTTTGGGTACAAACACATTTGTACCGAATGGGAAAGTCAGCAGATGAGATTTGAAGGCTCTGTGGATCAGAGGCAGCAACAGTCGAACACATGGTATGTGTAAGTGTCCAGTGCTGGCTGGCCTAAGGACCATTCAAATGGGGAAACCTGTCCTGGATACCCAGGAGATTACGGCCAAGGCTGTAGGATGTTGTCGGTTTCTTCAACACCTTCGACGATCTCCCTTGGGTTTCCATGAAAGAGTAGGATAGAGAACAAAAGTGACCTCAGTTCAAAAAAATGAATCGTAGTTGCTGATTCATGAACTACCAAGTTAGCATTTCTTTTATTGGTAACTTGACGAGTTTTTGGTGCTGCATCAATATACACGTCTCCAGCTTTCATTTGAGAGTACTCATCATAAAAATCAGACAATCAGAATTATTGTATACCACAGGCAAGACTGGTGCCTTTTCCAAGCGTGGTCAACTTGGACGGAAAGGAGTTCATATCCAACATGTTCCTCGAGATATGCGCCTTAAAGCCCACCGTAATCTTCATCGACAACATGCAGTTCATAGACGCCAGAAGCATTGATATACTCAGTGAAGCCCTAAAGACTGGTAAGTCAAAAGCGACAACCAAGACTCCTGTACGTCACCATTCGTATCTCTTCAGGTCTGATAAAGCTGGTAAGTACCGGAACCTTCACGGAAAGCACGTGGGACACCCTGTGGCGTTTTTCGCTCATGCACCAAGTGAAAATAGTGGATCTGGATCCGTTGGAACCCCACTTTATAGCCCCCCTCATCTGTAGGTTCCTCAAGGTGGTGGGCGTACCCAAACGGTTGGTACATCTGGTGCAGAGGAGTTGCGAAGGGAGACCTGGATGGATTGAGAGTTGCCTGCTCAAACTCGTCAATAACAGCGGTTGGCTCCCTCGTTTTAGCAGTCCTCAAGAGATGCTCAATTCTCTTCATTCTGCAGGTATCAAGATTGAATACGTTCTTTTAGACAGCAGCATTGCGGACTGGGTGGTGTTCCCGCCCTGCGGGCTGGTGGCGCCGGATAACCTACAGGGCGAGTGCGAAAACCTCCAGTCCATGATCGCGAACCAGGAAGTAGTACCCATCGTGGTCTTCACCAAGGATTCGAACGAAACCGTCAAGGATTTGACGCTGGCCGCCATTTCCTTAGACCTCTTCGATTCCTTCACGCCCTACGAGCAGCTGATCATCAAGGCGGCTGCTGTGCTCGGCGAGACGTTCACCAGGACCTTGCTATTCGTCATCCTCAAGTACCCCAACAAACCAACGTTCACCAACGCCATAAGACATCTGTTCGAAGAAGGAGTATTCGAGTGCGGCTCCAAGTACATCAGTTCCGGAGGAAGGTTTGTTCTTCAATTCTGATGTATTTTCTTCATTTACCAATTGTTAATTCTCTCTACTTTGAATTATAACTGCAGATACAGCAGGCATTCCACGTGTTCCTGCTGTCTTAACCCTGACTATCTGGCCATCGAGGCAGCCGGCATGAAACTTCCCAAATACTCCTTCTGCAAGAACCTGCACTTCAAGAACAGGACCCTGAGGTCGGTAGCCTACGAGCTGATACCAGCGAACCAACGCAAGGAGCTCCACCTGAAGACGACCGAAATCTTGGAGAACCAGAAGAATTCCTGTCCCAACTGCCTGAGGGACGATTCTCCTCTCATCTTTCGGTTCCACAAGTTCAGCAACGTGGCTGAGGAAAGCGAGGGAAAGTTCGTCAATACCGGATTTGGGGTCAGGTGCGTAAGGCGGCCTAGATTGGACTCCAAGAATTTGGTGCACCAATTTTTTTGCAGTAACCAAAACCATGATGTGGAAACAGAAACGATCAAAGACGTGATCAGACACCATATAGATGTGAATGACCAGGAATCTACGTCTGTAAGCGTTGTCATACCGACTAGGAAGGTGTGGGACCCTACCGTATGCTTCTGTCTTGAGATTTTAACAAGAGTGTATGGAGATTTAGTATACCACAGCAGTCAGGCTGAGCACGCCAGCAAAACCATATTTTTTCTGTACCAAAACGGTCTCATTTTGTCCCTTCTTGACGAGCTGGACGACGCGGTCGAGGTGAGTTGCACAATACAACAAAAAGAAATAGTTCCAAGTGGAGGCTAGAATATCTCTAACGCATGAACAACTGAAATATTCAACAACCTCTACAAATCAGAAAAAAAAACTATCTTTTGACGATGAATAAAAAACAAAAAATGAAACAACAATAAATTAGAACTATTAAGACAATAAATAAATAATCGAATAAATTGAATGAATAAATTGCATAGTATATAATTTACCTACTCGTTTATTCATTCTATTTATTCGATTATTTCATTATTGTCTCAATAGTTCTAATTATTGTTTCATTTTCTGATTTATAGATGTTGTTAACTATTTTAGTTGTTTATGCGTTGGAGACATTCTGGCCTCCACTTGGAACAAGTTCTTTTTGTTGTATCGTTCCAGAGCCAGAGCCCTGGGGAAGATTCTAAATAAACTGCTCCACATGAGTTAGGGATATTGACTTAAATTGCAAAAAATATAGTTGAAATAAGATTTTTGTAATGAATATTCATATTGATATGATTTCAAGTTGCAAATTAATTTTAGCCTGTAGGTCTGCAGCGTATACAGGGTGGTTAAAAAAAATCGAGTTAAATAACGAAATTTTATTCCCAGAGAATTCGAGCATTTTGAGACTATCAATACAATGTATGGCCTCCACGGACATCAATAACAGCTTGACATCTTCTTTGCATACTACACACGAGGTTGTTGAACATTTCTTGAGGAATTTGGTTCCATAAACGGGGCAGAAGCTCTCTCAGATTATTTAAGGATTCTGGCGTGGGTTGATGATTATCTAATCTTCTTTGGGGCATATCCCATGCATGTTCTATGCAATTCAAATCTGGTGAGTGCGGAGGTATTGGTAAATGTGGAATACCAAGCTCCTCGCGCGCATTCTCAACTATGGCTGCACGGTGCGGTCTAGCGTTATCGTCTAGAGATTGGAAAGTTTCACCAATAGCGGCAATAGCAGCGTGAAAATTTGGCACAACAATGTCAATGACATGCTCCCTATAGTGTAAGGCGGTCATATTCCCGGGACAAATGTGTAGATCTGTGCGCCCGTTGAAACATATCCCGTCCCATACCATAACACTACTCCCTCGGAATGGATGGACTTCTTGGACATAGCGACGATTACGGGGTATGCGTGGGATTGTCCATACCCTTATTCTTCGAGAATCTGAAAATCGCCCATATCTGGATTCATCAGTGAAAAGGACACTACGCCATTGCTCGTTCCAATTGATATGTTGCCTTGTCCATTCCAGTCTTTGACGCTTATGGTCACGTGGTTAATGGACGTCTAGAACCTAGATTCACCTCTCTCAAACGTCGTCTGATGGTTTCGATGGAAACTTGGACCCCATCTGCATTTTGAAGAGTATTCCGTAGCATTCTACACGTAGATGTAGGGTTTCTTCTTGCCGAAACGGTGATGAAACGATCCTGAGCAGGTGTTGATTTTCGTCGCCCACCAAGCCTTGGTCTTTCCAAAACGAAACCTGTCTTCCTGAACCCATTCCAAAGTCGAGATGTCACACTTTGACTGACTTGGAGCCTTTCCGCTACAACAAACTGAGTTAGGCCACCCTGTAGCATTCCGATAGCCCTATTAGCCTCAGCGTTTGTTAATTTACGTCTTGGCATTTTCAGAAAACTCGTTTCAAATCGAAGCCGTTGATAAACTGACTTCATTTTCAAATAAGAACATTCATGAAGCATATGCAAAGAACCAAACTTCAGAAGAAAGACGACCAGATTTGATATCGTATCGCACTGAGGTTTCGATTCTTCCACTTTTCAACTGTACTAGAAGACCCCAGTGTTTCCAACTACATTATCCATATCTGTATATCGAAACGTCGGCCTTTCAATCAAGGCAGTTTTCTTAAACCAAGGACCTATACCTATTACTTGTGCAGATTCATCATATTAAAGGTCGTCATACGTCACAACCCGATATGTCATTCGAATATTCCCATCCAGGTGCTGAAAGAGGCCAGCGAGCTGTGCATCAGACACATCTACGCCAAAAGCAGAGTCAAGCTCTCCTTCGCCAAATACATCTTCGCCAAAATCTGCTCGCTCCTCGCCGAGATCTACTTCAGCCTGAACAACTGGAAGGCGGCCAAGAACTACTGCATGCTCACATTGAGACAGTTCGACGTGCCCATGCTATCCCTGTTCTTCACCGGCCGCGTCAAGATCTTCAGCAGACTGTTCCCCAGCCACCGAAGACTGGACCAACACTCCAAAGACTCCATCGGCAAGTGCCTGTCGGTGGTTAGCAGGATCTTCGCCGCCGAAGGCAGATGGAACGCGGCCGTCAGAGTGGCCACCAAGAGTTTGGAGCTGGTCAAGTACTCCAACCCTAACATCGAGCTGTTGTGCGACGTTTACAGCACGGCGTTGGACATGCACTGTTTCAGAGGGCACACGCACGTTTGCGAACAGCTGGCCAGGAATTTGGGACAGGAGCTGGTCAGGCTGTACGGGAACAATTTGACCAGCGAGATCTTCGCCGTGGCCAAGCTCATGTACGTCATCTTCCAGATAAAGGCGAAGGGGGGCGCCGTTGTGGTCGCTTCCAGGATGGGATTCAGATTGTTCGAGCTCAACAGGTTGGCCCTATTGACAGTGTACCATTTCCGAATTTCCTACCCTTTAAGAAAATGAAATGCACCATTGCCAGACCGACTTCATGGCTTCCAACTTTGAAACGCTGTCTATTGCCGAACTGTGGAACTACGTTGAATGAAACTTATTTAATATTATTTTATAATTCTGTGAATGATGAATAGTAGTACGACTTCAAGCAATACTGTAGGCAATTCGCATCTTTATAAATAGGAGATTTGAATCATATCGAAGATCCACCATGATGTACTCTTGTTCTTCTGTGACCATCGAAGACATGCGATTCTGTGGGAGAAAAATTAACCTCCGAAAACGAAAACAAATAGAGAGCCCTTCTTGCTTCTTGCCTTCTTACTTCACTTTCGAACACTTCTACTTTCATTCTAACTTTTCAATAGGTAATTCTTTGAAATGGAGTTCCTCTTCTAGGAATCCGCCATTTTAGATTCTCTTTAAAAAGACGCTTCCTTTGTTCACTGGTAATGTACACTTATCTATTTTTAATAATACTGTTTCTCTTCACAGGATTTAACCCCATGTAAGCTTATTCTATTTTATTATTGCATTTCTATTGAATATTGTGGAACTTCGTTCTACTGCTATTAACCCCCACGGAATATTCGTATACTGTTGGTAAGAACTGCTGCACATTTAACTATTCATTTGACATCATGGTATAGGCATTGGAGGTGTTGCTTTTAGAGTAATATTTCACGTTCAACAATACTTGGTTTGGAGGCCTAGGATAACTGTTTATATCGTCTGTGCCAGGGAAAACATCCCCCACATCTGTGGCTTGAGAAATCCCCTGAGAGGAATGTTACAACAGTCCTGTTGGTTTCCTGAATTCTCGTAGAAAAACAATGTTCCAGGTTGCTCCACGCCTACGTCTTCCAGCTGGAAATCGTCCCAGTGCTGTGTTTCCTGCTGATCCTCCAGAAGAGACTTGACGACGTGGTGTTCACCGCCAAGTACCTGAGGAACATGAGCAAGAAATACGACAACCGAGGCCAGATAGCCTACTACGCCATCTGTCTCTTAATGGTCTCGGAGACCAACTTCTACCTCGAGCCGATGGACGAGATAGAAGCCTTCCTCGACAAATTCTTCCTGCTGAATAAGACGGAAACAGTAAGTACTCCCCTCCAGGACACGTTGGCTCTTTACGTCCACTCCCACACCCTGAGGAGCGGAAGGTACCGCAAAGCGTCCACGTGGAAACGTTTCTACTGCCAACCTTCGGAAAGCGCCAGGGGCTTCTTCGACTTCTGGAACCAGCTGAAATACGCGGAGAACGCCCTGGTTTTGCTGTGTAGAGACCTGGGGTCCAAGACCAACGTGCCGGACTTCACGCCGCAGAAGATCAGACGTCTGTTGGAGAGATGCGGCAAGCAGATAGACTCGTGGAGGGTGTTTCTCCCGAGGTACCTGCACTGCTTGGCGTATTACAAGAAGCTGATGGGTAAGAAGACAAGAGCCGCGGATATTTTGAAGGAGGCCAAAGAGGAGGCGAGAAAATCCGATAACGTCTTGGAGGAGTGTTGGGTGTCGCTCAACGAGAATTATTGGAAGGGGGATTATTATTATCCGGAAAGGAAGATGGCGGTGTTTTGGAGGAGTGCGAATTTTTACGAGAAGGAGCAGTGGTCGCAGATGATGTACGTGTTGCCTTTACCATAAGATTTTAGTTGCTGTTAACTGTTGCATATATCACATTATTAAATGTTTAGGTAAGACTTGTATCGTTTTTTTTTTTTCATAATTCTTCGACATTTTCCAATGAGAGGTGTTATTTTGCATAGCCCGCTATTTCGGTAGATGATGCTCTCGAAGCTGTCATTTTTTGACATTTGACAAGTTGAAACTACGCCTTAATAAAAATGGAACGATGAAAGCTTCAACAACGCATTGACATTATTAAAATTCACTATAAATTGGTGGAAATTTGGCAGAGACGGTTCGTAAATCTGGAACATTTTTGAGTCGTCGTGGAGCACTTCGTCGAACCGCAATACAGAATACAAAATTTGAGCTGTTGGGACAAGTTAGTGGTGTGAAGAATAAAACCCGTCGACGTCGCTCAAGAACAGCCGAGAATATTGCTGCTGTAGCCGAAAGTGTTGAAGAAAACCCAGGTTTGTCCATTCCTCGTCGTTTTTTGGAATTGGGCATTCCACAAACGTCAGTATACCGTATTTTGCATGAAGATTTGGGTCTTGAGGCTTATAAAGTTCAGTTAACAAAAGAACTCAAGCCGGCCGATCATCAACAACGTCGTGTCCTTGCTGATTGGGTCTTTGAAATGCATGAAAATGATCCGGAATTCCATAAAAAAAATCATCTTGAGTGATGAGGCCTTTTCCATCTGGGTGGCTTCGTTAACAAGAAAAATTGTCGCATCTAAGGCTCGGAAAACCAAGAGTTATTGTTGGAAAGCCTCTCTATCCTCAACGTGTGACTGTTTGGTGCGGTTTATGGTACGGCGGGGTCATTGGACCTCACTTTTTCGAGAATGAGGCTGGAGCAACAGTAACGGTGAATGGATCGCGCTATCGAGAGATAATTGATGATTTTATAATTTTTTTTTTAATGATGTGATTTTCACGAAAAGGAATATCCTGTAATGTTCAGAGAACATCGTGAGAACCAAGGGCAAGCAGGTAGGAATTGGTATTTTTCTTGAATTTCTGGAGGTTATATGCCTCGGGGAACACCTCCCTAGGCAATGTGTGCCAAAGCCTCGCTGTTCGTTGGATGAACGAGTCTTTACCACGAAGGGGTGTGAAGACTTAACTTGACGGGTTAGTCTGGAAGAGACTGCCAGAGGGGAAACGATTGCTGATAATTCAGAAGAGCATCGGCCAGGGAAATATCTATAAAATAGAGACAGATCGCCCACTTTTCTACGGTGTTCCAGAGAAGTGAGCGAGCTTGTAAGCGAGGCATCACCGACGAGACGAATTGCCCTTTTTTGTACGGTATCCAAGAGTTTTAGGGTGTGTTTAGGTGCAGCACATATGGCCGGAATTGGATGGTATTAATCTGGACAACGTTTACTTTCAACAAGACGGCGCTACGTGCCACACAAGCAACGGACCCATCGATCTTTGACACGAAAAGTTCCCGGACGGTGTTTTCTATCGAAGAGGTGATCACAGTTGGCCACCGAGATCTTGTGATTTAACATCTTGCGACTTCTTCCTTTGGGATCATATGAGAGGGAAGGTGTCAGAAATGATATGCCTGGTATAAAAGTGGCAATTTTGATTTGGAAGACGAAGAACGACCCGGAGCGCCTCCAAAGTTTATGGATGAAAAATTAAAGGCGAGGCTCGATGAAGATTCATCACAAATGCAAGAGGAACTCGTGAAAACACTCGGATTGACCCAATTAGCCATTTGTCATAGTTTAGAAGCAATAGGAATGATCCGAAAGGTGGTAAATTGGATGCCGTATGGACTGAAGCCACAAGACGTACTTGCAAACGCTCCAATGGGAAGACCTACCCCAACCGCCGTACAGACCAGACATTGCTCCTTCGCATTACCGTCTCTTCCGATCTATGCAACAAGACTTGGGTGTCCAGCTCTTCTCCGATTACGATGGAGTCAAAAAGAAAAAACAGGTATTTCGAGATGGGATCCGTTGATTGCAAGAGAGATGAGAAAAAGAGTGTTTTTTCACAATAAAGCTTCAATTTTCGAAAAACAACTCACGAACTCATTCATACTCCTAACATTTTAGTCTACAAATGATGTAGATTAAAACTTTAAAACGTAATTCCTTCTCAAAGTAAAGGACAGAATAATTTAATCAAAAGACTAAATCAAAGGAAATTTTAAGAGCTTTTCAAAGAACGTTGACGCAATCCATGTTGGCTGATCAATTAAATAAACTCCTTATCAAACGAACCAGGTATTCAAGCTCAAGTATACCCTCATACAAAACTCTACAAATCATATCCGATTCCTAACGATAAGAAATACGTAGAACCATTTTTCTGACATCCACCTATTAATAAATAATGCTACGCTCTTAAGTGAAGACTAAAATATGGCGCGTTTAATGTTTCAGTTGGTTTCTAACATTTCAAGCGTTTGACATGATACTTCGAGGAAATATATCGGAATTAAATGGTGCATAACTCCCTCGCCTACTTCGAAACTACCAGAAATAAATCGGTTGGAGGATTTTAACCGTTTGTCTTTCAATATGTAAATGTACAGGGCACAAAATTCTTATCTTTGGTATTTATTATCTTGAAGAAAAACGCTCGAAAAGCCCTCTACGAGTGGTGTATGGTACTTGAGTTTTTAAATGGCTGGGGATTTAGTCATTGGTGGGGTTTTTAATCAATTCTCCGATTCCTATAGAGTTGAAACGGTTGAACTCATAATCACATAATATTCCCAAAGAAACCACCCACTGATGCCACACCCAAGTGGCAACGCCAACACAACTACAACTACCCCTGGCGAACAAACAACCAGATTTTAGTAAACAAACATCCTCATACGGATGGACCAAAAGGTAACTCGCTTTGATTTATGGCCAACATAAACGGTCCCCAGTCTTCGACTTCAACACATGGCCCGTTGGATAAGAAAGCCCGTAAATCAAACCCGAGTGTCTTCGAGGATTTTGGCAGAAGACAAGAGGGGATTTGATAAGAGGAAATTTGTCACAACATAGGTGGGCTCAAATTGCCAGGCACACTTTGTTAGGACAGGGCAGATAAGGGAAACAATTTACAGGGAAGTGATTTTTGCAGCCGGTTCCAATTCTGGATGCCATAGGGGAGGTTTCCCCATATACAGGGTACTGCTTTATGAAATATAATCGGTAAATGCTTCTTTTGGGGAAATAAGTTTGATTCGACATAATCTCATTTAATTTTTCAAATAAAAAATATTCAATCATTCAACGAGTTTATTTCTTCTGTTTAATTTCCATTGAATCTTTATTATACCACCAGAAGAGAAGAAAAAATTTTTTCACAAAAAAGGAAATCCAAACCACTTGATCATTAGGCTATCAACGATCTGTCACATATTTTTTGAGGTTAGTGCTGGTGGTCAAGGACATTAGAGCTTTATTCATGTAAACATTAAAACCGTTTATTCGCTCGAAAAATTGTTTTATGTGGACATTTTTCAGTATTCAGTTCATGTTTTAAGCAAAACTGATGAATATTCGAATTTTGAATCATATAAAAAGTTAAAGAAGTTACAGGTTACAGAGCCCTGGTAAATATTCCTTCTCCAATACTTTCTCTACATTCTCTAAAAGCTCCCAATACTAAAAGTCGTGATCATATGATTAAAAAAAATTGTCTTCATCCTAAATCATCTCAACTTGAATATACTACTTCGAAACACATTTACGGCATTTTTCCAATAAAAATGCACTCAATTTAAGAATTTTTCACTGGTTTAATATTCCCAAGAGTAAAATGGACAAAAAATATCAAAAAATCCCCCCATAAAACAATTTTCAAGCAAATCAACGTTTTTGATATCTACTGGGACAAAGCTAAATTCCCATTGTTTGACCACCATCACTAACCCCAAAAATAAGGAATTTGAAATTGACGGATAAATAAATAGAAAAAATGCAAATGTATCTCAATGTTTATTTAAATTCTCTTATGTACATAGTTATCAGGTCTATCAAGTTATAAAGGTACAAAAAATCCAGGGATCTCAACTGATCTCAAATTGTCCATTCCGATCTCTTCTTCAGTCCTACAAAAAAACAGATTTAGAAAAAAATCAATCAAAATAGATAATTCAATAGTTACCTGATCATCAAGTCCACTAAATTCTCAGTGGCAGTGATAACAGATTGTTCAGTCTCCCACTTATGCAACTCTCTCAATATGAGGTATGTTCCTTTGCTTCTTATGTATTCTCTGTACTTTCTTAGTGTACATAACTGAGTTATAGCCTCGACCAACATTTGCCTGAAATAAATGTACGAAATTACTATACTTCCTGGAAAACCCTGCATAAAAACAACTTACCTAATAGCTGGATCGCTTTCTCTCTGTTTATCATCAGGTAAATATTGTAACTCGCATGGAAGAGTATCTTGATCTTCATTATCAAACTGCTCAGGACCTGCCAATGGCAAAAGAAAACACGGCAGAATATCCACCTCGAAGACTAAAAACTCATGATGTATGAGATCAAAGCACAAGTTTCTCAAAACACCTGCAAACATAGTCCATGAATTAAATTTATCAGAGAACAAGCTATAATAAAAAAATCATTTTTTTAAACAAGCTTTTATAATAACAACACTCATTCGCCATTTTGAAGCCGCCATCTTGAATTCCTCAATTTTGAAAAATCGTAATTTCCTACCCAGAAAACCCCCAGATACCAATTTTGAACAGAATCTGATCATAATTACAAAACTCGTCCGCCATATTGTAGCCGCCATCTTGAATTTTTCAATTTTGACGGAAGAATCATCATTGTCGAACCCAAAAACCCCCAGATACTAATTTTGAATGGAATCGGATGATAATTACAAAACTCATCCGCCATTTTGAAGCCGCCATTTTGTTTTTTTCTATAAAAAATATTTCATGATGCATTGTCACCAGAACTATGTACACCTGCCAAATTTCAAATCAATCGGACGATTAGAAGTGTGTCATATTCAACTTGCAAGATTTGATTACAGACAGACACCGGGACAGGTGAAACTAAATAAAAGCTTGTAAAAATCAAAGAGTTTCTCATAAATCTTTAAAATACTGAACTCTCAACTTACCAACGATTCCTCCCCTTTTGACCACAGATTTTTTATACGTCGTGAATGACATAAGATTATTTACAACATTTACACTTTCGAAAATACATCTTCGAACATTCCTATCTTGAGACAAATTACTTAGCCATGGTCCCAAATAGTCCAAACTACATTTCTTCTGGTTATATTGCACTTTGGTGAAAATGTTTATTATATCGTTTATCTGGTAGTTGGCCTCTTGCAACAACTCATACGACTGTTTCGCTGTTACAGAGTTCCTGCTCAAATTGCTTAAAAGCATGCAGCACTCATCAGCTATAAGGCTCTGTTTGTTGAATATGTGTTTTAAACACTCATCAATAATTGATTTTGGTTTTATTTGATTAGGGGGAATGTAATCTTTATCAAGATTGAGTAGTTCACGAGGTCCGTATTGATCAGCAGATATGTTGATCAGGCAAGATGCTGCATCTTTTGCCATTTTTTCATCCTCGTCTTGTAACAGAGAAATAAGATCGAAGAGTGTTTCAGGAACCGCCAACAAGGTCCAGATACCGTTGTCTGATCCAGACATAGCTGAAAGTAAAACATCGTTGATTTTTCAGAACTTTTTGACCGAATAACAGATTTTCAAGAATATTTATTTGTCTATGCCTAAAACTTTATATTTGAGGTAATAGGCATCTGAACATAAGCGCTACGCCACCTGGTGACAATCAAGAGTAACTAAAAATCTTGACATAGTTGTTGCAACGTGCTTTGTGTTTGTGTGATATTCTACAAATATTTATAGTTTTAAATCATTTTAATTGTTATGAGTCGTTCGAATCGCTATTGTTCAGTTCCCCAGTGTTCTTCCTGGGAAAAAAAAAGTTCAAACATCAATTTCCATGCTTTCCCTCAAATTGGTGATGAATATCGTGTTTGGGTGGAATGGAAATTGGGGAGTAAAGTGCTGATGGATCGACAAAAAGCTTGGCAACTGAAACTCAAAATCGGTAAACCAGTGACTAAAAATATGAAAGTATGTTCCCTGCATTTTATCGAAGATGATTATTTTTATCGAGGTAAGGACGGATTAGGTACACATAAAATTTTAGGTTATATTTATGGGGATAATCATTTACAGATCCCAGTTCCAAACAAAGAAAGTTTTTGAAAAAGACTGCTGTGCCTTCCAGAAATCTTCCTGTTGGATCTACTATCACAAAGGAACAACCTGAATGTTCTGGTAGTAGATCTGGAAGATTGAGACAAAGAAATATCAACAAAGATAAACTTGTTGCTGAAAAATGCTCTTGTGAAGAAATCTACTTCTCAAGATGAAATGGAAGCTGCACAAGGTCTATTCCAGCTTCTTCAGGGTCAGCCGGATTATAATGGTCCTAAAACTTTCAGGGATTTTGAAGTGCAAGTGAATACTCCTAAAGTGTCTACATTGTGTGACCTGATAACAACAGATAGTGCTCTAAAAAGTTTTACTGGTGTCAATAATATAAATCTATTAGATACAATAGTAAAAGCAGTACAATCTGTTTACAGCGATCAAAGATCACATTGTTTATCAATCAAACAGCGTATTAGCATGTTAGTATTGACAAAATTGAAATGTGATCTTACATATGTCACATTATCCATTTTATTTGGCATTTCACAAGAATTGTGCCAAAGGTACATTTATGAAATGCTACCCATTGATCAGGCCACCCTTTTTCAAAGATAAAGAACAGTTGAGTACTGAGGAAGCATTGTTGAATGCTAAAATAGCAGCTGCTCGACTGCTCGAGTACATATTGAAAGAGTTAATCAGCGTTTTAAGATATTCAAAATTTTAGGAGGTAAATTGCAGTTGTCCCTTGTGAAGAAAGTTAAAGATATAAGTTAGAAGGAAAGATTTTAGTGGCATGCAGACAATTTTTTGAAATTCCGGAAAAAGTTACACACTGTGCAGGAATTGAACCTGCGTCTCCTACACTCCGGGTACGGTGCTCTTACCAACTGAGCTAACTGTGTGTATGATACTTTTCCCGGAATTCAATATCATGAGGTTCACCTCATATGTAGTGAGAGAGGGGGGGTTCCTCGGTGGGGAGCACTGATTCGTCATCATTAGCCAGAGGACTCCTGTATCGTTAAAGATATATTTACAATTGCTTGTGCTATAACCAATTTGTCCCGTTCAATATTTGCAGAACATAGATTTTCAAGGAATTAGATTATTTAATAAAATACAGTATTTTCCAATAATAATGTAGCAAACGGATTAGTTCATAAATTGATTTCCCAAAAAAGTAATTCATTATAGACAATCAAAAAATAATACTGAATTTTTTGTTTCAGAGTTTTCAAAACTAATGTACCTTCATTTTTCATAACATTGGCAAAATTCCTTGCAAATATTTTATTCTATTCAGGGCTGATGATATCTCTCTATCATTTCAGTTTATTCAGAATAGTGGTATAATGTGCTGAATATATTGTCGAAATAAATTAATTCAATAAGTGAAATATTTTCAATAAAATTTTCATTATTTTTGATGATTCATGGGTCAAGCCATAATATAATTGGATAACTAGGTATCAATATATTTAGTTTTAAGTGACATACTCATATAAATTTATTTTTAGAAACATCTTATGTAAATTGAATTAACTTCTTAATAAATAAATAAAAAGTGGATATGTGACTTTCTGTAGTATTCCTGAAAATATTCAATATATTAGTATTTGTAATTCTTCACTGGAACTATAAAATTGAAGGGTAATATTGTTTGATCAAATTTTTATACGGAAATATACACACAGAACTAACAACACAACACTCTAATGTCAATATCTCTAGTTCCACGATTGCCCACCTTGGCGCTGCATTCTTAAAGTCAGATGCCTATAGGCATCTGAACATAAGCGCTACGCCACCTGGTGACAATCAAGAGTAACTAAAAATCTTGACATAGTTGTTGCAACGTGCTTTGTGTTTGTGTGATATTCTACAAATATTTATAGTTTTAAATCATTTTAATTGTTATGAGTCGTTCGAATCGCTATTGTTCAGTTCCCCAGTGTTCTTCCTGGGAAAAAAAAAGTTCAAACATCAATTTCCATGCTTTCCCTCAAATTGGTGATGAATATCGTGTTTGGGTGGAATGGAAATTGGGGAGTAAAGTGCTGATGGATCGACAAAAAGCTTGGCAACTGAAACTCAAAATCGGTAAACCAGTGACTAAAAATATGAAAGTATGTTCCCTGCATTTTATCGAAGATGATTATTTTTATCGAGGTAAGGACGGATTAGGTACACATAAAATTTTAGGTTATATTTATGGGGATAATCATTTACAGATCCCAGTTCCAAACAAAGAAAGTTTTTGAAAAAGACTGCTGTGCCTTCCAGAAATCTTCCTGTTGGATCTACTATCACAAAGGAACAACCTGAATGTTCTGGTAGTAGATCTGGAAGATTGAGACAAAGAAATATCAACAAAGATAAACTTGTTGCTGAAAAATGCTCTTGTGAAGAAATCTACTTCTCAAGATGAAATGGAAGCTGCACAAGGTCTATTCCAGCTTCTTCAGGGTCAGCCGGATTATAATGGTCCTAAAACTTTCAGGGATTTTGAAGTGCAAGTGAATACTCCTAAAGTGTCTACATTGTGTGACCTGATAACAACAGATAGTGCTCTAAAAAGTTTTACTGGTGTCAATAATATAAATCTATTAGATACAATAGTAAAAGCAGTACAATCTGTTTACAGCGATCAAAGATCACATTGTTTATCAATCAAACAGCGTATTAGCATGTTAGTATTGACAAAATTGAAATGTGATCTTACATATGTCACATTATCCATTTTATTTGGCATTTCACAAGAATTGTGCCAAAGGTACATTTATGAAATGCTACCCATTGATCAGGCCACCCTTTTTCAAAGATAAAGAACAGTTGAGTACTGAGGAAGCATTGTTGAATGCTAAAATAGCAGCTGCTCGACTGCTCGAGTACATATTGAAAGAGTTAATCAGCGTTTTAAGATATTCAAAATTTTAGGAGGTAAATTGCAGTTGTCCCTTGTGAAGAAAGTTAAAGATATAAGTTAGAAGGAAAGATTTTAGTGGCATGCAGACAATTTTTTGAAATTCCGGAAAAAGTTACACACTGTGCAGGAATTGAACCTGCGTCTCCTACACTCCGGGTACGGTGCTCTTACCAACTGAGCTAACTGTGTGTATGATACTTTTCCCGGAATTCAATATCATGAGGTTCACCTCATATGTAGTGAGAGAGGGGGGGTTCCTCGGTGGGGAGCACTGATTCGTCATCATTAGCCAGAGGACTCCTGTATCGTTAAAGATATATTTACAATTGCTTGTGCTATAACCAATTTGTCCCGTTCAATATTTGCAGAACATAGATTTTCAAGGAATTAGATTATTTAATAAAATACAGTATTTTCCAATAATAATGTAGCAAACGGATTAGTTCATAAATTGATTTCCCAAAAAAGTAATTCATTATAGACAATCAAAAAATAATACTGAATTTTTTGTTTCAGAGTTTTCAAAACTAATGTACCTTCATTTTTCATAACATTGGCAAAATTCCTTGCAAATATTTTATTCTATTCAGGGCTGATGATATCTCTCTATCATTTCAGTTTATTCAGAATAGTGGTATAATGTGCTGAATATATTGTCGAAATAAATTAATTCAATAAGTGAAATATTTTCAATAAAATTTTCATTATTTTTGATGATTCATGGGTCAAGCCATAATATAATTGGATAACTAGGTATCAATATATTTAGTTTTAAGTGACATACTCATATAAATTTATTTTTAGAAACATCTTATGTAAATTGAATTAACTTCTTAATAAATAAATAAAAAGTGGATATGTGACTTTCTGTAGTATTCCTGAAAATATTCAATATATTAGTATTTGTAATTCTTCACTGGAACTATAAAATTGAAGGGTAATATTGTTTGATCAAATTTTTATACGGAAATATACACACAGAACTAACAACACAACACTCTAATGTCAATATCTCTAGTTCCACGATTGCCCACCTTGGCGCTGCATTCTTAAAGTCAGATGCCTATACTTACAGAAATATGTTTTGAGGGCTACGGATTTCACTCCCTTTTCCCCTGTCAGTAGGAATTGCCTAAGTTCCTTCACAGAATTCACAATTGCTTCATCTTGTTTTGGTAGTTCACCAAGTTCAAGTGTTAGATATTGACTCCTGGGATCCATTTCAGTGAGAGTCTGTACCTAATTTTGTTACGATGAAAACTGTTATATTTCAATTTTCACAAATAGAAAATTAAAAACACTATACACAAAGCACTCCGAATAACTCACACGTGAAATATTTTTATAAACATGTCAAGTAAGATTTCTAGGTTAACTTCACTTCTTCAGCAAGCAGCATAGAAATAGAAAGCTTCTTCACTTCGAACACTGAAATAATTTAGGACAGTACTCTTCATCTGTTAAGTTGTTAATTTGTAATGTGGTTGATTTCGTATAAAAAAATAAATAAGTCAATAAATATCCTCTGCTAATTGCTTGTCGACATTTACACATGTGACCATGGAGGTAGAGGGCCACCCCCCTGCATGTAACCTTGAACTGAAATTTGGCAACACCGTCCTATATTTCCTCAAGCGTAAAACAGAAATGAATGAATATAGAGGTGTAAAAGTAACGAAAACTAGCGGACCCGTATGTATTCGTTACTTTAACGATCAGTACTCGTTACTATCGTATCGTTACGTTACTCGTTACTTCTGATACTGATACCGACGGTATCATACCGTGATACTAGGGTGTGAATCGTGCCGTGATACCTCATAAGATGCGATGTTATGTTAGCGCAACGTATCGTATTACACTTAGACTTTCCTTGGTCTGAGGTATTACATACTCGTACAAAATGATATTGCGGCAGGCGTCGCAACATTCCTAATTTTTAGGAAATAATCTCAAACATTACTTATTTGATGGTGTCCGAGGTGTATTTATTTTAAATATTTCATGTTTCGATGTTTCTGACATTTGAACCACGATAACACTAATTCTGAAGAGAACTTGTGAATAAAATTGAAGCATGTCGGCGATGGTTTAAGAAGTGGTTTTTGTTCCAATAACGTGTAAATTAAATCAGTCAATACATACAAAGCTGCAAGGTACATTTTCTCACTTTTCCGTATTTCGAACCGGACTTGTGTTAGTATTTTCAATCGATTTTGCTTTAATAGGTGAAGTGAAAGACACAAGTGAACTGTTGACGGAAATTTGCAATAGATTTACTATTTTAAAATTTTTTACATTGAGCTAAGGTTATATCACACTAAACTCGCAATCCATTATTTTGGTATGTACCGATTATAATGAAAAAGCCACAAATAGTTGTATTAAATTAAAATTGTTTATTGAAAATAAAATTTAAACATTTCAACGACAAATCAACATAAAAATAGCGTTGCGGATTATGAACTTAATAAACATAAACGATTTAAAAAACATCGCTCTTTATCAAACGTACGTACGAAATTCACTGAATAAAAGCAAAAGCACGCGTTCGTAAAACATACGGTCTTCGAACGCATCAACGGTGGCTGACGCTGAATGAAACAGTGTAGGAAGTAGGAAGAACCCGTACGACGAAAGATGCGAGTAACGAAATGTATTCGTGAGTAACGTTTCGTTATTCGGTACCAGATGGCGTACCCGTTACTCAGTAACGAATACATACGGTTCGTTACAGCTCTAGAATGAAATGATCCCTTATTTCCTAACATAAACAATACCTAACTAGTAATATAATTTCCCTAAAAATCGTTTTGTCCAAAACTTTACTGGTCAGACCTATAGGTCCATATTCTAAGAGATTAAAATGTTGATAATTTTCAATCACGGTGAAAAATAGATGAGGAAATAAAAATCTCAATTGTTGTTATGAAAATATAATGATGATTTTCAATAAATAACACTGGCATAAAAGTTTCACTTCCCTGCGTCTTCCTTAAGACCCACCGTTTGGTTTATAACCAAAGCTTCATCTGTTGTGTCAGGATCGACAGAGAAATACCCAATTCTCTCAAACTGGAACTTGTCATACACTTTGGCACCTTTCAAGGACACGTCAGCCAAACCTCTCACGATCCTGTGAGAATCCAAGTTGCAATCGCTAAGGTATCCCCCAGGGACCTCACTCGGGTCCTCTGGATTCTTATGATTGAACAGCGGAGAGAACAGGTTCACTTGAATTTCCAACGGATTACTGACCCAGTGAATGAAGGCTTTCGGTTTCTTTGTGGCCTCTTTAACATCCACACACTTGCATATAACCTCCGATACTAAACCTTGGTGATCTTTCACTATTTTACATACGTTTAAGATAAGTCCGGCATATCTCAAACCGACACCTTGGCTTTTGGTCAATCTCCTGAATCCTTTGATTCCTTCCTCCATGAAATCGGTTCTTTCAATGTAGATAACTTTATCTAAAGTAGCTGTTCGGGAACCCAATTCAGGGTTGTTGGGGAATTTGGGAACTTCGATTTGTTGAGGTTTGTCGTGGTTGAAGTTTTCAATGGTTATTTTAAGAGGTTCCAAAACCACCATTTGTCTCGGAGCTGAATAGTTTAGGTGGTCTCTAACGTATGCTTCTAACATCGAAGGATCCACCGTACTTTGGGCACCAGTCACTCCAAGTTGAGCACAAAAGTTATTGATTGATTCTGCTGGGAATCCCCTACGTCTTAAAGCTGTTAACGTAAACAACCTTGGATCATCCCAATCCTTGACAATTCTGCAATCGATTAACTTAGCAATTTTTCTTTTTGACACAACCGTATAGTTAACATTGAGCCTTCCGTATTCCCACTGCACCGGACAATAAATATTCAAAGCGTTACACAACCAGTAGTAACTTGACCTCCTGGACTGAAATTCCTTGGTGCATAAAGAGTGGGTGATGTTTTCGATGCTGTCGCAGAGACAGTGGGTGAAATCGTATGTCGGGTATATGCACCACTTGTCTCCTGTTCTGTGGTGAGGTACAAATCGTACTCTGTAAGCTACAGGGTCTAGCTTTCCTTCTTTCAGTGTTATTTTCATTCTGAGTGTTGCTGCACCCTCGTCTATTTTACCGTTTTTCATATCCTCGAATAGTTTGAGGTTCTCTTCTATCGGACGGTCTCTCCATGGAGAGGGCACTGGGTTGAATCCTTTGGGGAGAAAGTCTTCAGTAATAATGAATGAAAACCACGAAACATATTCAAATAAAATGTCCGAACAAAAAGAATGGATATCAGGGACAAAAGAAAATGCAGGAACACTCATGAAGAAAATTAATATGGTAAATATTTAAAAATTGATACCTACCTCTCATTTCGTCAGCACTCTGATGACAAACATAAGCCATCCCTTTCTTGATGAGTTCGACAGCCCACTCGTAAAGTTGATCGAAATAATCGGAGGAATGTGTAATTTTCTCCGGTTCATATCCCAACCACGTCACCATGTCTTTGATGCCGACAAAGAACTTCTCTTCCTCTTTTTCTGGATTGGTATCGTCGTACCTCAAATAGCACGTTCCACAGTTTGCTTTAGCATAACCGAAATTGATATTTATGGCTTTGGCATGACCGATATGCAAGATACCGTTTGGTTCCGGAGGAAATCTTGTTTTCACCTTCGATATAAAAGTATTATGGTTCAACATGAATCATCACTTCAAGAACATTATCAGCAACTTAATGACTTCAGCTTAACCAAAATAAAATATTACTTTTCAGTTCATTTAATCTGGAGAACAATAAGCCCAGAGAACTCACCTTTCCACCGGTAACTTTCAAATGAGCCTCCAATAATTTATGGGTATTTTCAGTAACAACATAACCGTCAGTTTTAAAATTTTCACCAGGTTTATGGAAATTGATATTCCTCATGACGTTCAATATCTTCTCAGTCTTTGTATAATATGCATATATTGCATATATCTAATAATTCCTATATGGGGAAATAGCCAATCAAAACTGAAGCTGGACTTTGCGTGTGCCGCAATATTGAGAATAAAAATAATTTACTAACTCTGTCTCTTTCTGACACATCGTATTATGTCGTAAAACGTATGTCATTCTTAACTTCATGTGAAAAGTTTCGATCCTAACCTCACAATGTAACCATGGTGGTTAAGGTCCCCCTCCCTTCATGTAACCTTGAATTGAAATTTGGCAACACCGTACTATATTTCTCCAAGCGTGATACAGCAACGGCCCCTTATTATCTCGCATTAACAATACCTAACTATAAATAAAATGTGAAATTATTATTATTATAAATCTTATTTCCCTAAAAATCGTCTTGTCCAAAACTCTACTGGTCAGACCTATAGGTCCATATTCTCAGATATTAAAATGTTGATAATTATGTCAATCACTGTGAAAAATAGAGGAGGAAATAAAAATCTCAATTGTTGTTATGAAAATATAATGATGATTTTCAATAAATAACACTGGCATAAAAGTTTCACTTCCCTGCGTCTTCCTTAAGACCTACCGTTTGGTTTATAACCAAAACTTCATCTGTCGTGTCAGGATCGACAGAGAAATACCCAATTCTCTCAAATTGGAACTTGTCATACACTTTGGCACCTTTCAAGGACACGTCAGCCAAACCTCTCACGATCCTGTGAGAATCCAAGTTGCAATCGCTAAGGTATCCCCCAGGGACCTCACTCGGGTCCTCCGGATTCTTATGATTGAACAGCGGAGAGAACAGGTTTACTTGAATTTCCAACGGATTACTGACCCAGTGAATGAAGGCTTTTGGTTTCTCAGTGGCCTCTTTAACATCCACACACTTGCATATAACCTCCGATACTAAACCTTTGTGATCTTTCACTATTTTACGTACATTCAAGATAAGTCCGGCATATCTTAAACCAACACCTTGGCTTTTCGTCAATCTCCTGAATCCCTTGATTCCTTCCTCCATAAAATCGGTTCTTTCAATGTAGATAACTTTATCTAAAGTAGCTATTCGGGAACCTAATTCGGGGTTGTTGGGGAATTTGGGGACTTCGATTTGTTGGGGTTTGTCGTGGTTGAAGTTTTCGATGGTTATTTTAAGAGGTTCCAAAACAACCATTTGTCTCGGAGCTGAATAGTTTAGGTAGTCTCTAACGTAAGCTTCTAACATCGAGGGATCCACCGTACTTTGAGCACCTGTCACTCCAAGTTGAGCACAAAAGTTATTGATCGATTCTGCTGGAAATCCCCTACGTCTTAAAGCTGTCAACGTAAACAACCTCGGATCATCCCAATCCTTGACAATTCTGCAATCGATTAACTTAGCAATTTTTCTTTTTGACACAACCGTATAGTTAACATTGAGCCTTCCGTATTCCCACTGCACCGGACAATAAATATTCAAAGCGTTACACAACCAGTAGTAACTTGACCTCCTGGACTGAAATTCCTTGGTGCATAAAGAGTGGGTGATGTTTTCGATGCTGTCACAGAGACAGTGTGTGAAATCGTATGTTGGGTATATGCACCACTTGTCTCCCGTTCTGTGGTGAGGTACGAATCGTACTCTGTAAGCTACAGGATCTAGCTTTCCTTCTTCAAGAGTTATTTTCATTCTGAGAGTTGCTGCACCCTCGTCTATTTTACCGTTTTTCATGTCCTCGAATAGTTGGAGGTTCTCTTCTATCGGACGTTCTCTCCAAGGAGAGGGCACTGGGTTGAACCCTTTGAAGAGAATGTTTTCAGTTATAAGGGATAAAAACTACGAAACATATTCAAAGAAAATGTCGTAACAAAAAGAATGTATATCAAGCTACAAACATAAAGATTTTAAAGAAAACGAAGAACACTCATGAAAAAAATTGATGTAATAAATATTTGAAAATTGATAGCTACCTTTCATTTCGTCAGCACTCTGATGACAAACATAGGCCATTCCTTTCTTGATGAGTTCGACAGCCCACTCGTAAAGTTGATCGAAATAATCGGAAGAATGTGTAATTTTCTCTGGTTCATATCCCAACCACGTCACCATGTCTTTGATGCCGACAAAGAACTTCTCTTCCTCTTTTTCTGGATTGGTATCGTCGTACCTCAAATAGCACGTTCCACCGTTTGCTTTAGCATAACCGAAATTGATATTTATGGCTTTGGCGTGACCGATATGCAAGATACCGTTTGGTTCTGGAGGAAATCTTGTTTTCACCTTCGAAATAAAAGTATTATGGTTCAACATAAATCTCACTGAGAGCAACTTAATGATTTTAGTTTAACCAAAATAAAATATTATTTTTGAGTTCATTTAATCTGGAGAACAATTAGCCGAGAGAACTCACCTTTCCACCGGTAGCTTTCAAATGAGCCTCTAATAATTTATGGGTATTTTCAGTAACAACATAACCGTCAGTTTTAAAATTTTCCCCAGGTTTATGGAAGTTGATTTTTTTCATGACGTCCAATATAGTTAGTGTGTTTTTCATTTCTTCTGCTGCATTAGAATTGTTTTCAGCTGCACTAGAAGACTTTTCTTCTTTAACCTTCTCAGTCTTTCCTTTTTTTTCTTGCTTAGGAGGTGGAGCTAAATCCGCCTCTGTCTTAGGCCCCAAAAGCGTTACAAACTGAACGTCAATTTCATTCTTCACAGCTTTCCCATCAGCCCAAGGCAACAAATTTCTCACTTTCTGCATCAATAGACCCGAGTTGAATCTATACCTTTTCGAAACTATATCCTCTTTATTTTCATTAATCAATTTCTCAACAGCGTTCTCAATTTGTTCGGGAGTTACCACAATTCCAACACCACAAAAATGTTTGAAATCTTTTATTGAAAAATTGTCAATATGCCCTAACGCATACTCTATAGCTTTGTCCACCCTCAACGTAGAATCTAATAGATTCTGCATGATATGTTCCACTACAGTTGGTAGGTTTGGGGCTATTTGGGGCTTCATTTTGGTGGCCAGATGGTACAGTAAGATGCCATTAGCTTGGGATATTGCATCACTATTGGTTTGTTTTAATATTGTTAGCAAGTTATTTGTAACATTTGAGTTTTTGATGGTTTCCTTCGCTTTGGATTCACTCAGACCAAGGCTCATGAATTTTTTTAGCACATCCTGGGTTTCCATTTCTGTTAAATTTCTTCACCTTTCTCAAGAAAGAACTCTGAGTGAAAGAAGAGGTTAGAAACGAACACACATGAAAGGTTAGTTTTCGACCTTCAAACTCTCCGAGAAATGGGGTCTTCCCCAGTGCAAAATTCTAGTATACCGAGTGTTCACAAGGTTCTGTCCAAGTTTGAAGACAGTTTTTTCCAGTTACCAAGGCAAAAATCGAAAGTGGCTTTCGTACATTTAAATAAGTCCTCACAGACATAAAAAGAAGAACACTTTTAGAGATCAACGACCCTATGTGGTGTCCTTTTTTTATATGTTTATTCTCCATATGTGGCCTCTCTTTCTAGACAGACATTCAAGGCACATAGAAAACGATCATATAATTGTTTGTCCATTCTTGGAAAGAGAAATTGAAATTTACTTTGAATTCTGATGAACACAAAGCGAATTATCAGATAGATTTATCATTAAATTAGACAACCTATCCAGAAAAATATTCGAAATGCCCGTAAGAAGAGCTGCTCATGCTGGTAGTTGGTACACTGATGCAGGTAAAATTCGATATTGTCTCGTTTTTTATTTGATAATTGATTTGAGCGATATCAGCTGTAGTTGACCTGAAGTCATTGAGTGATTCACCATTTTCTTTGTTTATTATTGTTTTAAAGGCCCCGAGCTGTCCAGACAATTGGATTTTTGGTTGAATCAAGCTGATCTAAGTCATGGACCCGCTAGGGCTATTATAGCACCGTGAGTAAAAATCGTCACACAAAAAAGTGAAAATCCTTGACAAAGAAAAAATTTATTTTTCTATTTTTAGACATGCTGGCTACCAATATTGTGGTGCATGCGGGGGTCACGCATACAGGCAGATAAGTCCAGTAGTTGTAAGGAGAGTCTTCATTTTAGGACCATCTCACCATGTTAGACTATCGGGTTGTGCCTTGTCTAGTGCTCGAAAATATGAAACACCTTTGTACGATCTCACCATCGATAGTAAAGGTCAGTTACTGTAGTTGAAGGAATATATAACAGTATACAGCATTCTTATCGTAAGCTGAGAAGATTTGTTTGAATCAGTTGAAATTATCAACATTTTTATGATGCTAGCAATTCATTTTCAGAGGAATTAGATATTTACTTTGGCGAAATTGATGCTGAACAACTTTATTGTCGCTAAACACTGCTATTGAGTATGATTATGCCAAAAAGGAGTTTCCATAGATATTTGAAGGAATTATACCATTATCCACTTGACACTAGTCATATACAAGAGCTTATACTAGGTGTTTGACCACCAGCATTAACCTAAAAAAATTTGACAGGTCTTTGAATTGCCTGATATGAATTATTTTCAATTTCATCTCACTTCCAGTTACTCAGAGTATTAAATTAAATTTAAGTCACTCTTTGAATTGAATTGATACTTTTAAGGCAAGTTTGTTTCACATACAGTACAACTTCAGTAGTTCGGACACTCGCTAGCCCGGGCACTCCAGTAATTCGGGCACTGCTTTGATTCGGGCAGTTTGAAATTTTCACCTCTGAAATCCGGGCGCGAGAACATTTATATGCAAAACAATATAATTTTCTTGTCTGAACTTGTACAAAACAGTTGTAGGACGGGTTGAAAACGTCACGGGGCGCTGGCCGCATCATCAGGAGTGAAGAGAAGAATCTTCTTCTTGAAAACTTGTATTGTATGGATATTTTCTGAGTTAATATCCACTTTAGGGCAAGGGTGTGATGCATACACTCACATTATTTTTTAACGTAGATTCAATATCTGCCATAAAAAAATGGGGTTCTAATTTGAAAAAATTGATTTTTCACGATTGTGTCATCCCTAACTTTGAAAGCGATTTTTTCACCCCCTGTATCATGAATTTCGATTTTTAAAGTGGAAGTACATCTTGAAAAATCCCAAAAATGAAAATTTTCCATCCAAAAACCTCGAAGTTATTTTTGTTTCAGCGGAGCTCTATTTTCGATTTTTTTCGAATTTTCCCGCTCAGAGAGAATTTTCCAACCAAAACTGAAAAATGTTACATCAAAATAACTTGAAATTTTCTAAGGAATCTATTTCTGCAATAAAAAAATGGTGTTCTAATTTGAAAAACGGAAGTTGACGTCATTTCCGGAAAAACCGGAGGTGCTCATGCCTTGAAAATATTTTAGATTTCATCAGCATCGTGAAATACTTATAAGTGCTGAATTTCATGAAAATACGTTCAGTAGTTTCCCGTATAAATATGGGTGAGGTTCCTCGTGAAAGATCCTGTATGTAGTCGTATACAATATATAACTTATTTTCATTATTAGAAATTTGTAAACTTTGGTTTTATTTTATAAGAATCATTTTTTTCAGTTTTGATTGATAAACTTCAATTTTGATCATTTTCTAGTTGTTTTATATGATAAATTCAAATCACTCCAGTAATCCGGGCACCTCGATGGTTCGGGCACGTCCCGGTCCGATATCTGCCCGAACTACTGAAGTTGTACTGTACATAGTATATACCGTCTTCCATATTCTCAGTTAATTCGGAATTGGAAATGACCGGCCAGTTCGAATGGATGGACTTGGATACGGACGAGAACGAACACAGCATCGAGATGCACCTGCCCTACATTGCTAAAGTAATGGAAGAGTGAGTCCTTTGGTCTTTTTCCGATAAGTTCTCTATCGATTTCGTTATAGCTACCAGAGTCAATTCACCATCGTACCAATCCTGGTCGGTTCTTTAAGTCCAGACAAAGAAGCTTGTTACGGTAGAATTTTATCGACCTATTTGGCAGATCCACAGAACTTATTTATCATATCATCGGATTTCTGCCATTGGGGTCAACGTTTTAGATACACCTACTATGACAGATCTTTCGGAAACATCCATCAATCTATCGAAAGATTGGACAAGATGGTAAGTGAAGAAATTAGGGATTTTCTGAAAATCCGAGCTTTTATTAAATTAAATATTGTAGGGTATGGACATCATCGAAAACCTGAACCCTACAGAATTCACGAATTATCTGAAGAAATACGGCAACACCATATGCGGTCGTCATCCGATCGGAGTTCTTCTACAGGCCGTCCAAGAAATACTGAGGAACGACCCGAGTCAAAACGCCAGTTTCAAATTTCTGAAGTACGCTCAATCAAGTCAATGCAGAAACATGAACGACTCGTCTGTCAGTTACGCATCCGGAGCGTTGTTGTTCGAATAGCAATTGTGGCCTTAAAACTGCCCGGAGGCTCCCCTTTCTCGAATAATGTTATACAGGGTGTCTAAGGTTCAGTACAGTCTCGAGTCTTTCTGTGGAACTGAAATTCGTGGTATTATGTTGCTTAGTTGATTATTTTTGTTTAGTTTCATTTCTGCATATTGATTTACACGATGTTGGTGTGTTTTGTTATGAAGGATAGTTGGCGAAGAATCGGATAGGGAGTTTTAATTCGGTCAATTGAATGGTTGTAGGGAAAGTGGAGATTTAGGAATGTATTCAACATCATTGTCAAGTTAATTTTCCTAAAAACATTGCTCTATTCGAATATCTTTAATTATTGGATTGCTCTATTGGTGATGACTTTGGGTCTCCATTGGCTCTACACCGATTTTCGTTGGCTGGACTAATATGACGCATCTCTATTTTTGAATAGTTTACTCTTTAAAATTCGATGTTGATCAAATGTTACGAGGATGTGCAATGATTTATGGGGCCTCCGTACTGGTTACTTAAACATACAGGCTGTTCGATTGGAGGCCAAGAACAGTTTTATAAAAATATTGACAAAAATGTTATTTTTCAAAATTTTATAATCAAACAGCATGTATGACTGCCCGGGTGCTCGGATGTTGGAGCCCCGACACACTTAAAACATAGAAACGGTCGATTAAATGTACTGTTCTCATTCCATAAGTAAGTTTTTTACTAATGTGTGTTTTTAAGAATTTATAAATGCTTTTAGAGATTAGAAGGTGTAATCATTATGCAAATGAGTTTCATTCTCCTTGAATTCCTCTCCTGGTAAAAAGCTGAGGAGGCACAGGAACACCACAAAGAAAGCCATGTGGTGAGAAAATGAAAAGAACAATAAAAACAATAAGTTTAGGACTAGCGTGAAGAAGGCAACATTTGGTGGAGACTAATTAAAAAAACGTGAAATTTATTCAATAAATCATACACATATATAAATACAGGTGGCCCACATAAAAGTGTTCACCTGAACATGGAAATTAAGGACCGGCTTTAGCCCTACGTGCGCCCCATCTGGCCCTACCCTAATCTAGAAGGTTAGAGAGAATTCCCTTAATTCATTAGCGATAAAAACATTTCATCGCCGTCTACTGCAATAGCAAACATGGAAATAAGATCATGAATTGTTATAAATAACAAATCTCGTCTCGATTACCTACTATCGCAGTCTTTTGAATTGAACTGATTACGTTGCTATCAGAATTCATTTTTCATTGATGTCGGAAATTTTAGCAAACGGCGCCAAGACGTCCAAGACTATTTTTTTGTTTACCAGTTTTGAGTTGGATCTGTCTGGTGGGACTGATGAACTTGTTAATTTGATGCAAGAATCAATCCATCAATCAGGTTGATAGATGGAAAGTTTCCGCCGAGATACAGGGCGTTCCAGATTAATATGAAGTTTTGACAAAATTCCGAAAAGCATTCTACTCAAATGTCTGTAACTTTTGTCCAAAAACGGTCATTTTAATTCAGCAGCTTTCGGAGCTCGTTCTTCTACTTTGTAATTAGATCCACCAAGTACATAGTTAACTTTACAATGGCCAGTTCAAGAAATCAATTGGGAAATTTTTGACAGTTGTCAAAAAAATAGGAGCAGCTGTCAAAGATATGGCCTATGATCTCGGATGTTATAAAAATATTGGAATTTTTCTGTTGATCCGCTGATAATTTTATTCCTTGTATTTCAGGTATTTGGAAAGAAAACCCTAAAAAGTTTCAGTCAATATCCTCCCAAAGTATCCTTCAACCAGCCTTATCGAAGCTCTATCAGTCTCAGTTTTCAAGCAAACTGGTTTTTTCTGAATCGTCACCCATAAATGTCGAGTTATAATACCGAAAAATCAAAAGTGCAAGATCGATTAAAGATAGGCCTAGCCATAACATCTTTATCTCTTCTTCAAACCTCATTCGAATATTGTTTTGTAATTTCAATATGCGACTACTAATTGGTAATTAATAATGTTTCTCGCAGGCTATCGCTATCACATCGCCGGTGCGTGTCTTTTATTTCGACAAAATAATGAAAAATTAGGATCGTGCTGAAATTGAACATTTTTAAGCGTTCATTCTATGCCATTTCATTTTTTCTGTATTTTTTTAAATTTCGAGTTAGGAATGGTCCCAAATGATTAGGGTCGACTCACTGATGACGAATCCCTGGTTGAATTCAATTCTGTTCGTCAGTAAATCCTATTTAATGAGAGTACAGTTCTGTTGTTTTCAAAGGATTTTTAACACTTCGTTCGATTTTTTTGCTGAGTGAAATGAAACTTCTTTAAGAGAGAACTGATCTCTCGATTTTTTGTATCAAATATTTCATTCGTTATTTGATTTTAATATTTTGTTTTTCATTCAATTTTAGAGCCTTTACAATTCTCGTTCTTTTTGTTCAATTCAACTCATGTTATTGATTTTTTCTCAATTTTTTTGGCAGGAGTGGTTTGATGTTGAAATACCATTTTTCATTTTTATGTAAATATACACGAAATATATGCGATTTTGTTGTTTAGATTGTACAACACTTTCTAATCTGGATATTTCCCAACATCTCCCGTCATATTAACAACAAACAGCGATAAAGATAATAAAAAAAATGGCGGACGTTTAGATATATCTATTTTGTTTTGTGAATTCTCGTCAGAGCAGCTCTTGACGTTTTGAAGCTAATAAATCATCTGGATTCGCGTATTCGAATTGTTTATAACATCAGCAAGACAAATAAGACATCAATCAAGTCATCGTAGACAAGCAGAACCACGCAAATAAGGCCGGTTTTACGAATAACCCCAATTATCTGCGATAATTTCTCTCCGATTTGTTTTGACTGGTATAATGCGGAAGAAAAAAGGGGTTTCGCAGAAAATACGCGAGCAACAAGAATGGAATATTCGGAACAGGATTACGTATTTGATGTAGGGCAAATTCGTCATCGTCAAAACCATTTTTAAGGTTATTTAAATAGCCGATAAAAAAATCGAAATCTGACAGCAGCTGTCAAATAAATCTGACAGCAGATGTCAAAAAAATTGACAGCAGCTGTCACTTAAATCTGACAGCACCTATCAAATTAATCTGACAGCAGATGTCAAATTAATCTGACAGTAGATATCAAATAAATAGCCCATAATCCCGGATCGGCTATTGCAGATATATTAAGAATTTTTTTTCGATAAATCGCTAGAATTCTGAATGGTTCTGGTTACGCGATCTGTACAAAAACGGCCGGCCGGCGGACTGACAGAATTCAATTTGACCACGGATTCGTGATCAGCGAGTCCGAGAATAATAAATTTCCGAAGAAATGACGAACCCGAAATCGCCAAAAATTAATCTCTGAGATACGAACGGTCTGGAACCCGAAAAGAGATTAAACTCCTCACGCCGCATGCATCCACGCTGTCGAGATGTTATCTCGGTCCATTGACAACCGAAGGCACATCCGATCGCATCGAAAATTCATAAAAATCTCCAATGTTTTCGTGTCTACGGAAGATAAGCTCTTCGGGAGATTTTATAAAGCGCCGATCGCAGCTACCGTATCACTTCAGACAAGTGACTCCAGTGAGAGTGTCAGATCAGCGATTTCGGTTACTCAAACATCGAGAAACGGTAAAATACGCAAAACAAAATGTACCCGAAGATCGAATCGGAAATGATCAGCCTACCTGGATGCGAGGTGTGCAGGAGCAAAGGCCAGGCGCAACCGACGAAAAAGAAGGCTTTGAACTGTCAGCAGATCATTCCGAGGACCACCAAGATGACCAAGGATTTTCTGGATAAAGTGCACGTTGCCAAATTTGCGAAGGCTGAGACGTACGTCTTGGAGAATGAATCTAAACTGAGGGCTATACTGAGTGAGTTTTCTTGGTTTTTAAGATTAATCGGATATTCGAGATTCCTCACTCGATTCTAAGTAAATACTCCATCGATCAATATATACAGGGTGTCCAAGCCGAGCGTCATTCGGGAATTTTCCGATAACACATCAATCTCTCCTAAAATGTTTGTACATTTTGAAAAAGAGAAAAATTCGAATTCAATAAGTTTCCATTTAATTCCTGTATACCTAAAATGAAACACACTGTATACATTTCTTCGCCATCCTATATTTGAAAGTTAAGAAAATTTTAGAATTCCGGATACTATAAAAAAAATTCGAGGTTCGCAAGCCTGTGTACAATTAAGTATTCTGTATTTCGAAGAACAGTTTAGCTCAAATCATATCGAATACCGGTGGCAATCAGGCGAGAGTCAACGCGATTTCACGATATAAAACGCGATTTCACGATATAAAACGCGATTTCACTATATAAAACGCGAGTTCACGATATAAAACGCGATTTCACGATATAAAACGCGATTTCACGATATCAAACGTTATATCACACTTTACTTTCCATTGAAAAAATTGGCAACTCGCACTTGTCTTCCAATTTAATCTTCGTCAAGTAGAACTGTTCCATAATCTATACGAAAAGGCTCATTTTCGTAAATGCCGCTTTCCAAGAAAGCCGCCTTTAAAGGGAGTTTGAAAGTGCACCCGATTCCATAAACATAATCCGACCCTCATTTAGAGAAAGCTCCCGTTTGTTCGTAACTGTCAATTTCATGATGCATTGTCACCAGAATTATGTACACCTGCCAAATTTCGAATCAATCGGACCATTAGAAGTGTGTCATATTCAACTTGCAAGATTTGATTACAGACAGACAGACACCGGGACAGGTAAAACTAAATAAAAGCTTGTAAAGAGAATAATTTGAATTCAATAAGTTTCCATTTCATTCCTGTATATCTGAAGTGAAACACACTGTATACATTTCTTTGCCATCTTATATAAATCAGATATCTTTCTGAAATTCCCGTTAAATTTTCAATATTGCAACGTTCACTTAACTCAAATTCCTCACTTTTATTATTTGAATTATGAACCATTGAAGTCGAGTTCTCCGAAAGGATATGATGCATCGCTGTGTCGCTTATTGGGGTAGTTCATTCAAATAGTCGTTAACGAAATTGTTAAAACCGAAAAATTTACCTGAAAAAGTTCACTGAAAGTTAAGAAAATTCTAGAATTTCAAGGTTCCCAAGGCTGTGTACAATTAAGTATTCTGTATTTCGAAGAACATATCAAATGCCGATTTTCAGAGAAAAGTACTAGCAGTAGGCATTAATTCTATCATGATTATCTTGGTATTGCCAATTGATATTGAAACTGCCAAGAAGATTAATAAAAAAAATATTCCAACTGGGTCTTTGAAAACAGTTCGGTGAGAGTAAACGCGATATCACGATATAAAACGAGATATCATTATATAAAACGCGATGTCACGATATAAAACGCCATGTCACGATATCAAACGCCATGTCACGATATCAAACGCCATGTCACGATATCAAACGCCATGTCACGATATCAAACGCCATGTCACGATATCAAACGTTATATCACGATATCACACTTTGGTTGAAATTGAAAAAAATTGGCCACTCGCACTTGTCTTGCAATTTCATCTTCATTAAGTAGAACTGTTTGATATTAAACATGAACGAAAAATTATTGAACTTGATAAAAAACTGGCTCCACCATGAACCAGAAGATTTTTTTATAATCGTAAGGTATGAGTTTATAAATGAAAAACATAGATGTTACGGTTTTTGTGTGAGACAGAGAATAATACAAAATAATTTGTGGTAATTTAAAATAATATCGAAACGCGATATAAATTTTTAACCAACTCATTGTGGCGTCATTCCATTTAGTAGAAACTCCTCTTATCGATATTTGGTGACTTCTTGATCCCGAAGGAATATCTAATTCAACACAATTGAAGTACACAAATTGAAGGAATTTAAGGAAGACTCCTATTTTTATTTTTTGCTGTTACACTATTCGCGTCTTTCAAGTTATCCGCAATGCTGATCGTAAATACAGGGTGTCCCAGAAGTAGACGTCAAGGAAAAATTCCCGATGTCCTTCACGCTTCGATTATCGTGAAAAATACAGTTTCGAAATGAAGGAGCTTATGCAATTATGCAAATTCAACGGTGGCATCAATCCAGATACCATCGATATAAATTCGCGATATTACGCTAATTCAAACCGATAGCCCCCACTTTGCGTCATATCCAGATTTACGCGAATCGTCTCAGCGACAAAACGAAAGGTTATCGATAAATTACCTAATACCCCGTTATAAAAACGTATTCGTATCGTTTGTGTACATTATCCAGTCAACAAATATGGCAGTTTTCGTACAGATCAAACGATCGTGTTCCTCAGATTCACCCTGTGTAATTAATAGGTCAAACGCGATAAAGGCAACGGACCGATCGTATGATCCTAGATTTTTATCGGACATTAACGGTGGAAGAACGATTGAGAACTAAACAAACTTATTGGATATCAATCATTGCATCACCTACAATGGAGAAATGTCCCATTCAGCTTTGCGATAGTAAATATCGAGTAGTTTTTAAAATAGGAAGTGTTTGAGTTGTTTGAACCTTGGGAGCGTGCCTATCCCAAGGTTTTGATGGATTGATAACCTTATTCTTACTTTGGGGCGCCTAAAAATGGGCATTGAAATAGATTCATGATTTAAAGTTTTGGATAAATACTACAATTTAAAAAAGTAGCGGAATTAGGCCAATGAAACAAAAAATTTCCACTCAATCCAGCAACCTGTCAAATACACTGCGCAAAAAAATTAACGCACATTATGGAAATCTCAAATTTATTCTACAACTGAAGGTGGTGTCCTCAATGATAATTAGTTTTGTCAGAATTATGCATGCATAAATGTTATCCACTTTCAACGTTTTTCTTCAATACAGATGTTTTCCCCCAGCAGGAATAAAAAAAGATGATATTATCAGATTTTGAATGTATTGGCTCCATTCTAAAATCAGTTGTTCTCGATCAATTCTAGTGATCAATAGTTTGATTTTCTACACTCGATCGCTATGCAACGCGAAACACGCAATTTGATCCAAGAAGAATGTGCCCAAGCGGTAGTTTTGCGAGAAGAAGGGTGGACATACACAAGAATTGCAGAAAGGTTTGGAGTTTCCCATACAAGTGTGTCCAGAATGTTGCAGCGATTCAGGGAGACAGGTATGAATGTCCGAAGACCAGGACAGGGTAGACCACGGGTAACAACTGCCATTCAAGAACGTTACTTGGGAGTTTCTTCGTTGAGACAACGGTTTGCAACCGCTCGCCTCCTTCAAAATCAGCTTGAGCAAACTCATGAGGTGCAAATTAGCACTCAGACAATAAGAAATCGCCTCAGAGAATATGATTTATGGCCTCGTGTCGCGGCAAGAGGCCCAGCTCTTACCCCAGCCCATCGAAGGGCGCGTTTGGATTTTGCGAGAGAGCATATCTATTGGGAAGAGGCCGATTGGAAAAGAGTTCTCTTCAGAGATGAGTCTAGATTCTGTCTCTACCATTGTGATCGACGTTCCCTTGTATACAGACATCCACATGAAAGATATGCTCAGTGCAATTTCCTGAATACTACTGGTTTCGGGGGAGGATGGATTATGGTATGGGGTGGAATATCTTTGACTGCTCGCAAAGACCTAGTGGTCGTTGATAATGGAGCTATGAATGCTGATAAGTATATAAGGAACATTCTTGATGAGCAGGTAGTGCCATTTGCCCCATACATTGGTGAAAATTTCATTTTTATGGACGATAATGCCAGACCCCATCGTGCGCGCATCGTTCAGGAGTACCTTGAAGAGGTTGAAGTCTCTCGAATGGAATGGCCAGCAAGAAGTCCAGATCTCAATCCGATTGAGCAGGTTTGGAACAACCTCGATAGAAGGCTGAGAAGTTCAGAAAATCATCCAGCTACTCTCAATGACTTAGGAATCCAACTCGGAGAAATCTGGGAAGGATTAGATCAGAACATTTTAAGATCACTCATTTTGAGTATGAACCGTCGTTGCCGAGCTGTAATTAACGCAAGGGGTGGAAATACCAAGTATTAAATCACTTATCAGCATTTCAGTATTTTGAAAATTGTAAACAATTGATATTTTAATCGACCGTAAAAAGGTGAAATCCTGAATTTTTCTTCCATTTAATGTGTCTTGTTTCATTCAAAACCTTCCAGAGAGAAGATAAAAAATAAGTTATGAAGTCAATGTAGAGTTAACTTTCATTAAAATTGAGATCTTCAGAATGTGTGTTAATTTTTTTGCGCAGTGTATGTTTTGAGGTTGGTGCTGGTGGTCAAACAATGGAAACTCAGCTCTGATCATGTTGATATTAAAAACGTTTATTCACTCTCGGGATTATCGAACCAGTGGAAATGATCAAAATTAAGATTCCCTTCTGATACTGAAAGGAGAATATCAATTCTGAATATAGCTGACTCTGTTTACCTAAATCAGAATCTGTTTAGATGTTCGAAACATTGTATGAATTCTTCAAAGATTTAATTCACCCGTAATTTCATTTCCATTCTTCAATACCGGTAACACCACGCCACTGGACTTTTCAAAGTTAGTGCGATCTAAGAGCAAAGCCAACTTTCATACACAGTAATTCATCGCTAAAAAGTTCCCAACTTCCTTGACCTTCTACCTTTCTCCATCCAGAAAAATCAATCGAAATCAAGCAATGATAAAACATTGTTGCGAGGCGTGAACACTAATTATATTTGTGTAAATAAAAAATCTCCAGATTGATTACTGTTCTTTTAATACTTCGTATTATCTTTATTACCGCATGATACATATTTTTGTGTTAATCATGAATGCAACTCTTAATTGAAAAGTATCCTATTAATGTGCAATAACTCTTTGAATAAAACGAAAAAAGGTTATCTTCGAAGCACGAACTGCAATTTAACGCTACCGACGCGAGAACACTGTAGTGATAACCTCCCACCGTCTAGACTGGGCTTAATCGATGAACATTCGATCCAGATTCAAGCGATAGATTTGTTTTTTTGAAGTTGCGAAATAAGAATTCGAAAACAAGTTGTGCAAGTTTTCGAACAGATTAGAGAATATTCTTGGTCGTTTTCGCACTTTCACGTTGCTTTTGAAATACGTTAACGCTAATTTTTTTTATTGATGCGCGATAACCTTCTCGGAAATCGACGTTATGAAGTTATCAAAGACTATTTGAAGTTATCGTAGTGGTAGTTCAAACGATGAGGTTTATTTTTGGTTCGAAAAATTACTTCATCGGAGATCTCTTCATGAAAAGCATCTGACGTGAAGCCAGGAGCAAGGGCGTCGTAAGGTGGGGGGAGTTAAATATTGACAGCAGCTGTCATAATAACTGACAGCAGCTGTAAAAAAAAATTACAGCAGCTGTCAAAGCAATCATCAACGATCCTGGATACCTATGCATAAATATTGGGAATTTTTTTGTCATTATTTCTAAATAGTTAAGCACAAATAATCGAATGATTTAGCACTCGTCTAAGTGGACCGAGCGCTCAAAAAAATTAAAGAAGCACTAATCTGAGGTTGGAAACTTGTTCTAATTGAATTTCCCAATATTCTAATGGCACGATGATAACGATCTTTAGGTTATACGTTGCTTCTATTTCACAGATTCGCATGAGAAATTTCGGACATATTGAAATGTGTCCAATATTTTTTTAAATTCATTTTTGTTTACACTCGAATATCTTCATTTTGAAGCTCAATACCAAATTTCAATCCTATCGAATATGTAGTTTTTGAAATAGTGGAAAATAAAATTTCGAACTCGATTATTTTGATAACTACACATTCTTGATTCTCAATTATCATTTTTTTTTACTTTAGGACTTTTAAATTCGCAAAAAATTAATAACAACGATAACTTCTCTGTCTGTTGCACCAAACTGAATAATATTTTTTTTCAGTTATTGCTGCCTTGGTCATCTTATTTTTATTCAGTTTTGTTGGAATTGTGTTTATGTGGTATACGGATGGATTCAACAACATAATTTACTCCGTGAGTATATTTTCATTGGGAGAACATTTTTTCAACTCTTCAGCTCTTAAAAAAGAATTCTCAATTTTAAAAGCGTGTTTCTTCTCAAGAAGCCTTGGAACTTTTATTTATACGAAATATCCCCTTTCATTTTCGACAAGAAATCAACCTGTATTCATTTCATTTTGCACATTACAGAACATGATAATCAGAGAGGGCGCTCCCGGTTTCGAAATTTGGAGAAAACCACCCATCAAGATAATGGTAAAGGTTCACTTATTCAACTACACGAATGTCGACAGATACGAAGACGAACTTGACGATAAACTCAACGTTGAAGAAAAAGGACCATACGTTTACGAGTAAGTTCCATAAGAAAACTCGGAGGTGTGTCAAGAAGAAAAAATCATTCAAATACCTATATGGAACAATTTATAATTCGGCAAGGAAATACCTTTTAAATTCTAACTCAATCATTTTACAGGCAAACAATCGAAAGGGTCAACCTAAAATTCAGCGGCAACCAAGTCTCCTTCCAGTACAAGAAATCATACAAATTCGTCCCTGAACTGTCCAAAGGACGACAGAATGACATAGTCGTGGTACCCAACATATTCCTACTGGTAAGCACACAAAAAAAAATTGGGGTTCCCCAAGGCTCCAACATTGGACCTCTCCGATTCGAAAGATTATCGAGAATCCTCTTTGTAGGCCGCCACCGCTCTCCACAGATACTCCAATTTCCTGACCAGATTGACCGTGTCCAGTGGCCTGAACGGGCTGTATTCCAAGGCGTTCTTAAACTTGGCAGCTGACAGGTTCATAATGGGCTACGATGACAAACTTTATTCCATATCGAAGAGCCTGATGGCCTTCCAGGACACCAAGTTGGCGGACAAGCTAGGACTCATCAGCCAGGTAGGAATGTCCACTTGTTCGAAATTGTGTAAAGTGTGAAATATGGTAAGAACGTTCTTCTGCAATGGTCGTATTTTTTTGTAGAATATTGGGGTGTCTGACGACGTCATCACTGTTCACACTGGTCAAGGAGATATAGATAAAATTGGGAGAATTCTGAGTGTTAACGGTAAAGATAAAGGGAATTTCTGGAGCACGGATGAATGCAACAGGTAATAAAATGTTTATCATATACAGGGTGAGTCTTTGACTTGTACATATGTTTTAACTGTATATTCTTGAGGCCTAAAGAAGCCTTTTTTTCATTTTCCATTTTTCCGAATTCGGCTCGGTTAAAGAGATATAGCCATTTGAAAAAAAAAATTGTACAAACACCTCAAAGTTCATATTTTTCAATTGAAATTGATGTGATTATTAGACATTCTGGGTGATACATTTAGAAAATACTCAAGCACTAACCTTATTTGAATAAGAATGTTACAATTACAAACACGATATTTCCTAACAAAATCGCTAAGTTTTGTCCCATCATTTCTGCAATTGAAATGCCATATTTCTCACACCAAAATAAGTTCCTTCTTCGATTTTCCTGAAGATTAGTTTGTAAACACTAATAATTTGTTCATATTTGCCTCGATAACCTGAAACTATCTTATAAAAAATAGTTTCTCACTAACCTATCCTAACTCCATTAATCAAAGTCATCTGATTCGAGGTCATTGGCCTAACCTAATCCATCTCCTCTGTGATATATCACAGAATTCTAGAGGAGACGATGCCAGATTGCCGATTTTCTCATTAACAATGGTATTGGCGAACTCAAGAAAGCAGTCATCCCCTATCGTTAACGGAAGAACTATAGCAGAGGCACTAGTTTTGTTTACTTTTCGCTAAAGGCTTCTACGCATTGATCTTTGGAAATGCCAAACGAGTAGCTCTGATTCTCGCTGATATTGGGCGGAGTAGAATTCAATGATACCTCTGGCGGAAAAAATTGTAATTGAAGCAACGAGTAAAATAATTCGTATTGCATTGTTTTTATTCTGTTTTTTGTCTTCATTGCAGATCAAGTTTGATTTTTTTTGTACCTTTTTTAAAGTTTTATACTTTGAATTATGTCGCTGCATAATCGAAACTGTTCTGTATTTGGTTGCACTAGCCGTGAAGGGAAAAATCCCGATTTATATTTCCATAAATTTCCTCCCATGGGAAGAATGGTAAATATTGAAAATGCGTTTGGAGTTCTGGAAAATATATCTCAAAAGGCTTGGGCAATGAAACTAAAAATGGGGAAACCAGTTATAGATAGTATGTCCGTGTGTTCCTTACATTTTAAAAGGGAAGACTAGTCAAGGTTAGTACCAAGTGTGTAATACATAGCTATAAGTTAATAGTGGATGGTATAGGTTATATTTCTGAAGGTGAACAATATATAAATGAGTAACATATTCTTCAGGTCTTAGTGAAAAAAAATATCTTCTTTTAAATGCAGTACCTTCCTTAAAACTACCACAGTCAAGCCACGAAGTATGTTCCAGAAAACGAAGAGAAAATAAGTCGGTATTAAAAATTTCAAATGATACTCAATACAAACGTACCTTCCCTGCAGTTTTTGTAGATATGACTATATCAAAAATGAAATAAAAACACGAAATCAGACCTAAAACTAAACAGTTCATTAAACGCTTGTTGTACTTGTCACAAACATCAACCATACCTATTACTCCAAAAATAAAAATATTGGGAGTCAAAATTTAGATTAACTACACAAAGCACTAAAGCACAATCAAAGAAATACCAAAAGTTTTACAAAACACACACTGAAAATAACTAAAACAGCAAAATAAAACCACTTCAATATCAAAGGACTCATACGACATCTGATTTGTTTTACTCGTTGCTAAGATGACATTGACATTTCAGAGCGCCACCTATCGAATTCTACTTTTCCCAATAGCGCTACGATCTAAATTTCAGTCGCGGTGCGCTGCCGGCTGCGAGTGCGATGTAGCCGCCACGCAAGACAAGAGCAAGCCGTTGTTCTGTGTCTCCAGAGTCCAGTCTGTGTTACAATGAACGACGCTTAAACGCGATAACATGGATTCGATTTATTTATTTATTTACTTGCAGAGAATAAAGCAAACAGGTGATGAATGTGATGTGAAGACAGTGTAGGGTAGATTAAAAATTCCAAGAGGATATTGTTAAGAACATAGATTTTCCTGAAGGACGGGTATCAATAAATTTTCAATAGAAACATCTTATAAATTGTGTAATTTCATGCTTTTATGTTGATAAACATTGACAACATTGTTAAGAGACCAGAGAAGAAACAATATTCGATGATAATCCAGGGAAGCATTCAGATTTTTTATGAAATTCATGATTTTTTCCTCAAATTTCTTCGTATACATTTAGGAATAACTCGAAAACGACGCGTTTTATTGAAAAAATATAGGAATACTTTTATTCTCTAAAATGGTTGATTCTTTCGAAAATATGAACCGTTTATCCTTTTCAAGTGATTTGATAGTGTTTTTGCACGAATTTATGAGTCGACCACCCTGTAACTTTTGAACTAGGAGAGATATTGAATAAGTTTCGATTGAGGAATATGCACCATGAATAGAGCAAAAAATCAACCAAAATTCAGTTCATTTGAAATAACGGTTCCGAAGATATGAACAGGAAAGTGTTTTTTTCGTGGATTTTCGACACCCAGTATCTTCCAAACGAAACCGAATTTTGAAAAATGGTATGGGAAAAAAGTGTTTCGTTTGATCAGAGGAATCTACAGTTAAAATATATGTACAAGTCAAAGACTCAACCTGTATATTAGATGCCTTACCAAGTTTCAACCAAAGACAGCGGTAATGATTACCGATCAATTTTTACAGATACACCGATAGCACGGACGGTACGTTATTCTCTCCTAAAGCCGTCAGTCAGAAGAAGCCCGTGAAGATCTTCCAGAAAGACCTGTCGCGACATGTTGATTTGGTTTTCAAAAAGGAGAACACGATCTTGAATGGCGACATCCCCTCGTACACCTACGAAATACCCGATAACTTTCTGGATTCTCCAGATATGAATCCGGAAAACCAGTGCTATTGCGAGATGGACGGAGGCACTTGTCCACCTCATGGTCTGTTCAATTCTACCCTGGCTGCCAAGGGTAAGAATCTGAATTATGCTTCATAGAAAGAAAAAGAAGAGATTTCATTTAAATTTTCATATTTCAAAATAGAAAACAAAAACTCTAATAAAGAAATATTAATAGAAGATTTTCTGAACGAAGAAACTACCAACATAAACTTTGTTCACCCATAATTGGCCTTCGAAAAAGTATTAAAAATTTTCTAATTCTATTTTCAGGTGCTCCAACCTTCGTTTCGAACCCGCATTTCTACAGGGCAGACCCGAAATTATCGGAGAGCTTAACCGGATTGAATCCCAATGGAACCTTGCACGGTTCCAGCATTGAGCTTCATCCAACCTTGGGTTTCCCCATGAGCGGTAACACCAGGATGCAGTTCAACATGCAGATACTGAAGATATCTGAATTTTCCCAGTTGTCCAGATACCAAAATGAGCAGATCTTGCCGCTTGCCTGGTTCGATTTGGTGAGTTATTCCAGCATGAAGTATGGTCATGGTTTTTGCCGGACTGTGATTCGACATTTTGAAATTTCGATTATTGAAAAAGTAACAATTCGCAGGTGAAAAACTAAACTAGGATAGATAGAGTCTCGGGATTATTTTTTATTGAATTCAGCGTCTTCTAAAACTTATATTTTGATACCAAACTTGACCCTATAGCCCTTCTTCGACATGAATTTTTTTAGTTTTTTGTTTTCCATTTTTCATTTTCGAGTTTTGTTCACGAGCTCAGAGCATGCAGAGTTTAGGGGTTATGGATCAGCAAAATGGGTATTCTGGTAGATTCGAATGGGATGAAGACCTTAACGATCGACTAACAACTTTAGATTCGCCAGGGATTCCTTGGTGATGACGAATATGGTGTTTTTGGTGGGTCTTACCCCTTACGTATTTTTGACCCAAAAAGTTGGGATTTTCGAAATCGATTTTATTATTCCTAGAGATACTTGGGACAATGCTGATCAACAATATAAAAACCAAAAGTGGATGCGACCCCTGGATAGAGAGCTATGACGGTTTGAAATTTCGATTTTTTTGAAAAACTGCCATTGCGCAGGTCAAAATCTAAAGTATGATAGATAGCGACTCGGATTATATTTTATTGAATAGAGCGTCCCCGAAAACCTATAATTTGATACCAAACATGACCATATTGTCCTTCTTTAGTATGATTTTTTTTAGTTTTTTGTTTTCCATTTTTCATTTTCGAGTTTTGTTCACGAGCTCAGAGCATGCAGAGTTTTGGTGTTATGAGTCTGCAAAATGGGTATTCTGATAGATTCGAATGGGTTGAAAAACCTAACGATCGAATATCAACACTAGATTTCCCAGGGATTCCTTGGTGATGACGAAAATGGTGTTTTTGGGGGGTCTTACCCCTTACGTATTTTTGACCCAAAAAGTTGGGGTTTTCGAAATCGATTTTATTATGCCTAGAGATACTTGGGACAATGCTGATCAACAATATAAAAACCAAAAGTGGATGCGACCCCTGGATAGAGAGCTATGACGGTTTGAAATTTCGATTTTTTTGAAAAACTGCCATTGCGCAGGTCAAAATCTAAAGTATGATAGATAGCGACTCGGATTATATTTTATTGAATAGAGCGTCCCCGAAAACCTATAATTTGATACCAAACATGACCATATTGTCCTTCTTTAGTATGATTTTTTTTAGTTTTTTGTTTTCCATTTTTCATTTTCGAGTTTTGTTCACGAGCTCAGAGCATGCAGAGTTTTGGTGTTATGAGTCTGCAAAATGGGTATTCTGATAGATTCGAATGGGTTGAAAAACCTAACGATCGAATATCAACACTAGATTTCCCAGGGATTCCTTGGCGATGACGAAAATGGTGTTTTTGGGGGGTCTTACCCCTTACGTATTTTTGACCCAAAAAGTTGGGATTTTCGAAATCGATTTTATTATGCCTAGAGATACTTGGGACAATGCTGATTAACAATATAAAAACCAAAAGTGGATGCGACCCCTGGATAGGGAGCTATGACGGTTTGAAATTTCGATTTTTTTGAAAAAATGCCATTGCGCAGGTCAAAATCTAAAGTATGATAGATAGCGACTTGGATTATATTTTATTGAATAGAGCGCCCCCGAAAACCTATAATTTGATACCAAACATGACCGTATTTTCCTTTAGTATGATTTTTTTTAGTTTTTTGTTTTCCATTTTTCATTTTCGAGTTTTGTTCACGAGCTCAGAGCATGCAGAGTTTTGGTGTTATGAGTCTGCAAAATGGGTATTCTGATAGATTCGAATGGGTTGAAGAACTTTACGATCGAATGTCAACACAAGATTTCCCAGGGATTCCTTGGTGATGATGAATATGGTGTTTTTGGGGGGTCTTACCCCTTACGTATTTTTGATCCAAAAAGTTGGGATTTTCGAAATCGATTTTATTATGCCCAGAGATACTTGGGACAATGCTGATTAACAATATACAAACAAAAAGTGGATGCGACCCCTGGATCGGGAGCTATGACGGTTTGAAATTTCGATTTTTTTGAAAAAATGCCATTGCGCAGGTCAAAATCTAAAGTATGATAGATAGCGACTTGGATTATATTTTATTGAATAGAGCGCCCCCGAAAACCTATAATTTGATACCAAACATGACCATATTGTCCTTCTTTAGTATGATTTTTTTTAGTTTTTTGTTTTCCATTTTTCATTTTCGAGTTTTGTTCACGAGCTCAGAGCATGCAGAGTTTTGGTGTTATGAGTCTGCAAAATGGGTATTCTGATAGATTCGAATGGGTTGAAGAACTTCACGATCGAATGTCAACACAAGATTTCCCAGGGATTCCTTGGTGATGATGAATATGGTGTTTTTGGGGGGTCTTACCCCTTACGTATTTTTGATCCAAAAAGTTGGGATTTTCGAAATCGATTTTATTATGCCCAGAGATACTTGGGACAATGCTGATTAACAATATACAAACAAAAAGTGGATGCGACCCCTGGATCGGGAGCTATGACGGTTTGAAATTTCGATTTTTTTGAAAAAATGCCATTGCGCAGGTCAAAATCTAAAGTATGATAGATAGCGACTTGGATTATATTTTATTGAATAGAGCGCCCCCGAAAACCTATAATTTGATACCAAACATGACCATATTGTCCTTCTTTAGTATGATTTTTTTTAGTTTTTTGTTTTCCATTTTTCATTTTCGAGTTTTGTTCACGAGCTCAGAGCATGCAGAGTTTTGGTGTTATGAGTCTGCAAAATGGGTATTCTGATAGATTCGAATGGGTTGAAGAACTTCACGATCGAATGTCAACACAAGATTTCCCAGGGATTCCTTGGTGATGATGAATATGGTGTTTTTGGGGGGTCTTACCCCTTACGTATTTTTGATCCAAAAAGTTGGGATTTTCGAAATCGATTTTATTATGCCCAGAGATACTTGGGACAATGCTGATTAACAATATACAAACAAAAAGTGGATGCGACCCCTGGATCGGGAGCTATGACGGTTTGAAATTTCGATTTTTTTGAAAAAATGCCATTGCGCAGGTCAAAATCTAAAGTATGATAGATAGCGACTTGGATTATATTTTATTGAATAGAGCGCCCCCGAAAACCTATAATTTGATACCAAACATGACCATATTGTCCTTATTCAGTATGATTTTTTTTAGTTTTTTGTTTTCCATTTTTCATTTTCGAGTTTTGTTCACGAGCTCAGAGCATGCAGAGTTTAGGGGTTATGGATCAGCAAAATGGGTGTTGTGATAGATTCGAATGGGTTGAAGAACTTCACGATCGAATGACAACTTTAGATTTCCCAGGGAATCCTTGGTGATGACGAATATGGTGTTTTTGGGAGGTCTTACCCCTTACGCATTTTTGACCCAAAAAGTTGGGATTTTCGAAATCGATTTTATTATTCCTAGAGATACTTGGGACAACGCTGATTAACAATATACAAACCAAAAGTGGATGCGACCTCTGGATCGGGAGCTATGACGGTTTGAAATTTCGATTTTTTAAAAAAATGCCATTTCGCAGGTCAAAATCTAAAGTATGATAGATAGCGACTCGGATTATATTTTATTGAATAGAGCGCCCCCGAAAACCTATATTTTCATACCAAACTTGTCCATATAGTCCTTATACATATGTCCAGATTTTTTCGTTTTGAAAAAACACCGTTAGATTTCCCAAAGGTTTCTATTTTATGACAAATATGTGGTACCTGGTAATTTCATATGGTTTTCAGATTAGCAATATACAAATGATCCTCAAAATCATTCTTCAAAACCACAATTTTTCATTCAATACTAAGGTACACAAGCATCATAATATCATAATCTCTTTTTCAGAGCACTCAAGACAGTGACCTACCACAAGAAATAAAGGACATGATAGCGACCACAACTCATACTGTCGCACTCATCAAGAACCTCTTGAAATATGGAAGCATAGTTCTTGCAATCATCACCATCATACCAATACTCGCAAATATAAGGTACAAAATGACCAAAAATAGTAGAAGAGACAGCACCCGACCACTACGCAAACAAGAATCTGTGATTGAAGCATAAAAGAACATGAAAATAAATCTAAAAGAATAAAAATAAAAATATTGAATAAAAATAAATAGCAATGAAAAAATCGAATGTGAAGAACATGGATCCATAGCCAACTATGATTTTAAGAATTTCGTGAAAAAAGGAAGACTTACTTCAGAAAAAGTGAATAAATAAGTTATAGTGATTTTCAAAGTAAAAATCTTCTCAGTCTTCCGTCCATTTATTATCGATGGAATGTAATCGTTTTCTGTGAAAACATTGTGATATTTTTTCCAATTTCATCATAACTTTGTGAAAATTCAATACTCTAGAGCTAGTGAATTATATTTGTAGTACGTAACATAATTGATAGTTATTTCTATTGTATTTGTATATAATTTGAGTAACTCGTTTATCCTTTATGTTTTTATAGTCTTAATCTCAATTTACTATGTTTTATTTTGATAGTGTAGGTTAAGCTACTTCGGGATTTATTTTAAGACAGGGAGAACTAAGTCTCGAATAAAGACTGAATATTGTTAAAATTATTTTAAAGAAATATACGCTTCGTTAATGAAAACTGTTTTTATTTCCCGTACTACAAATAACAAGCAAACAGAAATTCTGGAGAAAAACATATCGGAAGTTATTAGCCCTTGAAGTCGAATTCTATTCAGTAAAAAATCAAGATAATTGTTTTCTCTGAATAATATTCAAGTGACAACTTTGTTTCTGCAAAATACTGAGTGATTTCACCAAGTTTGATCGAGTAAGTAGTCACTTTCACTATCAAATTTCTAAATTGGCAAACACAGGACGTAGAATCTATCGAGAGAACCCACAAGATCCACAAGCATCTGACCAACGAAGTCATGCAGCATCGCATTATCATCACATGTTCGACTATTTCAAAAACGACCTCAGTCTACAAAATTAGACGTGCGTACTCAATATTTTCGATATGCAGAAATCGAAACAAAACATGCCGGTTTATCGACCTTGGCTCCTCATATTTACAGACAAAACGAGCATATGATCTTTTGTTTTTCTACAAAGAAAGACCAAAATACGCTTTTGGCAAGGGACCAAGTTGAAAACGATCCAAAGATCACGCTTATTAATGTTGGGACGTTGATTGGGGTAAGGGAGACGATCGGGAATCAATTCCATGTTTCGACTGCATGAAAACGTTTTTGGTGGGGCTTGCATTGTCGTGGTGAAAAATTATTTGCCTCCTGCGATTGGATTTCCTGATTTTTTCGAATATTTCTGGCAATCAAACGCTAGTTAACCGTTTGCTTCGAAGTGCTTTTAGCGCGAACAGCTCGAAAGACCTATACAGGGTGCGTAAAAAAATTATGGAAGAATAGGTGGTTTTTTCAAATAGAACTACCTGTATTTCATGGCATAATTTTTCCTATTTTTGGGATGTTTTTAGTGTTTTGAGGGGTTCATCAAAATTCTTATAGCAACCGTTGTGTTCAATTTAGATGAACGAAATTTTTACAGAAGTTAGCTTGAGGTATCAGCTCCATCACGAATGATGCACCGAAGTAAACATCTGTTTTTTTATACAGAGTGTCTAATATAAATTCAACAATTCACTCAAATTAAATATGCGATAACTCGATTTTTTCAAATGGAACACCCTGTATTTTTCTCTTATGAAAGAGAAAAATACACGAAATTCATAGGGAATCTTCGTACGATTTTTTTATTCTTGGATGGTTCAAAAATGAGCCTCATCTCGATTTGGCGGTCTTCTCCCTTACCTCGCATTTTCACTTGACATTTTACCGGAAAATTAACATTTCAACACGCGAATCTACTTCTTCGTACTCGTTCGACCTGGGAAACACGTATAAAATTGACAGATTTCCAAATTCTCGAAATTTTCCCCTTAGCGACCAAGTACCAAGTTTTTAAAGTTCGAATTCAGTCGTATTTTGTCGGTTTTCACTGAACTACGTAGTTGACCGCTTGTGTACAGTTCAAAAATAGACTTTTAGCGATATATTCAACTCGCTAACACTCAAAATTTCAGTCTGTTTTGAAGTTTCGTGCTAAGGTGGTTGTGATTTACTCGTTTTTCGTTTAATAAGGCAATAAAGGTAGGTGTGTATTGGAAAGTGGAAGTGATCGACTTTTCTCACAAAAACACTCGTAAAGTGACAGTTTGGATGGTCTAGAATAGAAAGGAAAGCGGTGCCAAAAATTTTCACCTAAAAGCTACGTTTTGTAGTCGTTTATATTGCTTGTGATGCAACAGAAAACAAATAAATCGACGCTACATTAAATTTTGAATAATTGGAAAATGCGTTTTCACTCAAAGCTTCGAAAACAACAATTAACATTGAGAAATTGGTTTTGAAACTTCTTGATGTGGATTGAATGAGAAAAATTGATAATTAAAGTAGTTTAAAAAAAAACAAGAGATGAAATCTCTTGTCATATTTCCTTCGATACAGTGCCATTGTGAAGTGAATTTGACCAAGTTCTTCCCCTGGGACTATTTTTTGATTGAAATACTGTTTTGGAAGGCCTGTTATTTAAATTTTCTAATTTCCCCGGTATATGCCCAATCCATAGGAATTTTTTTAATGCGCCATAAGGAGGGTAATGTTTTTCGAGTGTATGAAGTATGTCATTTACATTCAAGTGGTTACTGATCTTGTTCAAATCATTTTAGTTGGTTGTTCTGTCAGGTTTGTGTCTTTTTGTTTAATAATTTCTTTTATTATTTGTCTTTTTATGTCTGCAATGTTTCTTGATTATATATGAACTCACAATTGTGATAGATTTTTATGTTTAGAACTTGTTTCCTGAGTTGAATGTTTCGATTTTACTTAATTTTTTCAGTTTATTCTCGAGTCTCACCATGTTGAATTATTCAGTTTTCTACTCTTCTAACTTTTCTAAGTCCATTCCATTATTTAACTTTTTGTGATTTTATTTTTCTCGATATCTTCGATCCTCAGAATGGAACAGAATTTTGTTCTTTTGACCGAGATACTTTGAATGCTCATAAGTGTAAATAAAATTATGGAAAAACATGTTGATATTTTTGCACATCTTAGTGATCAATAATAAATAATTGGGGTAAACAAAGGCCAGTCCTAATCTCGAGATGATCGAAAAGTACCAGGAAATTGCAAATAGAACAAAATTGAAATAATGGTTTTTACTTCCAATTTGTTTGATGAAAACGAAAAAGAGTCACATGGTGCTAAATCTGGCGAATATGGTGTCTGTTCGAGGATATAAACGCTGTGCTCCATCAATAACCTAGCACTTTTCGAGATTTGTGGCATGGGGCGTTATCATGGTGCAAAATCCAATTGTCGCTCTTTGCTTTACAGCAAATTTAAAAATACGACGAAGCAGTGAACACTATGGAGGTGTATACTCCATTCACAATTATAAAATCACAACTCTGGCCTTGGAAATTTGACACATTCCACTCTGTATCGAAGTTATGACGTTTTTCAAAATATTTTTATGTTCCAAGTCAACACTATGTTGCCCTTTCTACATTCTTAGCGTATTTCTCAGAATGCGAATGAATTGGAAAAGATGTGATGGACGAAAATAATTAACGTTTATATGAATTGATAGAAAGGATTCCTTTTCTAGTTATTTGCATGAAAAGTACAAGAGATCACTGTTGAAATATATTATTTTTCGCCACGGAAGAAAATTGCATTGCTTTCACATAATTTTCATATGCATGCTTGTGAAGATTAAATGTTTATTATTCTCTTGAACTGAAAGTTCAAGACTTGACGATATCAATTGTTGATTCTTATCAAGAATTCATTAAAAAAAATCAACCCAAAGATATAAGATGAATTGATGGGTAATTACAAGAATCAAGAATAATGAGGAACTTTTTCTTGAAACATAACCTTAATAGCTAACTTAATAAAAATAAGAGTCGCTTTCGTTAGAAGATCGTACAGGGTGGGGCAGAAGAACCTATCCGATTTCAAATCCCTTTTTCTCAGAAGAGAGAGCAGGTAGAGTAGTGGGGTAAAAACCGTTAGAAAGCTGGTTTTATGCCATTTGTCAGTAGTCAACATGCCTTGGTCTGGTGAACATCGTGCTTTTGTTATTGAGCGGTTTATCGAATGCGGCGGTTCGATAAACCGTAAACAGGCAGAATTTTCGATATTGGAGTGACGAAAATCCTCGGGAAATCCATCAGGAACCCCTCCATAGCCCAAAAGTGACTGTGTGGTGTGCTCTTTCCCGCCTAGGCGTCTGGGGGCCCTACTTTTTTGAAGAAAATGGGCAAACCGTAACGATCAACAGCGAGCGCTATTGTTTCATGCTGGAAAATTTTCTAAGACCCAAAATGGAAGAAAATGGCATGGAAAATGTGTGGTTTCAACAGGATGGTGCAACCGCCCACACATCGCGACGATCAATGGACATTCTCAGGGAACTGTTTCCCGGTCGCCTCATTTCTCTGAGAGGTGATTTTGGCTGGCCGCCGCGCTCACCGGATCTCACTCCATGTGACTTCTTCCTTTGGGGTTACCTCAAATCGAAGGTTTACCAGCATCGACCAAGGACCCTTCTTGCTTTACGAAGGGAAATTGCTCGGGCAATTGAAGAAATTCCTGTGGAAATGACGGTGAAAGTCATGGAAAGCTACCGCGAGCGCCTAAATAAGTGTATCCGCTCCCAAGGACGACATTTGAGTGATGTGCTTTTCAAAACTTAAATTTAAAAATGGCATAAAATTTGCGATATGTTAATAAAAAAAAATTTTTGACAAGCTGAGTGGTTTTAATTTTATAACGTTTTGAAATCGGATAGGTTTTTCTGCCCCACCCTGTATAAGGAAGCCTTTTTTGTCCATTTACACATTCCAAATAAATTTTGAGCACCAAAAACGATACCGAAACTAACCAAACTTCTGGGGGACCGGAATTTCGTTTGAAATCTTTCAAAACGGCCAGATACCTAAAAAAACTTCGTTATCAAGTGTAAAAAGGTCGATTAGTACTTACTTTCGCTTTATTTATGCTCATAAATCGATTTTTGGACCAATTCAAATTTGCCGTTCGTACTCACGCCGAAAGTCGTGAAAGGAAAAAATGACACTTGCACGAAATTTCTCATATCGACGGGAAACTTCTTCTGGACGACGAAGAACGGAAAAATAGGCGATTTCCTATCGATATTTCGCCCCAAAATCGTGGCATACTTTTACTTTGATGTAAACAAAGAAACTGGCAACTTCGTTTTGTCATTAACGATATTTTCTGTACGCGCACAGACTTTTCATCAGGTGCACCAACTCCTGAAAACGAAAACATGACCTCCTATGTGATAAATGAAATAAAAGTGAATGGAGTATAGCTGGTTCTTACTGAGATCCAGATACCTTTGGTTTCTTGCAATTTCAAAGTTACGAAGGGACTTTTTGGAGTGATGCATTCCTGGAGATTCCAGGTTTTTTTCCTTCTCAAGAAGCTTTTTCTTATGAGTGCATTTTTCGATACCACCGAAAGGTTTTGGGCCAGTCCCTCTCTGGCCAGCATATTGGCCTCTTCGTTTCCTTCGATTCCCTAAGGACCAGGAACCCTCATTTCCTAGCCTACCTCATCGAGTTAAATACGACGAAGCATAAGCGTCCGTTTGATCTTGCAGGTCTAGATGGTGTACCCCACATCGATAACCTATGAGCTGCAGAAGATGCCAACTCCGGAGTGTGAGAGCCACAGAAGGGCCCTCCAGAGGAAGCTGGCGGATTCGATCAAGAAAATGGTTCCGTTGGATGACATCAGGATAATATTAGCTGAAGGAGCCAAGGTAAAGTCTATTCCCGAATTGTTTTACCACTACTTGAGTGGATTTTAAAGCTTGAGTGCTGCGAACAAAGCAGTTTTCGTTGATTTCCTCATTCCGCTTCCAAAATTTGCAAATCCCCAAACAAAAGCCATCTGTTCTCGTTCGTAGGAAATGATCGTTTCCAGAATTAGAATCTATTTTTGAACAGATTTACCGAATCTTGCAGGTGAACGAGCCTGTTGTTCAAGGCCTCAGACCGTTGCATTATGCCGTTTGGCAGCGTTATCTGGAGGCCACCCAGCTGCTGCTGACGAGGGGAGGTGACGTTAACGCCGTCGACGAGTGCGGCTACAGCCCTTTGCATCTTTGCGCCGAATATGGGTGAGTATTCGAAATCTACTCGGACCTGGAGGTTACAACGCTCCATCCTTGGAAGGGATGGTACAAAGGCATAACCTAAACTGCCCTGAAAAGTCCTATACACGTAATATCACTCTTGATTGAAAACAAGAGGAGATTTACGATATTGGTCCATGTGAAAGCTGTTTCGAAGCCACTTCCTTAAGGAGGAAACGAAGAACGAACCTACAGGTCCCTCAAAGCAAAAACCCTTGCCTTCACAGTACATATCTTCAAAGTATTGTTAACGGTACGAGGATGTATTGATATCTAGTTAGCCTAGACCAGTTCCATGCATAAACAAAATATTGCGATACCATATCAACGTACAATAACTTATTACAAGTGTCAGTGTAGAGTTCGACGTCAAAAAAGTAAACCATAGTTACGCAATAAATTTAAAAAAGATGTCCACCGAAATTGTAAAAATCGAAAAATTGGAGTATCGAGCCATCTGTATTTAAAAGGGTTAAGAGGTAAGCAGATTTACGAAGATATGCTAAATACCCTTGGTGATCAATGTCCTTCGTATGCGACCGTGAAAAATTGGACTGCAAGCTTCAAAAGAGGGTAAATTTTTCATTGAAGATGATGACCGATCGGGAAGGCCAGTTCCTGTGTCAGTCCCCGAAAATATCGATGCAGTTCATGACATGATTTTATCAAACCGTCGAATTGGGCTAAAATGGATATCTGAAGCACTGAAGATTTCCTACGAACGCGTTCATCATATAGTTCACGTCAATTTGGATATGAGGAAAATTTCTGCAAAATGGATCCCCAAATGTTTGAACGTTGACCAAAAGCGTGCAAGGGTAGAAGCATCGCGTTCGATCTGTGCTCGATTTGAAAACGATGTAGACTTCTTAACCCGAATTGTTACTAAAGATGAGACTTGGGTACATTTCTACGATCCAGAAACAAAGCAACAATCGATGGAATGGCGACACTCTGTTCCTCCAAGACCTAAGAAGTTTCGTGTCCAAAAATCTGCTGGAAAAGTTCTTGCTTCAGTTTTTTGGGATTGGAGAAATCATGATTGATTTTTTGGATAAGGGTAGAACAATAACTGGAGATTACTATTCGACATTACTGACCACTCTACGGGAAAAAATTAAAGAGAAAAGACGCGGAAAGTTATCCAAAGGGGTTTTGTTTTTTCAGGACAACGCCCCAGTACACAAATCGCATGTTGCCATGCAAAAAATTCGTGATTTAGGGTTAGAATTACTAGAACACCCTCCTTATTCACCAGATTTGGCTCCGTCCGACTATCATCTCTTTCCCCAACTGAAAAAAAGTTTAAAAGGTCGTAAATTTTCTTCCAACAAGGAGGTAATAAAAGCTCTGGAGGACTGGTTTGCAGAGCAAGAAGAAACTTTTTTTTTGAAAGGTCTAGAGACGTTGCAGGTTCGCTGTAATAAATGTATTCAATTAAGAGAAGAATATGTTGAGTAAAAAATATTTTGACATTGAAATTTTGTTTGGTTCTATAGTAAGCTAAGAACTTTTCAATATATCCTCGTCATAAGAATTCTCGAAGAATTTTCGAGCCTCAAGTTGAAATTTTTGCTTTATTCTCCCAGATACACCGAGGTGGTCCGTCTCCTCCTCAAATGCGGCGCTAAAGTTGACTACCGCCCGGATACAGGCGAGGACTTTCCAAAAACGATGCAAGGAGACGAGCCTCTACGTCTGGCCATCCGCAACAAGCACATGGACATCGCCAGATTGCTGTTGGAACACGGGGCAGACCCGAACAAGAGATACTTTTTCGGGGCCGAGATCAACCTCGTTACGGACCTGGATTTTTTGGAGCTTCTGCTCACCTTCGGGGCCAACCCCGACAGCAGGGACAGATGCGGGCTGACTCCGCTTATGAAGGCTGTCAGACAAGGAGCTAAGGTAGGTTTCGTGACCCAGGTCGTTGAAAGAAGCTTGAAGGCATCGTTTCTATTCCTATACTCTGTTCAAATGTAAGAAGGAGCAATAATAACATGTTTGGCGCATCGGTAGGGAGGGCCTTCGTAAAGTTTCTTTCCGTCCAGAGTCGAATCGAGGAGATTTCACACAATCGTTCAGTTTTAACTGAACGTGAATTCCATTCTTTTCAATAATTTATAGAACGTTGTTCTTTTGAAATTTGGCAAACTGTCGTCATCATTCACGATTTCTAGAACTTTAGAAATCTTTGGGATTTCATTCTGAAAAAAAAACCGTGGACAATTCTTCTGATAAGGTTCATATCGAAATCGTCAACCGAATCGATTATTTTTAACGACTGGGCTCTCCTCTTAGGTGGGGTCAATGTTTTATTCTCTTCATATTCTCTGAGAATTCTGAATAGGTACAGCTGAATCACTCACCCCTGAGGATTTTGAAACAATTCATTCTCTTCTCAGTCTCTTCTCTTCTCGATAAATCAGGATGTTCTTCCAATTCTTCTCTTTCTCTTCAGCAGAGAAATGCGACCTTTTGGACCTTTTTCGTGGTGGTCCCCACATATCACCCTCAGATGCAGTATCCGTTTCCGAATTCGACATTGTTCTATAAACACTTTGTCAAAAGATTTTCCAACACAATACACTTTTCACAACAATATCTAAAAACTTTTTGAACAGCTAGACCTTCACAGTAGCTCCAGGTATTTTAACTGGTCTTGTCAATTGAAAACTTCGATATTTATGCAAATCAAGATGGCTTTAATCCATTAATGATTAAGGGAAAGGACCCAAATCTGGTGTTTCCCGGAATTATCTTGTCGGAACCTTGAGCAGCCGAAAAAGAGTTTCGTACAAAATAATATAAAATTTTGGACCGAAACTAAATACATTTCGGATATTACAAGTAACTGACCATTATAAATCTGAACAGAGATCTTTTACGAGTCTTTTCAATTGAAAACTTCGATATTTATACAAATCGAGATGGCTTTCACCCATTAGGGAAAAGGACCCAAATCTGGTGTTTCCCGGAATTACTTTGTCGGAATCTTGCAAGATTCCGACCCAAATCTCTAAAACTCTGGTGTTTCCTGGAATTACCTTGCCGCAATCTCGATCATCCGAAAAAGAAATTATTTAGTAGATAGTAATGTAAAAACAAAACAAAATAAAAAAATAGGGTACGTCGGATATAAAATGTTTAGGACAGTTGCAAATCATAACAGAAATTTTGCACTAGAGTTTCTGAGGAAAAAAGTTCAAATGTGGGAATTGCTGACTCAAATTATTGAATCATTTCTATCCAGTACCATCCACAGTCCGAGTACGATCCTGGCAGTCTCTTAGGGCGGTCGAAGAGAGCGTTGTTATCACCGTTTGACCAATAGCAGCTTTATTGTACGCGAACCAGGCGTTTGTTTACAAAGCTCCTTCTTATATTTGAACGGACTGTAGATGTTCATTTTCTGGTTCTTTTCAGGGCATGCCTACAGCTCTGCTTCTCCTGAAATATGGGGCCGATGTGAACGCCATCACTGACGAACGGAATGATTTCAGAACGGTGAGTTCAAAAGGAATCTTTCTGATAATACCGCGTTTGTAAAGGGTTTTCCCATAAGAGGTGTTGTTTTCAATAGCCTGCTTTTTCGGTAGATGTCACTTTTGTAGCTGTCATTTTTTGACACACAACCAAAACACACGAAATGATCCTTTATGGACTATAAAAACAGCAGCATGATAATAATGGCAACCTTCATTCACTTGTATAGTCAAGACGGTGTTAAAGCACTGAGCTTCTATGTCAATGACTCAAAGTTGATTTGGGAGTGCCGGAAAAAACTCAATGAGGAAGGCAAAAAAATTATGGTCAGGAGTGAGGAACTAGCCTTGTTGAAAGCTTCCCAAAGATTGGATTTCATTAGATCTCTGGAACTGGAAGAGGAGCCTTGATGTGTGTGGTGACAGAAGCTTCGTTAGAGGACACAATAGACCTAAAGGTCGCAGTAAACTGTAACCCCTTTCTAACTATAAGTATATGGAAACCTTCTTGGTACTCCACTGATGATTCAGAATGAAAAATAAACAAGTCTGGTGGACCAGAATCACATCTAGCCGTGTAGGATAAGTTTGCGACAATTCAGTCCACTTCAATCATATATTTCATAGGTCCTCCACTACGCTGTGACCTCTGGCAACTACGACATGGTAAACCTCATCATCAAGCAAGGTTCCAAGCTCAACTACGAAGAAGGCTTCGACTTCGAGAAGCCCAGCCCTTTAGACCTGGCGATCTTAAAAGGTGACCCCAAAATAGTGGAGCTTCTCATCAAATCAGGTAAGCTCCCTCTAATCCCACCCTCCAACCTAACTCAACCATGCTCCAAACGCAGGTGCTGATGTCAACAGCAGCTCCCCTCTCATCGGATCCCCCCTGCACGTCGCGTGCGCTGATCACATCCTGAACAGATACGAGATACTGCAGGTGAGTCTCTTGCTTTACCACCAAACGCCAACTGATCGACAGAGTTGCAGATGCTGTTGAAAGCTGGCGCCAACCCTAACCTGAAGGTATACAACGACGTGAACGTACGGAACTCCCAGTTGAGACCAGTGCTGGTGGAATACTTGGCAAGGAACGAGGACCCAGACATAAGAATAGTGGACATCTTGCTAAAGTATGGCTCTAAGGTGAGCCACGAAAAATACAGGCACAATTGTACTCTTTGTCGTTCTGACTTGAACTCCTATTCGATTGTTAGATGACGAAAGAGTGGTATCACGTGCACGGAACGAAATATTTTTAAGGGAACGATCTGTCGACTAAATACGTGGTCAAATAATTTAATAATCTTTACTTTTCTCAATAAAAATCATATCATCAGATTCGAAACACCCATTAACCAGAAAATTGAGAATATTGAAGTTTATTCCACTCTGATAATGAAGTAAAATCTTCCACTTTTCCATAATTTTTTCGTAATATGTCCGAAACCCGCACAAATTAGGAAGAATTTTGATACCCATAAATAGAGATACTAATTTGGCACTAAACGATGAAATAATATGAAGCGGTTATACCATTAGAACAAACCGACCCAATTCTGATACCGCTTTAAACGAACACCCTGTACTATTTTATTTTGAGCTAATATATCAGTGCAAGAGCAACCACTTTTGCAGTAAATTCATTCCGTAACTGACGTAAGTAAAAAGGTTTTCTACTTCATTGCACTAATGGAACACTCTGTATACAGGGCGAATCTTTGACTTGTACATATATTTTAACTGAAGATTCTTGAGGTCAAAAGAAACCTTTTTTTCATTTTCCATTTTTCCGAATTCGGCTCTGTTAAAAAGATATAGCCATTTAGAAAAAAAACTGTGCTAACTACGGCCCTGAAACGATCTTCTGGAATCTACAGTTAAAATATATGTATAAGTCAAAGACTCACCCTGTATGTACAATACATATACCTATAAATGTCTAATTCTAGTGAACTCTCTTCTTCATCAGTTTCGTAATATTCACAAGACATCCTCCTAAATCTGTAATAGATCGCTTTACTTCTTGAACTATACAGGGTGTATTTTAATAAGGTGAGGCTTTTCTTTTGACAGGTGATAGAACTCATCCAAATAAGTCATTTTACCGAAAATTTCTTATATGAAATGTTCAATTTAAAATATTTATAAAAAATTTTGAGCATCAATACCTTAATATGTACTACTCTGGCCTGTATCTCTCTACATCTTTGCACCAGGTTTATGAACATCCGAGAGGTTGGGTGATTTCTTAGCGGAAATCATGTTCGGTACAACTTATACGTTGAACTGGCATTTTGTTTTGTTGATTCACCATAAATTAAGAGCTTATCTACAAGTTCATTATTTGAATAAACGAGCGGCATTTTCGAAACATAAAACACTCGTACAATCTACACCCCTCGCCGTAACACGATCGAAGATATACTGATCACTATCGATATTCATGTAAGATAAGAAGACAAAAAACAAGAGATGTTAACATCTACGCAGGCGAGAGAGCAGGTTCGTACTGAGGAATTTTCAGATTCACCTAGAAACTAAAAAATATTCTAGTTTCATTTTCTCGAAACGGGGGCATAATTCATAAAAAAATTTTTTGGTAATATGACTTATTTTGATGGGTACTACAATCTGTCAAAAGAAAAGCCTCACCTTTAAATACATCCTGTATATGATTTATCCTCATGAGAATGGCTCGAAAAACTTTGCTGATTAGTTCAAAAATTTAAAAAAATCACGAGTATTTCGAGTGTTCACATTAAACTGGGGAATTTGTGACCACCCACTCGGTCACATTCGGACAGACCTTAACCTTCACGAATAACCGTTGAAACTCTCTACAAATCTAACCAAATTTGAAAACTGAACCGAGTTCCTCATTAATCTGAATAGTGCAGAATAATGGCAGTTTGCCCTTCGCGAGGGAACATCTAGATTCGAGAGGCTAGCCTAAGACTCGATGTAACATTTGGCTTTTAAGCGTGCGTCTTCTCAGGGTCATGTCGGTTCCCTGTGATGTAGAATAACGCGCTAGACGCTAGAAGTGAGATAGGAAGAGACAAACGCATATGGATGCAAATAATGAAATAAATAATTAATAAAATTCAGATTTATACGTTTAATTTTCGACATTTATTGGCAACTGCGAAAGAGTGGTATCACGTGCACGGAACGAAATATTTTCATGGGAACGATCTGCCGACTAGATATGTGGTTCTTTCGAATAGTTTAATAATCTTCACTTTTCTCAATGATAATCATTCGTTTTCAAATTTGATCTGCACTCATAGGTGATAAAAAGAGTAAGACCTAAGACATCTACCATTCGGTAGATCACAGAGCAGTAAATCACAGCGTTTAAATGTCTTTTTGATGTTGATTGGGGACTTCTGAACCTCCTCTTACACTGAGTCATATTTCAGGTGATCATGAAGACACAGTTCAGAGACCCTGACGGCATCTTGAACTCTTTGGAGAACGTGGTTTCATCGAATAGTGACGCTATATTCCTCCTGCTTTTGGAAGCGAGCGAGGCCTTCGATCCTTGCATGATAAGAAGAAACAAAGATTTGACACCAAGGCAAAAAGCAGCTTTGCTGGAACTAGCAAGATACCCTCTCAGCTTGAGGAGACAGGTGAATAAGAACCCAACACACACAAAAACCCGTCATCATGGAATCAAACACTAAACATTTTTTTTTGCTTCAAGGTTCGACTCTACCTGAGAAGGCTCCTGGGACCTAACCTGTTGGAAGAAGCCCCAAAATGGGACTTGCCATCCTGTCTCATAAAGTACCTTCTGTTCGAATACTGATCAAACTTTTCGATCTCTAACCTATATGTGATAATTATTACCACAAATATGATCAACCGAAGGGCTTTTAATTATTCTTGTATATGTAGGCGTAGATGACGTAGGGAGAAATCATGTACAGCATACGCGGAACTGTCAGGAATTCATTGAATTCTGCTTGAGGAAAGATATAATTCGTATTTTTTTATTGGAATTGGAATATTGGCTGTTGTGTGATAATCTTTTAGCTTTACTTATATAGAAAACTTCATTTTGTATATTTTTACCCTTTGTATGAGTAAATATAAATATTTTAACCATCACGCTATATTCGTTTTATTTGTTCACGTTCCCTATCGACTTTTTCAAGTCACTGATGAAATCTGAAGAAGCATGCCAATGTTGGGCAGCAGAACCAAAGAAGAGTCTTTGGTAGCATCATTACCACAGCAATCGGTGAATATACCTGAAATTTGCCACCACCACCACCACCTATAACCCTAAAAGTCACTCACATTGACGATTTAAAAAGCTCTTGGTCCATCGATGGCTAAAGCTGGGAATGATGTCCAGATCACCTACCTTTGAATCATTCCTTTTCTTCGACCTACGAGGTCCAGCACCATCCCTGTAGGCTGAAATGTTAATTGTCAAAGTTTAAATTTTGAAAGTTGCACAGGTCAGGATATATTCAAGGAAACAAGAGAAAATTGAGCTTCACCCATTTCCCCCATATTCGACGGATCTGAGCTCAAGATAAAAAGTACCTTAGACCATAGAAATATAGTCTAAGTAAAGTACGAACTTCAAATTACAGAAAACTGCAATGAAAAGTCTCCAAATTCAGATGAATAAACGATATTTCTACGTAAAATATACCAAACCCTACACGCGAATTGATGTCGAAAATACTCCATGGCTTTCTCGATTTCACGATAAATCAGGCCGAACAGAATGCGACGCCCATGAACTAATGGGTAATATCGAAAAATTTGTTTCGTCGTTTTGTTTTTGAGGAGTCGTTGATCATTTGAGCTAAGACGGACACGAAATGCTATTTTCCTGTACAACACATTTCATTACTAAACAAACCCATTTTCATTCCTAAAATATTGGAAATGAAACAGAATATCTCCTGTTCGTTCAGGGTAGACATCTTGAAGGGATCAAAGGCTTTTATTTAATGGAAAACAATTTCCTTCAGAAATTTCATTTCAGGATAATTAAAACATCAATACTCAGGGGGTCTCGAGCTTATATTTTACAGAGATAAATAATAAAATCATTACTGAGGGACTCACATAAATATATCATGTTCCTCATTGAAAAACACACACACACACACACACACAATTCTTTAGAACGCGAAAGGGTTTCAAATCGCGAAAATAAACAATTGAACCGTTAACGTACCACAGAAAATCATATTCAAACTGTGGCGAAACCACAGAATCCTCTTTGACAAATCGTTAACGACCGTGAATCGACCACAGATTACATACAATAATTCCGTAATCTGTGGAAACGACAGCATCAACTGATTAATTTCCCGCCAGATTATCACGGCGGCGCCAACTTGACGAAATCTAAACAAATGAAAATGAAGCCTACCGAAATACGCAGATTGAATCGCCGTCAGGAATCAGGATATCATCAATAACTCTGTTTTATATTCACAAATCACAGGGTATTCTTCAGTTCGAATCATTCAGAAAATTGATTTTGACGATCAGAAACAGAGCTCGAATATGAATTAAAGAAATGGTGGAAGCTTTTCAGGACGCTGAATTCAACAAACATTCATTCGAAGCCCTTTCATTTTAGTTTGAATGAATTTCCCAATGCTGTTTCCACGTGCTGCACATTTCATTACAAAAATACAGTTTTTATTGTCATATTAATAGGAAATGGGGCCAGATATCTTCTGTTCCTGTGATTCAATTCATTTTACGAATAACATTCATGCTATACTTTGGGGAATTGAACAATGTTATTGAAGGGTTAACTCACATATTTCTTTAAACCAACCCAGCAATAGAACACTTTCCACAAACTTTTGAATCGCGAAAAAATATAATAATGCAGCCACTATACGAAAACAGTATCAACTGTTCGACAAAACCATAGAGTAAAAAGTTCGCACAGAACATTTTCGATTGGGAAGGACCACAGAAAACCTACCTTAAATTTTCCGATTTCTGTGGAAACTGCTGCAAAATCTCCCACCTGTCATGTCACCTGTCATTTGAAATTAAATCATGGGCGTCCGCAGGGGTTGGCCAGTAGGCCCCTCTGGGATTTCGGAAAATGTGGAGTCTCATGAATTAGTGACCCTAAGTCAGTGGTTTTTTCGAGTTTTTGGAAAGAAGATGAGTTTGTTATCGATGTTCTATAGCTATTTGTTGTGTACCTACATTTTGTTCGTCACTCCGGATGGAATTGACCCGCTTTACGCATACCTGAAACCGTCAGACGAGTGGATATTCCGTCTATAAACAATCGATTCTGTAATAATTGCATAATAGGTCTTGTCTTCCTACTTTCTCCGCAGCTTCCGCGGTACAGACAACTCTCCCACCTGGTCTTTTGCCGTTCTAATTTTGCGACAGTTCGAACCGTAAAAGGATTCATTTTTTTCGAACTAGACGACCTGTCACAGTCGAGACTTACGGAAAATGCGACGGTGATCGATCGAGCTCGAAAACTCTTTTTTTCTCGTCGAATTTGGAAGTGTTTTGGTGCGCGCTTTTGTTCATTTGTTTTGGTAGAACGAAGGTAGGTCCAATTTATTTTTTTCTGTCACTATTCGAGGAATGAACGCAATAGTTTTCAAGCGAATATTTGATCAAGAATTGCCACAAGTTTTTTTTTAGCGCTCGTTCTTAAACAAGGGTTAAATCATTTTTTCAAGATGTCTGCATTTTTCGAATTTAGTAGTTGAGTTTAGACAATTCTGTCCGTCCGTCTAACTATCTTCGAGTTCCCGAAGGGATAAACCTATGGGTTCTGTAAATGTTGAGGTTCGGAACTTTGTTCCTCTGTTTAATTAAAAACTACAGATCCTATAGAAGGGAAATTTCGCATTTAGATAGAAAAGGACGTATTCAAGCTACGTGCTAAGTTTTGTCCATATCGCTCAACTAAAACCTATCGAATTCTGCCGAATTATCGAAGAAAGAGTTCGCAACAACGGATTCGGGATCACATACTATTTCTCTGACAGTTGCTGTCAAATTTGTTTTTGACAGCAGTCGAACAAAAGCTCCTGACTTCATCTGCATTTTTCGATCCGTTTTTCAACAAAAACAACAACTCTAGAAGATGATTCCCAATATTCTTCGAATACCAGGTCGAAAGATCCACCTGATCAGTCAGTACCGATATTCAAAGTGTTCCGAAATTAATGCAACAAAATTTGGTCACACGAAAATCACTGAATTTTGTACACAGGAGGATGATCTCATCGTGATACCTATTTTGGTGATTGGGGAAAAATCTAAAAATTTGATTGAACAAGTGGAGTAACGCGTTCATTCACATTTTCAAATTTTTCTCAAAAATCTTGCATTTTAAGGAGAAATTGCAAGAGACAAGAAAGTTCTCATAAAATTTCTTTCTTCTATAAAATTTACGACCTTTCAAACTTTTTTTCAGTTGAGGAAAGGTATGATAGTCGGACGGAGCCAAATCTGGTGAATAAGGGGGGTGTTCTAGTATTTCTAACCCTAAATTGCCAATTTTTTGCATGGCAACATGAAATTTGTGTACTGGGGCGTTGTCCTGTAAAAACAAAATACCTTTGGATAGCTTTCCGCATCTTTTCTCTCTAATTTTTTCCCGAAGAGTAGCCAGTAATGTCGAACAGTAATCTCCAGTCATTGTTCTACCCTTATACGAAAAACAATCATGATTACTCCATGGCAATCCCAAAAAACTGAAGCAAGAACTTTTCCAGCAGATTTTTGGAAACAAAACTTCTTAGGTCTTGGAGAACCAGAGTGTCGCCATTCCATCGATTGTTGCTTTGTTTCTGGATCGTAGAAATGTACCCAAGTCTCATCCATTGCAACAATTGGGTTTAAGAAGTCTACATCGTTTTCAAATCGAGCACAGATCGAACGCGATGCTTCTACCCTTGCACGCTTTTGGTCAACATTCAAACATTTGGGGATCCATTTTGCAAAAATTTTTCTCATGTCCAAATTGACGTGAACTATATGATGAACGCGTTCGTATAAAATCTTCAGTGCTTCAGATATCCGTTTTAGCCCAATTCGACGGCCTGATAAAATCATGTCATGAACTGCATCGATATTTTCGGGAATTGACACAGAAACTGGCCTTCCCGATCGGTCATCATCTTCAATTCAAATTAACCTCTCTTGAAGCCTGCAGTCCAATTTTTCACGGTCGCATACGAAGGACATTGATCACCAAGGGTATTAAGCATATCTTCGTAAATCTGCTTACCTCTTAACCCTTTTAAATACAGGTACTTGATGATGGCTCGATACTCCAATTTTTCGATTTTTACAATTTCGGTGGACATCTTTTTTTTAATTCATTGCGTAACTCTGGTTTACTTTTTTGACGTCGAACTCTATACTGACACTTCTAATAAGTTATTGTTCGTTGATATGGTATCGCAATATTTTGTTTACGCATGGAACTGCTCTAGGCTAACTAGATATAAATACATCCTCGTATATTGTTATTTCCTGAGAATTCTAGGGGGCCAAGACTTTACAGTATGTGTGTAAGTAGAACCATGATATGAAACTCCTGTCCGGACCAGACTTTCAACTTCAACGCTTTGTGTCTCGAAAGTGAAAAAAGTTCTCAGGAAATTTGTTCGTATTACAATATACCCCATGAATTTGTTACACCAACTCTGAGGCACACTGTATATTTATTATAGATTCTTTCTTCCAACTTCGTATTTGCAAGAGACGTTCACAATGTTATTCAACAGTCGAGCCGATTTAACGGATACGCCTGTACCTATTTCTCAACCCGACAGAAGAAAATCTCTCTCCGACACTTCCTAGAAAACAAGGCTGCCAAACTACCACTCGTTACGATTAAAATGCCCCCAAAAATTACGCGCGATGTCGAAATTCGTTATTATGAAAACGTAAATAAATATCATCATAATGATATGTGAGCGCTTTTACTTTCTCTCGAGGATCTGGACCAGAAGCGCGCGACGTCGTCTGTCGGCATTCGACAATATGAGAAAGTGGCCCGAGTGGCCGTCCGTAAGTTCAAAACTAGGCCAACGGCAACTTCACATCAGACATCAACGTACGCAGATTTATGCATGGATATTACCGAATATCTGTGACGGATATTATGCAATTGGGATTTTCAGCATTTTATTCGCATGTCTGCAGGGTCATCCAAGAGTAAGACGAGGTTTTGAGATAGCCAATAAAACAGTTCTTGTGTTCTTCCAATACAGGGTCTTTCACGAGGAACCCCACCCATATTTATACGGGAAACTACTGAACGTATTTTCATGAAATTCAGCACTCATAAGTATTTCACGATGCTGATGAAATCTAAAATATTTTCAAGGCATGAGCACCTCCGGTTTTTCCGGAAATGACGTCAACTTCCGTTTTTCAAATTAGAACACCATTTTTTTATGGCAGATATTGAATCTACGTTAAAAAATAATGTGAGTGTATGCATCACACCCTTGCCCTAAAATGGATATTTTCTGAGTTAATATCCACTTTAGGGCAAGGGTGTGATGCATACACTCACATTATTTTTTAACGTAGATTCAATATCTGCCATAAAAAAATGGGGTTCTAATTTGAAAAAATTGATTTTTCACGATTTTGTCATCCCTAACTTTGAAAGCGATTTTTTCACCCCCTGTATCATGAATCGCGATTTCGATTCTTAACGTAGATACATCAATCTTACATCTTGAAAAATCCCAAAAATGAAAATTTTCCATCCAAAAACCTCGAAGTTATTCTTGTTTCAGCGGAGCTCTATTTTCGATTTTTTTCGAATTTTCCCGCTCAGAGAGAATTTTCCAACCAAAACTGAAAAATGTTACATCAAAATAACTTGAAATTTTCTAAGGAATCTATTTCTGCAATAAAAAAATGGAGTTCTAATTTGAAAAACGGAAGTTGACGTCATTTCCGGAAAAACCGGAGGTGCTCATGCCTTGAAAATATTTTAGATTTCATCAGCATCGTGAAATACTTATAAGTGCTGAATTTCATGAAAATACGTTCAGTAGTTTCCCATATAAATATGGGTGAGGTTCCTCGTGAAAGCCCTGTATATGTTACACAATTAATGAAAAATTATTTTGTAGAAATCGCTCCTGTGTTGAAAAGGGTATTCCTGAATTGGAGATACAAAAAAAAGTCCCATAACCATGGGACCGCAAACGTTTCGTTTTCGAGATACAGGGTGTTGAAGTTTTTCAAGTTTTTTTCTCATAGTTTCTGCGTTTCACAAGATTTCAGATGAAATTTTGTATAGATAATGCAATTCAGAGTTTACACCATATAACATGCGTATTTCATCCACAAATCTACAGGGTGGTATTCTTTCTGGAACAGTGACCCTTGTTTTCCCCCAGATCTTTTTTGATGAGCCACTGTTTGTTTGGAAAATTGTAAAAAGAAGCTTTGTTGTTATACTAAACTTTACGATCTCTTGTAGTTTTGTCGTATCTGCTACCGATTTCGAAAAATAAATTTTCCCGAAATCTTCAAAAAACTAAAAATTGTCATAAAAATCCAGTCAGTAGGCTGCGGCTGATAATTTAAAAATGGAAGTTGAAGATATTGATTCCATTTGTATTTTCTCATCAAAAGAATCCGATTTCCTTCTGAAATATGTATACAGGGTGTCGCATTGAAAATGAAACGGAGGTCTTTTTTAGAAGAAAAATCAATATTTCTGGTAGGTGGTACTAATGAAAATAATATTTTCTGCAAACATGGCTCCTAACTCTTTTCATTTCCAGGACACATGGTTTTTAAGTTGGAAAAATAACTCGTTTTTTCGAAATAATTCCAAAATGGCTCAAGCTATTTTAGTGAGACTCAAAATATTCAAACATCTTGCTGAAAGTTACCTTTTAATGATTCATGCATGTTCAAAACATTCTCATTGGCGTAGGTAAAGGGGTTATTTCAGTTATTTGAAATATTAACGCCTCCAACTTGAACGCCACTGACATTTTCGCAAAGTTTGGGACGAAATTGAAAATTTTAAAGATCGTTCTTTAAAAATGGTACTTTTGGTCGAAAGCTTCAAACATCATAGTTTTCGATAAACAAAATTCAAGATTTGATTTCAATAAAAATAGAAAAAAAAACATTCTTATGAGTTCTTGTAATGATTGCAAGGAATCTGTATCATTTTTCGGGGCATAAATGCGAGTGAAGTCAACAACCTTTCCAGAAATAAAATGAACAAAACATCTTTCGTTTACCCTTATTTCTTAGCGACAACACTATTAAGTCCTATTTATCAAATATCGATTCGAACTACGTTAGGAAATATTAATGACGGTACATCCAATAGAAGGCTATGAATAAATGATGGCGGTATCATGAAAACCAGAGACTGAATCAAGTTAAATTTTGTTCAGTTTTCAAATATGGCACTCTCTTAGACCATAGGAGCAACAAAGGTTAACGATATCATTTTATACTCTTGTGGCAACATTGCAAAATCTAACTTTGAAATGTCCAGTGGCGTAGTGTTATCGGTATTGAAAAACGGAAATAAAATTACAAGTGAATCAACTTTTCTTGATGAATTCATACAATGTTCCGTACCTTGGAACAGATTCCGATTTAAGTGAACAGAGTCAGCTAAATTTAGAATTGATAACCAAATGCTCCTTCTCTCAATATCAGACGGAAATCTGAAAAGTGAAATTTTAAAAATCGAAGAATCAACACCACTGCTACTCAGAATAAGAAGAGTAGGTAGAGCAAACCTGAGTAAACTCAAATCAGGATTCAAATAGTCCAATTTACCACAAACAAAAAACATACGAACCTATTTTTCGATGGATTTTGCTAATAATATTTAGAAATAAATCCAAATCTCACTTTTCATACGCGATAACGTGATGACAACACTGTTCAAAACGTCATTACTAACACAAAATTCGCAAACGTTTCGTTTTCGAGATACAGGGTGTACTAGGTTTATTAGGGAGTATCTGAAAGAAAGTTATGAAAACAGGTGGACTGAACATCAGTCATGGCCTGCCAGATCCCCAGACTTGAATAGTTCAGATTTTTTTTCATACTAACCAGATCTTTATGACAATTTTGATTCTTCTGAGGATTTCGAGAGAATCGTTCAGAATTTTTTTCTCGAAATCGGTAGCAGATACGACAAAACTACAAGAGACCGAAAAGTTTAGTATAACAACAAAGGTTCCTTTTAAATTTTTTCAAATTAACAGTTGCTCACCAAAAAAAGTTCTGGAGTGAAACAGGTGACAGTGTTCCTGAAAAAATATCACCCTGTAGATCTGCTATCGAAATTGCCATGTCACGTGTTAAAAACTCTCAAATGTAATATCTATGCTAAATTTCAGTTGAATATCTTGTAAAGTGTAGATACTAAGAGAAAAAAACTTGAAAAATATTCAAACTTCAACACAAATGAGAAAATGAATTTCAATGTAAAGTACTTTTCATTTGGATTGAGAGTTTGTTTATTAGAATATTCGAAGAACGTCACAAAAAAAAATTTGTACAACTGCCATTAAAAGGTACACTTTTAATGAATAATGGAAGGGTGTTAAAAATATTCTCAACATTAGTGTTAAAAATATTTTTAGCACTCCATTTTCTTATGATGAAATCAGATGAAAACAATTCAGCAATTGCAAATTTTTATTATCAATATTTAACAATCTTTACTTATGAACATTAATGTTAATCGTAAAACTAGAACAATTACTAACATTAATGCCCTGTGACCTTGGGGAGCTTCGCAACACATTATTACAATCCTCAGCACCATCAGTACTTGTAGAAACCAGAAGTACAATATTGGATGATGATGATCCAAAATCTGTTGAGGTTGGGAGAATTTTTTCAGCAATGACATTTCTATATGAATGATCAACATGGCCCTCGGCTACCGTCGTAGACTTCCATCCACCATTTTTTTATGTCCGTAATATTTGCTCCTGATTCTGCTAGCAATGAAGCGGAGGATCTTCGAAAACAGTGTCCTGTATATTGCTTTGGTTCTGGCAGTTTGAGGAATTCGGAAACAATAGATGGAATTTTCCCAAATGTATTGATACCAGCTGGATTGGCAGTGCATTTATTATTCATGTATTTCAGGAAAAAACGACGATGTTTGATGACAGAAGGGCGCAATGCAAAGTACTTAATTATATGAAAATAGTCAACATACTTCCCAATAATACTGAAAGAACGACTGACTTTCGTTTTTGTGTTTGGAAGTATAACCAATGATTTATTTGTTATTTCGATGTCTTCCACTGATAAATAACACAATTCTTCACGCCGACAGGCTCCAAATAATCCGAAAATAGTTGCAACCTTAACCATCAAGTATTTCTCATCTGGTGCCTCATTTATAAACTTTTCAACTTGTTCACGAGTGAAAATTTTCGATTTTTTGGGACGATATCTTTCACTTTTCCGTTTTAATTATGCTAATACCTCAAAATATTTACTATAAGATCCACACCATTTTTAACAAGGGCGCTTGACTTTATCATTGAAAATTTGCTCCACAAAGTTGATGAACTCCATATTTTTAATTTTTCTTCCAAGTATGCCAGGAAACAGGTTCACTGAAGTTCCCTTCTACATTTTTCAATTTACACCAGGCCAGGAAATTGTTATATGCGATATCGTACTGCTGAACAGATTTTTCAGGTAGGAGTTCCAGATTTGCTCCACTTGCAGACTCTTCAATATCCACAGGAACAACCAAATTCTTTAGTCCAAGGACACACTGTAGGTATATTTCTACCAATTCGATATCCAAGCGTGAACCTGGGAAAAAATAATCTGGATTTTGTTATTCCTTTATATTGCTTATTACAAAGGTCATATGCAGTTTTACATTCAACAATGCGGAGTTAAGGAAAACTGTCAGCTAAATTGAAAAATTAGTCTTTGAAGCCAGCCAATGAGCCAATTACAAGCAATTCCGTGTTACCAGATCCACCTTTTTCTAAGCTATACAAAGGATTAGGTGCATTATATCAGATTGTAGCAGTTTCTCACCAACAACAAAGTGATTTCTAAAAAAATTGGCTGTTCTTCCGAATCCGTGCGAAAATGGAAGAAAATACTTGATACCGACCTGCCGGTTGCTATTTCACGATGCTCCGATACCCCTCATTGTTCGGCTAGGAAATTATTTTGTCAGTTGATAGGGAAATAGGCAGGTGGGGGAAAGTTGCCGGCATTTTTCTATAATATTCGACTTTTTCCACGTCAAGCTTCAGTTGTGCCAATTCGTGTTGTTTTCGGCGAGGAAGATTGAAGGTGAGTTGATAAAGACCTGAATATTATTCACGAGCACAAGACAGGAGTTCGAATGACGCGGTTATGTCCGGGCCAAATTCGAAAAACGGCTTTTTGAAACTTTCGAAGTAATTTGAAAACTACCAATTCGATCGAGATAATATTCTGCATTTAGGTGGAGAATGGCGTATTCAAGGTACATGCGGAATTTTGTCCAGATCCCTTTACCAGAACCTTAGGTATATTATCCTAGTAAATAATTGAAAAAAAAAAAATTCTGTTATTACATATCCGGGATCATGGACGATTGCTTTGACAGCTGTGGATTTTTTTTGCGTTGAATTCTTGAATAAGAATCTGCCTACAAGGTGGATCTGCTTACTTAAAAAAAATAAAAATATTATCAATTGTGTTTGCTCCATAATATCACAAAATGCTTTACCTACAATTATTGTTTGGAGAATTAAACATAAAATTAAAATCACCCAAGATTGCTACATAGTTCCCAGAGTTATATTTTTGTTGATGACAGATATAATATTTTACTTCTTTATCTTTTATCAGCCGAATAGTTGACAGTTTCGAAATAGATTTTATTGAGCTCAGAGATACTTTGGATAATGCTGATTAACACTATACAAATAAAAAGTGGATACGACCACAAGAGCGGGAGATGTGACAATTTGAATATTTCGATTTTTGGAAAAAATTTCATTTCGCAGGTGAAAATCTAAACTATAATAGATAGAGCCTTGGATTATTTTTTATTGAATTCAGCGTCCTCAAAAACCTACATTTTGATACCAAACTTGTCCATATAGTCCTTCTTTTACTCGATTTTTTCTTGTTTTTTGTTTTGCACATTTCGATTTCGAGTTTTGTTCAGGGGCTCACAGCACTCAGAGTATAAGTGACTCTGATCAGCCAAATAGAGTTTCTGAAAGGCTCGAATAGATAGTACATCTTCCGAGTGGAAAAACGCCTTTAGGTTGGCCAGGGATTTCGTGGTGATGACGAAAATGGTGTTTTTGGGGGGTCTTACCCCTTACGTATTTTTCACCCAAAAAGTTGACAATTTCGAAATCGATTTTATTATTCCTAGAGATACTTGGGACAATGCTGATTAGCAATATACAAACAAAAAGTGGATACAACCACTGAAACGGGAGCTTTGACGATTTGAAATTTCGATTTTTGAAAAAAATGCCATTTCGCAGGTCAAAATCTAAACTATGATAGATAGAGCCCTGGATTATATTTTACTGAATAGAGCGCCCCCGAAAACCTATATTTTGATACCAAACTTGTCCATATAGTCCTTCTTTTACTCGATTTTTTCATGTTTTTTGTTTTGCATATTTCATTTTCGAGTTTTGTTCAGAGGATCACAGCACTCAAAGTGTAGGTGACTCTGATCAGCCAAATGGGTTTTCTGAATGGCTCGAATAGATAGAAGATCTTCCAGATATAAAAACGCCTTTAGATTCGCCAGTGATGTCTTGGTGATGACAAATATGGTGTTTTTGGGGGGTCTTACCCCTTTGACATTTTTCACCCAAAAAGTTGACAATTTCGAAATCGATTTTATTATGCTGATAGATACTTGAGACAATGCTGATTAGCAATATACAAACCAAAAGTGGATACGACCACTGGAACGGGAGCTATGACGATTTGAAATTTCGATTTAAAAAAAAATGCCATTTCGCAGGTCAAAATCTAAACTATAATAGATAGAGCCTTGGATTATTTTCTATTGAATTCAGCGTCCTCGAAAACCTACATTTTGATACCAAACTTGTCCATATAGTCCGTCTTTTTCTCGATTTTTTCTTGTTTTTTGTTTTGCACATTTCATTTTCGAGTTTTGTTCAGAGGCTCAGAGCACTCAAAGTATCGGTAACTCTGATCAGCCAAATAGGTTTTCTGAAAGGCTCGAATAGATAGTAGATCTTCCGGGTAGAAAAACGCCTTTAGGTTGGCCAGGGATTTCGTGGTGATGACGAATATGGTGTTTTTGTGTTTCCTACCCCTTGCTCATTGAACATTTTCACTTATACCTACTACAATTCTCATAGATATTAGCAGATTCATATAAGTCGTAAATTTGCAATGAATACGAAAGGCTACAACAATCAAAATAATAAATTTTCGCTTATTTCACACGATAGAGAACAATAGCATCTGACACATCAATAGAAAATAATTATATCAGTTAAATACAAATTTCTGCTTGTACCCATGCCAATTTTCTCGTTCTATCTTTACGGCATTTTCGGGCAATCTTTCAAAGATAGCATAGTATGCAACTAAATAAGGCAAAATATTCAATATATCGCTCTTCGTTTACCATCTACTCCACTTAACCGGTGATAAAAACCATAGCACCTATACCTACGTACAACTTATGGATATGATAAAAATTTTCAGTTCACACAAATAGATAAACGTCATATCGTTTTAATTGTTTGTGTTTCGTCATTTGTGTTACAGGATTAAAAAAGCAACTTGCAGTAAATTTCGTTGAATTTCTGGCTGTTTCAACTTTGATCCTCTCATAAAATAAAGGATTTTCCAACAGAAGGTGTTCTTTTGATATAAAAAAAATGCCGTCTCTGGCAAATTTTCACAATTTTTATAGTGATTTTCGATAATTTTAATGCGTTGTTGAAGTACGTATCGAAAACCCCTTGTTCATTAATTTATTAAATTTCCCCTTTCAAAATATCAAATAAATTAGAATAAACAACGTCTGCTTGAAATTATGTCTCTAATAAATTATAGAAGTTCAATCCTTCCCCAGAAATGTATTTAACTAAATATTTAACCGTCTTCTTGAACTTCCAACGATATGGGTTTACTTCAATCAAACAGTTTTCAACTTAGTCATGCATAATAGAAAATCGGTCGGAATAGGCTAATACAGATGTGGCGTGACTTCAAATAGGTCGATAATGACATCTACAAAGTCAACCCAGACCTAAAGTCGATCGATTTCTATTACTTCGTGAAAAACTGCCTGATGAAACCGATTCGTTTCAGGAAACAAAAATGGTGATTCCCAAGAGCCAAAAACTGATCTGCCCTCTGGACCTAGAACCTTCAAAAGACCTCCTCAAGATCTCCTCTTTCGATCACAACAGCAACTACGACTACAGCTGCAACAACAACAATGTGGATGGACCCAATAATATCGGGGGGTTTTACAGCGGCACCAAGATCTTCATAACGGGCGCCACTGGTTTCGTTGGGAAGGCTCTGGTGGAGAAACTACTGAGAAGTTGCGATGGGATTGATACCATTTATCTGCTGATGAGGGACAAGAGGGGGATGTGCATAGAACAGAGGCTCAAGGAACTTCTCAAAAATCCTGTAAGTTCAGTTCATTTAAATTATCCCCTGTCTGATTTCATGCAGACTATTTGATGGCACACACTTCAACATATTGGTTCACCAACAGCAAAATCCGAAAGAGTCATTCTTTCAATCTTTCATATGAATTAATTTGTGTATCCTCTTCATAAAAGCCTCAATACCTTCCAAAAATTTATATACTCCATTCACTTTTATAAAGTATCCCAGTTAGCCATGATATTCTGACACACTTCCCAGTGGATATTTTAAAAATGTTAGGTTATAGTCATTTTCCTGTCAGATAATAATTACGCAACGTTAACCTCTCTGCATAGAGGTCATAGTAATTACGTATTTATCGTAATGTTTATTTACTTTGGGAAAATGATGAATTTGAGAAAATATTACGTGAATTCAATAATTCCAAAGACCTGGCGAATGTTGAAGAAACTTTTTTCTCTGTTAATACTGGAAATAAACTGCTCCACATGAGTTAGGTATATTGACTTAAATTGCAAAAAAATATAGTTAAAATAAGATTTTTGTGATGAAAATTCATATTAATATGATTTCAAGTTGCAAATTAATTTTAGCCTGCAGGTCTGCAGCGTATACAGGGTGGTTAAGAAAAATCGGGTAAAATAACGAAATTTTATTCCCAGAGAATTCAAGCATTTTGAGACTATCAATACAATGTATGGCCTCCACGGGCATCAATAACAACTTGACATCTTCTTTGCATACTGCACACGAGGTTGTTGAACATTTCTTGAGGAATTTGGTTCCATAAACGGGGCAGAAGCTCTCTCAGATCATTTAAGGATTCTGGGGTAGTTTGATGATTATCTAATCTTCTTTGGAGCATATCCCATGCATGTTCTATGCAATTCAAATCTGGTGAGTGCGGAGGTTTTGGTAAATGTGGAATACCAAGCTCCTCGCGCGCATTCTCAACTATGGCTGCACGGTGCGGTCTAGCGTTATCGTCTAGAAATTGAAAACTTTCACCAATAGCAGCGTGAAAATTTGGCACAACATTATCAATGACATGCTCCCTATAGTGTAAGGCGGTCATATTCCCAGGACAAATGTGTAGATCTGTGCGTCCGTTGAAACATATACCGGCCCAAACCATAACACTACCACCTCGGAATGGATGGACTTCTTGGACATAGCGACGATTACGGGGTATGCGTGGGATTGTTCATACCCTTATTCTTCGAGAATCTGAAAATCGTCCATATCTGGATTCATCAGTGAAAAGGACACAACGCCATTGATTGTTGCAATTGATATGTTGCCTTGCCCATTCCAGTCTTTGACGCTTATGGTCACGTGTTAATGGAACTCCTCTTAATAGACGTCTAGAACCTAGATTCACCTCTCTCAAACGTCGTCTGATGGTTTCGATGGAAACTTGGACCCCATCTGCATTTTGAAGAGTATTCCGTAGCATTCTACACGTAGATGTAGGGTTTCTTCTCGCCGAAACGGTGATGAAACGATCCTGAGCAGGTGTTGTTTTTCGTCGCCCACCAAGCCTTGGTCTTTTCAACACGGAACCTGTCTCCCTGAACCTATTCCAAAGTCGAGATATCACACTTTGGCTGACTTGGAGCCTTTCCGCTACAACAACCTAAGTTAGGCCACTCTGTAGCATTCCGACAGCTCTATTAGCCTCAGCGTTTGTTAATTTACGTCTTGGCATTTTCAGAAAACTCGTTTCAAATCGGAGCCGTTGATAAACTGACTTCATTTCAAAATAAGAACATTCATGAAGCATATGCAAAGAACCAAACTTCAGAAAAAAGGCGACCAGATTGACGAAATGTCTCATACTGATTTTTATTGGATCGATTCAAGTTGTTATTGAGTTTTAAATGATTTTACAGCGATTTTCTCGAAGAGTACTTACTTTTGAAAACGATTGAATACGATATCCCTAACTCTTGTGGAGCAGTATATTTCACGTCTTAAAACATGGTTGGAAGATTCAGTTATGCTATTTTCTTGTACGGAAAACAAGAATCGAGAAATTTTACTGAAAAATAATGGACAGAAAAGTACGTTACTTTGTGATAGTTCATTCGAAAAAAGAATGAAAGTAACTGGGAAAATTTTTCTGATCCTAATATATGTTTCTCATACCTAGGTCTTCGATAAAATTAGAGACAAAAACCCAGACGTATTCCAAAAAGTTCGACCCATAAAAGGCGATGTTTCCCTGCCTAATCTAGCCCTGACAGAAAACGACAAAAACTTCCTATGGGAGAACATCGACATCGTATTCCATTCTGCTGCTACAGTAAAGTGAGTAAATAATCCTAAAACCGGCAAAAAAAATGGCATGTCCATCTCCTTCCAGATTCAACGAAGACCTCAAGAATGCCGTTTTATTGAACACTCTGGGTACCAAGAGAGTTCTGGAAATTTGCAAGGAAATGAAAAACTTGAAGGTAAGTTGCTTGAGCATTTTCTCTTCATCTTCTCGTGATTTCCAATAAATTCTTAATTTCCAGAGCTTCGTTCATGTGTCAACCGCCTTCAGCAACTCTGATAAGACCCACATCAAAGAAACCGTATACAAACCTGCCTTTGACATGAACTCCATAATCAACTGTATGGATATTCTTCCGAAAGATATTGTAGAAATGCTCTCCAAAAAACTGCTGGTGAGTTACTAATCATTGGCACTCAATTAAGAGTATACCAAACAAAAGGATGCAGGTCAAATTACTGGCAAGGGTTTCCAGACTTTTGTCTTTCCCTTTTCATGTAATTGGACGTATTGGATGTTTTTTTTTAAGTGATAGAAGCCATGTTGTTTTGACATTTCTGTTCAGTAAGCATTGACAAATTATCATGGAAAGACTCACGCCGCTACAACGTTTACAAATTGTCGAAATTTATTTTTGAAATCAGTATTCTATTCGCCTAACTTATAGAGCACTTCGTGAAATTTTTGATTTACATGATCGTCCATCAGAGCAGCTTATTCGTCGAACTATCGATAGATTTCTGACAAAATTTTCTCTACTGGATGCAACAACAACAACAAGACAATGAACTGTTCGTACAGAAGGAAATATCGCTGCTGTAAAGTATAGTGTTAATGAAGATCCAGATTTGTCTATTCGTCGACTTTCACGACAAGTTGAATTCTGTGCATCCAGCACATGGAAAATTTTGCGTAAATATCTTGGTCTTCACCTAAAAAAGATCCAACTGGTTCAAGATCTAGAGCCACTTGACCATAATAAACGGCGTTTGTTTTATGATTGGGCCCTAGAACAGCTTCAAGTTGATCCACTTGTTGATCGAAAAATTGTGTTTAGTGATGAAGCTCATTTCTGGTTGAACGGCTACGTAAACAAGCGAAATTGCCGTATATGGAGTGAAAACAATCCCCAAGAAGTTCTGCAGGTTCCATTGCATCCTGAAAATGCACTGTATGGTGTGCTCTACGCGCTGGAGGCATCATCGGTCGATATTTCTTCAAATACGATGCTGGAGCTAATGTAACAGTGAATGGTGCTCGTTACAGATCAATGATTATTTGTTTCAAAATTTGAATGGTATCGAGCCAGAAGTGTTTTGGTTCCAACAAGATGGTTCCACATCTCTTGCTGCTACCGTAACAATTGATTTATTGAAATGAAGATTTGGCGATAACATTATTTCGAGAAACGGTCCAATCAATTGGTCTCCAAGATCATGTGACGACACTCCACTGGATTATTTTCTTTGGGGTTATGTCAAGTCATTGGTTTATGCTGATAAACCTGAAACAATAGACGCTTTGAAAGCCAACATGAGTCGTGTTATTGCTGAAATAAGGCCTGAATTACTCGAAAAAGTGGTCCAAAATTGGTCTGATCGATTGCGGTTCTTCAGAGCTAGTCGTTGTGAACTTTTGCCGGAAATTATTTTTAAAACATAAATGCCATAATATTATCTTTCAAATAAGAAACAATTCGGCTTCAATTTCAATTTAAGGTCGCCGTTCAGAGCGCGTAGGAAAACTCATCCGATAGAGGCGCCACCGTGCATTTTATGGAATATCTCCATAGAACTTACATTATCTCTATGATTTCTATGAATATCTCTCTAGTTATGAATGAAATGAACAATGGCGCTCTCTATCCGAAAATCGCTTAACTATGAAATTAGAGAAAATGTGGGTAAAGCAGGAACTTTTTCCCGCCATATATTTGAATTGGAACATTCTCTGCCAATTCCGTATTTCAAGTTGTTTTTCTGAATGAAATTATCTGTAGATTCACTTTCAATAGGAAGTTGAACTATTTTCATGGGTTTCTCGTTTGAAATAGAACAGAAGCGTGAGTTGACTTATTTTCTTCTATGAATGAACTTTCAAAATGAAATCGATTTCAATTATTTTATTAAGAACTCCGATCCTTTCTGAGTTTACCCACAAAATTTCAGTTCTCAAAGTGAAACCATTTTCAAATGCAACTTGAAATAAAAACACACTACATTGAACGCCTACCTTAAATGTGTTCTATCACTCTAAAAAAAAAACACCCGATACATCCTTTGAGAGGCCCTGTATATGGAATGTGACACAGCCAAATCTTAACATCTTTTCAGGGCAAACATCCAAATACTTATACCTTTACGAAGGCTCTAGCGGAGTATATCGTCTTTGAATACTCCTCGACAATACCTACAGCTGTAGTTAGACCATCAATTAGTGAGTAACCATACAAAAACTGTCTTTACAGCTTAATAAATTTTTTACAATTGCTCCAATTGTGCCATAACCACTGACATTCATAGATTCAAATGGAGTGATAATTCCACAAGATGGTACTTCTGTGTTAATCTTATTCGTAATTGTAGTAACGGCAGCTTGGAAAGAACCTATACCTGGTTGGGTGGACAACATGAGCGGCATAACCGGTATCTTCATGGAATGTGGGAGAGGAACCATCAAAAGTATCATCTGTAACGATAAATGCGTCATGGACATCATCCCTGTAGATATCGTAGTCAACACCATCATATCTGCAGGATGGCACACTTCTACTTACAAGTGAGTACCTAAAAGGGACGTTAATAATTTGGTCAACCACTTCCATACAAATGAGTTGTCTTCGAGTCATTGGCGATACCGATAACTGATTTCTTACAGATCCAACACCATGAGAGTCTACAATTGCGTAACAGGCGGTATAAATCCGGTAACATGGAAAAAATTTGGAGATCTGACCCACAAATACGTCCGGGAATACCCCAGCAAATACGTCCAATGGTACCCGGGCTTCGAATACCGCACCAACCATTTCATGCACGTTATCTACGCCACCCTGTATCACACCGTCCCAGCAGCCCTCTTGGACGTATTCCTGTACTGCACCAGACAAAAACCGATGTAAGTAACGTCCTATCGATGATTTACGGAAAATAATCGGGCCAAGAATAGAGCCTTGTTACACCCCTTCGAACTTGTTTTTCAGAATGTTGAGAATAAGCAACAAATTCTACCACGCTCTAGACGCCGGTAAATTCTTTTCGACCAACGAATGGGACTTCGATACGGACACATTCGCCAGCTTGTCGCAAGCTGTTAAACACGCTGAAGACGGCAAGGACTTCAGCATAGACATGAGCAAAAAGACGACTGATTTCGACTGGGAGCAATACGTTAAAAATTTCATGATTGGAGTGAGGCAATACGTCCTCAAAGACGACATGAGCAGCTTGCCGGCCGCAAGAGCCAAACTAGTCAGGTTGGTACTCAATTTTTTTAATAAACTCCAAATTGTCAACTCTTTTTCCCCTTTTCGTAAAAAGAAATCACTTATTTCATTATTTCCAAAATAATTTAGACAGATGTCAACATGACATATGCCAAATAAGTACTAGAGGCTTTTTAAAGAGTCTGTTTCAAAATTTTGATGTTACTTTTCTATTTCGTAAAAAATATCACTGTAATGGGGTGTTACTGGTTAAAATAATCATTTTTTTTTCGAATTTGCAGGTTATACTGGTTCCAAAAAGTGTTTCAGGTCTTGTCTCTCTGCGCTGTTGCAAAACTAGCAAGTTTGCGCTGAAAACATATTGAAATTAAAATCAATTGGTCCTTGGAAAGTATTAAACATATCCTGAGAATATCTCCAAATACGTTATCGAGTATTAAATCTTATCAAGAAGAATAGGGATAACCATTTGCAATATTAATGCAATAATATTCATGAAAAAGTATTATTTTATCCTATGACATAGATCTTTATATTTCACCTAAGCTGATGTATTCATTACATATCCTATAATCGAGGGAAATCCAAAAGATAGATAAGTTCTCAATAAAGCAGCATATTTTGAAGTTTTCATAAATTTATTTTCTCAGTATCATTTTCATTCAACATTCTCAAATCTCAATTGTCGCTCATTTCTAAATTATAGGTTAGTTTAATAAACAGAATGCCATTTAAAATATTCGAGTAACATTGCCTTTTTATATTAAGTTGTTTTATTATATTTTAAGTGTTATTCAAGGTGTAAGTACCTTCATGAAATAAAATCACAAAGAAAATATTTTTGCTTCATTGTCCCATTCCCAAAAATATCATTTTTCTACAACCGGGCCTAACTAACTACTTTCCCGCATTGTTTTCGATTCGGAAAGTGTCACTTTCCCGCACTAGTGCGGGAAAGTAAATATGTGTTGAATTTGGGTATAATAATACCTTTAACATGAAATCTCTTAATCTACTTACTTATATATTTAGTTGAATATTTCAAATTATGCAGTTTCATCCATGTCAAACTAATTATTAATGCATGATTGTCATGGCAACCGAACATAAAATATCGAGCTTGGTTGGAAATCAACTTCTGTCACAGAAGGGTATATTGACAACTTTCAGGTGATACAAGTTGCAAAGTAGATAATTCTTCAACCTCCACTTCCTTCACACGTTCCTTATCGGATATCATAGGTAATTATATAAATGTAAATATTCAGAATGTCACAACATGTCCAATATTCCCTTTATGAATTTTTCGAATTGATCCATAGGGAGCATAAATTTTATATCGAAATGAACATAGAAATTTGTGTCTATTATGCAAAATAAAAATTCATTTCTATCGAGAATTCATATTCAATTCGTGATGAAGTCGACGGAAAAATCTTGTAATCAACTCGTTTATTAATTCAGCGATTAATGGTCTCAAACATTAACGCGCTCGCTCCGCTCACGCGTTAAAATATTCCGACCATTAATCGCTTTCATTAATAAACTAGTTGATTAAATAACTATTTCAAGACTGAACTGCAAACAGTTTTATCTACGACACAAGATTTAACAAAAAATTGCTTCACAGTTACATTCAAGGTGCCTTCAATGATAGGTGATGTATGAAATTCTATGGATTTCTATATAAATGCCAAAATACATAGAATACCTATGAACATTCTATGCAACTTTATAAACTATAGACCAAAGATTATAGAGTGCTATAGACCTTGCAGTATTTAAATTCTATGAATCCCAAAATAAATTGTTTCTATGGATATGTCACTGACGTCCCTTTCTAGCATAGAAAATCTTTTCCAATAGAAAGACCACGGATCCGATCAAAATTCCGATAACCATCGCAGAAACTGGTCCCTTCACCGCGTTGAATCTCAGTCTCGGGTTTTTCCAAGGTCCCGATCTACGTCTGCTCCTTATTATTTGGTCGTATTTCGCGATTACCTTATTAACGAAACCGTGCTGCATCAATAAATGAACATATCGATCGAGCAGAGGGAACATCGGGTGTCCTTTAGGAACACGAAACGTATTGCATAGAGTGAGAACGGAGGGCCTGATTCTATGGTTCAAGTAATGGCCGTGGCGGTCCATGAATTGATCCCGTATGTAGGCGACCTTTCGGTAAGGTTTCAATACTGCGAGATCTTTGGAATGGGCCGATCTGTTGAAGCAGGCCGGTCCAGTATCGCATTCAACGAAATTTTTCTGGATGTACTCGTAAACTTTCGGCGTCGTCTTGTAGATATCGACCAGGAATTTGGTGGTTCCCAACTTTAATCCCTCCTCCATCACTCCTTCCAGAGTTTCTATCCTGGTATCGAGGATCGGACCGCTCATGAAGTAAGTATACTTCGCCTTAAACGTAGAATTGATTATCACGAAATACTGAAGTATCAGAAAATAAAGAATTCTCGAAGTCCAGTAGTTCATTTTGAATTTAACACTCTGCTCGAATGACAGTATCTGGATTTGCCACATTTGATGAAGAAATGACCCACGGAATCCAACGCCATGCATCAAAACGCCAACCGAAGCCAAAATAAGACCAACACAGATCATGGAAAATATCATAGCTGCATTCACCTCTACCTCGAAGACCATAAGTGCCAATTTCCATTTTGGTATAACATCCGGTTGCGGAACGAACCAGTAGGTAGAATCGCAACTGTATGGTACCGTAAGATCATCCCGCGACATACTTATCGCCAAGTTTCCGAACTCAATGTCATATCCCCCTTTATTCTTAAGTTCGGACATGTTAAATCCAGGACTTCTGAAGTCCAAATACACAACGTCCATATCCATCTTATCCAAAATAAGCTGCAACAAATCCATTTCTATGCCCCTCTTGTGGCCTTTCGTGTCCATAGAATACGGCGCCTCGTAACCATAGAGCAAAGTGAGTTTGGAACGTTTCCAAAGAGTAGGCGGTTTATTCGAAAGCAAAGAATGAGTAGGTTCCAAGTGTACGCCTCCATCTTGACATTTACCAATTTTTCGCAACTGCGTAGAGTAATTACGGTATTCTCCGTTTTCATACGGAAAAACGGTGAGAATATCGTCCGTCTCAATCTCCAGAAAAACTAAATTGGCAATGTAATGGTTCAGCAGGGCCGATATAACAGAATTTGTGGGTCTGTCCCCAATGAAGACATACCCTGCCTTCGGATTGAAAGATTCGTGTTTCTCTAAATTTTCCAGGAATAATTGAACGGAAGTTTTCCTCAAATCGGCCACGTAAAAGTCGTAACTCAACTTTTGTAAAGTATCAATGCTGGGCTTGTATTCCCTCAGAACTACCGGAAATTCCAAAACTGCGCCGAATCCCGACTGTAAAACCACTGAATTGCACCTGATCGAACTGTCAAGAATAGCGTTGACGCATCCCACAATTTTATAAAATTCGACAATTGGCAACGACGGCATCATCTCGAAAGAACTGCGTTAAGTGGGAATAAAACAGTTAAAGGGACCCTATAATTATAGTCCGAGATTTATGAGCGATGTTATCAACATTTTCGGTATTTTTTATAGGGTACTTTATGTTGGATCCGATTTGATATCAGATATGATTAATTACACGACATGCTAATGTCACGCAATGTGAGCGCAATTTACTTATTTGATGATGATACTCTTCTTTTTTTTTTTCAAAGCAAACATGATTCATTTGCTTCCACAATACCCCTAGCAAAGACTATAGTCTTTGCCCTGCCCCTAGATCCTAATTTTCCGCTCCAACATTGTGATTTTCACTCGAAAAGATGGGACTCCGAAAGCACTAAAGTGAAATCAAGAGCCAATGAGTCCTCATTCATCTACATCGTGAGTGAATTACCCATATTTGTAGATTCGCATCCAAGAATCCAACGGAAAAAAATTGACAACAGTCAAAAAATCGACGATTGTCGAAAAATTGACAGCAGCTGTCAAAGAATTCGTCCACGATGACGGCTGTCGAAAATCTCCTTCATTCGGTAAATACGAACCTATCTACAAGACGAATCATTAAAGATCAACCAAAGTCGTTGCAACCTCGTAAAACCTATTGTAATTGGCGCCCGAGTATCTTAGTTACACACGAGTGGTCGCGCCCTTGTAGCTCATTCCGCAAAAAGGGAGATTCAAACGGTAATTAAAAAAAATATACAGGTTGAAGACGCACCCTGTATACTTGAATTCGCCACTGATGGAACGGGTTAGAAAGGTTTTTAGGTATTTTCCAATGAGAATTTTAAACCTGGACTACATTTATTACGTCTTTTCACATCAGAATATCCACAATACGAACAAACAACAATCCTACATGGTCTTTTTTAACTGTTTAAACGTTTCTCAAGTGATTGAGTGAAGTGTAATTTGAAATTTATAGAAGTATTCACAGAATCGGCTGATTTTGAAGAAATGAAAAGTAAAGGAACTATCACAGATGAACAAGATGGAAATATGAAACAAAACTGGTTAATTGTTTTGAACCATTCAACATAAAATTCCTTTTATTTAAATGAAATATTTCAACTAAATTCTGTAAGATTCATTAAAATTAATTAGGCATTAGCATTGGCAAAAATAAACAAAATATCTTCTTATATACAAACATTAAATCTGGCCCATTTCCAAATTCTGGAGAATAAATTAGTGTTCTAATAAAAATAGTGAGTTCTTGAAACAAAAATAGCCACTAAATAACAATTCTAGTTACTTAACACGTAGTTGCAAGAGGCAATATTTACAGTTTTTCGGAAAAAACTGAACAGGCAAAGAATACCATCTATTTAGTGAATGTATAAAATTATCGAATTCATGATTGTCAAAAAATAATAGAAAATAATGAGAAATATTCGGAAAACTACTCATGTTTAAACAATTGATTTAAACAGAGAAAGAAACGCTAGATGTATATTATCGTCCGAAAAAATTCACATTGTACCTTTTAAGCCTTCATTTTTCTTCAATTAACCTTCTTCAAATTTCGCTAAAAATCCCTGTTCAGTTTAAAACCCATTAATTAATTCGTTAACTTCTTAAAATTAAGAATCTTCCAAAGGAGTCGAAGATTAAATTCGAAAAAAATCATTTAGAAAGAAAATCTTCCCCTACTTTTTAAAATCATCAATAAAGAATTCCTACAAAGTAACAAACAAGGGTCACACACAGTCGATGGCAGGTTAGTTGAGTCTTAGAGTAGAAGATTCCTCTCACCAAACAAAACCTCATTTTTTTCATCGTACCAATTTTCAAAATTTTATTCTGTTCGAATTTAGATAATCTTTGAAGAAAATTTCACTAAACTTCAGCGGTTGCAACATTTCATTGATTCATTATATTTGATGGTCACCGAATACAAAATTTGGCAGAAATGATCAAAATTTTGAAGAATCTTCGTTTAAATTCAGGCGTAGGAACATGGTACAATATTCAGAATGAATTTCAATTGATCTGATAATATACAGAGTGTCCCAAAATCTTGTTTCACCATTTTATATCCATCGATTAAATTTCAAACTACCCTGAGAACGAATTTCTCTGGATATCACTGATATACCCAAAATGAAAGCATTCTAGAATCCAAGTACTTCAGTAAATATGTAATTAAAGCTGTTTTACACCTAAAATTTCGAAAGAACATCTCGACCACCCCTAGAATTAGGTATAGGAAAGCATTATACAAAAATACCCGGAAAGTAGTAACGAAGAGAAAAATTAAATATTATTCAGTTTGTTTCAATTGGAGAAACCAAATTTCCAAAATTTCCCAGTCCCTTTCTTCGTTAACTTCTAACCTGCCATCGACACTGGTCGATCCTGTAAACGTTTAACTCTCTTCAAAATTCCGGGGTAATTCCACAAATAAACAATTCCATCAAACAGTTTAAGTTTATATTTAAGTTCTGGCAGTGATCAGGTATATACAAATAACGCTTTTTGTTATTGAAAAAAAACCAGGATTGGTTCAGGAGCGAGTAAAAAGATCCCAGTCAGTACGACAAATGTACAGTGAAAAAATAAACTATGTAAAATGGTATAAATAAATCAGTTGTTAAAACCCACACTCGGGCGAAAAAAAAATGTATGTACAAGACGAATGCTTATGATCGATCAAAATTTGAAACAATCCCGAAAGAAGAACTCTCCAACTTCCTCAAAATTAGGATAAAATATTCAATACCGATTCAAGAAGTATCCATCGATTTATCGTTCTTACACGTCCAACACCGGAGCGATAAAGTTCGATTTCGATTCGTATTTTTGGATGGTGGGCACCATCTCCAATTTTTTACGTTTGAAAGTTTCCTGTTTTCTTACTCTTTGCTGGTGCAGCTTCCTCTTCTCGTGCACCTTCAGATACCTCCCCAATATCGGATATTTGATCTCCTTGGGTATATCGTCCAGTTCGAACATGGCGTCGTGAACGGATATGCCGAAGAAATTTCGTATCTTGGTGTCGGCCCCATAATCCAGCAGAAGGAGAACCATCGAAGCTGAAAGAGAATAAGACCCTTTATTTAAAAATTAACTATTTAAATCTCTTTCGTAGGGAATATCTATTGGGGAATTTGAATAAATTTTGGTTTAATCCAGCCCTACTCACAATTATAACTTTCAGCTGCATGAAATATAGCCGTTCTGCCGGATTTCAAATCTTTCAAGTTCAAATCTGCCCCTCTCTTAAGAAACAGTTCTGCCATGTCTATCCTGTCGTTGTGAAACGCGCACATCATCAACGGCGTGAGTCCTGAAAATAACAATCAGGAATCGTTTGAAAAAAAATTATCGAAGATGAAACAAAAAACCCGACTGCAAAAACATGAAACTGAAAAGATAAAAACAAGAACTACACTTAATCAATATAATTTTGTGTGAGTGGTGTAGAGGATGCATATGAATGCTATAATGTATTGCAGGCGGGGACAATGAAAATTACGAAGCATACTGAGAAAATTACGAAGCATACTGAGAAAATTAGAATAGATAAGTATCAATTTTCATTTATATTGAAATATACACACATCGTCCAAAGACATCCAAAATTGTAGTTTGTCATCTTCCAATAAACCGTACTGTTTACCCAACTCACATCGATGAAGCGGAAAATTCTTCGACTCGAATCACATAAACAGTATTTTCACACTGAATGAAATTTCTTTAGAAAAAAAACCTAACCTATGTCACACTGTGTGACTGACACCTAACCCAACTTTTTCTCTTTTACACTGATCCATATGGACGCTAAGGAAAACACCGTTAAATCACAATAAACCTGAATTTAAATTTTTATTTATTTATTTACAAGCATTATAGATTGATACTCAAGCAAAATGAAAAACAAGCAACTTCATTCGGATTTATTTCATAACATAAACTATGCAGTCTATGGCCCCCTTTAGACTTAATTGAACACGTAAATATGTGTCAGATGACCATTATACTGTTGTTAACTATGTCGTCGGCGTTTTAAATAATCCATCGATCAATAAAATATTTACTTTTACGCCGCATTATCGAAACATTATTTATGGATTTATGATGCCACATGGGGATAATATAAATTGGACGATATTTGTATTGGTTCATTGTAACAATACCATGGATATACACTTGTCTTATTTATCTTATCACCGGGATTCCAAATGTGTTACGAAGATTTTCCTGGTAAAGTTTGGGTCGGTATTTCCCCAGGGGAAACACGTTGATTCTCTATTTCGGAGAAATATGACGATAAGTTCGTCATAGCAAATACGACGAATACGACAAAATTATTATTTTAAGGCAGAGTTTCGAAAAAATTACAGTTCTTTTCTTCCAACCGAATTTTTCGAATTGAAACAAGTTTTGTATTTTTTCTTCAGGATTTCAAAATGTTGTGTAAATCTCAATGAACAACAATGATTACAATGAAATTATATTTGTTATTGTGCTTTATAAAGCTTAAAATGTAATCGGAAGTTTCCACAAAGTATCTAACTTAAAGCAACTCTCAAATAATTGTGTTCTTAATATAATCTCTGCAAATCTCATTTCAAGAACAAATTAGAATGAAAAATTGTTAAATACGAATTTGAAGAACAGCATATAGTTGAGAATGCTTCATCTTTGGAGATTAAAAATTAAAAAAAAACGGACATCATATGACCCTCGTTTGGAAGTAAAAAAGGCGCTCGAAAATACAAAAAAATTACTTTTGGCCCAAACTATAATTCATGGATTACTCACCGTCGTAATTGAAATGATCAATGTCTAGTTTGCTGGTCTCCAGTTTATCCAGAAAAATTCGAACCAAATCGGTCCTGTTATGTTCGACAGCAAGATGTAGAACGTTGTTGCCCTCCGAATCTAATATGGACATATCCGCATCGTATTCAAGAAGGATCTTCACAATATCTGCGCTCACTCTATTGATGACACCTAACTGCAGGGGGGTCTGGAAAAAATCGAAAGGCGTCCTCAAAATCCATTGATTCTGGCATAATTTCTTCAGTTCCAATTTGTATTTTTTATGATGACTTTTGAAGTCTAAATGATCTATTTCAATTTCACAATATCTCTATCAGAATCAAATCAAATTTACACAAACCATTCAAAGTATTAGATCTTAGCAACTTTTTTTATTCGTTCTGGTGGAAAAATATCAGATTTAGGTTCAATTGAACCAATTATTCAGATGACTCTTTGTCCAATTCTAAAGAATCAATAATATTGACTCAAGAAATGATAGTCGATTTCATCAAATAAATTATTTTTCATGTTGTGAATTATTCCCAAAGCATATGATTACAAAGCATTTCTTGTCACTGTTAAAATATCAATTAGGGGCAATCGGTTTTTTTTTCATGATTAAGTTCAAACTGAATAATAAGGGGATTCCTCTATTTTATTCCACTCATAGTGACATAGTCCGCTTATCAATCAATCAATCAATTATGCGCTGAACTCATGAATGAATATCACTTCAATTGCACTAACAAGATAAGATATGAGATTCTAGTGTATCTCATACGAATTCCTAGAAATAGGTCCAAAAATCGATCTTTCTTAAAAAACTATTGATAATTCGTACAATGTACTTACATAATTGTTGATATTAACGATATCAATGCCTGCTTTTCTAGCTGTTAAAACAACACACTGACTTTTCACTTCTTGTAAATTTTGTTGAATAACTCCTCTGTGAATTGGCCTGAAATAGAAAATGAAACAAATTCTCAAAGGCAATTTCATTTTGAAGAAAATTGTGTTCAAAATAAATTGAACATTCGAAAAAACCTAATCAATACAACTTGGAATATGGAAGACTAAATTTCAAAGAGACCTAAACGTCATTTTCCGATATATAAAAAATCTTGATATTGTGTCAAGCTGTATGAATATCTAGCGATAAAACTGTATCTCCTGAATGATACAATAACTATAAAAATTATTGTGAGAGTAGGGGTAAAAATCAAAAAAAAAATTATTTCAGGATCACTCATGTGTCTGTCACAATCAATTTTCTCATAAACATATTAAAATATTCGTAAAGAAAAACTCACAAATTGCCAGACTCCCAGCTGAGACATCGCTGAAGATCGTTGAAAAATTTCACTTTTATATTCTGCTCTTTTGAGGCAAAAAGGGAAGGGGGTCCTTGGCCCATATTTACGTCATTGCCTATAATAAAATCATTTCTATACAACTCCTTGAGAGGGCTCTCTTCATTTCCTCCTTGTGCAACTATCTCATTAAATGGCAGGTCGGTCTGAACTTCCTTATGCTCACTTTTAACCGGCTCAGTATTCGTGGAAACTGTCACTACCCCTTCAACACTTTCCTCAGTCCCAGTATTCGTTGAAACCGTCACTAAATTCCGTTTTAAACACTTACACTGACCAGTTTCCATCTTGTCAAGGCTGTTATCACCAGCAGTCAGATCTATTTGAGGTGCTTTGCTTTTCAATAGAATCTCCTTTAACAGGGGAATCCCTGGACTATAAGGTTCATTGACAAGTCTTATGGATCCCCCCACTTTTTTCATGATAGATGTCAAGTTTTGGAAACGATCATGTTTATTGATGGAAATGATCTTACCAGTTAATTTTGGAGGTGTGATCACAGTTGGTTTTCTAGGTAAAAGCTTCATTGGTTGCCTGCTTCTAAATTGTGGGGCTGCATATACCAAAGATGGTTTACCACGAGGTTTAGTTAAATGTACAGACTTTAACGGGGGCACTGGTTCAGTTTTCGGTCTTGGAGTTTGTTTAGTTATCTCTAAGATTTTATCCCCTGTTTTGATCGGTAGCAGACTTGGGGTTTGATCCAAAACTTCAAGTTTCTGACCATTCAAATATATAAATTTTTTACCACAAGGATCCGTAACTACTTTAGGTAATCTATCAATAATTTCTTTAGAATCTGGAATATTTGATGTTAAGATATGCTTATTTGTTTCACTAGTTTTAAGAGATTCTTTATTAGCGCTTTCCACACTTTTGTTGCTCTTAATACATATTCTCGGGACTTTCTGATTTGAAATAGAGTATTTCGATATCTTTTTATCTATGATAACTTTCCTCCTCAATACCATTTTACTGTCCATGAACCCAATTAATTCTGTGTGTTCATCAGATTCATGTGATAGTTTAACATCGTTTCTGACACCTTTTTTCTTGTACGAAATCATTATTTTCAATATGTTTGGAAGAATACCAGTAGAATCCATAATCTTTTCGGAGTTTGGTTATGATTATTGGTGCTTCTCCCTTTCAAAGCTCAGGCCTTATACCCTTATAATTCGAACTTACTATTCGATACAACTCTGAATTAATTAATTACACTAAAAAAATTTCACCACTCACTCAATATATATATTATGAAATTCACCAATTCGATTACGTTCACTCAAAAATAAAATTCGTATTGAGGTAATTCCCCGTCGTCACATTGTTGTGGAATAAACGTAAGAAATCACAGAAACTTTTCACATGACGCAGTTTCGAATATTTTTCTTCGAACCACAGAACATTGTGGTTCGCCACAAAATATTCTTGGAATTCATCGGGTAGTTCAAACGCTCCCTCCTCGGATTTCACACTGAAATTTGTTGCCAACCTTTAAAAGAAAAACTGAATTCAGTCTGCCACCCATGGTGGTGGCGATTTTCTAGGAAATTAGGGATTGTGGTTGGTTTGAGGTTATAATACTGTATAGTAGGGCGGAGCGATTTTATACAAGAAAAAATTATCTTCAATTTTTCTTTCGACCTGGGTGCTCGATTGGTGTCTTTTTATGTGCTTAATGAAATGGCAAAATCTGGGTTCCTAAATGTGACGACTTCAGGTTCCTAGATGACCCCGAAAATTTACTTAAAATAAAAATGTATAAATAAACGAATAATTTGGTTTAATTTACGAGTAACAGCTCTTCGCTTGGTTTTCTTCGCTAAAGACCAACCCAGAACCCACCACGGGGAGGTGGCTGCAAATCGGGTTCCACCCATTCCCGCTCTCCCAATTCATCTAGAAAAAATTTAAAATTGAACATTGACAAGTGCCTCATAATTTTATGACCAATTTTTGGAGCTCGTTGCTTGGCTAAAGGCCTAAAGGGACGTGTTTTAGATTGCTGAGCTACCGGTTTACTCTATCTAAAAAAAATTGAAAATTGGACATTGACAAGTGCCTCATAATTTTATGACCAATTTCTCGAGCTCGTTGCTTGGCAAAAGGCCTAAAGGGAAGTGTTCTAGATTGCTGAGCATTCGGATAACTCTATCTAGAAAAAATTGGACATTGACAAGTGCCTCATAATTTTATGACCAATTTCTCAAGCTCGTTGCTTGGCTAAAGGCCTAAAGGAACGTGTTTCAGATTGCTGAGCTATCGGATTACTGTATCTAGAAAGAATTGGACATTGACAAGTGCCCCATAATTTTATGACCAATTTCTCAAGCTCGTTGCTTGGCTAGAGGCCTTAAGGAACGTGTTTTAGATTTCTGAGCATTCGGATTACTCTATCTAGAAAAAATTGGACATTGGCAAGTGCCTCATAATTTTATGACCAATTTCTCAAGCTCGTTGCTTGGCTAAGGGCCTAAAGGAACGTGTTTCAGATTGCTGAGCTATCGGATTACTCTATCTAGGAAAAATTGAAAATTGGACATTGACCAGTGCCTCATAATTGTATGACCAATTTCTCAAGCTCGTTGCTTGGCTAAAGGCCTAAAGGGACGTGTTTTAGATTGCTGAGCATTCGGATTACTCTATCTAGAAAAAAATTGGACATTGACCAGTCCTCATAATTGTATGACCAATTTCTCAAGCTCGTTGCTTGGCTAAAGGCCTAAAGGGACGTGTTTTAGATTGCTGAGCATTCGGATTACTCTATCTAGAAAAAATTGGACATTGACAAGTGCCTCATAATTTTATGACCAATTTCTCAATCTTACTCAGAGCCTATAGGTATAACAAACTTGACGTAATTAATGTATATTGAATAATATATAAACTTAGTAATGTAGTAGTTTTCCAGATAAGTAATTATTATACTAGTAAGAGAGTGGAAAAAAGCTAAATTATTATATTTAAATGGCTGATAGGAATTTGAAAATAAGTCAGTAAGTGGCACAGGTCTTTTCAAGGTCGTCGACAGCGAGGGGGGGGGGGCAATTGAGCTAGGGGGGGCAAGATACAATCAGAATAGAAAAAATGAGCTGATTATGCTATTATTTCATAAGTTGTTAAGGGATTTTTGAGCTCTAGGGGGGAAGCTGCCCCCCCTGGCGACACCCTTGGGTCTTTTTATGAGTTTTCAGAAAAGAATAAGATAAATTATAACACAAGGGATTAAAAGACTATTATAAAAATATGTTATAGATTTAAAATTCGAAGTTGAAGAAATTACTGATACTGAGAAATTTCCCCCCCTTCTAGGAACCTGAAGATTAAGTCCGATAAGAGTGAGATTTTTTTTGGTCTATACTCACCCTGAAAGACATTCATTCCGATACCAGGCATCATCAGATTATAAAATTGAGAAAATCGCTCCACCCTACTGTATAGGGTTAGGTCCAAACAAAAGGAGTACTATAAAACTGTATAATGTTCATGGCCAGATGATGATTACACATATGAACAAATAAATATATATGAGTACAAATTCTATAACAAAATAATTCGCCTCTCTAACATGGCACTAAAATAATGTAAATTTTCCACTTATTTACCTCAAAAAGAAAATGGAGAGAGTTTTATTTATAAGTTATAGAAGTAAAGTTATCTCCAAACTTCTGGAATAAAAAGTGATTAGAAATTCCTGATATAAAAATGTCGCCAAAACACTTCTAGAAAAATAACACATTTAAAGTTCAATTAGTACAATTTTTGGTAATGCCATGTAGAATAATAACCTGTGAAATGTGGAAGATCGGAATAGCTGCCTCAACACCCATTTTCTCTAATGTTAACCGGGGAATGAGCAACGTTACAAGCTACAACCGTCACATGATCTAATTTTCCTGGAAGATTCAATACTCTCTCAAGCCCCTTTTTCCTCCTCTGCTTCTTTTCCATCGGTGATATTTCCACAGAAACTCCATCTCTATTGTCGAAATAGAGGTCCATATCTTCCAAAGTCCTTCGTTTAGCTGCCGTTATACTTATCGTATAGTTAACTAAATTCTCGCAGAGTTTTTTGGACGTTGCACAAGGGGGCTCCTGGCCGGAAATACCATGTTTTAGGATATCTTCCATGAGGAGCAACTGGAGCTCGTACCTCTGTACGGGGGTCACATACGGAATTCCTGACGGTCAAATAAATAGACAATGAAAATAGGTCACTTCTGAAGGCATGAAATTCAAGTTTAAAAAGTGAGAGAAACACCTACGAATTTGGGACACCCTCTACAGAATCGACATCAATTTAAGTGCATTTACGAATGCCACACTCACCTTCGTCATTCCTCAAGATCGGTTTCTTCGCAGTAGAATGAAAATCTATCGTAGTTTTCGATCTCAAAAAATTATAATTCTGCTGCGGCCTTCGGCTCGAAGCAGCCTTGCTCTGGGGGCCTTGACTCGAAGTTGGTCGATTCTCCTTAACGCTGGTCTTAGCCACGGAATCACATATTTCTGATGAAAAAAATCAGTCGATCAAAAAGCGAGTTTTGGATTTTTCCCGATATCTTTTACCTTTATTTTCTACGCTGTTAGTTTCGTCCACTGAATTCTGTTTCATGAAATGAGCAATTAACGGATTGTTCATAAGGTCCTCTTCTTTCTTGTCGCTGTTTGCGTTGTTAGAGGCAGAGTTGTTGCTTTCTTGCGATTTTTTCGAACTTTTCGAATCTTGACTGTCCGCCCTGTCTTCTCTAGTCAAATGACTCCTTCTTGGGGGTTTTACAGGATGGTTTGGAGGGATATTATTGAAGGAACTGGGCTGAAATACGCAAAAACACATACAACCTTAAATCTGACGTTTTAACACTGAATTCCTCTACCTGTTTATCAGCAGGTTTCCTACAAGATTCTTTGTTGTCGGCAGGGTTGATTTTAGCGGTGTTCACAGTGAATTTACACACACTGGGGTCGAAATTGTCAGTCAATCCATCACTCGCTACCATAACTATGTCCCCTTCGTCTAAAGTAGTTATCGATAATGTCAGATTGCTCAATTCGGGGTTAATTCCATCTACCGGTCCTAAAGCACCCAGTGCGTCCCTCATATCTCTATTCGAAGTGATATCGTGAGATCCTGCGTCAGAAGAAAGTTAACCTCCAATTCCAAAGTTCAATCCATCAATCTGAACTCTGCGGTTGAAACAACGAAACAAACTCACCTTTAGTCAATTCCCTAATTCCATATTTCCCAGAATAAATATAAGCCAAGGTATCTCCAACGTTGCAAACGCAGCAAACGTACTTCTGGCCCTCTTTGGCCTCCTGGTTCAAAGGCAAAACAATTGCAACTGTCAAAGTTGTCAACATCCCGTTGTTCTCCAGTATGAGATCGTGGGCGCAGTTGAAAGCCCTAAGAAGGCAAACGAACACTTCCCTTGTGTTGGAGATGTGCGTAAGGGGTTCCGCTATGGTGGGGGAAGTAGCCTGTTGGTCCGACATAACCAAGTTTTCGAAAAGTTTGGTATCGTTGAAAACCGTTTTGTTGAGGTAGTGAAGGCAACCGTGTATCGCAGATTTGGCAGCGATACAGGCTTTTTCACCTGCAAATATAACCCCGTTTTATGAAGAACAATGTACTTTCACATAATCCTGAAGAGGTTTTGGTGAATTATGAAGATTTCTCCGATTTTTTTTAAATTATCAATGATTTAACCCATTTTAGACGAAAATTCTCACCCCAGTTAACTCCATCTGCGACAGCTAATATGACAGAGTCTCTCCTTGATATAACCCCAAAACAATCTGCTATAGGATCCCCGTTTTTAACTTTTGTAACCAAATTAGTATCGTACAGCGAATCCGATATCCCAAAGACGTAATCGCTCTTTTTGTTCCATTCTTGAGGCAGTTTTGCGTCATTGGAGCTTTCAGAAGCTGCACCTCCTGCAAAAATCATCAGAATGTTTTTTAATCTATCAGAAATTGAATGAAATACAAAACTTGCACACAAAATCAATCATCGAGTAAGAAAAAAGGAAATGCAGGTTAAAATGTTAAAGAAAAAAATCACATAATTATTTGGTTAACAAAGACATACAGAAGTTATAAGAATTTGCATTTTTATATTAATTCTATAAAACAAATTGTAACAACTAGAAAGATGCTCACTTTTTCTTAAAAAAAAATAATCGTACAATTTTTCAACGAAACTCTTCAAAATTCATGATTTAACAGTTCACAGAGTAAAAATCTGCAGAATTAAATTATTCTGCAAACGTTTTTGAAGTAGACAAGCAACATCATCTACTGTCCTTTGAAATATCGTAGAAATGGCGGCTCACAAACAGAACATGCTTTCAAGCGCAAGTAGAACTCAAAATCACCTTTATTAGTGAAAGCCATGCAGAAAAAACTAAAATCTAGCTTTTAGTTTACCGCATTTTGGCCTATCCACAACTTTTCTTGCACCCTTATGTCGATAAGGGTTCCCTTCGCTTTTCGATTTAGCTAACTCGAAATTCTTCTGCGAACTGGTACTGTGGGTACTCTGTCTATTTGTCTGGGATTCGTTCCTTGAATTTGATCGTCTAGCTTTAGGTGGACGGTATTTCACAATATCTTTATCCGGTTTTGTTGAATTTTTACTCTGATTCGTTCTCACTTCTTTCTGGACTTTCATTGAAGTTTTTTCAATTGATTTATCTCTGTTGTTTTCTTTACTTTCGTCTTTGTTTAATCTTACATTTTCTTTTCTATTTTTACTTTCCATAGTAACGTTGTTGTTATTTTTAGTTGGGGTTTCTTCCCTATCTATTTTTGTTTTTTCTATTTCAATGTTGAAATCTGATATACTACCCAAACTCAAACTTTTCCTATGCTTTTTTGTATTGTTTTTAACACAGTATTCTTGACCTGCTACTTTGATCACCATTTTGGTGTTATCTACAGGTTGACCTGGTGTTCTAATTGATGATTTAATCGGTAATTGTGGTTGTACTAGAAAAGTGTAAGAGTTGTTAGTTGCAGAAACCCCCACAAGCAATAGTCGAAGTTAGTTTGGAAATATTGTCTAGCGCCGAGTAGAAATATAATACAGTTTATTTACAAAAAGACCAATTCCCTTACCTTTCTTTTGCGTGCTTGTTCCTAGGAACAATTCATACCAATTGAGTTACAATTTCTAATCGAGCAGTTCAATAACAACTCATGAAGACCGTATGATTGAAGAAATTAAAAAGAATATCGAACAAGCGCTCAAAAGCTCCCAACTTCAGGTTATTGCTTTTCTAAGTAACACGAAGTTTGTACCAAATACTTTGACTGAACGTTTACCGTTCATATTCACTGAAATATTCACTGAATTTTTGGTCTCCTACTTCAAAAATGGTTGATCAATATCCTAACAATGCTTCAAAAATGAATAAATCTTGTAAGATAATAACTCTGATAAAGAATCATTGTGAAAATTAAAAAAACGCTTGAGAACTGTATTTTAACATAAAAAAACTTACCATTTTCAATTTGTGTGTCGATGAAATCAAAATCATCTGCATCAGGTATTGATAAATGTTTTTCCACTCTCTTAACAGTAGTAAGACCTCCATGAGGTCCAGAATAACAAGACACAATAGATTCGTACCCTGTTTCATATTTAGCCAACTCATAGTTGGGGAGATCAGTTGGATTTTTCCCATAAATTATAGGAGGTCCATCTTTCACACAGATATGTCTAGAAACCAATGCAGGCTCGTAATTTGAATAAAAGAAAACAAAGACATTCATATAGGAATTTTGGATCATGCGATAAAAGATCAACGTACCCTTGTAAATACTTGGTAATGAATGCATTTTCGTTGATATTATGCTTCTTTTGACGTGGTTCATTGTGGAAACTCAGTTGTCTGAAATACGTTGATACCCTTTTCCTCAGTGAAGGCATTATATCTTAGAAACAAAAGTAAGATTGCAAGATATCCTTGGACCCTGATTAATTCGTTAAAGGCAGTGTAGTTCAAGTTGATATTTAATCATATTGTCAGGCCTTAAATCTTGCATTGGTTCACATTCTCAAAGAATGAATCACTTTTTGAATACTGGTGGTTTTTCAAAAGTGTTCACACCCAATTCTTTTCTCAAAATTCCCGTAATATCATACCTGTCATGCCCATGAACCTGATACAAGATCAACTTGAACTACTTTTGACAGAAAAACAATTATAGGTTACAGGTGCATTCACCTTCAACTGACAGGTGTATTTACCAAAAAAATCATGGACATAGAATATTCATACTAATCAATGTCAAAGTATTCTATGGTCCTACATTGTTTATTTAATTCTTGTTGCAAATAAAAAATTATCAATTTTTTTGAATTACAATCGTACCCGGATATTAGGGATTGTAACAAATAATCTTCGATTGTACTCCGTTGACTATTGACGCCCTGATGCGCTTTTTAGGATCCGAATGAATAACTGAGTGGATTTTCCATCAATTTTAATAACAAAAATGGATTTACGCTTCGATATATTTTCAGACTGTATGCTGTTATCTTTATTGGAGTATTTAGACAGTACTGCTTTATACCAATTATCAAAGTAAGAATTTGTTTTATTATTGCCGATTATCGTCCTAATTTTCTACAAATTTACAGAGTCAGTCCACGATTCGAATCACTGGTCTTGAAAAAGAGCCTTTGGAATAAAATAGATGCAAGGGCTGAACCAAATGGCAAAAAGAAGATTGATTATATTTTGAATAGGGTCCATTCTCTCACCAAGATGATACTATTGAAGGGAAACAAGGGTTATCCCTGTTTATCCAATATGATCACTAGTGAACCTGATGCTTTCAAGAACTTGACAATATTGGCGTTAGAACATCAAAACATAAAGGATACTAACAATGTACATAATTTGATATAGAGCAGTAGTAGCATTTGATAATTCTTGAGTTAATGAACATGTTAGAAGATAGTATTAATGAGTCTTGATAGAGAATTTACTCATTCTGAAACTGTTACTAATTACTTCTCTTCTCAACCTGGAGAATCTTATTGATTTTCAGGATATTTTAATTTCAATTTTTTTCTAGGTGAAGCTACGCCATTTTCCCTGTACTTTAGAGGAGATCAGTTTCAGAAACTCACTTTTCGATGACAGTAGTTCATTTTTTCGAAAAGGCTATGAAGGCATGCAAAATTTAAAGGTATTCCATGATTTTCAGTAGAAAAGATCCAGTTTTTAGAATAGTTTCTCATCAATTTCGATATTTTTGTAGGTTCTAATAATCGATGGATGCATCAACGTCAACAGTAGTATAATTATGTCGATATCCAAATATCCCAACCTAGAAATTTTCTCCTGTTACAAGTGTCCAATAGAGAATTCCGTCGCCTATTTCAGTATTGCTGTTTCAAATGGTTTTAAGAAAATTAAAGTGTTTGACGTGAGATTATCAGGTAAAAAATGAATCTGTTATTTGTTCTTATTATTGCAAACATTTGTTCATATGAAGTGAGTTTTTTCAGTGAACCAATGATATCGGTGGAATATTTTGTTGATTTTTCATAACTTGACGTTTTCAGGCTTAGGGAATACGTTTTTGAGGGCTTTCATGAGAAAACCGAATGTACTAGCTATTTACTTTCGGAATAAAGATACTTCCAACGTGATAGATTACAAAAAAAGGTCATCGGAAGTTTCCGACCAGAATCGATCAGTACCAAAGTTTAAGTTCAACACCTTGTTGTCGAGTGGCAACGAGGAAAATTTAATAACCGATTTCGGAACACTTGAATTTTCTAGAACCATCCCATGTAATCAGGACATCAATCTACCCGAAAGTTTCTTGTACACCTATCCTTACCAGCCCTGCACTTGCGGATTCAAAGACAGCGAAGAACAACAAAAATTAAGATTGGGTAAAACATTAATCATTTGTTTTATATAACGATAAGGTGCGCAACTAAGTTTCCTCTGTTTTTGATTTGATGAAAATGTAATTTTATTGTGAAAAAATGGATACAAATCAATAATTCATGGTGTGAATCAGTAATAATCTGGTGGTGCAATATCTGGGGAATACGGCGGGTGGGGTAGGACGTCCCATTTGGTCGTTTCCAGATGGGTTTCAGCAACGTGGGGCCAAGCGTTGTCATGCTGTTGAATCACTTTATCGTGCCTCTGCTCGTATTGTTGCCGTTTTTCGGGAACTGCTCGGCTCACTCGCGTCAATTGAAGTCGACAACGTTGCCTTGATGAATAACACTGACCTGATCCCACCAAATACATAAAATAACCTTTGTAGCGTGAATATTCGGTTAAGGCGACGAGTAAGAAGCATGACGGGCAATCCCCATAACTTCCGGTGTTCTCAGGCAGTCCCCATGTCTTTCTTTTCTTGTTCGTGACGTTTTGGATATGTCAAAATCGACCAGTAATTACTGCTGTTGCTTATGCTTTTGACAAACATTAGGAACTTAGTTTTGCACTTGATATAATATACTAACTGACAAAGAAACTGCAACACCCTGAAGGAGATGTTTGAAATTTATTTCTTTTTTTGTAAAACATGGATAGTGTAGCAAGGCGTAAATGATTAAATTTGTAGAAAAAATGATGGAGGTTTTTCCATGTAAACATTTTTTGTTACACAAATATTTTAGTAGTTTTTGCAATTTTTTAAATTTTACAACAAACCACCTGTTCGAGGAGATCCAAAGTCGATGTTTAGTTGTTGTTAAAATGCCTAGAGCACGTGTACGCGGAATTTATCTCCAGCTAAGTGAATTTGAAAGAGGTCGAATTATTGGTCTACGGGAGTCGGGGTGGTCATTTCGAGAAATCGCTAACCGTACGAACAGAAATCCAACTACTGTTATGAGACGTTGTCAAGCGTGGTTTGATAATGCCCAAAATCGAAGAAGAGTAGGCACCGGACGTCGAAGGGGCACAAATGATGTTCAAGATGGACGTCTAAGACTTATACCCATTAGGGACCGATTTGCGACAACTCGATCTTTGGCTGATGAGTGGTTAGAAGAACAAGGCCATCCTGTGACTGTCCGAACGGTTTAACGCCGGATAAGGTCTTTTGGACTGCAGCTTTATCGACCCCATCTCGTGTCACCTCTGACGGTTGAGCATCGCCGGCAACGATTACAGTTGTGCAGAGAACGACAACATTGGAATGTGGAATTGCATCAGGTCGTCTTTTCTGATGAGCCTCGATTCTCATTGGGCGCACATGATGACCAAAGAAGGGTTAGACGACGTTGGGGAGAAAGAAGTGAACCTCAGTTTGATGTTGAGCTTCATGTACACCGGACAGTAGGCGTTATGGTATGTTGTGCTATTGTACATGCAAGTAGGTCACCTTTATTCTTTATTTGAGGTAACATGACAGCGCTGCATTACCTTCAAGAAATAGTGGAGCCATATGTTCTCCTTTACCTTAACCGGCTCGAGAATCCAATATTCCAGCAAGATAATGCTTGACCTCATGTTGCCAGAGTAAGTTTGAACTTTTTTGAAGCGATCCATGTGAATCCTTTGCCATGGCCGCCCAGATCCCCCGATCTTTCGCCCATAGAGCATGTTTGGGACAACATGAGTAGAAGGCTTGGAAATTTACCCAGCACCCACAGACTTTGGCGGCTCTGAGACATGAAGTCCAGGTAGCTTGGGATCGTATCTCTCAAGAAGAAATAGACCATCTTATTGCATCAATGCCAAGACGTGTTGGGGGGTGTATAGATAATCGCAGGGGGCAAACACATTATTAACAAATTTATTAAAAAAAAAATTGTAAACCCTTTGTTTTTTTCTCCAAATTTTAATTCTTTACTCCTTGCTGTTATACTATCTATGTTTTACCAAGAAGAAATTAAATTCAAACAGCTCTTTCTGGGTGTTGCGTTTCTTTGTCAGTCAGTATATAATGAACAGTTAATACTGAGTTATTGAAACATGAAAATTATCAGTTTGTATTCAATTCCAGGTGAATCTGAGTCAAACACTTCAGTATTGAGACGTCAAGTTGAGAGAAACTTTGTAGAAATCGTAAACGAAGGTATCAAATCAATTTTTGCCTGGCATTTTTTGTGTCGCTTTCTACATGCAATTTGTTTTTTCCAGCTCATTCATTAAGACAGTTATTGGATGAAAGTTCAGAGAGCGATGAAGCAGGAAATAGTAGTACCGAAAGGGGGCAGTGTTGGTAAGTCAGTTTCGAAGTTCCTTTCGCAAGAAAATCCAACCTTTTTTTCCCTTTTCAGTGATAATGATCCGACGAAATGTGCTATTGGAAACTCTGCGATTGACGGCAACTCCCTTTTGGATACCCGGGACCAAACGCCCACACGTGCATGCACCGAGATTATTTACAAAGCGTTCGCGAAGAAGAAACAAACCAAGGACCAGTCGGTAGGAACAGAAGCGGCTGGGGGGCCAGTTTGCGAGAAATCTGAAGAAACCTCCTCCAACACTGGGCACACCAACGATGATCAACCGTCCACTTCCGGTTTGTCGGCGCCTTCGAAAAAGAGAAAGCTCAGCAACGTTGACGACGTCAGTCCGAAAAAAAGCAAGAAGGCCGACGATTACAGCGATGATTCGTCGTCTTCGAGCGACGAGGATGCTGACAGCAAGGGTGCTAGGGCTAGTGGAGTAGCGCTTCCTGGTTGTTCTTCTCCTTCTTCAAGATTACCAGTTCCTGTCGATGGAGACCAGCTTTCTGAGGATATTCTTCGTGGTTTGGAAGGTACCGAGGAAACCAACCCAGAACAAGCCCCGAACAGTAATAACGAGGGATCTAGTGGAGCATCCGATGATCAGCTTGTTGGGGCAATGAGGGATACGAGGGATAGATATAGAATTATTGTACATCCGAGAGGTGAGTTATCTTTTATTGTTCTATGTTTATTAGTTCGTTTTTTGAAATTTATTTTCAGTTGTGGTTTTTTATGGTAATGATTCTTATTTCAAATATCCAAATACGTACAAGACTGGTCCATTATTATTATGTTTTTTCCATTCCAACAATTGTTTTCAATTGCTCATTTTCGTTTGCCTTTTGTTACAAATGCATTAAATCATTTCTCTATTTCAGTATCGTAATGAGTTCATTACAGTACTAAAAACATTACTGTAATGAACTCATTACAGCATTGTTACATTGAATAAGTTCACCATAATGTCCTAATTCATAAATACGTTATTCAAAATACGCTAACAAAACATTACCTGAAATTCAAATAACCGAATTCTCTTCAGACCACTTCACAAGATTTTCGTATTCTTTTTCATACATGGATTAGGATTTTTGAGGTTTTAGATTATTCGCAACATTATTCCCAATTTTTCTTAATTCTGAAGGTGTTAAATCGATTTCTTCAAACATAATTCACGAATTCAATGCTTAATTATAAATTATTTCAAAATTCGAATCGTACGCGATCTGTCAATTTTCGTAACAGTCACACCAACTGCCTAGATACAAAACAAAAGTCACTAGGATGTATTATCTGAATTCTTCATTTAATTTCGACAGTTTTTCACAAAACTGAATAAAATAGAGAAAATATCGTCTAAACTCGTTGCAGAAGGCAATTCCAACACTAATGCGTTCGAAAACTCGCTCCTTCGTCGCTCGTTTTCGAATTTCGCATATGTGTTTGGATAGGAGACCATCCTGCCACTAGTTTTAGAATATATGTACTATTCTGGGATGGTTACTTCTCTTTGGGACCTGTATAACGAATGAATGGGATAATTCTTCCATTTATCGGAGGGAGTCCCCTATATTATTGCTTTCCCGATAGGTATTGGGGACCCTCATCAACCTGCTCGTACGAAGGTATATCCATGTGCATGCGGAAGCCATTCTGTGATTGTTGTGACCACTGACGAAAACGAGGAGGATGATGGTGAGTTGGGTTTGTTCAAGTTTAAAAATGGAACCTTTCAAATTTGGCAGTTCAACGACCTGTCAAATATTATTTGAGGTTAGAGCTGGTGGTCAAACGGTGAGAATTTAGCTCTGTTTATATAGATATTGAAAACCTTTATTCCTTTGAAGAATTGTTTAATGGGGACATTTTTTTATATGTGTGAATTTGGCACACATTTACGGCATTTGTGTAATAAAAACGCACTTAATTTTGATAATTTTCACAAGTTTGATATTCCTCACAGTAAGATAGACTATAAATAAAAAAAAGGCCCCATTAAACCATTCTTCAAGCAAATATGAACATGAACCATGAATTTGCATTGTTTGACCACCAGCACTAACCTCAAAAAAATATTTGACACTTCGTTGGTTTGCCTAATACAGGTCGTATTAATGGTACATTCTGCGTAATGTATACAGGGTCCTGCAATAGTGCGTTCTTCTTCCATAGCTGCCGAACCAGACATCTCAGAGATTTCGTTGGAAAGTAGGCCTCTTGTACCTTCATTTCTGCATCTCAGGAAATCATTTTCTGATATACAGGGTGTCCCCGATAAATGTTATTCAACAAATGGATGATTTTTTTAATGGATCACCCCATATATTTTCACATATTTTCAATGACCTTCATTACCTCTTTCATGACGCAAAATCTTAGGGACATTTTTCCAACAGTTCAGATCTTATTCGAAGAAAACTGCAAAAAGGTGAGGGAAAAGCAGTTCAGTAAAAGTCTTCTGACGATTTCCAGAAGCGATAGTAACATGAAATTGAACTAAAAGTTTTTTAATTGAAGGATTTGCCTTGACATGGTTCTTAAACGATCAACCTGTCGTATACAGGATGTCCGTTATAAAGGTCCAAATATGAAGAACTTAAAATTAGAAGAACGCACCATTGCAGGACCCTGTATATTATTTCGATTATTGATGAACAGTTTTGAAGATTACAAAAAAAAAGGCCTTTGTGCTAGTTTAAGGTCTGTAATGTATCTTAAAAAAAACCTAATATTCGATCAAAATTTTGATTTGATGGAAAGCAGTGGCGTTCAATTCGATAACATCTCATTTATTTCAAAGAAAAAACTTGTTTTCAAGAAATAGATACGACGGATGCTGTTTCTTATAGAATTATTGTGCAACTTGATTGCGATTACTGTCACATGCTATATTTTTAAAGATCCTCCGGCCAACCTACTCGAGAACCACTGTGCCCCCCAGCATTGTGAGCAACGCATTAACCTAAACGCTCATCAGTCTCTGATGGTGATAAACAGAAACGAAATTCCAAACGCCAGGCCCGAGATCCAACTGGTGGACATGAACAGAGGTAAACCCCTCAAATGCGGTTTGAAACACCTCTCGTTTAGAGGCTACGATAGAGTTTCGGATATTACGTTGAGACACATAGAGCACCTCTGTTTAGAACTGTTAGACTTGACGTACACCAGGTGTACGAAACAGGGCATATTGGACTTCTTGCGGACCAATCCGAATTGTCGAGTGCTGCATAAACAATTCTGTGTTTGTAACCCCAGATTGGAATTTTAACCGATTGAAATTTGTGGATGTGTTGTATATTTTGAAGTAGGATGTTATCGATATATGAATTTTTTTATGTAGTATAGAATCTTATTATTTGATCGTGTAATTTTGTAATTGAGCTTTATTAAAGGTGATTTGAATCATCTCTAGCTTGTTGAGCATCACCTTATCCAATTAACACATTTGCGGCATTTTTTTAAATGAAATTGCACTAATTTATATAATTTTCGTTGGTTTGATATTCCTGAGAGCAAGATTAACTGAAACTATCAAAGCTAAATTCCCATTGTTTGACCACCAGCACTAACCTCAACAAATATTTGACAGGTCCTTGGATTCGAGTTTTCAAGGTTATGATACATTCATTAATTGGTTTTTGAACTAATCCGTTTGGAAGCAAAGACAAACTCCATTAAATCACAATAAACGTGAATTTAATTCGAATTATTTACAAATATACTCATTTACAGTTCGTTAAAGCATCTAAAATGGCATTTACATCCTTCAGTACAGCGAATGCATTAAACAATACTAAAGAATGAGAAGTATCTCAGGCTCAATAATACACAATTAAAATTCCAAAATGTTCACTTCATTTTTCTATTGTATTTACACTTTCAAAAATAACTTTAACATATCAGTCTTTGAACTTAACGGCTTTAACTTCTTTCTTCTTCAAATCCTCTTCCATTTCTTCCAACACTTCTTTCAGTTTTTTAGGCGCGACCAAAAAGTAAACCCATAAGAGTCTGGAATTTTTCAACCACTTGTCCGAACTTAATTTCTTCAAAGTTTGATTGGATATCTGCAGCACAAATTTGAGGGCAGCATTCTGTTTATCCAAATTCGATTTTATATTTTTCAAAGATTTCAATACAGGCCTTGGAATGATAATTGTCTGTCTTGTTGGACCACACGTTAAAAATTCTTTTACTACGTCTCTCTTATAAAGACTATTCACCGTTTCTCTTATATCGCTGTCAAAAAAGACCTGGTGTTCTAATGCTTTCAAATTCTTCTCAAGTTTATTGCTTTTCAAATAAGCGTCTTTCAACGTAGTTTCATCGTATAAATCGATAATAACTCTGAGACCTGCGCTGCGTTGCTCTAAAGGTCTCTGGATGTATTCTTGATAATCACTGATTCTGTTCAGCATAATTCGAGTTCTATCTTTCGTATCCTCCAGATTGTTCATTACATACTTGGAAATACGTCTTATATCTTGATCGGCTTGTTCAATCATAGATTTCTCGCAAAGAAGAAACGCCAAGGCACACTCTGTGGTATTTAAAAGCTTTGAATAACATTTCGAAATTTGTGAAAAACAATGTGAATTATTCTTAAGATCCTCTAACTCACTTTGGAGCTTATTTATTTTGATCAAAGTGACAGGTTCCTCTGCCATAATTTGAGCCTTTTTTTTCAACTTATCCAGTAATATTTCTTTCTGTTTTTCAAGATCGGACAGAGACTTATTTTCAAGATCAGAATGATCGTAAGTGAAATAGTTTTGCAAGAAATTATTAACTTTGATCAAGGATTCCTCTTCCATTTTGGTCTCCATATATTTCATGTAACTAGAGTATATTTGGTTTTGTAAAACTACCAAATTGTCATCAGAATGTTCGTTTGTTGGTGTGGAATTCAAATTTATATTGCTCAGTGAAAAATATCCAGATAATTCCTCACGTTGCTTCTCTACTAGAGCTTCAAGAGTTTGGCTAAACTCAAAAGAATCTTTGATATCATCCAAATTTTTCTTATTTAAGAATTCACTGTTTTCAGAATTAAAAGAAGCCAACGCATTTATATCTCTGGATAATTTTTCATGAAGAAGCCCATTCTTTTCATCTACCTCTTCAGCCAATTGCAAACATTTATTTGATGCTTCTCTGTACATAAAATCTAACTGCACCGATTCTCTCTCTACCCTCAGTTTTTTTTCAGACAAACTTTGTTGTAATAATTCGTCTGCTTTCAATAGCTCGTCCAATCTCTGTTCTTCTTGTTTCAATAATTCTAATTCAGCAAGAGAGACTTCCAGTTGTTTTGCATTCAACTCGTAATCAAATATTCCTGGCTCTCTTTCTTCTAGTTCTCTGACAGCTTTTTCCAACTCGGCACCTCTGAGAGGTGTTTCAATCGCCTCAAATTCTTCGAGTTCTTGCGGTGATATCACATTTTCTTTAGTCAAGGCAGAACAGATGAAATTCAAGAAGTTTATCATATCCTGATCGTCTGTATCATACCAGGCTCTGACAACATTTGGATCCAATCCCCCTAAGTTGATATTGAGATCTTTGAACTTTTGGAGTAAATGGTCTCCATTATAATTGAACGAATCTGCCATTATGTTAACAACATTCGTTCAACTTTGAAGGGATAAAGGGGAATATGTTGTAATGTTATTACTTTTTCGGTTAGTTTTCGAAATTCAAACACCTGTCAGTGCCAACTGTCATTCTTGACAACGATGTCAAACATGTCACTTGTCAACTAATGAATGCGTTCCTTGAGGTAACGTGAGTGGGTGCAAAAAGTGCATTAATTTGAGAAAAAAAGTTTCAACTCTTATGTAAAGCAAAGTAAATATAGTAAAAATGCTGACAAAATATGTAGCAAGCTACATGAGGATGTAAAAATTTTGGGCTCTTTTAGCGGCTGCAAACTCAAAAACATAAAATGAAACCACAGACAATCCTGTTGTCTCTGATGAAACTACATAATTCTCTGGTTTTCCCTCGTAACCTAAAAATCAAAAATAAAAACAAACATAAAATTTTGCTTTAGCCAAAGATTTTGTTTAAACAGACCCATTAGACTCTTGCCTGAAAATGTCTTCGTTTTTCACAAACGAACAAGTAAGTTTGGAGAAAGATATAGAAACTAAAACAATAACCCCAAACAGCGTGGGAAAAATCCAAAGCCTGTATGAAATTGAACGATGTGAAACATGGATTAAGACTAATAATTTCAAGAGGGTGGGTTGAATTTCATGAAATACACGATATAGTTTTCATCATAATCATTACAGGTCTGTTTACAATTTCCCGACCACTTGTTACCTGATTCCGTAGAAGTGGCTTTCAAATTACAAGAAGCATTAGATCAGCCAGTTTATGTAATGGGTGATACTGCTTATGAAAGGTAAACAAATTGGTACTGAATTGGGAACAAAATGTTAAACTCTTACTTTTCAGCTGTTGTTTGGACTTCATTGCCGCTGGCCATATAGAAGCCGATGCCATTATTCATTTTGGAGCTGTATGTTTTTCGCAAAGCTCTCAAAGACTGCCTTACCTAAATATTTATGAGAAGCAGGATATCAATGTTGAACACTTGAATGATGCGGTTGAAGCATTTTTAAAGGAACAAAGCAGGACTGATGTTTATTTATTAGTGGATACTCCATTCATATATGAGATAGGTATTGGGATTATAACTCAAATGATCTGATTAGATAAATTTTTCCATCAAATATTCTTGTCCAAAAATTCAACATTGCAGATTCCATTCAAAGAAGTTTGGTAAAAATGGACTATATTAAAGTTTTAAGACTTGACGTTGATATTGATTATTCAAAAAGTGGTTTGTACATATTCATAGGAAATAATCGTAGGAAAATGGAGAATATAATATTTTCATTAGATGGTGAGTTTAAATTTAGTTTAGGAACTTTATCGTCATTCCTCATTTTTTCAGAGCAACATTTATATCAATATGATCCAACAGAATCCAATTCTGTTATAGTGAATTTCAAAGAAAATCCAGTTGTTTTGAAGAGGAGGTATTATTTATCTGAAAAAATCAAAGATAGTCAAACTTTCGGCATAGTTATGGGAACACTAGCTGTAGATAACTACCTGAAAGTACTAAGTAGAATGAAAAAGTTGTTGAAATTGAACGGAAAGAAGTTTTATGTACTGAGTGTTGGGAAAATTTCCGTTGCTAAACTAGCCAATTTTCCAGAGGTACAGTTTTATCTATTCTAATTATTGGTCTTAGAGCCCCCTTCTTAGTTTTTTTTTAACCACTTTTATTACAGATGGATGTGTTTGTAGTGATAACTTGTGCAATGAATGAAGTGTATGACAGCAAAGAATTCTATAAACCAATAGTAACCCCATTCGATGTAGAAAAAGCTTTCAATCCCAACTCACAGAGCTTAAAATTCACATTCGATTACAACACTTTCCTTAGTAAAGTTTCTGATGATTCAGAAATAAAACCCCTAAACGCACCGGATGTCAGTTTATTAACTGGAAAGATGAGGTCGAATAATGTTGAAAATAACGTAACAGAAGGTAAGGAAAACATTGACGAATACTTTATGATTGTCACCGATATTTTCTTTCTTAGAAGGTAAAGAAATAAGTTTGAAAATGAACGGAGTATTGGTCGAAAGTTCCAAGTTTGGTGCTGGTTACCTGGCTGAGAGAAGTTGGAAAGGACTCGACCAGAATTTGGGTCAGACCAAAATTGAATTGGCGAAAGAAGGTAGAACTGGAATCGCTCAGGGTTATTCTAACGAAGTCGATGAAGGAAGTAGTTGAAGGAAATTGGAAATTACGACTTGAGTAGTGACAGTACAAACGATTTTAAAAGGTAATTAAAGTTACCGCATATTCATTTATAGGGTTGTCCATAAATGATGTTTTGTGGGATTGGCAAAATAAATTGTGACAGGTGTCAACAAAATTGTGTCATCTGTCAATAAAATTGTGACAGCTGTCAGAAATAGTGACAGCGGTCAAAAAATTGCAGACCCTTCGTTGGTAGAAATAATGTGGGCTTTAATTTAGCATTCTTGATCTTTTTCAGGAATGTATTCCTTTCATGTTGAAGATGGACAAAAGGTGATATGTTTTTTATTTATTACAGTATTTGTGCAGAAAGTTGTTGATTAAATTTCCAAAAATATTATAACTTCAATTTATTTGTCTCCTACTGAAACTATTTTTCAAAATAGGTTTTGATTTGGTTCTTTGAAGTATAAGTATACCGTTAATAGAAGGAGTAGATACCAAATCCTGAACTTATTCTATGATTTCTGAATTCCTTTTGTTGCACTTTTCAAATTTATGCTTTATTTATTATTTCATGATTGATATCAATAGAATCCGAAAGTTTAAACGATTGATGTGGGAATTTTTGTAAAATAAAACTCAAAACTCTTCATTTCGAAATAATATTCTTTTTATTTGATGAACATCACATAGGGATTTCCTTAAAATCCAAAGATTTACATAAATTTCTTAAAAATTTAACTAAAATTTTGTTAACAGCATCGATATGTACATAAATGTTACTCGTTCACTAAAAACGGCATCAAATCTCCCAAACGCTTCAGATAAACATCTGGAACAAGTTCTTTATCCTCTTCTTCATCAGATTTCTTATACTCTTGCACTTCCGGCAAAGTTGTAACCCCCGAAAGGACGAGCAGAGACTTGAAACCGCACCTGCTACCGAGTATTATGTCTGTATTGCACCTAAAACCCAACATTTCTCATCTCCATTTAAATCTATCACAAGTTGAATTTACCTGTCCCCAATGACCAAAGTTCTCTCCGGATTAATTTTATGTTCGTTAACCAATATCGTCCCAACATACGGGCACGGTTTTCCCACAATGGTCGCTTTTCTTAAGCTGCAACACTCGACAGCTCTCACCAAAGATCCGGTACCTGGCATTATTTTTGATCCACTGGCTGCATATAACCGACATGTGAACATCAATATTGTTGTGGCAGAAGTGTTAATTTACCCGGAGACCTCTCGTCTGTATTTGTACCGATGAACAATACTTCAGGATTATTGAGGTATGTAGCGGCTTTCAGCATCTTGCTATAAGAAAAATATTTATCCATCCCCACAACTACAGCTCTAACTTCGGGATCAATCACGAAATCTAAAGCGTCTAACAGGGAAGTGCATGGATCAGGCTAGAATAACAGTCATTTTTGTCAATTTTTTGGATTCATTTGCAGAATTGTCTTACTCCAACTCCCGTATGTTTAATGTGAATTTCGTCCAACTCCTGGGAAATTCCCTCGGATCCAACGATATAAACTTTTCCTTGAAAGCTAATACTTTTCAAGTAACATGCAGTAAGGTATGCCGCGCTGATAATTTCTTCCTAAAATACCGACATTCCAAAGAAACAAATAAATTTTAACACTCCCTACAGAACAAATTAACCATATAAGTTCTAACTGGTCTTACGTTATACCTTATTGATGATGAAATTCATTTGTCGTCCATGTTCCAAAAATTCGTTTCTTGTTTTAGTAGAATTGTTAGTGACATAAAAAATTCGTTTTCCTAATTCCCGCAATTTCTGTAAAACTTCCGCAGAGCCGGGAATAGCGTTGCCCATAATCCAAAGGACTCCATCACAGTCTGTAACAACTGTATCGAAGGAGTCCAGAAATCTTTTCATCTCATCTTTCGAGAGTTTGGAAAGGTCAGTTACTGATCTAAAAAAATTATTTCCGAAAATAGAGATAATTTGCTTTGTAATTTGATGAAGAATTGATTTAACTCACTTTGAATACATTTTCAAAAGAAAAGGGTCAAATTTGAAGGTTAATCAAAAAAGTCGTCGAACATTCGTTTCGTCTTGAATGTCCAATCCTCTTTCTGAACCTACCCTCTGTCAAAAATTAACCCTCTTTCGATCTATCACCTGTTTCTTAACCTTAAATTAATAAACAAGCAAAAATGCTCAACTCAAAACTTTTCATTTCAAAATAATATTCTTTTTATTTGATAAACATCACATAGAGACTTTCTTAAAAATTCAAAGATTTACATAAATTTCCTATAAATTTAACTAAAATTTTGTTAACAGCATCGATATGTACGTGAATGTTACTCATTCACTAAAAACGGCAACAAATCGCCCAAACGCTTGAGATAAACATCTGGAACAAGTTCTTTATCCTCTTCTTTATCAGATTTCTTATACTCTTGCACTTCTGGCAAAGTTGTCACTCCCGAAAGGACGAGCAGAGACTTGAAACCGCACCTGCTACCGAGTATTATGTCTGTATTGCACCTGAAACCCAACATTTCTCATCTCCATTTGAATATATCACAAGTTAAATTTACCTGTCCCCAATGACCAAAGTTCTCTCCGGATTGATTTTGTGTTCGTTAACCAATATCGTCCCAACGTACGGGCTCGGTTTTCCCATAATGGTCGCTTTTCTTAAGCTGCAACACTCGACCGCTCTCACCAAAGATCCGGTACCTGGCATTATTTTCGATCCACTGGCTGCATATAACCGAAATGTGTACATCAAGATTGTTGAGATAGACATGTTAATTTACCTGGGAATCTCTCGTCTGTGTTTGTACCAATGAACAATACTTCGGGATTATTGAGGTATGTAGCGGCTTTCAGCATCTTGCTATAATTAAAATATTTATCCATCCCCACAACTACAGCTCTAACTTCAGGATCAATCACAAAATCTAATGCGTCTAGCAGGGAAGTGCATGGATCGGGCTAGAATAACAGTCATTTTCGTCAATATTTCGGATTCATTTGCAGAATTGTCTTACTCCAACTCCCGTATGTTTAATTTGAATTTCGTCCAACTCCTGGGAAATTCCCTCGGATCCAACGATATAAACTTTCCCTTGAAAGCTAATACTTTTCAAGTAACAGGCAGTAAGGTATGCCGAGCTGATAATTTCTTCCTAAAATACCGACATTCCAAAGAAACAAATAGATTTTAACACTCCCTACAGAACAAATCAACCATATAAGTTGTAACTGGTCTTACGTTATACCTTATTGATGATGAAATTCATTTGTCGTCCATGTTCCAAAAATTCGTTTCTTGTTTTAGTAGAGTTGTTAGTTACATAAAAAATTCGTTTTCCTAATTCCCGCAATTTCTGTAAAACTTCCGCAGAGCCGGGAATAGCGTTGCCCATAATCCAAAGGACTCCATCACAGTCTGTAACAACTGTATCGAAGGAGTCCAGAAATCTTTTCATCTCATCTTTCGAGAGTTTGGAAAGGTCAGTTACTGATCTAAAAAAATTATTTCCGAAAATAGAGATAATTTGCTTTATAATTTGATGAAGAATTGATTTAACTCACTTTGAATACATTTTCAAAAGAAAAGGGTCAAATTTGAAGGTTAATCAAAAAAGTCGTCGAACATTCGTTTCGTTTTGAATGTCCAATCCTCTTTCTGAACCTACCCTCTGTCAAAAATTAACCCTCTTTCGATCTATCACCTGTTAATTCTATGTTTTTTCTATGTTAATTCTATGGTTTTTTTAACCTCAAATTAACGAACAGGCAAAAATGTTTAAATTGAGCCAGAGGTTTTTGAAATGTTTGAAATTAAAAAAGAGCAGTTGCTTCAGCTGTGCCGCTTTACAGAAATATTCTCCAATATATCATGACCATAGGAGGAAATTCCATGTATCCTCTATTTCATATACAAAGATAAAACATAAAGGTTTAGAAAATGTATACATGTTCCAATTTATTTCGAAGAATAGTCTAAATTTCCCAGTTCTTTCGGAAATTGAAGAAGTAGAGACTGTGGAGGAATTCGAAAATCTCTTGAATCAGAATTACAGAGAAAATTGTGATTTCGCTGCTACTAAAATACTGAATAGCTTGAAGGCGGTTGAAAAGTTCTGTTGTCTTAATAAAATTCATATATCAGATCGTCGTTTCGATAATTTAGTTGATGGACTAATGGACCATTGTAGAAAACTAACTGATCATGAATTGCTGGAATTTCTGCAAATTTTAGCAAGATTTCCAAGATTGGAGTCTTACAGAGAACATAATTACCACGACGTTTGGAGCTGTCTGGATGATATAAGTCGTGAACGATTAGCCTACCGAGAAACTGACCTTTTATTTGAGATAGCTGACGCTTGGTACCAATTAGATCTAGGTAAAAAATCCTTGTAGAAATTATTGAATTTGAAAATATTCCATTTTCAGGCAAGCTAGGTGAATTTGTATTTGACTTGATTGATGCATTACCCAAAAGGAGTAAAAATCTAACTAAAGATCAAGTTGTTAAATCCTTCTTTTACATCAATATTTGTAGAAGACAAGCAGTACCTCTTGAATTAGAGGTTGCAGTTGAGAAATACTTGAAGAAATTCGATATAGACGAACTTGGTGTTATTGCACTTGGATATTTCAAGAGCAAAAGTAAAATCAAATTGAACAGTATAATGTTGGCTATGATGGAAGCAGTTAAAGAGAAACATTCTACCGTCAATCAAATCACTTTGAGTTCAATTTTAAAAGTAAGAAAAGAAGAACATGAAAACTTTCATAAGGATGAGTCCATTTTTGGAATCCTTAAATTGTTCCTGCAATTCATTCAAACAAATGAATATACATATTTGCTTGACATTCCCTGACATATGGAATGCTTTTTTTTGGTGTTCATTTGTTTAAATAACTAGTTCAGTTATAAAAATGAATGTTTAATTTTATGCAAAACAGTTTTAATTCAATGCGAATAACGTTTAAGTCAATTTGAAAATACTACGATAGAATGGGGTGATTCCGTGAATACTTTACAGCATAATTTTATTCTCTTAGGTACTAAGGTTTTCGAAGGTGGGGCCACTTGTTAAAGAATTGGATGAAATGCTAGATTTATTGGTAGGAGAGGTTGACAGACTTTCCACTCAATGTTGCCTTCACATAGCAATCATAGGTTCTGGTGTGATTCATTACCATGAAAAATCTATGGTGAAAGCGATTCAGAAAATCATTGATAATATAGAAAACACAGAAGAGGTTAGGTTAGTAAGTGAGAAGTCTCCAAAACTCAATATATGATTAAAAAACATTCACTGACTCTAATATAAAATTGGACCATTAGATACTATTCTTTTGCAGACTGAAGGATATTGAAAGAATCCTCATAGCCTCCACAATGGTAGATTATCGACCAAATGTAACTCCCGATCTATTTGAAGCCGCTTTTAAAGAAATACACGAACAACGAAGAGTCAGCGATTTAACCTTATTTCCCAGAATATTACCTTGTATTCTGGGCTGTCTAAGTCTAGTCAACATGTATTCATATGAACTTATGGACAGGGTGTTGGATACAGAATATATTTTCAGTACTTTCGGTAGGTTTTATGCGGAGTCTATCAATCAGGTAATTTCATTCACTTTTTCCAGGTAAATCTATCGGAACCATCAGCAAGGACATATATTCTTTAGATTGTTGCATAGATATAGAGTGTCCCGGTTACAAAGGCAACAGACTGTCCCCCAATTTGAAATACAGATTGGCAAAATGGATGGTGGAGTATACTCCGGTTAAAAATCAACCAAGGAAACTTACGGCTTACGATCAAATCCACTTGAATGTGGTAGAAAATCTAATATCGATCGTGGGGAGTGCGGATAAATTGAAAGTGGACTACGTAGCACCTCATTTTGCTAGAGCAGGTAACATTTCAATTGAGAAATCTCATCACTAAAAGTTTGATTATCGGTACTGAGAAAATGGTTTCAAACCATTGGTTTGGACTTACCGATGAAGAATTCATGTCAAATTTCAACCGAACTTATTTCAGACGTGATCCTATGCAAAAACAAAGACACAAACCAATTCATAGAACCCCCAGGTTTCGAGAGGTACATTTTAGGCGACGTAAAATACGCTTTAGAAGAACCTAACCTAATTTGGTACGCTGTGAGTGTTATAGGTTGGAATAATACAGTCAGGAACACCTCTCGACCAGTTGGGATGATCGTAATGAAACAGAGGCATTTGGAAAAATTAGGCTACAATTCCAGGATGGTAAGTGATTGTTACCATTCATATTTTATTGTATTCTTAAATTATTCGTTCTTCTTCAGGTCATTTGGAACCAGTACACGACCTTGAGTAGAGAGGGTAAATTGAATTATATCAAATCTCTTCTGAGGTAGTCGGTGTAATTTTTTATCACAATAAAGATCTCAGGAAGAAAATTCTGTGAGTACCAATTCGTTTTTATAACTCCACCACTTACTGATCAAGCTTTCGTCTTCTTTTCGATCTCTGTTGTTTTTCCCTGCCGAAATGAAACTCTTTCTGATCTGAACACTATTTATTTATAAATTCACATGAAATAAAAATTACAGCCATCATCACAAATGTGTACGTTCCTTGGTTCGATCACAATCTGATAAATCGAGAAAAGTACATTGTTGAAGTCACAATATCACATTTCGGGTTAAAACATACTCAGTGGATACATTCACGTCAATGCAGATGGTACACTTTACATTTATCCATGTTACTTATACAGGGCGACAAAATCACAAAAGACAAAATAATAAAAGCACAAATTTTGAAACTGAGCGGTGCTAACAGAGTTGTAAATAAAAAGTTCGAGAGGGACAGTTAAAAATGCACTCTGCAAACGGTTCGGCAAGTTACTCCAACAGGCCCATGATAAATCTGTATTCAACTCGTTCATTGATAATTTTTTTTTATCGAGAAACAATTTCTGCTCTTACTAAACCACTGGATGTTCAACGATTCATTGTTTTTGGAAAATCAACAATTCAGTAAATCATTCTTTAAAATCGGTTGCCCTGAAATAATCTCAAAAGTAAAAAAAAAATGGTAGGGTTATGAGGGCTTTTAAATAAACAAAAAGAATGATTTAATCTTACTGCGTAGATTAACTTTGGAGCGATCTGAAGGAATCTCCAACTAACTAGACGATTTCTCGGAATCAACAAGAGATCTTTGTACATATTCATTTAAAATTGTCGGGTAATACTGTGCTTGTAATATAATCACTGTTTTATCTTACAACTATTCGACGATAACTCCATCGAGGGAACATATTAAAATTTTCCAGTAATCATTCCTGTTACTTTGATGGTATTAAAATCTAGCTAGGTAGAAATTTTTAAACTGGTGGAAAAGATAAAATTTTAAAATGCCTAATACTGTTTTCCTCTTGTGGTTTGATATTTGTTGAACACGTTGAATTCCGAGTGATTAATAATTGCAGAAATTTTGAAATAACTCGATATTAAGATTGAATGCAGGGGCTATCCAAATTCGATGTACATTGAGATGATCTTGGGAACTAAATGGGTTAGGGAGAAATTATAGAAAAACTCGAAAATGTGCCAAAGATTTTTCTCCATCTCTCCGAACTCTTTCGATCTGTTAAGAGTTCATTATATTGGAGATCACCTACTCTATGAGGGAATAGAATTCAGGTAATCGTGGAAAGATATTTGTTTTAAATAGGAAACTATGTGAATCGACAAAAGGACCAATGTTTCATGCTTTCCCTTAAACTGTGACTCAATTTCAACAGGAAATGACAGAACCATCAAAAGCTTGACCATTAACTGGACTCAACTACCGAAGTATGAAGAATCCAGGAAAGTTTCCTTGACCGAGATAGACGAAATCCTAGAAGATTATTTTTCCCAGTCTCTCCTAGTTCTGTAGATCCTTCAACGGTACATCGAATTTAAGACAACCTGTATATTATTTAGAGCGAGATACTGACATTCTGGAGATCACAGAGATCTCTCTGTTTCAAACAAGAAACGATGTGGAATCGACATTTCTGCTCAAAAGGACCAATGTTTAGAACTTTCCCTTCAACGGAGCTAGAGCGCGACCTGTCAAAGATAGTCCCGCCTACCGATCGCAGAGTGCGGCCAAATCACTAAAAACCGGACGTCGTGTGCGCAAACGGCCGACAACAAACGTTCGAGGGGGCGTGGCCGCCTCAGTACACCTTCAACTGTTGCTTCTCGTCGAACCCGGCCGAGTGCCCTGCGTTGCGCACGATGAAGGTGGAGCCGTCGTAGTGCATGCGGCGCTCGCCCCTGCGCACGAACAGGTGTCGCGTCTGGCCCATGGAACCCGTGCAGTGCATGTAGGGCGAGGAGACGGAAGCGGAGCCGTTGGTCGGGGAGGTGCGCAGGGAGAACTTGTTGCTGTTGCGGCCCACCCTGAAAATATCGTGGTAAATAGAGGGTCTTCCAATAAGAGGTGTTATTTTGACATTTTCTACTTGTCAAATGTCAAAAATGACAGCTTCAAAATTGACATCTACCGGAATAGCGTGCTATTCAATACAACACCTCTCATTGGAGAAGAGTCGCGTTAGTCAATGATTTTTCCCAAAATTTCCGTCACAAACCATAGAAAGCAGCGTATGGACCAAATTTTCACCTCACTCACCTCACCAAACCGTCGGACGTCTGAGAGATCCTCACGCTGTTTATGATCCAGTTATCCGTGCCGTCCTCAGTCATCCAGTAGTTGGCCGCTTGCAGGATTCCTATGGCCTCGTCCACCAAATGGGTGCCGTGAGGAATACCGGGCATGTCTAGGTTGTACGGGGAATCCCCGGTGGGGAAAGTGCTGAAAATTGGTACGAGACGCTCAAAAACGATCTAAACGCGAATATATCAAGGAAACCCACTTGTAAAATACGCCCAGGGTAAAATCAGACGATAGATCCGAGAAAGTGTCAGTCGTGGTTCTCGTTCCTGCGGAATCCACCAGGTATACCAGGGCGCACTGGTCGCTGGTGAAACTGACACCCTTGTACCACATTTTGGCGTATCTGGAACCGCAGAAAAAAATTGAAGCCTCAAAGAAAGTCTCAAGGCGTTAAAAAATTGAACCAAACCGATTATACTCCATTCACTTTTAGTAAGATTCAGGTTCATCAAGTTTTTTTTTACTTACAACTGACGCAGGTTGGCACTCGCGAAATGTCAAATAATTCTCAGAGACGTTGCCAATGCTAACTTATATCTACTCTTTTCTAACTTTGTGAATAGAGTTAGTTCTTTTTCAACTTGTGCAAAAAGGTATTTGAATGTCTTCTGTAGGCTTATTTCTTGAGAATTTTGAAAAGTGGGGAATTCCATAGGTCCGGTTGTTCGTTTAGAAGTTTTTCTGTTGGATTATTCGAGTACTTTTATTCTTTTTTCGAACGAACTATCACAAAGTAACGGAGTATTCTGTGCATTATTTTTCAGTAAAATTTCAACACTCGATTCTTGATTTTCGTACAAGAAAATAGCAAAACTGAATCTTCCAACAATGTTCATATACGTGAAATAAACTGCTCCACATGAGTTAGGGATATTGACTCAAATTCCAAAAAAATATAGTTAAAATAAGATTTTTATGATGAAAATTCATATTAATATGATTTCAAGTTGCAAATTCATTTTAGCCTGTAGGTCTGCAGCGTATACAGGGTGGTTAAGAAAAATCGAGTAAAATAACGAAATTTTATTCCCAGAGAATTCAAGCATTTTAAGACTGTCAATACAATGTATGGCCTCCACGGGCATCAATAACAGCTTGACATCTTCTTTGCATACTACACACGAGATTGTTGAACATTTCTTGAGGAATTTGGTTCCATAAACGGGGCAGAAGCTCTCTCAGATCATTTAAGGATTCTGGGGTAGGTTGATGATTATCTAATCTTCTTTGGAGCATATCCCATGCATGTTCTATGAATCTATGCAATTCAGATCTGGTGAGTGCGGAGGTATGTATTGGTAAATGTGGAATACCAAGCTCCTCGCGCGCATTCTCAACTATGGCTGCACGGTGCGGTCTAGCGTTATCGTCTAGAAATTGAAACGTTTCACCTATAGCAGCGTGAAAATTTGGCACAACATTGTCAATGACATGCTCCCTATAGTGTGAGGCGGTCATATTCCCAGGACAAATGTGTAGATCTCTGCGCCCGTTGAAAAATATCCCGGCCCATACCATAACACTACCCCCTCGGAACGGATGGACTTCTTGGACATAGCGACGATTACGGGATATGCAAGGGATTGTCCATACCCTTATTCTTCGAGAATCTGAAAATTGTCCATATCTGGATTCATCAGTGACCAGGTGTTGGTTTTCGTCGCCCACCAAGCCTTGGTCTTTCCAACACGGAACCTGTCTCCCTGAACCTATTCCAAAGTCGAGATATCACACTTTGGCTGACTTGGAGCCTTTCCGCTACAACAACCTGAGTTAGGCCACCCTGTAGCATTCCGATAGCCCTATTAGCCTCAGCGTTTGTTAATTTACGTCTTGGCATTTTCAGAAAACTCATTTCGAATCGAAGCCGTTGATAAACTGACTTCATTTCATGAAGCATATGCAAAGAACCAAACTTCAGAAAAAAGGCGACCAGATTGATGAAATGTCTCATACTGATTTTTATTGGATCGATTCAAGTTGTTATTGAGTTTTGAATGATTTTACAGCGATTTTCTCGAAGATTACATACTTTTAAAAACGATTGAATACGATATCCTTAACTCTTGTGAAGCAGTATATTCCCATTATTACCAGGGAGAAAAGTTTCTTTAACCCTTTGCGGACGGATTATTTTTTTTTATTCCTTTTGATTGATATTGATGATTTGAGATCTAAGGGATTCAAAAAAGTGAAAAAATTCAAAAAAAAAAATTTATTGGCAGGTACTGTCAAAATAAAAGGTGGTCCTCTTATGGAACCACCAGAAACCTATTGAACAAAAAATATAAAATTTTATTTTTTATGAAAATTATAAAAACAGTTGGTTTTTTCGGTCAAACAAAGACCTATGTTGCAAGTTGAACAATGCCATCTAGTACGATGTGGCTTGACACGTGTACTGCAATAACAACAGGTATGTTGGGACCCCATTGCTCACCAAAATCTTCAGGTTCAGAAAAATATGATTTTGTTGACCACATCGTGCTCTCCAGTACCTTCACTGCTTTGTATTGTGATAAAGGTATATTATCACTCTCAGAATCAGAATCAGAGGCACTGTTTTTTGGTTTTCGCGCACTATGAACCGATTGAGCACTCTCCACCCCTCCATCAAAATCTACAATGTCCAGTTCATCTTCGGAAGGCGCTCCGGATGTGAACGAACCACTATCCGAGGGAATCTCGTCCAAAAGAGTGTAAGCGTCATCAGAAGATAACTGATTGAAGTTCAGAAATCTTCGCCCTAAAACAAAAATATGTCCGACTGAAAACTGGGACACGACCTAGTGGTACCAAACGGGACCACTTACAAATTTCACAAAAAAAAGATGAACCGATAATGAATTTTGTCGAACCGTCACATGAATGTACTAAGTGGTTCATTCAGAAGTAATAAACCATTACAAACTTACCTGCCATACTGTTTTTCAGCCTTTCCAACAAAAGAAAATCACAAAATGCGTAACCGTTTTTATGCACCACAAAATTTGCCTGTAAACACGATCGAACACGTACTGAAACGAATATGATTCAAGCGCGCAATCTAGATAAGGTGGGGGTATAGAAAGGCTATGTTTCTAGCGTATGTGGTTCCAGGCATCGCTTACTAGGCTCTTGCAGCAAAAATATTTGTAAGGTGGTTCCAATGTGAGACCACCAGTCCCGAAAGGGTTAACATTCGCCAGGTTTTCGGAATCATTGAATTCAAATAATATTTCCTCAAATTCATTATTTTCCCAAAATAAATAAACATTTTGATAAATACGTAATTACTACGACTTTTATGTAGAAAGGACAACGTTGCTCATTCATCTGACAGGGAAGTGACTATAACCTAACATTCTCAAAATATACACTGTGAAATATGTCAGAATGTCATGGCCAACCGGGATACTTCTTTATAAAAGCGAATGGAGCATATCTTTAGTGTGAACGCCCCAACTGAATTACACTCACTTATTGTTGCCTTGGTTGTCGTGGGCCAAAATTTCAACCCTCGACCCGTACTGATAGACCCTGCCGTTGGGATGAATCAGCGCAGACGAAGAACCGCTCGAATTTAGGGCCAAAATGATCGCGTTCTTCATGTTGACGATCCTGATGGCCCTATCCAGAGATATGTCCACGCGGATCCTGTTTTGGAGACGAAGGGATATAACCCCGTGCGGAGTGACGGTGGTGCCGCCTATGTACCCGTCGTCCGCCCAGATTTCCCCCTGAAACGGGGATCCATCCGTTATTTCCACGTTTTCCGAGATTTTCTACTCACATTTATGTCGTCCGAATAAAAATGCTTCACAGTTATTGGTTTCGGTAGGGGACAGTGCCAATTGTGGGGCCCTTCGTATTTTGCCAAGTCTCTGGATGTGACGATGTCATCGCTCACGTAAGAATTTGCAGTGTAAACGCTACGACTTCTCGGACGCACACCCCCCTTGTCCCTGCCCATGCCCACGCCACTGGAGACGTTTTGACCGTCATTGCCTATTTTGGTTACACTATCTGAAAATACAACTTGAGAAAACAGAATTTTATAAAACAGTGACACAATTAAAAGAACAATATGATATTAAATAGGCAATTGTTGAAACTACTCACAACAAAATTCTGAAAACATTTCGATCAAAACTAGAGATTATACATGTCAAAGGAGGAAATGATCATACCTTTTCGTCGGAATACTTTTTCGCGAGCTTTATCCATGGTAAAATTCACAAATTAGGGAAAAAACACAACTGTCAAACTTATTTGTTTATGTGATAAACAACTTCATGGCGATGTGATGAAAAACGGAAAATTTGATGTGGACCCACTCGATAAAATTTTCAAAACTCACCTACTCGAATAATTCAAACTATTTTTCCATTTTCAAAGAAGAAAACAAATAGATATCTCTGTTTATCTTAAAATTAAACGAATCTTAAACAAGAATGAAGTGAAAGTAGGTTTGCATTAATTATTAATGAAACTTTAAATAAATTTCGAAATTGGATGAGGGTGCCATGATCAACGATCTTTTTTGTGTCAGAAAACATAGAACCGTCGCAAACCTCCACAAATAATTCAAAAACCAAATAAACTATGAGTGCCATGTCGACAACAGTTTGATATGACAATCAAAAACAAAATTTGACACAAATTTTCCAAAAATTGAATTCTGTTGTACTAGAAGAATGGTTCGTCTTAAACAAATTACCGGTGAGCGTAAACTTGACGAAACGAAACAGGAAAAGATATTGAAAACCAAGAGAGATAGGTACGAATCGAAAGTATCTAAAAAAAGTGTGGTGCGTAAGAAACGCAGGAATTTGGTGCTTGAAGAAATTAAGTATTACCAGTTGGCTGGAGAAAATTTGATATTGAAGAAGCCGTTTCAAAGGCTTGTTAAGGAAATTCTAGCGTATGTTCGTGTGGACGAAAATAGGCCTTTATATCGAATGACTTGTGCGGCAATTCGTATTTTACAAGAAGTGACGGAGTCGTTCATAACCGATTTAATGAATGATGGGGTTGTCTGTGCGCTACACGCAAACAGGATAACAGTTTTACCGAGGGATTTTGACTTGGTACTAAGATTAAGCCCAAATTATTGAAGCACCTATGAACTTGGCTACATAATTTAATTTTTGCCGGTTCGTACCAATTTCGAAGATATTAATATAAAAACAGTTTCTAATACCTACAATATGCGAAAAATAGTTTTATTCTGCACGATTAACATGTTAAGATATAAATTTTATCCAAAAAAAAACTTTTGTTTTATTATAATTGAAATGCTTTCAAGTCTTCATGTTTTTATTCAGTACATTATATAAAAATATGAAATATCAGAATACATGAATGGAATTCTCATTCCCATTTCCTTGGACATTGAAAAGGTTTTCCTTAAATATCTCCATTCGATTTTCTTTTGCATGTTGGCCACAGAGCAATAAAATCGGAATGCGGAAATCACAGAATATCAAAACCACAGAGGAATATTTCCGGTATTCTATGTTCCTATTTTTTATTAAAGGAAAGAAGAAGAAGTATTCTATCACAGACTTTGGTCTGTGATTCTATGTTCATGTCTGGACCATAGAGAAGGATGAATTCGAATTTGTTGGTTAGGTCCGGGAAAATTTTTACCAATTTTTCTCTCATATACAGGTTTTCATCAAAATCAAATGTTTGTTGCTTCATAACTAAAATTCGAATTATATGCCCTTAATGCTTTTTTCAGATGGCTTCCACTAATTGTATTTTCTGTAATATCATATCAGGCACTTCCCCTGCTACTATCGTTTATCAAGATTCTGAACTTATAGCCTTCAATGATATAAAACCTGTAACAAAACACCACTTTTTAATAGTGCCAAAGCAACATTATGACAGTATCAATGTTTTAAATGCAAGCAGTATTCCTTTAGGTGAGAATATTCAAAAGATAAATGAACTTTGACCCTCCTGTGATATAGTTTCCAGTCAAAAGAAGTACAATTTTTTAAATCGAGGGTAAAGTCAACTTTCATATCTGAAGCTTTCAGTTGAAAAAATGGTGGATACAGCTAAACGAGTATTAGGGGATTTAGGAGGAGATTTGAACGACGTCAGATTAGGTTTTCACTGCCCTCCTTTTAATTCAATCAAACATTTACATCTTCACTGTTTATCTCCAGTAGGAGACATGTCTTTTCTTCATAATGTGATGTTCAGACCAAATACCTGGTGGTTTTCCTCAGTAAGTGTTACAATTTCATTGAATTCGCATTATTCGTTGTTTCAGTTATTATATGCGTTGTTCTTTCAGGCTGATCAAACTATAGAAAATTTGAAGAGTAAAATCTGATGATTTTGTTGTTCCAAAGGGATTAGGGCAAATTTTATAGAGGAATTTAGAGTTTATAAGGTTGGACCTTAGTTGAGAAGGGATCTCATTAATTTGGTGCTCCAATTCGATGTTTATTGCATTTTATTAATTGTTGGGAATATTTTATATCAGCACGAATGGAAATATATTTATACTTACCTTATTTTTATCTTCTCCTTCCTTTCCAGTGCGTGGAATGAAAATCGAGGAAAATAACAAAAACAACGAATCAATAACTTCGAATTTATTTTTTTCAGAAGAAATAACATAACATTTTTGTCGGCGTCATATTCTCAACAGACTGGCTTTATAAAATCTACATAATGTATAAATGCGTACACAAAAGAAAAGTTGCATACTTGTAACGAACAAATTACAGTAAAACAGACACATTTTCACACAATCAATTCAACGATGGCATTATGTTCCTATCCCAGTTCACCTCGATGTTTGGCCACTTCGTCTGAAGAACCGTCAGAACTGGGTTGGATTCGCAGATCGATTTCAGGTCCATTTCTAACAAAATGGCGGCTCCTACCTGGTACCGAACCTGGAGTAGATCAATCTCAGTTTTCAGAGAAAAAAATATCAATTTTTTTTTTAATATCAATAACATTCCTTAACATATTGACTTACCTCTCCATTCGCGTTGCTACTTGCCAATCCATTATAATGAACCAATCTGAACATATCGGGTGTAGACGATTCTTCTTTCGGAAAGAACTCCTCCATGAATGCATTCAATAAGATGATCCCCAGGCTTTCTGAATCCAATTTCCTTTTCATGAGATCCACACTAAAACCATACGACTTTATAACAAAAAGTTTTGAGAATTGATCAACTGAAGATCGTTAAAATTCCAGTTTCTTTCCGATCTGAAACAAATACTTTGGTACTCACTATTCCTTATCACTGCAAAGTCCCAAAGCTTCCAGAACGTTCCCTAGTAAATTTGAGTTGATGAAATTGTTTCCGTCTGGATCGTAACTTTTAAAGACCCTTCTAGCTTCCTCGCTCTTCGTTTCTGGGCTCACCAGCTTGAATTCATCACTAAATAATACTAAAAAAATTGTAAAGTTTCAATGGAACCTATGAAAAGATAAAAATAAAGATCAAATTGGAATTTAATTACCAGTTAAATGAGTGTCCGATCCTACGACCCACACAGGACTTTTGGGGTTCTTATAGAAAGACCCCACCGTACAGAAACGTAGGTGTTCCATCAATGTTATGAAGCCTACAGCACTTTGTTCTGCGATGCCTTTAAGCCCTAAAAATTAACGAATCGAATATCAAATTATGAAGTTTTGGGAGATCATCAACGTACTCAAACCTCCTACGTCCTGTTCGTGGTCCCAAACGTAGGTGGTAGCTCTCCCCGTTATCATCAAATTGATCAAACTTTGACTACCGTAGCCGTAAGTCTCATCAATGAGAGGCTCTGAGGTTTCCGATTCTATTTTAACTTGCTCTAAGCCCTTCAAAAAATCAATATTTCGATATATAAAAAAAAACATTAAAAAATTCACTCACTTTAGTGTATATCACAGAATAGAGAAACAGAAGAACTCCGTATTGAGATTTAATACTGCCAATATTCTCTATAAAATACTTTTTGACGTCTTCGATCCTTTCGAAGGTTATAACTTTCAACCGTTCGTGGAAATCAGAGGGAGTGGTTATATTATGGTAAAAATAACGATCGTCATCCTTTTTCTCCAAAATATCACAATTATCCTCTCTAACTTCCGTGCTAGTTTCTACCACTTCGTTATTCAAGTGTACCATGTGATATTTTTGTATTCTTAATTGTTCAATAATCTCTATTAGGGCATCTATCAATTTACTGCTTATTATTTCTGAATTGACCTGTAAAGTTGTTCGTTAGACGATTGAAATAAAAGTTTGTTGGATGAAAGCTCTTACCAGATATATTTTAATCTATTAAAAAGCATTATTGGAATATTTACCCTGTCCCTAAATGATAAATCTTTGAATTCTAGCAATAAGTTCTTCAAAATGAATGCTTGAACAGGTGCTAATATCGCACATGGTCCACCACTTATTTGTTCTAAAGCACTTGGTTCACTTGCACTAAAATGGAATCCTGAAATGAAAATTACTATTCGAATTCATTAATTTATGGAAAAGTGGACAAATTCGTCAAAACATGTTCTTTTTAATTTTACAGTCACTGATGCATTAATCAGAAAATTATGGTCACATTGTGATTACTATTTATTTTTTTGCATTTATTGGTAATATCCTGATCTTTTCTCATTGTGAATGAATGGATATCACTTTTTTCTAAGCTTCAAGGAAAACTTTCAAGATTATCATACCCTGGGACCACCTTTTGAATATATCAGGCTTGACTTCGTTCCCCCATAATAAATGCTTTATTCCCAGCAGTTCTTGCTCGATTGCAGACGGCAATATTTCTGCCATTATATTAATTTCACTATTTTAAACTAATTTTCAAAATATAACGTAATATCTTATTCTAAAATCTTGAGGTTAGAGTAAATGACATGAGAGGTCTCATTTGGAAGAACTGTTACAAATACTGACAACGGATTAAATTTCAATCACGAAAAAAATTAGCAAGATTTGTCTTTCATTCTGACGGATTTCATGATGAAGAATGCCACATATTGTCGAAACATTTCGAAAACATTTAGTTTTTTGTGTTCTAAATATTTGCGTATGTGCGCATCCACCATATTCATCTAACGAAAGGAAAACTGGTTTCACTTCAATTGATAATTTTTCATTACTCTGGGATTGTTTACTAAAGCTCAATCACATCAGTAAAATATCGTGAAAACGAAGTTCCATTCATATATCCAGGCCTTTAATTTCCTTAACTATCGACAACAGTACATCACTATTGTTATGAAACATTTTACCAGCGCATCCGCCAATTTGGGAACATATCTTGAAATATTCATTCTTTTTCACATTAAAATTATTATCTATAGTTTATACCAAAGAGTAGTTCCCACTGTTTGTTTATACTATCAGTTTTACACGAAAGTAAATGATATGGATCCCGAACTACTATTGATAATTCTCACATTGAGCATGAATAATGTTCGTCATATTTGACGAATAAGTTTTTTCGAAGTTCCGGCAACGTGAGTTTTAGATTAATAATAACGTTATTATACCAATATTCTTGTTAGTTACTTGCTAATGAACATGGCGTATTTATATGCTTTATCACAGGAGTAATGTTTCATTACAGTATAAGAACGTCTATCGATTTTATTAGTCCATTACCACATTTTTCCTACCGCAGTTAAACATCGGCTATCGTCATCTTAGCCCACTCCGTAAATATTACTCGAAGTAAACGGATTATTTGTGTCGAAATAGTTTAAAAATCATGTCATAATACACTGTTTTCGTTGACGTGCTGGAAAATTTATAAAATTCATCACCAAATAGTAGTGTACGCCATATACTCGTAAGACGATGAATCGCCTTAGTTGTATGAGGAAATTGGTTAATGTCCGGCTGTATAATCTGCAATATGTACAATTTTGCTTTGGAATCCTTTGAATTTTCGTAAAACTATATAAATTCGATGGGAACTACGAAGTTAGAAGGAACAATCATTTTATTAATTTGGTTACGTTGTTACGTACTTGATTCGCTACAGAACTTTTGAGGACTACTCTATCTGTATCGGTTTCTGTCTTTCTGTTTTCGTGAAATGAACGTTTGAATTCAAAAATAATTCAATAGAAATGTAAGTTCTATATTGAACACTTGATTATCCTTTGAAATCTGGTGGAAGTGAAATCGCTTGTACAAAACTAAAAAAAAAATGGCATCGAAAAGTATTACTGAGAAAACGACGAAAGTTCCAAAATTTAGAACGAATTATGACGCCGATTTTAAGAGTGCTGTCGTTAAATATGCAATGCAATCGAGTAATAAGGCAGCAAGTGACCACTTTGGTATAAATGAATCTAATATCAGAAGATGGAAGAGACTCAGCCTTAAAGCTGAGTTCATTGAGAACACCATTGGAACGACATTGGCAAAGAAGACAAGAAGACGAAGAAAACCTCCGGGAAGACAAAGGAGAAGAAGGAGGAGGACTTCTACAAGCAATCCTATTGTGGAGCAGCAACAAAATTCAAGTGACATAGGTTTGTATTATTATTCAAGAATAGACACTAATTTATTGATCAATAGCATCCTTTTCGACTAATTTTTGGGTTGTTATTCCTTCAGCATTAATCATTTTACCTTCTCGAATTTCCTACCTACATTTATGTTTGATTCATTATTATTATTAGTTTATCATTTTCTACAATATTCGTACCTTTTCCGTACTTCTTGAAATTGATATCGGCAACGTTGCTCGTATATCTGGCCTATCAACGATTTTTGCTCGGGAGCACCGTTGACATAATTTGTGGTTTGTTTTTGTTATTATTGTACGGATATACAGTTAATCTTTGGAAGTAATCCCTTAAATTATCCTAGTGATGTGTGCGAAAAGTGGAATCATGTCGGAATGTGGAATGTGCAAAATGTGTGTGAATTTGTGAAGCGTGTTCTTAGTTTCGGAATATCATATTATTATTATTGGAATAGGCGGAAGGTGTACCCGAATTACTGAGTACTGCGTATGTAATGAATGTATTGAAATCCAACATTTATACCGAAATGAAGTTCGTTTCCTACAATCATGAATGTATTGTTATTTTTCGAATCTCTGATTGAGGATTGAGGTTATTATTGAGATTGACAGCCTTCATGTTTGATAATACGAACCAACGTTGCCAAGTGCTCGGCATTTTCCTGTTTTTTTGTTGAGAAGTTCACATTCCAAGTTAACATATTATATTCACACAAAGTGCCAAATCTTTGCTAAAACGGTAAAAGTATTACCATATTTAACGACAGAGAAGGAAAACTTGAAGAAATTCGCGAAACGAAATTTTATATTAATTATTGGATTCTCCTTCAAGTCAATATTCATTATTTCTATCGGAGTAATAGTGGTTTCAAACGAGGTATCACTTGATAAAAATATTCATTAATTGAATAGTGGAATTTAGATAGATACCTGTTGCGCCATCTACAATAAATATTTGGAATTTTGAAAACATGAAAGTAATGGAGTCAAACCTAGTTTGTATATAACAATTAATTGTAGAATCTTTATGCTTATTTGCCGACTTTTCAGTATAAATATTAAATATTGAGAAAGCATCAAAGCCCAAATTCAGTGATATTCACTACTTTTACTTGAACTCACACGAGTATGAGCACAGCCGTCTCCATTAGCTTCGTTACAAAGACGGCTGTAGTATGATCTATGGTTATTGCACAAGGTTTTCTATGCATCTCATAATCGACAAATGGTCATAGAGATGGATATTGATATTCATATGCAAACAGATGGATATTCCATTATTTTCTACCCCAAAAGAAGAGGAAAATGCCCTAAGAAAGTATCATATTTTTCTCGAGTAAGCATAACTTGAAGCTCTTGCTTGGTAAACGCGATTCTTGGTTAAGAAACGCGAGCTACGACAACGCCCCCAAACGTCTAAAATCCGTACTCCACAGCGCAGGGCCGTAATCAGCCTCAAGGATAACCTTGAAGACCAACGATGCCGGACCGATGTTGCATACCGGAATGTCGCGCCATATCCAACAGGATAAACGGCAAGATATCCATGTTCCGGCTCCCTAGGGACGCCGCCGTCAAGGCCAAATGGCTGAAGAGCATGGGCAAGAAGGACTTCAACCCGTCGGACAAGGCTGTCATCTGCGAGCGTCACTTCGAGCCGTCCTGCATCTCGAAGAGGGACGGCATCGACGGGCCGCTGGACAAGAACGGGAGGAGGTGGAAATCGAGGATAGCCCTGGGTGCTATGCCCACCATTTTGGTACCGCCGGGTATGACGGCCCTGACCGAGCCGGTCCCGGTTAGGGTCAGGAAGAGGAGGAGGGGAAGGAAAAAGATGACGGAGATGAAGAAGAAGAGGGGGAGGAGGAAGAAGGAGGATTTAGGTATGTAGATAATGAAGGTCGGGTATTGTGAAGGTTTTTCCGTAGAAATCGAGCCGCATCTAACTAAAAAGATGCCGCCCCTGGAACAAGGGAATTCTGATTGGCGCTCAACGAAGCCATATGAACCAAAGAAATAGCCAAGTCTATGATTGTGTATGAGCCATAGATATAAATAAGATGCCTAGTTCAGTCATCGAAGATATAAATAGGTCTATGCTTGTGAATGAACCATAGATAGTTCTATGGTTGTGGATGAACCAGAGACAGAGACAGTTCTATGGTTGTGGATGAACCATAGACTTATAGACCTGGAACATAGACTCCTTCATTACAAGCCATGAACTAGCATCAATTAAGCAACACTGGAAGGGGAACCAGAACAATTCGGTCAAGTTTATTTCTTTATATGTTATTGTTGAAATCGAATATAAGTCAATAAAATGATCCTATTTTCCAGTATTTCCTGTTGACTCTCGTTCGTGGCTTGTTATGAAGGCGGCAGTACTTCAGAGTGATAAAAAATATGGCTTGTGTCCATTGCAATTCACCCTGTCTCTCCCCTGTCGCCTGATCCAATTCCTTCCTGTTTCAGATTCTATGCCGTTACAGCAACGCCTGACAAACCACGCGAGCGCAACCACTTCTCAGGAGCCCGAAAAACCCATACCCACTTTAAAAAGTCAACCACTCTCACCTACCAAGCTTAAAGTGACCAGACAGTCGACGTCTAAGCCTCAACAGCAGCAACAGTCTAAGCCTGTTGAAGAGGTCCGACAGCCCATCAGAGAAGAGATATGTTTGAAATGGAACACGCATCACTCGAACATGCAAAGTGCTTTTCCGGCTTTGCTGAATAAGGAACAGTATTGCGACGTCACTTTAGTCGCCGAAGGGAAGTCTCTGAAATGCCATAAGGTGAGAACTCTGCAATGTGATAGTTAATGCACACGTTTCCACACCATCCTGTATACAGGGTCCTGCAATAGTGCGAAAATCTTCCATAGCTGCCGAACTAGACATTTCAGAGATTTCGTTGGAAAGTAGACCTCTTGTACCTTCATTTCTGCATCTCAGGAAATTATTTTCTGATATAAAGGGTGTCCCCGATAAATGTTATTCAACAAATGGATGATTTTTTCAATGGATCACCTCATATTTTCACATATTTTCAATGACCTTCATTACCTCTTTCATGACGCAAAATATTAGGGACATTTTTCCAACGGTTCAGATCTTATTCGAAGAAAACTGCATAAAGGTGAGGGAAAAGCAGTTCAGTAAAAGTCTTCCGACGATTTCCAGAAGCGATAGTAACATGGATTTGAATTAAAAGTTTCTTAATTGAAGGATTTGCCTTGAAATAGTTCCTAAACGATCAACCTGTCATATACAGGGTGTCCGTTATTGAGGTCCAAATATGAAGAACTTAAAATTATTATTTCTCGATTTCTTCAAATGAAACACCCCGTTATTTTTTTCCACAATAATGTAGACAATTGAATACCTTACATTTTCTCAGAAGTAATCTTAGGATTATTTTAACCCCCGCATCCAGCAGACACGAAAAATGATATCGCAACTGAAAATTTTATTCAAATAATAACATAATAAATCTAACGGACATTCAAAAGAGGTCAAACAATGAAATAAAACTAAATGAATAATTATTGACAAACTTCAAAACCTTCCCAGAATCATACTTCCTGAGCATCATCATAAAAATTATACTTCTTTTCCGTACAAGCAATTCATATTGATCACGTATTCAACCAATATCAGTTTTTATCGGCTTTCCAAAAAAAATATTGATCAAGTTATTGCTACTAGAGCTCAAAGATACTTTCGAATACAGTAAATCAGTATGAATTTTTGGAAAAAATAGGATGGTTGATATGATTTTCATGTTAGGGGCCACAGAACCTGTTTTTTAAGGAAGTCGAACTTATGCTGCCCAATATCCCGATAGGAAACAAAAATTCATACTGATTTACTGTATTCGAAAGTATCTTTGAGCTCTAGTAGCAATAACTTGATCAATATTTTTTTTTGGAAAGCCGATAAAAACTGATATTGGTTGAATACGTGATCAATATGAATTGCTTGTACGAAAAAGAAATATCATTTTTATGATGATGCTCAGGAAATATGATTCTGGGAAGGTTTTGAAGTTTGTCAATAATCATTCATTTAGTTTTATTTCATTGTTTGACCTCTTTTGAATGTACGTTAGTTTTATTATGATATTATTTGAATAAAATTTCCATTTGCGATATCATTTTTCGTGTCTGCTGGATGCGGGGGTTGAAATAATCCTAAGGTTACTTCTGAGAAAATGTAAGGTATTCAATTTTCTACATCATTGTGGAAAAAAAAATACAGGGTGTTCTATTTGAAAAAATCGAGAAATAATTATTTTAAGTTCTTCATATTTGGACCTTAATAACGGACACCCTGTATATGACAGGTTGATCGTTTAGGAACCATGTCAAGGCAAATCCTTCAATTAAAAAACTTTTGATTCAAATTCATGTTACTATCGCTTCTGGAAATCGTCAGAAGACTTTTACTGAACTGCTTCTCCCTCACCTTTTTGCAGTTTTCTTCGAATAAGATCTGAAATGTTGGAAAAATGTCTCTAATATTTTGCGTCATGAAAGAGGTAATGAAGGTCATTGAAAATATGTGGAAATATATGGAGTGATCCATTAAAAAAATCATCCATTTGTTGAATAACATTTATCGGGGACACCCTGTATATCAGAAAATAATTTCCTGAGATTAAGAAATGAAGGTACAAGAGGTCTACTTTCCAACGAAATCTCTGAGATGTCTGGTTCGGCAGCTATGGAAGAAGAACACGCTATTGTAGGACCCTGTATACTCCATTCACATTCATAAAGTATCCTAGTTGGCCAAGATTTTAGGTTTATCAAGTTTTTTGACTTAAAACTGACGCAGGTTGGCACTCTTGAAATGTCAAATAATTCTGAGAGACGTTGCTAATGTTAATTTCTATTTACTATTGTAGTCTGTCCGGAATTTATATTTATTCATTTTTTCAGTTGATACTCTCTTTGTGCAGCTCATATTTCGATGAAATTCTGGAAAAAGTGACCCCCCTCCAACACCCAATCGTATTTATGAAGGACATTCCGTTCAATATCCTTAAAGCGCTGTGCGATTTCATGTACATAGGCGAAGTGAACATACTGCACAGCGATTTGGATCAGATCCTCCAGGTTGGAGAGTCTCTGAAGGTATGTACTTGTACCCAAAGGTTAACAATATCCCCTTTACCCGAAAAGAACGAAAATTAGGGTTTCCAGTCGTGAATCTTGACTCCTGAGCACAAAGAGGTCGTAATTCATTTTGTCACCCTTGGTTTTGAAGGTCAAAGGTCTCGCCAGCCGATCGGAGACCAAAGGCTCAACCACCACCGACAGTACCACAATCAGCGACCCCCAGAAAGTACCCGCAAAGTCCCTCTCGAACCCACCAGCCCCTGAAAAAAATACCCCCGCCGAAAACGACGTAGACATCACGGATCCCTTGGATTTGTTGGAACCGACCTACGAAGAGGCAGCTACCCCTGACATACCCCCACCCGTTCTCAAAAGGAACGACCAGACGAGAAAATCCACCGGTAGGAGGGTCAGAAAAAGGAAACACGTGGACGACGAGCACGAACCAGTAAGAACCGATTCGCCAACCGAAAATAACCAATTAATCATTTCCAATTCCAGTCTCCACCGGTCTTCCGCATGAGGAAAGGGACGCGGTCCCGACCAAACGTCAAAGTCCCCAGATACTTCAACGCCAACTTCGATAACTCCGTGCCGGAGGCCGCGCTCGAAACGACCGGAAATACGGAACCCAGTCAAATCCGGGAGTCCATCATCGATCCTTACATCAACATACTGGAACAGATCAAAACGGAACCCTTGGACATCGAGGACGATATGATGGGTTACGCGGAAGAAACCTTCAATCACGAGGAACCGGAAATGGATTTCTATGAACCCGTACCTAAAACTCCGGAAACGGAGAAAGTGGTGAAGAAGAGGAAACTGACCAGAAGACCTGGTCGACCGAAGCGAAAACCACTGTTGGATACCGGCTATATAGAGACGAGAACAACGAGGTCGGCTAGTCGCGGAAGATTAGCAAGCCAAGAGAACAGTGACGTCAGAAATAGTGATACTGGAGGTGCACTAAATGAATCTAACAGCCTGAACGATGTGACTGGTGCCAGAGAAGAGATGCAATTGGAGAATAGTGATCCACCGGTAGAGAACAGTGCCATGGAGGAACTGCCTCTAGAGAATAGAGACAGAGAAGAGCTGCAACTGGAGAACAGTGATTACCTTCATGTAGAGAATACAGACAGAGAAGAAATGCCTCTAGAAAATAGTGACAGGGAAGAACCGCCTCCAGAGAATAGTGACAAAGAAGAAATGCACATAGAGAACAGTGAATACCCGCATGTAGAGAATAGTGACAGGGAAGAACCGCCACCAGAGAATAGTGACAGAGAAGAGATGCACATAGAGAACAGTGAACACCTGCATGTAGAGAATAGTGACAAGGAGGAAAGGCCGACAGAGAATAGTGATAGGGAAGAGAGGAAAGACGAGAATATTGAAAGTAACACATTGCTAGATACTAGTGGTGTTTTGCAATTCATTCCTAGTGATGATGCTGGACTGGAAAGCGTGAACAACGACAGGGACGAAGAAACTAGTGAATTTGAGAAGGAACAAGAGAACAATGAAAACCAACAACATAATAGTTATACCGAATTGTTTGATGGTGAAAATGAGACTCAATTAGAGAACAGTGATGTAGAGAATAGTGAAATGGAAGAGAGGCACGTGGAGAAAGAAGAAATACGAATGGAGGATGGTTACGTAGGGGAACCTCAAGGTGAATTCTTGGAAAATAATCCTTACCAGGAAATCCGGATAGAAAGTACTTATACGGATGAAAGTCAGGGGGAGATTTGTGAAAGTGTGGAGATGTTAAACAATGAAGACGGAGTCCGATTACAGAATAGTGATGGGGATATCAACACTGGGGAAGAAGGCTTAGGTGACAACGTACCAACAGAAAATAATGATGGAGATGGGAAATCTGAAAGTATCGAATGTAATAGAGTGTCTCCGAATATGGTAGTAGATGATGAAAGAGCGGGGTTAGATCACGGTAAGATTTGAGGTGAACATTTTTGACATTTTTTCACAATTTCTAAATTTATTGAATTAGCAAGCTATTGGCAATATGGAGCTTCCATTCCTCTTCATAAAAAAAATTACTACATTAGTCCGTGCCGGTAAGATTGGGGGAAACTGAATCAAATCTAGAAAAAAATATATTTTTTTTATGCAATTCTCAAACTTAAAAAATTCGTAATTCAGTCTGTGTGCCTGCTACACCGATAACATTTTGGTGCAATATAGAGCTTCTATTCCTCTTCATAAAAAAAATTACTACATTAGTCTGTGCCGGTAAGATTGGGGGAAACTGAATCAAATCTAGAAAAAAATATATTTTTTTTATGCAATTCACAGACTTCAAAAATTCGTAATTCAGTCTGTGTGCCTGCTACACCGATAACATTTTGGTGCAATATAGAGCTTCTATTCCTCTTCATAAAAAAAATTACTACATTAGTCTGTGCCGATAAGATTGGGGGAAACTGAATCAAATCTAGAAAAAAATATATTTTTTTTATGCAATTTTCAAACTTCAAAAATTCGTAATTCAGTCTGTGTGCCTGCTACACCGATAAAATTTTGGTGCAATATAGAGCTTCTATTCCTCTTCATAAAAAAAATTACTACATTAGTGTGTGCCGGTAAGATTGGGGGAAACTGAATCAAATCTAGAAAAAAATATATTTTTTTTATGCAATTTTCAAACTTCAAAAATTCGTTATTCAGTCTGTGTGTCTGCTACACCGATAAAATGTTGGTGTAATATAGAGCTTCTATTCCTCTTCATAAAAAAATTACTACATTAGTCTGTGCCGGTTAGATTGGGGGAAACTGAATCAAATCTAGAAAAAAATATATTTTTTTTATGCCATTTTCAAACTTCAAAAATTCGTAATTCAGTCTGTGTGCCTGCTACACCGATAACATTTTGGTGCAATATAGAGCTTCTATTCCTCTTCATAAAAAAAATTACTACATTAGTCTGTGCCGGTAAGATTGGGGGAAACTGAATCAAATCTAGAAAAAAATATATTTTTTTTATGCAATTTTCAAACTTCCAAAATTCGTTATTCAGTCTGTGTGTCTGCTACACCGATAAAATGTTGGTGTAATATAGAGCTCCTATTCCTCTTTATAAAAAAAATTACTACATTAGTCCGTGCCGGTAAGATTGGGGGAAACTGGATCAAATCTAGAAAAAAATATATTTTTCTTATGCAATTCTCAAACTTAAAAAATTCGTAATTCAGTCTGTGTGCCTGCTACACCGATAACATTTTGGTGCAATATAGAGCTTCTATTCCTCTTCATAAAAAAAATTACTACATTAGTCTGTGCCGGTAAGATTGGGGGAAACTGAATCAAATCTAGAAAAAAATATATTTTTTTTATGCAATTCACAGACTTCAAAAATTCGTAATTCAGTCTGTGTGCCTGCTACACCGATAACATTTTGGTGCAATATAGAGCTTCTATTCCTCTTCATAAAAAAAATTACTACATTAGTCTGTGCCGGTAAGATTGGGGGAAACTGAATCAAATCTAGAAAAAAATATATTTTTTTTATGCAATTTTCAAACTTCAAAAATTCGTAATTCAGTCTGTGTGCCTGCTACACCGATGAAATTTTGGTGTAATATAGAGCTTCTATTCCTCTTCATAAAAAAAATTACTACAGTAGTCTGTGCCGGTAAGATTGGGGGAAACTGAATCAAATCTAGAAAAAAATATATTTTTTTTATGCAATTTTCAAACTTCAAAAATTCGTAATTCAGTCTGTGTGCCTGCTACACCGATAAAATTTTGGTGTAATATAGAGCTTCTATTCCTCTTCATAAAAAAAATTACTACATTAGTCTGTGCCGGTAAGATTGGGGGAAACTGAATCAAATCTAGAAAAAAATATATTTTTTTTATGCAATTTTCAAACTTCAAAAATTCGTTATTCAGTCTGTGTGCCTGCTACACCGATAAAATTTTGGTGTAATATAGAGCTTCTATTCCTCTTCATAAAAAAAAACTACTACAGTAGTCTGTGCCGGTAAGATTGGGGGAAACTGAATCAAATCTAGAAAAAAATATATTTTTTTATGCAATTTTCAAACTTCAAAAATTCGTAATTCAGTCTGTGTGCCTGCTACACCGATAACATTTTGGTGCAATATAGAGCTTCTATTCCTCTTCATAAAAAAAATTACTACATTAGTCCGTGCCGGTAAGATTGGGGGATACTTAATCAAATCTAGAAAAAAATATATTTTTTTTAAGCAATTTTCAAACTTCAAAAATTCGTAATTCAGTCTGTGTGCCTGCTACACCGATAACATTTTGGTGCAATATAGAGCTTCTATTCCTCTTCATAAAAAAAATTACTACATTAGTCTGTGCCGGTAAGATTGGGGGAAACTGAATCAAATCTAGAAAAAAATATATTTTTTTATGCAATTTTCAAACTTCAAAAATTCGTAATTCAGTCTGTGTGCCTGCTACACCGATAACATTTTGGTGCAATATAGAGCTTCTATTCCTCTTCATAAAAAAAAATACTACATTAGTCCGTGCCGGTAAGATTGGGGGAAACTGAATCAAATCTAGAAAAAAATATATTTTTTTTATGCAATTTTCAAACTTCAAAAATTCATTATTCAGTCTGTGTGTCTGCTACACCGATAAAATTTTGGTGTAATATAGAGCTTCTATTCCTCTTCATAAAAAAAATTACTACAGTAGTCTGTGCCGGTAAGATTGGGGAAAACTGAATCGAATCTAGAAAAAAATATATTTTTTTTATGCAATTTTCAAACTTCAAAAATTCGTTATTCAGTCTGTGTGTCTGCTACATCGATAAAATTTTGGTGTAATATAGAGCTTCTATTCCTCTTCATAAAAAAAATTACTACATTAGTCTGTGCCGGTAAGATTGGGGGAAACTGAATCAAATCTAGAAAAAAATATATTTTTTTCATGCAATTTTCAAACTTCAAAAATTCGTAATTCAGTCTGTGTGCCTGCTACACCGATAACATTTTGGTGCAATATAGAGCTTCTATTCCTCTTCATAAAAAAAATTACTACATTAGTCCGTGCCGGTAAGATTGGGGGAAACTGAATCTAATATAGAAAAAAATATATTTTTTTTATGCAATTTTAAAACTTCAAAAATTCGTTATTCAGTCTGTGTGTCTGCTACACCGATAAAATTTTGGTGTAATATAGAGCTTCTATTCCTCTTCATAAAAAAAATTACTACAGTAGTCTGTGCCGGTATGATTGGGAGAAACTGAATCAAATCTAGAAAAAAAATTTTTTTTATGCAATTTTCAAACTTCAAGAATTCGTTATTCAGTCTGTGTGCCTGCTACACCGATAAAATTTTGGTGCAATATAGAGCTTCTATTCCTCTTCATAAAAAAAATTACTACTGTAGTCTGTGCCGGTAAGATTGGGGAAAACTGATTCAAATCTAGAAAAAAATATATTTTTTTTATGCAATTTTCAAACTTCAAAAATTCGTTATTCAGTCTGTGTGTCTGCTACACCAATAAAATTTTGGTGTAATATAGAGCTTCTATTCCTCTTCATAAAAAAAATTACTACATTAGTCCGTGCCGGTAAGATTGGGGGAAACTGAATCAAATCTAGAAAAAAATATATTTTTTTTATGCAATTTTCAAACTTCAAAAATTCGTAATTCAGTCTGTGTGCCTGCTACACCGATGAAATTTTGGTGTAATATAGAGCTTCTATTCCTCTTCATAAAAAAAATTACTACAGTAGTCTGTGCCGGTAAGATTGGGGGAAACTGAATCAAATCTAGAAAAAAATATATTTTTTTTATGCAATTTTCAAACTTCAAAAATTCGTTATTCAGTCTGTGTGTCTGCTACACCGATAAAATTTTGGTGTAATATAGAGCTTCTATTCCTCTTCATAAAAAAAATTACTACATTAGTCCGTGCCGGTAAGATTGGGAGAAACTGAATCAAATCTAGAAAAAAATATATTTTTTTATGCAATTCTCAAACTTCAAAAATTCGTAATTCAGTCTGTGTGCCTGCTACCTCGATAACATTTTGGTGCAATATAGAGCTTCTATTCCTCTTCATAAAAAAAATTACTACATTAGTCTGTGCCGGTAAGATTGGGGGAAACTGAATCAAATCTAGAAAAAAATATATTTTTTTATGCAATTTTCAAACTTCAAAAATTCGTTATTCAGTCTGTGTGTCTGCTACACCGATAAAATTTTGGTGTAATATAGAGCTTCTATTCCTCTTCATAAAAAAAAATTACTTCATTAGTCTGTGTCAGTAAGATTGGGGGAAACTGAATCAAATCTAGAAAAAAATATATTTTTTTTATGCAATTTTCAAACTTCAAAAATTCGTTTTTCAGTCTGTGTGTCTGCTACACCGATAAAATTTCGGTGTAATATAGAGCTTCTATTCCTCTTCATAAAAAAAATTACTACAGTAGTCTGTGCCGGTAAGATCGGAAGAAACTGAATCAAATCTAGAAAAAAATATATTTTTTTCATGCAATTTTCAAACTTCAAAAATTCGTAATTCAGTCTGTGTGCCTGCTACACCGATAACATTTTGGTGCAATATAGAGCTTCTATTCCTCTTCATAAAAAAAATTACTACATTAGTCCGTGCCGGTAAGATTGGGGGAAACAGAATCTAATATAGAAAAAAATAAATTTTTTTTATGCAATTTTAAAACTTCAAAAATTCGTTATTCAGTCTGTGTGTCTGCTACACCGATAAAATTTTGGTGTAATATAGAGCTTCTATTCCTCTTCATAAAAAAAATTACTACAGTAGTCTGTGCCGGTATGATTGGGAGAAATTGAATCAAATCTAGAAAAAAAAATTTTTTTATGCAATTTTCAAACTTCAAGAATTCGTTATTCAGTCTGTGTGCCTGCTACACCGATAAAATTTTGGTGCAATATAGAGCTTCTATTCCTCTTCATAAAAAAAATTACTACTGTAGTCTGTGCCGGTAAGATTGGGGGAAACTGATTCAAATCTAGAAAAAAATATATTTTTTTTATGCAATTTTCAAACTTCAAAAATTCGTTATTCAGTCTGTGTGTCTGCTACACCAATAAAATTTTGGTGTAATATAGAGCTTCTATTCCTCTTCATAAAAAAAATTACTACATTAGTCCGTGCCGGTAAGATTGGGGGAAACTGAATCAAATCTAGAAAAAAATATATTTTTTTTATGCAATTTTCAAACTTCAAAAATTCGTAATTCAGTCTGTGTGCCTGCTACACCGATGAAATTTTGGTGTAATATAGAGCTTCTATTCCTCTTCATAAAAAAAATCACTACAGTAGTCTGTGCCGGTAAGATTGGGGGAAACTGAATCAAATCTAGAAAAAAATATATTTTTTTTATGCAATTTTCAAACTTCAAAAATTCGTTATTCAGTCTGTGTGTCTGCTACACCGATAAAATTTTGGTGTAATATAGAGCTTCTATTCCTCTTCATAAAAACCGTGCCGGTAAGATTGGGAGAAACTGAATCAAATCTAGAAAAAAATATATTTTTTTATGCAATTCTCAAACTTCAAAAATTCGTAATTCAGTCTGTGTGCCTGCTACCTCGATAACATTTTGGTGCAATATAGAGCTTCTATTCCTCTTCATAAAAAAAATTACTACATTAGTTTGTGCCGGTAAGATTGGGGGAAACTGAATCAAATCTAGAAAAAAATATATTTTTTTTATGCAATTTTCAAACTTCCAAAATTCGTTATTCAGTCTGTGTGTCTGCTACACCGATAAAATGTTGGTGTAATATAGAGCTCCTATTCCTCTTTATAAAAAAAATTACTACATTAGTCCGTGCCGGTAAGATTGGGGGAAACTGAATCAAATCTAGAAAAAAATATATTTTTTTTATGCAATTCTCAAACTTAAAAAATTCGTAATTCAGTCTGTGTGCCTGCTACACCGATAACATTTTGGTGCAATATAGAGCTTCTATTCCTCTTCATAAAAAAAATTACTACATTAGTCTGTGCCGGTAAGATTGGGGGAAACTGAATCAAATCTAGAAAAAAATATATTTTTTTTATGCAATTCACAGACTTCAAAAATTCGTAATTCAGTCTGTGTGCCTGCTACACCGATAACATTTTGGTGCAATATAGAGCTTCTATTCCTCTTCATAAAAAAAATTACTACATTAGTCTGTGCCGATAAGATTGGGGGAAACTGAATCAAATCTAGAAAAAAATATATTTTTTTTATGCAATTTTCAAACTTCAAAAATTCGTAATTCAGTCTGTGTGCCTGCTACACCAATAAAATTTTGGTGTAATATAGAGCTTCTATTCCCCTTCATAAAAAAAATTACTACATTAGTCCGTGCCGGTAAGATTGGGGGAAACTGAATCAAATCTAGAAAAAAATATATTTTTTTTATGCAATTTTCAAACTTCAAAAATTCGTAATTCAGTCTGTGTGCCTGCTACACCGATGAAATTTTGGTGTAATATAGAGCTTCTATTCCTCTTCATAAAAAAAATTACTACAGTAGTCTGTGCCGGTAAGATTGGGGGAAACTGAATCAAATCTAGAAAAAAATATATTTTTTTTATGCAATTTTCAAACTTCAAAAATTCGTTATTCAGTCTGTGTGTCTGCTACACCGATAAAATTTTGGTGTAATATAGAGCTTCTATTCCTCTTCATAAAAAAAATTACTACATTAGTCCGTGCCGGTAAGATTGGGAGAAACTGAATCAAATCTAGAAAAAAAAATATTTTTTTATGCAGTTCTCAAACTTCAAAAATTCGTAATTCAGTCTGTGTGCCTGCTACCTCGATAACATTCTGGTGCAATATAGAGCTTCTATTCCTCTTCATAAAAAAAATTACTACATTAGTCTGTGCCGGTAAGATTGGGGGAAACTGAATCAAATCTAGAAAAAAATATATTTTTTTATGCAATTTTCAAACTTCAAAAATTCGTTATTCAGTCTGTGTGTCTGCTACACCGATAAAATTTTGGTGTAATATAGAGCTTCTATTCCTCTTCATAAAAAAAAATTACTTCATTAGTCTGTGCCAGTAAGATTGGGGGAAACTGAATCAAATCTAGAAAAAAATATATTTTTTTTATGCAATTTTCAAACTTCAAAAATTCGTTTTTCAGTCTGTGTGTCTGCTACACCGATAAAATTTCGGTGTAATATAGAGCTTCTATTCCTCTTCATAAAAAAAATTACTACAGTAGTCTGTGCCGGTAAGATCGGAAGAAACTGAATCAAATCTAGAAAAAAATATATTTTTTTCATGCAATTTTCAAACTTCAAAAATTCGTAATTCAGTCTGTGTGCCTGCTACACCGATAACATTTTGGTGCAATATAGAGCTTCTATTCCTCTTCATAAAAAAAATTACTACATTAGTCCGTGCCGGTAAGATTGGGGGAAACTGAATCTAATATAGAAAAAAATATATTTTTTTTATGCAATTTTAAAACTTCAAAAATTCGTTATTCAGTCTGTGTGTCTGCTACACCGATAAAATTTTGGTGTAATATAGAGCTTCTATTCCTCTTCATAAAAAAAATTACTACAGTAGTCTGTGCCGGTATGATTGGGAGAAATTGAATCAAATCTAGAAAAAAAAATTTTTTTATGCAATTTTCAAACTTCAAGAATTCGTTATTCAGTCTGTGTGCCTGCTACACCGATAAAATTTTGGTGCAATATAGAGCTTCTATTCCTCTTCATAAAAAAAATTACTACTGTAGTCTGTGCCGGTAAGATTGGGGAAAACTGATTCAAATCTAGAAAAAAATATATTTTTTTTATGCAATTTTCAAACTTCAAAAATTCGTTATTCAGTCTGTGTGTCTGCTACACCAATAAAATTTTGGTGTAATATAGAGCTTCTATTCCTCTTCATAAAAAAAATTACTACATTAGTCCGTGCCGGTAAGATTGGGGGAAACTGAATCAAATCTAGAAAAAAATATATTTTTTTTATGCAATTTTCAAACTTCAAAAATTCGTAATTCAGTCTGTGTGCCTGCTACACCGATGAAATTTTGGTGTAATATAGAGCTTCTATTCCTCTTCATAAAAAAAATCACTACAGTAGTCTGTGCCGGTAAGATTGGGTGAAACTGAATCAAATCTAGAAAAAAATATATTTTTTTTATGCAATTTTCAAACTTCAAAAATTCGTTATTCAGTCTGTGTGTCTGCTACACCGATAAAATTTTGGTGTAATATAGAGCTTCTATTCCTCTTCATAAAAAAAATTACTACATTAGTCCGTGCCGGTAAGATTGGGAGAAACTGAATCAAATCTAGAAAAAAATATATTTTTTTATGCAATTCTCAAACTTCAAAAATTCGTAATTCAGTCTGTGTGCCTGCTACCTCGATAACATTTTGGTGCAATATAGAGCTTCTATTCCTCTTCATAAAAAAAATTACTACATTAGTCTGTGCCGGTAAGATTGGGGGAAACTGAATCAAATCTAGAAAAAAATATATTTTTTTATGCAATTTTCAAACTTCAAAAATTCGTTATTCAGTCTGTGTGTCTGCTACACCGATAAAATTTTGGTGTAATATAGAGCTTCTATTCCTCTTCATAAAAAAAAATTACTTCATTAGTCTGTGCCGGTAAGATTGGGGGAAACTGAATCAAATCTAGAAAAAAATATATTTTTTTTATGCAATTTTCAAACTTCAAAAATTCGTTTTTCAGTCTGTGTGTCTGCTACACCGATAAAATTTCGGTGTAATATAGAGCTTCTATTCCTCTTCATAAAAAAAATTACTACAGTAGTCTGTGCCGGTAAGATCGGAAGAAACTGAATCAAATCTAGAAAAAAATATATTTTTTTCATGCAATTTTCAAACTTCAAAAATTCGTAATTCAGTCTGTGTGCCTGCTACACCGTTAACATTTTGGTGCAATATAGAGCTTCTATTCCTCTTCATAAAAAAAATTACTACATTAGTCTGTGCCGGTAAGATTGGAAGAAACTGAATCAAATCTAGAAAAAAAATTTTTTTTTTATGCAATTCTCAAACTTCAAAAATTTGTTATTCAGTCTGTGTGTCTGCTACACCGATAAAATTTTGGTGTAATATAGAGCTTCTATTCCTCTTCATAAAAAAAATTACTACAGTATTCTGTGCCAGTAAGATTGGAAGAAACTGAATCAAATCTAGAAAAAAATATATTTTTTTTATGCAATTCTCAAACTTCAAAAATTCGTAATTCAGTCTGTGTGCCTGCTACACCGATAACATTTTGGTGCAATATAGAGCTTCTATTCCTCTTCATAAAAAAAATTACTACATTAGTCTGTGCCGGTAAGATTGGGGGAAACTGAATCAAATCTAGAAAAAAATATATTTTTTTTATGCAATTTTCAAACTTCAAAAATTCGTTATTCAGTCTGTGTGTCTGCTACACCGATAAAATTTTGGTGTAATATAGAGCTTCTATTCCTCTTCATAAAAAAAAATTACTACAGTAGTCTGTGCCGGTATGATTGGGAGAAACTGAATCAAATCTAGAAAAAAAATTTTTTTTATGCAATTTTCAAACTTCAAAAATTCGTTTTTCAGTCTGTGTGTCTGCTACACCGATAACATTTTGGTGCAATATAGAGCTTCTATTCCTCTTCATAAAAAAATTACTACATTAGTCTGTGCCGGTAAGATTGGGGGAAACTGAATCAAATCTAGAAAAAAATATATTTTTTTTATGCAATTTTCAAACTTCAAAAATTCGTTATTCAGTCTGTGTGTCTGCTACACCGATAAAATTTTGGTGTAATATAGAGCTTCTATTCCTCTTCATAAAAAAAATTACTACAGTAGTCTGTGCCGGTAAGATTGGAAGAAACTGAATCAAATCTAGAAAAAAATATATTTTTTTTATGCAATTCTCAAACTTCAAAAATTCGTAATTCAGTCTGTGTGCCTGCTACACCGATAACATTTTGGTGCAATATAGAGCTTCTATTCCTCTTCATAAAAAAATTACTACATTAGTCTGTGCCGGTAAGATTGGGGGAAACTGAATCAAATCTAGAAAAAAATATATTTTTTTATGCAATTTTCAAACTTCAAAAATTCGTAATTCAGTCTGTGTGCCTGCTACACCGATAAAATGTTGGTGTAATATAGAGCTTCTATTCCTCTTCATAAAAAAAAATTACTACAGTAGTCTGTGCCGGTATGATTGGGAGAAACTGAATTAAATCTAGAAACAAAATTTTTTTTATGCAATTTGCAAACTTCAAAAATTCGTAATTCAGTCTGTGTGCCTGCTACACCGATAACATTTTGGTGCAATATAGAGCTTCCATTCCTGTTCATAAAAAAAATTACTACAGTAGTCTGTGCGGGTAAGATTGGGAGAAACTGAATCAAATCTAGAAAAAAAAACAAATTTTTTCATGCAATTCTCAAACTTCAAAAATTCGTAATTCAGTCTGTGTGCCTGCTACACCAATAAAATTTTGGTGCAGTAGACCCTACTGATAAAGGCATTCACTCGTCTCCAAGTGATATTCAATTCAATTCCAGATGAGGCTAGGGAATCCAACATTCAGAATGAATCAATACCAAACGAAAGTTCATCAGGGGAAATTTTAACGATTTCAGCGGCAGAAGAGGAAAGGAATAACACAAAAGGTTGTGGCACAACAGAAACGGATTCTTCAGAAAGTAGAATAGAATGAAGAGTATGTACAAATAATTTTAAATAGTTAGATTGTAATTATCATTCTCTGAAGTTCAATCCTTTGAAATAAACTGTTTTATGTTTTTCATTTTGTTGTTTTAATCTTTCCTTAAATATATGTGTTCCATCTCTGTAAAGTTCTCAAAGTAAAACCACATTATAAAAACATGAAATATTTATTCAATGTAAAATCACAACACGTCAATTAAAATATAACTTTTATCAACGATAAATCATTTACAATTCATCTTTGGTACCCAGCATGGTTAAGCTCTTGAGTATATTCAGTCTAATGGATAAATCTTGCTTTTTCTTCTCTTGAATCTTGGATTCTTTAAGTAATTTTTTCAGTCTATTGGTTTCCTGCTTGATGAAATCGATACCATCAGACAATACTTTTTTCATGTACTTCAGGTAAGTAGCAGCTGTCTCCTTCTCCCTCTGAAATGTTTGAATTCATTTTCACATGATATTCAAAACCAAGTTAAAAGTATCTGATACATCATGAATATCTGGTAAAGATGAAAAGAATTGCCAAATGCAGGTGAGCGAATTATTCTTAACAATCAAAATATGGAAATATTGCACAAACCTCAACAAGGGAATGCGTTTCTCTCTCAATCTCTTTGTATTTTTCATCCTTATCTTCAGCTTCAACAAATTCTCCTGCAAGTAGGTCCATCCTCTCCAAACAACCAGGAAGACCAATGTAAATATCACTGTAACTTTTAACAAAGTCTCTAATCATTTCCACATCCCATTTTTCAGCCTCTGGGAAAGACTTAGCTTCATTCGTAACACCGTTTACAAATAATTTCAAGGCTGGGAAATCTGCTTTAGATTTGACCCCATACTTTTTTGCCAGTTCCTCATTATCCTTCTCGCCGTAATCCTTGACTCCAACTTCAGCTACTATAATATTCTTGTTGTTTGCAATGTCTCCTGCGAATTTTGTGAAGACGTCATGTTTCTCTCCGTAAGGATATGCCATGTCGAATTTAACCAGTGCCACTTTGAACCTGGATATGACTTTGTTGAAACTATGTTCGTCCAAGTTTACACATCCTTTGCAGGATTCTGAAAATTTGACCCAGAAAAGAATTGAACATAACGCTAGGAGGAAGCTTTTTGGGAATGTATACATCCTTTGATAGGAATTCGAAGTTCTCAAGTTGAATGTATTGTTAATTAATGGTTCGTTTTCTCAACAGAATTTCAGACGTTTCACTCATTAATTTCATTTGCTAATTCATTTTAGATTTGTTTACATCACTGGACACGCAAGTGACATTAAACGTCATCGACAAGACAAGACCATAGACATTTGACAATTCGAGTTCATTGCCAACCCGGTAAAATTTATGAATTCAAAATCATGATCATGAATCTAACCACAGACAAAAATAGTTTCTGGATCTCACCTTGAAAATGAAATTATTGGTTAAACAATTTCTTTCTAGAATCCTTTGATGCCTGGATCCTGACAAGCTTTTGGAGGAAAAGGATAACTTATTCTTGAGGGGATGACCCAGAAAGATTTCTGAGTAGACTAAAAGAAGCAAACAAGAAGGAATATATAGTATTATTTGAACTTTTATTTATTGTTCTCTGTTTATTGAATAAATTTGATTTTCCCTATATTTTGTTTCATTACTTTCACCCTGTTTAGTATATCAGGAAAATATTCAGATACTCCGAATACCTCCTCGAGGAGGTATCAGCAGTACGCCTGGTTGAGATGCATGTAGGCAACACACAATACACATGCGTGTTTTGAGGGTAGTCTACCTGCGTCTTTCAAGGGGTACTCCGGATACCTCCTCGATCTTCTGTGATCCTAATGTAAAATCTAGGAGTAGCTAAATTCCAAAGTAGTGAAATTTCAACTTTTCCCGATTTTTGCATTAGGACCACAGGATGTCGAGGAGGTATAAGGAGACGCCTATTTGAGGTACATGTAGGCAACACACATTACACACTCGTGTTTTGAGGGTAGTCTACCTGCATCTTTCAGGGGGTACTCCTGATACCTCCTCGGCATCCTGTGATCCTAATACAAAATCCAGAAAACTTGAAACTTTGCGATTTCACATTAGGCTCGCAGGATGTCGAGGAGGTATCAGGAGCACGCCTGTTCGATGCGAAGGTAGGCAACACACCTTACACGCTTGTGTTTTGTGGGTAGTTTACCTTCGCCTTTCAAGGGGAACTCCGGATACCTCCTCGGCATCGCTGTGAAATTTCAACTTTCCTGTATTTTGCATTAGGACCACAGGATGTCGAGGAGGTATAAGGAGACGCCTATTTGAGGTACATGTAGGCAACACACATTACACACGCGTGTTTTGAGGGTAGTCTACTAGCACATCAAGGGGCACTCCTGATACCTCCTCGCTCTTCTGTAATGTAAAACGTAGAAAAGTCGATTTTGCATTACAGGAGATTGGGGAGGCATCCTGAGAAATCTCTAAAAAATTACATCTCCTAAACTATTTTGGGCCTGTACGAATAATTTTCACACAGAAATGGGCTTTCATTCCGGATATGAATTTTCAATGAAAATGGAAAAAGCCATAATTTTTTTGCAAATTCCAGAAGGCTTTCTGGAGGCGTTTTCTGGTTGATATTCGTGCAGCATTCAAAGGCACGTATTTTGGTGAAAAAATCATCGCGAAATAGGCTTTCATTCCGGAGATATGAATTTTTAAAGAAAATGGAAACAATGAAAAAAGCCATAAATAATTTTTTTGCAAATTCCAGGAGTCTTCCTGGGGGCTTTTTCTGGTTGATATTCGTGGAGCATTCGAAGGCACGTATTTTGGTGAAAAAATCATCGCGAAATAGGCTTTCATTCCGGAGATATGAATTTTTAAAGAAAATGGAAACAATGAAAAAAGCCATAAATAATTTTTTTTCAAATTCCAGGAGTCTTCCTGGGGGCTTTTTCTGGTTGATATTCGTGGAGCATTCGAAGGCACGTATTTTGGTGAAAAAATCATCGCGAAATAGGCTTTCATTCCGGAGATATGAATTTTTAAAGAAAATGGAAACAATGAAAAAAGCCATAAATAATTTTTTTGCAAATTCCAGGAGTCTTCCTGGGGGCTTTTTCTGGTTGATATTCGTGCAGCATTCAAAGGCACGTATTTTGGTGAAGAAATCATCGTGAAATTAGCTTTCATTCCGGAGATATGAATTTTTAAAGAAAATGGAAACAATGAAAAAAGCCATAAATAATTTTTTTGCAAATTCCAGGAGTCTTCCTGGGGGCTTTTTCTGGTTGATATTCGTGGAGCATTCGAAGGCACGTATTTTGGTGAAAAAATCATCGCGAAATAGGCTTTCATTCCGGAGATATGAATTTTTAAAGAAAATGGAAACAATAAAAAAAGCCATAAATAATTTTTTTTCAAATTCCAGGAGTCTTCCTGAGGGCTTTTTCTGGTTGATATTCGTGGAGCATTCGAAGGCACGTATTCTGGTGAAAAAATCATCGCGAAATAGGCTTTCATTCCGGAGATATGAATTTTTAAAGAAAATGGAAACAATGAAAAAAGCCATAAATAATTTTTTTGCAAATTCCAGGAGTCTTCCTGGGGGCTTTTTCTGGTTGATATTCGTGCAGCATTCAAAGGCACGTATTTTGGTGAAGAAATCATCGCGAAATAGGCTTTCATTCCGGAGATATGAATTTTTAAAGAAAATGGAAACAATGAAAAAAGCCATAAATGATTTTTTTTCAAATTCCAGGAGTCTTCCTGGGGGCTTTTTCTGGTTGATATTCGTGGAGCATTCGAAGGCACGTATTTTGGTGAAAAAATCGTCGCGAAATAGGCTTTCATTCCGGAGATATGAATTTTTAAAGAAAATGGAAACAATGAAAAAAGCCATAAATAATTTTTTTTCAAATTCCAGGAGTCTTCCTGGGGGCTTTTTCTGGTTGATATTCGTGGAGCATTCGAAGGCACGTATTTTGGTGAAAAAATCATCGCGAAATAGGCTTTCATTCCGGAGATATGAATTTTTAAAGAAAATGGAAACAATGAAAAAAGCCATAAATAATTTTTTTGCAAATTCCAGGAGTCTTCCTGGGGGCTTTTTCTGGTTGATATTCGTGGAGCATTCGAAGGCACGTATTTTGGTGAAAAAATCATCGCGAAATAGGCTTTCATTCCGGAGATATGAATTTTTAAAGAAAATGGAAACAATGAAAAAAGCCATAAATAATTTTTTTTCAAATTCCAGGAGTCTTCCTGAGGGCTTTTTCTGGTTGATATTCGTGGAGCATTCGAGGGCACGTATTTTGGTGAAAAAAATCATCGCGAAATAGGCTTTCATTCCGGAGATATGAATTTTTAAAGAAAATGGAAACAATGAAAAAAGCCATAAATAATTTTTTTGCAAATTCCAGGAGTCTTCCTGGGGGCTTTTTCTGGTTGATATTCGTGCAGCATTCAAAGGCACGTATTTTGGTGAAGAAATCATCGTGAAATTAGCTTTCATTCCGGAGATATGAATTTTTAAAGAAAATGGAAACAATGAAAAAAGCCATAAATAATTTTTTTGCAAATTCCAGGAGTCTTCCTGGGGGCTTTTTCTGGTTGATATTCGTGGAGCATTCGAAGGCACGTATTTTGGTGAAAAAATCATCGCGAAATAGGCTTTCATTCCGGAGATATGAATTTTTAAAGAAAATGGAAACAATGAAAAAAGCCATAAATGATTTTTTTTCAAATTCCAGGAGTCTTCCTGGGGGCTTTTTCTGGTTGATATTCGTGGAGCATTCGAAGGCACGTATTTTGGTGAAAAAATCATCGCGAAATAGGCTTTCATTCCGGAGATATGAATTTTTAAAGAAAATGGAAACAATGAAAAAAGCCATAAATAATTTTTTTTCAAATTCCAGGAGTCTTCCTGGGGGCTTTTTCTGGTTGATATTCGTGGAGCATTCGAAGGCACGTATTTTGGTGAAAAAATCATCGCGAAATAGGCTTTCATTCCGGAGATATGAATTTTTAAAGAAAATGGAAACAATGAAAAAAGCCATAAATAATTTTTTTTCAAATTCCAGGAGTCTTCCTGGGGGCTTTTTCTGGTTGATATTCGTGGAGCATTCGAAGGCACGTATTTTGGTGAAAAAATCATCGCGAAATAGGCTTTCATTCCGGAGATATGAATTTTTAAAGAAAATGGAAACAATGAAAAAAGCCATAAATAATTTTTTTTCAGATTCCAGGAGTCTTCCTGGGGGCTTTTTCTGGTTGATATTCGTGGAGCATTCGAAGGCACGTATTTTGGTGAAAAAATCATCGCGAAATAGGCTTTCATTCCGGAGATATGAATTTTTAAAGAAAATGGAAACAATGAAAAAAGCCATAAATAATTTTTTTGCAAATTCCAGGAGTCTTCCTGGGGGCTTTTTCTGGTTGATATTCGTGGAGCATTCGAAGGCACGTATTTTGGTGAAAAAATCATCGCGAAATAGGCTTTCATTCCGGAGATATGAATTTTTAAAGAAAATGGAAACAATGAAAAAAGCCATAAATAATTTTTTTTCAAATTCCAGGAGTCTTCCTGGGGGCTTTTTCTGGTTGATATTCGTGGAGCATTCGAAGGCACGTATTTTGGTGAAAAAATCATCGCGAAATAGGCTTTCATTCCGGAGATATGAATTTTTAAAGAAAATGGAAACAATGAAAAAAGCCATAAATGATTTTTTTTCAAATTCCAGGAGTCTTCCTGGGGGCTTTTTCTGGTTGATATTCGTGGAGCATTCGAAGGCACGTATTTTGGTGAAAAAATCATCGCGAAATAGGCTTTCATTCCGGAGATATGAATTTTTAAAGAAAATGGAAACAATGAAAAAAGCCATAAATAATTTTTTTTCAGATTCCAGGAGTCTTCCTGGGGGCTTTTTCTGGTTGATATTCGTGGAGCATTCGAAGGCACGTATTTTGGTGAAAAAATCATCGCGAAATAGGCTTTCATTCCGGAGATATGAATTTTTAAAGAAAATGGAAACAATGAAAAAAGCCATAAATAATTTTTTTGCAAATTCCAGGAGTCTTCCTGGGGGCTTTTTCTGGTTGATATTCGTGGAGCATTCGAAGGCACGTATTTTGGTGAAAAAATCATCGCGAAATAGGCTTTCATTCCGGAGATATGAATTTTTAAAGAAAATGGAAACAATGAAAAAAGCCATAAATAATTTTTTTGCAAATTCCAGGAGTCTTCCTGGGGGCTTTTTCTGGTTGATATTCGTGCAGCATTCAAAGGCACGTATTTTGGTGAAGAAATCATCGTGAAATTAGCTTTCATTCCGGAGATATGAATTTTTAAAGAAAATGGAAACAATGAAAAAAGCCATAAATAATTTTTTTGCAAATTCCAGGAGTCTTCCTGGGGGCTTTTTCTGGTTGATATTCGTGGAGCATTCGAAGGCACGTATTTTGGTAAAAAAATCATCGCGAAATAGGCTTTCATTCCGGAGATATGAATTTTTAAAGAAAATGGAAACAATGAAAAAAGCCATAAATGATTTTTTTTCAAATTCCAGGAGTCTTCCTGGGGGCTTTTTCTGGTTGATATTCGTGGAGCATTCGAAGGCACGTATTTTGGTGAAAAAATCATCGCGAAATAGGCTTTCATTCCGGAGATATGAATTTTTAAAGAAAATGGAAACAATGAAAAAAGCCATAAATAATTTTTTTTCAAATTCCAGGAGTCTTCCTGGGGGCTTTTTCTGGTTGATATTCGTGGAGCATTCGAAGGCACGTATTTTGGTGAAAAAATCATCGCGAAATAGGCTTTCATTCCGGAGATATGAATTTTTAAAGAAAATGGAAACAATGAAAAAAGCCATAAATAATTTTTTTTCAAATTCCAGGAGTCTTCCTGGGGGCTTTTTCTGGTTGATATTCGTGGAGCATTCGAAGGCACGTATTTTGGTGAAAAAATCATCGCGAAATAGGCTTTCATTCCGGAGATATGAATTTTTAAAGAAAATGGAAACAATGAAAAAAGCCATAAATAATTTTTTTTCAGATTCCAGGAGTCTTCCTGGGGGCTTTTTCTGGTTGATATTCGTGGAGCATTCGAAGGCACGTATTTTGGTGAAAAAATCATCGCGAAATAGGCTTTCATTCCGGAGATATGAATTTTTAAAGAAAATGGAAACAATGAAAAAAGCCATAAATAATTTTTTTGCAAATTCCAGGAGTTTTCCTGGGGGCTTTTTCTGGTTGGTATTCGTGGAGCATTCGAAGGCACGTATTTTGGTGAAAAAATCATCGCGAAATAGGCTTTCATTCCGGAGATATGAATTTTTAAAGAAAATGGAAACAATGAAAAAAGCCATAAATAATTTTTTTGCAAATTCCAGGAGTCTTCCTGGGGGCTTTTTCTGGTTGATATTCGTGGAGCATTCGAAGGCACGTATTTTGGTGAAAAAATCATCGCGAAATAGGCTTTCATTCCGGAGATATGAATTTTTAAAGAAAATGGAAACAATGAAAAAAGCCATAAATAATTTTTTTGCAAATTCCAGGAGTCTTCCTGGGGGCTTTTTCTGGTTGATATTCGTGCAGCATTCAAAGGCACGTATTTTGGTGAAGAAATCATCGCGAAATTGGCTTTCATTCCGGAGATATGAATTTTCAAAGAAAATGGAAACAATGAAAAGTCATAAATAATTTTTTTGCAAATTCCGGACGGCTTCCTGGAGGCTTTTTCTGGTTGATATTCGTGGAGCACTCAAAGGCACGTATTTTGGTGAGAAAACTACAGGGAAACAGGCTTCCACATGTGAATCAATATTGAATGGATAAAAATGCTATGATTTTTATTAATAATCGTCACATACGCTTAAAGGATTTCATGGAAGTAAGGGCATTAAAACTAAAGAATACAAATAAACCAATAATTTATTTGCGAAAAAAAAAATATATGGTGTAATGGAAATTTCAAATGTAGATGCCAACATGGCATAAGAATTGATATTGAATGAATTCTCAAGTTGCATTCTCAAATACCCATCGTTTATTTGAGATAGAACGATCAAGTTAAATGACAAAATTTGCGAAAAAAATCTGAGATAAACTCAGCGTACATGAGAAAATAATAAAAAAGGTGCCAAATATATTGGACAATATAGATAATGAATCAGAAGGATACTAAAAAAAATACATCAAGTTGATAAGGCACCTTAGTCGAAGTATCTGTCCAAACACGATTCAAAAGTTCTTGTTTGAATAAATCGTATTGGTCAGGATCTGTTACAATGAAAAAAATTCAAATCACAAAATACATTATGATGACAATGAAACAACTAACGATACCAAAGAAATCAATTTTATACAAGTGAGATTTGACTCACCAAAGGAATCAACCGTTTGGTTAAAAAAAATTTCCACTCACTCAATACGGTGTGATCAATTATTTAACCTATAATTAAATTATGAAAGGCAATCTTTATCCTTTTATGTGACTAGCGAAAAAATCACACCAATTCAATTATATCAGTCAGTTTTTTTAAACAAACGGTTTCCTTGGAGTTTCGTAATACCGTTTTTCACCTTCATATTTTTTTATTTTATTTTGTTTTCGATACTTTACAGCTTAAATCGAACGTGTTCCTGGTCAGCGTCCAGAGAATAATTAAAAATGGAATGCAAATGCATGATATCTTCTGAAATTTTCACAAAAGTGAAATGTTGTGTAGACAAAAAATGATTTTGTAAAAAAATTATACCAAAAACCTTATCTAAAAAGAAAGGTTCCGTTGTAATAATACAAATAATTCGAAACAAAGCAGAATTAGAGAGCTGCTTCATTCCAAAAAGAATACTCTGATCATTCTGCGAATCACATCGACAAAAACAAACTGCGGATACATCAAGCAGTTTGTCAACGTCGAAGACCTCCAGAACGAGCAGAATACCTATTTACAATCTGATTGAATAACGTCTAACTATATTCCATGTGAGGACCTCATATAAAGACTCTACAAATTATAAAAACAAATAATTAAAGCTAAAATGGATAAATTAACAATTTTGAGTTAACAATTGGGGAGGGGGTTGTTTCAACGATTCCAAAATAACAGCCGATTAATGTTGATGTCTTTCTCTTCTGATTGCACCTCAGTTGCCGCACAGTAGGAGTGTCCCCCTGATGATTACTATTTCGCTTACCTGTCATCCTCAAGCATAAATCGATGTGGTCAATTATACACAATGACGTTCTCATATTTTTATCCGGAATCAAATAAAATCATAGTTATGTATAATATCGTTCCCAAATATTCAGTATTGAAATCATAATATCAGTCTTGAGGAACTAATTTATTAGACTTATTCACAACAGCGACGTTTCGAGATACTTTGTTCTCTTCCTCAGGCTTATGAAAAATCAACTAAATCAGCAACCTGAACAGTTCAAATTTGTCAATATAAATTGGTGTTAAAAACATTTTAGGGACCCACAAATTCTCCTGACGTAATGAGCCAGTATCGAATACCTATACGTCAGGAGAATTTGTGGGTCCCTAAAATGTTTTTAACACCAATTTATATTGACAAATTTGAACTGTTCAGGTTGCTGATTTAGTTGATTATTCATAAGCCTGAGGAAGAGAACAAAGTATCTCGAAACGTCGCTGTTGTGAATAAGTCTAATAAATTAGTTCCTCAAGACTGATATTATTATTTCAATACTAAAATCATAGTGTTCGACTCAAATGAGATACTAATTATTTTTATATTTCTTGCAAATTATTACTTATCAACACGATCCAAGGGTTCTGTTATGAATGAAAACGCAGGGGCGTCAATATTTATGAAATCGAAGTTTCTGTCCATTCTGTGTATACCGAGTTTACAATTGTTCTATCAGTCCGTTCAACAGCTGATGGACACTCCGTAGTTGTGCAGCAACAAAGACACTGTGGGGAAATTTTTAAGCTACAATTTTAAGTCCTGAGCGAAATTGATTAATGTGATGTATTTCCAACTTGAAAATCTAATTTTGGAAGAAAATTATCTTTTCTTGCGATTACTCTTCATCTGATAGATCTTGATGTCTCAAAATCGTCGAAATAGGTATAAAACAATGCTGACATCCCATTTTGAACGAAATTTTCCCGAGTTTAATTGAAGCAAAAACAAATTGAATGAAGAAAAGTTTTGGAATTGTTTTTGACAAAAAAATAAAGATTTTAACTAATTAGTTCAAACTACTGAAAATACGGATACAAAATATAAAAATTGAAATTGACTTTTGCTAAACAAGGAAAAATATGTTCACACCATATATCTTTTCATATTGGCAAACCTGAAGGTACCCTCAGTACTCTCAGATGTTAAAAAAAATTGCTTGATGAATCTTAAGAACCAGGTCGATATCGGATGGATTCAGAGCTCATTCGTCTCTATCAAAGCGGTCACACTTTTTTTTCATTCGTTCAGTCGTTCCACCACAGGATGATATCGACCCCTTCCTACCGTAACCTACAAGTTCCGGTCCTTCAAAACCACCTTCAAGTTTGCCAATACGCTTAAAAATTCCCATAGGATTCAGCATCACGACATTGCCTGGTCCTATTTCGAATAAATCCTCCAGCTCGTCCTCTCGATGAAGAGGAATCTCCCCTGGGTTTCAGGATTAGAAACTATAGACCGCTCGATCCGCGTCGTTGGAAGGTCATGAAATACACAAGAGCCTCAAGTTCGGCGTCACAACGATATAGAGAAATTCAATATCCTTTCAATTGAAACTAACACACTCCACCCCGTATAGTCCTTTTCTTCGAGGTTATGCGGGCCCCTGATGCACCTGGTGTTGCTGATTGTGCAATATCAGAGGTATGTGGTGGTTGGGAGGCGGGGGCACCTGCTGCAGGTACTGCATGCCCTGCAACATGTGCGGCTGCGGTATCAGATTGCACATCGGCATGTACGAGTGGGCCTGGACCCCGCCCTGCGGAGGCGGAGCCGCTTGGTACTGTTGGGGCGGGGCTTGAGGCGGCTGGCCCTGCGCGTACTGCGGTTGACCCGGCTGCCCGCCCGCTTGCGACACCTGCGGCGGCAGGTATTGGAGTTGGGGCGGCGCCTCGTACATCCGTTGGAGGTGGTGGTAGTGGGCGGGGTTCATCGCGGGTTGGTAGACGAACTGGCCCATTGGCGCCGGGGCCAAGAGGGGCTGCCCGGTCGCGGCAGCTACCTGCATCGATGACAGGTCCCCCTGTCTTAACTGACCGGTAGGCACTGAGGAAAGAAAATCGGGAATCAGTTCACGATCTGGGGGGTCCAAAACGGTTTTAAATGTGTTCGTCTGTCTCTGTTCTCGTAAGGGGAAGAAAATATCTCGGAATTCACGGAAATCATAAAAAATTACTTTTATATCGACATGACCTTCAATTTAAACCTAAAAAACAGAACTAAAATTGTCCTAACCATGCTTCATTGCATCCTTTGAAACTTTCAAATGCATGTCTTCGTCAAATTTAATCTGTTCTCCAAGTTTAAGGGAAATTAAAAAAAAGGAATCGAACTACAACAACATCAACTTAATTGTCAATGCAAGAAAAATTATTTTTTTTTTGGATTCTCACCTTTGATTCTGATGAGACAGGGGCCCATCTTGACAGCTATTAACAAGTAATTCATGAAAATTTTGAGCGACATTTACACTTCTACATTCTAACGAAACAGAAAACAAATGAGAGAAAAGTTGGTACTGATAAACGTTTTTTTTTTTTTAAATTCGATTATCATGGTAATGAACTTCTTCAGAATACTTTTCGCCATTAAATCAGGAGACATGCATTTAAAAATTCAAAGATACTATATAAGACGTCTATGAAAAACAAAAAATAAAGCGTTTCAACAAAATTATCCAAAATGATGATAATAATGAAATGAATATTGGACGAAAGCTGGTTTAAATCCAGAGGGTGGGTCAAAAGTGCTAGGACATTAGCTAAAATATCTATAGGCTGGTCCGGAAGTGGTAAAACAGCGCAAAACCATGTTAATTCAAATGAGAGTTATCGACTGATGGAGCACTCACCCTGTATATGTTATACAGAGAAAATGGCCTAATAGATATTGCAAGAGAACCTGCAATATCTTAGATAGGTCATGCTACTTGAAGGATAGACAGTTCTTTGTTTGTGATTTTTCATAAGCGTTCAGTATTATTACACTCAATTAAGTCGGAGTCAACTGGAATAGAGTACGTTTTTGAGAGATTCAATGTTATGGGCGAGTTTTAATAAATATTTTCTTCGAAAAATTAAAACACATATACTCGAACAAAAACATGAAACACATAATAATAACATAGAAACGAGGACACCCAGTATTAATGAATTTTTTACAAAAAAACTGTTATATATCTTAATGTTCGGTTAGTAAATGATATTAAAGATCATAAACGTTTGAGGAAATGTAAAAAAAAAGGAAAAATCGACAGCAGAACTATGAATATGACTCAATTATAGCGAGGTATTGCAGGCAGGGATAATCGTTTCACTGAAATATGATTCATTGTAATAAATTTCAATAGTCCAATTTTTGCGTGTTACCGTGTTACAATCGGTTACGAGTTTCTGATATTTTTTGTATTTTTTCGTGAACGGTAATAAAGGGAAAGGTATTTTGACGTAGCCTTATTACGTTATAACACCTTCCCCTCTATTACCGCTCATGAAAAAATACAAAAAAGATAAAAATCTCGTAACCGTTTATAACCGTTTGTAACACGGTAACACGCAAAAGTTAGACTATTATTTCCTCGAATAAGTATTAAACGAAAGACCGCCCCATTTCGCATTTTTCATCGCTAAAACAATATTTTTTTGGTTTTAGATCTTGTTTTTCTCTTTCAAGTTCAATGTTCTCCAGGTCCAGGGATTTTTTTTTATTTCTTATAGGTAAATTCTTTTATTGTAGAACTTTCGAAGACTTTATAACCTTACTTTTCTTCGAGTTCATCCACATAAATATACTGCTCCACAAGAGTTAAGGATATCGTATTCAATCGTTTTTAAAAGTATGTAATCTTCGAGAAAATCGCTGTAAAATCATTTAAAACTCAATAACAACTTGAATCGATCCAATAAAAATCAGTATGAGACATTTCGTCAATCTGGTCGCCTTTTTCTTGAAGTTTGGTTCTTTGCATATGCTTCATGAATGTTCTCATTCTGAAATGACGTCAGTTTATCAACGGCTTCGATTTGAAACGAGTTTTCTGAAAATGCCAAGACGTAAATTAACAAACGCTGAGGCTATTAGGGCTATCGGAATGCTACAGGGTGGCCTAACTCAGGTTGTTGTAGCGGAAAGGCTCCAAGTCAGCCAAAGTGTGATATCTCGACTTTGGAATAGGTTCAGGGAGACAGGTTCCGTGTTGGAAAGACCAAGGCTTGGTGGGCGACGAAAAACGACACCTGCTCAGGATCGTTTCATCACCGTTTCGGCGAGAAGAAACCCTACATCTACGTGAAGAATGCTACGGAATACTCTTCAAAATGCAGATGGGGTCTAAGTTTCCATCGAAACCATCAGACGACGTTTGAGAGAGGTGAATCTAGGTTCTAGACGTCCATCAAGAGGAGTTCCATTAATACGTGACCATAAGGGTCAAAGACTGGAATGGGCAAGGCAACATATCAATTGGAACGATCAATGGCGTAGTGTCCTTTTCACTGATGAATCCATATATGGACGATTTTCAGATTCTCGAAGAACAAGGGTATGGACAATCCCACGCATACCCCGTAATCGTCGCTATTTCCAAGAAGTCCATCCATTCCGAGGGGCTAGTGTTATGGTATGGGCCGGGATATGTTTCAACGGGCCCACAGATCTACACAGTTGTCCTGGGAATATGACCGCTTTACACTATAGGGAGCATGTCATTGACAATGTTGTGCCAAATTTCCACGCTGCTATTGGTGAAACTTTTCAATTTCTAGACGATAACGATAGACCGAACCGTGCAGCCATAGTTGAGAATGCGCGCGAGGAGCTTGGTATTCCACATTTACCAATACCTTCGCACTCACCAGATTTGAATTGCATAGAACATGCATGGGATATGCTCCAAAGAAGATCAGATAATCATCAACCTACCCCAGAATCCTTAAATGATCTGAGAGAGCTTCTGCCCCGTTTATGGAACCAAATTCCTCAAGAAATTTTCAACAACCTCGTGTGTAGTATGCAAAGAAGATGTCAAGCTGTTATTGATGCTCGTGGAGGCCATACATTGTATTGATAGTCTTAAAATGCTTGAATTCTCTGGGAATAAAATTTCGTTATTTTTCTCGATTTTTCTTAACCTGTAGACCTACAGGCTAAAATTAATTTGCAACTTGAAATCATATTAATATGAATTTTCATCACAAAAATCTTATTTCAATTATATGTTTTGGCAATTTAAGTCAACATCCCCAACTCATGTGGAGCAGTTTAGTATTTTCACATTGAAAAAGACACTATTCAATAGAAAGAAAGCGTATGTTACTTACGTGATGTTCTTCTTATGTTGAAATCCATCGATACGTTTGAACTACTGAACGTGTTAAAGAGAAAGACGTAAACTTTATCAAACCTATCACATTTTCGAAACTTTACCTTCAAGTTTCATGGTCTGAAAGACAATTTTGAGCTGAATTGATCGCCAAAGATCGCTATCATATTAATTCCAATGAAGATAGATTGGTACTTTGTAGGACCCAACTTTTTCGGAAATGGATTAAATTATCAAAAAACCCTTGGAGGAAACCGGATGTTGATCTTGTGGACGTGGAGCAGTCCCTTAGAGCCAAAAGTCTCAGGAGGCATGGAACCGTTCTTCAGACACGCCCACTATTTGTCTCAAGGACAAATCAGCCTCGCGCAAGCCGTCTATGAGGACAGATTGATGGTTAAACGAAGTGTTTGAAAAAACTGGTTGTTCTTGCCCGAGATTCAACAAACATAGATTTCATTGGTGATAAATTCGTATATACTGGGTGTCCTTTTTTCCATCAGCCGGCGCGATCGATAATTATCATTAATAAATTAAAAATAAACTTACATTTTCTCATCCTGTTACCCTGGGGAGGTGGCGGGGCGTACTGCGCCTGCCCCGGCATCATGTAACTCATCGGGACCATCATGGACGTGGGCTGGGGGCCCATAGCGCCGTTCATGCTGGCCGCGATATATTGAGCATGCGACGGCGTTTGAGGCGTGTGAGGCCTGCTGAGCGAGGGGGTGCTAGGCGCCCTAGAATTATAACTGTGAGGGAAAGGCGAATAGGTATTTCTATGGTAATCTTCATTGGCGGGTCGCTCAGTTACCAACCTAGGCGTGAATGGCTTAGAACACGGATTCAACTTAAACTCCTTCGCGTTAGGATTCAAGGTGGAATTTTTCAAGGCGTTGGCCACTTTATCGACCTCGTCCTGGTGGGGGGACGGGGTCGGTTGAGGAACCGGAACTTCAGGTTGCGGTTTGTGGTTTTGCAGCTGCGCAGCGAGCGGTGGCATGACCTGTAACGAAAATGGCGGATGAGCACTCGAGTCGGGACGAAATTGGGACGATGCCAAATCGGCTTTCTCTAAAGGGGACCTGGGCTTTTTATTTCCATGATTTCTCAGTTCGTATGCGGCGTAGACCAACAATTTTTTTTTAAATTAAAGCTTCATCATTTCTCTAGAATGTGTGTAACTCGCTTTTCTGTTTTTCTTCGTATATTTGGTTAAAAAAACCTGGTGAATAAAATATAGATGGCGCACTGAATTCGTCTGGGTATTTTGACATCTAAGAAAGGTGCCATGAAATTCTGACACATTTCACCGAGGATATTTCGAATATGTTAGGTTATAGTCATATTCCCATCAGATGAATTAGAAACGTTCACCTTTCTACATAGAAGTCGTAGATACTACGTATTTGTCAAAATATTCATTTAGTTTAGGTAAATAATGACTTTGAGAAGATATTATGTGAATTCAATAATTCCTAAGACCTGGAAAATGTTGAAAAAACTTTTTTCTCTGTTGATACTGGAAATATACTGCTCCACAAGAGTTAGGGATATCGTATTCAATCGTTTTTAAAAGTATGTCATTGTCGAGAAAATCGCTGTAAAATCATTTAAAACTCAATAACAACTTTAATCGATCCAATAAAAATCAGTATGAGACATTTCGCCAATCTGGTCGCCTTTTTTCTGAAGTTTGGTTCTTTGCATATGCTTCATGAATGTTCTTATTTTGAAATGTCAGTCAGTTTATCAACGGCTTCGATTTGAAACGAGTTTTCTGAAAATGCCAACACGTAAATTAAAAAACGCTGAGGCTAATAGGGCTATCGGAATGCTACAGGGTGGCCTAACTAAGGTTGTTGTAGCGGAAGGGCTCCAAGTCAGCCAAAGTGTGATATCTCAACTTTGGAATAGGTTCAGGGAGACAGGTTCCGTGTTGGAAAGACCAAGGCTTGGTGGGCGACGAACAACAACACCTGCTCAGGATCGTTTCATCACCGTTTCGGCGAGAAGAAACCCTACATCTACGTGTAGAATGCTACGGAATACTCTTCAAAATGCAGATGGGGTCCAAGTTTCCATCGAAACCATCAGACGAAGTTTGAGAGAGGCGAATCTAGGTTCTAGACGTCCATTAAGAGGAGTTCCATTAATACGTCAAAGACTGGAATGGACAAGGCAACATATCAATTGGAACGATCAATGGCGTAGTGTCCTTTTCACTGATGAATCCATGGACGATTTTCAGATTCTCGAAGAATAAGGGTATGGACAATCCCACGCATACCCCGTAATCATTGCTATGTCTGAGAAGTCCATCCATTCCGAGGGGGAAGTGTTATGGTATGGGCCGGGATATGTTTCAACGGGCGCACAGATCTACACATTTGTCCTGGGAATATGACCGCCTTACACTATAGGGAGCATGCCATTGACAATGTTGTGCCAAATTTTCACGCTGCTATTGGTGAAACTTTTCAATTTCTAGACGATAACGCTAGACCGCACCGTGCAGCCATAGTTGAGAATGCGCGCGAGGAGCTTGGTATTCCACATTTACCAATACCTCCGCACTCACCAGATTTGAATTGCATAGAACATGCATGGGATATGCTCCAAAGAAGATTAGATAATCATCAACCTACCCCAGAATCCTTGAATGATCTGAGAGAGCTTCTGCCCCGTTTATGGAACCAAATTCCTCAAAAAATGTTCAACAACCTCGTGTGTAGTATGCAAAGAAGATGTCAAGCTGTTATTGATGCCCGTGGAGGCCATACATTGTATTGATAGTCTTAAAATGCTTGAATTCTCTGGGAATAAAATTTCGTTATTTTACTCGATTTTTCTTAACCACCCTGTAGACGCTGCAGACCTACAGGCTAAAATTAATTCGCAACTTGAAATCATATTAATATGAATTTTCATCACAAAAATCTTATATTAACTATATTTTTTTGCAATTTAAGTCAATATCCCTAACTCATGTGGAGCAGTTTATTTCACGTATATAAACATGGTTGGAAGATTCAGTTATGCCAATTTCTTGTACGGAAATCAAGAATAGAGTGTTGAAATTTTACTGAAAAATGATGGACAGAATAGTCCTTTACTTTACATTCACCAAAATCGGTTCAGAAAAAAAGAAGGCCGCGATGCCAATAAAAAAAAACTCAAACCGTTCACTCAACAACAAGTCGTCAAAACACCAAAAAACAAAACCTACCTTTTGCTCAGGCACTGGGGGCTGTTGCGGCGGCGGAGCCTGCGCATGCACCTCCTTCGCTCCCAACTGGAAATCTTGGGAGAATTGCTGTAGCTCCTTGACCTCCTCCCGGTGAATCCTGTTATGGTTGTTCATCTCCGTCCCTTGGTAAGCCTGCACCTGATGGGTGGGCGGCGGATGCTGCACCTGCGGCGGCACGTTGGGCGGGGGCCCCGATTGATACACGTTCCTAACGCCCCTCATCTGTTTCGCCTCGCCGTTCATATGTCCCTTCTGTCTGTACCCGTGGCCCTGTCTAGGTTGGTGCCCCTGGTTTTGGACAGCCGGAGGCTGGGCGGGAAGCTGCGCCTGCACCGGAACCTGCTGCGGTACCGGCGCTAGGGTTTGAGGCGGCGCCTGGTTCATGGGCGGCGGCACGGCCTGCGGAGGCGGCAGGTGCTGCGGCGGAGCGTTATTGGGCGGCGTCTGGGTGTAAGAGGAGACGGGGGACGTTTGGGCCCCCTTCGAGGAGGAAGGCTGCGGGGTGGTCATCGCGACGTTCGAGTTCGCAGCGGGGCTTTGAGCCTGGGAGGAGGACGCGGTCGGGGGCGGGCTGTTTCTGGTCGCTTTGCTGGAATTCTGGTTCTTCCGCTTGGCAGGAGGGATGTACTTGCCGTTGGGCTCGCTGGGGCGAACGACAGCGGCGTAAACCGCTTCTTCGTCGCCGTTCTCTAGTTCCAATCGAGCCTTGCGACTCGGTTGGCTCTCGATTTCGTTGGCAATCATGGTAGCCTTGGCTTCGCGTTCCCTGAAACAGGAGAATGAGACGTTTAGATCCCATCCGGGGGTTGTCGTATGGCAAATAAAATTGATGCACCTTACACAACTCAGAAAAAATGATCAGAAATCCAAAGTGTATGATGGTTCACAGGCGACTCACCTCTGGTACTTTTAAAAACTTGAATTTCCGAATCCTGATTATTTTTTCTGTACTTCCTAATTCTTTCTTGACCTTTCGGGAGGGGGTTAAGAGTGGGACAAAACAGATATTTTACCCTTGTAACAGCGCCTTTTCACACTTGAATTTCCTGCAAATATGGATCCCAACTCTTTTCGTTACTCAGACAAAGGTCGAAAAAGTTGGAAATTTTTTTGAAAGAATCACGTAAAATTTAAGGTCGCCGTTCAGAGCGAGTAGGAAAACTCAGCCGATAGAGGCGCCACCGTGCATTTTATGGAATATCTCCATAGAACCTACATTATCTCTATAAGTTCTATGTTTATCTCTCATGAATGAAATGTACAATGGCGCTCTCTATCCGAAAATCGCTTAACTATGAAATTAGTGAATATGTGGGTAAAGCAGGAACTTTTTCCCGCTAAAATTTGAATTTGGCCATTCTCTGCCAATTCCGTATTTCAAGTTGTTTTCCTGAATGAAATTTTCCATAGATTCACTTTCAATCGGAAGTTGAACTATTTTCATTGGTCTTTCGTTTGAAAAAAAAACAGAAGCATGAGTTGGCTTACTTTCTTCTCTTTTAGAAATAAAATAAATCTCAATTATCTCATTAAGAACTCCAATCCTTTCTGAGTTAACCCGAAAAATTTCAGTTTTCAAAGTGAAACCATTTTCAAATGCAACTTGAAATAAAAACACTACATTGAACGCCCACCTTAAGGTCGAATCTAAAACGAAAATGATCATATTGGACATCTAATTTAATTTGCTTTCTGTTTCAACTTCCTTCCAATAAATCAAAATTTGAAATAGGCAGATTAACTAGAAAAGGATCAGAGCTTTTGACCACTGGTATCTTGAAGAATTTCAATCCCATCTACAAATTTCTCCTCTGAATTTTTCGAAACATGCAAGTAACATTAAGAATTAACTCTCAACAATGAGGTTGTTTCGTGTCAATTTTGAATTATAATAAAAAACCGAGCTATTCTTTCCAACTTTTCAACAACCTAAGCATACCATATGAAAAAAAAGAGTCCCTTGTTTGCAGGAAATTTGTTCTCATTCACACCTTAACTATCTATCCTATAAGTTTGTTACCCGTACCCTAGGACACCCTGTATGGAGATAAATTAATGCTGTAAATTATTAATATCTAATAAGAACGTTGTCCTTATCACTTAGAAGGCTTCACCTGTTAATTCTTGCCTGGAAGCTTTGTTCAGATTAATGAAACTCACACTGTATACCCTTTGAAACATAAAAATTTACCTAAGCTGCTGATAAAAAATAAATAATTTTAGTCCCTCGCTGTTAAATTCCCTTGCGACAAAATTTCCTAGGAACACAAATAATGAAATTAGTTCGAGCTTGAAGCTTTTTTTTTTTTGAGAAATTCCCTACCACAACCTAATGTAACAAATACACAGGGTGGTTCAGAAAAATATGATTTAAGTTCAGTAAAAGTGCCTCGGTCTTCTAGATATTCCACATTTTCGAAAATTCAAAAAATTACACACTTAGCCACTTTTTTTGGCGGCAAGACTCAAAATCAGAAACTTTTTCGATCTGTTTTTTGGATAGTATTTCTGGATATATGCGCTATAAAATTTAAACTATGATTTTTGGGTAGCATGCATACTTTTTTCTCAAACAAAGGTCTTGCTCAAATTTCTTGTTATGTTTCTTTTTTCTAACGTGGAGTAAAAAAAAATAAGGTCACCTGAGTGCCAAATTAGGAAAAACCATGCCTGTTTCATTGAGATTGCAAAATTGTATAACTCACTGTACTTGCAGCATTCAATAAGAAATGAATTCCCATTACAATGAGTCCAGAGATTTTTTTTATTAAAAAAGGGCTGAAATTTACTTCATTGATATTGATTATACTGATAACTCCTAGGTCTAGCTTGTAGTTTGTAAGAGTTCGTAAAATCAGTTGTGTTACTGGAAATTAACTTAAAAATATTGATTTCGTAACTGTGGGGTTTAATAATGATTTTTTTTTGGGTGAATTTGGCTTTCCTACACTTGTGTTTTTTTCTTTACTGATTTAAATTTGTGGTTTTTGGTTACGGAATCTGATTTTCCCAGAAAAAGCATCAAGAAAAGAATTATCTCATTCTCAACTCTAATTTTGCTAGGATTAATGTTATTATTGAACACTCATAATGTTAAATCAGAAGTAATTGTAGACTGATGCAACTTTTAATATTTTAAAACATCACTCCTATTTTCGAATCACCCAAAGTATCGGTTGGTTTTTTTTTAGAGTGATAGAACTTTAAATTGAAATAAAACACATTTGAATTAAGATTGAAGCCAAATTTATCATTTAGTCGACGAATAGACAAATCTGGAACTTCATCACCATGATCTACAGCAGCGATATTTTCTTCTGTACGTACAGTTCTTTGCCTTATTGTTGTTGTTGCATCAAGTAGAAAAAATGTTATCCGAAATAAACTGCTCTGATGGACGATCAAGTGAACCATAAATGTCACGAAGTGCTCTATAAGTTTGGCTGATTTTGAGACTAAATTTCAACAATTTGTAAACGTTGTTACAGCGTGAGTCTTTTCATGATTATTTGTCACTGCTTACTTATAGACTTATCCCTATAGATAATTCTATCACTCTAAAAAAAACACTTGAAAGATGGCAACAGAACTAGACGAATCATTTTTCCAATACTTTGCATGAGGTAGCTACAACTCCTCACAGGCTACCTAACAAAGCACTGTAACCTCAGGAACGACCTAATAAGAATGAGTCTTGCGGAAACCGAGGAACGAACAAGCCAAGAAAGCTAAAAGAACGAGAATGCCACCACAAACAATCTCTTCCTTCAAACACCAAGGGATCTCATAAATCAGGTTCATACTCAAACACCAGCAACTGCAAACTTACATCCTATTTATTCATAGACACCTTACATAAAACAAAACAAAATCTTCCTCGTAACTCTTCAGATCCCATCGACAAGCTGCCTAGTTACCCGAACAACCCAACACTCTCACACCCTTCAACTTACTTGTAATCCGGCGAGTCGGAATGCTGCAGAGGAACCGTGTACCCTTTCAGGGAATGATCGAAGGTGCTGGTGACTCCGTACTCCACCTCGTTCTTCTTAAACATGTCGTTGGCGTCCCAGCCGTTGGCCGTGTTGTCCAGTTCCAAGGGCACGTCGTCGGTGCCGTTCATATCTCCGTCCCAGGGTTCCAGCTCCTTCTCGTCGCGATTGGCGCCGTTCAATCTGGCCGAAATGGCGGTATCGGTCTGGAACGTGTCCTTGGTGGCGTACTGAGTGTCCACGTCCTTCATGGAAAGACTCACGATGTCGTTCACCTGGAAGATCATGCGATCGACCAAGGAACCGACCTGGTGGGTAGCTGCGGAATTATCCACCTTGCCTATCAGGGTAGCTACCTCGAGCACCACGTCGAAGTTGCTCGAGAAGGTTTTGAAGACCCCTGGAAGGAATCGTTTCAATATTCGTAGTAAATATCATTCGAAATCAGCTCGAACGAGAAATATCCCAAGATTTATGATATAAATAGACCAAAAACGCATCTGTTTTGAAAAACAGCACATAGAAAGAGAGGAAACAGCATTAAAGAGGCAGAAAAATCGAAATTCCCTCCTTCCTTAGTTTTCAAACATTTACCGATGTTATTATCTCAAAAAATGCCCTCATGCCATTTGTTTCGACCAAATGAATATGTCTTCTCTATTTATATTATCAATCAAAGGAAAAACCTGTTCTAGAAACTGTACTCACCTTCCCAAACTTCTTCAGCTTTAGTCTTCAATCTAACGATTGTTCCTACTTGTGCCGTAGCCACAAACATAAAGTGGGGGTTGCTATAAACCCCATCCGTAGTAACCGACCGATTTCTTTGGGCCCTGAAAGGAAAAATAAGAAATCATTATCCAAACCAAGAATTGTACATCCTCCATATCCAGCTTGAGTACCCAGAGCAAAAGCATTATTAAACAAACATTGAAATGAAATTATACAGTTTCCAACTTATTTACTGTGCTTATTCGATGAATAGATCTTTTTAAATACAATCTAGATAATGTTTTACATTTCAAAACCTTCAAGAAATATGATTCGTTATGGGTTAAAAATGTTTTATTCAAAACAAATCCTTATAAATTGTTTTTGATCAAGGTAAAAGTGCTTACTTCTAATAATGAGCACATCAGAGCCCTTTGTTGCGTTTGCTATAATCAATAATATGCTGATTGGAAACTGATGTTATTGGTTGAATGAGCTATCTAATTTGATAAGTAGGGTTTGTCATTATTCATATTGATTTAGTATGGACAATAGATTCAACATTGTTTATTCGAGAAGAGGCCCAATGAGTCATTACTCATTTCAAGATTGTTAGAGCATTGCATACCCACAATTTCAATTTCGCAACAAAATATAGAGATAGTCTAACTGTAAGGTAGCCATTACATATGTATTTTGTTTTTTAATTTCTCAAGGACTCCATCAGTTAGTTACTTAATTCTGGGACATCCTGTATAAGAAAGATGTACTGGAAGGTATTAAAACCGTTGAAAAAGATGAACGATTGAAATTCTATTCAGTACGTTCAAATTCTATCTCAAAATGTGTTAAAAATCAACACATACAATTGAATCGAAGAAATATTTCGAATTAGCATCAAAAAAGTCGTCATTGCAAGTAAGAAGTGTACCTTGCACCAAGAACGACCTCGGTTTATCGTTTCCTCTGTCTTGTGTAATGAACACATCTCAAGTTTTTTTTTGATACCCACGTTGAGCTGTACGTCACGATTTCATTAGCAGGGTTCGCAAGAATGTCTCAATTCAAATGAGAATAAACATTAATTTAGTTTTGATAGTATTTGTAGGAAAAGGTAAAAAAAGTAACTTTCGAAAGAACAAATTTTGCAATTTATTCTCGGTCCTTTGGACCAGTTGACTCGCCACCGTGGAAGTCATAGAAATTAAATTCATATCATCACAGATTCGATGACATCTTAATCACAGACGTAGGGGCCATGTCTATGGTAGTGATATTTCTATGAGAAACGTCAAAAATAAGATTTTTCTGTGACTTTTCGGCGGTGCAAAGTCAACTGGACCAATGGACTCTTATTTAAATTAGAAATTTCCAGGTGTTTAAAAGGCCACTCTTTCGAAGTACGAAATATTAGATGATATCTATTAATTTTTCATGCTTAATTCCATGAGGTGAAAAAACAAATTGAGGTATTGAAAAAACCTATTAAACATTGAATTGAGTTTTAAGAAAAATTTTAAAAATTGTAATATGTTTAGAAGTCTTATGTTTTGTGTTGTAATTTCAGTGAATCTAGTCTGAGGATGCTCTGACAATACAGAGCGAAACTAGTCACACAGTAAATAACTCTAGGAAGTAACAATCTGATTTTATTTAACATTGAAAGTACCATAACAATAATAATTGGTCCAATTGACTCGTCCCCGCTGAAGTCATAGAAATAGAATTTATGTTATCATAGATATAAAGACCTGGACTGTGCGTACCCTTTCTGACAACGAAATGCGGGCAAAAAATACGAGAGAATAAATTTTTCAGGAACTAAGATGTGAGAACTCTTCAGACAATCAGAAAAGAGACGTGTATTGTCTCAAAGATTGATTTTACTTTTTAAAGGAGAGTCGAGTCCAGATCTCAAAGTCTATGGCTATTGTTTTGATATTTCTGTGTCTTTGTAGCGGTGAAAAGTCAACTGGACCAATGGACCCGATGAAAATTAAAATTATTTCCAGTATTTGATATCAGACCTATTAAATAATGAATAAATTTGTACAATATTTTGATGCCCAATTCGATGAAATAAAAATTCAGTTCCCATTCGAGAAAAAACCGTTCTCCCGTCAATTCTTTCCCTCCAAACAATTCCATTATCATTCCAGAGTTGGCCGTCTTGATATTGATAACGAGTCTATCGTTCATTTTTCTAAGACATTATATAAATATTTACACCTCAGTACCAATCTAATCGCAACTGCATTTCCATTCCATCCTAAAGTGCAACGATGCACTAGACACTCCCACACTCGACCTTGGGATACATTCAACATGTCAATATCGAAATGGTTAACCTTATCTCACCGAGGCAGTATTTTGTTTATGAATCTTCAAATCCGTGACCATTTATTGAAATTGGAATTGCTTTTGCGCAAAGGAATGTTTTTGAATTCTGTAGCCCCCTCAAATTCGAATTCCCAATAGCAGTGTTTCTCTCAAGCTTGGGAAATTTTTATCTGGATTTTTTACTAAATAATGAAAAAGTTGTGGAATATACTGTTCAGCATACTTTATGCAATTTCAGCATGATTAAACGGTGAAATGAAATTATTGTAGCATATCATTGCTTGAAAAACCAGCATGTACTTTATGATCCACCAGAACCACCGGTAGGCTATAAAATTTATGAACCTCTGTTGCGACAATACCATGACTCAGTATTTAGACTGAATTAGTCTATAAATACATTGTTGTTATATGGCGGAACAAAGACTAATCGAAGGAACTGATATCAACAAAGCCGATTCAATTTGGAACCAGGAAAATCATAATTTGCCTGTTCCAAATATACAGGGAGCAACTTAAATCCGTTCACAAGGCGATAACAACTGAAAGAATTATAATAAAATAGAAGAATCATCAAAAACCCAATCTGTGAGCTACCGCAAGTTATCAAATGTCCCGTAGATGTCGCTGTTGAGGGCGTCCTAAGATCTTACACGCTTCGTTTGGCGCAAAATCTGGTTTTTAACAATGAAGAAAAACGGTTTTTTCGAAAATTTAAAAATTCAAATAAACACTCCAATAACGTAAACATAAAATTTATCTTACTGCGACATGGCTATACTTTCACGATTGTCAACCTGGATTCTGCAACACGATCAAACCACAACCCCTAAGAAGAAAAACAATGTGGCCCGTTTGCAAGCCCTTTTACTGAGCACATTCTCCCACCCCTACGCGCGCTTGACAGATGAAACCACGTGCATTTGGCCTGATCCACCAATGGCCGAGTGAATGAGTGAAATGGCCGAAATGCTTATTATACCTATCCTTTACCATAGATAGACTTACAACGCGAGCAACCAGCTAAACTGATAGATTGTCATGAAAAATTAAATTAACATATTTCCAAGTGAACCCATATACCTCCAATACACACAGATGATTAAATTCGATATTTCAGAGCATTTTATTTCATAACAAAAAGTTTAAGTCCGAAATTCCTTTATGTACGACTCTGTGAAAAGTAACTATTTACAGTTGTTCAAAAAGTACTTAGATACTCTATGAATCTGACTCCAAGATATCATTTTGCTCAAAGATTATAGAGAAGGAAGATTGGAAACGAAGCGACAACATTGACGTGAGCGCCGTCTGGTGAGAAGAAAGTCCTGAGATAGATAATAGGTGGCTAAGAGAAGTGACCATGGTTACCACATATGGTACAATTCAAACAGACAAATTCAAATCAAATTTAGATTATTCTCCAGTTGAGTTCGTTTAGATTAGATCTACAAAGAATAATTAATAGTTGTATTCGTTAAGTTTAAGTTTAATTGAGTTTTCGTATTGTATTTGAGTTATATATCGAAATTATCCTTCTTTAAATTACCGAAGAAAATGGAAATGTAAGTATTGAAACTCGAAAGGGGTAACTCTGTTATTCATTGCATTAATTTTCAGTGCTCTGAAATGGATAGAGTTTTCTGGGCGAGAGGATTTAGATGTCAGCAGAACTTATACTATGTGCAGTGAGCATTTCTCTCCAGAACAAATTATGCGTGATTATCCACGTTTATTGCTGGATCCTGGAAGCGTTCCTTTCCTTAAGGGGCCACGTGCGGAGGAAGGTGTAGCAATGAACAAAATTATTTTTGAAAGTGCTGCATTCAGTAGTGGCGGTAAGTCTTACCGAATATTAGTCCTTATACAAGTTTTACACCTCTACAAGATGTTTTTTAAATTGTGATTTTGAATATTCTGTAAAAAATATGTTTTAATAATTCTGTAACTCAGATGTAAAGATATTTTTGACATGTATTCCAATTTAAAATTGTATGTATATTTTGAAATAAAAATATGTAAGCAAATCTATTTGGTGTGTTTAATTAGTATCAATTGAATTAATATGTAGATCAAAAATATAATCCTGAGCAGAACAGAAGCCCTGCTTTTGTTGTGTCACGCTGTATATTATTGTCTGGGCTCGATAGGTGGAAATCAAAATTATTACTTATGGTGGTATTCAAATTTCGCGCTCTTTCCAGTAACAGTAATCTGTAATGAAAAAAACTACAGTCACTGTAATCTGTAATGAAAACGCCATCTCGTGAGTAAAAAGTCCCGATATATATATGCATAAAACGTAGTCGGTTTTTAGTAGGAGAGATATGAGGGCGTTTCCTATCTTTGTACTCTATAATCTTTGATTTTGCTTCTAACGTGAGATGAGAATACTAATGTACATAGTATTTAGATACCATCAGATATTCCTATCAACTTTACTGTTTGATATTCAAAATAAACAATTTCGATAAATCCAAATCTTGTTTATTATTATTATTATTAACGGAAGCATATTTATACTCATCTATGCATTGAGTCTGACAGCTATAATTTCCGCGAATATATATAGAATAGTTTCGAGAATTGTGTCTGATTTTTTTATTTTCTATGAAACAGTGGAAAATGTCTAGAAAAATATAATTTCCACGGCTTGAAAGAAAAATATCAAAAATTCTGACTAAAAACTTGAAATTTATTTCGGAAATTGCATAGAACTTATAGTTACTATAAGTTCTATGGGAAATTGTCACTTTCAGACTTAACCATAGAAACGAATGAATATGCTTTCGTTAGTAAGATTTGGATTTATCGAAATGTTTTATTTGAATATCAAACAGACACGTTTGGGGGAAATCCGATGGTACCTAGTAAGTACTAATTAACATATCGTTCTGTATATGAGAAAAAATTAAATCAGGTTCATAGAGTGCAAAAAGTAGTTTCCCAAACCTGCCACAGATGCCGCTGCTGTGGGCGTCATAAGATTCTAATTTCAACCATCCCTTCAAGATTTGGCGGGAAAAACAAACTGACAATGAAGAAACTTACAATGTTTATTTGAGAAAATTAGAGGAAATTAAATTGAAAATAAATAGGGCGATTTGAAAGTATAGAATTAGAAAATTTATTGAGCTTCTTCCCCCACCAATAGGCGTTGTTGACAGATAAAACCACGTGGCGTTGACAGGATGCCGCAATGACCCAATCAAATGAATGAAAGAACCGAAAGCCTTCTATTTTAGCTTTTTTTAAACATTGACTGACCATGTTGTATTTGAATATATCCGAATGATAATTGATACTATAGAAAAACCACCTAACACAATTACAATTCAAATTACATTGTAAAATTCCAATCAACGACACATTCCTAATCGATCAAACGAGAAAAAGTGGTCTTGGATACAAGCAATCATTATTATGACAATGAATGCTATCAGTCCATTCAGCTTAAATTAATTACCCATAAATTTCAATGTTCACAACACTGAACAGAGGAAAAATGAAATTCAGCAAGAGACGCCAAAAATGCATCACCGGTCAAATATTCGAATTATTGTCTTATCAATATCCCTTCTTAGGGCAGGTAGAAAGTTGGGTTTTCGAAGCCTGATAACAATGGGTTTATAATGTGCAATTGCCATGAGGAAGGTAAGTTTTATGACCTTGTAATAGAACTTTGGAACGACCATTGTATTTTCGCAAGAATGCAAATAGATGCAGCTGAGAGTTTGCAGATTCCTGGAAATGGAATGGCCTAAAATCTTTCCCGGTTTGTTCATCACAAATCGGACAATTTGTGAATACATACGTAATTAGAAACACTCAGATACACCCATAATAATTACACCCAATCATTTTGTGTACCTTCTTCGTGAGAATACCTTAATGAGTGCAATGAATACCTGACATTTGATTTGTTTCACACACCCTGCATAATGGTACAATTCAGAACCATTAAAATGCATCCGAAAATATTCTTTCGACATTTTCTCAGTGAATTAACATAACATTCACAAAAATTAACAAAAGGAAACGACAATGACCTAAAATTCGACACAGAACTCTGTGATGATGAACACGAAAGTAAAATAAATGCAAATAGCAAGGAATTTGTAACTTGCCGCAATTCTAGAACCAAACAAATCAAAATACGCAAAGATTGATCATATGACAACAATCATTCGATTCTTCGTGTTTTGAAATTCAAAATGGGGAAGTTAAATGTACTAACCTTACAGGACCCCTTTTATTCCGTTTGTTGTTCATCTCACCACTACCGTTCTGTGCGGTATGGTCTCTACTTTTCGTGGGGACAGGAATTTTGAAAATTTTCCCTTGAACACTTCTTGGAAACAAGTAATGAAGTTTTCGATACGAAAACTTCCGCGCACACCAAGTTATTTCGATTGCAAACAAAGATTTTCAAAATGGCTCAGTGACGTAACTAATTCGGCAATTTTTGATCACAGGACAACACGAAGGTTTTTGAAATAACGCGGAAGAATAGCTGAAAATGTTGTAGTATTGCGTTATGGAAAGAAATTCTAGAAATTTTTTTGTTTGATTTAGGAATTCGATGATAACTAAAGTCTGCTTAGCAGATATGCCAGGCAGCTAATAGCTGTCACAATTGACATAACCTATTTGCGGCTGCGTCATAGAAATGGATCTATCCAATGGCGCGCTCTCTAGCTGTTCCCGAACGACCCGTATCTGGCGATCTCCGCGTCCGAATAAATCCGATCAATTCTACAGACAGAGTCTACCATAATCTTGATGAAAACGATTCGATTCAGATAAATTATCTTAACAACCTACTCCCCGAATTAATTAAGCTTCTTATTATCGAAGAGATAAATTAATGAGACATTGACCGAATTTCTAATGAATAATTAACTGACTTGTTAAATTTTCATATCGGCTCAAACAAAAACTTCTATTATTAAAGATCATTATTTCCGTGGCATACCTAAAAACTTATAATGGCGTTCGACCGATGTCGCTAGCGTCATTTTCAACATCCTCGATTTATTGGAGGCGGGATTTTATACCAAATTTGAAAATCAATATCTAGGAGTTTGCTCCATTCAACTTCAAACAACCTGTTGGTTAACTGAGCGAGAAATCATAACGTTAATTCGTTTGAATTCTTTGCCAGAAGTTACTGTGTTTTTTTCTCCATTCGAATAAAATTATACTCGAGGTAATGCATCCCCAGATTTCAATTTAAATTGATTACCTAGTTAGGTTTATTTCAAAATCGTGAACATTGAATGAGTCTGAAGCATGAACAACATATGGATAAAAACTTCAGAATATATTCAAAATCATGATAACTAATTCATTGTGAAATTATTTTCTCTTGTTTAAAAATTGCTATATGAATTGGTTCATTAGCTCTGATATCATCAAATAGACTCTATTTTTCGAGTATAAATATTCATCTTGAATTTTCCAGATGAGAAAGGATCCCGTTCAAAAATCAACGTTTCAAAAACTTGACGAAGAACTCATAGAATTTTACAAAAGCTTGAAGAAAAAGAAATTTGAGGAAGACGATATCTATCAAATATTCAAACCATTGCTGGAAGAAAAGAAGAGACCAGTAGGAAAGTACTTTTTCGTTATGATATCAGTCTTTCTCTTCTTTCATATACTGGTAAAAACAGAAACTGGTTGGTGGTATACTCTGGCCATTTCTAGAATTTTTTTAACACAAATAAAACCGTTCTACGATTGGTCCCATTTGAAGAACCAAGAATGCCTACTTCCAAAATGGTGGGAACAAAATCTTATGAAGAATATCACGCCAAATTGTAATTTCTGCGAAAACCAGATGAATGTAGATGTTTTGAAATATCTAGAGGAAAATCATCTCCATGAATTCTACATGGACGTACAGAAACCTGTAATTTTGATGTACGAGGGGTATCCTACAGTGGACCATCTATGGTCTAGCTTTTTTCAAGATGACAATTTTTTATCTTCTTATCCTTGTTCATTAGCTACGAACTTGATGGGCAGAGAAGGTAATGTGGGCAAAATCTTGAGAAAAATATCGATTTTCGAAGATTTCTTCGTGCACTTCCAAAATTGCGAGTACGACAGTATGAAATATTTTAGGAACGTCGTACAAATGCCTGGATTGGTCCCCAAACATACCTCACCAGTACAATACAACTGGCTTATATGGACCAAAAACTACACGTTTCCAAAATATAAAAAAATCGATTTGATCGATTCGGAAAATGTAAAATTGGTCAGTCAACTGAACGGTGAGATAAGGTACAGGCTGTCGCCCCCGGAAGCCTGTAGTGATACTTGTGCAGACCTTGAGGTCACTTTGCGAAAAGGTCAGGTTTTGTTGTTCACCAATTTTTGGAGATTATCTTACAATGTTTCAAGAAATCCGAACACTGAGAATGTTGGTGTTATTTCAGAGGCACATACTATTTTGTGAATGTGTGATTTTTTTTTAAATGTAATTTTTTTTAATTAGATATGCTCATGTTGAATAGAAGTTGTGATAAATGTAAGAATAAATATATTAATCAGTGGTGACAGTTTTATTACACCCAAGAATATATGCTGATGTGGTTTTATGAAAAAAAAAGTTATAACACTAGGTCCAAAAAGGCTTATTTTTCAAGATATATGGTCTTCAGTTTTCCGTTCTCTTTTAAATTTTTTAAAATATAATGAAAGCGATCTGTGATATTCACAAAAAAATTTGGGGGCCACTATGACAAAGGTGAAAGTATAAAGAATATTTCCATATCGACACCAATAACGTCCATAAATAAAAAAACGTTTATCACTAAATTTTTTCCAATCAGAAGAATAACCTTTTAGTATTTTTTTTGCACATGCAGATTTTTCGAAATAAAAAGAATTAATAATTCTAATGAGTAGGTATCTCAATTGCTTGATATTGAATGAAAATTGGCGCCTTCTATTGGAGAAGAAAAAAATTTAAGGCATCCAATAGGTAATAAGCTATTTCTATGTATAAATCGACAGCATTGAGTAAAAAAGAAATAACAATATCAGCAAATAAGGGACATGGGTTTGTATCAACCTATTTAACATAAAAAATCCACCTATTGAAATATTTCAAACTTTTCAAAGGACAGCCTGTATACATAATGAGTTATACTTTGATATGTTGTTCAGAAAAAATATTACTCACAAATTTAAAACATCTATAAATCAATGTAATTTTCGAAATACTGTGGACACTGGAATCTGGATTAAGAGAAAGTTGAGTAGATAGCAGCAAAATATATCACACAATTTTCATTTCAATCATTCGAAATTATGAAGATTACTTCGTAGAAATAATGAAAGAAAGGAATGGAGACCATTAGCGAAAGACTTGTAATAGATTAATGAATATGACGAATGTTGTTGAATACTTTTGTATAACTTATGAGTTTCAGAAGGAAGGTCATAATAATTTTATTTTGTCGAAAAATGAACAGGCTCAAAATATGTGAAGCATTCTTCTTCTATTTGAATGATAAAAGAAAATGAAAAGGCATGAAATATAACACAGGATAATTTATTGATTTGAGCAGAAGAGTAATTGTTCCTTGACATGAGTTATGGTAACTATTTTCAACAGAAAGAAATTAAAAAATGATTGAAGATATAAAAGAAAATAAAAAGACCTGAATTAAGACAAAGGGTAATAGATTTGAATTGAAATACAGTAAGGTATCTTTATTTTAGAAGAAAGAAGATCGCATATTTTTTATAAATCAAACTTTAAAAACGATGACATAAAGAACGAAGACATGAAAATGAGAGAGATGAATAGAATTAGAAAAGATATAAATCAAGACAGTGAAGTAGTAGCATCCATATTCGAGAAGAAGAAGATTGCTCATAGATAACACCATAAAATCAACAGTATACACAAAAAATTCAAATACTTCTACTAACATTGAATACTTACATCTTTACTTCAGCTTCAACACAAGTTATCCACAAAACGTGTAAGTTCGGCTAAAGTTATCTAACACAAATATACACAGAGAGCGAAAAATCACCACCGAAAAGCTTCCGATCAGTTCAGAACCGAAACAGTAACTGAAACTTTCTTGAATTCGAAAGCAGGCTATTTCTTATATTCCTATATACCACCCCCTTCCCATTGGTCCATTCCATTTTTTCCTAGAAACCATAGAGATATGGGACGGGGATGGACGACAGTTGGAGAGGTGCACAATATTGCTGAATGTAACGAGCAAACAAGCTGTTTATGATGGGGTTCTCTAGGTAGAAAAAGATAAGAAAGATATTTGCAAGACAATCACTTGAAATTCCTCAGTATTTGAATAATTCGCCAAGTATTTCCAGAAATATCCAATTCAAAGCTGTAGTATTCGTTATACTTTATATAATTTTTAACAAAAAATTAAAAAAGGGGTTATAATTCGAAAACAAATAGTTGAGGTTTTTGACATTGAAATTGAGACACCCCGTATCACAAATGAAACATTCGATCGACTCAGGAGAAGCGTTATTTGCTGATATAAACTAAAAAAAATCATTCTTCCATAAATTAATGAATCCCTATTCTAGATAAATTTTCTAGAAGGGAAATGAAAGAGGCTACATAGAAATTGGATGAAATTCATTAAGAATCTATTCATAAATAGAAAATTGGGCAAAACCTTCATTTTTAGGTACGATTGATCCTCGTTTGACCGTTCAAGGTGAATTTCTCCAATAATTTTTTAAATACACTGCGCAAAAAAATTAACGCACATTCTGAAAATCTCAATTTTAATGAAAGTTAACTCTAAATTGACTTTATAACTTATTTTTTATGTTCTCTCGGGAAGGTTTTGAACGAAACAAGACACATTAAATGGAAGAAAAATTCAGGATTTCATCGAATCTTATGTGAATGTGAAAGAAGAGAAATGAACAATTTTCAAAATACTGAAATGCTGATAAGTGATTTGATACTTGTTATTTCCACCCCTTGCGTTAATTACAGCTAGGCAACGACGGTTCATACTCAAAATGAGTGATCTTAAAATGTTCTGATTTAATCCTTCCCAGATTTCTCCGAGTTGGATTCCTAAGTCATTAAAAGTAGCTGGATGATTTTCTGAACTTCTCAGCCTTCTATTGAGGTTGTCCCAAACCTGCTCAATCGGATTGAGATCTGGACTTCTTGCTGGCCATTCCATTCGAGAGACTTTAACCTCTTCAAGGTACTCCTGAACGATGCGCGCACGATGGGGTCTGACATTATCGTCCATAAAAATGAAATTTTCACCAATGTATGGGGTAAATGGCACTACATGCTCTTCAAGAATATTCCTTATATACTTATCAGCATTCAAAGCTCCATTATCAACGACCACTAGGTCTATGCGAGCAGTCAAAGAAATTCCACCCCATACCATAATCGATCCTCCCCCGAAACCAGTAGTATTTAGGAAATTGCACTGAGCATATCTTTCATGTGGACGTCTGTATACAAGGGAACGTCGATCACTATGGTAGAGGCAGAATCTAGACTCATCTGTGAAGAGAACTCTTTCCCAATCGGCCTCTTCCCAATGGATATGTTCTCTCGCAAAATCCAAACGCGCCCATCGATGGGCTGGGGTAAGAGCTGGGCCTCTTGCCGCGACCAGGGCCTTAAATCATATTCTCTGAGGCGATTTCTTATTGTCTGAGTGCTAATTTGCACCTCATGAGTTTGCTCAAGCTGATTTTGAAGGAGGCGAGCGGTTGTAAACCGTTGTCGCAACGAAGAAACTCTCAAGTAACGTTCTTGAATGACAGTTGTTACCGGTGGTCTACCCTGTCCTGGTCTTCGGACATTCATACCTGTCTCCCTGAATCGCTGCAACATTCTGGACACACTTGTATGGGAAACTCCAAACCTTTCTGTAATTCTTGTGTATGTCCACCCTTCTTCTCGCAAAACTACCGCTTGGGCACATTCCTCTTGGGTCAAATTGCGTGTTTCGCGTTGCATAGCGATCGAGTGTAGAAAATCAAACGAAAGAAAAACTATTGATCACTAGAATTGATCGAGAACAACTGATTTTAGAATGGAGCCAATACATTCAAAATCTGATAATATCATCTTTTTTTATTCCTGCTGGGAGAAAACATCTGTATTGAAGAAAAACGTTGAAAGTGGATAACATATGCATGCACAATTCTGATAAAAATAATTATCATTGAGAACACCTTCAGTTGTACAATAAATTTGAGATTTCCATAATGTGCGTTAATTTTTTTGCGCAGTGTATTTGAATTAATATGAATGAACGATAAAGAAACTGAAAAACTCTGTATACTGGAAAGCGTCAATAAATTTGTTTTATATGAACATAAGATAGCTCAGAACTCAACCATTCAAATATTGGCACCTTTTCACTAACACCCCGTATACAGGATGTCCCGAAACTCAAGGTTGAGTCTGAATAGTGTAATAGGACAGGTACTGCAATCTTAAGAAAAAAGTAACCAAATTTTGATTATGTACTTCTAAAATAATTGTAATTAAAATAACACATTTTTTTCGGAACAATGGATATGGGATGGAATTGTACGCCACTGGTGTTCCCCAAATTGAAAAATAACTCCATAAAATTGTCCTAAGGGAGGACATGTTTGCAAATTTCTAATCGAATCCTTGCTTTTTATGATTTTATAGATATCACAAAAAAAATTCTACACCCTGTATCTTGCTTAGGAATCATGATAGAGGTATAAAATAAACATTTTTCCGATCATGGCAACGAGAAAAATATCTCATTCAACTTTAAATCAATTAAATCAGAGAGGCAAATTTTTAAATGAAAAAAATCTAAAAATGTACGAAAATCCCTGCAACTTTTCGTTCTGTAGTTTTCTCCCTCAACGAGAATCGTCGAGCTCGAACCGCCGTCCCCAGATGCCGCCCCCGGCGCAGTTCCCACGTACTTGCGCTTTCCACCCACTAGATTTTCCACAATAAAATCAATTTTCCCGGCGCACACTTGAGACTCTAGTTGTGACCCATATAGAGCGACAGCCATTTTAAGCAAACTAAATGTAGCTGTCCCCAAGAAAAACTAGACAAAAAACCGAAGACGGGGTGAGTTTTCTCTTTGATTTTCCTCCGATTTCCACCGTTTCGAAAGATGGAATTTTCCGCGTAGTCTGCTTTGAAATATGTCGAATTGAAAATATCTTCAGTTACTTTGGATGTACCCACACAACTTATTCGGTTAGATGTAAAAATTTTGCGGAAAATTGCGAATTGATTCGTTGAGAAATTGTAGAAATACAACCTGTTCATTTTCCAGCTGATTGAGTTTTCCATTTAGGTTTTGCGAATTTCGGGTATGACAATCAAGATTGTGATTTATTCCCCAAAGTGACAGATGCTTAGGAAAGAGATTTAAAGGCTCTCTTTCTGCCTTTTAAAATGATATAGCTCGGTTCAATTTCCTTGGAAAAGTCGGAAAATATGTTGGTTCTGCACGGTCGAGGGATTAAATGCCAATAATTTATAGGATTACGATGTAAGACATGCACCTTCTAGATACATTTCTTATAATCCGGACTTGAATAATGGTCTAGTTTTCTTTTTTTCATGGAAAATTCTTCAGTCACCATTTTGAATAATTTCGACTTGGAAAGAGACAAATTTGTTGTTTTATGAGGAGAATGTTGATGGTTCAAATTGATATTTTTTTAAATTCGTCTCCAACATCAATATTTTTATCGATTTATTTATTACTCGAATATTACTGATCCTATTTAAACTGCTCCACATGAGTTAGGGATATCGACTTAAATTGCAAAAAAATATAGTTTAAATAGAAAATTCATATTAATATGATTTCAAGTTGCAAATTAATTTTAGCCTGTAGGTCTGCAGCGTATACAGGGTGGTTAAGATAAATCGAGTAAAATAACGAAATTTTATTCCCAGAGAATTCAAGCATTTTAAGACTATCAATACAATGTATGGCCTCCACGGGCATCAATAACAGCTTGACATCTTCTCTGCATACTACACACGAGGTTGTTGAACGTTTCTTGACGAATTTGGTTCCATTAACGGGGCAGAAGCTCTCTCAGATCATTTAAGGATTCTGGGGTAGGTTGATGATTATCTAATCTTTTTTGGAGCATATCCCATGCATGTTCTATGCAAATCAAATCTGGTGAGTGCGGAGGTATTGGTAAATGTGGAATACCAAGCTCCTCGCGCGCATTCTCAACTATGGCTGCACGGTGCGGTCTAGCGTTATCGTCTAGAAATTGAAAAGTTTCACCAATAGCAGCGTGAAAATTTGGCACAACATTGTCAATGACATGCTCCCTATAGTGTAAGGCGGTCATATTCCCAGGACAAATGTGTAGATCTGTGCGCCCGTTGAAACATATCCCGGCCCATACCATAACACTACCCCCTCGGAATGGATGGACTTCTTGGACATAGCGACGATTACGGGGTATGCGTGGGATTGTCCATACCCTTATTCTTCGAGAATCTGAAAATTGTCCATATCTGGATTCATCAATGAAAAGGACACCACGCTATTGATCGTTCCAATTGATATGTTGCTTTGCCCATTCCAGTCTTTGACGCTTATGGTCACTTTTGTTAATGGAACTCCTCTTAATGGACGTCTAGAACCTAGATTCACCTCTCTCAAACGTCGTCTGATGGTGTCGATGGAAACTTGGACCCCATCTGCATTTTGAAGAGTATTCCGTAGCATTCTACACGTAGATGTAGGGTTTCTTCTCGCCGAAAAGGTGATGAAACGATCCTAAGCAGGTGTTGTTTTTCGTCGCCCATCAAGCCTTGGTCTTTCCAACACGGAACCTGTCTCCCTGAACCTATTCCAAAGTCGAGATATCACACTTTGGCTGACTTGCAGCCTTTCCGCTACAACAACCTGAGTTAGGCCACCCTGTAGCATTCCGATAGCCCAATTAGCCTCAGCGTTTGTTAATTTACGTCTTGGCATTTTCGGAAAACTCGTTTCAAATCGAAGCCGTTGATAAACTGACTTCATTTCAAAATAAGAACATTCATGAAGCATATTCAAAGAACCAAACTTCAGAAAAAAGGCGACCAGATTGACGAAATGTTTCATACTGATTTTTATTGGATCGATTCAAGTTGTTATTGAGTTTTAAATGATTTTACAGCGATTTTCTCAAAGATTACATACTTTTAAAAACGATTGAATACGATATCCCTAACTCTTGTGGAGCAGTATATTTAATTCCTTTTTCCTTTACTATTGTTGATGTTATTGAATTGTTTTCCATCATCAATAATAACTAAAGAGAAGTAGTTATTCAGAAAAATACAGATAGAAATTAACAAATAAACAGCAGTTAAAAAGTGATTAAATTAAAATATCTGCAAAATGAGTAACAATGATGAATGATAATAAGAATAGAAATAATACAGGGCGTCCCAGAGTAGCTGTAATGAACTGATAGGGTAGATTGCACTAATAAAAATAAGAATACAAATTTCCTGCAAACATGGGTTCTCTCTTTCAGTTTCTGAGACACAGGGTGTTGAAGCTTGAAAAAATAGAGGTTCCAAGCTTCATTTTATTAATTTCATAATTTCTTCGTTTTTTCCTTTATACCTAAAGTAGTTCATGAAATATTCAGCTTTAGGTCTTCCCCAACATTACCTCTGTACAAGTTGGTTTACCCCAAAGTACCAGGTACCGATAACCTTGACAATTGAACGAATCCGTTGGCCGGTCATAAAACGAACTTACAGCATTTCTAAAGAAATTTCGGACAAGCTGGATGGAACGTTTCGCAAATTTGCATTCTTAGAATAACACCCTTACGGGTTGATATTGGAATGTCTCATTTATGGGGAGGTTTCAAGCATGAAATGCGATTTGGTCGTCTCCCAAACAGTCCGGATATTGTAAATGGTAATGTCAGGTACCCAAACACCTGCAGATCTTTAAAAATCAAGTTATGCCAAATAAACGACGGAATAAGGTGGTTGAAGATAGAGGTACAAGAAGAAACTTCCTGAAACATGTATTCATTGAAAAAATAGTCAGCAGATGATCTTCGATAAATGGAATTTGAGATTGTTCACATTTTTGTATATTTTCGACTCTCTGTATAAGTCTATGTTCTTTTTCTATAATTTTTTTTCGATGCGAATAATTTAAGTAAAGAACAAAAACGACCCTAAAAGTTTCATCTAAAATTTCAGGAGAAACATTTATTTATAAAAATGAGATTTCACATTATACAGGATGTTTTAAATTGGAGATACGAACGATTAGAGGCCTTGGCAGATCCAGACAGTTTTTCAAGGGGGGGGATGCATTTTTTCAGGGGGAGGACTCAATAGATAGAATTTTTTTTAACAAAACTACTAATAAAGGGATTATTGTCCATTTTGAGGTCCAAGGAAGGTGGCCATCACTTAAAGTTTGAAATGTTTTAATTTTTTTCTGATAGTATATCTGCATTTCACAATTCAACTGGAATTAGGCATAAAAATCAAAATTTAGGGTCCTCGCCATGTGACATTCCAATTTCGATTGAAAATCTACAGCCTGTGGTTATTTTGCAGCCTTCGAAACATCCAGTTAGCCATTTCGTGATCATAAATAGCAAAATCTCAGAGTAGAAAAGTTCACACTCCTTGGAGTGAAGCAAAGATTAGCAAAAAGCAACAGCTGCTAAAAGTCCTTGTACAGATTCGGAATTCCCAGCGGCTTTTTCCAACAACTTTTATTATACCCTATTTAAACCTTGGCGAGTTCGAAGATGGGTTTGGCCACATCTGCGTTGAGCAATTGAACAAATTCGGTACGGAGTCTTATTGCAGCTTCGTCTAGTCAAGCTTGCCTGCCTTCCCTGTGTGTCAACGGGTCAATTTGCAATCGGCCAGGTAGTTATCTCACACTTCCTGTACCTACTATAGATTCTAGCTGTGAATTGACGAGAGGCAAAATTATACAGGTGGATTCGGTATTTTTCATGAAACAATACTCTATTATGCAACAAACAACAATAGTTGAATTATACTGCCCCACAAGAGTTAGGGATATCGTATTCAATCGTTTTTGAAAGTATGTAATCTTCGAGAAAATCGCTGTAAAATCATTTAAAACTCAATAACAACTTGAATCGATCCAATAAAAATCAGTATGAGACATTTCGTCAATCTTTTTTCTGAAGTTTGGTTCTTTGCATATGCTTCATGAATGTTCTTATTTTGAAATGAAGTCAGTTTATCAACGGCTTCGATTTGAAACGAGTTTTCTGATAATGCCAAGACGTAAATTAACAAACGCTGAGGCTAAAAGGGCTATCGGAATGCTACAGGGTGGCCTAACTCAGGTTGTTGTAGCGGAAAGGCTCCAAGTCAGCCAAAGTGTGATATCTCGACTTTGGAATAGGTTCAGGGAGACAGGTTCCGTGTTGGAAAGACCAAGGCTTGGTGGGCGACGAAAAACAACTCCTGCTCAGGATCGTTTCATCACCGTTTTGGCGAGAAGAAACCCTACATCTACGTATAGAATGCTACGGAATACTCTTCAAAATGCAGATGGGGTCCAAGTTTCCATCGAAACCATCAGACGACGTTTGAGAGAGGTGAATCTAGGTTCTAGACGTCCATTAAGAGGAGTTCCATTAACACATGACCATAAGCGTCAAAGACTGCGGAATGGGCAAGGCAACATATCAATTGGAACGATCAATGGCGTAGTGTCCTTTTCAATGATGAATCCAGATATGGACGATTTTCAGATTCTCGAAGAATTAGGGTAGGGACAATCCCACGCATACCCCGTAATCGTCGCTATGTCCAAGAAGTCCATCCATTCCGAGGTGGTAGTGTTATGGTATGGGCCGGGATATGTTTCAACGGGCGCACAGATCTACACATTTGTCCTGGGAATATGACCGCCTTACACTATAGGGAGCATGTCATTGACAATGTTGTGCCAAATTTTCACGCTGCTGTTGGTGAAACTTTTCAATTTCTAGACTATAACGCTAGACCGCACCGTGCGGCCATAGTTGAGAATGCGCGAGAGGAGCTTGGTATTCCACATTTACCAATACCTCCGCACTCACCAGATTTGAACATGCATGGGATATGCTCCAAAGAAGATTAGATAATCATCAACCTACCCCAGAATCCTTAAATGATCTGAGAGAGCTTCAGCCCCTTTTGTGGAACCAAATTCCTCAAGAAATGTTCAACAACCTCGTGTGTAGTATGAAAAGAAGTTGTCAAGCTGTTATTGATGCCCGTGGAGGCCATACATTGTATTGATGGTCTTAAAATGCTTGAATTCTCTGGGAATAAAATTTCGTTATTTTTTTCGATTTTTCTTAACCACCCTGTATACGCCGCAGACCTCAGGCTAAAATAAATTTGCAACTCGAAATCATATTAATATGAATTTTCAGCACAAAAATCTTATTTTTAGTATATTTTATGCAATTTATGTCAATATCCCTAACTCATGTGGAGCAGTTTATTTCCTGGCAATTAGAATGAAGCATTCGAAATCTATAATATTTTTATTTTTATTGTTAAAAAAAAAACCATCAGGCCCATTTTTTAGAGCAAATTGATACACAACTCGACTTTTAAAAAATCTCTTTGGAGTTACCCCACTGTTTTGAATACAAAAGTGATATTAATCTTAGGTGTTTATGTCTTTCTAGGTCATGAACATAGATATGCAATTAAAAGCCGCAGAGGCGAGAAGAAATGAGTTGGAGAGACAGCACGCCGAGGCTCTGGCCGCCCTCCGAGGCTGTGGAGCCGATACTCTTGAAGCCCACCAGTCGAGGGTGAGAGAGCTCGAGAAAAAAGTAGCCCTCGAAACAGTCCGGTGAGCACTTTGTTTTTTAGTTTAACAAGCGATTAATCTGTATTCGAATAAAACACTTATAATTGGGTTACTGGGCTGAAATTTGCTACTGGATCCTTCTCACAATAATGCCGCTACTAGACTAAACCTCAAAAGCACTTTCGAGTCAAGAAGTTGCAAAGAGCAACTTTTATTGGCATTTTCAACCTTAGACAACCTTTGTCTAAGTTTTCAACACAGATGTCTTTTACCGAATTCGAATAAAGCCATTTCCCTTAAATTGGCGCCTTTTAAAAGATAAGTCTGTAATAATTTCTATTTTCTTCGAAACATTTTAACAAATATTGAAACCCTAGGTATAATACTTACTTTGGAAATTCTATAACTTATGTACCATCTTGAAAATTAGTATGCCACGTGTCTTTACTGGCATAATACAACCTCACAGAGCTTGAAATTGCTCAAAATTAAATTTGGGTTTGAAAAATATCGAAATATTACCAACCGTTCTCCGATATAAGTTTAACATTTCCATTTGAATATTAAATATCTTTACTGCTATCCTCGAGAACCCTTTCTGTTTTTTCTGTAACAATCAATACATGAAGTAAAAATTACAAGTTTTTTATTATAACTTACCCAAACCAACCGATCTTGTAGTGTTTGCAAAACTTGCGTTACTATTTTTTCTATTTTCTTCAATTATAGCATCGTTCCCCCCAAATAAACTCTTATATTGTTCTTCTATTTTATCGTCTACAACCGTTTGATTACACTGCTCGTATTCTTCTATCAATCCTGCGCCATTATCTTCATGCGGTTTTGTTATATTTTTCAAAATTCCTATTAATAAAGATATCATTCGTTTTTGTTGAACAATCAGCCCCAAACTCACTCAATAACGTTCTCAAACGAAAGAAGGAGTTGAACACTCAATAAATCCACAATGAATATTTCCAAAACTTTGATTTAAAAATAAATTTTTTCAGATATTCTGAAATTTTCGTTAAGTGTTCAGTTCTGCAAAATGTTAGAAAACTTACCTTGGGACTTCTTTGTATTCACTTGAGAACCTCGTTCAGCCCCTCCTGCCACCATCTTCCTCTTTCCTCCGAACTGGTATCGACTTTAAAACTCTGGTTCTTAAATGTTTCCTCCGTAAGTTTACTTATATTTTTACTAATTTCTTTTAACATTTTCGTTTCGGTAGTTTTGTTTAAATTTCTTTGTTGCGCGACCAATTTAGATTTCTCTTTTATCAGTTTCTCATTATCCGCCTTCAGTTCCGCGTTCATTTTCTCCAACATTTTGACCTGATTTCTCAGACGGGCCAAACACATCGCGTTTTTGATATCTCGAAGTTTCATCAGTTCTTTGGTTTCGCTCAACTCCATTCGAAGATTGTTAATTTCTTCCCCATCCTTCCTATGTTGAGCTTTAGACTTCATTTCTTTATTTGACCTGAACCTGAATACGACAGTTTTATGTCACGATAAAAATTTATTTTAGAACAAAATTGTGGAGTATTTAATGGAAAATTCGATATTTTTGAATAAAGATAAAAAAAGGAAGTTAATTTTTGCATTTATCTCTCCTCCATATGGTTCTGGCACTTTTAATTCGTTGTTCCTCACAACAAATGCATTCTGTTTCAAATTGGTTCATTTGAACTACTTTCAAAAGTTTCAATGACTTGAAAAGATATTCTTACTCACTTTTCTGAAATGGGTTTCTCCGTCATCTTCTTCCTCTCCTCCTCGATCTCCAACTGATACCTCAGCTTCTGTTCTTCAAACTGTATCCGTCTGAGTTTCATCTCTTTCTCAAACTCCTTCTTATCCTTGTCCATCTGCTCTCTAATAGCCATGATCCTATTCTTCTCCACCTTCAAGTTATCCAGTTCGCTCTGGCATTCCTCGATTTTATTTTTGATCAAGAAGCCGCAGCTGGCACAACTTTCGGAGGAATCTAAATTTTTGCGATTGGTTGGGGACTTTGAAGATCTGTAAGCTAAACGATGAGCAGATTTATAAAAACCTTTTTTTCATGAAGATTCGCTCACCTTCGGATGTATCGCTGCTGGTGCTCGAGTAACTGGATGGTAATATTATATTATCGGTATTTGTTGAACTGTTTCTTCTGTTTTCGAAATAGTCGTCTTTGGTCTCGTTTTTACCGAAATCTTCAAGAGTTTCATCTTTTTCTTCCTCTGTTTCGACCTCTTCCTCTGATTATTCGTGAACTTGTGTGTCATGTTCAGGATGCCATTTCGATTCAGCGAATTGTTCGGACCTCAACGATTCTTGATAATCAGAAAAATCGTCTTGATATTGATGGTTCACGCCGTCCCTCACAGGCTGAAATTACCAAAATGATCATTCAATTCCAAATCATTTATGCCTCAATAAAATTATATGTCAATTTATTCACGAGAATTTATTTCCACTCACCATTTTTTCGTCTTCCCCATCATCCACTATTTTACCCAGAACATGATCCACAGTGTTCATCTCGCTATTTTTGAAGTTAAATTTACTTGGCGTACTAGCTAACAGTTGAATTATGCTGGTGTTCGTAGAACAGAAGCCGCTCTGTTCAGTTCTTCGTTCCAAAGCTTCGAAAATTTTCAACTCTGTTTCTACAGCCCTTTCATACAAGCTGTTGTCGTTGGAAGAATAAGATAAGCTGTCTCTTTATATATATTTTATAACCTTTGTTTAAAAACTTATTAATTATTACCTGATGTTTTTCTCTGAGTTTTTTAATCGTTGTCAGCAAGAAGATGCTGATTTCTAACCCATTTCTTCCAGGTGTGAGGAGCTGCAGCTGGAGATGTCGACGCCGTCCGTGCGTCGAAACGGAGACGGCGTCGGTCACATGACGTCATCGTCCTACGGCGTCACATCCGGCCAGATCGTGGGTGGCGGCGTTGGTGGCGGCGCCTGGACTAACAAAGGTACAGAAATAGAAAGAATAATGGCTAAAATAGAACAGGATAACAGAATTTTAGCTGAATTAGATCACAACCGAGCCACCACGATGGGTAAGTGGAACATAGACACGTGCAAAGTGCAAAATTTGTGGAGGAAAATCTGAGGGGGGGACAACTTGCTGGGGGCTTCAAGGCTTTTTTATGCTCGCTTGAGTTTTTGTACGTCTATAAGTCTTTAAATCGCGCTTCCAATAATTTGGATTCAAAAGGTGGCCACCCGGTATATCCGGCTCATCCAGCTGGTTCCAAAATATGCCTGGATTCTCAATAAACCCTTACAACGTGCAAGCACGAACCAAACCACTTGTTAAAGACGTCAAAGTAACATTAAGAGCCAGTTCAACGTGGCCCTTGCTCATTTTACCCTTTACACTTGATTGCCATCTAGAATTAGCACATTCTCCTAGGAAATCTCAGTAATTTTACCCATGCGACACAGTCACGCGATACGGCCACCAAAGTTGGCCGAAATCAGGCGTAACCTGGAATTATTCAAAGCCACGATAAAACACATTTTCTTCTTCTAACACAATGGAATGGAAAATTAGCATGAGCTCACTTATTTCATCGATGTGCAGCATTGTTGTGGTCATTGATTGTTTTTAGAAGGGGTGGAAGGAAAGGTTGAATGAGAGCCTCAATAACGCATCAGTCTCTGGTGGATTGAATACAAATTTAGTATTTTCAGAAGAACTCACATCTATCAAAAACAATAACAACTTCTTAATTTCAAATAATGTTGATCGTTACATAATTTCCATGCATATATCTTGAATTAAAAGTAGTACTCCACCACATATGTGACCATATGCTGTTGGATGAAAAGGATCACAGTTTTAGTGACCTTAATCATACCGTGTGTTCTCTACACTACAACAACTATTTGGTAGTTTCACAGGACAAAAGTTTGAGGAGTTCTCCACCACATATTGAATTAAACTGCTCCACATGAGTTAGGGATATTGACTTAAATTGCAAAAAAAATAAAGTTAAAATAAGATTTTTGCGATGGAAATTCATATTAATATGATTTCAAGTTGCAAATTAATTTTAGCTTGTAGGTCTGCAGGGTTAAGAAAAATCGAGTAAAATAACGAAATTTTATTCCCAGAGAATTCAAGCATTTTAAGACTATCAATACAATGTATGGCCTCCACGGGCATCAATAACAGCTTGACATCTTCCTTGCATACTACACACGAGGTTGTTGAACATTTCTTGAGGAATTTGGTTCCATAAACGGGGCAGAAGCTCTCTCAGATCATTTAAGGATTCTGGGGTAGGTAATGATTATCTAATCTTCTTTGGGGCTTATCCCATGCATGTTCAATGCAATTCAAATCTGGTGAGTGCGGAGGTATTGGTAAATGTGGAATACCAAGCTCCTCGCGCGCATTCTCAACTATGGCTGCACGGCGCGGTCTAGCGTTATCGTCTAGAAATTGAAAAGTTTCACTAATAGCAGCGTGAAAATTTGGCACAACATTGTCAATGACATGCTCCCTATAGTGTAAGGCGGTCATATTCCCAGGACAAATGTGTAGATCTGTGCGCCCGTTGAAACATATCCCGGCTCATACCATAACACTACCTCCTCGGAATGGATGGACTTCTTGGACATAGCGACGATTACAGGATATGCGTGGGATTGTTCATACCCTTATTCTTCGAGAATCTGAAAATCTTCCATATCTGGATTCATCAGTGAAAAGGACACTACGCCATTGATCGTTCCAATTGATATGTTGCCTTGCCCATTCCAGTCTTTGACGCTTATGGTCACGTATTAATGGAACTCCTCTTAATGGACGTCTAGAACCTAGATTCACCTCTCTCAAACGTCGTCTGATGGTTTCGATGGAAACTTGGACCCCATCTGCATTTTGAAGAGTATTCCGTAGCATTCTACACGTAGATGTAGGGTTTCTTCTCGCCGAAACGGTGATGAAACGATCTTGAGCAGGTGTTGTTTTTCATCGCCCACCAAGCCTTGGTCTTTCCAACACGGAACCTGTCTCCTTGAACCTATTCCAAAGTCGAGATATCACACTTTGGCTGATCTGGAGCCTTTCCGCTACAACAACCTGAGTTAGGCCACCCTGTAGCATTCCGATAGCCCTATTAGCCTCAGCGTTTGTTAATTTACGTCTTGGCATTATCAGAAAACTCGTTTCAAATCGAAGCCGTTGATTAACTGACTTCATTTCAAAATAAAACATTCATGAAGCATATGCAAAAAACCAAACTTCAGAAAAAAGGCGACCAGATTGACGAAATGTCTCATACTGATTTTTATTGGATCGATTCAAGTTGTTATTGAGTTTTAAATGATTTTACAGCGATTTTCCCGAAGATTACATACTTTTAAAAACGTTTGAATACGATATCCCCAACTCTTGTGGAGCAGTATATATGCTGGTGGATAAGGAACTTGCAAAGTCACAGCATCAGTGTCTCTGGTGTCTAAGCTTCCTCAAATACCAGAATAGCTCCAAACTACCGACGCACGGTATAAGGATACAGACCTAAAAACCTCAGATACAACTCTTTCCTTCCACCCCGTTCAAAGCTGACCAACTCACTGGAAAACCCGCAGTCTATTCCTTTCCAGGCCCTGGACTAGCGACCTCAGCCAGCAGCCACGCCTTGGGAGAATGCAGTCCGCCCCTATCGCCCATAACCATGTCCCATACGACGCCAAGCATATACCCTGGCAACATGGGCACCCACAACTCGTTTCAGCCCTCCAGCCTCCAATCCACCTATCTACCATCCAATGTACAGCAGAACCAGAACTCTAGCTACAATACCTCGTCGTACAATACGTACCAGCAGCATTCCTCCTACTCCAAACCCAACACGATGATGGGTAGTACTTTAAGTCACCATAACACCTCCATGGGAAACCCTATGGGACAGACTTCCGCCAGCGTGCTCGCTTCCAATCTGGCATCGAATTTGCAGACGTCCATCGGAGGAAATTTTGGTGGTGAGTAGAGAAACCGGGGAGATATTAAAAGAAAAAGCGTGGAGCAATGATTGATGTTACAGGAACATCATTGACAGGCGTTGGACTCAACATGGTGCCGAGCAGTTACACCACTAGCACTTTAGGAAACACCAACACGTTTAGCAACCCTCTGGGTACGAGTATCAATACGGGTTTGACCAACTCCACCTTTAACAATCCCAGTTTCACCAACCCCATCAGCAACACCCTTACGCAGTTCTCCTCTCTGCCATACAACCCAGCTACTACTTCTTCGTACGCCAACAACGTGACGTTCTCGAATCCACTGACCCAGTATAACAGCCTACCCCTTTCTGGTACCATGAGCATGAAGCTGAAGCAGTTGGAAGAGTCAGATCTTGGTAAGTCACCACCATATTATGTATTTTTGGGCTAAATCTTGCAAACAAACATCTTTTGTTAGTATAAAAATCTTCTCCACGTAAGTTTCCCTGCGGTAATATTGGAAATTCTCATTTCCCTCAAAGGATATGCCATCAAGAAACTTTTCCACTAAAACATGTTGCTTTTCTTCATTTCCTACCGTTATGAAGGTTCGAAATTGAAAAGAAGCTGAGCTCTATCTGGAAAAATGGTATTTCCATCCGAAAGAGGATCGATATAGCCAATTAGTTCTTTGCTAGAGGCACCGAAGGGCAAATTGAAAAGAATCGGTAATTCATTCAGTCGAACGCCAGCCAATTATTCAGCTGATAGGTTCCTAACGATATTATAACAATTAACCCATTTATTAAACTTTTATTGGAAGAGTAGAAACTAATTAGGAAGAGAGAGAGAGAGAGCTAGCTCCTATTGTGTGACGAAAGTCTTTTTCCATACAGCTTTTTCGAAACTTTTGGAAGAGAAGTTTTCTCAGAAACACTAGACCCAAATATACTCCATTCACTTTTATAAAGTATCCCGGTTGGCCATGACATTCTGACACATTTCACTGTGTATATTTTGAAAATGTTAGGTTATAGTCATTTTCCTGTTAGGTGTCAGATGAATAAGCAACGTTGTCCTTTCTACATAGAGGTCGTAGTAATTACGTACCTATTTATCGAAATGTTTATTTACTTTGGGAAAACAATGAATTCGAGAAAATATTATGTGAATTCAATAATTCCAAACACCTGGCGAATGTTGAAGAAAGTTTCTTCTCTGTTAATACTGGAAATACACTGCGCAAAAAAATTAACGCACATTCTGAAAATCTCAATTTTAATGAAAGTTAACTCTACATTGACTTTATAACTTATTTTTTATGTTCTCTCGGGAAGGTTTTGAACGAAACAAGACACATTAAATGGAAGAAAAATTCAGGATTTCACCGAATCTTATGTGAAAGAAGAGAAATGAACAATTTTCAAAATACTGAAATGCTGATAAGTGATTTAATACTTGGTATTTCCACCCCTTGCGTTAATTACAGCTCGGCAACGACGGTTCATACTCAAAATGAGTGATCTTAAAATGTTCTGATCTAATCCTTCCCAGATTTCTCCGAGTTGGATTCCTAAGTCATTAAGAGTAGCTGGATGATTTTCTGAATTTCTCAGCCTTCTATTAAGGTTGTCCCAAACCTGCTCAATCGGATTGAGATCTGGACTTCTTGCTGGTCATTCCATTCGAGAGACTTAAACCGCTTCAAGGTACTCCTGAACGATGCGCGCATGATGGGATCTGGCATTATCGTCCATAAAAATGAAATTTTCACCAATGTATGGGGCAAATGGCACTACATGCTCTTCAAGAATGTTCCTTATATACTTATCAGCATTCATAGCTCCATTATCAACGACCACTAGGTCTGTGCGAGCAGTCAAAGATATTCCACCCCATACCATAATCGATCCTCCCCCGAAACCAGTAGTATTCAGGAAATTGCACTGAGCATATCTTTCATGTGGACGTCTGTTTACAAGGGAACGTCGATCACAATGGTAGAGGCAGAATCTAGACTCATTTATGAAGAGAACTCTTTCCCAATCGGCCTCTTCCCAATGGATATGCTCTCTCGCAAAATCCAAACGCGCCCTTCGATGGGCTGGGGTAAGAGCTGGGCCTCTTGCCGCGACACGAGGCCTTAAATCATATTCTCTGAGGCGATTTCTTATTGTCTGAGTGCTAATTTGCACCTCATGAGTTTGCTCAAGCTGATTTTAAAGGAGGCGACGTTGTCTCAACGAAGAAACTCTCTAACGTTCTTGAATGGCAGTTGTTGCCCGTGGTCTACCCTGTTCTGGTCTTCGGACATTCATACCTATCTCCCTGAATCGCTGCAACATTCTGGACACACTTGTATGGGAAACTCCAAACCTTTCTGCAATTCTTGTGTATGTCCACCCTTCTTCTCGCAAAACTACCGCTTGGGCACATTCCTCTTGGGTCAAATTGCGTGTTTCGCGTTGCATAGCGATCGAGTGTAGAAAATCAAACGAAAGAAAAACTATTGATCAGTAGAATTGATCGAGAACAACTGATTTTAGAATGGAGCCAATACATTCAAAATCTGATAATATCATCTTTTTCTATTCCTGCTGGGAGAAAACATCTGTATTGAAGAAAAACGTTGAAAGTGGATAACATATGCATACATAATTCTGATAAAAATAATTATCATTGAGAACACCTTCAGTTGTAGAATATATTTGAGATTTCCAAAATGTGCGTTAATTTTTTTGCGCAGTGTATTTCACGTATATAAACATGGTTTGGAAGATTCATTTATGCTATTTTCTTGTACGGAAATCAAGAATCAAGTGTTGAAATTTTACTGAAAATAATGGACTTTTCCAAATTCTCAAGAAATGAGCTTACAGAAGACATTTAAATACCTTTTTGCACAACTTGAAATACTCCAGTATGAAAATGTAGTAGTACTTCGAAACCTGTAACACAGTCAAACCTTAAAAGAACTAACTCCATTTACAAAGTTAAAAAATAGTAAATATCTAGAAATTAGCATTGGCAACGTCTCTCAGAATTATCTGATATTTCACGAGTGCCAACCTGCCTCAGTTTTAAGTGAAAAAAAACTTGATAAACCTAAATCTCGGCCAACCGGGATGTAAAATGTACATTCTACAATCTCGCTCCTTCCAGGTATCAGAAGAGTGCCCACACCAGTAACACCACACAACAATCCGGCATGGGGACTGACCAGCAATCTGTCAGGAATGACGGATACCCGACCTCGAGGTATCCTGAACGACGGACTAGATTCAGAATGGTCAACAGCACTGCACGATAGAGATAGGGGTTTCTTGAACGGTCATAACGTGACCAGTGAAGGACAAGTGGACATGTTGGACATCCCTGGCAAGGGAAGGTGTTCCGTGTACATAGCGAGGTAATCTATCTGTCTAGAAAACTTTTTGAAGAAGCCGATGCTTTCGTTATTGTATCTTCATAACTGATGAGTCTACTGACCCTTGTTTGGGCTCAAACTGTAGCTACTTTGACCCTTTCCAAAATCGGTATTCACAGAAATATCTCTAGATCGAATGGTTGGCAAGTTATTTCGAAAAAAAATTAAGATCTTTTCCTGAGTCGATCGATTAAATGAACTAGGAAAGATCGAATAAAAAGTCCCAGCTTTGCCAGATTTCATTAACCAGTTGCATGAAGACAAAACACTCTTTCAAATTCCCTTTCTAATTTTCCCTAACACTGGATGGAGGTCATGTGCATCCAAGTGTCACCATTTCGACTGATGAAATACAACTTTAAATGAATGACCTGTCTTGGTTCAAAGGCTCACGTGTTGATATCCAAGCGTCTGTTTTTGTTCCATTAAATTCGTTTTTATAATGGTCTTCCATTGATTCGTCTAGATGGAAAGCTGCAGTACCAATCGATAGTTGAAGGTCAATCTGACCTACTGTATTCCTAATCTCATCATCTCACTCCCTTGCAGTTCGACCAAAAGTGGATTTGGCAGGGAGCTGAACTTTATGGTTTGCACAGCACTGTTTTTTATTGCCATAATGTGATGAGGCTCTCTGCCAACTATTTTTAGAGCTGTTTGCAGTTATGATGAATCCTTGTGATATATTTCACTCTTCAAGTCTTCTCAATCTTATCCTAACTGAGCATTTTGTAGGTTTTCGTATGAACCTGAACCTGAGGTAGAGGAAGAGTTAGCCATACAAGCTGGAGATTACCTCTTAGTTTGGGGTGATCCAGTGGGACCTGGAGGTTTTCTAGACGCTGAGTTGCTTGATGGTAGAAGAGGATTGGTACCATCACACTTCGTTCAACGTTTGATAGGTGAATTTTCTTTTTATTATTTAATTTAAGGAAATATGACATACAGAAGATGACTTATAGGTTTCTGGGTAAAACCCATAGCAAGCTGTTTCTTTTTTAAGAGCAGTATACCCTGTATTTCAAGGCTAAAGGCTAAAGCAGATATCATGGACCAAAATATGCAATTGGTCCCCTCCAAATCTAAATATTTATGTGTCGTTTATGCCCAAAAGGTGACGACCTTCTGGAGTTTCACCAGGCAGTCTTGAGCACCCTGAGAGAGGAAGAGATCAACCAAGAGAACTTCGCTGCAGACGTGCAAAGACTGAACGAGATAGCAGAGATGTCGGAGAACCAAGAAGACGATGGTCCCGAAGGTGAGCAAGGTAGGGTAGAGATCTAGCCGGTATGACCTTCTACAGGTTGTGCTTATGCGATGTCCCTTAGATCTTCTCTCAGTAGATGGTAGATCGTCGTGTTCTTTTTTTCGAAAATTCGTTCTTAGCGAGACTAGTATACATTTACGAACGGGAGGATTGCCCCACTGTTTTGGATTAACTAGACTAGAGTAATTGTATAGGCACTATACAGGGTCCTGCAATAGTGCGTTCTTCTTCCATAGCTGCCGAACCAGACATCTCAGAGATTTCGTTGGAGAGTAGACCTCTTGTACCTTCATTTCTGCATCTCAGGAAATTATTTTCTGATATATAGGGTGTCCCCGATGAATGTTATTCAACAAATGGATGATTTTTTTAATGGATCACCCCATATATTTTCACATATTTTCAATGACCTTCATTACCTCTTTCATGACGCAAAATCTTAGGGACATTTTTCCAACAGTTCAGATCTTATTCGAAGAAAACTGCAAAAAGGTGAGGGAAAAGCAGTTCAGTAAAAGTCTTCTGACGATTTCCAGAAGCGATAGTAACATGAATTTGAACTGAAAGTTTTTTAATTGAAGGATTTGCCTTGACATGGTTCCTAAACGATCAACCTGTCACATACAGGGTGTCCGTTATTGAGGTCCAAATATGAAGAACTTAAAATTATTATTTCTCGATTTCTTCAAATAGAACACCCTGTATTTTATCCACAATAATGTGGAGAATTTGACACCTTACATTTTCTCAGAAGTAACCTTAGGATTATTTTAACCCCCGCATCCAGCAGACACGAAAAATGATATCGCAAATGAAAATTTTATTCAAATAATAACATAATGAAACTAACGGACATTCAAAAGAGGTCGAACAATGAACTAAAACTAAATGAATAATTATTGACAAACTTCAAAACCTTCCCAGAATCATACTTCCTGAGCATCATCATAAAAATGATATTTCTTTTTCGTACAAGCAATTCATATTGATCAAGTATTCAACCAATTATATCAGTTTTTATCGGCTATGCTATGCTACTAGAGCTCAAAGATACTTTCGAATACAGTGTGAATTTTTGTTTCCTATCGGGATATTGGGCAGCATAAGTTCGACTTCCTTAAAAAACAGGTTCTGTGACACTGCCCTAACATGAAAATCAATATCAACCATCCTATTTTTTCCAAAAATTCATACTGATTAACTGCATTCGAAAGTATCTTTGAGCTCTAAGTAGCAATATCTTGATCAATATTTTTTTTGGAAAGCCGATAAAAACTGATATAATAGGTTGAATACGTGATCAATATGTATTGCTTATACGGAAAAGAAATATCATTTTTATGATGATGCTCAGGAAGTATTATTCTGGGAAGGTTTTGAAGTTTGTCAATAATTATTCATTTAGTTTTGTTTCATTGTTCGACCTCTTTTGAAAAATTTCCCTAAGATTTTGCGTCATGAAAGAGGTAATGAAGGTCATTGAAAATATGTGAAAATATATGGGGTGATCCATTAAAAAAATCATCCATTTGTTGAATAACATTTATCGGGGACACCCTGTATATCAGAAAATAATTTCCTGAAATGCAGAAATGAAGGTACAAGAGGTCTATTTTCCAACGAAATCTCTGAGATGTCTGGTTCGGCAGCTATGGAAGAAGAACGCACTATTGCAGGACCCTGTAGACAGTGTACTGGTAGTTTCCATGATTTATTAAAAGAAAATGTTCGAATTTGCTCAAATGCTTTAGATTACATTTTTGGGCCGAATTTAGCATAGCCTTTCACACATGGATGTGAGCGAACAGATAGCTCATATTTGTTGGTATTTTAGATGCCAGCTCATATTATAGTTGAAGTGAATATTCTTGACTTGGAGAATTCTGATTGATAGCTGTTGAAGCTGTTGAAGCTGTTGAAATAAGCACACACTTGAACACTATGCCAATAACCGAACGGACATAACCTCAAATGCAAATAAGAACGAGTTTTTGAAAGAGAAATATTTAGCCAGCTCTATAACATTAATCGAAGATCGTTCATTCGAACACAATTAGGCACTCAAATTTCGTTTCACACAATGCAAAACTCACTAATCACACACTTGCTGCACCCCTATCATAACCCAACCGAACACTTTGTTAAGTTTTTCTTAAAATACCACAAGTTTGGAAAATTCACATTTTTGCGTTTTCTCCTCGATTTTTTCGAAGCAGATGAACATTTGCCACACTTTTTTCCCATTCTCCTCAATTGTATCTATTTTCAGGCAAGAATACCACAAGATTACAGCCATACGGTATGTTTTTTGGATTATAATTCGATTTTTTGAACGATTCACCCCCTATAGATCACTAAATCATAAATCATCATATCCAGATGGCAAAAAACACGACATTCCAAAATCATAGCTTGCTTTTTTTATCAATCCACTCACATCACATGCTTTCTAACCTCTAGAAAGTTGTTCGAACTGTACAGGGTGTTTTAAGATTCGCTTGGCTAGCACTTTAGTGAAGAGTAGCTTCATTGCGAATACCCTGTATGGTGCTTTCACACGTAGTTCTAGATTGTCATCCCAATCACAATACCAGAAGGAATGCAAGGACCATATCAATGATAACAGTTTTAGTTTTGACCAGCACCAAAAATAATTCACTTCAAAAAACATGTGACCCTTATTGATTGAATTACACAGCAATCATCATGATGTGATCCTTCTGCTTCTATTTCCAATCACAATCGACTAGTTTTGGCTTTGAATAGGTATACTCTTAGGAATACAAGAATTGAACCTCTTTCAGCACATACCTTCTATATTAAAGACTGGAGGAATGCCAATTTCTTTTTCTAGGTCACTGTATATTACCTGGAATTTCCACATGCACTTAAACAATAGAAATGAGAGACAAACATTATCGACTTTGAATAATTTATATTTTATCTTCCTTTATTCACTTTCTACAAATTTCTATATGTTTTCTTACAGTTATCTTTCTTGTCTAAGATTTCTTCATTAAAATTACCTTCCTTTTATCATTTCTTTCATTATAAATTTCTCATTACTCTTGAATACATTTTCAATAACTCTCTTATTCCATACATTCAGTTCAGTTTAATCCATTTCTTCATTTCTTAACCTTAAATTGATTTGGGCCAGCAAAGATTAACCAGGAGCTGTCTAACGTTTTCTCGACCAGAGTTTCTAGATGGCTGGGTGTTTAGCACCATAGTGCATAGCTTTTTAGTTTAACCTTGAAATGATCCAACAGCTGACCTGTTCTTCTCCGTATTAGTACCAGCACCCAGGCAGTTGACGCTTGAGAGACAGCTCAATAAGAGCGTCTTGATAAGCTGGACCACTCCTGAGAATGTGGGACCTGGCAACCACATTGAAAGCTACCACGTGTACGTCGATGGGGTACTCAAGGCTACGATCAAGGCCACCGAGAGGACCAGAGCTTTGGTTGAAGGTGTAGACAGCAATAAGGTGGGTATATGCTATGGAATCAGCTTTTATGACCTCTGGCCTAGAAAAACTTATAGCACCTTTACGATTCCCAAATTTTCAGCCACACCGCATCAGCGTTCGATCAGTGACCATGAATCGCAGAACCTCACGGGACGCAGCATGTACCATGATCATAGGAAAAGACACCCATCAGCTGGGTCCAAGTTCTGTAAGGGCCACCAACATAACCTCCACTTCAGCTGTTATAAGCTGGTTGCCTGCAAATTCCAACCACCAGCACGTGGTGTGCGTGAATAACGTGGAGGTTAGAACTGTCAAACCCGGAGTTTACCGACATACCATCACGGGTCTCACTGCGAACACCCAGTATCGAGTAACGGTTAGGGCAAAGCATCATCGAGCTGCTCAAAACGTCGCAAATCTGGCAGAAGAATTGCCGATGCCTGCAGCTGCTCACACTGACTTCAGGACGTTGCCTAAAGGACTGCCGGATCCACCCAGTGAGATTATGGTAGAACCAGGTGAGCGTTTTCTTATTTTGTCACCGTCAAGCTCAAACTGCACCAACCTCTCGCAAAATAATCATTAGCTGACTCCCATACTTCCACCAGAACAAGATGTAGATCTGACTGACCTAAATTTGTAGGACCACAGGATGGTACCTTGCTGGTGACCTGGCACCCTATCCAAACTCCCCACCACCCTGGCTCCAGCGTAACCGGTTACGCGGTGTACGCAGACGGCAAGAAGGTGACTGATGTGGACAGTCCAACAGGAGACCACGCCCTCATCGACATCAGCAAACTCCTAGGCTTGAATCCGAAACATGTTACTGTTAGGACAAAGGCCAGGGACAGCCAATCTACGGATTCTCTTCCGACACCCATACCTTTAAGTGTCTTGAGAGGGGGAGTGGTGAAGAACCGGCAACAGCCACACTCAGCGGTCATGCCGCCGCATATAAGACAGCAGATGCCAAGGCAGCAGCAGCAACAGCAAGGGCAGCAGGTTGGTGATTTGATTGAAGTGGTGAAGACTCTGTTTTAACTTCTGTTTTTGAAGGTTTTAGAACCAGAAGAGAACTTGAGCGACAAGGAGATCTTCCCAAACCAGATGGGACATAGGCAGCAAGGAGGAATACCTTCTATTGGTAATATTCTGCAGCAATTGGCAGCTTTCGCGTTTTGAGCAACATCATGAAGGGTTTTCCAATAAAGATGATTTGATAATAACCAAAATAAACAATATCTCTTGGAGGAACCCTTCATTTTGAAATGTAATAATTTTATTCTGACCTCTAGAGAAAGCATGTTTGAACAGTATGACTGGTATACTGGATAATCATTTGAGAGTTGATTCGGAAGTGATTCGATATGGTAGATAAAATTTTTTTAGCAGCTGAAGCTTTAGTGCCTGGTAAACAGCAGACTAGTAGAATTTGCAGCAGGTGCGCTTCGTATTTAGTGTTTTAGATATCTCTATGTCATACAACATTAAAAACTCATTCGTTAAGACGATTCTCTTTTGTTATTTCCCTAAAAACAATAGCGCAACGTCCACTTACAGAAATAACGAAAGAAAGCTATGAAAGTAACATGAGTGAAGACGAATTACTAGATAGAAGGAATCAGAGACAATACCAACAGGGCAGAAACCAACAGCAGGGTCAGCAGCAGCAGCAGAGGAATCAGCAGCAGCAACAGCAGCGGATGGACCAGCAGGGTCAGCAGCAAGGTCAAAACCAGCAACCGTATAACCAGCAGCAAGGTGAAGTACTAAAAGTTTTAGACAAACGATCCGAAAGCGATACCAACGAATATCCATGATTCAGAAGGGAAATTTGGAAATTTTCATTGTTTCCAATTCGAATTTTTAGAGATATTCGTTGGAGGCTCCGAGGTCAGGTTAGGAAAGGATACCTCGTTGAGAGAGCGATTTGAACAACACCACACACTGACACTTTATACACAACATACCTAGTCAAGGTAGGTTCGAGAGCGAGAATCACGGAAGGTAGAGGATGAGTTGAATCATTAGCTAGATTTAGTGCTACAGTTGATTACGAACTAGATTTAGACCTAGGAGTAACTACACTAGACACATTTAGATATATAGAACGCTACAGCTCTCCTGGGATGTCTCACGACGTCTTCAACACAATCAACATGAACTGATGGGTTGTTTTTGAATCCTTACAGCCCAACAGAATCCGAGGCAGATGCAGATGAGAGGGCAACAGATGCAGCAAGGAGGGTCCAGAGGGCAGCAGGGCAACCAGCAGAACAACCCTAAGAACCCACCGAACCCTCAACAAAGAACCAGATGGTTCTTCGCCTTATTCGACTATGAACCTGCCACCATGTCGCCAAATCCAGATGCGTGCGAAGAAGAACTCGCATTTTTCGAGGGTGATACCATCAAAGTGATAGGGGACAAGGATGTTGATGGTTTTTACTGGGGGGAATGTAGAGGTGAGAAAGACATTTTTCATGATGTCAAACACTTTTTTCCGTCATTTTTCTGCTCTCGGAGACTGACAGGTTCCTTCTGTCTGTAGGTAGGAGGGGTTATGTACCCCACAACATGGTGATGGAAGTCGAAGGTCAACAAAACAGAGACAGATGGGGAGATATTTACGCCAACATGCCCGTGAAGAGGATGGTCGCTCTCTACGACTATGATCCTCACGAACTGAGTCCGAATGTTGACGCCGAGGTGAGAAACTAGTAGATTGTGTACAGTACACATCGTCCTTGTGGTCCATTTTGCCCCAGTCCCTCCATTCACAGCCTTCAAGGCCCTTTTCTGCAGCTTTCCTTTCCAAAACCTCTCAAGTAACCGAAAAAGAACACCGAACTCTACCATTTTTTTCTGGACCCACTGCAGGTGGAACTGAGCTTCACCACGGGCCAGATCATCAACGTGTACGGGGAGATGGACGACGACGGCTTCTTCATGGGCGAAATCGAAGGGGTTAGGGGCTTGGTACCGTCCAATTTCTTGACAGAAGCCCCGGACCAATACGGAGGCGGTCAGACCTCCCAGAGCGGTCAAGGAAGCATGGGTAGGGGTCAGAGGAGTCAGAGAGGCATAGGACCGGGGGCGAGGGGCCCCCCACCCCCGCCTCGAGATTCGCAAATGCGACCTACGAGGAGCAAAGGTACGGAGGTCAAAGTACGATCTGAAAATTTTTTATATTCGGTGTGAGGTGAGAAATTTTGGTTTGATTTCTCCCCGGAAAATTAGGCTTCGCTTTCCAAATGTTTGAGGATATCTTTCATCACACATTTATTCGCGTTTAAGGTGCATATCCAAAAAATTTCCTCAGAATAACACAAAGGATAAGTTGAAGTTAAAAAAAAACATCCCTAGCCACATCATACAAAACAATGTCAGAAAAGATATAATCCATTCACTTTTATAATGTAACCCGGTTGGCCATGACATTCTGACACATTTCACCGTGTATATTTTGAAAATGTTAGGTTACAGTCCTGAATTCAATAATTCCAAAGACCTGGCGAATGTTGAAGAAATTTTTTTCTCTGTTAATACTGGAAATAATTCACGTGAAGAAACATGGTTGGAAGATTCAGTTATGCTATTTTCTGGACATAATACTCCGTTATTTTGTTATAGTCCATTCGAAAAAAGAATAAAAGTACTCGAATAACAGAAAAACTTCTAAACGAACAGGCGGACCTATGGAATTCCCCACTTTTCAAAATTCTCAAGAAATAAGCCTACAGAAGACATTTAAATAACTAACTCCATTTACAGAGTTAAAAAAGAGTAATTAGAAATTAGCATTGGCAACGTCTCTTAGAATTATTTGACATTTCACGAGTACCAACCTGCATCAGTTTTAAGTGAAAAAACTTAATAAACATAAATCTTGGTCAACCGGGATACTTTTAAAAGTGAATGGAGTATAGGTAACAACAACATAAACTGAAGAACTCGGTAATATTGGACACATCAATGTATGGTCTGAAATTCTGGGAAAAATCGGAAGAAGACAGCTCTTTTTTTCTTACGAAGTTCATAATTTCATTAATAATGTACCAGAGAAACATTTCTTGCCAATAAAAAACGATATAGCATTGAGATTAAGATTAGAATCGGACCAGAACACAATCAATAAACTCCTCGATTGAAAAAATATAAAAAAACATCGAAAAATAAACAAATAATTATAATGATCTTTATGTGTGTGATGTAAACATTCATTTTTGACAACACCAAAACGAAACTTTTGGTGTCATATGTGAATGACATGCTTTACTCGTTATTTGTACAAATTGCACTGATGTTTCGTTATTTGCTAGCTTTTTTTATTTGAACTCGCCAAAGAAGAATCTCTACAAGAACGAAGAAACAAAGTACTGCCCAAATAGAAAAACATCATTGTTTTAAAACGAATAAAACACCCCCAGAAATTGAAAAAAGTTTCGAATTATAAAAAAGTAAAATAACAAAAAAAATCCAATAATAATATCATAGATTTTCAAATTTTGGGTAGTATCAACACTCACCTAAGATTTCTTCGATTTTGTTGATGTTCCAATGGTATTGATTTCTCTTATTAATCTGACAAACGTCTACAGGAAGCTCGTTCTAATGATACTGCTGCATGATGGAGTTATACTAAAAAATAAACCACATTAAAATGATAAAATCAACTCAAGAATATAAGAACAATACTTACATACAAAAAGATTAACAGCAGCTTTTTCTTCTTTCATCACTGCTCTCCAAACTTTATTCATTAACAATAAATTACTGTTTTTATTCTACAATTACAAAAGCACTCACATCCACTTATAACAAAGATTCATCAAGTCCCTTTGCAGCTTACATTTCCTACTACTAACTACAGAAAACTAACTAATTCTATCCCACAACCTTCTCGATCTCTATCCACAGTTAATTTTACCGGACCAAAAACTGATCCTTGCGGAACACCATCTCGGTAGCACATCCGACACAGTATTTATCGTGTTCATATGCCAAGAGAAGACAACCTTCGATCATTAGAACGAATTTTCTGGTCGACGTTGACGAATCTCTCTCTCGCAGCTATCTGATTGTATTTTGTGTGTTGTTTGTTGCTAGATGCCTGTCCCACTGTGTTATCCTCCTCTCAGTTAGACAATGTCAACACCGCGTCAACACCGAACACAACACAGATCTTCAATGAGCACAACCAGGTATTTAACTCATCTCTTTCTCTCTCAATTCTCATCTGTCTCTCTTCTATACTCTTTAATCATCTTCGCTTGTTTCACTTTTGTGTTTTTTTTTGGAACCGCATTTGGGTGTTTTTCAGTTGGAATGTATGCCTTTTTGTTTCCTAGCAACCTTCACCAAACCTCTTTTGGGTTAATTTTTTTGTTGTTGGAGGTTTGGTGATGGTTGCTCTTATGATGTTCGAGTGTGTATGTATTGTACGCATTGTTTATCGACGTGTGTTGAGTTGAACGAGCATGCGCAGACAATGAAAACGGATAGGTACTGTCGGTACCTATTGGACCACCGTTAGGTATGACAACACACAGGCAACGCCTAATGAAGTACAATTCAAGTTGCCAGAACACAAAATGACCAGGAAACGAAAGAACCAAGGGAATATCGACGGTGTAAATGCCAGTTTCACGTCCTTGTGATTGCTGATTGACATCGAGACAAAACTCAACGTTACAGAAAAAGATGCTGAAGACAATCTTAAGGGAAAGAATTGGAATAAATACCTACGTTAAGAAAGTCGAAAAAAGAAGGGTTTTGGGAAAAAGGATAAACACACCCTTGTACTTCATTAAGTTTCTGCCTACCCATGCCAAAAACCGACGAATCAATACCACGACAATCATCAATACTTTCATGCTTATCACTCACTTAGAGATCATTTCACTGTAGCCTCATCTTCGACAGAATGTTACCTTCCTTTGCTGTCCCTCAAACCAAGCACGTCTTATACCCCAATCTGCTGCTATTTCCAGGGGAGGGGGAAAGGAGTAATGAACCAAGGTGGTAATCAGCAAACGCCGGTCACCCAACAGCAGCAGTCGACTGCGTCCAGTATTTTTAGCAGCATCATGGGGGTAGCGTCCAGCAACCCCCCTCAAAACCAGCAGCAGAACCAGCAGCAAAACCAGCAGACAGCGCAGAACCAGCAGAACTACGGCCAGAACACGCAGACCTACGGCCAGAACCAGCAGACATACCAACAAAACCAGCAGACATACCAACAGAACCAGCAGACGTACCAACAAAACCAGCAGTTCGGTCAGCAGAACCAGTCCAGGCTGTCGCAGATGAAGGGCGTTCCCCAGGTGGTGCCCAACGTGATGGGCAGCACCGGCAACATGGGCAACATGGCGAACCAGCAGGGTCAGCCCGGCGCCCCTAACCTGATGCAAAAACTCAACGAGATGGCAGCACCTGGCGGCGACATATTGTCGAAGGGCAAAGAACTTATCTTTATGAAATTCGGTCTGGGGGGGAAATAATACACCCTTGTTATTTACAGCTGTTTTTGGAAGCGTTCAAAATTGGGAGAACCAGAAGACTTAAATCTGACGACGTCGCACAACTTTCGGAATCAAATCTATCGCTGTATTTCTTGAAGATAATGATAAAGCTGGCAATGCGACGTTGTCGTGTTTGGAAGCGACGTAGCCAGACCATGTGATATTTCTTAATGTTTACGAAAATTGATATTTTGAGTCTGCGTTTCCGCTTGGTCCACGTGAGATTACCTTCCTATTTCCTAAAGACAGAGTGTGCCAGTCTCTCCCGATGACTCCAAAAAAAAAATCCTAATCTCCCTACCTCTTCCTAGATGTCAGATCTCTCTGGCCAAATCGCGTTGGCAAAGAGGCTAAAGGAGGTCCACTGCATGCGGATTCCAAGTGTGCTTATTGGACAGTAAAGTAGTTTTGAGTTTGTGAGTGATAGTAAAAAATGTGAAGCAATAAGACGGTTTTTGTGTCAACCTTAAACAGCATCCACACTAAATTACGCTTTATTGTTATGTACTTTTTGAATTGAACCTCAAGGTCCAATATCTCTAGCCTTGATGGCTCAGGGTTTCCGTTTTTGACCCTTATCCAAATGAAGGAAAACATTTCAGTTTCAGATGGCCATTAATCCAACCATAACGACTTTAGGGGAGTTATACCAGCAAGAGGAAGATCACGATGATGATGGCATCTTAGAACGACTGAAACAGTTAGCTGTGGATAACCTTCCAGAAGGTTGGATGGACTGGCAAGTCCGCCTATCGAACATTGAGGAGTTAGTGCATCCAGACGATCTTGAAGAAGTTAGATTTGCGCTACCAACAATTGGCATCGCTAAGGCTTTCAACCCAGACGCATCCGATCTGATGGAAAAACCTTACAGGAATATGAAGATGAAGATGTTGAATTGGGAGTTCTGTAGAGGTCTTCTTTACAGCCCATCGAGGCTGTGTATTCGAATAAGAAGGACATACAAAGAGCAGCTGCGTGTTTTACAAGCAATAGACGGGATGCAGCCTCTTCTCTTAACAAGGTCTGAAGCTTCGAAACAATTATCTGAATCCAAGTCGCAAAACTCAACCAGCTCTGGGCACTTGGCCATTTCGAACAGAATGGATAGCTTGGAAAATAAGCTGGACAGAACTCTGGAAGTCTTGGAGTCAATATTAAAAAATATGTCCATCAAAGAGGAGCAGTATGAGGACGATGGGTATTCAAGCCGTTCTGATAAAGGAACAGAAGACGAAGTGGAAAATCAGAGTCGATGCTCAACGAAGAAACAACAACCTAGTCCAGAATTGTGGCAACAAAAGTTGTCTTCAAGAGATTGGGACAAGATCGGATATTCCGAGGATCAGAACTTTAATCTTCACAACGAATTATTAGGCAAAACTTCTTACGGCATTTTATGTCATATTCTGTCGAAGCAAAAACAATATTTTCAGGATAACATTATGGAATTGTCATACAAATATGCAACAGAGGCAAAACACTTCATTTCAATGATCGAGGGTGAGCAGTTCAAAGATCAATCCATTTCGGGTGATGTTCAACTATTCATTGCTGGCCAACGTGCTGAAATGATGGATCTATGTGGTAGATATCACCAGATGTCCATGGCACTACTACAAAAAATCATCCAATCACCAGAAACTGAAGAGGAAGAAAAGTTTGGAAAGCTTAGGAAGGCATGAAAAGACGCCCTTCCCAAGGGTTCCAGATCAAGGGTGGTGCCTCAACAAAAGCTTCGCTCCCTCAATAACGAACATTCTGAGACCACCAAACCAAAAAAGGGCCACCAACAAGGGAAAAAGACGTTTCATTCCAACCGACAATTATTCTCTGCAGAAAACTAAAAACGGGATCACTTTCGCTTTTGGTCCACATGAGATAGTACTTGAAACGTCTAAGCAAGCACTCCATCTCATGAATCATCACAAGATATACACTTCATTCAAGAGAACGCTTTCTTGGTCAGATCAGAAATACCCCCAGCTATTCCCAAATCTCTATGAAAGAAAGCCACCAAGAGTTTGCTGACGCTTCATTGCAAAGACCAAAAGTAAAGCTTGACCAGTCTTTATCAACCTTCAGAAAGATTGCTAAGTTGTCTTAGATCTCTGGGCTTTAGAATAATGGTGAACCAACAACGGAAGTCCTGATATCTGAAATTATCCTTGCTATGGACATCTTCAACATTCTGGAGTGGAAATGAGTCAGAAAGTAGAAGATACAACCGGTGAAAGAGATAGCATATTCATTCCATAGTCAAATAAGGTCATACTAAAGAAAAAAAACTGAAAAATTGGTCAAGGAGACAATCAATAACACTTTTAGGAAGACTTAATTCTTCAGGGTTTGTGATATCGCAAGGTCTTCTATATTTTCGTCAAACGCAGAGGCTCAGTTCTTGTTAGCTTGAAGACAATCTGGATGAAGTGTTCTTTATGAAAGTACCAGCAAAAACCTTCAGTGGTGCATTTTCCAATACCACAGGAAGGTTTTGAGTCAGTAAAGGGAGTTCGTGGTCCTTTTCTGCCAAGAGCTTTGGCTCCATCTTTTCTTTTTCCCGGAAGACCAGATGGCCAGTCTTCATCAACCTTCAGAAAGATTGCTAAGTAAACGAATTGGATAGCAAGTTGTCTTTGATCTCTGGGCTTTAGAATAATGGTGAACCAACAGCGGAAGTCCTGATATCTCAAATTACCCTTGCTATGGACATCTTCAACATTCTGGAGTGGAAATGAGTCAGAAAGTAGAAGATACAACCAGTGAAAGAGATAGCATATTCATTCCATAGTCAAATAAGGTCATACTAAAGAAAAAACTGAAAAATTGGTCAAGGAGACAAGCAATAACACTTTTAGGAAGACTCAATTCTTCAGGGTTTGTGATCTTGCAAAGTCTTCTATATTTTCGTCAACCGCTCGTCTCAGTTCTTGTCTGCTTGAAGACAATCTGGATGAAGTGTTCTTTATGAAAGTACCAGCAATGAAAAACCTTCAGTGCTGCATTTTCCAATACCACAGGAAGGTTTTGAGCCAGTAAAGGGAGTTCGTGGTCCTTTTCTGCCAAGAATATTGCCTTCATCTTTTATTTTTCCCGGAAGACCAAAAACCCAGACTTAAAAGACCCAGGTTTCTCCCTAGGTTTTTCTTCAGCACCCCAAATCATCTTTGAGCTCATGACATGGGATCTTAGTGATTTGATAGCAGCAGCCCACCGATTGTGATGTACTTGGTGCTGCGTTTCTGCTTCTTGTGGTTTTTGAACCATCTGTGTACCATTTGATGGTAATTCTTCTGGAAATCTAGGTGTAGGAGTTCCTTCCTTCTTAGCATCGTAGTAAAGCCTTTGTGTGAGATCTGTCATGATCTCCAGTGACCTCTTGTTGAGCACTTTCTAATGGGACCAGTGATGGGCAAAATTCGTTGTCTAGTGAAGGAATCTCGAAAACTATAGCAGATAACACATTCTCTAGCTCTTTTTCCCTGACCAATCCGAATCTGAAAACAGATCCAGCCTTTCGTTCATAGAATTCGAGTTATGAACGAATATTAGGAAATTGTCCTTTTCAATACTGCTGAATATCTCGCTTGTTTGAGCTCGAGAATGTTCAATCAGTTTTCTTCTAGCTGATAGTTCTAACGAATTTTGCCCACCCTGTACACAGGATAGTCTTTGTATCATAAAGATACGAATAGTTTTGAGTGAGATATATCCATAGAAAAGAAATGACAGATCCTGTCGAACGTCATAAAAAACCGTATGCAGTGGATCTGCTGTAGCAGTCACAATTTGGGTAGTCTGTGAAGCATGGCACACTCTGGCGATGGGAAATGGGTAATCAAGCATGGGTGAGCTGCAGCAAGGCTCTAAATAAGCGTTTTTTACTCTTCAAGAGAGAAACGCAGTTATTACGCAATATATTGCCAAGTGTTCATATTCGCAGCTTATCATTGTTGCTGTGTTGAAATCATATCGAAAATCGGCTTGAAATTCAGTATTACATACGATAACTATTTGGGAAAGTGTTAAGTACAAACTTCGACCAATCGATTTAGGAAATTCGCATCTTATATTTCCTTGGGAAATTTCTGTTTTCCTTTAGGTTTCGTTGAGGGAAATGAGTGAAAGTGTACATATTGTATATCAGAAGTAGACAGAAAGTTTTCAAAAACAGCTTTGTGGCACAACTTCACGGACAATTGTTGTGCCTTTCCATAATGTAAAAACGCACATTTAGGGTTCTCTATATTCTCCGCGACGAATATACAGGCTGACCCGAAACGTCATCAAAATCTATGTGTATATCTTGAATCTTTCCTTTTTGAAATCGCCCTGTATATCCATGTCGTGATTTTGTTCGTGCCTTTGTTACCTGTATCGCTTTCGTAGTGTACTTCTCGTAGATTTAGGGATCATGATCATTTTTACGTTGCATCTCATCTTTTGTACGTAAGCAAAATTACATCTCATCATTCTAGTTCTTGAACTGAGTACTTAACTATTTGCTCCAAGTCACGTCACTCTGTTGAGATTGTTTTTGTACAGTAATTTGTAAGATATACAAAATATTATAAATATGTGTGTGTTAACTGAAAAATTAACATGGAAAAATATCATTGAAAAAAACTAAAAATATCGAATGGCAGGTCGTCATTCCTTTTGTAAATATTTGGAAATTTACCTATTCCATATAATATGCAGCTTAAAGAATTTTACACGACAAAGCAGGTTTCAAAATTCAACTTTAGGATGTCCAATTATTCTACGTCGATTAATTTTTTGGAAGCAACATAACAATATAAGTTTCAATCTCCCTGCAAAATTCTCCATTCCTTGAACCCTTTTTTCTAAAAGAATTAGGCCTTTTTTCATGAATTAGGCAGTGGTACAAAGGTGACGTTGCCAAATTTATAGGTCAAAGGACAAGATCAAATAAATTCAGTTCTATAAAATTCATTGAAAAAGGCATACCCCAGAAAGTTAACTGGCACAATTTGCAGATTCTTTAATAAATTTCAGGCAGGATTATTTTTTAAATCTGAATCCTTTTCATGGTTTCTTTTTTATGGCATTTGACCTGACTTTTTCGTGGAAAATGTTGTCGCAGATTTCGCTCAGCAAGACTTAAGTGTGCAAGAATATAGTGAGACAACTAATACTTGTGGGGTTGTGACAAAAACACATATTCATATCAATATCATGATTACTATAAATTATATGAATTTTCCGTATTGTTTTGTGAAAGTTATAAAGGATGCAGCTTGTTGAAAACGTTTGGTGTATCATACACAAATCTGTACCAAAGAAAATAATGAATAAAGATCATTTACAAGTTTGTTTTCTTTTTTTATCACTGGAAGCTTGGGAAACCCTTGAAGATTAAGAAAAAAATTAAAAATGATTTTCGAATCTGATTATCCATTTTTTTTAAATCAATTTGGTAAATATACAGGGAGTTTTATGGGAAAAGGAAGAACAAGACTTTAAATTACCAGAAAATCTTAAATAAGGGAATTCAAAAATGATAAATGAAGCAAAAATCGGAATTTTGTCGAATACTTTAATTTCAATAGTCATAATCATCATCTCTTTCAAAAAATCCGCCATCTCCATAGTCATAGTCGTCGACTCCTGGTGGTAAAAAGGCACCATTTAGAGCTTCCGATATTTCTTCTCCAAACCCTATTCTTGTAGCGATGCCATAAACCAGTCGCATGACAGCAAGTCTGGAAAATTAACAGGTCACGAGTACAATCAGAGAATTCATCAAAATCTTTTTTGATACTCACACAAGTGCTCGAATTCTAGAGAAACACTTGGTATTGCACTGAAGTCATCTCAGAATATTAGAGATTACAAGTTTCCCCTTTTATTATCATTGAAGTGGTGAAGAATAGAGTTGGAATGTTTTCTGAAGTTGCAGTTTTTGTTGATAAGGTTTATAAATGGGACTTTATATTCAAATTTATATAATTTTCGAGCCTCAAAACTGCCTGGAGCCGCTAGTCATCGGTACTTCATGTGTAGGATCTCTAGACTTCAGCACGTGTGAATAAGACCTTGGTTTCGAGGCAAACTAATTCAATCTCAATACTCACCTTATGAAATTTACAGGATTCGTCTCCTTCTCCCTAAGCACCATGCTTTTTTTAACCTTCTTCTTCGCGGCACAAATTTGGACCAAAACAGCGAGCAAGACAAAGAAAATAACCACCCGTTTAAGTACCATCTTGAACCTATCACAACAGACTACTGATTAATCAATCCAAGTCTTTGAATTCGATTGATCACTTCATATATACCGTTAAAGTAGAAAAAGAGGAAGACTACTTTGCGCGTCGGAGTAATTGTAAACAAAACGATCAATTTGATCTTGCCGCTGTTTGATCACACTTTATATGAACTATTTTTCTTTTAATTTAAACACGGCAAGTGAAAACGTACGCATGTTGATTGGAAATTAAAGTCATGAAGTGTCCAAGATATTTTTACGTATGGTCAAGGAGCTGTGTAGAATTCCAATGGGTATAGTGTGAACAGTTAGGTACTAAGTGGGTTACTATTCCTCAATGAATGCTTCTTCAGTCGGAATTCATTTATATTCGCATTTTCAGAATGAAATTTGAAAAGAACGAAGACTCCTCTGGACAAAGTGATGGTTTTGTTAGAATTTGAATCTAGTTTAACGTTGGGCTCTTCAGAAGGACTTTGATCAGTAGAGTCCAGTTTTTGGACTATTCAAACCGAAAAAATGTCAAGTAACAGGCCTCTTGAAAATAGAAATGTATCTGCACCAAAAACTCCTCTGGACAAAGTGATGGTTTTGTTAGAATTTGAATCTACATTAACGTTGGTCTCTTCAGAAGGACTTTGATCAGTAGAGTTTAGTTTTTGGACTATTCAAACCGAAAAAATGTCAAGTAACAGGCCTCTTGAAAATAGAAATGTATCTGCACCAAAAACTCCTCTGGACAAAGTGATGGTTTTGTTAGAATTTGAATCTAGATTAACGTTGGTCTCTTTAGAAGGACTTTGATCAGTAGAGTACAGGTTTTGGACTATTCAAACCGAAAAAACGTCAAGTAACAGGCCTCTTGAAAATAGAAATGTATCTGCACCAAAAACTCATCTGGACAAAGTGATGGATTTGTTAGAATTTGAATCTAGATTAACGTTGGTGTCTTCAGAAGGACTTTGATCAGTAGAGTCCAGGTTTTGGACTATTAAAACCGAAAAAATGTCAAGTAACAGGCCTCTTGAAAATAGAAATGTATCTGCACCAAAAACTCCTCTGGGCAAAGTGATGGATTTGTTAGAATTTGAATCTAGATTAACGTTGGTGTCTTCAGAAGGACTTTGATCAGTAGAGTCCAGTTTTTGGACTATTAAAACCGAAAAAATGTCAAGTAACAGGCCTCTTGAAAATAGAAATGTATCTGCACCAAAAACTCCTCTGGACAAAGTGACGGTTTTGTTAGAATTTGAATCTAGATTAACGTTGGTCTCTTCAGAAGGACTTTGATCAGTAGAGTCCAGTTTTTGGACTATTCAAACCGAAAAAATGTCAAGTATCAGGCCTCTTGAAAATAGAAATGTATCTGCACCAAAAACTCCTCTGGACAAAGTGATGGTTTTGTTAGAATTTGAATCTAGATTAACGTTGGTCTCTTCAGAAGGACTTTGATCAGTAGAGTCCAGTTTTTGGACTATTCAAACCGAAAAAATGTCAAGTAACAGGCCTCTTGAAAATAGAAATGTATCTGCACCAAAAACTCCTCTGGACAGTGATGGTTTTGCTAGAATTTGAATCTAGATTAACGTTGGTCTCTTCAGAAGGACTTTGATCAGTAGAGTCCAGTTTTTGGACTATTCAAACCGAAAAAATGTCAAGTAACAGGAATCTTGAAAATAGAAATGTAACTGCACCACTTCCCAAGAGATCTACCATGGGGTACTACCCTTCTGTGGTGACATTGTGAACCAATAAAGCGTCCAGTATTAAAAAAGTGATAATTTTTTGGGTTCAGGGACAATAGAAAAACAATTCCTTGGTTCTTTCCAGGACATAAATCTTCTGCCTATTCTCTATGAATAATTCAGAAAAAGTGATAACAACGACAAATCACTTCCATGTTATTCATGTATCTTCAAAAGAACCGAAATTTCGATTATTTTTATCACAAATATATTCCTTGAATGCTCTAATTTCCGGAAAAATCTAAACTATATAAGTGGATCACTTTTCGAAAAAGACATTAGAAGTAGAATTCTAAGTTTCAATCATGTTAGTGCCCATTTTTTTGTTTCTCCTATGCACTATCCATTCACTTTGCTCTCCCATCTCTGATGGTATGAGTGAAGTAGATGGCAATACCATCGATTCTGCCACAAGGCCAACGCACACGGTACCTGATGAGGAGACTGGCAAGAAAGTCGAAACTTGGGAAGAAAGCTCAGGCGTGAACCCAGAGGAACTTGGGAACTACTTGGAAGGTGAGTTTCACAAAGGAAAATTTGAAGTTTCTCTGTTTCAATACAACCCATTGGTTTTTAAAGGAACTTTTACTTTAATATTGTATCTTTGCGTTCTACAATTCAGAAAGTTGATCTTTGTGGATAAAATTATTGTTTGAACCTTTCTGTGCCATTGGAAATGGACCACTATAGGGCAGAGAGCAGCATTACAGCCTTAGAAGATGCAAAACATGTCAATCACCTGAAGTTTTTGAAACATCCCATATAAACAAGAAAAAGAAACGCAAAAATACACTGCGCAAAAAAATTAACGCACATTATGGAAATCTCAAATTTATTCTACAACTGAAGGTGTTCTCAATGATAATTATTTTTATCAGAATTATACATGCATATGTTATCCACTTTCAACGTTTTTCTTCAATACAGATGTTTTCTCCCAGCAGGATTAAAAAAAGATGATATTATCAGATTTTGAATGTATTGGCTCCATTCTAAAATTAGTTGTTCTCGATCAATTCTAGTGATCAATAGTTTTTCTTTCGTTTGATTTTCTACACTCGATCGCTATGCAACGCGAAACACGCAATTTGACCCAAGAGGAATGTGCCCAAGCTGTAGTTTTGCGAGAAGAAGGGTGGACATACACAAGAATTGCAGAAAGGTTTGGAGTTTCCCATACAAGTGTGTCCAGAATGTTGCAGCGATTCAGGGAGACAGGTATGAATGTCCGAAGACCAGGACAGGGTAGACCACGGGTAACAACTGCCATTCAAGAACGTTACTTGAGAGTTTCTTCGTTGAGACAACGGTTTGCAACTGCTCGCCTCCTTCAAAATCAGCTTGAGCAAACTCATGAGGGGCAAATTAGCACTCAGACAATAAGAAATCGCCTCAGAGAATATGATTTAAGGCCTCGTGTCGCGGCAAGAGGTCCAGCTCTTACCCCAGCCCATCGAAGGGCGCGTTTGGATTTTGCGAGAGCATATCCATTGGGAAGAGGCCGATTGGGAAAGAGTTCTCTTCAAAGATGAGTCTAGATTCTGCCTCTACCATTGTGATCGACGTTCCCTTGTATACAGACGTCCACTTGAAAGATATGCTCAGTGCAATTTCCTGAATACTACTGGTTTCGGGGGAGGATCGATTATGGTATGGGGTGGAATATCTTTGACTGCTCGCACAGACCTAGTGGTCGCTGATAATGGAGCTATGAATGCTGATAAGTATATAAGGAACATTCTTGAAGAGCATGTAGTGCCATTTGCCCCATACATTGGTGAAAATTTCATTTTTATGGACGATAATGCCAGACCCCATCGTGCGCGCATCGTTCAGGAGTACCTTGAAGAGGTTGAAGTCTCCCGAATGGAATGGCCAGCAAGAAGTCCAGATCTCAATCCGATTGAGCAGGTTTGGAACAACCTCAATAGAAGGCTGAGATATTCAGAAAATCTTCCAGCTACTCTTAATGACTTAGGAATCCAACTCGGAGAAATCTGGGAAGGATTAGATTAGAACATTTTAAGATCACTCATTTTAAGTATGAACCGTCGTTGCCGAGCTGTAATTAACGCAAGGGGTGGAAATACCAAGTATTGAATCACTTATCAGCATTTCAGTATTTTTAAAATTGTTCATTTCTCTTCTTTCACATAAGATTCGGTGAAATCCTGAATTTTTCTTCCATTTAATGTGTCTTGTTTCGTTCAAAACCTTCCCGAGGGAACATAAAAAATAAGTTATAAAGTCAATGTAGAGTTAACTTTCATTCAAATTGAAATTTTCAGAATGTGCGTTAATTTTGTTTTTCAATTGTACTTGTGACTACACCTTATACATTTTCAGGTGATATTATGCTACCACCAAGGTCTTTATCAAGAAATGGCTTGCGCAACGAAACGTTACACTGGGAAAAAGGAATTGTCCCCTATGTAATTCAAGGTCATTTCTCAAATAATGCCCTTAATTTGATCCAGAAAGCTATGGATATATACCACAAATATACTTGCATAAGGTAAGCCCTGCTTCTAAGCTGAGATTCTGAAAAAATTACTAACTAATACGCAGATTCGTGCCAAAGAAGAGCGAGCACAAGGACTACATCGCCATAACCAGTGGCAACTCCGGGTGCTGGTCCAGCGTCGGTAGAATAACAGGAAAACAAGAGGTCAATTTGCAAACTCCAGCCTGTACAACGAAAGTAGGAACCGTTCTTCATGAACTAATGCACGCCTGTGGGTTTTATCATGAACAAAATCGACCAGATCGGGATGATTTCGTCACCATCAACTTTCAGAACATCAAACAAGGTAAGAAAATGGCTGCAATTTGATCAAATCGTTGCCGAGGCCTCTTAGATCTCCCATTGAGCATTATGTGTTTGTTCAAGGTCACGAATCCAACTTCAAGAAAGCCACCCCAGAAACCACCAACGACTACGGCGTCACCTACGATTACAGATCTGTCATGCACTACTCAGACCACGCCTTCTCTAAAAATGGCGTCGCTACTATTGTTCCGAAGGTAAGGTTAAAATTGAGGCTCGAATTTTGGGAGGTGATGAAAGTAGCAATTCAATTTTGTACCTTTCTACCCCGAACTGCGGTATTCTAGTAGTTATTTCCTAGGAACCGGAGGCATCTGGAAAAATGGGACAGAGGGAGGGATTCAGCAGGAGAGATTTGACGAAACTGAACGCTATGTACAAATGCCCGAATGTCGCTGCAGAATTCACCACTCAAAGTTCGAGTCAAGGAGGTGGAAGCAACGGAGGGAGCCATGGAAATGGTGCCAACGTTTTGTCAGCCATTTTCAGTTTTCTGGATAGAAAGAAATGATAGAGAAATATAATTTAGCAATATAAAACTGTGTATTATTTCCTTTCACCTTTTCCCGAAAATATACCAACATTAAAACGCGGAATTTCACAATAAACAAACGTCAGGAAGACAATTGAAATCGATGCAAATTCTTCTGATAACAGGCAGGTCATTGACTCCTTTATCAAGTATTCCGTCACTTTTTGAGTGGGAGTATGGTGATAGCGATGAATCAAGATGACCTAATTTTTAAAAATTTATTACTGATTTTCTTCAGAAGACCATCAATTTTCGCGATAAAAAAGTAACAAAATATACTTATCTAAGTTATTTACATAATATAATTTATGATTGTTCTGGTAATTTCATCGTTTTTTTTTCATGCCGTCCATGCTGTAAAATAGTTGATCTTCTTGGGGTTGTACCTGGAATAAAAAAAAAGCGTATATTTTAGAAAAACTTGTACAAAAATGATACACTGCGCAAAAAAATTAACGCACATTCTGAAAATCTCAATTTTAATGAAAGTTAACTCTACATTGACTTTATAACTTATTTTTTATGTTCTCTCGGGAAGGTTTTGAACGAAACAAGACACATTAAATGGAAGAAAAATTCAGGATTTCACCGAATCGTATGTGAATGAAGAAAAATGAACAATTTTCAAAATACTGAAATGCTGATAAGTGATTTAATACTTGGTATTTCCACCCCTGAGCTAATCCTTCCCAGATTTCTCCGAGTTGGATTCCTAAGTCATTGAGAGTAGCTGGATGATTTTCTGAACTTCTCAGCCTTCTATTGAGTTTGTCTCAAACCTGCTCAATCGGATTGAGATCTGGACTTCTTGCTGGCCATTCCATTCGAGAGACTTCAACCTCTTCAAGGTACTCCTGAACGATGCGCGCACCATGGGGTCTGGCATTATCGTCCATAAAAATGAAATTTTCACCAATGTATGAGGCAAATGGCACTACATGCTCTTCAAGAATGTTCCTTATATACTTATCAGCATTCATAGCTCCATTATCAACGACCACTAGGTCTGTGCGAGCAGTCAAAGATATTCCACCCCATACCATAATCGATCCTCCCCCGAAACCAGTAGTATTCAGGAAATTGCACTGAGCATATCTTTCATGTGGACGTCTGTATACAAGGGAACGTCGATCACAATTGGAGAGGCAGAATCTAGACTCATCTGTGAAGAGAACTCTTTCCCAATCGGCCTCTTCCCAATGGATATGCTCTCTCGCAAAATCCAAACGCGCCCTTCGATGGGCTGGGGTAAGAGCTGGGCCTCTTGCCGCGACACGAGGCCTTTAATCATATTCTCTGATGCGATTTCTTATTGTCTGAGTGCTAATTTGCACCTCATGAGTTTGCTCAAGCTGATTTTGAAGGAGGCGAGCGGTTGCAAACCGTTGTCTCAACGAAGAAACTCTCAAGTAACGTTCTTGAATGGCAGTTGTTACCCGTGGTCTACCCTGTCCTGGTCTTCGGACATTCATACCTGTCTCCCTGAATCGCTGCAACATTCTGGACACACTTGCATGGGAAACTCCAAACCTTTCTGCAATTCTTGTGTATGTCCACCCTTCTTCTCGCAAAACTACCGCTTGGGCACATTCCTCTCGGGTCAAATTGCGTGTTTCGCGTTCCATAGCGATCGAGTGTAGAAAATCAAACGAAAGAAAACTATTGATCACCAGAATTGATCGAGAACAACTTATTTTAGAATGGAGCCAATACATTCAAAATCTGATAATATCATCTTTTTTTATTCCTGCTGGGATAAAACATCTGTATTGAAGAAAAACGTGGATAACATATGCATGCATAATTCTGATGAAAATAATTATCATTGAGAACACCTTCAGTTGTAGAATAAATTTGAGATTTCCATAATGTGCGTTAATTTTTTTGCGCAGTGTATTTTATATCAACTCATTTATAGAAAAGGTTCGTTTTGAAGAGCGAAGATATTTTCTTTCAAACAAAAAAAAATTGGTTTCAATTTTAATTTGAGTGTGTTTTATTTCAATTTCAAGTTCTGATATCATAACCATAAAATTCAAAGAACAACGATCCTCAACTTTTAATGAGCAGTTTATTCATTGTGTCCGTTTCTTTGGTAATCATGCATTATGGATTGAACAAAAAACGGATGAGAACTTACCTGAGACATTTTCTTCCAAAAACATTCGGTGAAAGAGAAAGACCTCTCACATCTATCGATAGATTCCAACGCTGTACATTTGTAAAGGATATATTCCAAACTGGCAATCTCGATATCAGCATCCTCTAACGTTTTCTTAATATCATGCACCAAGAAACCACCATCTTCATCCATCCAACCGTATTTCGTGAAAAGACAATGCAGAAAGCATTTGAAGTTGTTGGATTCAGCTTTAGCCAACTTTTTATTAATCAAAACCTCATTCATGGCCCCTTAAAAACGTATTTTATTCATTCACACAAAGGAATTGACGATAAGCTCAACAGTTTTTACTGACTGAATACTTACTGAGACTGATGGGCGAAGACAAGTTGCAAATTTTTATATACCTCATGTCCGTGTCTAAATCTTCTGCAGTGAACGACATACACCACGTACAACAAGCGAAGAACAGAACCGAAAACAAAATCGAAAACTGCGTGGAGATCATCTTGTAGGCCTTTTGGTTACGGTAACTGAACTGAAAGTGGCCATTCCAGTTGATGCGGTACTATCTGCAGATTTTTTAAGCGAGGGTGTTACAATCAAACGAGATAAGTGGACAGGAAGTTTGAAATGTTCTGCTTTGGGATATGCTTCACTAGGAAAGACCAAAAGAGTTGAATGGAATTGAATTGGGGCTAAATTAGGGCTTTATCAATGGATGCTTTCCAGATTCACTTTTTGTTTATGAGGTTTATAAATAGGACTCTTCATTCAAATGTGACCAATTTGGCTTATTCTGCACTCTTTATTGGCAATTTTTCATGCCACCCCCGAAAAGCTCCCTTCATTAAAAACATGCATCTTCAAAAAACATTATTACAAATATTCCATTGAAGAAGTCGGTTGAAAATGATCCAAATCCAACTCATTTCCGGGTATATTATACTCCTATTGACCTGACTAAAATACCCGACCATTATTTTGATCTACATTTCCAGATGTAAACACAAATTTGTGCAAACTCTGCAAAATATTAATATTTATATATTTAAATATTAATAGCGTCATCATTTTTTTCTTCGTCGAGTAAATCATTACATTTCCATTTATTCCGTTTTGTATTTGCACTGTGAAGAGTTTTTGTAGCACAAACGAAAATTGACAGTCGAAAATCTTTGAAAAAATGGAACCAGGCCTTAAATTCCTACTCAGTGCTTCACTATTTTTCATGGTAAGCCAATAATTCTTATTACAAATTAAATTTCTATTTTCATATGAAAAATTTCAATTCAAAACGTGAATAAGGAGTTTTATATTTCAATATAACCCTTCTAGTACAACATATAGGGTGACCAACTAGGCCAGCAATAAATAGAAGTAAAAAGCTTGCAATTATTGCATACAGAGTGTAACAGCCAAATGGAATAAATTCGATAACGAATAAATGAGGGCGTGTTGGGAAAAACGCTCGGACACGTCGATTTGTAATTTTAAATGCGCATATTTTTCAAGAAAATAATATTATATAGGGTGTTCCATGTGACCGTGGCCAATACTAACTTTCATATTTCAAATGCAATCCCCTGTATATTATTTATTTTTTGGATTCTTCAGAGAATTCTAAACACAATTCATGCCCAATACCTATCTTCAACTATTTCGAAAGTATTAAGTGTTTTCAGATTTATTGCAAAAATCAACGTTTTAAATAAAAATTATTTCATTTCACAAATTCGGTACATTACACTCAAAACCTAATAAGTAATACTGATTATTTCTTAATTATTAAAAAAAAACATTAATGTCAATGTAGGAAATGTTCAAAATGCTCGCCGCGAACGTCTTGGCAACATGCTAATCTGGTGTAGAATTGTCTTCTAACGTTACTCAACATTTCTTCTCAGTAATGGTTTTTGCTTACTTTCTTCATATCAAGAGGTAAATGGGAAATAAATATTGAGTGTAATGTATCGAATTTGTGAAATAAAATAATTTTCATTTAGAATGTTAATTTTTGTATAAAATCTGAAAACACTGAAAATATTTCCGAAAAAGTTAAAGATAGGTATGGACATTGTACATGAATTATGTCTAGAATTTTCTGAAGAATCCAAAAAATAAATAATATACAGGGGGTTGCATTTGAAATAAGAAAGTTGGTATTGGCCACGGTCGCATGGAACACCCTATATAATTTTATTTTCTTGAAAAATATGCGCATTTAAAATTACAAATCGACGTGTCCGAGCGTTTTTCCTAACACCCCCTCATTTATTCGTTATCGAATTTATTCCATTTGGCTGTTACACTCTGTATAATTCTTTTAATATTCTCAAACCACTAAGGTGTGTTCATTATGAAGATTATTCGAAGAATATAGGTCAAGAAAGAATATTCTTGATCTCATTCAAAAATTATCTCCAAACCAAGTCGTCAAGAGTGTAGAATTCACCATATTTCTCTCGAAGAAATCTTACAAGATTTTATTCCAGCTCATCTGCGGAATCGAATGCGATATATCGGACAACACGATAGAAAAAAACACCGAAGCGAGCGTGGATAGGAATGAGACGACAGTGGTGCCGATGGCTGTGAAGCAAGGGGAAATGCAACTTTTGGAAATGCTGAAAAAACAGATCAAATCCAAGGAGGACGAACTCAAGAAAGCCGAAACTATCAACAAGAATTTCGAGAAGATGATCCAATTGGTCAGCATCCTAGGACAGATCGATACGTTTTTGACCGAGAGGACCAGATCTTTGATAAGGAAAATGGCGATTTTGACTGAAGACGAAGATGAGATACAAAACTTTGAAGAGGACCACTGATCGATATGTTTTTGTAAATTGTTTTTAATAAAGCTTTAAACCCCAACCAATCGATTTTGAGACAATAATGACGACGTCAGACTAAAATAGATAAGCAATCAATATGAAAATGATTCACTTCATATTTTTAGCAAGGTGCATTACAAAATTACAAAACGCCAAGAAAATAGAGAAACTCAACAGTTAATGGTTAAACTGTACTGCAATATGAGTTTAACCATTGAGTAAATCGAGTGTCAGTTATAGTTTGCGTTCTGTGCTGGTTATCTACAGGGTGTGGCATATCTGAAAAATTTTTCCCCAAATTTCACTCGAAAAGGTCCCTCAGTCCCATGAGGGCAACTAGTTTGTTTTCCTGGCCTCTTAATCTCCTTTCGAGAATGTCCTAAATATGTTCAATTGGGTTGAGGTCTGGACTTCGTGCAGGCCATTCCATTTGCGATATCTCAGCATTTCCGAGGTTGACGCAAAATAATCGAGACTTGCAATCCAAATTCTCGATAATCAAGTCAAAATTGAGAGATTGCAGATAGTAATAGCGATAAAATAAAAGAAAACCGAGTATTCTGACAGGTTCCCCCGAATAATATCAAAAACGTATAATTTACAGCGTTTTATTATTAAAATACTTTAAAAATATACAAAATATTATAATTTCCTAGATAGCAATGGTACACTTTTTACAATTTTCTTACAATTCAATAAATAATTTCTCCACAAGGTCAAAGATTAGTTTCCCCTGTATCCAAAACGATATCCCCTTTACTATTCTTCATTCTAACCCTCCCATTCGAATACCTGGTCTCTTGAGAACCATCCGGATATAAAATCTTAACTGTACCATCCGGATATTCCCTTCTCTGAAACAAATCAAGATTAACAATGTTCGGAATGTTATCCATGGACGAATTAAACACCTTTTGGTCCTTAGTGTGGATTTCTACCTGTCCGTTCGTTAAGAACAACATTCGATCGCCGTCACTCTTGGTCAGCAGTTTAGAACCATCCGGATACTTGACTTCCTCCGTTCCATCAGGGAAAATTGACTGGATTAGTCCGTCCGGAAAGAATATCAGGCATTTTCCATCTTTGAATCTCTTTTCTGATTGCCCACTTGAAAAATCTCAATTTTAGTCGAAATTCTATCGAAATTTTGCAAACTTGGTACCTCAAGTATAGTACTTACTTTGGAAATTCTATAACTTCTGTACCATCTGGAAAATTAGTATGCCAAGTATCGTTGCTGGCATAATAGTACCTCACAGTGCCTGAAATTGCTCTGAATTAAAATCGAATTTGAAAAATATCAAAATATTACCAACCATTCTCCGATATTCGTTTGACATTTCCGTTTGAATATTTAATTTCTTTACTACCATCTTCGAGAACCCTTTCTGTTTTTTCTGTAACAATCAATAAATCAAAAAAAACTATAAGTTTTTTATTATAACTTACCCAGACCAACCGATCTTGTAGTGTTTGCAAAACTTGCGTTACTATTTTTTCTATTTTCTTCAATTATAGCATCGTTCCCCCCAAATAAACTCTTATATTGTTCTTCTATTTTATCGTCTACAACCGTTTGATTACACTGCTCGTATTCTTCTATCAATCCTGCGCCATTATCTTCATGCGGTTTTGTTATATTTTTCAAAATTCCTATTAATAAAGATATCATTCGTTTTTGTTGAACATTCAGTCCAAAACTCACTCAATAACGTTCTTAAACGAAAGCAGGGGTTGAACACTGAATAAATCCACAGTGAATATTTCCAAAAAGCGATTAAACTTTCATTCAAAAATAAATTTTTTCAGATATTCTGAAATTTTCGTCAAGTGTTCAGTTCTGCAAAATGTTAAAAAACTTACCTTGAGACTTCTTTGTATTCACTTGAGAACCTCCTTTAGCCCCTCCTGCCACCATCTTCCTCTTCAAACTATCCTCCGAACTGGTATCGACTTTAAAACTCTGGTTTTTAAATGTTTCCTCCGTAAGTTTACTTATATTTTTACTAATTTCTTTTAACATTTTCGTTTCAGTAGTTTTGTTTAAATTTCTTTGTTGCGCGACCAATTTAGATTTCTCTTTTATCAGTTTCTCATTCTCCGCCTTCAGTTCCGCGTTGGTTTTCTCCAACATTTTGACCTGATTTCTTAGACGGGCCAAGCACATCGCGTTTTTGGTATCTCGAAGTTTCATCAGTTCTTTGGTTTCGCTCAATTCCATTCGAAGATTGTTAATTTCTTCCCTATCCTTCCTATGTTGAGCTTTAGTCTTGATTTCTTTATTTGGCCTGAACGAGGAATACGAGAGTTTTATGTCACGATAAAAATTTATTTTAGAAAAAAATGTTGTAGTACCTATTTATTGGAAAATCCGATATTGTTGAATGAAAATAAAAGAAGGAAGTTAATTTTTGCATTTATCTCTCCTTCATATGGTTCTGTCACTTTTAATTCGTTGATCCCCACAACAAAGGCATTTTCTTTCAAATCGGTTCACTTGAACTACTTTCAAAAGTTTTAATAACTTGTAAAGAAATTCTCACTCACTTTTCTGAAACGGGCTTCTCCGTCATCTTCTTCCTCTCCTCCTCGATCTCCAACTGATACCTCAGCTTCTGTTCCTCAAACTGTATCCGTCTGAGTTTCATCTCTTTCTCAAACTCCTTCTTATCCTTGTCCATCTGCTCTCTAATAGCCATGATCCTATCCTTCTCGACCTTCAAGTTATCCAGTTCGCTCTGGCATTCCTCGATTTTATTTTTTATCAAGAAGCCGCAGCTGGCACAACTTTCAGAGGAATCTAAATTTTTGCGGTTGATCGGGGACTTTGAAGATCTGTAAGCTAAACGATGAGCAAATTTATAAAAACCTTTTTTTTCATAAAGATTCGCTCACCTTCGGATGTATCGCTGCTGGTGCTCGAGTAACTGGATGGTAATATTATGTTGTCGGTATTTGTTGAACTGTTTCTTCTGTTTTCGAAATAGTCGTCTTTGGTCTCGTTTTTACCGAAATCTTCAAGAGTTTCATCTTTTTCTTCCTCTGTTTCGACCTCTTCCTCTGATTCTTCATGAACTTGTGTGTCATGTTCAGGATGCCATTTCGATACAGAGAATTGTTCAGACTTCAACGATTCTTGATAATCAGAAAAATCGTCTGGATATTGATGGTTCACGCCGTCCCTTACAGGCTGAAATTACCGAAATGATCATTCAATTCCAAATCATTTATGCCTTAATAAAATTATATGTCAATTTATTCACTAGAATTTATTTCCACTCACCATTTTTTCGTCTTCCCCATCATCCACTATTTTACCTAGAACATGATCCACAGTGTTCATCTCGCTATTTTTGAAGTTAAATTTACTTGGCGTACTAGCTAACAGTTGAATTATGCTGGTGTTCGTAGAACAGAAGCCGCTTTGTTCCGTTCTTCGTTCCAAAGCTTCGAAAATTTTCAACTCTGTTTCTACAGCTCTTTCATACAAGCTGTTGTCGTTGGAAGAATAAGATAAGCTCTTTCGAGCCGGAGGAACTCTTCTCTCTTGGCTAAAACGATAAAACTACCCTGAATTATCGTTACAGTTGAACTGCCGTTGTCAGCAAGAATATCAAAATGATTTATGATAATCAACGTGACTTTGTTTAAAAACCAGCTTTTCTCATTACTTTTGATTGCATTGAGAAACACTTATGATTCAAGGAATGAGAACTACAAGACTATAACCATTTAAATTTTTTTACTTACGAGTCCCCCATGCTTGCGACCTCAGGCATTGTACTCTCAAACTGTTTTACTTGTTGAACAAAACCATTTCTCCAGTGAGACTGAACCAAAACTTGTGCACATTCAGAAGTAAATCTATCATTTGAAAGGATCCTGTCATTTTTCTCGAAAATGTCACTGTTCACATTTTTCCACACGTCAGATTTGAAATTGTTTACCGAAATGTCACACCAATTTCCCCTAGGTTTTATGTTGATTTCTGGGACTTTCAACGGAGTATATTCTTCTGGTTTATTAATGATATCCTCTATAAAATCATGTAATTTGGGCGAGTTTTTGTCTGTCTTTTCAGGTTTTTCAATAATTGGTTTTTTGGATACTAACTGAACTTGAGAATTTGATAGGTTTCTAATTGGTTCCTTCTTCTCATTTTTGGGCTCTTCCGGATGTAATTTAACATTACTTCTCACCCCGTAAGGTTTTTCATTTGAGCAATCTCCATTTTTTAATGTGTTTCTTCCATTCGAAACTCTTCGTGGTTGGTTATTCTCAACAATCTTTGCGTTTTGCCTCCTCTGAGTATCACTTCTTCTTGAATACTCACCACCAGTGGTTCGAGGTCTCTGCGAAGAAGTTATGGAAGCTCTATTAGGTCTCACATTATTTTGAATTCTTTTAGAAGGAACGGCTTTTGGAACGCTGCCTGATGTTTTAGGTCGTTCTGTTTGAAACTGCACTGTTTTCTTTTTAGTTTCAACAGATGCAGGACGAGTTTTTCTTGGTAAGACAGTATTTGAAAACTTATTTCCGATGAGTACTTGGTATTCTTCCGGTTTTAATTTATATTTCATTAAACCTGTTCCTTTTTTGAGAAATGGTTTTTTGGGAACTGAAACATCTGTTGGAGCATTGTATTCATTGTACTCATTCAATTTTTCCTCGAGCAATTCTTCGAAATCTTTATCGGAAGGAGCTCTTATGTATTCATCTTCCAAATTATTGTAGGAATCATTAAAAAACCGTTCATTTTGCTCCAAATTTTTAGAGACATTGAGTGAATTTTGGTGGGAATACTGATTCGATGAAGCTCGTTTGATTTCTTCCTCGTTACCTGACCGTTGCAATAATTTTTCATGGGTTTCTTGCCATTTTTTCAGTTCCTGAAGCCTTCCGAAAATTTGATGGGGCGAAAACGACATATTCAGGTTATAATCAGTATGAATAACTACGAATTATGTGGATGAATTACTAATTTTATTTCAGAGAGCCTCATTTCATTTCAAGCCCAAATAAACTACATGAAAATACGATTTTTTTGGATGTTCCTTCGGGTTTATAGGTTAGGAAATTGTTGAATTTGAAAATTCAAACAATAACAGAAACGGTCACAGAACTGCCATCTGTCAGTTACTCGAGAAAGAAATTTCAATTTTTCCTTTCTCTATGGTTTTAAAAATTGTGGTTTTGAAAATGGAGATAAGTATTTTTCATTATTTATTATTCTTATTTTGCTCTGTTTTTATATTTAATTGCTTGTTTGTCCTATTTGTCGATTTTCTATATCGATAAACCTGTATTTGTTGTGGAAGGTGATTTTCCCAAAAAAGAATCGAGAAAGCAGGCAATAATTAACTGATTTTTCATAGAGAATAATATTTATTTATGAGTAATAATAAATAAATTAAAGTTGATGAAAAGTGAATTTCCGTAATAACATTGAGAAAGAGTTTTTTTTAAGAACGGATATGCATTCAGTTGAATTTTTATATGTACAAGGTTCATCCAAAAAGATTTGAACTTCGACCTAATAATGACATAAATGAATGTTGAAAACCTTGATTTTAGTTAATCAGAATGATTGATTTTTTTAAAATGTGGTTGAATCAATGTTTTTTTAGATGATCACCTTCCACAACCTCGAAAATCATATCAGTTTATACAGGGTGATCCACTATGTAATAGCTGACTTCGACAATAGTTAATCTTGTTTCCTATTAATTCAATTTAGAATTTTGTGAAAAGTTTTTGATGTTTATGTTTCAAAACAACAAAAATAATTTTGTGGTACATAGAGAACGTATAGGTGAAGGTAATAAAAACTCAATCGTAAAAAAACAAATATATTCACTTATACACTAACATATACAATGATGCTTCACTTAGTAACTCCTCGACCTCACAATCTACAACTGGAACAAATATATCTATCGCGACCAATAAATATAATCAAATCAATAATCCAAACACTTCTAAGACACGGTTGTCACACTATCCACACAAGGTTCCTGATCACCCACTATTAATCTCTGTAAAAAGTTCCAAACCAATACTGACATCGTAAAATAGAGTAAAACCAGCAGAATTTTGTGAAGAACAGCAAAACTGAAATAAAAAAAAGAATAAAATAAAAACTTGAAATAAAAAGTAAAAACTACGAATAGAAGCGATGATAAAATTGATTGAACACTCACATTCCCTGTTTTCTCCTAGCTGCCTCTAATGAATCTATTGGGTCTTTCATGATATATTTCCGAATTCCAAAGAAATAGGTTCTGTAATAAGCCCACAAATCCAAGGACTTCATGTCGAAGAAGAATAACTTTCTTTCTGTATCGTCCAGTTTGTTCCACAACTTGATAACGTTGTCGTTGGAGAACTTCCATTGCCGCAGCGAAAAGAAGGACAGGACGTTCGAGAATTTGTGGATTTTTCTGTACATATTCAACATCCTGAAATTTATTTGGTTAGTACAGACTTGAACTAAACGTGCGGCCCCTGTATCTCGATAATAAGATAAGGGTTTTTAACTTAGACCATGGTCTAAGATTTTTAGACTATGGTCTAAGGTTTTTAATGTGTCATCTGTATGAATTATTATTATTGATTTCCTTTTAATAGTGCACACTTTTGCAAAGTATAAAATTCAAATTTTGTTTTATCAGGTATCTTTCATCTGATTCATACGAGGGTGAGGAAGTGTTCACCACAGCATAGCGTGGCATGGTTCTGAAGGAAGAATTCACCTCTAAAATCCTTGTACACATGGTCTATCCCTTATTTATTCATTTTTCGAAATAGATACGTCAGCATTTATTGGTGAGTTGACCTTAAAGCATTCACTTCCGTTGAAAATTGTAAATGAAAATCATTATATTTAACATCGGGGAATTAACTGACTTCAGCAATCTATGTATATAAAACGAAGTTGTTGGTTACACCAATTATAACTCGAGATCGGATGGACTGTTTGTTATGAAACTTCATTTATGGATTCGTCTACGGCCTGGTTATTATGAAATACATTAAAACTCTGAAAAATTCGATGAAAAATTTGTTTATGTAGGAAACGCTTTTCCTCCTTTTGAATAAGGCCACTAGGTGTAGCTAACCAAGCCGTTGATCTCCGATCACTGGTGATTACGATTTGTGAAATCCACCGTGAGTAGATATCATTTAGACGAAACAAAGTTAAATAATAGATGAAAAAATCGTAGGTGTAAAGGTAGTGAAAGATCTTTCATTGAGGGGCTACGTCCCTGAAAAAAGGGACTCAGAAACGATTTAATTTTTTCTGATTGATGAAGGGATGTATGAGTGTATAAAGATAAAAATAATTAAAAAAATATTTTATAAGTATTGAATCGATGAAATGGATATTTCCCATCATTTTTGGTTATTTTGTAACGAATCAAAACGAACAAATATTTTTGTGTTTTTTCATTTCAGTATTGAAGTCTGTCATTTAGCTAATCAAATGTCTATCTCATTTTTCTTTCAGAATTCACCGTTTTTTTGTAAATAATATTACAACAATTTGTTGTTTTCGCGAAATTTATTTCCTTGAATTTTTCTATTCGAAATGATAAATATCCATTCTTATCAAAGACAATTTATTAAGGTTTGTTTTAGCCGTCGATTGGTGAAAATTAATTGTTTTTTACAATTGTGGATTCTAACATGGAATTGAATTTCTTTTAAATGACACGCCCCGCAGGTATCTCCTCTCAGATGACTGGTGAAGGAAAGAGAGAGTATAATACAGCCAGTGTGAGATCTAGTTCAGGGTAGGATTTCTTGTTATATTCCCTGCGCCCCAACATTAGTTCTATTAAGCTGAATAATCCAATAAATGAAAATTAATGTACTGCAATGCCATCTGGAGGTATATGTTTCTTATTTTCAAGGCCAAAGACTCTTAAGCGCTCTCTATCTTCAAATTTGGTTGTGATCAATAAATGACAGATTGACATAGGGCCGCCATCAACTGTCAAAGCTTGGGAAGTCCCTCAATTAGGGTTATGGTAGCTTGTCATAGAAAAAGTTGAAGAAAGTGTTTAAAAAAAACTTACCCCACTTTTTTGAAGCACACGGTGCCGACTGCGTCGAATATAAGGGCCGGAATGAGGTGGTAGATCAGTTTCAAAAACATGTACATGTACACGTTGCACGTGAAATTGAGGGAATGGACCCACACGCACTTGTTGAGGGGGTACTTGAACCCGTACATGGTGTTGATCTTGCAGTACTCCTCCCACGTCAAGTTGTTGTCCATGGAGACGTAGTTGTAGATAGGAACGTCTTCTGTGTTTCTGAAAGTTATAAAATCGATGAAGACCGAGCCTGGTTTTGGTGGATGCGCACGCCTACCTTTGGGCCTTACTCTTTTGGGCTGTTTCCCAGGCAGCTGCGATCAACGCAGCCACGCACATATCTACGGGCACCAAATCGGCTTTTTTGTGCGGATCGCACTGTAGAACTCGGAGGAGACCAAGGGCAACGCCTGCGCATACCCCTGTAGGGCCGTATAGGTTGTCGATCCATCCTTCGACCGGTTCTTTGTGTGTGGAGATTACTGAAATTAATTATATAGATCATGGACGATTTCTTTGACAGCAGCTGTCAAATTTTTTGACAGGTGTCAAAATTAACCTAAAGTAAAGAATAATTTTTTTGAAATTGTTCAAATACCTATTGATGGTCTGAAAATTCCTATGGGTAGTCTTTCGTTGCATTCTTTTATCATTGTTTCAGCTAATGCTTTCGTGAACGTGTAAGTGTTTGGCCAGGGTCCGATGATACTGAAAAAAAAGATCGATATTCAACTTCCCAACCAAAGCTAGCGATAAAATCTCGAAATACTTAAAATATCCTCATCTATAAATTAAATAAAACCTTTTTATGTTCCGAAAAATGTTAATAGAAGATGAGCCCTACCTTTTAGTATGAGCCCTACCTTTTAGTATGATTGTCTGCTTCAGATTCTGTCATTTTTTCTAATATATGTCCAACTTCCTCGTAATCTACAGGGTGATCATAAAATCTTTCTTCTATTTCTTCGAGGTAGCAATTTGAAAAAGCCGTTGAAACATGCATCGAGCTCTGAAAAAAAGGAATATTTTTAAGTCCGAAAAACTAACATGAATAAAAATCGAATTATATTTTTAGTAGGTATACTCCATTCACTTTTATGATGTATCTCGGTTGGTCATGAAATTCTGACACATTTCACCGTGTATATTTTGAAAATGTTAGGTTATAGTCATTTTTCTGTGAGGTAACTACGCAACGTTGTCCTCTCTACATAGAGGTCGTTGTTATTACTTATTTATCAAAATGTTTATTTACTTTGGGAAAATAATGAATTTGGAAAAATATGTGAGTTCAATAATTCCTGGCGCATGTTGAAGAAACTTTTTTCTCTGTTAATGCTGGAAATATTTCACGTATATAAACATGATTGCAAGATTCAGTTATGCTATTTTCTTGTACGGAAATCAAGAAACGAGCGTTTAAATTTTACTGAAAAATAATGGACAGAATAGTCCGTTACTTTGTGATAGTTAATTCGAAAAAAGAATAAAAGTACTCGAATAACCCGACAGAAAAACTTCTAAATGAACAGACGAACCAATGGATTTCCCCACTTTTCAAAATTCTCAAGAAATAAGCCTACAGAAGGCATTTGAATACCTTTTTGCACAACTTGAAATACTCCAGTATGAAAATGTAGAAGTACTACGAAACCTGTGTCACAGTTGAACCTTAAAAGAACTAACTCCATTCACAGTTACAAAAGAGTGAATAGAAATTAGCATTGGCAACGTCTCTGAAAATTTTTGACATCTCACGAGTACCAGCCTGCGTCAGTTTCAAGTGAAAAAACTTGATAAACCTAAATCGTGGCCAACCGGGATACATTATAAAAGTTAATGGTGTATAGGTACAGTTCAGTGTCCAATCAGCAAATTTTTTTCATTCTTTCAGAAGAAGTTGAACAGAATACAACAAATCCAAACCATTTCACAATCTGAACACGTACAGAGTTTTAGAAAATGAAGGATTATTCAAACTGAATTACAATTATCATTCTTGATCGTATCATTTTTCGCATAGATTTCGTTTTAATGGATCGGTCAAGAACGACCTTGGTCTAAACGTTTTAGCACGAATTATATTGAAATTTCGATGCAACTCCCTTAATAAGTGGACAATAGTTGATGAATATTGATGATACTATCAAAAATTCTTTCTTTCAGGAAGAAAAAACAATGAAAGCAACAACTTGTGTGCTGTTCCGAACTACTAGTTTATCATACCGTTGTTTTATCTGGCAACACCGTCATTTTGAAGTTCGTTCAAAGATGGCCGGTCGGACGGACAGAATTGTTTTCTTACCTTCAGATTCTTCATTTCCTTCCCCAGCTTCAAGATTTCCTGGGCCCCTTTTACGTTAACGCAGTAGGCGTGTTTCAAATTTTCGTCAAACCTCATAGTTGCCGCTACGTGAAATATGATGTCGATCTTTTCTATCAACATCTGTCTGTCCGTCTTCGATATACCCAGGTCGGGCAGAGACACATCGCCACTGACGCCTACGATTCTGTGTATGAATTTGGGACATTCCTCGTGCAATCTCTCGAAAATCTAAAGAGAAATAACAGTCGAGTTGGACGACTTTTTAGTCGCACGACACCTTAGTCGTACGATATTTTAGTCGTACAACTTAAGTTGTACGAGTACTTACCACATCTTCAAATAAATTCTTTATTCTCGTCTCAACATCTTTGCCTTTCTTTGGTCTCACTAATAAATATAACGTGGATACTGGTGTGCTCCTGAGTAGTTTTTCAATCAGTATTTTTCCAAGGAAACCTGTCCCGCCGGTGATGAACACATTGGCATTATCATAAAATTTCAAAATCTGGGAGGTAGCCATTCCGGAACTAAAGCATGAACAAACTGCCTGAAAAAAAATACAATTAAAATAAGAAGAATACAAGGAAGGGAATAAGCAAAGAAGCACAATCCACTCAAACTGAAAAGAAGAAACTTTGTTGTAACGAATGGCTATTAAAAATTTTGAAGAATAGGAGGGTGATGAAGAAATAAAAATTTCAATGACTTCACCTACACAGAGCCCACAAGATACTGATTTTTCGTAGCTGGTGATATGAAGAAGCATATGCGAAAAATCGATCTTGAATAAATTTCCATATTACATCCAAAACGTTTCCAATTTTCACCACTTTTGATGTAATTTGAAAATTATGCAAAGGAGTAAAAAGATCAAAAAATGTGTAAAATTGACAAGGTCGCAAACTCGCAAATCGATAATTATCACAATTATGATGAGATACTGGACATGTACAACTTAATTGTTGTAAAATTAAATTTTCACTCATTCATTATGAAGAACATTAATTTATTCACCCGGTCAGGAAATTGGACATAATCGAGTATAATCAAATTAATAATCTTCTTATGTTTGCTTCAACTGACTGGTCAGCAAAAACGAGAAAATGGACTCAAAATTCAAAAACTACAGATGCAATCTTTCCTAGGAACAAGGACTCTCAAAAAATTATTCAATTTCTTTGAGATGTATACTCCATTCACTTTTATTTAATCACATAGGAGGTCATGGTTTCGTTTTCAGTTAAAAAGTAAAAATATGACTATATTGCATTCAACGGTAGGTGAATTCAGATTCCGATGAATTGAAATGTGTCACTGGAGCTTTCATTCCTTTGCCGAGAGTAGAAATAGGCTATATTGAACCAGATTACATCGGTTTTTTCCATATTCCAGGAGTTTGTGTCTTATTTTAGAACAGGTGAATGATAAATGTGAAGCATATGTTTGACCTATTCCATTTTATTTGTACAAACCTACTGTGGTAGTAATGTATGAATATTTTTTAAACTAATAAATTACTTTTCAGAATATTTTACTCCTTGTTCATAAGATCAAATAAATGAAATGTCGTCAAGTCTTGAAATTTCAGTTCAAGAGGATAATAAACATTAAATCTTCACAAGCATGGATATGAAAATTATGTGAAAGCAATGCAATTTTTTTCCATGGCGAAAAATAATATATTTCAACAGTGATCTCTTGAACTTTTCATGTAAATAACTAGAAAAGGAATCCTTTCTATCAATTCATATAAACGTTAATTATTTTCGTCCATCACATCTTTTCCAATTCATTCACATTCTGAGAAATACGCTAAGAATGTAGAAAGGGCAACATAGTGTTGACTTGGAACATAAAAATATTTTGAAAAACGTCATAACTTCGATCAGAGTGGAATGTGTCAAATTTCCAAGGCCAGAGTTGTGATTTTATAATTGCGAATGGAGTATATATTGTTTTTGTCATTATCGTTAAACCGGATTTTTTTTGGCTCTACCCTGTATTCATCAAAAGTTTCTCATGATCACAATAAATTTGTTGAAGAATACCTGAATGAATACAAGAAGATTTCTATGAAATACTGTGGCTACAAAAATTATATCGAAGAGAAATTCTTTCCAAGAATCGTAAAGCTGACTTTATGTCCTGTTCAATTCAGAATCAACACCATACGATTCTGAAGCAAGTTGTTTCGCCGTTCACCCTAAATAAAAAAAAATCGACCAGATTGCTAAATTAGTGGCAAGATAATCACAAAGCAAGGTAGTAAAAGCAGGACATTGATGATGTCAAACAAAAACTTTCCTTGACCCTGCACGAAGTGGATACTTGTTACCAATACTGATTTTACTCACGGAGCATGCAGATCCATTATGCAGGTTTAAACAGACAAAACTACAAAGATTTGTGAATTAATGACTTTGCTTGAACCCTATATGTGATTAAATATTTGTCCTTCCAAATATGAAAGTGCAATATGATCTTCTCAAAGAGTATAATTGGTCAAGAGCATGTGTTGTGTATCTTTTGTCTTGAAGACTACAAATATACAAGGTGGTCCATCAGTTGACGTCTTAAGAAACATTGTAAAAATGGCTCTTCTTTATAATTATATCATTCTAGTGTTACCAATGATTCGAAATTGATTTCATCAGTTTCATTCCAATAAGTGATAAATGTAAGCGAAATTTTAAAATATTTTCTCATCTAATAAACACAAAGTTTGTATACATGGTGCTTTTGAGGCTGACTTTATTTTAAACCAGAGTTAGAACTCATTGAAAAAAGTCCTAAATTCATAGGGCTGCAAGCGTTTCGTTTTAGAGATACAGGGTGTTAAAGTTTGAGTTTTTTCAGGTTTTTCTCCCTTCTCCATTTGTACCTCCAATTTAGGAACAGCCTGTATAAAACTTCCGAACTATTCTTGTTCAGGTCCGGCTTCGATAGTATTTGCATCAATCTTAGACTTGTCTAAGGCATCAATTCAATTTGTTAACGAAAAAAGACTCGTGTTTAAAAACATCCTGTATGGAATGGGATTTACTATGTGGCGTTGTTGTCGGTTAGTTTAGAGAGGGTTCTTTTTGAATTTGACAGCTGTCAAAAATTGACAGTAGCTGTCAAATAAATCGTCCATTCTCCCGGATCTGTCATTGAAGAAATGTTGGGACTTTTTTAGTAATTTACTAGGATTTTATGTCGTATTAAGTGGAATTTGAACTAAAAAAAAATTAATACACACCTGATGAACCCTAAGACACTACGATAAGATTTCCTTGGAAAATCTGACCAGATCGAATAAATCAGTGGACATTTCAACACTCCTCGAGATCGCAAAACTTGATTTATTTTATAAATAATTCATAAAAACCCTTGAGGAAACTTGAAGGCGTTAAGTTACTCCGAATTTTCTTTAGTTTTGACGAATCCCCAGTAGCAGTCACGTCAACTGATAAATAAACATCGGCCGTGTTTATTGAGAAATATTTTTCAACATGGGACGATTTTGTAACGGTGAAACGATCGTGGTCAGCATTTAATTCGAGATTGTCCCATTTTTCTAGACCGTAAAAGAAAATTTACCAGGAAATGAGTCTTGGCGCTGGTAGGCAGCACGCGTGAGTCATTTTGGATTTTTCAGGATGGTAAAACGAGTAGTGCTAATTGGTCTGTTTGGGAAATAATGAAAGTGAAAATTGCAGGATAATTGAGTTGGTCTGAAATATTGCACTTGATGGTTGTTTTTTATGTTTCGTTGCATAGATCGGTATAAAATCGATTGGTACAAATCACAGATCTGTTTGTCTACGGATGAGATTTTTGTGGTCCATTTTGAACAAAGATATTTTGGAGAATATAGAAATTTCAAATGGATACGACGACTGGAACGGGTGCTATGACGATTTGAAATTTCGATTTTTGAAAAAAATGACATTTCGCAGGTCAAAATCTAAACTATAATAGATAGAGCTTTGGATTATTTTTTATTGAATTCAGCGTCCTCGAAAACTTATATTTTGATACCAATCTTGTCCATATAGGTCTTCTTAGAGTCGATTTTTTCTTGTTTTTTGTTTTCCATTTTTCATTTTCGAGTTTTGTTCACACGCTTAGAGCATGCAGAGTTTAGGTGATATGGATCAGAAAAATGGGTATTCTGGTAGATTCGAATGGGATGAAGACCTTAACGATCGAATAACAACTTTAGATTCGCCAGGGATTTCGTGGTGATGACGAATATGGTGTTTTTGGGGGGTCTTACCCCTTACGTATTTTTGACCCAAAAAGTTGAGATTTTCGAAATAGATTTTATTATTCCTAGAGATACTTGGGACAATGCTGATTAACAATATACAAACAAAAAGTGGATACGGTCACAGGAGCGGGAGCTATGACGATTTGAAATTTCGATTTTTTTGAAAAAATGCCATTTGACAGGTGAAATACTGAACCATGATAGATAGCGACTTGAATTTGTTTTTATCGAATAGAGCGTCCTCGAAAACCTATATTTTGATACCAAACATGACCATATTGTCCTTCTTTAACGTGATTTTTTTTTAGTTTTTTGTTTTCCATTTTTCATTTTCGAGTTTTGTTCACACGCTTAGAGCATGCAGAGTTTAGGTGCTATGGATCAGCAAAATGGGTATTCTGGTAGATTCGAATGGGATGAAGACCTTAACGATCGAATAACAACTTTAGATTCGCCAGGGATTCCTTGGTGATGACGAATATGGTGTTTTTGGGGGGTCTTACCCCTTACGTATTTTTGACCCAAAAAGTTGGGATTTTCGAAATCGATTTTATTATTCCTAGAGATACTTGGGACACTGCTGATTAACAATATACAAACAAAAAGTGGATACGGTCACAGGAGCGGGAGCTATGACGATTTGAAATTTCGATTTTTTTGAAAAAATGCCATTTGACAGGTGAAAATCTAAACTATAATAGATAGCGACTTGAATTTGTTTTTATCGAATAGAGCGTCCTCGAAAACCTATATTTTGATACCAAACATGACCATATTGTCCTTCTTTAACGTGAATTTTTTTAGTTTTTTGTTTTCCATTTTTCATTTTCGAGTTTTGTTCACACGCTTAGAGCATGCAGAGTTTAGGTGATATGGATCAGAAAAATGGGTATTCTGGTAGATTCGAATGGGATGAAGACCTTAACGATCGAATAACAACTTTAGATTCGCCAGGGATTTCGTGGTGATGACGAATATGGTGTTTTTGGGGGGTCTTACCCCTTACGTATTTTTGACCCAAAAAGTTGAGATTTTCGAAATAGATTTTATTATTCCTAGAGATACTTGGGACAATGCTGATTAACAATATACAAACAAAAAGTGGATACGGTCACAGGAGCGGGAGCTATGACGATTTGAAATTTCGATTTTTTTGAAAAAATGCCATTTGACAGGTGAAATACTGAACCATGATAGATAGCGACTTGAATTTGTTTTTATCGAATAGAGCGTCCTCGAAAACCTATATTTTGATACCAAACATGACCATATTGTCCTTCTTTAACGTGATTTTTTTTTAGTTTTTTGTTTTCCATTTTTCATTTTCGAGTTTTGTTCACACGCTTAGAGCATGCAGAGTTTAGGTGCTATGGATCAGCAAAATGGGTATTCTGGTAGATTCGAATGGGATGAAGACCTTAACGATCGAATAACAACTTTAGATTCGCCAGGGATTCCTTGGTGATGACGAATATGGTGTTTTTGGGGGGTCTTACCCCTTACGTATTTTTGACCCAAAAAGTTGGGATTTTCGAAATCGATTTTATTATTCCTAGAGATACTTGGGACACTGCTGATTAACAATATACAAACAAAAAGTGGATACGGTCACAGGAGCGGGAGCTATGACGATTTGAAATTTCGATTTTTTTGAAAAAATGCCATTTGACAGGTGAAAATCTAAACTATAATAGATAGCGACTTGAATTTGTTTTTATCGAATAGAGCGTCCTCGAAAACCTATATTTTGATACCAAACATGACCATATTGTCCTTCTTTAACGTGAATTTTTTTAGTTTTTTGTTTTCCATTTTTCATTTTCGAGTTTTGTTCACACGCTTAGAGCATGCAGAGTTTAGGTGATATGGATCAGAAAAATGGGTATTCTGGTAGATTCGAATGGGATGAAGACCTTAACGATCGAATAACAACTTTAGATTCGCCAGGGATTTCGTGGTGATGACGAATATGGTGTTTTTGGGGGGTCTTACCCCTTACGTATTTTTGACCCAAAAAGTTGAGATTTTCGAAATAGATTTTATTATTCCTAGAGATACTTGGGACAATGCTGATTAACAATATACAAACAAAAAGTGGATACGGTAGCGGGAGCTATGACGATTTGAAATTTCGATTTTTTTGAAAAAATTTGACAGGTGAAAATCTGAACCATGATAGATAGCGACTTGAATTTGTTTTTATCGAATAGAGCGTCCTCGAAAACCTATATTTTGATACCAAACATGACCATATTGTCCTTCTTTAACGTGATTTTTTTTTAGTTTTTTGTTTTCCATTTTTCATTTTCGAGTTTTGTTCACACGCTTAGAGCATGCAGAGTTTAGGTGCTATGGATCAGCAAAATGGGTATTCTGGTAGATTCGAATGGGATGAAGACCTTAACGATCGAATAACAACTTTAGATTCGCCAGGGATTCCTTGGTGATGACGAATATGGTGTTTTTGGTGGGTCTTACCCCTTACGTATTTTTGACCCAAAAAGTTGGGATTTTCGAAATAGATTTTATTATTCCTAGAGATACTTGGGACAATGCTGATTAACAATATACAAACAAAAAGTGGATACGGTCACAGGAGCGGGAGCTATGACGATTTGAAATTTCGATTTTTTTGAAAAAATACCATTTGACAGGTGAAATACTGAACCATGATAGATAGCGACTTGAATTTGTTTTTATCGAATAGAGCGTCCTCGAAAACCTATATTTTGATACCAAACATGACCATATTGTCCTTCTTTAACGTGAATTTTTTTAGTTTTTTGTTTTCCATTTTTCATTTTCGAGTTTTGTTCACACGCTTAGAGCTTGCAGAGTTTAGGTGCTATGGATCAGCAAAATGGGTATTCTGGTAGATTCGAATGGGATGAAGACCTTAACGATCGAATAACAACTTTAGATTCGCCAGGGATTCCTTGGTGATGACGAATATGGTGTTTTTGGGGGGTCGTCCCTTACGCATTTTTGACCCAAAAAGTTGGGATTTTCGAAATCGATTTTATTATTCCTAGAGATACTTGGGACAATGCTGATTAACAATATACAAACAAAAAGTGGATACGGTCACAGGAGCGGGAGCTATGACGATTTGAAATTTCGATTTTTTTGAAAAAATGCCTTTTGACAGGTGAAAATCTAAACTATGATAGATAGCGACTTGAATTTGTTTTTATCGAATAGAGCGTCCTCGAAAACCTATAGTTTGATACCAAACATGACCATATTGTCCTTCTTTAACGTGAATTTTTTTAGTTTTTTGTTTTCCATTTTTCATTTTCGAGTTTTGTTCACACGCTTAGAGCTTGCAGAGTTTAGGTGCTATGGATCAGCAAAATGGGTATTCTGGTAGATTCGAATGGGATGAAGACCTTAACGATCGAATAACAACTTTAGATTCGCCAGGGATTCCTTGGTGATGACGAATATGGTGTTTTTGGGGGGTCTTACCCCTTACGCATTTTTGACCCAAAAAGTTGGGATTTTCGAAATCGATTTTATTATTCCTAGAGATACTTGGGACAATGCTGATTAACAATATACAAACAAAAAGTGGATACGGTCACAGGAGCGGGAGCTATGACGATTTGAAATTTCGATTTTTTTGAAAAAATGCCATTTGACAGGTGAAAATCTAAACTATAATAGATAGCGACTTGAATTTGTTTTTATCGAATAGAGCGTCCTCGAAAACCTATAGTTTGATACCAAACATGACCATATTGTCCTTCTTTAACGTGAATTTTTTTAGTTTTTTGTTTTCCATTTTTCATTTTCGAGTTTTGTTCACACGCTTAGAGCTTGCAGAGTTTAGGTGCTATGGATCAGCAAAATGGGTATTCTGGTAGATTCGAATGGGATGAAGACCTTAACGATCGAATAACAACTTTAGATTCGCCAGGGATTCCTTGGTGATGACGAATATGGTGTTTTTGGGGGGTCTTACCCCTTACGCATTTTTGACCCAAAAAGTTGGGATTTTCGAAATCGATTTTATTATTCCTAGAGATACTTGGGACAATGCTGATTAACAATATACAAACAAAAAGTGGATACGGTCACAGGAGCGGGAGCTATGACGATTTGAAATTTCGATTTTTTTGAAAAAATGCCTTTTGACAGGTGAAAATCTAAACTATGATAGATAGCGACTTGAATTTGTTTTTATCGAATAGAGCGTCCTCGAAAACCTATAGTTTGATACCAAACATGACCATATTGTCCTTCTTTAACGTGAATTTTTTTAGTTTTTTGTTTTCCATTTTTCATTTTCGAGTTTTGTTCACACGCTTAGAGCTTGCAGAGTTTAGGTGCTATGGATCAGCAAAATGGGTATTCTGGTAGATTCGAATGGGATGAAGACCTTAACGATCGAATAACAACTTTAGATTCGCCAGGGATTCCTTGGTGATGACGAATATGGTGTTTTTGGGGGGTCTTACCCCTTACGCATTTTTGACCCAAAAAGTTGGGATTTTCGAAATCGATTTTATTATTCCTAGAGATACTTGGGACAATGCTGATTAACAATATACAAACAAAAAGTGGATACGGTCACAGGAGCGGGAGCTATGACGATTTGAAATTTCGATTTTTTTGAAAAAATGCCATTTGACAGGTGAAAATCTAAACTATGATAGATAGCGACTTGAATTTGTTTTTATCGAATAGAGCGTCCTCGAAAACCTATAGTTTGATACCAAACATGACCATATTGTCCTTCTTTAACGTGAATTTTTTTAGTTTTTTGTTTTCCTTTTTTCATTTTCGAGTTTTGTTCACACGCTTAGAGCTTGCAGAGTTTAGGTGCTATGGATCAGCAAAATGGGTATTCTGGTAGATTCGAATGGGATGAAGACCTTAACGATCGAATAACAACTTTAGATTCGCCAGGGATTCCTTGGTGATGACGAATATGGTGTTTTTGGGGGGTCTTACCCCTTACGCATTTTTGACCCAAAAAGTTGGGATTTTCGAAATCGATTTTATTATTCCTAGAGATACTTGGGACAATGCTGATTAACAATATACAAACAAAAAGTGGATACGGTCACAGGAGCGGGAGCTATGTCGATTTGAAATTTCGATTTTTTTGAAAAAATGCCATTTGACAGGTGAAAATCTAAACTATAATAGATAGCGACTTGAATTTGTTTTTATCGAATAGAGCGTCCTCGAAAACCTATATTTTGATACCAAACATGACCATATTGTCCTTCTTTAACGTGAATTTTTTTAGTTTTTTGTTTTCCATTTTTCATATTCGAGTTTTGTTCACACGCTTAGAGCATGCAGATTTTAGGTGCTATGGATCAGCAAAATGGGTATTCTGGTAGATTCGAATGGGATGAAGACCTTAACGATCGAATAACAACTTTAGATTCGCCAGGGATTCCTTGGTGATGACGAATATGGTGTTTTTGGTGGGTCTTACCCCTTACGTATTTTTGACCCAAAAAGTTGGGATTTCCGAAATCGATTTTATTATTCCTAGAGATACTTGGGACAATGCTGATTAACAATATTTAAACAAAAAGTGGATACGGTCACAGGAGCGAGAGCTATGACGATTTGAAATTTCGATTTTTTTGAAAAAATGCCATTTGACAGGTGAAAATCTAAACTATGATAGATAGCGACTTGAATTTGTTTTTATCGAATAGAGCGTCCTCGAAAACCCATAATTTGATACCAAACTTGTCAATATAGTCCTTCTTCAACTCGATTTTTTCTAGTTTCATATTTTCCATAATTCATTCTCGAGTTTCGTACAGAAGCTCAAACCTTCAAAGTATATATTCTAATAAAAGTAGGCCGAATAAAAAAAATGACGAACGCTATAATTTAGTTTTCACATCTCAAAAACGATTCCAAAGCTATAAACGCCGGGTTCAGTGACTTCGCATTCACTTGGTACAAGGAAAACTACACGTGGATAATTCTAGATGCGATAAAGGAATTATTTTGCATGAGCCCCCAAAAAAAACACCATTGTTTCTTCATCTTCCACATGTTCCTTCCAAGTATAAACCTTGAATAAATCTCGAACTCGAAGATATGACTAGGAAAAACCCACCATACTGTCGTAACGGAAAGGATGATTAATTTCGCCAAAAATTTAAATTATTTATTGACAGTTTCTTATAATTCGTTTCACAAGAAACTTCTTCATTATGCATCAGTCCAATTGGGAAAAACGTCAGAAACCATATTAGAAATGGCGGAAATGTCACTCGCTGTCAATAGTGACAGCAGAAGTCAACCGTTATTGGAAAGCGGATTTATACCAGATGAAAAATTTATACAAATATATAAAAAGTTAAAGAGAATTTGTTTCAATTTATTAGTATTATCTACCCCATCAATTGTTTGTTAAACCTAGTCAGGGGCACCCTGTATTCTTGAAATGTCATTTAGCTTCCTATCCTTTCTTGTAATGTCCCAAAAATAACAAATACGTGAATCAGTTAATAATTTATGGATTCCTTCAATAAGACATAAATTATTTCAGTCAAGTTATTCGATTCTGACGTAAATAATCAGTAGGGAGTTCGAGTAGTTCCTTAAATTTCTGGTTTATAAATTATAAAAATGAATGGTTTTAAGTTTCCGCAATATTCACAACAATTTCAAGGCGACTCTTGGTCTTACGCACATTTTTTATTCGGATTTCGTAAATCCGTTTATCCAATTATTAATTGGCGATTATGCATCTGCAAAAAATTGCAGAAAGAAGCTTTTGTCGTGTGATCAAAAAATCAATTCAAATCTTTCTGAAGGGAACGCATATGAATCCATGATTTAAGCATTGTTTTAACAATGATTTAAGGGTCTACGTCCCTGAAAAAAAGGGAGTCAGAAACGATTTATTTTTTTCTGATTGATGAAGGGATGTATGAGTGTATAAAGATAACAATAATAAAAAAAAATTATAAGTATTAAATGAATGAAAAGGATATTCCCCATCATTTTTGGTTATTTTGTAACATTTCCACCATCAAAACAAACAAATATTTTGGTGTTTTTTCATTTCAGTATTGAAGTCTATCATTTAGTTAATCAAACGTCTATCCCATTTTTCTTTTAGAATTTACCGTTTTTTTGCGAATAATATTACAACAATGTGTTGTTTTCGCGAAATTTATTTCCTTAAATTTTTCTATTCGAAATGATAAAAATCCATTTTTATCAACGACAATTTATTAAGGTTTGTTTTAGCCGTCGATTAGTGAAAATAAATTGTTTCTTACAATTGTGGATTCCAACATGGAATTGAATTTCTTTTAAATGACACGCCCCGCAGGTATCTCCACCCAGATGACTGGTGAAGGAAAGAGAGAGTATCATACAGCCCGTGTGAGATCTAGTTCAGGGTAGGATTTCTTGTTATATTCCCTGCGCCCTAACATTTGTTCTATTAAGCTGCATATAATCCAATAAATAAAAATTAATGTACTGCACTGCCACTGGCGGTATACGTTTCTAAAACTAAAAACTAAAGACTCTTAATAAGCTTAAAGACTGGAGAACATTTTCCGTTTCATGCTAATTATGTGTTAATTATTCGATAGATTAATGTAATCATTTTGAGGAATAGAATAACCACTAGGATAAGATAAAATTAAGGGTTCTTTTCATCAACTCTCAACTTATTTCTTATTCAATGTAACATGACAATTTTAGTGTGTGACATCTTCACTATCATTTTTACTATTTTGTCTCATCCTGCATAAAGCAAAGAGTAACCAACAAAGGTTTTCAATCAAATATATCGCAGTTTAATTAGAGGAAAATATTCATCCCATTTCCAGAACATAGATTGTTTATTTCTTGAGAAATCCAGGGGGGGCAAGACTTTTGACGATGTGTGTATTTGCGTTCTCAAAATTGACACAATTCGGTTGAGAAAACGGAAAAGCATATCACGAATAGACCTTACATCCTCTTTTGTATGTTCACCGAGGAAGTATGTCTAATCAAGGACAGAAGTTTCACCAAATTCAACTCATTCGGTGTACGCGTAGAATATTAATTATTAACAATATCGTAATTAATATCTGATGATCTGGAACCGTACGTTCCAAGGCTTCAAACCGAAAAATACCTGGAATACTTATGAATGAAGTCCAGAACTCTTATGGCAAAATATGAACTACCGTGTGTTTAACTTTGAGCGACGACAATTCATCTTTTCATAAGGGAAAGACCGATAAACTTTAAGAGTGTCCTATGTGAAGGCAACTATTTATACTCCATTCACTTTTATAGAATACCGGTTTGTCATGACATTCTGACACATTTCAGCGTGTATATTTGGAAAATGTTAGGTTATAGTCATTTTCCTGTCAGATACATACGCCACATAGAGGTCGTAGTAATAACGTATTAATCGAAATGTTTATTTACTTTGGGAAAATAATGAATTTGAGAAATTATTATGTGAATTCCATAATTCCAAAGAACTGGCGAATGTTGAAGAAACTTTTTTCTCTGTTAATATTGAAAATATTTCACGTATATAAACATGGTTGGAAGATTCAGTTATGCTATTTTCTCGTACGGAAATCAAGAATCGAGTGTTGAAATTTTACTGAAAAATAATGGACAGAATAGTCCGTTACTTTGGGATAGTTCATTCGAAAAAAGAATAAAAGTACTCGAATAACCCGACAGAAAAACTTCTTAACGAATAAACGGACCTATGGAATTCCCCACTTTCAAAAATTCTCAAGAAATATGCCTACAGAAGACATTTAAATACCTTTTGGACAACTTGAAATACTCCAGTATAAAAATGTAGTAGTAGTTACTACGAAACCTGTGTCAAATTGACAACGTCTCTGAGAATTATTTTGACTTTCAAGAGTACCAACCTGCGTCAGTTTTGAGGGAAAAAACTTGATAAATCTAAACCTTGGCAAACCAGGATACTTTATAAAAGTGAATGGAGTATAAGTCTGTTGTCAATATTAGATTGTCAACCGATTAAGAATCGCTTGGTGTATCAATTAACGCAATACCATGCTCATATCTAATACAGAGTGTTCGTTATAAATTTGAAATATACGCTATCGAAAAAACGACAAAGAAAAATGTTTTCAGAAAAGAAACAAATTTCTCCACATCTAAAACTCACAAATCCCAATTTTCAATTTCGTAACTTATACCGGGTGTCCATTTTTTGCAAATAAGTTTTGTGAAACATAAGAATAAAATTAAGATTATATTTTTTTTTATTGCGTAATTCTCATCTGCACCTGGTTTTATCATGAAGACCAAAACGGAAAAATCATAAATGTAAACGAATTTAGTCATCAGCTTCCGCATGGGTGCTCTTGAACTTGACATTTGAATATGTCCGTTTTTAATATTCTAGTTTGAAGCACATTCTTTGTTGATCTTCAAGATGTCCAGTCTTGGGACAACGCAATGGAATTTTTTCATCACGTGATAATTTGGTTCAACCTCATTTGAAATTCAGTAGGATCTTCCTTTTGTTTATTTTATACGAAGAATTCCTTTGATTTAAACAAAGGCTGTTTCATTTCCTTACAACTTCTGTATTGATCCAATTTTGAGGCAGGTACCTAAGGTCTCAAACGGTTAGACTCACTGATGACGAATATGTGGTCAAATTCAATTCTGTTCGTTCGTGAACGCGATGAAGTAAATTTTGGCACGATTGTAATAAAGAAAAAAGCTCTTGATGCATTATAATAGGAGTTTTTTGTTTTAAATGTTGGAAATATACTCTATTCACTTTTATAAAGTATCCCCGTTGGCCATGATTTAGGTTTATCAAGTTCTTCCACTCAAAACTGACGCAGGTTGGCACTCGTGAAAGTCAAATAATTCTGAGAGATGTTGCCAATGCTGTTTTCAATATTTTTTTACTGCAAATGGAGTCAGTTCTTTAAAGTTTTAACTGTGACACTACATTTTCATACTGGAGTATTTCAAGTTGTGCAAAAAGGTATTCAAATGTCTTCTGGAGGTTTATTTCTTGAGAATTTTGAAAAGTGGGGAATTCCATAGGTCCGTCTGTTCGCTTAAAAATTTTCTGTCGTGTTATTCGAGTTCTTTTATTTTTTTTTCGAATGAACTATCACCAAGTAAAGGACTATTCTGTCCATCATTTTTTAGTAAAATTTCAGCACTCGATTCTTGATTTTTGTACAAGAAAATAGCATAACTGAATCTTCCAACCATGTTTATACAGGGTGATTTCATTAGACGTATTCGAGGAAGGAATTGTAATACAGATTCAAAATTCTGTATTTTCGTTTTAGAGTACATTAACTCAAATTGTAAGATATTTTCAAGCGAAATCTACTTCCGGTTCCACCGGAAACGAATGTAAACTTCGTTATTTAAAATGTGACACCCTGTATATTTATACATATTTGAATTCTTCGTTTGATTCTGCATGATTTGATGTATATGATATGCGCAACCACTTCAAGCGATTGTTGAATTTTTCGACAGAAAGATTGTCACAAATTAGTGTTTATATCTTTAAAATCCGTCATTGTAAAAATTTCTTTTTGCAACTGTGGAACAAAAGAAAGTACGCTGATACTGCTTCTTGTATGAATTATGAGGAAATTTCATACAGGGTGCCTGAAACAGGGCTTCAAAGTGAGCCTCAATAAAAACATGAAATCTCATTTTTTTCAAATGGTAACCATATAATTTTGTAATTCCGATCGATTGCTCGTCAAAAACTAGTTATAGGGACTCTTACTGAACATAAAACATATTTTTCTGAACCAACATAAACTCCTTTAACCGTAGGTACCATTTCATCCATCACGTAAAAATTTTCACCAACATATTCAGAAGAAAATGACCTTTTCAACGACATATCGCACGACCTATCTTCCTTATTCGAATCTGAGGGGATGAGGTCGATGCGCAGAGGGATGAAATGATATGATGAAGGCTTTTATGTTAAAAAATTGTCCCTCTTACGAACAAAATTGAAAGGTTCCAGCCATTCGCCGAAACCTTGATTTTTCCATGAGAAAAGAGAAAAGACCTATGTTTCGTTTTAAATGCGACACCCTGTATGCAGAACTTTGGTTTCCAAAGGATTTTTAATGAAATTTCGTTCGAATTTAACTGACTGAAATGAAACTGATGTAAAGAACTTTAAATCATTGATATAGGTTGAACTATGGGTAAAAGAGCCCTTCAAAGCTCATCCCTGTATTATCATCACGTACCGGAAAAACTGTTTGAAATAAACGAAAACCCACCACAAAAACAGAAAATTAAAAAAAAATAAAAATAAACTCACGCAACACTAAATTTTCAGCCACCAAAAATCGCGAATCACAAAAACGAACACTCAGAGATAAACAAACACCAACAAAAAATAATAACAATCTTCCTAAATCACATATCGTCCGGTACCATCAACCGTAGAAGCGACGGCTTAAGTAACAAGTGTCATACGTGTGGTCAATTCTTTATGCACCTCTTAGGCCGAATCTAAATGCGCAACAGCTCGGGTTTTTCTACTAATCGTGGTGTCTTTCCATCAGACTGTCCCGCGAAGAACAGGTTCGAGTACCGAAGAGGGATACGCAAAAGAATGGATGCGTTGGATCGTTTTCCCCGTATAGGGCTCCACCCATCGGGTTTTCTGAAGATTGCCGAAAGATAGAGAGACGAAACCGTGGGAGTTCCTCTGGATCCACTTCTAGGAAGAGCTGATTGATGAGGTGAGTGAAAGAGTGGACCTATCTGGAAAGTACTCACTTGAATTCTGAGAAAAGCTAGATGAGATTGTTCCAAAATTAAGGTTTCATCTGAAAAAGGGAAATAGATTTGAAACCTGCTTTATCATTTTGAAGAATTATCTGAAAACGAAAACTTTTTCAACAAATTTAATGGTTACGATGTTTCGAGGTGAATGTATGATTTTTTTCATCGAATTGATGAAGAGTTTTCAAGTCTTCTGCACTTTGACAGATCACTTCGCATAGGCTCCAAAAGACACTTCGATTTTTCGAAAATGGCCTTTGAAAATTCTCAATAAATCCATGTTTTCATATGGCATTGGCATGCCTTGTTTAACTTTAAGAGTAGGGTTGATTAAAACCCCATCAATGAGAAAATTATCCTGAGCAACAAAAGGCCATTTCTGCCACAAAAAGTTAGGGTTGCCATTTAAAACTCAATATTCTTCCACTATTCGTAGAGGGGGCATGACCAATTTATCAATTATACAAAGAAATTCGCTCAATTCAAAATGAAAATCGACCTATTCGATTATTCTCCACAAAAAAATTAATAACGAAGATATTAATTATTTTTTACGCACCCTGTATACGGTGATTTATCGAAATTGACCGGAAAACCAATCTCAAATATTTTTTTACGGTCTAATCAAATCTCTTCGAATTTTTACTATATACTATGATGGTTTCATCAAAAAAATGCCCCCCCTGAACATAATTGTGCTCCAGATTTTCCAAGATCTGGATTTTCTGACTAGAAAAGACCGCTGTTTCCTTTTCAATGTGACACCCTGTATACTATTCAGGGTGTCTCAGAGAAGGTGTAACAAATCTGATGAAGATAAAAACAAACATTGGTCTTTATTATTTTCACTTCTACTTATGATGGAAAGAAGAATTTAAGAGTCCAGGAAAATTCAAGGCAAAGGGTGACTCTTTGTATCGAAGACAATGGTGTTTTCCAAATTTAACACCCTGTGTCCCGAAAATGAACAGAGCTATAATACTCCATTCACTTTCATAAAGTATCCCGATTGGTCATGAAATTCTGACACATTTCACCGTGTAGGTATATATTTTGAAAATGTTAAGTTATAGTCATTTTCCTGACAGATAACTGAGCCATGTTGTCCTCTCTACATAGAGGTCGTAGTAATTACGTTTTTATCAGTGTGTTTATTATTTACTTTGGGAAAATAATGAATTTGAGAAAATATTATGTGAATTCCAAACACCTTGCGAATGTTGAAGAAACTTTCTTCTCTGTTAATGCTGGAAATATTTCACGTAAATAAACATGGTTGGAAGATTCAGTTATGCTATTTTCTTGTACAGAAACCAAGAATCGAGTTTTGAAATTTTACTGAAAAGTAATGGACAGAATAGTCCGTTACTTTGTGATAGTTCATTCGAAAAAAAAATAAAAGTACTCGAATTACCCGACAGGAAAACTTCTAAACTAACAGACGGACCTATGGAATTCCCCACTTTTCAAAATTCTCGAGAAATAAGCTTACAGAAGACATTCAAATATCTTTTTGCTCAACTTGAAATACTCCAGTATGAAAATGTAGTAGTACTACTACGAAACCTGTGTCACAGTTAAACCTTAGAAGAACTAACTCCATTTGTAAAGTTAAAAAATAGAAAATAGCATTGGCAACGTCTCTCAGAATTATTTGACTTTCACGAGTGCCAACCTGCGTCAGATTTAAGTAAAAGAACTTGATAAACCTAAACCATGGCCAACAGGGATACTTGTGAATGGAGTAGGTTTCCCAGATTCGTAATCATGCCAAAACCATTTTGTTTCAAAGAAGCAAATAAAACAGTTCTTTTTTTACGAATAGTCGAATGAACATTTTATTATATTTCGAAACAGTACTCAACTCATGACACCTCATTATTGTGTTTCCAATCCTCAAAATCAAAGTGAGTAACACGAGGGAATTCGAGAAGAATCCCAATAACCCACTATAAAATTTTAAAATATTCTCGACTCAACGGGGATATCCCATTTTTGTCCTCTGCTCGGAACTGTCTTCATTATTTATTCTTGTTTCCAAGAAGCGAAATGTTGACCCCGACGTTTCACTCCTTATTTCGGTTATCATCCGAAATCCAGTATTTTGATTCATTCTTCAATTTTGCCGAAAAAAAATTAAGCATGTATTGGACCTCATGAGTTTATTATTATTATTCTGTCCTTTTTCTCTAAGAAACATAGGAAAAATCTATCTACATCATCAAGTTGATATTTTTACCCCGGAACTCGAATTAAATATAATTAAATATAATATTGAAAAATATTCTCAGAAAATAACAGCAAACTGTGTGTCAAGAATTCCGTTATTCTCCAAAAATCAAGAATATAATTTAATGCAAAGTATGTTGACCAAATTTATTAAAATTTTCCTATCTGAATATATTACGAGTGAAGTAGGAAGCAGCAACAACAATAAAATATGGTTCAGAAGCAGATATTAAACGTGGGAATAGATAAACAATGATTTAACACAAATAATCTACCAAGGTTCACATTGCAGTATTAAACTTTCACTTATCACGTAGGGCACTTAGCTTTTTTTGCCAATTATGTTGAAAAAAAATATTTTTCAAAAAATGTGGAACGCTTCACGATTTTGCGTGTCATCCTTGCGCAGGGGCCATGCTAATCTTCTCTGTATCGTTCCAATTTTAGTATATGTACCGCCGAAGCGAGTACATTTAACACTGAAGTAGGTGCTGTATTTGAAGCTAACAGCGGATGACACTACTGAGTTATATGTAACACCTCATTTCCCAAAATTCAGCAATATCCTTCTATCATATGGGAAATTATAAATTGATGTCGTGGGGCAAATACATTAATATTATGTTCTTGCAATTAGAATGGATAACTATGAAGAGGAAATTAATATATCTTCAAAATATTAAAAACAAGTGTTCAAGTATGATCTTGATTGTATGACTGGTTGCCTGCGTGTAGCATGTGGCATCATCTATCGGCTCCACGTTTTTATCGCTATAATGACAGAATCTCTGTCAGACTGTGTTTGGTTGACGTTTATGTTGATTTGTTTGTGTTCAGAATTTCATACTTGGATTCTATTGCCATTTCCCATTTAATATTCATCGAATTCAGTTTGGGCTATAAACTTCCACGTGAATAGTAGCGATAAAAAAATTAACCATCAAATTATGTTCTAAGAAAACGAAAGCACCAGTAATATGATCTTCAATTGAATCAAAAAAGTTACCACTCGTATCAAAGAGAAAAACCAATCTGATAACTGAGCATTAACTTCTGAAATTGTAGCGATAAAATATCGAGTATCGACCAGATAGATGGCGCTCAAGTGTTATATGCAGGCAACCAGTCGTACATACAAGTCATGCCTTGTATCCTTATTTTCGATATTTTTAGGATATTTTCATTATTCGATGATAGTTTTTCATTTGGAAAGCTTTAAAATATCAGTACTATGATCTCCAACACTGCAGGACATTGAATTATAGCATTAAGTGAACAGTATTTGTTAAATTCCGAAAATAAGGTGTTACATATAACTCAGTAGTGTCATCCGCTGTTAGATTCAAATACAGCACCTTCTGCAATGTTAAATGTACTCGCTTCGGCGGTACATATACTAAAATTGGAACGATACAGAGAAGATTAGCATGGCCCCTGCGCAAGGATGACACGCAAAATCGTGAAGCGTTCCACATTTTTTGAAAAATATTTCTATCGGCTCCACGTTTTGTTGCTATAATTCATGACAGAATCTCTGTCAGACTGTGTTTTTTGGACGTTTATGTTGATTTGTTCGAGTTCAGAATTGCATACTTGGATTCTATTGCCATTTCCCATTTTATATTCATCGAATTCAGTTTGGGCTATAAACTTCCACGTGAATAGTAGCGATAAAAAAATTAACCATCAAATTATGTTCTGAGAAAACGAAAGCACCAGTAATAATATGATCTGCAATAGAATCAAAAAAGTTACTACTCGTATCAAATGTAAAAATCAATCTGATAACTGAGCATAAACTTCTGAAATTGTAGCGATAAAATATCGAGCATCGATATTTCGTAAAGTAGAATCGTAAAAAAATTGCTTCTTAAGAATTTTCTGATCATCAATCAATAAGGGTACAACACTGAAACACAAAATCAGAGCTTTTTACACTTTTTGAAGAATTGTATATTAAAATTCGTCTATGTTCGATAATTAATCATGATTATATTGAGAGAACGACCTTATTTTAAGTAATTTAACAAAAAATATATTCTATTGAACAAAATTGAAAAAAAAAGACAATTAAATGGAGTTTATACACTCATAACAGTAGTGGCATCGTTGAAAAACGAAAGTAAAAGATATGGAATAAGTAATAAGTTGATCAAAATGAAAATTTTTCAAAAAATGTGGAACGCTTCACGATTTTGCGTGTCATCCTTGCGCAGGGGCCATGCTAATCTTCTCTGTATCGTTCCAATTTTAGTATATGTACCGCCGAAGCGAGTACATTTAACACTGAAGTAGGTGCTGTATTTGAATCAAACAGCGGATGACACTACTGAGTTATATGTAGCACCTCATTTCCCAAAATCCAGCAATATCCTTCTATCATATGGGAAATTATAAATTGATGTCGTGGAGCAAATACATTACTATTATGTTCTTGCAATTAGAATGGATAACGATAGAGGGGAAATTAATATATCTTCAAAATATTAAAAACAACTGTATAAGTATGATCTTGAATGTATGACTGGTTGCCTGCGTGTAGCATGTGGCGTCATCTATCGCCTCCACGTTTTTATCGCTATAATCACAGAATCTCTGTCAGTGTCAGACTGTGTTTGTTTGACGTTTATGTCGATTTATTTGTGTTCAGAATTTCATACTTGGATTCTACTGCCATTTCCCATTTTATATTCATCGAATTCAGTTTGGGCGATAAACTTCCACGTGAATAGTAGCGATAAAAAAATTAACCATCAAATTATGTTCTAAGAAAACGAAAGCACCAGTAATATGATCTTCAATAGAATGAAAAGAGTTACTACTCGTATCAAACATAAAAATCAATCTGATAACTGAGCATTAACTTCTAAAATGGTAGCGATAAAATATCGAGTATCGACCGGATAGATGGCGCTCAAGTGTTATATGCAGGCAACCAGTCGTACATACAGGTCATGCCTCGTATCCTTATTTTCGATATTTTTAGGATATTTTTATTATTCGATTATAGTTTTTCATTTGGAAAGCTTTAAAATATCAGTACTATGATCTCCAACACTGCAGGACATTGAATTCTAGCATTTAGTGAACACTATTTGTTATATTCCGAAAATAAGGTGTTACATATAACTCAGTAGTGTCATCCGCTGTTAGCTTCAAATACAGCACCTACTGCAGTGTTAAATGTACTCGCTTCGGCGGTACATATACTAAAATTGGAACGATACAGAGAAGATTAGCATGGCCCCTGCGCAAGGATGACACGCAAAATCGTGAAGCGTTCCACATTTTTTGAAAAATATTTCTATCGGCTCCACGTTTTGTCGCTATAATTCATGACAGAATCTCTGTCGGACTGTTTGTTTGACGTTTATATATGTTGATTTGTTCGTGTTCGGAATTTCATACTTGGATTCTATTGCCATTTCCCATTTAATATTCATCGAATTCAGTTTGGGGCGTTTGGGCTATAAACTTCCACGTGAATAGTAGCGATAAAAATATTAACCATCAAATTATGTTCTAAGAAAACGAAAGCACCAGTAATATGATCTTCAATAGAATCAAAAAAGTTACTACTCGTATCAAATAGAAAAATCAATCTGATAACTGAGCATCAACTTCTGAAATGGTGGCGATAAAATATCGAGTATCGACCGGGTAGATTCATAAAGTAAAATCGTAAAAAAATTGTTCCTTAAGAATTTTCTGATCATCAATCAATAAGGGTGCTACACTGAAAAACAAAATCAGAGATTTTTGCACTTTTTGAAGAATTGTATATTAAAATTCTTCTATGTTCGAAAATTAATCATGATTATATTGAGAGAACGGTCTGATTCAAAGTAATTTAACAAAAAAAAAATGTAGTATTCTATTGAAAAAAAGACAATTAAATGGAGTTTATACACTCATAACAGTTGTGGCATCGTTGAAAAGCGAAAGTAAAAGATATGGATTAAGTTGATCAAAATGAAAATTTTTCAAAAAATGTGGAACGCTTCACGATTTTGCGTGTCATCCTTGCGCAGGGGCCATGCTAATCTTCTCTGTATCGTTCCAATTTTAGTATATGTACCGCCGAAGCGAGTACATTTAACTTTGAAGTAGATGCTGTATTTGAATCTAACAGCGGATGACACTACTGAGTTATATGTAGCACCTCATTTCCCAAAATTCAACAATATCCTTCTATCATATGGGAAATTATAAATTGATGTCGTGGGGCAAATACATTAATATTATGTTCTTGCAATTAGAATGGATAACGATAGAGGGGAAATTAATATATCTTCAAAATATTAAAAACAAGTGTTCAAGTATGATCTTGATTGTATGACTGGTTGCCTGCGTGTAGCATGTGGCGTCATCTATCGGCTCCACGTTTTTATCGCTATAATGACAGAATCTCTGTCAGACTGTGTTTGGTTGACGTTTATGTTGATTTGCAGGGCCCCCGCTACCATGTGTGCAAAGTGTGCAATGCACACGGGCGCCATCCCTTTAGGGGCGCCAAAATCCTGGGTCAAAAATCGCAAAAATATTTGCAAAAAAATTAAACAAAAATTAATGCTAAAATAAAAATGCTTGTATTTGATGCGTCTCTGTAAACGTTCTTCAACGCACAGGTACGCTTTCCTCGGAATGGACGTTGTTTAATGAAATTAACGCTTTAAAATTGTTCTCATTATCTGATGATACTGACCCATTATTTACAATATATGTATATTTGAAAACAATTTAATCTCGACCCTTCCAAACCTAAGCATTTCACTGTATCAGTAGCTTCTGGCGAGCGATCTATCTCAAAGTTAAAAATCATTAAAAATTATTTAAGATTGACAATGCTTCAAGAAAGATTGTCTGGACTAGCAATATTAGCAATTGAATTGATGGTATCAATTTTAGCGATGTAATTGATGAATTTGCAACAGCCAAGTCTAGGAAAATACCGCTACTATATAATAGCTATTTTTATTTTTCTACTGTACCTAGCTTTCATTTTTGATTTTGTGAGGAAGTAAACTAGGTATTTTTTTAAGAAGTAGGTACTTGCATATTTTTTAAAATACCTAAGTATAAATAGAAAGTGATACTTTTATATGAATATATACAATACAGGGTGTCCCTGAAAAAGTGAGAAAAAAATAAGATGACAAGTTCCCATAATTTTTTTTCCTAGTGGCCCTCCCTACGGAGATAGGGCCTCCTAAATGACGTCACTGGAAATCCATTTTACTGGAATAAATCTCAAACTATTTAAAATAATTAAAAAAAAATTTGATATGATGAGCAGTAGCAAGGACCTCTTAAAACACTGCCCTAAAATTTAAATTAGCTCTTTTAGTTTACCAGGGGCGGACTAGGTTGTACATTTTAAAGCTTACATTTTCAACACCCTGTATGATGAGGAGTAGAAAAAAACAAATTTGGATAGCTTGAACATTAGGCTGAAATGAACCGTTTTCGAACAACAAAATGACAAAGATTCTTAACTATGCAGTTTTGGCACTGAAAGGCACGTTAACAAAAATTATTTTTTAGAAATGTACTCTTATGAAGTTTTTAATTGATAATTTATAACTAGCGTATTCATATTCAATCGTTGCAAGCTTTAGTGAGAGTACATTTCTAAAAAATAATTTCTGTTAACGTGCCTTTCTGTGCCAAAACTGCATAGGAATCTTTGTAATTTTGTTCCTTATCATACAGGGTGTGATAAATGTAAGCATTGAGATGTACAACCTAGTCCCCCCCCTGGTAAAGTAAAGGAACTAATTTGAATTTCAAGCACCTAGCTACCTACCCACCTAATAAACAAAAAAATCCAAAATGCCTTAAGGGGCGCCAAAATTCTTTTTTGCACACAGGCGTCAGTAGCCCTTACGGGGGCCCTGTTGATTTGTTCGAGTTCAGAATTGCATACTTGGATTCTATTGCCATTTCCCATTTAATATTCATCGAATTCAGTTTGGGCTATAAACTTCCACGTGAATAGTAGCGATAAAAAAATTAACCATCAAATTATGTTCTAAGAAAACGAAAGCACCAGTAATATGATCTTCAATAGAATGAAGAGTTACTACTCGTATCAAACATAAAAATCAATCTGATAACTGAGCATTAACTTCTGAAATTGTAGCGATAAATTATCGAGTATCGACCAGATAGATGGCGCTCAAGTGTTATATGCAGGCAACCAGTCGTACATACAAGTCATGCCTTGTATCCTTATTTTCGATATTTTTAGGATATTTTTATTATTCGATGATAGTTTTTCATTTGGAAAGCTTTAAAATATCAGTACTATGATCTCCAACACTGCAGGACATTGAATTCTAGCATTTAGTTAACAGTATTTGTTAAATTCCGAAAATGAGGTGTTACATATAACTCAGTAGTGTCATCCGCTGTTAGATTCAAATACAGCACCTACTTCTAAGTTAAATGTACTCGCTTCGGCGGTACATATACTAAAATTGGAACGATACAGAGAAGATTAGCATGGCCCCTGCGCAAGGATGACACGCAAAATCGTGAAGCGTTCCACATTTTTTGAAAAAACATCATTTGAACCTTAGCTATTGAAAACTTTGTTTTTCCCCATCATGTTTTGTTGGGATTTTCCGATGAGATACGACGACGTGAATGGCGGAATGAAATCATCATCCATCAGGAAAATGACTACAAATCATTTAAATACAATCGATCATGCATGTATAGAATTATGAATGCCTTTCGTGTCTTGCTTATTTGCGCGAACGTGTATTTCATTTTATCGATACAGGATTGGAATGGGAGAAGATCCTTGTAATACATATTCATTTCTTCTGGCTTTATCTTGATATTCGATGTAAAAGACTTCGAAGTTGCGTCATTCAATTATTTCTTACACTCCTATAATTCCGAGTATAATTCTGAATATTCCTGAATTTATATAAACGTTTATTCTTTTCTTCATATTATGTCGATAAACTTATAATATCGTAATTTTTTTCTTTATAATTGTCCATTAATTTCAGTACTATGCTATTTGTCCCAATATGTAATAGGTGTATTTTTTCGAGATCTTTTTTCTTTAGATTCTCCTCTATATCTTTTAAAAGGTTTAACTCAAATAATCTGCCAAAGATCACATTGCTGTATGTAAACTCACACTTATCACGTAAGGCATTTAGCTTGTTTTGCAAAATATGTTGAAGAAAAAAAAAAGAAAATATTTTTCAAAAAATGTGGAACGCTTCACGATTTTGCGTGTCATCCTTGCGCAGGGGCCATGCTAATCTTCTCTGTATCGTTCCAATTTTAGTATATGTACCGCCGAAGCGAGTACATTTAACTTTGAAGTAGATGCTGTATTTGAAGCTAACAGCGGATGACACTACTGAGTTATATGTAACACCTCATTTTCGGAATTTAACAAATACTGTTAACTAAATGCTAGAATTCAATGTCCTGTAGTGTTGGAGATCATAATACTGATATTTTGAAGCTTTCCAAATGAAAAACTATCATCGAATAATAAATATATCCTAAAAATATCGAAAATATGGATACAAGGCATTACTTGATGTACGACTGGTTGCCTGCATATAACACTTGAGCGCCATCTATCTGGTCGATACTCGATATTTTATCGCTACAATTTCAGAAGTTAATGCTCAGTTATCAGATTGATTTTTCTCTTTGATACGAGTGGTAACTTTTTTGATTCTATTGAAGATCATATTACTGGTGCTTTCGTTTTCTTAGAACATAATTTGATGGTTAATTTTTTTATCGCTACTATTCACGTGGAAGTTTATAGCCCAAACTGAATTTGATGAATATAAAGTGGGAAATGGCAATAGAATCCAAGTATAAAATTCTTCTGAACACAAACAAATCTACATAAACGTCAAACAAACACAGTCTGACAGAGATTCTGTCATTATAGCCATTGTTTAAAGTGTTTAAACAATGTTATAGCGATAAAAACGTGGAGCCGATAGATGACGCCACATGCTACACGCAGGCAACCAGTCATACATTCAAGATCATATTTTTACAGTTGTTTTTAATATTTTGAAGATATATTAATAACCCCTTTATAGTTATCCATTTTAATTGCAAGAACATAATAGTAATGTATTTTCCCCACGACATCAATTTATAATTTCCCATATGATAGAACGATATTGCTGAATTTTGGGAAATGAGGTGCTACATATTACTCAGTAGTGTCATCCGCTGTTAGGTTCAAATACAGCGTCTACTTCTAAGTTAAATGTACTCGCTTCGGCGGTACATATACTAAAATTGGAACGATACAGAGAAGATTAGCATGGCCCCTGCGCAAGGATGACACGCAAAATCGTGAAGCGTTCCACATTTTTTGAAAAAAATCAGAATCATGCAACAACATATTTTCTTGTTTTTGAACAGTAGAATAATATATTATTACTGCTTAGTGCTTGGATCTCCTACCTCAAAAAGGAGATTAAATGTTTAATAGCAGTCTTCGAAGAAATATAACGAAATTCAAATATTTATCTCATTCGACCTTCAGTTTCTTCGAAGAAAAAGTACTCGTTTCTCAAGATCGAACTTAAAATTTCTCATAATATTTAATGTTGATTGAAATCAAACAGCAAAGTTCAGATGTGCATGGAAAAAGATACGTTGTTGCACTCAACAATGTAAATATTTGATCATTATAATGTACTTACATATTTAATTTATTGCCTCAGAACTAATATTATCAAATTACTTCTTTTATGTACGTTCAGAAAATATTTTGTTAACTTTCGAGTTTCAACAATATAAATATGAATTAAAAATTCTCAGTTTTATCAAATCCATAAAAAAAATACGCTCACCCTGTATCAATTTTCTCCGTAGAAACCACAATCTCAATTTTTTTAAGTTTTGAAAATTCAAATTTGACGTTTAATTTAGAAAATTGAGCATAGAGTTGTTATAATTTTTGTACGGGGTGAACCAGAAAAGTAAAGTTTAATCGAAGACGTTTTCTCTTCAGAAGCTGTAGGAAAGTAGCTCTAATCAAATATATCGAAATATTCGATTTTGACTAACTCAAATTCTGTAAATTAGAGAATCATACCAAAAATCTATCGAATAATCTAGTTATTCTATTTCGGAATACAGTCCGTCTGATAAGATCGGTCAGCTGATTGATTTGAATTGTCAAAAGTGACAGTTTACTTCACGTTTGTAAATATGGGTTCGATACTAATTTGATATTAAATTATTTTAGGAAAAAATGGTTACAGACGACAAATTATTTTTCCACAGGGCGGTGCATCAATTGGCACAATGCCTGTCTGCAATAAAAAATGTTTCCTGGGAAAAAGTAAGTTGTAAATTCACCTGAAATCTAGTTCCAAATTTCAAGGTTTTAGGGAAACTAAAATTCATGAATCATGAAATTGCATTTATAATTGTTGGATGTCGTCAATTTAAATATTTCTAGGTGCAACCCCTGTTTTCATTATGTCCGGTGGAAAACTCAAATGGTGGGATTACCATTAGTACTCGACATCAGGATGCTGTCATAGCCTTAGGAATTTTTCTGTTAGAATCAGGTTTACAGCATAAAAATCGCATATTACCCTACCTTTTGAACATAGCTAAGCTGCTTGAAAAGGCCAATTGGAGCGATGAAAATAAAATAAACGTTACCGATAGTGAGTAGAAAGCCATATTCAAATATTAATTCACTTCTAATCGCATTTTTAGGAATACCTGTAGCAGAAAAATTCAGCTTTTGCCTGCATACGTTACTCAGTGACATAGCAGTCAGAAGCGAACAAGATCTAGAAGAAATAGTTGATCTACAAGTAAAATGTCTAGTTTCCATTACACAAAGTATAAAGAAATATCAGGAGGTGGAAACTCTGAGCTCGTCAACCAAACTTTTCTTGTGCAAAACCACCCTGCCTGTTCTTATTGGTCTCGCTAGAGCGATGGGCAGATTTTGCACGTTAGAACCTCCTTTAATATGTCAGTTGTTTCCGAAGGATGTCGAGCCTTCTGTTAGTGCCTGTGCGGATAATTTGGGGTCAAAGAGGAGTTTTAGTAATTTTCGGTCGATAATTCCGAGGAGTTTGAGTGGTAATCTGACGAATTCGATTGAGGTATTGTTTTCGAATAGTTGAATTTTATTGTGTATTAACTTGATAATTTTGCAGGGTTATGACACTACCGATATTGCATACAATTCAAATTCTTTGAAACGTGGGTCTCTAATCACTCAAAACCTCGGCAACTACAACATAACAACTTATTTCTTTGCCAAATTCGGATCGTCTTTCAATCAGTTTCCGTATCTCAGAATTACGGATCCAGCAGATAAAAAGGAGATATTCACATTCCCTCTGAACAAACTACAAACAATACTCAGTCTCAGCAAGCAGTTGCTGACGAAAGATACCCTGAAGTTCCTAGACGAACAAAGTTTAGAAGTGTATTCTACGGGAAGAATAAAAATTTTTCCTTACAAAACTTTCTCGGAAACCATCAACTTGGTAATGGTGACCCTGATGAGAGAGTTGTTGCAACCCCAGAAAGAGTTACCGGTCGCTTTCACGAAGGACGTTCAAGAATTTGTTAAAGGTGAGTGTTTGTTCGGACGGTTCCTAACCTAATTGTGATTTTTTGAAGGGTTGTATTTGAACGGACAGACCGAATTGCAAAGCAGAAATCACGATGCTAGCGAAAGAGAAGACAGGGAGAGTAATTATGCTTTGGTGAATAAATTCAAGGTCAACGTTATGGCTAACGCTGCATGCGTTGATCTTCTCGTTTGGGCTATTGGAGATGAAACGGGTGAGTTTTTAATATTTCTATATTCACGAATATCTTCATTTTATTTGGATATGAGAATCATCAGGTTCAAGTGAATGCCTTGCATACACTTTTTCAAGCAAAAATATGTGTTTATATTCTTGACATTTATTCCATTCTGTGGTTGGGTGGGTCATTAATGACCTTGGCAAGTATGACCACAGAATACCTAACTACACAGAAGCGTCACTCTATGTGATGACGCTTGTGCCATGCTAGGTAGTACATATGTCAAAATTAAATTTAAACTTCCCGATGGACCGCTGAAGTTTGTTTTTTTTTGGTATGATTCAGATTGTTGATAAATCGAAAAACTGAAAATCCTTTGTTATGTGAACCATTGACCATTCAAATCAAATTTGCCGCTCAAAAGTGACATATGTACTACCTAACAGAGAATGAAGGTCACGAAAATTTGCCCCTTGAAGATCAAAGTGCCGACGCTTACTGACGCTTCTGTGTAGTTAGGTATTCTGTGGTATGACATTGCGGCGCCGCCACGAAACAAGTCCGATATTCTCGATTTGGAGTTTGGACGAATGTCAATGCAGTCAAAAAATGAGAAGTATCTGCACAATTTTTTTAGACATTTTAAATGAGGCATTGGGGAAAATCAAACGTCAAATCAGTGGTGGGATTTCGTTTTTTATAAAACATTTGTTGGTGGTCATTTATCAAATTATTCATTTTTAAACAATAGAACTCAAATTTTTGTATAAATGATGTAATGCATTGACCGTCTAGTTCCTCCCATGACTTTGTGGGTGTCTTTATAGGCTCTTATCCGACCATATTTAACAATTTTCTTCAATATACCCGTACAATATGAAACTTGACACAGAACAAAGAAACACATCTAAAGCACACAAATTTACAGCCCTTTTTCTTTTTTCAGTTGATACTGAATACAACTTTTCAACTTTGGTTCGATTTTTAGTATCCGTTATAGGTGAAAAATTTGTGTTTTTAACCCAAGTCCATTACAGTTTGTTTTTCATCCCCATGTGTTTGTTCTGTTCATTTACCACAAAATGATTCATACTGCTTGAAAGTTTTGCCGAAAAAATCACCAGAAATATCGAAATACATTTGGATTTTATATACAGGCTGTCGCATTGAGAAGAAGGTTTTTTCTAGTAGAAAAATCGAGATTTTGGAAAATCAGAGCCGTCAATTTTGTTCTTGATGAAATGATATGATGGTTTTATCGAAAAAAATCTGGATTTTTCTATTAGAAGAGAACTGTTTCCTTTTCAGTGTGACACCCTGTATACTATTCAGGGTGTCTCAGAGAAGGTGTAACAAACTGATAGTGCTGATGAAGATAAAATAAACATTGGTCTTTATTATTTTCGCTTTCACTTATGATGGAAAGAAGAATTTAAGAGTCCAGGAAAATTTGAGGCAAAGCCCAAATGGTGACTCCTTGTATCGAAAACAATGGTGTTTTCCAAATTTAACACCCGGTGTCCCGAAAATGAAAAGAGCTATAATACTCCATTCACTTTTATAAAGTATCCCGGTTGGCTATGTAATTTTGACACATTTCACCGTGTATATTCATGGGCGTAGCTAGCCTTTTTTCCTGGGGGGGCCTGAGGGGGCACAGTGGAAAACGAGCAAGGAAAAACAAATGTGTTTTTCAGTAAGGGGGGGCACCGTGGATTCTGGGGGGGGCCGTGCCCCCCCAGGCCCCCCCCTATCTACGCCCATGTGTATATTTCGAAAATGTTAAAATGTTAGGTTATAGTCATTTTCCTGTCAGATGAATGAGCAACGTTGTCCTTTCTACATAGAGGTCGTAGTAATTACGTATTTATCGAAATCTTTATTTACTTTGGGAAAACGATGAATTTGAGAATGTATTATGTGAATTGAATAATTCCAAATACCTGGCGAATGTTGAAGAAACTTTTTTCTCTGTTGATACTGGAAATATTTCACGTATATAAACATGGTTGGAAGATTCAGTTATGCTATTTTCTTGTACGGAAATCGAGAATCGAGTGTTAAATTTTACTGAAAAATAATGGACAGAATAGACCGTTACTTTGTGATAGTTCATTCGAAAAAAGAATGAAAGTACTCGAATAACCCGACAGAAAAACTTCTAATTCCAATTGTAATTCTAAACGAATTACAAAGTTAAAAAAGAGTAAATAGAAATTAGCATTGGAAACGTCTCTGAGAACCATTTTACATTTAACGAGTACCAGCTTGCATCTGTTTTAAGTAAAAAAAACTTGATAAACCTAAATCTTGGCCAACCGGGATACTTTACAGTGTGTTTGGGCATGACTTAGCGATAATTAAAGAACATCAAATATACCTAATTTTATCGACAAAAAACCGCCCTATTTTTGGAATAGCCGCCATTTCAGATTATTTTTTTAATTTTAGTTGACCCTTTCAAATGATATCGATTTCTTTGGACATAAAGGTCCTACAGATGTGAAAAAAATGTTTTTTGAAAGATAATACTACCACATTTTACTGAAGTAGAACAATATGAAAACAACTCAAAAATGTCATAAAAAAATTCTTAAAAAAAATTTAGTCAAAAAATTTACTGAATATTTCAGTACCTAAATCCTCAATAGTACAAGAACTAACACATTGAAGTATTTTTTTTTCAATGAACTAACACGCAAGGATATCAGCTACAAAACGACTTCCACATCATTTCTGTAAATTATATAATTTGAGAATTATTGCTGTTTGAACATGAGTCATGACCCTTATGAAAATTGATAAAATAAAATGAAAACTCAGTACTTACTGCACTTCTGATCATTTTTAATGATCAAACTAACCAATTTATCATTTTGGCCCAAAATGATAAATTGGTTAGTTTAAGCATTAAAAATTATCAAAAGTACAGTACTGAGCTGTTCAAACAGCTGTAACTCTCAAATAATGTAACTTACAGAAATGATATGGGGGTCGTTTTGTAGCTAATATCCTTGCCTGTTAGTTCATTAAAAAAAAATATACTTCAATATGCTAGTTTTTGTACTATTGAGGATTTACTAAAAAATTCAGTAAATTTTTTGACTAAATTTTTTTTTTAAGAATTTTTTCATGACACTTTTGAGTTGAATGTTTTCATATTGTTCAACTTTAATGAAAGGGGTTAGTAATATCTTTCACAAAACATTTTTTTCACATCTGTAGGACATTTTTGTCCAAAGAAATCGATGTCATTTGAAAGGGTCAACTAAAATAAAAAAATAATATAATATGGCGGCTATTCTAAAAATAGGTATATTTGATGCATGATGCCCTTAAATTATCGCTAAGTCATGCCCAAACACACCGTATGAATGTGAATGAAGTATAGTATAGGACCCATATGCTTGCGAAAAAATCTTACTTCCATCAGTATCACCTACAAAATCAGTTTGTTACACTGTATTTTTTTATATTTTGAGTCTATTTTGAATTTTTTATGATTTTAAACTAGACTGTGTGAATTGAAATAGTGCCTGGATTGTTATCATGGTTTTGCATTGCCAGGTTTTATCCACTAACATCCGAATTCAACCCTTCACAGTGTTTTATAATTTCGTCCTTTGTAGGTGCGGATAGTCTTTGTGGAAGACTGACGGAAAAAATAAATTCGAACCATGGGTACCGATTGGTATTGGCCCATATGCCCCTACTCATGGTTTGCTTGGAAGGACTCGGAAAATTGGCGGAAAAATTCCCGAACATAGCTTCGACCTCCATATATTGCCTCAGGGATTTCCTGATTACACCTTCACCGATCCTATCCAAACTTCATCGACAAGCCAACGAGAAGAGTAGCAAAGAACTCAACATCAAAGTAACAGGTAGATAATCGCCTCAAACTCGCCTCAAACTCGTAAAATAACCAATTCCATCTGGATTCTTGCAGCCAATCACGGAAATTTGAAGGTCGAAACGTCCAAGCACCACAGTCAGACCCAGATGGCTTTCGAGAAGCTACGTGACGCCGCCATCGAAAATTTATGTTACGCCCTAAGCGCCGCCCATTCCCTGGACTTGGATTGCGTGAGGGCCCTGGTGGCCAGCGTGTCCAATAGATTATTCACGGCGGAAAAAAGCGACAGGTAAATACCGGTTTCGTAGCTTTCTCTCCAATTGAACTGCTGGACATGAGTTCGGGATATTGACTTAAATTGCAAAAAAATATAGTTAAAATCAGATTTTTGTGATGAAAATTCTATGATTTCAAGTTGCAAATTGATTTTAGCCTGTAGGTCTGCGGCGTATACAGGGTGGTTAAGAAAAATCGAGTAAAATAACGAAATTTTATTCCCAGAGAATTCAAGCATTTTAAGAGTATCAATACAATGTTTGGCCTCCACGGGCATCAATAACAGCTTGATATCTTCTTTGCATACTACACACGAGGCTGTTGACATTTCTTGAGGAATTTGGTTCCATAAACGGGGCAGAAGCTCTCTCAGACCATTTAAGGATTCTGGGGTAGGTTGATGATTATCTAATCTTCTTTGGAGCATATCCCATGGATGTTCTATGCAATTCAAATCTGGTGAGTGCGGAGGTATTGGTAAATGTGGAATACTCCTCGCGCGCATTCTCAACTATGGCTGCACGGTGCGGTCTAGCGTTATCGTCTAGAAATTGAAAAGTTTCACCAAAAGCAGCGTGAAAATGTGGCACAACATTGTCAATGACATGCTTCCTATAGTGAAAGGCGGTCATATTCCCAGGACAAATGTGTAGATCTGTGCGCCCGTTGAAACATATCCCGGCCCATACCATAACACTTCCCCCTCGGAATGGATGGTCTTCTTGGGCATAGCGACGATTACGGGGTATGCGTGGGATTGTCCATACCCTTATTCTTCGAGAATCTGAAAATCGTCCATATCTGGATTCATCAGTGAAGAGGACACTACGCCATTGATCGTTCCAATTGATATGTTGCCTTGCCCATTCCAGTCTTTGACGCTTATGGTCACGTGTTACTGGAACTCCTCTTAATGGGCGTCTAGAACCTAGATTCACCTCTCTCAAACGTCGTCTGATGGTTTCGATGGAAACTTGGACCCGATCTGCATTTTGAAGAGTATTCCGTAGCATTCTACACGTAGATGTAGGGTTTCTTCTCGCCGAAACGGTGATGAAACGGTCCTGAGCAGGTGTTGTTTTTCGTCGCCCACCAAGCCTTGGTCTTTCCAACACGGAACCTGTCTCCCTGAACCTATTCCAAAGTCGAGATATCACACTTTGGCTGACTTGGAGCATTTCCGCTACAACAACCTGAGTTAGGCCACCCTGTAGCATTCCGATAGTCCCATTAGCCTCAGCGTTTGTTAATTTACGTCTTGGCATTTTCAGAAAACTCGTTTCGAATCGAAGCCGTTGATAAACTGACTTCATTTCAAAATAAGAACATTCATGAAGCATATGCAAAGAACCAAACTTCAGAAAAAAGGCGACCAGATTGACGAAATGTCTCAAACTGATTTTTATTGGATCGATTCAAGTTGTTATTGAGTTTCAAACGATTTTACAGCGATTTTCTCGAAGATCACATACTTTTAAAAACGATTGAATTCGATATCCCTAACTCTTGTGGAGCAGTATATTTCAACGATTACCCGTAGCGAATCTACTCTGATATCGACGAATATCGTGATCATGCTGGGTCACGTGGCGGTTTCGATGAAGGGCACCCCCAAAACCACGGACACCATATTGCAGTTTTTCCAGCAGAGGTTCTGCAGGGTTCCCTCAGCTCTGGACACCCTCATCGTGGATCAGTTGGGGTGTATGATCATCGCGCAGTCGGAGCCGCACGTTTACGAGGTGGTGATGAAGATGTTCACCATGATCACCGTGGAGAGCAGCAGCGCCGCCTACGGGCACGCCGGGAGCGACAAGACTCAGTATAGGTTAGTTTTATCGCTTCGATGGTTGGTTTTGTGATTTAAAAAAAATTGGATCGTATTTTTGTTGCAGGCACGTGTCTAGGCCCGTGATCAACGCGTTGGCGAACATAGCGGCGAATATACAGGGCGAGCAGCAAATGAACGAACTTCTCGGCAGGTTGCTCGAGCTGTTTGTACAGTTGGGACTCGAGGGGAAGAGAGCTAGTGAAAAATCGCCTGGTGAGTTTGAATTTTGTTGTTTCGGTCGGTTTCTCAAAAGTGTACGATGTGCCTTTGGTTTTTGCGCTTGCGTCTGCAATTTTCGAATTTTCGACGAATGCTGATAACTTTCGGAGGAAAAGGGTTGGAGCCTTTAAATTTTAAAGCTTTTTAGGAAGTCTATAAGACTCGGTTGAGTTTGTGAATGGATGAAATCGTTCCAATTTACTATTGCATCTGTTAGTTCGAGAATCTCTGTATCCACATTTCTATTCTTCAAAAAGCCATTATGACATTTCGCAATGATGTTGAACCTCCTGAAGAAATTCAAAAATCTGTTACCCAGTCAACTACTCAAAGATTTTTGAGAGAGATGAGGAGTTTCTAATTGGCCTGTAACTGACTATACTCTGTTCAAATGTAAGAAGGAGCAATACAACATGTTTGGCGCAGCGGTAGGAGGGCCTTCGTAAAGTTTCTTTCCGTCCAGAGTCGAATCGAGGAGATTCCACACAATCGTTCTGTTTTAACTGAACTTGAATTCCATTTTTTTCAATAATTTATAGAACGTTATTCTTTTGAAATTTGGCAAACTGTCGTCATCATTCACGATTTCTAGAACTTTAGAAATCGTTGGGATTTCATTCCGGAAAAAAAAACCGTGGACAATTCTTCTGATGAGGTTCATATCGAAATCGTCAACCGAATCGATTATTTTTAACGACTGGGCTCTCCTCTTAGGTGGCGTCAATGTTTTATTCTCTTCATATTCTCTGATTGAGAATTCTGAATACAGCTGAATCACTCACCCCTGAGGATTTCGAAACAATTCCTACTAAGTCTCTTTTCGATAAATCAGGTTGTTCTTCCAATTCTTTTCGAAAAATGTTCAAAATTATCTCTTTCTCTTCAGCAGAGAAATGCGACCTTTTGGACCTTTTTCGTGGTGGTCCCCACATATCACCCTCAGATGCAGTATCCGTTTCCGAATTCGACATTGTTGAATGAACACTATATACACTTTATCAAAAGATTTTCCAACACAATGCACTTTTCACAACAAAATCTCTGAACACTTTGAACAGCTAGACCTTCACAGTAGCTCTAGGTATTTTAACTGGTCTTGTCAATTGGAAACTTCGATATTTATGCAAATCAAGATGGCTCTAACCCATTAAGGGAAAGGACCCAAATCTGGTGTTTCCCGGAATTACCTTGTCGGAATTTTGAGCAGCCGACTAAGAGTTTCGTACAAAATAATATAAAATTTTGGACCGAAACTAAATATATTACACACAACCAAAATTATATGGAATCACCCAGTATTAAGATGAAATATTATTTTGATATCTTTTTCGTTAGAAGCAAATAAAAAGTGCATGTGCTTACTCACAAAAACAGTTAGGTTCATAAGCACTTGATAAGATTTGGCTTTGCAGTGTCGATTTTACCATTTCGTTCGAACGTCGCAGTGAATTTATATTTTGTTTTTTTGCGAAGTTTAAAAAAAAATGCTTTATGTGGGGTTATCGGAAGTCCAGAGAGGAAGAATTATTACTATGGCAGAACAAGAAGAGAAGAGCGTTAAGAGTTCCAGAACTATCAAGGCAAAATAAAGTTGACCGTTTTAATTGGTGTTTAGAGCATGAAAATTGGACTATTGAAGATTGGAAAAATGTCTTATTTTCGGATGAGACCAGAATTGGCCTACGATCAGACGACCGGCGTGTTCGCATTTTAAGAGGTAGAGGGAGGCAAGCTAGGCTCCAAGCTGCAAGAACGATCCCTAAATACAAAGGAGGTACTGTAATATTTTGGGGAGGAATTGTGTTTGGTGAGAAAACTCCTTCAATTCCCATTAGACAATCTCTGACAGGGCCTAGGTATGTTGATCTAGTGCTGCAACCTGTAGTGAGGCTCTGGCGAGGTGCTTTTGGAGATTATTTCCTATGTATGCAGGATAATGCACCTCCACATACCAGCAGAGTTGCAAAAAAATTTTTCGAAACAGAAGGTGTGACTGTTTTAGAGTGGCTTTCTTGTTCACCGGACCTTAATCCTATCGAGCACTTGTGGGATAGGATCAAAAGAAAAATTAGAGCTCGTCAAAATAATCCTGGTAACGCAGAGCAACTTATACAAGCGGCTTTAGAGGAATGGGCAAATGTTACAGAAGAAGAAATTAACAACTTAATAGAAAGCATGCCTCGTCGAATTCAAGCTTGTATCAATGCCAGGGGTGGTAATACTGATTATTGATTTGTTAAAATCGTTTTATTTGTTGTTCAATTCTCAGTTACATAAAAATTATTTTTAGAGAAATTTACACTTTTGATTTTCTGTTCTATTATAAAAATAATCTTTTAATAATTTATATTATTTTTGTAATAAACTTGTTTTGGGAAAACTGCTCTTCACTTTTCAGCGACTTTTTTTAATTAAAATTCGTTTTTTCCAAATAACAGGGTGATTCCATATAAGTTTGGTTGTGTGTATTTAGGATATTACAAGATGAAAATTTGTACCAACCCAAAAAAAATCTGTATAAATCAATTTTTCTGGGAAATACGGCAGTCCAAAAATGACCTATTTTTAGCAATTTTTCGACTCTAGGTCGATTATTTCGATTTTTTTGCATATACTAGATTGATCCTTTGTGAATCGAAAAAACCAAATTTCATTCCTCAGAGTCGAACAGTGAAGCATTTCTGATTTTTTTCGCGAAGGTCCAATTTTTTCTCTCAACCTCAGGCCATTGCTTTTATTTCGAATTTTACGGTTTTTCAGGTGCGCTCAAAGCGTCAAGTTCTGCCGGTAACCTCGGAGTATTAATACCGGTTATAGCAGTATTGCTGCGAAGGCTGCCGCCCATCAAACAGCCCAAGCCCAGGATGCACAAACTATTCAGGGATTTCTGGCTGTATTGCGTGATTATGGGATTCACGGCTTCGGAATCAGGTAATACAACTTCCTTGACGAAATCTCCCAGTTTCTCACGATTCGCGTTTAGGTTTGTGGCCGGCGGAATGGTACGACGGAGTCAAGGAGATCTCTGTCAAATCGCCAGCTTTAGTCTCGCCCACTTCGAGCAGATCCGAGATGAGGGAGCTGCAATACACGAGCGCCGTGAGGAACGACAGCGTGTCCATCACCGAGCTTCAGGAGCTGAGGAATCAGATCCTGGACCTGTTGAAGCATCCGGCCGACGTCACGGCCATAGTCAACAAACTTTCTTTCGCTCAGTGCACGTTTTTATTGAGCGTTTATTGGGTGGAGACTCTTAGGTAACTTTATCCCTCCGCGATGAGTATTTAGACCAATTAAGTTTTCCGCAGGATTCAGCATTCGGAGGAACCTTCCTTGGTGACCATAATTCAAGATTACCTGAGCGATTCCGCCTTGCAAAAGGACAAGGCGGGGATGTGGAGCTGCGTGTCTTCCGTGAGCGAGAGAGTCTTCGAAAAGTTTTTAGAAATGATGAAGAATAAACCGAAGAATGCGGCTAGGGAACTGGAGCTGGAGGAACACGCCCAGTTCCTTCTCGTCGCTTTCAACCACCCCCACAAACAGATCCGAAGGGTTTCGGATAGGTTTTTGTCCAGTCTTGTCGATAAATTCCCCCACCTGTTGTGGAGTCGAAGGTGAATTTCATAAAAAAATTCTTTCTATTTCGTTACGTCACTTTCGATTTCAGAGTGCTGTGGACAATGCTAGATATTCTCCAGGTGCTGTCCAATTCGCTCAGGTTAGATCCGAACCTTTCTACCCCGGACTTGAGGATCCCTCAGACTCCCTGGTCCGTTCAGCTCATGGATACTCTGGAGGCGAGAGAGGTGAGACTCATTTTTGCATTCACCATGTGTTTAGTCATCGAAGCCACGCCTTAAAATGGGCGTGGTCCCTGACTGTCATCGACTCGCATCTGTGAGACAACATGCATTATCTCATTTTTTAAAATCCCGTTTATAGAAAAGGTTTTCCGATATGAGGCGTTATTTTGACATTAAAAGAAGACCATTTGTTTAGATGAATGATCGGATGTTTATTCTACATTATACTAAGACGGTAACTCTGTGGTCTGGCCCGGGGAATCTGTCGTAGAAGTGGGTCCAGCAGAATCTTAAAATCGCAGCGAAGCTGCGATACAGGAGAGAAATTTTTACACGGTCGGAAAGAGGGATGATCGATTCGTACGTGGGCGAAATTTCGATTCTCTAGGCGATGTAGAAGTATTTTAAAAAAATTCTCGAAAATCGCGGAAAAATTCGGCAAGAAGGGCAATTTTAAACTCGATGAAACTTTTTTCGCAGATACCCTGATCGTGATGTAAATATACGGATCGAAAGAGGAAGAGTCAACGCAAAATAGCTTGGTATTCATATTTTCCATAATTTCCCCATTTCTTCGGGAAAACTGATCAAAGTTTGACATTTCTCCTATAAAATCGCCCGATCTGCAGAGATCACAGAGAACTATTTGACATTGTAGCTTTAAGCTGTCAGAGTTTGGCCACTGCCTTCTATACAGAAAGCCCGGAACACAATCTGACAACTGCGCTCAGATTCCGCGACCGGAGGCCTACCGATAAGGATAACTGTTTAAAAGGTATATCTGCTGGCCCATACTAGTAATAAAAAAATCCGATGTTTAGGGCATCGTCAAAGACTTCGCGGCCAATTCCGAACGCATAATCAAGGAGGCCATAAAATGGGCCCCGCAGTGGACCAGGAGCCACGTCCAAGAGTACATAAACCAGGTGGTACAGTCCGAGGTATGGCCGCACACCGGACTGTCGATGGCTTTGGAATCTCTCCTGCAGTTTGGTCCTCTGAATCTATACAGTTCCCCTCTGAGCGTAAGCACTCTAGAAAAGAGGCCCAAATGTGTTAAGAGCGATTCCTCGAAGCTAATGTTGACCAGTTCTCTTCGAGCCAAGTACACCGGAGAAGTGAGTCTTGCGGTTTTTTTAGGACAGGTGTTTCTTTACCTTGTTTTTAGGTTCAAGGCATGATGACTGTGTACAATTCGCACCCGAGCGACTTGGATGAGATTATATTGAAGAAAGTGTGGAAATCTTGTAGGGAGCGACAGGATCATCTGCACAACGAAGCTCTGTGGCAGGCCACGGCACTCTTGATATCGAATAAGGAGCTCAACAGGAATCTGTTGCACTGCATAGCTTGGTCTCAAGTAAGGATGTTAATCAGACGTTTTAGGGCCGGTTTTATAAAGGGCACGTTCAATCCGAGGTTACTCAAACGAGGATTGAAAGTCAACCCTCGGTTGAAACGTCTTTGCGGCCTCGGTTGAACAACCTCGGATTGAGATCGTTTTTTTTGGGTTGGCTAACCTGAATCTTATTTCTCGAAGTATCTTGGCACGTTTTTTTGTACCATGTTTGGATAAATTCAATAATCATAGTCTAATAAAGACAAAACAAGAAGCTAATTCGAATATTTCCGTGTTTTGTGACGGTCACGGCAGGGAATTTAGAGAAATCTGATTTCCTACATCAAAACAAATTAATAAAAATTTGAAATTTATGAAATGGGGTCAGACTTCGTACGAATTTTTTCCACTCGAAGCTATTGCCAAATACGCTCTAGTCTTTATCACTTTTGTCAACTTATTTGACTCGAATGATCTAACTATTTTGATATTCTGAAAAGTCTTATGTCAAACTCTTATGTCAAGTAACCAAATAAAAGCTAGGACAATACAAAACATCCAATGAAATTGCATTAACATTTAGTCGTACAAGGATGTAGTTATATTTAGGATAGGAACAAATCATCCTTGATCTTGTTTGATTGAGTACATGAAATACACATTAAATTTAAAGATAGCATTTATTATTAACTATTCAGGTTGAGAGTCATGAATAGAATCAGTCTAGCAATTTTATGCAGGACTCCGCAAGTCACAAAAATAATAGTTGTTTTCAAATGTAATCAGATCACGAATAAAAGATTGGGAAATGTTCTTTCACACGCCAGAGAGTCTTTAAATTGAATTTATAGTCCATATGTGAGCTTCATTGAATAATTGATCATCCATTGATCTGCGAGATGGGATCGGTGTCATCAATTATTTCTTTAGAGTATATTAAAAATTTTCTATGATGAGAATTACCAAATTTATAAGCTTAGCAACTTGGAAATCATCTGAAGCATTCAGCATTTTCACAACCCATTAAAATAAGCATGCACCTGAACTATGTAATAATAATCAAGAAATCCTTCTAGAACGGTGAGTGAGCTCCAGCAACACGGTTCTAATACACCGAAATTTGGTCAGTTGATACAACCTTCTCCTTGTTAGTTTCTATTCCTGTTGATCGCTTGGAATTTTGATAGAATGATAAAATAAGCACTAGAATACTTTTTGATAATGTCCAAAGTTCTAGACATTTCACAACTTTCTGACTTTTTTTTATGTTGATTTATGTAAACCACAAAAATCTTCGAAAATGTTAACAACTCTGAAAAGATTCAGCCTATTCAGAGTAATTTCATCCACTCGATAAAAGAGTTATTTTATTTGATCAAAATCTCTTCTTCGTGCCATCTTCGAAGTCGAAAGGAAATGTGAAATCATTCGATTGGTATCTTTCTTATTCACTATCGTTACTATCTTTTGAATGCCTTGCAGTTATTTCATTATTATCATAACTAGAGTCATTTTCGATATTATATTCACACAGGAACCTGGCAGATCTATCCCTCGAAGATAAGGCACAAAAATTCAGTTTCAATTTAGGAATATTTTTCCAAACACCAAAGATGAATTATTAATACATAGCAAACCTACAGAAGACTGTGATTAATATCAGGCATTCTATCAATATAATATTATATAATATTTTCATTCTAAGCAACTTCAATGTGCCACAACAAAATGTGTTGTTTTTAACATAAAGGGAGGTTAGTTGTCGGCCATCTAGAAACGTCAAACGTTTCAATCGTCGGTTCAAATCTCCACCGGTTGAGTCAATCCAGGGTTGAACCCGAGCTTGGATGTTTATAATACAGAAATCGACATTCAACGGCGGATTTGGGCTCAACCGAGGATTGAAATTCTTTTATAAAGACGGCCCTTAACAGTCCAAAACGTTCCCTTCTTCAATTTTAGGTAGAACTATTCACGGAGGACGCTATGAGAACTGCTATAGAGTGCTGGCAGTGGCTCATAACCTCAAAACCGGAGTTGGAGATGAGATTCCTTCAAGACATGGTCGCCGCTTGGAACTTTACGGTCCAAAGGAAACTAGGGATATTTTCTCAAGGAACCAACGACACCAGCCCCTTAGCTGCTTTCGAAGGTAATTCCATCGACCATAAACCTCCTTTTTACTAACCCCCTCCCTATCCCCTCCTTCCAGCTTGGCCCCTGGATTACGTAATCGCCACATCAGGTATCCAATCCGATCCACCTCGTATATCTCAACTAATCCGAGTTATTTTCACGCTGACTTTCGAATTTTCAGGATGCGACCTGTCAACGCACCCGCCGTTCATAAAGCCTCACGCCATATGGGTGCAGTTCATCTGCGAACTGGTGGAAACTGTCAAGTACAGCAGTTACGAGAAGGTGGAGATGTTGGCGGGACTGATTCACCGATCGCTGACAATGACGGTTGGGCAGATGCCGTCGAATCAGACGAGGCATGTGGCCGCGATCGGCGTGAGATTCAAGTGAGTTTTAGGGAAGGTGTGGATCTGGTGTGTTGGTTGGGAAAGGATTGTAGATTCTGTGTTTACCGCATTAATTGATTTGGCGGTCTTGGTTGTCGGGTTCGTTCCGGAGATAATTTTTTTGCAAATTCCAGAAGGGTTTCTGGAGGCTTTTTCTGGTGGATATTCGTGAAGCATTTGAAGGCACGTATTTTGGTGAAAAAATCATCGCGAAATAGGTTTTCATTCCGGAGATATGAATTTTTAAAGAAAATGGAAACAGTAAAAAAATCCATAAAGAATTTCTTTCCGAATTCCAGAAGAATTTTTGGAGGCTTTTTCTGGTGGATATTCGTGAAGCATTCGGAGGCACGTATTTTGATGCAAAAATCATCGCGAAATAGGCTTTCATTCCGGAGATATGAATTTTCAAAGAAAATGGAAACAATGAAAGAGCCATAAATAATTTTTTTGCAAATTCCAGAAGACTTTTTAGAGGCTTTTTCTGGTGGATATTCCTGAAGCATTCGAAGGCACGTATTTTGGTGAAAAAATCATCGCGAAATATGCTTCCATTCCGGAGATATGAATTTTTAAAGAAAATGGAAACAGTAAAAAAATTCATAAAGAATTTGTTTCCAAATTCCAGAAGAATTTCTGGAGACTTTTTCTGGTGGATATTCGTGAAGCATTCGGAGGCACGTATTTTGGTGAAAAAATCATCGCGAAATAGGCTTTCATTCCGGAGATATGAATTTTCAAAGAAAAAGGAAACAGTAAAAAAAGCCATAAATGATTTTTTTGCTAATTAAAGAAAAATTTCTGGAGGCTTTTTCTGGTGGATATTCGTGAAGCATTCGGAGGCACGTATTTTGGTGAAAAAATCATCGCGAAATAGGCTTTCATTCCGGAGATATGAATTTTCAAAGAAAATGGAAACAGTAAAAAAAGCCATAAATAATTTTTTTGCTAATTCCAGAAGGCTTTCTAGAGGCTTTTTCTGGTGGATATTCGTGAAGCACTCGAAGGCACGTATTTTGGTGAAAAAATGATCGCGAAATAGGTTTTCATTCCGGAGATATGAATTTTTAAAGAAAATGGAAACAGTAAAAAAACCATAAATAAATTTTTTGCAAATTCCAGAAGGCTTTATGGAGGCTTTTTCTGGTGGATATTCGTGAAGCATTGAAAGACACGTATTTTCGTGAAAAAATCTTCGCGAAATAGGCTTTCATTCCGGAGATATGAATTTTTGAAGAAAATGGAAACATTAAAAAAAGTCATAATTTTTTTTTTGCAAATTCCAGAAAGCTTTCTGTAGGCTTTTTCTGGTGAATATTAGTGGAGCATTCGAAGGCACGTATTTTGGTGAAAAAATCTTCGCGAAATAGGCTTTCATTCCGGAGATATGAATTTTTAAAGAAAATGGAAACAATAAAAGAGCCATAAATAATTTTTTTGCGAATTCCAGAAGGCTTTCTAGAGGCTTTTTCTGGTGGATATTCGTGAAGCACTCGAAGGCACGTATTTTGGTGAAAAAATCATCGCGAAATAGGCTTCCATTCCGGAGATATGAATTTAAAAAAAAATGGAAACAGTAAAAAAATCCATAAAGAATTTTTTTCCAAATTCCAGAAAAATTTTTGGAGGCCTTTTCTGGTGGATATTCGTGAAGCATTCGAAGGCACGTATTTTGGTGAAAAAATCATCGCAAAATAGGCTTTCATTCCGGAGATATGAATTTTTAAAGAAAATGGAAACAATGAAAAAATCCATAAATAATTTTTTTGCAAACTCCAGAAGTCTTCCTGGGGGCTTTTTTCTGGTTGATATTCGTGGAGCATTCGAAGGCACGTATTTTGGTGAAAAAATCATCGCGAAATAGGCTTTCATTCCGGAGATATGAATTTTTAAAGAAAATGGAAACAATAAAAGAGCCATAAATAATTTTTTTGCAAATTCCAGAAGTCTTCCTGGGGGCTTTTTCTGGTTGATATTCGTGGAGCATTCGAAGGCACGTATTTTGGTGAAAAAATCATCGCGAAATAGGCTTTCATTCCGGAGATATGAATTTTTAAAGAAAATGGAAACAATGAAAAAAGCCATAAATAATTTTTTTGCAAATTCCAGGAGTCTCCCTGGGGGCTTTTTCCGGTTGATATTCGTGGAGCATTCGAAGGCACGTATTTTGGTGAAAAAATCATCGCGAAATAGGCTTCCATTCCGGAGATATGAATTTTTAAAGAAAATGGAAACAATGAAAAAAGCCATAAATAATTCTTTTGCAAATTCCAGAAGTCTTCCTGGGGGCTTTTTCTGGTTGATATTCGTGGAGCATTCGAAGACACGTATTTTGGTGAAAAAATCATCGCGAAATAGGCTTTCATTCCGGAGATATGAATTTTAAAAGAAAATGGAAACAATGAAAAAAGCCATAAATAATTTTTTTGCAAATTCCAGGAGTCTTCCTGGGGGCTTTTTCTGGTTGATATTCGTGGAGCATTCGAAGGCACGTATTTTGGTGAAAAAATCATCGCGAAATAGGCTTTCATTCCGGAGATATGAATTTTTAAAGAAAATGAAAACAATAATAGAGCCATAAATAATTTTTTTGCAAATTCCAGAAGTCTTCCTGGGGGCTTTTTCTGGTTGATATTCGTGGAGCATTCGAAGGCACGTATTTTGGTGAAAAAATCATCGCGAAATAGGCTTTCATTCCGGAGATATGAATTTTTAAAGAAAATGGAAACAATGAAAAAATCCATAAATAATTTTTTTGCAAATTCCAGGAGTCTTCCTGGGGGCTTTTTCTGGTTGATATTCGTGGAGCATTCGAAGGCACGTATTTTGGTGAAAAAATCATCGCGAAATAGGCTTTCATTCCGGAGATATGAATTTTTAAAGAAAATGGAAACAATGAAAAAAGCCATAAATAATGTTTTTGCAAATTCCAGAAGTCTTCCTGGGGGCTTTTTCTGGTTGATATTCGTGGAGCATTCGAAGGCACGTATTTTGGTGAAAAAATCATCGCGAAATAGGCTTTCATTCCGGAGATATGAATTTTTAAAGAAAATGAAAACAATAATAGAGCCATAAATAATTTTTTTGCAAATTCCAGAAGTCTTCCTGGGGGCTTTTTCTGGTTGATATTCGTGGAGCATTCGAAGGCACGTATTTTGGTGAAAAAATCATCGCGAAATAGGCTTTCATTCCGGAGATATGAATTTTTAAAGAAAATGGAAACAATGAAAAAATCCATAAATAATTTTTTTGCAAATTCCAGGAGTCTTCCTGGGGGCTTTTTCTGGTTGATATTCGTGGAGCATTCGAAGACACGTATTTTGGTGAAAAAATCATCGCGAAAAAGGCTTTCATTCCGGAGATATGAATTTTTAAAGAAAATGGAAACAATGAAAAAAGCCATAAATAATTTTTTTGCAAATTCCAGGAGTCTTCCTGGGGGCTTTTTCTGGTTGATATTCGTGGAGCATTCGAAGGCACGTATTTTGGTGAAAAAATCATCGCGAAATAGGCTTTCATTCCGGAGATATGAATTTTTAAAGAAAATGGAAACAATGAAAAAAGCCATAAATAATTTTTTTGCAAATTCCAGAAGACTTCCTGGGGGCTTTTTCTGGTTGATATTCGTGGAGCATTCGAAGGCACGTATTTTGGTGAAAAAATCATCGCGAAATAGGCTTCCATTCCGGAGATATGAATTTAAAAAAAAATGGAAACAGTAAAAAAATCCATAAAGAATTTTTTTCCAAATTCCAGAAAAATTTTTGGAGGCCTTTTCTGGTGGATATTCGTGAAGCATTCGAAGGCACGTATTTTGGTGAAAAAATCATCGCAAAATAGGCTTTCATTCCGGATATATGAATTTTTAAAGAAAATGGAAACAATGAAAAAAGCCATAAATAATTTTTTTGCAAATTCCAGAAGTCTTCCTGGGGGCTTTTTCCGGTTGATATTCGTGGAGCATTCGAAGGCACGTATTTTGGTGAAAAAATCATCGCGAAATAGGCTTTCATTCCGGAGATATGAATTTTTAAAGAAAATGGAAACAATGAAAAAAGCCATAAATAATTTTTTTGCAAATTCGAGAAGTCTTCCTGGGGGCTTTTTCTGGTTGATATTCGTGGAGCATTCGAAGGCACGTATTTTGGTGAAAAAATCATCGCGAAATAGGCTTTCATTCCGGAGATATGAATTTTTAAAGAAAATGGAAACAATAAAAGAGCCATAAATAATTTTTTTGCAAATTCCAGAAGTCTTCCTGGGGGCTTTCTCTGGTTGATATTCGTGGAGCATTCGAAGGCACGTATTTTGGTGAAAAAATCATCGCGAAATAGGCTTTCATTCCGGAGATATGAATTTTTAAAGAAAATGGAAACAATAAAAGAGCCATAAATAATTTTTTTGCAAATTCCAGAAGTCTTCCTGGGGGCTTTCTCTGGTTGATATTCGTGGAGCATTCGAAGGCACGTATTTTGGTGAAAAAATCATTGCGAAATAGGCTTTCATTCCGGAGATATGAATTTTTAAAGAAAATGGAAACAATAAAAGAGCCATAAATAATTTTTTTGCAAATTCCAGAAGACTTCCTGGGGGCTTTTTCTGGTTGATATTCGTGGAGCATTCGAAGGCACATATTTTGGTGAAAAAATCATCGCGAAATAGGCTTTCATTCCGGAGATATGAATTTTTAAAGAAAATGGAAACAATGAAAAAAGCCATAAATAATTTTTTTGCAAATTCCAGAAGACTTCCTGGGGGCTTTTTCTGGTTGATATTCGTGGAGCATTCGAAGGCACATATTTTGGTGAAAAAATCATCGCGAAATAGGCTTGCATTCCGGAGATATGAATTTTTAAAGAAAATGGAAACAATGAAAAAAGCCATAAATAATGTTTTTGCAAATTCCAGAAGTCTTCCTGGGGGCTTTTTCTGGTTGATATTCGTGGAGCATTCGAAGGCACGTATTTTGGTGAAAAAATCATCGCGAAATAGGCTTTCATTCCGGAGATATGAATTTTTAAAGAAAATGGAAACAATGAAAAATGCCATAAATTATTTTTTTGCAAATTCCAGAAGTCTTCCTGGGGGCTTTTTCTGGTTGATATTCGTGGAGCATTCAAAGGCACGTATTTTGGTGAAAAAATCATCGCGAAATAGGCTTTCATTCCGGAGATATGAATTTTTAAAGAAAATGGAAACAATGAAAAATGCCATAAATTATTTTTTTGCAAATTCCAGAAGTCTTCCTGGGGGCTTTTTCTGGTTGATATTCGTGGAGCATTCGAAGACACGTATTTTGGTGAAAAAATCATCGCGAAAAAGGCTTTCATTCCGGAGATATGAATTTTTAAAGAAAATGGAAACAATGAAAAAAGCCATAAATAATTTTTTTGCAAATTCCAGGAGTCTTCCTGGGGGCTTTTTCTGGTTGATATTCGTGGAGCATTCGAAGGCACGTATTTTGGTGAAAAAATCATCGCGAAATAGGCTTTCATTCCGGAGATATGAATTTTTAAAGAAAATGGAAACAATGAAAAAAGCCATAAATAATTTTTTTGCAAATTCCAGAAGACTTCCTGGGGGCTTTTTCTGGTTGATATTCGTGGAGCATTCAAAGGCACGTATTTTGGTGAAAAAATCATCGCGAAATAGGCTTTCATTCCGGAGATATGAATTTTTAAAGAAAATGGAAACAATAATAGAGCCATAAATAATTTTTTTGCAAATTCCAGAAGACTTCCTGGGGGCTTTTTCTGGTTGATATTCGTGGAGCATTCAAAGGCACGTATTTTGGTGAAAAAATAATCGCGAAATAGGCTTTCATTCCGGAGATATGAATTTTTAAAGAAAATGGAAACAATGAAAAAAGCCATAAATAATTTTTTTGCAAATTCCAGGAGTCTTCATGGGGGCTTTTTCTGGTTGATATTCGTGGAGCATTCGAAGACACGTATTTTGGTGAAAAAATCATCGCGAAATAGGCTCTCATTCCGGAGATATGAATTTTTAAAGAAAATGGAAACAATGAAAAAAACCATAAATAAATTTTTTGCAAATTCCAGGAGTCTCCCTGGGGGCTTTTTCTGATTGATATTCGTGGAGCATTCAAAGGCACGTATTTTGGTGAAAAAATCATCGCGAAATAGGCTTTCATTCCGGAGATATGAATTTTTAAAGAAAATGGAAACAATGAAAAAAGCCATAAATAATTTTTTTGCAAATTCCAGAAGTCTTCCTGGGGGCTTTTATGGTTGATATTCGTGGAGCATTCGAAGGCACGTATTTTGGTGAAAAAATCATCGCGAAATAGGCTTTCATTCCGGAGATATGAATTTTTAAAGAAAATGGAAACAATGAAAAAAGCCATAAATAATTTTTTTGCAAATTCCAGCAGTCTTCCTTGGGGCTTCTTCTGGTTGATATTCGTGGAGCATTCGAAGGCACGTATTTTGGTGAAAAAATCATCGCGAAATAGGCTTTCATTCCGGAGATATGAATTTTTAAAGAAAATGGAAACAATGAAAAAAGCCATAAATAATTTTTTTGCAAATTCCAGAAGTCTTCCTGGGGGCTTTTATGGTTGATATTCGTGGAGCATTCGAAGGCACGTATTTTGGTGAAAAAATCATCGCGAAATAGGCTTTCATTCCGGAAATATGAATTTTTAAAGAAAATGGAAACAATGAAAAAAGCCATAAATAATTTTTTTGCAAATTCCAGAAGTCTTCCTGGGGGCTTTCATGGTTGATATTCGTGGAGCATTCGAAGGCACGTATTTTGGTGAAAAAATCATCGCGAAATAGGCTTTCATTCCGGAGATATGAATTTTTAAAGAAAATGGAAACAATGAAAAAAGCCATAAATAATTTTTTTGCAAATTCCAGGAGTCTTCCTGGGGGCTTTTTCTGGTTGATATTCGTGGAGCATTCGAAGGCACATATTTTGGTGAAAAAATCATCGCGAAATAGGCTTTCATTCCGGAGATATGAATTTTTAAAGAAAATGGAAACAATGAAAAAAGCCATAAATAATTTTTTTGCAAATTCCAGAATTCTTCCTGGGGGCTTTTATGGTTGATATTCGTGGAGCATTCGAAGGCACGTATTTTGGTGAAAAAATCATCGCGAAATAGGCTTTCATTCCGTAGATATGAATTTTTAAAGAAAATGGAAACAATAAAAGAGCCATAAATAATTTTTTTGCAAATTCCAGGAGTCTTCCTGGGAGCTTTTTCTGGTTGATTTTCGTGGAGCATTCGAAGGCACGTATTTTGGTGAAAAAATCATCGCGAAATAGGCTTTCATTCCGGAGATATGAATTTTCAAAGAAAATGGAAACAATGAAAAAAGCCATAAATAAATTTTTTGCAAATTCCAGGAGTCTCCCTGGGGGCTTTTTCTGGTTGATATTCGTGGAGCATTCAAAGGCACGTATTTTGGTGAAAAAATCATCGCGAAATAGGCTTTCATTCCGGAGATATGAATTTTTAAAGAAAAAGGAAACAATGAAAAAAGCCATAAATAATTTTTTTGCAAATTCCAGAAGTCTTCCTGGGGGCTTTTATGGTTGATATTCGTGGAGCATTCGAAGGCACGTATTTTGGTGAAAAAATCATCGCGAAATAGGCTTTCATTCCGGAGATATGAATTTTTAAAGAAAATGGAAACAATGAAAAAAGCCATAAATAAATTTTTTGCAAATTCCAGGAGTCTTTCTGGGGGCTTTTTCTGGTTGATATTCGTGGAGCATTCGAAGGCACGTATTTTGGTGAAAAAATCATCGCGAAATAGGCTTTCATTCCGGATATATGAATTTTTAAAGAAAATGGAAACAATGAAAAAAGCCATAAATAATTTTTTTGCAAATTCCAGAAGTCTTCCTGGGGGCTTTTTCCGGTTGATATTCGTGGAGCATTCGAAGGCACGTATTTTGGTGAAAAAATCATCGCGAAATAGGCTTTCATTCCGGAGATATGAATTTTTAAAGAAAATGGAAACAATGAAAAAAGCCATAAATAATTTTTTTGCAAATTCCAGGAGTCTTCCTGGGGGCTTTTTCCGGTTGATATTCGTGGAGCATTCGAAGGCACGTATTTTGGTGAAAAAATCATCGCGAAATAGGCTTTCATTCCGGAGATATGAATTTTTAAAGAAAATGGAAACAATGAAAAAAGCCATAAATAATTTTTTTGCAAATTCCAGAAGTCTTCCTGGGGGCTTTTTCTGGTTGATATTCGTGGAGCATTCGAAGGCACGTATTTTGGTGAAAAAATCATCGCGAAATAGGCTTTCATTCCGGAGATATGAATTTTTAAAGAAAATGGAAACAATGAAAAAAGCCATAAATAATTTTTTTGCAAATTCCAGGAGTCTTCCTGGGGGCTTTTTCCGGTTGATATTCGTGGAGCATTCGAAGGCACGTATTTTGGTGAAAAAATCATCGCGAAATAGGCTTTCATTCCGGAGATATGAATTTTTAAAGAAAATGGAAACAATGAAAAAAGCCATAAATAATTTTTTTGCAAATTCCAGAAGTCTTCCTGGGGGCTTTTTCTGGTTGATATTCGTGGAGCATTCGAAGACACGTATTTTGGTGAAAAAATCATCGCGAAATAGGCTTTCATTCCGGAGATATGAATTTTTAAAGAAAATGGAAACAATAATAGAGCCATAAATAATTTTTTTGCAAATTCCAGAAGTCTTCCTGGGGGCTTTTTCCGGTTGATATTCGTGGAGCATTCGAAGGCACGTATTTTGGTGAAAAAATCATCGCGAAATAGGCTTTCATTCCGGAGATATGAATTTTTAAAAAAAATGGAAAACAATGAAAAAAGCCATAAATAATTTTTTTACAAATTCCAGAAGTCTTCCTGGGGGCTTTTTCTGGTTGATATTCGTGGAGCATTCGAAGGCACGTATTTTGGTGAAAAAATCATCGCGAAATAGGCTTTCATTCCGGAGATATGAATTTTTAAAGAAAATGGAAACAATGAAAAAAGCCATAAATAATTTTTTTGCAAATTCCAGGAGTCTTCCTGGGGGCTTTTTCCGGTTGATATTCGTGGAGCATTCGAAGGCACGTATTTTGGTGAAAAAATCATCGCGAAATAGGCTTTCATTCCGGAGATATGAATTTTTAAAGAAAATGGAAACAATGAAAAAAGCCATAAATAATTTTTTTGCAAATTCCAGAAGTCTTCCTGGGGGCTTTTTCTGGTTGATATTCGTGGAGCATTCGAAGACACGTATTTTGGTGAAAAAATCATCGCGAAATAGGCTTTCATTCCGGAGATATGAATTTTAAAAGAAAATGGAAACAATGAAAAAAGCCATAAATAATTTTTTTGCAAATTCCAGGAGTCTTCCTGGGGGCTTTTTCTGGTTGATATTCGTGGAGCATTCGAAGGCACGTATTTTGGTGAAAAAATCATCGCGAAATAGGCTTTCATTCCGGAGATATGAATTTTTAAAGAAAATGGAAACAATAATAGAGCCATAAATAATTTTTTTGCAAATTCCAGAAGTCTTCCTGGGGGCTTTTTCTGGTTGATATTCGTGGAGCATTCGAAGGCACGTATTTTGGTGAAAAAATAATCGCGAAATAGGCTTTCATTCCGGAGATATGAATTTTTAAAGAAAATGGAAACAATGAAAAAAGCCATAAATAATTTTTTTGCAAATTCCAGGAGTCTTCATGGGGGCTTTTTCTGGTTGATATTCGTGGAGCATTCGAAGACACGTATTTTGGTGAAAAAATCATCGCGAAATAGGCTCTCATTCCGGAGATATGAATTTTTAAAGAAAATGGAAACAATGAAAAAAACCATAAATAAATTTTTTGCAAATTCCAGGAGTCTCCCTGGGGGCTTTTTCTGGTTGATATTCGTGGAGCATTCAAAGGCACGTATTTTGGTGAAAAAATCATCGCGAAATAGGCTTTCATTCCGGAGATATGAATTTTTAAAGAAAATGGAAACAATGAAAAAAGCCATAAATAATTTTTTCGCAAATTCCAGAAGTCTTCCTGGGGGCTTTTATGGTTGATATTCGTGGAGCATTCGAAGGCACGTATTTTGGTGAAAAAATCATCGCGAAATAGGCTTTCATTCCGGAGATATGAATTTTTAAAGAAAATGGAAACAATGAAAAAAGCCATAAATAATTTTTTTGCAAATTCCAGCAGTCTTCCTTGGGGCTTCTTCTGGTTGATATTCGTGGAGCATTCGAAGGCACGTATTTTGGTGAAAAAATCATCGCGAAATAGGCTTTCATTCCGGAGATATGAATTTTTAAAGAAAATGGAAACAATGAAAAAAGCCATAAATAATTTTTTTGCAAATTCCAGAAGTCTTCCTGGGGGCTTTTATGGTTGATATTCGTGGAGCATTCGAAGGCACGTATTTTGGTGAAAAAATCATCGCGAAATAGGCTTTCATTCCGGAAATATGAATTTTTAAAGAAAATGGAAACAATGAAAAAAGCCATAAATAATTTTTTTGCAAATTCCAGAAGTCTTCCTGGGGGCTTTTATGGTTGATATTCGTGGAGCATTCGAAGGCACGTATTTTGGTGAAAAAATCATCGCGAAATAGGCTTTCATTCCGGAGATATGATTTTTTAAAGAAAATGGAAACAATGAAAAAAGCCATAAATAATTTTTTTGCAAATTCCAGGAGTCTTCCTGGGGGCTTTTTCTGGTTGATATTCGTGGAGCATTCGAAGGCACATATTTTGGTGAAAAAATCATCGCGAAATAGGCTTTCATTCCGGAGATATGAATTTTTAAAGAAAATGGAAACAATGAAAAAAGCCATAAATAATTTTTTTGCAAATTCCAGAATTCTTCCTGGGGGCTTTTATGGTTGATATTCGTGGAGCATTCGAAGGCACGTATTTTGGTGAAAAAATCATCGCGAAATAGGCTTTCATTCCGTAGATATGAATTTTTAAAGAAAATGGAAACAATAAAAGAGCCATAAATAATTTTTTTGCAAATTCCAGGAGTCTTCCTGGGAGCTTTTTCTGGTTTATTTTCATGGAGCATTCGAAGGCACGTATTTTGGTGAAAAAATCATCGCGAAATAGGCTTTCATTCCGGAGATATGAATTTTCAAAGAAAATGGAAACAATGAAAAAAGCCATAAATAAATTTTTTGCAAATTCCAGGAGTCTCCCTGGGGGCTTTTTCTGGTTGATATTCGTGGAGCATTCAAAGGCACGTATTTTGGTGAAAAAATCATCGCGAAATAGGCTTTCATTCCGGAGATATGAATTTTTAAAGAAAAAGGAAACAATGAAAAAAGCCATAAATAATTTTTTTGCAAATTCCAGAAGTCTTCCTGGGGGCTTTTATGGTTGATATTCGTGGAGCATTCGAAGGCACGTATTTTGGTGAAAAAATCATCGCGAAATAGGCTTTCATTCCGGAGATATGAATTTTTAAAGAAAATGGAAACAATGAAAAAAGCCATAAATAATTTTTTTGCAAATTCCAGCAGTCTTCCTTGGGGCTTCTTCTGGTTGATATTCGTGGAGCATTCGAAGGCACGTATTTTGGTGAAAAAATCATCGCGAAATAGGCTTTCATTCCGGAGATATGAATTTTTAAAGAAAATGGAAACAATGAAAAAAGCCATAAATAATTTTTTTGCAAATTCCAGGAGTCTTCCTGGGGGCTTTTTCTGGTTGATATTCGTGGAGCATTCGAAGGCACGTATTTTGGTGAAAAAATCATCGCGAAATAGGCTTTCATTCCGGAGATATGAATTTTTAAAGAAAATGGAAACAATAAAAGAGCCATAAATAATTTTTTTGCAAATTCCAGGAGTCTTCCTGGGAGCTTTTTCTGGTTGATATTCGTGGAGCATTCGAAGGCACGTATTTTGGTGAAAAAATCATCGCGAAATAGGCTTTCATTCCGGAGATATGAATTTTTAAAGAAAATGGAAACAATGAAAAAAGCCATAAATAAATTTTTTGCAAATTCCAGGAGTCTCCCTGGGGGCTTTTTCTGGTTGATATTCGTGGAGCATTCAAAGGCACGTATTTTGGTGAAAAAATCATCGCGAAATAGGCTTTCATTCCGGAGATATGAATTTTTAAAGAAAATGGAAACAATGAAAAAAGCCATAAATAATTTTTTTGCAAATTCCAGAAGTCTTTCTGGGGGCTTTTTCTGGTCGATATTCGTGGAGCATTCGAAGGCACGTATTTTGGTGAAAAAATCATCGCGAAATAGGCACTCATTCCGGAGATATGAATTTTTAAAGAAAATGGAAACAATGAAAAAAGCCATAAATAATTTTTTTGCAAATTCCAGCAGTCTTCCTTGGGGCTTCTTCTGGTTGATATTCGTGGAGCATTCGAAGGCACGTATTTTGGTGAAAAAATAATCGCGAAATAGGCTTTCATTCCGGAGATATGAATTTTTAAAGAAAATGGAAACAATGAAAAAAGCCATAAATAATTTTTTTGCAAATTCCAGAAGTCTTCCTGGGGGCTTTTATGGTTGATATTCGTGGAGCATTCGAAGGCACGTATTTTGGTGAAAAAATCATCGCGAAATAGGCTTTCATTCCGTAGATATGAATTTTTAAAGAAAATGGAAACAATGAAAAAAGCCATAAATAATTTTTTTGCAAATTCCAGAATTCTTCCTGGGGGCTTTTATGGTTGATATTCGTGGAGCATTCGAAGGCACGTATTTTGGTGAAAAAATCATCGCGAAATAGGCTTTCATTCCGTAGATATGAATTTTTAAAGAAAATGGAAACAATAAAAGAGCCATAAATAATTTTTTTGCAAATTCCAGGAGTCTTCCTGGGAGCTTTTTCTGGTTGATTTTCGTGGAGCATTCGAAGGCACGTATTTTGGTGAAAAAATCATCGCGAAATAGGCTTTCATTCCGGAGATATGAATTTTCAAAGAAAATGGAAACAATGAAAAAAGCCATAAATAAATTTTTTGCAAATTCCAGGAGTCTCCCTGGGGGCTTTTTCTGGTTGATATTCGTGGAGCATTCAAAGGCACGTATTTTGGTGAAAAAATCATCGCGAAATAGGCTTTCATTCCGGAGATATGAATTTTTAAAGAAAAAGGAAACAATGAAAAAAGCCATAAATAATTTTTTTGCAAATTCCAGAAGTCTTCCTGGGGGCTTTTATGGTTGATATTCGTGGAGCATTCGAAGGCACGTATTTTGGTGAAAAAATCATCGCGAAATAGGCTTTCATTCCGGAGATATGAATTTTTAAAGAAAATGGAAACAATGAAAAAAGCCATAAATAAATTTTTTGCAAATTCCAGGAGTCTTCCTGGGAGCTTTTTCTGGTTGATATTCGTGGAGCATTCGAAGGCACGTATTTTGGTGAAAAAATCATCGCGAAATAGGCTTTCATTCCGGAGATATGAATTTTCAAAGAAAATGGAAACAATGAAAAAAGCCATAAATAAATTTTTTGCAAATTCCAGGAGTCTCCCTGGGGGCTTTTTCTGGTTGATATTCGTGGAGCATTCAAAGGCACGTATTTTGGTGAAAAAATCATCGCGAAATAGGCTTTCATTCCGGAGATATGAATTTTTAAAGAAAAAGGAAACAATGAAAAAAGCCATAAATAATTTTTTTGCAAATTCCAGAAGTCTTCCTGGGGGCTTTTATGGTTGATATTCGTGGAGCATTCGAAGGCACGTATTTTGGTGAAAAAATCATCGCGAAATAGGCTTTCATTCCGGAGATATGAATTTTTAAAGAAAATGGAAACAATGAAAAAAGCCATAAATAATTTTTTTGCAAATTCCAGAAGTCTTCCTGGGGGCTTTTATGGTTGATATTCGTGGAGCATTCGAAGGCACGTATTTTGGTGAAAAAATCATCGCGAAATAGGCTTTCATTCCGGAGATATGAATTTTTAAAGAAAATGGAAACAATGAAAAAAGCCATAAATAATTTTTTTGCAAATTCCAGCAGTCTTCCTTGGGGCTTCTTCTGGTTGATATTCGTGGAGCATTCGAAGGCACGTATTTTGGTGAAAAAATCATCGCGAAATAGGCTTTCATTCCGGAGATATGAATTTTTAAAGAAAATGGAAACAATGAAAAAAGCCATAAATAATTTTTTTGCAAATTCCAGGAGTCTTCCTGGGGGCTTTTTCTGGTTGATATTCGTGGAGCATTCGAAGGCACGTATTTTGGTGAAAAAATCATCGCGAAATAGGCTTTCATTCCGGAGATATGAATTTTTAAAGAAAATGGAAACAATAAAAGAGCCATAAATAATTTTTTTGCAAATTCCAGGAGTCTTCCTGGGAGCTTTTTCTGGTTGATATTCGTGGAGCATTCGAAGGCACGTATTTTGGTGAAAAAATCATCGCGAAATAGGCTTTCATTCCGGAGATATGAATTTTTAAAGAAAATGGAAACAATGAAAAAAGCCATAAATAAATTTTTTGCAAATTCCAGGAGTCTCCCTGGGGGCTTTTTCTGGTTGATATTCGTGGAGCATTCAAAGGCACGTATTTTGGTGAAAAAATCATCGCGAAATAGGCTTTCATTCCGGAGATATGAATTTTTAAAGAAAATGGAAACAATGAAAAAAGCCATAAATAATTTTTTTGCAAATTCCAGAAGTCTTCCTGGGGGCTTTTTCTGGTCGATATTCGTGGAGCATTCGAAGGCACGTATTTTGGTGAAAAAATCATCGCGAAATAGGCACTCATTCCGGAGATATGAATTTTTAAAGAAAATGGAAACAATGAAAAAAGCCATAAATAATTTTTTGCAAATTCCAGAAGTCTTCCTGGGGGCTTTTTCTGGTTGATATTCGTGGAGCATTCGAAGGCACGTATTTTGGTGAAAAAATCATCGCGAAATAGGCTTTCATTCCGGAGATATGAATTTTTAAAGAAAATGGAAACAATGAAAAAAGCCATAAATAATTTTTTTGCAAATTCCAGAAGACTTCCTGGGGGCTCTTTCTGGTTGATATTCGTGGAGCATTCGAAGGCACATATTTTGGTGAAAAAATCATCGCGAAATAGGCTTTCATTCCGGAGATATGAATTTTTAAAGAAAATGGAAACAATGAAAAAAGCCATAAATAATTTTTTTGCAAATTCCAGAAGTCTTCCTGGGGGCTTTTTCTGGTTGATATTCGTGGAGCATTCGAAGGCATGTATTTTGGTGAAAAAATCATCGCGAAATAGGCTTTCATTCCGGAGATATGAATTTTTAAAGAAAATGGAAACAATGAAAAAAGCCATAAATAATTTTTTTGCAAATTCCAGAAGTCTTCCTGGGGGCTTTTTCTGGTTGATATTCGTGGAGCATTCGAAGGCATGTATTTTGGTGAAAAAATCATCGCGAAATAGGCTTTCATTCCGGAGATATGAATTTTTAAAGAAAATGGAAACAATGAAAAAAGCCATAAATAATGTTTTTGCAAATTCCAGAAGTCTTCCTGGGGGCTTTTTCTGGTTGATATTCGTGGAGCATTCGAAGGCATGTATTTTGGTGAAAAAATCATCGCGAAATAGGCTTTCATTCCGGAGATATGAATTTTTAAAGAAAATGGAAACAATGAAAAAAGCCATAAATAATTTTTTTGCAAATTCCAGAAGTCTTCCTGGGGGCTTTTTCTGGTTGATATTCGTGGAGCATTCGAAGGCATGTATTTTGGTGAAAAAATCATCGCGAAATAGGCTTTCATTCCGGAGATATGAATTTTTAAAGAAAATGGAAACAATGAAAAAAGCCATAAATAATTTTTTTGCAAATTCCAGAAGTCTTCCTGGGGGCTTTTTCTGGTTGATATTCGTGGAGCATTCGAAGGCACATATTTTGGTGAAAAAATCATCGCGAAATAGGCTTTCATTCCGGAGATATGAATTTTTAAAGAAAATGGAAACAATGAAAAAAGCCATAAATAATTTTTTTGCAAATTCCAGAAGTCTTCCTGGGGGCTTTTTCTGGTTGATATTCGTGGAGCATTCGAAGGCACATATTTTGGTGAAAAAATCATCGCGAAATAGGCTTTCATTCCGGAGATATGAATTTTTAAAGAAAATGGAAACAATGAAAAAAGCCATAAATAATTTTTTTGCAAATTCCAGAAGTCTTCCTGGGGGCTTTTTCTGGTTGATATTCGTGGAGCATTCGAAGGCATGTATTTTGGTGAAAAAATCATCGCGAAATAGGCTTTCATTCCGGAGATATGAATTTTTAAAGAAAATGGAAACAATGAAAAAAGCCATAAATAATTTTTTTGCAAATTCCAGAAGTCTTCCTGGGGGCTTTTTCTGGTTGATATTCGTGGAGCATTCGAAGGCACATATTTTGGTGAAAAAATCATCGCGAAATAGGCTTTCATTCCGGAGATATGAATTTTTAAAGAAAATGGAAACAATGAAAAAAGCCATAAATAATTTTTTTGCAAATTCCAGAAGTCTTCCTGGGGGCTTTTTCTGGTTGATATTCGTGGAGCATTCGAAGGCATGTATTTTGGTGAAAAAATCATCGCGAAATAGGCTTTCATTCCGGAGATATGAATTTTTAAAGAAAATGGAAACAATGAAAAAAGCCATAAATAATTTTTTTGCAAATTCCAGAAGTCTTCCTGGGGGCTTTTTCTGGTTGATATTCGTGGAGCATTCGAAGGCATGTATTTTGGTGAAAAAATCATCGCGAAATAGGCTTTCATTCCGGAGATATGAATTTTTAGAGAAAATGGAAACAATGAAAAAAGCCATAAATAATGTTTTTGCAAATTCCAGAAGTCTTCCTGGGGGCTTTTTCTGGTTGATATTCGTGGAGCATTCGAAGGCATGTATTTTGGTGAAAAAATCATCGCGAAATAGGCTTTCATTCCGGAGATATGAATTTTTAAAGAAAATGGAAACAATGAAAAAAGCCATAAATAATTTTTTTGCAAATTCCAGAATTCTTCCTGGGGGCTTTTTCTGGTTGATATTCGTGGAGCATTCGAAGGCATGTATTTTGGTGAAAAAATCATCGCGAAATAGGCTTTCATTCCGGAGATATGAATTTTTAAAGAAAATGGAAACAATGAAAAAAGCCATAAATAATTTTTTTGCAAATTCCAGAAGTCTTCCTGGGGGCTTTTATGGTTGATATTCGTGGAGCATTCGAAGGCACGTATTTTGGTGAAAAAATCATCGCGAAATAGGCTTTCATTCCGTAGATATGAATTTTTAAAGAAAATGGAAACAATGAAAAAAGCCATAAATAATTTTTTTGCAAATTCCAGAATTCTTCCTGGGGGCTTTTATGGTTGATATTCGTGGAGCATTCGAAGGCACGTATTTTGGTGAAAAAATCATCGCGAAATAGGCTTTCATTCCGTAGATATGAATTTTTAAAGAAAATGGAAACAATAAAAGAGCCATAAATAATTTTTTTGCAAATTCCAGGAGTCTTCCTGGGAGCTTTTTCTGGTTGATTTTCGTGGAGCATTCGAAGGCACGTATTTTGGTGAAAAAATCATCGCGAAATAGGCTTTCATTCCGGAGATATGAATTTTCAAAGAAAATGGAAACAATGAAAAAAGCCATAAATAAATTTTTTGCAAATTCCAGGAGTCTCCCTGGGGGCTTTTTCTGGTTGATATTCGTGGAGCATTCAAAGGCACGTATTTTGGTGAAAAAATCATCGCGAAATAGGCTTTCATTCCGGAGATATGAATTTTTAAAGAAAAAGGAAACAATGAAAAAAGCCATAAATAATTTTTTTGCAAATTCCAGAAGTCTTCCTGGGGGCTTTTATGGTTGATATTCGTGGAGCATTCGAAGGCACGTATTTTGGTGAAAAAATCATCGCGAAATAGGCTTTCATTCCGGAGATATGAATTTTTAAAGAAAATGGAAACAATGAAAAAAGCCATAAATAAATTTTTTGCAAATTCCAGGAGTCTTCCTGGGAGCTTTTTCTGGTTGATATTCGTGGAGCATTCGAAGGCACGTATTTTGGTGAAAAAATCATCGCGAAATAGGCTTTCATTCCGGAGATATGAATTTTCAAAGAAAATGGAAACAATGAAAAAAGCCATAAATAAATTTTTTGCAAATTCCAGGAGTCTCCCTGGGGGCTTTTTCTGGTTGATATTCGTGGAGCATTCGAAGGCACGTATTTTGGTGAAAAAATCATCGCGAAATAGGCTTTCATTCCGGAGATATGAATTTTTAAAGAAAAAGGAAACAATGAAAAAAGCCATAAATAATTTTTTTGCAAATTCCAGAAGTCTTCCTGGGGGCTTTTATGGTTGATATTCGTGGAGCATTCGAAGGCACGTATTTTGGTGAAAAAATCATCGCGAAATAGGCTTTCATTCCGGAGATATGAATTTTTAAAGAAAATGGAAACAATGAAAAAAGCCATAAATAATTTTTTTGCAAATTCCAGAAGTCTTCCTGGGGGCTTTTATGGTTGATATTCGTGGAGCATTCGAAGGCACGTATTTTGGTGAAAAAATCATCGCGAAATAGGCTTTCATTCCGGAGATATGAATTTTTAAAGAAAATGGAAACAATGAAAAAAGCCATAAATAATTTTTTTGCAAATTCCAGCAGTCTTCCTTGGGGCTTCTTCTGGTTGATATTCGTGGAGCATTCGAAGGCACGTATTTTGGTGAAAAAATCATCGCGAAATAGGCTTTCATTCCGGAGATATGAATTTTTAAAGAAAATGGAAACAATGAAAAAAGCCATAAATAATTTTTTTGCAAATTCCAGGAGTCTTCCTGGGGGCTTTTTCTGGTTGATATTCGTGGAGCATTCGAAGGCACGTATTTTGGTGAAAAAATCATCGCGAAATAGGCTTTCATTCCGGAGATATGAATTTTTAAAGAAAATGGAAACAATAAAAGAGCCATAAATAATTTTTTTGCAAATTCCAGGAGTCTTCCTGGGAGCTTTTTCTGGTTGATATTCGTGGAGCATTCGAAGGCACGTATTTTGGTGAAAAAATCATCGCGAAATAGGCTTTCATTCCGGAGATATGAATTTTTAAAGAAAATGGAAACAATGAAAAAAGCCATAAATAAATTTTTTGCAAATTCCAGGAGTCTCCCTGGGGGCTTTTTCTGGTTGATATTCGTGGAGCATTCAAAGGCACGTATTTTGGTGAAAAAATCATCGCGAAATAGGCTTTCATTCCGGAGATATGAATTTTTAAAGAAAATGGAAACAATGAAAAAAGCCATAAATAATTTTTTTGCAAATTCCAGAAGTCTTCCTGGGGGCTTTTTCTGGTCGATATTCGTGGAGCATTCGAAGGCACGTATTTTGGTGAAAAAATCATCGCGAAATAGGCACTCATTCCGGAGATATGAATTTTTAAAGAAAATGGAAACAATGAAAAAAGCCATAAATAATTTTTTGCAAATTCCAGAAGTCTTCCTGGGGGCTTTTTCTGGTTGATATTCGTGGAGCATTCGAAGGCACGTATTTTGGTGAAAAAATCATCGCGAAATAGGCTTTCATTCCGGAGATATGAATTTTTAAAGAAAATGGAAACAATGAAAAAAGCCATAAATAATTTTTTTGCAAATTCCAGAAGACTTCCTGGGGGCTCTTTCTGGTTGATATTCGTGGAGCATTCGAAGGCACATATTTTGGTGAAAAAATCATCGCGAAATAGGCTTTCATTCCGGAGATATGAATTTTTAAAGAAAATGGAAACAATGAAAAAAGCCATAAATAATTTTTTTGCAAATTCCAGAAGTCTTCCTGGGGGCTTTTTCTGGTTGATATTCGTGGAGCATTCGAAGGCATGTATTTTGGTGAAAAAATCATCGCGAAATAGGCTTTCATTCCGGAGATATGAATTTTTAAAGAAAATGGAAACAATGAAAAAAGCCATAAATAATTTTTTGCAAATTCCAGAAGTCTTCCTGGGGGCTTTTTCTGGTTGATATTCGTGGAGCATTCGAAGGCATGTATTTTGGTGAAAAAATCATCGCGAAATAGGCTTTCATTCCGGAGATATGAATTTTTAAAGAAAATGGAAACAATGAAAAAAGCCATAAATAATGTTTTTGCAAATTCCAGAAGTCTTCCTGGGGGCTTTTTCTGGTTGATATTCGTGGAGCATTCGAAGGCATGTATTTTGGTGAAAAAATCATCGCGAAATAGGCTTTCATTCCGGAGATATGAATTTTTAAAGAAAATGGAAACAATGAAAAAAGCCATAAATAATTTTTTTGCAAATTCCAGAAGTCTTCCTGGGGGCTTTTTCTGGTTGATATTCGTGGAGCATTCGAAGGCATGTATTTTGGTGAAAAAATCATCGCGAAATAGGCTTTCATTCCGGAGATATGAATTTTTAAAGAAAATGGAAACAATGAAAAAAGCCATAAATAATTTTTTTGCAAATTCCAGAAGTCTTCCTGGGGGCTTTTTCTGGTTGATATTCGTGGAGCATTCGAAGGCACATATTTTGGTGAAAAAATCATCGCGAAATAGGCTTTCATTCCGGAGATATGAATTTTTAAAGAAAATGGAAACAATGAAAAAAGCCATAAATAATTTTTTTGCAAATTCCAGAAGTCTTCCTGGGGGCTTTTTCTGGTTGATATTCGTGGAGCATTCGAAGGCACATATTTTGGTGAAAAAATCATCGCGAAATAGGCTTTCATTCCGGAGATATGAATTTTTAAAGAAAATGGAAACAATGAAAAAAGCCATAAATAATTTTTTTGCAAATTCCAGAAGTCTTCCTGGGGGCTTTTTCTGGTTGATATTCGTGGAGCATTCGAAGGCATGTATTTTGGTGAAAAAATCATCGCGAAATAGGCTTTCATTCCGGAGATATGAATTTTTAAAGAAAATGGAAACAATGAAAAAAGCCATAAATAATTTTTTTGCAAATTCCAGAAGTCTTCCTGGGGGCTTTTTCTGGTTGATATTCGTGGAGCATTCGAAGGCACATATTTTGGTGAAAAAATCATCGCGAAATAGGCTTTCATTCCGGAGATATGAATTTTTAAAGAAAATGGAAACAATGAAAAAAGCCATAAATAATTTTTTTGCAAATTCCAGAAGTCTTCCTGGGGGCTTTTTCTGGTTGATATTCGTGGAGCATTCGAAGGCATGTATTTTGGTGAAAAAATCATCGCGAAATAGGCTTTCATTCCGGAGATATGAATTTTTAAAGAAAATGGAAACAATGAAAAAAGCCATAAATAATTTTTTTGCAAATTCCAGAAGTCTTCCTGGGGGCTTTTTCTGGTTGATATTCGTGGAGCATTCGAAGGCATGTATTTTGGTGAAAAAATCATCGCGAAATAGGCTTTCATTCCGGAGATATGAATTTTTAGAGAAAATGGAAACAATGAAAAAAGCCATAAATAATGTTTTTGCAAATTCCAGAAGTCTTCCTGGGGGCTTTTTCTGGTTGATATTCGTGGAGCATTCGAAGGCATGTATTTTGGTGAAAAAATCATCGCGAAATAGGCTTTCATTCCGGAGATATGAATTTTTAAAGAAAATGGAAACAATGAAAAAAGCCATAAATAATTTTTTTGCAAATTCCAGAAGTCTTCCTGGGGGCTTTTTCTGGTTGATATTCGTGGAGCATTCGAAGGCATGTATTTTGGTGAAAAAATCATCGCGAAATAGGCTTTCATTCCGGAGATATGAATTTTTAAAGAAAATGGAAACAATGAAAAAAGCCATAAATAATTTTTTTGCAAATTCCAGAAGTCTTCCTGGGGGCTTTTTCTGGTTGATATTCGTGGAGCATTCGAAGGCACATATTTTGGTGAAAAAATCATCGCGAAATAGGCTTTCATTCCGGAGATATGAATTTTTAAAGAAAATGGAAACAATGAAAAAAGCCATAAATAATTTTTTTGCAAATTCCAGAAGTCTTCCTGGGGGCTTTTTCTGGTTGATATTCGTGGAGCATTCGAAGGCACGTATTTTGGTGACAAAATCATCGCGAAATAGGCTCTCATTCCGTATATATGAATTTTTAGAGAAAATGGAAACAATGAAAAAAGCCATAAATAATGTTTTTGCAAATTCCAGAAGTCTTCCTGGGGGCTTTTTCTGGTTGATATTCGTGGAGCATTCAAAGGCACGTATTTTGGTGAAAAAATCATCGCGAAATAGGCTTTCATTCCGGAGATATGAATTTTTAAAGAAAATGGAAACAATGAAAAAAGCCATAAATAATTTTTTTGCAAATTCCAGAAGTCTTCCTGGGGGCTTTTTCTGGTCGATATTCGTGGAGCATTCGAAGGCACGTATTTTGGTGAAAAAATCATCGCGAAATAGGCACTCATTCCGGAGATATGAATTTTTAAAGAAAATGGAAACAATGAAAAAAGCCATAAATAATTTTTTGCAAATTCCAGAAGTCTTCCTGGGGGCTTTTTCTGGTTGATATTCGTGGAGCATTCGAAGGCACGTATTTTGGTGAAAAAATCATCGCGAAATAGGCTTTCATTCCGGAGATATGAATTTTTAAAGAAAATGGAAACAATGAAAAAAGCCATAAATAATTTTTTTGCAAATTCCAGAAGTCTTCCTGGGGGCTTTTTCTGGTTGATATTCGTGGAGCATTCGAAGGCATGTATTTTGGTGATAAAATCATCGCGAAATAGGCTTTCATTCCGGAGATATGAATTTTTAAAGAAAATGGAAACAATGAAAAAAGCCATAAATAATTTTTTTGCAAATTCCAGAAGTCTTCCTGGGGGCTTTTTCTGGTTGATATTCGTGGAGCATTCGAAGGCACGTATTTTGGTGAAAAAATCATCGCGAAATAGGCTTTCATTCCGGAGATATGAATTTTTAAAGAAAATGGAAACAATGAAAAATGCCATAAATTATTTTGAACCAATAAAGAATTTTTCCCCAGACTCTTGACCTGCGGGTTATCCCTCCTTCAAGGAGACATTCTACCCAAAAGCCTGGCCAAGAACGTACTCAGGGAACGGATTTACTGCAGCTGTCTGGATTATTTCTGCAAAACAGTCACGTGTCCAACGCAAAGCGCCCCAGCTCTGCGGGAAGACATAACGACTTTGGTCAGATTCTGGCAAACTCTACACTCCGACAAGAAGTACTTAAAAGCCAGCGATGTCGGGGACTTGGACATCGGAGTGACGCCAGCGAATATGCCGAACGCGTCCTTGAACGAGCTGACCAAACCCGGAAATATAAGCGCTACCGGAAGCATAACCTCGGGTTGGATCAACACCGTACCTTTGTCCACGAGTACCAACACCCTGAGTAGGAGATCCGCCAAGTCTACCAACACCAAACGACCTCCTTTAGCGGACGGGTTCATCAAATGTTACCTGAAGAAGAGGAATCTGATCTTGGAGCTTTTGGTATGTTGATATTAAAAGACCCCGCACTTTTCTTATGGCAAATGGCGTTCCGTCAAATTTTCAATTTTTTGGTATAATGTAGTACTAGACCTACTGATCAAAAGTGTCCATGGCCCCAACTCAATGATATGACTAGTTTTTGAGATACAGGGCGTTGAAGTTGAGAATTACCCACTTTTACTACGCGCGCATCTCGAAACAGAATCGAATGAACTTCAATTTTTCTCAAGAAACATTTCGTTCCATCCCCAGGGAGCAACTATATAGAGAAATATGACAGAAAATCGTTACGAATACAGGGTTATCCATAATTGAATGCATGCCCGATTTTGAAAGTATAAAATATGTCAATTCCAGAGCGAGAACGTTCGCAAAATGAACTATTTCATATGTTGTTGTTACATCGAAAAAACCTGAAATACCCAGAATTCATACTGGGTGACCCATTATTATATAAACTATTCACAATGAAGGTTAAGTGGACACCCTGTATTTTTGGGTTGATTTGAGGTGTTTGTTTGATTTTTTCAGAACATATCATGGACTTCAGAGAATACAGGGTGATTCAGTCATGAAATAAACTGTGAACCTCACGAAAATACCCAAAAACCACCTTTTTTTTTAACACCCTCTATTTCAAGATTAACTCCGTTGAGGTGGGAGTTTTCTTACACCACTGTACTTGATATTAAAACATCAATACGGCTGAGAGTTTTTATCCTCTTCCTATAACCAGATTTTTTGCTGGAATAAGAATATAATAACATAAATAAATAATTTTCATATTACATAAAAAAAAATCTGGTCATAGGAAGTGGATAAAAACTCTCAGTCGTATTGATGTTTTTATATCAAGTACAGTGGTGAAAGAAAACTCCCACCTCAACGGAGTTAATCTTGAAATAGAGGGTGATGAAAAAAAAGGTGGTTTTTGGGTATTTTCGTGAGGTCCACAGTTTATTTCATGACTGAATCACCCTGTATTCTTTGAAGTCCATGATTATATGTTCTGAAAAAATCAAACAAACTCCTTAAATCAACCCAAAAATACAGGGTGTCCACTTGACCTTCATTGTGAATAGTATCTATAATAATGGATCACCCAGTATGAATTCTGGGTATTTCAGGTTTTTTCGATGTAACACATATCTAGTGAAATAGTTCATTTTGCGAACGTTTTCGCTCTGGAACTGACATTTTATACTTTCAAAATCGGGCATGCAATCAATTATGGATAACCCTGTATTCGTAACGATTTTCGGTCATATTCCTCCATATGGTTGCTCCCTGGGGATGGAACGAAATGTTTCTTGAGAAAAATTGAAGCTCATTCGATTCTGTTTCGAGATGCGCGCGTAGTAAAAGTGGGTAATTCTCAACTTCAACGCCCTGTATCTCAAAAACTAGTCATATCATTGAGTTGGGGCCATGGACACTTTTGATCAGTAGGTCGAGTACTACATTATACCAAAAAATAAGAACATTTGACGGAACGCCATTTGCCATAAGAAAAGTGCGGGGTCCTTTGAAATTGGAAGGATTGTTTGACGGTTAATTTCGATAGGCTGTGGAAATCGAGTTTTTGATAGCGTGGCACAACCCTACCGGAAGGACGGAGTGGTTGATTCCGGGGGAGGATAACATAGCCTCTTGGAGGGCGAAGACGATAACGGAGAGACAGTGGAGGGATTATACGAGGTTGGCTTGGGATATCTCGCCGGTTTTGGCTGTATACTTACCGACAAGGTAGGGGTAGTCTTTGGGGTCGTTTTTTGGTCCTTTCAACCCGTTTCCCTCGTTTTAGATTCAGGATGAACGATGCCATCATCAGCGAAATAGTGCATCAGGTGCAGTTGGACCCGGTGGCGGTTTACCACGTACCGGAAGCCTTGCAGTACTTGGCGACGACGGAAAACATACTTAACGATAACATAAAACTGGTGCACATGCTCACTTGGTCCAGGATTTCTCCGATTCAGGTGCGATTTCTTCGAATATTTTCGAGTCTTTTGGTTTTATCGAAATTTAACATTTCAGGCCTTAGCGTACTTCAGCAGACAATTCCCTCCCCATCCGATCACCGCTCAGTATGCCGTGAAAGTACTTAGTTCGTATCAAGCGGACGCCATTCTATTTTACATTCCGCAGATGGTCCAGGCGCTACGGCACGACACTGTAAGTTTGTTAACATGTTAACGCAAAATTTAGCTATAGTCCGTTCAAATATAAGAAGGAGCTTTGTAAACAAACAGAATCGTCTGGTTTGCGCACAATAAAGCTGCTATTGGTCTAACAGTGATAACCACGCTCCCTTTTAACGCCCTAAGAGAATGCCAGGATCGTACTCGGAACGGACTGTGAATGGTACTGGAAAGAAATGATTCAATAATTTGAGTCAACAATTCCCACATTAGAACTTTTTTTCCTCAGAAACTCTAGAGCAAAATTTCTGTTATGATTTGCAACTTTCGTAAACATTTTATATCCGACGTACCCTATTTTTTTTATTTTGTTTTGTTTTTATATTATTATCTACTGAATAATTTCTTTTTCGGATGCTCGAGATTGCGGCAAGGTAATTCCAGGAAACACCAGAGTTTCAGAGATTTGGGTCGGAATCTTGCGGGATTCCGACAAAGTGATTCCGGGGAACACCAGATTTGGGTCCTTTTCCCTAATGGGTGAAAGCCATCCTGATTTGCATAAATATCGAAGTTTTCAATTGACAGGACTCGAAAAAGATCTCTGTTCAAATTTATACTGGTCATTTACTTGTAATATCCTAAATATATTTAGTTTCGGTCCAAAATTTTATATTATTTTGTACGAAACTTTGTCGGCTGCTCAAGATTCCGACAAGGTAATTCCGAGAAACACCAGATTTGGGTCCTTTCCCTTAATGGGTTAAAGCCATCTTGATTTGCATAAATATCGAAGTTTTCGATTGACAAGCCACGTTAAAATACCTAGAGCTACTGTGAAGGTCTAGCTGTTGAAAGTGTTTATAGATTTTGTTGTGAAAAGTGTATTGTGTTGGAAATTTTTTTGACAAAGTTTATATAGTGTTTATAGAACAATGTCAAATTCGGAAACTGCATCTGAGGGTGATATGTGGGGACCACGACGAAAAAGGTCCAAAAGGTCTCATTTCTCTGCTGAAGAGAAAGAGAGAATTTTGAACATTTTCCGAAAAGAATTGGAAGAACATCCTGATTTATCGAAAAGAGACTTAGTAGGAATTGTTTCAAAATCCTCAGAGGTGAGTGATTCAGCTGTATTCAGAAATCAGAATTCTCAGAGAATATGAAGAGAATAAAACATTGACGCCACCTAAGAGGAGAGCCCAGTCGTTGAAAATAATCGATTCGGTTGACGATTTCGATATGAACCTTATCAGAAGAATTGTCCACGGTTTTTTTTCCGGAATGAAATCCCAACGCTTTCTAAAGTACTAGAAATCGTGAACGATGACGACAGTTTGCCAAATTTCAAAAGAACAACGTTCTATAAATTATTGAAAAAAATGGAATTCAAGTTCAGTTGAAACTGAACGATTGTGTGAAATCTCCTCGATTCGACTCTGGACGGAAAGAATCTTCACGAATGCCCTCCTACCGCTGCGCCAAACATGTTGTTATTGCTTCTTCTTACATTCGAACAGAGTATAGTCGTAATTTCGGTTTCTCTTTTCAAGATGGGCTACGTGACCGAGTTTATAAAGTACATAGCTAACAGGTCGCAGATAGTCGCCCACCAGCTGATTTGGAACATGAAGACCAACATGTACCTGGACGAAGAGATGACCCAAAAAGATCGTAAGAATGGTCAAGACTCGTCGGTTGGGTGAGGTCAATTTTTTTTTTTTTTTTTAGATGTGTTGTACGACGTTTTGGAAATTCTGATGAACAACATCATCCAGAACTTCTCCGGGGCGTCGAGGATGTTTTACGAGAGAGAGTTCGACTTTTTCGAGAAGGTGACGAGTATTTCCGGGGAGATCAGGCCCTATCCCAAGGGCCCGGAGCGGAGGAGGGCCTGTTTGGAATGCCTCAGTAGAATCAAAGTAAGTACTCAATGAAACAGGTCAAGATGTTGGATGCAGCAAGAAAAATCGAAATTAAAAAATTCCAGGTCACTCCGGGATGCTACCTGCCCAGCAACCCGGAAGCGATGGTCCTGGACATCGACTACAAGAGCGGCATACCGATGCAGAGCGCCGCCAAAGCGCCCTACCTGGCCAGGTTCAAAATAGCGAAATGCGGACTCAACGAGATGGAAAAGATGGCCATGGCCATATCCCTCAACCAGTGGACGGAAGAGCAGAGCGTTGGCCTTGAAACGTGGCAGTCCGCCATTTTCAAGGTCGGCGACGACGTCAGGCAGGACATGCTGGCCCTGCAGGTCATCGGGATCTTCAAGAACATATTCCAGAGTGTGGGGCTGGATTTGTACCTGTTTCCTTACAGGGTGGTGGCCACATCGCCTGGTGTAAGTTTGTCATCAAAACTGAGCGAACTGGAGGAAATAATTTTTTTTTTTCAGTGTGGTGTCATCGAGTGTGTCCCGAATGCCAAGTCCAGGGATCAGTTGGGACGACAGACCGACATAGGGATGTACGAGTACTTCTTGAAGACCTACGGGGACGAGAGCACCAAGGAGTTCCAGAACGCGAGGAGGAACTTCATCATATCCATGGCTGCGTACAGTGTGGTCGGGTTCTTGTTGCAGATCAAAGACAGACACAACGGGAACATAATGCTGGACAAAGATGGCCATCTGATTCACATCGGTGAGTCGAAGAGGACACATCAGTTCGATACTTTGGGACACCGGTTAATTTCTCTGTTTCAGATTTTGGGTTCATGTTCGAGTCTTCCCCAGGAGGTAACCTTGGTTTCGAGCCCGATATAAAGCTGACGGACGAAATGGTGATGATCATGGGGGGCAAAATGGAAGCTGCACCCTTCAAGTGGTTCTCCGAGCTCTGCGTTCAAGCTTATCTGGCTGTCAGGTGACCGAAGCCCCAAATCTAACTTTCTTCATTTAATGTTGAGTTTTCCAGGCCGTACCAGGATGCAATAATAACTTTGGTGTCGTTGATGTTGGACACAGGGCTTCCATGCTTTAGAGGTCAAACGATCAAGCTGCTTCGAGGCAGGTTCAGTCCAGGGGCCACTGATCGAGAAGCTGCAGCGTACATGCTGCAAATTATCAGGAATAGTTTCTTGAACTTCAGGACTAGGACGTACGATATGATCCAGTACTATCAGAATCAAATACCTTATTGAGAGTGTCTCGGGTTGATTTATCTTCCAGTTAAATTGATATTTAGGTAATTTTAGAGTCCGGTGTTTGAAAATGGATGTTATGTAGTTGTCTTCGATGTTGAATGTTTCTAGTCGTTGGAAGTTTTTAGTGTTTAATTCTTCGTTGAAATATTGTCTCTCTTCCATTTTATAATGTATTGATTAATTGTTTGAATCTACTTAATTTTCATTGTTAACCCGTTATTTTATTGTTTATACTTGTAAATAATGGAGATTTATTCAAGGTTATTTCGAAATAAAGTAAACAGTCTTGCCAATTTTTGTTTGATTTACATATCCTAGAGCCTCAAAATGAAAAAAAAAGGTAACCTCAAGGACGAAGTACTCCTGAATCTAAATCGTGAAAAAAAAGTCTTCGTAGAATTCCATAAGGAGCTCGAGGAGATATCATGAGTGCCCCTTGAAAAGCGCAGGTAGACTACCCTCAAAACACAACTGTGTAAAGTGTGTTGCCCACCACCTCCTCAAACAGGCGTGCTCCTGATACCTCCTCGACATCCTGTGATCCTAATGTAAAATACAGGAAAGTTGAAATTTCACAGGATGCCGAGGAGGTATCCGGAGTACCCCTTGAAAGACGCAGGTAGACTACCCACAAAACACGAGCGTGTAAGGTGTGTTGCCTACCCTCGCATCGAACAGGCGTACTCCTGATACCTCCTCAACATCCTGCGATCCTAATGTGAAATCGCAAAATTTCAAGTTTTCTGAAATTTGCATTAGGATCACAGGATGTCGAGGAGGTATCAGGAGTACCCCTTGAAAGACGGAGGTAGACTACTCACAAAACACGAGCGTGTAAGGTGTGTTGCCTACCTTCGCATCGAACAGGCGTACTCCTGATACCTCCTCAACATCCTGCGATCCTAATGTGAAATCGCAAAATTTCAAGTTTTCTGAAATTTGCATTAGGATCACAGGATGTCGAGGAGGTATCAGGAGTACCCCTTGAAAGACGGAGGTAGACTACTCACAAAACACGAGCGTGTAAGGTGTGTTGCCTACCTTCGCATCGAACAGGCGTACTCCTGATACCTCCTCGACATCCTGCGATCCTAATGCGAAATCGCAAAATTTCAAGTGTTCTGAATTTTGTATTAGGATCACAGGATGTCGAGGAGGTATCCGGAGTACCCCTCGAAAGACGCAGGTAGACTACCCACAAAACACGAGCGTGTAAGATGTGTTGCCTACCTCCGCCGCGAACAGGCGTACTCCGGATACCTCCTCGACATCCTGTGATCCTGATGTGAAATCGGGGAAAGTTGAAAATTCACGACTTCGGAATTTGGCAAACTCGTGAAATTTCAACTTTCCTCGATTTCACATTAGGATCACAGGATGTCGAGGAGGTATCCGGAGTACGCCTGTTCGCGGCGGAGGTAGACAACCCTCAATATACGAGAGCGTAAGGTGTGTTGCCTACCTCCGCCTTTTCAAGGGGTACTCCGGATAGCTTTTTCGCGATTTTGCATTAGGATCACAGGCGTTCGTGTTTTGAGGGCATTATACCTGCGGTCCCAATGTGGACCGTCGAAAATTGAAAATTTCCGATTACATTAGGATCGCAGAAGGCATTCTGAGAATGCTTTGTCTAGATGCATATCTCATTTTCCAAATTTTATATGGGAATATCAGTTCTGGATTTAGAAATCTAATATTTCTAAAGAACTTGACGATAGTTCTGAGGGAAGGTTGAAATTGAAAAGATTTTATATTTAAAATTTCTTTATTATTGAATTTTGAATACAATCACTCATGAGTTTCGCTACTTTAACATTCGATGAATAAAAATGTATGCTATATAATATATAATCCATGAAAACAAATAATTTGCGCATACTAAAATCAATCATACATAAAATTAGTCAACAAACTTATCAGCTATTTTATACAATATAAACAGTTTGCTTAACGTAACATACATTTGATATTCGTTCAAAGCTTTCTTCACTATGTTTTTTATAACACATCCACATTGAATTTATGGCTCATCAAATATGACCAGAGGAAGTTTGGCTTCGATTTGGCTCAATAACTGCAAATCCGATTCTTGAGAAGAAACACATGGATGATCAGCTCTAGCTATCGAAGAAATCTGAAAAAAAAAAAACAAAATTTTGTTTTAATCTAGTTTATCTTATAATTAACAAACTAAATGAATCCGGTTGATATTCATGGAGCATTCAAAGGCACGTATTTTGGTGAAGAAATCATCGCAAAACGGGCTTTCATTCCGGAGATATGAATTTTCAAAGAAAATGGAAACAATGAAAAAAGTCATAAATAATTTTTTTGCAAATTCCAGAAGGCTTGCTGAAGGCATTTTTCGATTGATATTCGTGGAACATTCAAAGGCATAGAAATCTTTTAAAATAAAAACCGGAACAGGTAAACTAGGGGTGAAGAAGAAAAATATCTTTATGAGCACAGGACAGGTAATAAGGTTTTAATGAGGGTCAAATTACTGCGAAGAAGATACCTCGAAGAAAAATACTCATTATATTTACAGACTTCTTGTGCTGAATATCAGGGTGGATATATACAGTTTTTCTATGGATATATCGTGCAACAGGTGAGTTCATTAGAACATTTACTCATGATTTTGAATTAATGTCAGTCAGGCTTCCTTCAAAAATTGTTGTAGAGTATGTAAAATTAATACAAAAATAACGACATTTCCCTTCTTACCAATAATATGTTACACCCATGTGTGACGTTAAAAATTAATCACGATCTATTCATAGACGAAAAGTCACAGTTTTGTGGAATTCGCGCACGCTTTGACAGTGGCGGGGATGGCCATGTGATCTCGATTCTCGACCTTTCTCCCCATTCATTTCAGTTTATCAAAATGGCCGAATAAGTTTTAATTGTTGTGAATATTGTGAAAATGGCTTTATCAAGTGAATACCAATCATATATAGGACGTGCTGATATCGTGAAATATATCAAAGTTAATTCAAAGGACGGTATTTTGCGAAAGAGTGATATTTTGAAGGATTTCAATCACAGAGATAATATTCACCATCAAGGACGTACTTTCATCAATAGGTGGTCACAAAGACGGTCAAAATTCCCTTGTAAGAGATTGTCTGTCGATATAAAGTGTCAAAAGACATTGAATTTTTGCATTTGAATCCTAAATCTGAAGTTCTACGAAGAAACAACTGGAAAGATGAATCTTTTAGCGTGCAGTATGATGAGGCAAAACATAGCCTCTGGCTTGCCTACTCATGATGTCTCCCAGAAAATGCAATTTCATCGCTCTGCCGGGCCTTGCCTCATGCGACATAACAAAACAATTACCCCATATTTTGGTCAAAACTTTGATAACCCAAATATCTTCCAACAGACTTCTCCAGATAACTGTGCCCCTTCCAAATACTCCAAAGAAAACATTGAAGAGAAAAATCTATTGAAATCTTGTGCTATCATTCAGGAGGAAATAGAATTGATAAAACCTGACAGTATGGCGATAGAAAAACCTATTTGTGCAAACGAGAAAACAGCAAGTCCAGAACCACATATGGACATATCAACATCTAGTTCAGAGGAAGAAATGTCCTGTTCGGATTCTGAAGATAGTTTCATAATTTTTGAATCTAATGGAGACAAGGGAGACTGCCCCATGGAAGTATCTATTGAGGATGACGACTTCATTGTATTTGAAACAGAAGGGGGCCAATCGGATGTTGGCGAGTGTCCCATCAGAGAGTTCATTGAGGATGATTCGTCATCTGATGAGGAAGACGACGAGTGGGAAGGGGAGACTGTGGTTTTTTGTAATTCAAATACAGGAAGGAGAAATAGGCAATTGTCGGTTGCTGAGTCTGAAGATAGCTTCATAACGTTTGGAGATCAGGATCCTGGAGAAAGTTGGGAAGAGGAAAAGAAATCTGATAGTGGTAAAAAGGTGAGGACTTATTCTATATTTATTCATTTTGAGCAACATCTTCTATTTTTCATTGAGATGATTCATATGTAAAATTTTCCATTGTGCAATTCTAGTTGTCTCAACTTCTAATTTTAGATGTGAAACTTGATCATATAGTTTTTTGTTGCTTAGAATATTTTTATTTTATTATTTCCTCAATTCATTTTCGAGTTTTCTTCAGTCAAAGTTGTACAAAATCAAAACTTACTGTACCTCCAAATTTTCGTGCAAACATGAAGACGAGTATTTTCTTAGGTTACTTTTGCCGAGGGACCTGAATTGTGTAGAGTCCATTTGATGGTGAAGTGGTCTTTCGCATACAAAAAGGCTAGAAAAGGACTGTGGGAACAATTTGGTAGAGATTCCGAAAGATTTAGGTACAGGGCCTATCAATTTGGTGCTACGTTGAATAAATTCCTACAACCTGAACATCGTCGAAAGGTATACGAAGAAAGGTTTAAAGATAGGCAAGATTGAATAAACATTGAAAACAAGAGAGACCTACAAAGACTGCCAGAATGAGGAATTATCAGAAGAGAATTCGTGAGAACTTTCCGCATACGTTTATGAATATTATATCTAAAAAATTAAAATTATTATTTGATAAAACCACTTGTTTATACTTCTTGAATATGGAAATCAGGTTATAACATTGCATCAGTCACAAACAATTTAAATTATCTGACTTATCGAAATTTGTTGTTACATCAACATATTCCCATGGAAAGTCTCACATCTTGATTGGGATCAGTCGTACGTTGACACTTGTCAACAATACATTGCTTCAAGGCTATCTGTGATTTTATAATGAGTAAATATTCTGATAATTCTTCCACTAACACAACTAAAGTGCAAGTACCTAGTTAATTTATAAATCAAAATAAGGCAGCTGCAAATATTGATTGAATATTTGGAGCACTTTCTTGCCTGTCCTTGTGATCATATTAATTTTAAGTAGCTTGTAAGACTTAAAGAGATAGTATACATTTTGAGTGTTTCAAATTGTGCCCTATTTTAATTTCAATATGTATCATTGTCTCAACATTTCATTGGGAGTATCACATGGAAACCTGCCGAAATCTCACAACAGTACTGGATAAATTTTTTCAGTAACCCCTTTTCGATTTCAACTCGAATTTTTCCTGCAAAGTCATTGTAATTTTGACAAAATACCTGTAATGAAGCTGCACAATAGTTACCTCATTTTAATATTTGTACTGGTATTACTCAATTTTGACCTTTTTTGTTACTTCCACACTTTCATATGGTAAAGGTAAAATTCTCATTTACAATTCATTAACTGTGTTCAAATTGTATAAATTGGAAATATGTTTTAAAGTGTACATTTAGCATTTAATAAAAATAGCTTAAGCCTCATTTTATGTTGTTTTTATTGCATTAAAAGGAAGAATTCAAGTACTTCCGATGCATCATGCCTTTCCCAAAAATAAGTATCTCTTATAGAAAAGGTTGTCTAAATTGAAACCTCAGTACATATTACTAATGAATATGTAACCAAAATGGGGGTAAGTATCACAAAATTACAGAAATAAAGCAAGTAACATGAACTATTTACAAATTTATTTGGTGAGAAATTTAAAGGTTGCATATTTTCTTAATTGCATCTAAGGCTGCTGTATTCTTTGCAATCTCAACATTTTCTCCCCAACCTAAAAATGAATGGTGAATAATTTCATTTTAGACATTTCCAACACAAAATTTCATTCAGATGAAAGATCTCTAGGAAAAAAAGTGCCATAAATTGAGAAACAACATCCCGCAAATAATTAACAATTTCAAATCTCTTACCTATTCCGAGCAACTTCTTCTCATTCGAATAGAGACCAACTTGGTAATTTGCTAGAATAGAGTTTGACGCAGATTCGTTACAAAGCCTAGCTTCAAATTCTCCGATTCCCTTTTCTTGCAACAATCCGCTCAAATAATCTACTGGATTTTCTGGTTCCCATATGTCAAATACTGATTTGCCATTGAGATGGACCATAAGAAAATCTTGAATGAATTTATGAGATCTCTCAAGAGAATCGGAATGTTTCAAAGTAGCAATAACTGCTTTGAAAGTGTTTGCTAATGTCGATTTTTCCACTGGAAATTCCTACAAATATTTCGTTATTCATGGATTAATCAAAACTTCAAACAATCTACATACAGATGTGAATACCAAGTCTGTAAGACCAAGATGTTTGGCAACATGACCCAGCATATCGTCCGATGTTAAATGCCTAACAAATGAATTGGTAACATCATCTGTATAAATTTTAGAGAATTCTTCTTTCAAAAAGTGATTAATTATATCTGATCCTTCTTTAACAAGCTCCTTGTTATCTTCAATTTCTTCACCTAAATATACATGGTATAAGAACAATATAATCTCAAAATCGAAACTTCTCACCTTCATCTCTTTTCAAATTAGCATAAGACCTATGAATAAGAGCTTGCTTCAAGATGTTACGGTCGAAATTTTCTCCTAACCGTTTACCGAAAGCATATAATTCTGCTTCATAATTCCATTCCAAAAAGGAGGATCTTGGAGTTGGTTTCTCAGGACCAAGTTTATCTTTCCTCCTCTGCAATTCTCTCAAAGTTGGTGCTACCCAACGTTTAATTTGTCTTTCACCTGAGAAAATGTGGAGTTAGTCAACAATTTACCTTCTAGCTTAAGAACAACACACCTATACAGTTATTTAATGAGGAGATTTTTCCAAGTTTATTCAAACTTCTGGTGGAATTTCTGATTAGAAACATTTTTTTTGTATAAAAAGAAGTTGAAGACAAAATTTAAGTAAGGCTAATGAAATTTTCATTTTTTTATAAAAAATAGTTCATTTGACCGACAACTCAGACTAGCCAACTGAACAGACAGCAATCATGACTATTTGTAAGATGGTCGCATAACTCTTTAAAATTCTGGATGGGTAATTCCAAGGAAGAATTTTATGATCTATACGAAGCGAATTTCAAATAAAAATCTTTTGAAGATTCAAGATAAAAAATTTTTCACTGCTGGTTAGGCAACCAATGATTCATGTTTGTGGAATTTTCCTCCTACCAACCGCAAAGCAGAAATTTCCAGATGTGTCATTCAATTTGTCAAAGTATCAAAATATTCGCAACTTGCCTTGTCAATCAGGCTCGCCCCTTAAGTGATCATTATTAATCGTTTAATTAATTTTTTCACGTCTTAATTACTTATTTACATTCTCTGATCGTACTCTAATGTGAAGTTAATGGGTTTTTCGTCTATTTTCGGGTGTGCTACCTAGTGAATGACGTAAAATGTAGAAAACATCGACTAAGGAAGTGTTGTTTATCTTGTGTAAATAATGTTTTCCTGGGTATGTTTATAAGGGGATCTCTGAATATGCTTAAATTCCGTAATATCTAAGACAATGGCATCGTCTTTTAACGCTGATGCTATTAGTACATGCAGTGAAGCTAGTACTTTGGTTGATGGAAGTGTTATATCAAATGTACCTGATAGACATGGCTTTCTTGGGGGTACACAATATTCTTCAGAACCTAGACAAGGTCCTCCACCAGAAACAGTATTACGTCGAGAAAAAAAATGGTTGAAAATGTTGTCCTTATGGAATTTTTACATGGACAAGAACTATGCAAAAGTAAGGGAAAGATGCCGAAAAGGTATGTTCAATTCAATTGAAGCAGATCGAATTTGGTTCTAAATAATTGATTATAGGCATACCAATGTCGATAAGACCTAAGGCTTGGTTGTATTTATGCGGAGGTAGAATTTTAATGGAAAAATTCCCAAATAAATATGAGGATTGTTTGAGAGACAGGGGAGATCAGAAATGCATTGACGAAATCAAAAGGGATCTTCACAGACAGTTTCCCACTCACGAAATGTTCAGTTCTGAGGAAAAACCCGGGTGAGACAATATAAACATGATTGTCGAAGATGATCGTTTAATAAATGTATTTCTTTCAGACAACAAGAGCTTTTCAATGTTCTAAAGGCATATACGGTTCAGAACCCTAAAATGGGTTATTGCCAGGCCCAAGCACCTATTGCAGCATTCCTTCTGATGCATATGCCTGCACAGCAAGCCTTCTGGTGTTTGGTTAGCATATCTGATAAATATTTGGAAAATTATTACAGTCCAGCGATGGAAGTCATTCAGAGGGATGCAATGATTCTGCAAGGCCTATTGAAAAGAATATGTCGCCCGGCTTATAAACATTTGAAAAAAGTAGGAGCCGAACCTATGTTGTATTGTACCGAATGGTTTTTGTGCGTATTCACCAGGACTTTGCCATGGGACACATTACTCAGAGTTTGGGACGTTTTCTTATGCGAAGGAGTTAAAATTCTGTTCAAAACGGCTCTAGTTATAATAATCGGATGTTTAGGTACGGCAAAATCCAGAAAAAACGCAGCAGGTCTCTGTGAAACTCTGGACCTTTTGAGAAATCCTCCAGAAGAAATTTTACTGGAAGAAAATTTGATATACAACATTAATCAGTTGCCATTAACTGAAAAGGATTTTGCGAACGAACATAAAACGCAAACCTTGAAAATGAAAACGGATAAAAATGGAAATGGGGCAAGTAAGAGATAGCGTATATTATCGTTTTTAAATTCAATATTCCGTGCTAAGAGTCGCGTTGTTCCGGATTCAGATGTTTCATGTTCAAAACAAAAAAGTATCGAATTAAATGCGCTGAGGATTAAGCAAAACTTGTTTGCAACAAATTTAATGTAAATAGGGCACAAATCAAATATATATTCGAAGTTAATGTCTATAGACTGTATTCTCATTCCATTTTAGAAATTTTTTATTCTTTACCCTGAGAAAAAGAGAAGCAGAAGTTTAGGATTAAGTTTTTGTTAGAAGGCATCTATTTTATTTATTTATCATTCAAATGAGCCTCGTCAGTATTCTACTCCATCACAAATGTAGCTTTTGAAAGCCTTAAAATATTAAAAATTATAACATGAATATTGATTTATAGAATTCAAAAATTTTGCTTTGATAATCAATTCAAATTTTTTTTATATACAATACTATTTGCACTTCTGAATAATTGTTTCAATCACAAAAAGAGCGGAATCTAATGAATGTTACTATATTATAAGGATACTAATTTATTATCTGTTATTTTTCTTACTAATCTCTAGTTTCTTATCATTTAACGATGCTGATTATTTTTATTGATGTTGTGCAATTTTATAAAGTTAAGTTTCTTCCATAAAAGCTTGATTGACTTATTCTATTCGTTTATTTACCTTTTTGAACTAACCTGATAAATGACTTTATGACCAATCTGAAAATTATGTTTATGACGCTGAATAGCAGTATTTCCTTTGTTCCGAGATTACTAAATAATCCATGCCAATTTTATGATGTGATAATCTGGGAATTGTAGGTGAATTTTGATTTTTTAAAGTTTATGAAAGATGACGGAATTGTTATAAGGGAAAAATTATAAATTACAGAAAGGGGAAGTCGAAGTTTATGATAATTGTACTGAAATATACTTGGCACTTTGGAATATCTAGTGCGAAGTGCAGAATGTTCGATTTAGTTTAAGAATTGAAGAGTATTATGATATATTTTGTATAATCATTGAATGTTGAATATTTCCAATTTTGTATTTAATCAGTCAATAAATTATTAATTGTTTCATTCGTATTTTTGATTATGCACATTGTGCAAATTGACCAAAAACACTTCAAATCATCAAGGCCAATAAAAATTCATTGTACACTCACTATAAAAAATTATGGGCACTTGGATTCCGATCAAATTTAACAAGTGAGGACCTATAATTCGATTTTTCCTTAAGTTTGAAACACCCTGTAGAGTTATTTAGTGTTCAAACCAATCAAATCCCATTCAAATATGCGTTAACGCAAAATTAATTTCGTTAATAACGTATCTGACCGCAATATCTTTCTGGTTTAATAGAAATAGATTCAAATTTCTTTATAAAAACTCCATGCATTGAAATAAAAAGGTAAATTTTTCCCGAAATTTCAAACACCCTGTAGAGTTATTTAGTGTTCAAACCACATTCAAATATGCTTTAATACAAAGTTCATTTCGTTGATATCGTTGTGCTTTTTTATTTGTCCCAATATCTTTCTTGGTTTAATAGAAAAAGACCAAAATTTCTTTATAAAAACTCCATGCATTGAAATAAAAAGGTAAATTTTTCCCGAAATTTCAAACACGCTGTAGAGTAATTTAGTGTTCAAACCTCACTCAAATATGCTTTAGTACAAAGTTCATTTCGTTGATAACGTTGTGCTTTTTTATTTGTCCCAATATCTTCCTTGATTTAATAGAAATAGACCAAAATGTCTTCATTAAAACTTCCTGCATTGAAGTTTATGGTTAATTTTTACCTAAGTTTCAAACACCATGTAGAGTAATTTAGTGTTTAAACCTCATTCAAATATGCTTCAATACAAAGTTCATTTCGTTGATAACGTTCTGCTTTTTTATTTGTCCCAATATCTTTCTTGGTTTAATAGAAAAAGACCAAAATGTCTTAATAAAAACTTCATGCATTGAAATATGAAGGTTAATTTTTCCCTAAGTTTCAAACATCCTGTAGAGTAATTTAGTGTTCAAACCTCATTCAAATACGCTTTAATACAAAGTTCATTTCTTTGATAACGTTCTGCTTTTGTATTTGTCCCAATATCATTCTTGGTTTAATAGAAATAGACCTAAATGACTTCATTTGAATAAAAAATCCATTGCAGTTCTAGAAACGCCCTAAATTCGTTTGAGGAATGTATTTTCGAGTGTTTGAAAGTAGGAGAAGAATAATATGATGAAGATGTGAAGAAATCCTGAACCTTGAATTAATTTATTCAGAGAATTTCTCAAAAATAGGGAACATCTTAAATCAGTCATAAATAAAATCTTGCAAAATACATTTATCTTTCACCTACCTAAACAATTCATCATAAATTACTTTTAAACACTTGTAAAAAAATTTATAAGTTATATAATACTTAAACAATGCCCACTTTGAACAAATAATGTACAACTTTGAACTTACCGTTACAGTAAAAAGCTCTTTCGAAGAAGAATATTCTAAACATACCTTATATGAGATATTCAGAGAGCTTTAACTTTTTTCTACTCTAAAGTCCTTTATCTTATACCTTTGGTAAACATTTAGTTAATTACACAATTCAATTGAATCACGAGTGTACGAGTCACTCGAAAATATTGTATATGTTACTCGATGATTATATTCAATGTATCGAGATGAAACGAATCAATTCAAAGACGACTAGTTTGACTGTTTCCTAAAAAATTTCTACCTACTTTTCATCATCACAACCATAGTAACAGGGCAAGGCCATCCATCGTCTTCTCCATACTTCTACCCATAAATAAATGGAATAAGAGGAATTTCTACACATCGAAATAATCTCAAATGGCTACAACCAACAATTTTTTCGTTATTTAATCGAAAATTTAGAGCCATACCTTCACAGAAATTCTACTTTTTCGCTTCCAACGCTTTCTCTTTCTCATTCTTACTCCCTTCGCCCCTTACCACCTGTATCATTCTGAGCGTCAAAACCGCCAACGTGGCGTCCAGGGGATCCATGAAACCCCTTTGCATCCACTTGGGAATCGTAACTCTGGCATGACTGAATCCCAGTTTCTGCAGGATGTAATCCACCCCGTAGGGTTCGATATATTTACCTGCCACGCTCAAAAGCCTGACCGTGGGTTCCAGATGCCAGGTTTTGCAGGTGAAGTCTCTCCAATCCGAGGAGAATATGTTGGAGTCGATGGCCCCTTTTTTGCTGGGGTCCGACGGAGCGGGAGGCGGGGCCCTCAGTTTGGCGTCCTGGAAGTCCATGCTGTTGCGTTTGTCGGTAGCTCCGAGCTGAAATGAAATTGGGAATCGGTGCAATGGATTTTTATCCAGTTTTTTATCTATCTGGATGACTGAAAGCTCAACAAAAATTTTAATTTCAGTCGATACTTTGGGGCCTTCTAGAAAGAGTACCGAAGAAGACTCAACCATTGTTTGGCAGTTGATGGTTATCATTTGGAGTAGTTGCTGTGATTTTGCGAAGATATTTGTTCAAAATAAATCAAACGCAGCGATACTGGTGCAATTTTGACACAAACTCTGAAAATCGAAATAAATTTGCAATTTTGCACCATTTATCAGATAAGACTTCTTCTGACCATCACTATCATTTGCGTTTCTGAACTTGACCTTTGAATTAAAAATATACTGAAAGGAGAAGAATTCCATGAAACACCCTGCAGAGTTATTTAGTGTTCAACCCTCATCAAAATATGCTTTAATACAAAGTTCATTTGGATGCTAACGTTCTGCTTTTGTATTTGACTCAATAGCTCCCTTGGTTTAATAGAAATAGATCCAAATGTCTTCATAAAACTTCATGCATTGAAATATAAGGGATAATTTTTTCCTAAGCTTCAAACGCCCTGTAGAGACGTAGAGTAGAGTAAGTTATTGTTCAAACCTCATTCAAATATGCTTTAATACAAAGGTCATTTCGTTGATAACGTTGTGCTTTTTCATTCGTCCTAATATATTAATTGGTTTAATAGAAATAGATCCAAATGTCACCCTGAAACTTATGCATTGAAATAAAAAGGTTAATTTTACCCGAAGTTTCAAACAGCCTGTAGAGTAATTTAGTGGTCAAACCTCATTCAAATATGCTTTAATACAAAGTTTATTTCGTTGTTAACGTTGTGCTTTTTTATTTGGCCCAATATCTCTCTTGGTTTGAAAGAAATAGATCTAAATGTCTCCATAAAACTTCATGCATTAAAATAAGAAGGTTAATTTTTCCCTAAGTTTCAAACACCCTGTAGAGTAATTTGGTGTTCAAGCCTCATTCAAATAAGCTCTAAAACAAAGTTCATTTCGTTGATTACGTTGTGCTTTTTTATTTGTCCCAATATCTTTCTTGGTTTAATAGAAATATATCCAAATATCATCATGAAAACTTCATGCATTGAAATAAAAAGGTTAATTTTTCCCTAAGTTTCAAACACCCTTTAGAGTTATTTAGTGTTCAAACCTCATTCAAATATGCTTTAATACAAAGTTCATTTCGTTGTTAGTGTTGTGCTTTTTTATTTGTCGAGATATCCCAACAGTACAAACACTCTGAAAATGGAAATTAATTTGCAATTTTGCATTTTTTAGCAGATAAGGCTTCTCCTGATCATCATTATCATTTGCATTTCTGAACTTGACCTTTAAATTCAAATTTGATGAAAAGAAGAGAATTTCATGAAAGAATTGGACATTAAACGACCTGCATGAATATTTTTTGAGGTTAGTGCTGGTGGTCAAGCAATCCAACGACCTGTCAAATATTTATTTAGGTTAGAGCTGGTGGTCAAACAATGGGTATTTAGTTCTGTTCATTAGATATTAAAAACGTTTATTTATATACTGAAATGAGCAGTATTCATTTCATGTTGTACGTAAACTTGATGAATATTCGAATTGTTTATCATTTAAAAGGTTAAAGACGTTACAGGTCGCAGTGTTCTGCTGAATATTCCTTCTCCAATACTTTCCCTACAGTCTCTGAGAGCTTCCAATACTTGTGATCATGTGAATCACTTCCTGTTTTACGCATAAAATGTATAAAACAATAAAATAAAACAAGTGGTCGAATAAAAAAGTATTATAATCTACTTACCACCCTCTCCTTCTCCCTTATATAAGAAGTTATGACATCATGTAAGAAGAAGAACGCTTCGGCATCCACAGTTACGAATATGTGATCTTCAAACTCCGTAATAAAACTGCATTCAACCGAAGGTTTTTTCTCGTCTGCAACAAAAGCCACCGTTTCAAAACTGTCGACAAATATCGGACAAAATATCTACCTGAAACATCTGGAACGCTAGAAGTCTGTAAGTGTTCAGTTTTCAGATGTAACTGAAGACTGGGAACGGCGAATATCACCTCTCTGTTGAGGTTAGGATCCGGTAACTTTTGCTGGTTACCCCTGTTCCTTTCGATACTGTTGGTCAACTCGTTTCTTTCTCTCTCCAGGGACGGGAACCTGTCGACTTCTACAAGAAAAAACATAAAATTCGCGGCCCAACAAGCAAAAACCCTAACATACCGTCTATCTGGCTGCTAGCAAAGGTGTAATGGAACCATTCTTGCCACGTCTTGAACTGAGGAGGGAACATGACAGTCCTCGACACTTTACAAACGGTAGCCATCGAAAGGTCCGTTTTATAAGTACTAAGACCCAAACTGCAGGTCAACGTTTGCACTATGTGAACATCTTGAGCCGGAGCGTTTTCTGAAAAAAAGTTGAATTGAACCAATCGTCGCCATCTTGAAAAAACGGACGTACCGCTCGCGGAAGGTATTTCCTGAGCTTCAGTATTAAAAGTGATGCACGGCTCTTTGAGGCTGAACAGAGCCCAAGATTTACTCTTGAAGTTGACGCCGTGGAAGCAGGCTAAGGAGATGTTGTTTCCGTGCAATTCCATGGTGCCGCCCAGTACAGTTCCGTTTTGGGGCAGAGGCGAGGGCATCGTGTTCAACTGAAGACCTGCTATGGTCGCCAGCACCCTTTGCCAATGCCTGTGGTGGTTCGCTTCGATCTGGCAAGCCTGGTTCTGCTGCCCCGATTGTTCTTTGGCTGAAATTGATATTCAACATTCCAAATTTGACCCATTTTCGAACTCAACCGCGGCATCCATTCAGGACCTAACTTATTCAATACCGGGCGAACTGAATCGAATTTAACCACGTACTCTTCATCAGTGGGACCCACACACAGATATCGCGATAAAATTATGTAGAACTGGAGCTCAAAAACTCACCTTTCTGCGGATTCGTCTTGGAATGCCTAGAAGAGGAAGAATAACCGCTGAAAGCCCTCTTGCTGCTATTGAACTGCTGCGAGAAGAACTCCTCCAGCTTGTTGAACATTTTCAAGAGATCCGTGGTGGTGTTCTTCGAAATCATCATCTGCAACTGATCCCAACCCAGATCGCCGTGCATGAAGATCATCGCCGGTCTGAAAACCGTCGAAATTAAAACAAACCCCACATACTTCCGTGTACGATCCCCACCTTCTGGTAGGAATAAAGGAATCCCTCGAAGCGGCCTTGTTCAGCTTCCACTCGTCCCTCAGGTTCACCTTCAGATCGCTCACCCTGAACATCAGCACCGAGGAGGCCATGTAATCTAACCTCAATTCTAGGGCGTGCAACTTCACGCCTACGGTGTGGTCGGGTTCGACGTCCGGTTCTTCTCTTATGTGGATGAACGTGTCGATGTTGGCTATTTCGATGTTGCCACCCACGATACCGCCTTTGGCGTCTAAACCTGACCCGCCTAAACCTAGAGCTATGTAGAGGTTTTTGTGGCCGGTGGATCCGATGCCTAGTCTTCCATCGCTCCTGAATTCTTTCGTTAACCAACTGCAAAGGAAATATGTGAAACGAAGAATTATAGATGGCAGTTCAATTCCGGAAGCTCTACAGATCGAAGACGCCACCAAGGGTAATCCAACTCACCTAACATTACCCATCACGTTCCCCATATTCATGTGGACGTTCAGTTTCTTGAAATTGACAGCGAAAAGCACCAAAGTCTCCCACGAAGTCATATTCTTATGTTCCGAGGGGCTTCGACTCTCCGGATTGGACTCGGTGCTAAGACCGATCCCGAACTCCTTCAATTTCCCCAACTTCATTCTCTCCCGGTTGGCCAACAACGGTGACTTATCCGTGGACTTCGAACCTCTGTAACAACGCAAGAGTTACGTAACTCCGTTCCATACACCTTGATCTTCCAGAATTACCTGTTCTCGTGCGATCGGTAGGCCCCGTGCGAAGAACCGGACGATTCTCCGTCGTCAGTGTGCGTTGCCGACATACTCAAATCGCCTAAGAACATCCTCCGCACTATGGAACGTCTGTACCACGCTTTAGGGAAGGCTAAGATTTCCGTCAACCTCCTCATGTCGTATTTGAAGGACGCCGATCCGATGTCCGTGATGGCTGGAAGGAGAGACGAATAAGGCCAACGTTCAAGCGCGGCTCACTGAAATAATCCGACTGCAACGATGCCTAAGCGCCACGCAAGGCGATATAAGAGCAACCTTTCTCAAGGACCACCGCTTAACGATTCAACCTCACTCGACTTTGTAACGTGATTATTTTGCACCCTGAATTAAATTCAGCATTTTCGCTGTTGTGGGATAGTTTACACCTTTTGCGGCGTTGCCGGTTGATTCTGGTTCATGGCTTGTGATGGAGATAGCTGTGCTATTGTATGCGGTCATAGAGGTAGGAAGGGATTGTTTGACAATTGGCTGCTCTGTGAAAAGGAGGTAATCTCTTTTGGAGATTTTTCCGAAAATTGTGGAGGATTTAAGCTGAATTGAATGAAGATTATTTTTCTAGAAGTTTTATCTGGAATCATCCTCGTTGTAGGCGATTATAATTTCAATTTGGTTAATTCCCTAGATAATATAGAGAATATTGACTTTAGTCCAAGGGTACGTTTGTTAGAACGGATTATTATATTCTTCCATGAGACCTAGAATTTCTATAGAGGAGTTGCATACGATTATTGTTGTTGGAAAATTTCTGGAAGTATAGATTCTGGAAGGTAGATCGAACAACATCCTAAGAGGGTCCAAGTATCGGGTATCCAAGTACCTGTCATCCAAGTATCAGGCATCCAAGTATCTGGCATCCAAGTGCCTGGCATACGAGTGCTTAGCATCCACGTTCCAAGTACTACCGACGTGTCTACTTTAAGCCATTCAGTGGTTGGTGTAACCGATGCTTTGCACTGGCTTTAGGTTTATAATATATTATTGTTGAAAGTGAATAACTGATAGCAGGAGAGACCTCTCAATCACCGCTGGCTCCTTTCATTTATGTCTAAGTTTTATCAGACTCATAATTGAGTTTATTGTAGTGGCAGATTGCCCAATTTACATTTTTACCTTTGTACCAGTTTCATTTGATGCTGGGTTGCGATTATTCGATACTGTTCATAATTATTATAGGTGTAAGTGTAAACATTTGCGAACTGAGGTGGATACTAACTGGCCAGTTATAACAACCACGGTACTTGAATTCCCTTTCGGATTTATAACTTAATTCAGTGAGATTTAATCAAGTTCAGCAATTTTGTGGAGTTTTTGTTTCGCTGAATATATCAACCACTGCAAATCTAATTTTACTTTTTCATTAATATTGTTTAATTAGTTTAATTTTAAATAAATGGTTTGACATTGAGTACAATTTGTCTTATTGCTATTCTGGTAGAGGAGTACGCAATTTTTTGGATTGTAGGGCAGGCATATCTCTACCTGGCGCCCATTCATAAATTTCATCTTTTCTTATAACTCACTCCCATCTTCACTGAGTTTAGCCGCGAGCCTAATTTTGCCAAGTGACCAGGCTTACTCAAGTCAACACGTCACAACTTACTTGAAAACCGTATAACAGCCCTGCTTTGTCCTTGATCGCCTGAAGGCTTCCCCTTGAACGACACGTCCTGCTGCTGGAAATTGAGCATTCTAGACCTGGACAAGTGTATCTTCACAAACTCCACATTGATGGACAGAGAATCCTTCCTCTCGCTGTCGGACAGAGGAGACCACTGCGACTCTTTCAGGGTGGTTTTCTTCCCGCCGTAAGGGTGGAAGATGTAAACGGAGAAGTCCGAGAGACAGGCGGTCACGCTCAGGCCCCCCACAGCCGTAGACACCGAGTTTGGAAGACCGTCGCCGAATTCACTGAAAATAAACTGTTGGAATATCCAAATTATGGGGGAAAATGAAGCCTACCTTTGTAACAGTTCATCTTCGGCTCTTTTGGAACTGAAAACAATGTCTAGGGAAGGAAGCTTGAGGAGACATTCGACCCTGGAGACTGGAAGACAGCTAAATCTGAAAGTGCTGGGTTGCATGTGGAAGTAGACGATGACATCTACCGGAAAACTGGCGTAAACGTAATTTCCGTAGTTCGTGTCTTGGTCGCTGGACATCAGAGAAGTATCTGGAAATTTCCGGTAAATAACGCCTCTTCCAATCAAATTTCACGACCAAATATGCGAATTTTATCTAACTTCTCTGTTTCAACCTAAACTTTGCTCCAATCAGCCATAACAAACTGAAAAATGCCCGTCAATCATCAATAACACATACCTCCGGTCCTGAAGGTCGACTTGGCCGGTATCGGCTCCAGCGTCTGCTCCAAAAACTCCAAGATATGCGGCGAGATGATGGTCTCCTCCGGCACGCTCTGCAACGTCATCCACGCGAACAGCTGCGCCTTCTTCACGCCCATCTTCTTGACGGGGACGGGACCTACCGCGCCCAAGGTCAGATTCGACCTGGCCCCGCCCGCCGGACTCAAGGGAGGCGTGGCCCCGCACCTCAGGTCCTCCGAGCTGCTGGAGCTAGAGCAGGCGGGGGAAGAGCCGTAGTTGGGGTTGGTGATGCCGTGCAGGGAGGTGGAGGTGCGTATCTCCAGGGGGGCGGAGAAGTCGCGGAGTTGCGGCGGTTGGCTGTCCTGCCGCTTGAAGGCCTTCTCGATGCGCATCTCTTCGGTCTCGTCAGTTGCGAAGGTGGCGCTGAAGGAACGGGTGTTGTTGAAGGCTTTTTCCAGGTCCGGGTTGGGGGCGTGCGTGTCCGGCTGGTCGTCGGCTTCGGGAACCACCTGGAACGAATTGGAAATTACGAGACCGATATATAAACCTCAAGGAGACGAATAGATTTACCTTCGAAACATAATGCAGCTTGACATCCATGCCGGGTATGTGGAAAATGGTCAAATCGACAAGTGACGCATGGGGATTCATCCTCAACCTCGAAGTCCCAAACTGTCCCATATTCTTATCCTTGTTCCTCCTCAAAGGATCCGGACTGCTTGCGTTAGGCGGAAACTCCAACAATCCTACGATAAAACCGATAAAACCTAACCTATTTCAAACCTTCGAAGAACTCACCTGCCGAACAGCTTCGATCCTTCTTCATCTTGGTCAACTTCGCGTCCTCCTGCACCGTCTGTATGTCCTTGGTGTGCAGCACGCATTTTCCGCTATTTATGAACACCTTAACGTCCAGTTCTAGATCCACGTTCGGTTCTTGAGGTTTTTGCGGGATTCCCGAGTTGTTCGAGAAGCTGCTCGATGAATAGGTGTTGGCTGGATCGAGATAGGTCTCCTGAGACATCCTCTTTCGCAATTGCACCTTTTCGCCGTCTATATCCAGCTGGTCCACCCAATCTATCTGGCTTCCTGGAAGCGACAAAATCGTTAGGACTACTCGAGTTCATTTGAACTATTTAACTGGGGAGGAGCTCCGACTGGAGGCGGAGCTCTGAATAGGGGCGGAGCTCTGACTAGAGGCGGTCTTACCGGTGATGCTTAGATCCGAACAAGCGCTAGGAAGTGAAGATTTCCTGGTTGGTGCTTGTTCGTTGAAGTGCACCCTGAGTCCGTTATCGATATTCTTGACTCTCAGCGACGAAGATCTCGATGGTCCCGAAGTTGGGGAGCTTTCGTAACTTCCCGACATACCTGGACCATTGTCAGGGCTGAAAAATTAATCACCACCGATAAAAACCTGCGTGCCCGATTCAAACCGTTCATCTTCGACTACAACCGAACCGAACATACCTGTCATCTCGTTCAGGCATCGGGTGGTTCATAACGAAAGACTTCGACCTGAACGACGAGTCACCGCTGTCTCCGAGTCCAAATTTTCGTTTGATCGATGAGGCTCTAACGCTCTGTCTTCTCAATTTTTGGATCATGTCTCTCCTGAAGTCCTTGTACACTAGTTCTTCCAATTCGTGAAGTTTCTTCATCTCGTCTTCGATGGTACCATGGGAAGCACCCAAAGACCTAAGCGATAAAACAGTGAAGATTTTATTTCTATGGAAATATCAGAAGGATGTCTAAATAACGTCGGAAGCAAAAGTGTCAACTAGCATTGAACTATTTGAACAGTTAGAGCGATTTGAATTATCTATAAATATAAAAAAAGTTCAACATTCAACATTCAACATTCATTTATTGTCATCAAAATGATTACATGACACGTCAAATAAGAATATGTACAGCTGTAAACCTTTGAAGGTATACAAGCACATAAAAATTCAAAAAATTTAAAAATATTAAAAATATTTGAAACAATGTATATGAAACAATTTCTAAAAATATGACACAGACCAAAAATTGACACAATAGACACTTAAATATTGCGAGTATATAAGAAATCAGTCGAGGAATTCATGCCAATAATAAATGGTGTTTTCTAATAATAGCTTTTTTACTCTCCTATGAAACTGCACCCCCTCCAGGCTCTTTATTTCATCCGGTAATCTGTTATAGAATTTTAGACCCAAAAAATTTGGATCCAGTTCCTCCTTTTTTATCCGAAGACGGGGCAGAGCATATTTATTTTTATCCCGGGTGTTGTAGGAATGAAAGTGCGAGTGTTTTGTGTATTTCTTTCTGTTGGCATGGACGTATTCTACACAAGTTAATATGAAGACAGAGGTGATGGTGAGTATGCCTTCTCTTTTAAAAACCTCTCTACAGCTTTCCGTACTTCGCATATGGAACAATGTTCTCAGAGCCTTCTTCTGTTTTATGAGGACCCTTTCTGCTTGACTACTCTGCCCCCAGAGAATTATACCATATATAGCAACACTATGGAACGCAGAGTAGTAGGAATGTTTTGCTGTTGTTTGGTCAGCTATCTCTCCCATACGACGTATCACAAATATCGCAGTTGAGAGCTTCTTGCAGAGTTTGTCAATGTGTGTAGTCCAGCTTAGGGAAGACTGAAAGTGCAGTCCCAGGTAGAGTATAGAGTCTTCATTCGGGTTTTTGTTTGTAAAAATTAATTTTTGGGTTTTGTCTGCATTGAAGACTAAGCCGTTGGCTGAAAACCACGAGCGTGCATCCCCCTCCGCTCTAATCGACTTTCTCAGGAGTTCTTGGTGAGATCCCGACCTGCTGACGAAAACAGTATCATCAGCGTAACAACACGTTCCATCCGAGCGCACATTCCGAAACAGATCGTTCATATACAAGATGAACAGCACCGGCCCCAGTATGGAACCCTGCGGGACACCAATCCCCACGTCCCTGAATCCAGACATTGCTCCAGCAAACTGGACCGCCTGCTTCCTCTTTGTGAGATAGGATCTGAATATACCATTAGTTTTCCCTCTGATTCCGTAGTGATGGAGCTTATTGAGCAGGATTTCATGGTTCACGGTGTCGAATGCCTTGCTCAGGTCCACACATGTAAGTTCTGCCTCTTCCTTATCTTCATAGGCGTTTATAATTTCTTCGAGCACCTCGATCATAGCTGTTATCGTCGATTTACCTTGTCTGAAACCATGCTGGGAGTTGTGAATTATCGAATGTTTCTTCAAGAAATCCACAAGACGGTTCTTCAGAATCATCTCGAATATTTTCGATAAAGCTGGCAAAATTGATATGGGCCTATAATTTGATACGTCTTCTGCATCACCCTTCTTAAAAATAGGACAAACCCTAGCTGTTTTGAGTTGTTGGTTACACCATTTATAACTCGAGATCGGATGGACTGTTTGTTATGAAACTTCATTTATGGATTCGTCTACGGCCTGGTCATTATAAAATACATTCAAACTCTGAAGAATTCAATGAAAAATTTGTTTAGGTAGGAAAAGCTTTTCCTCCTATTGACACTGTAGCGTAGTCGTGAAGGTACTATATTTGATATTATCGCCACTATATGGCGATGGTGATCACGATTTGTGAAATCCACCGTAAGTAGGTATCATTTAGACGAAACAAAGTTCGCCGGGCCAGCTAGTTTTTAATAAAAATGTTTGCATCTGCAACTGAACAAGTACTTATTCCGTATATTCGAATTGAAGCACTCGAAATTGACTATAAGGAAGACTCCGATAAGATCGAATATGACAATCCACGAGTGGAACAGCTATAACCTAACCTTAAATCGTTGATAATCTTCGCTTGTTCGTTCATGGCCTTCTCGATAGCTTTGGATCTGGCTCTGTGATCGGTCGTGGCGCCGATAGTCTTCATGATACTCTCTTGAGAAGCTTTCAAACCGTCGGGAGTATCGTTGTCGTCACTGTCGTAGTCCATGTGAAGTGGAGGATCTTCAGCGCCGGTAAGCATCGTCAACGTGTGACCTAATGCCGATAACTGCTTGCCGATGTTCGTGTCCAAGTGGATGTCCACGCCTTCCATCTGCCACTGCACGCTCAGGAACCACTTTGCATTATCTAAGGGGAAACGACAATTCAATAAGAGAAAAGCTGGAGGAGTGACTTCTCAACCCTAATGAAGACCATGAAGATTCATCTGTAAATACATTTCCCATTATTTTGACTCACCGTTGGGTTGTTTAGCCGCGATGGTCCTGCTGCAGAAATCGTAAGTTCCATCGCTAACCACGCAAAGATTCATGATGGAAGAATCGTTCATATCCGGTTTCCAATCGTCAAAACTGTTCTCGAAATCGTCCGCAAACCTCAAACACAAGTTGGAGAACTTCCCTTTGCTCACCAGACAACCCGAACTGCACGCTAAAAAACCAAATTAGAAAATTCCTCTTTTAGTTACTTTGGGACTTACCGGATATGCTGGTGTTCTCCAAGGTCACCACGACGGCACCTCTGATATCCTCGTGGAAATTCCTCTGGTTCCAGTTCAGAGGTAGCGGATTCAAAGGTAGACATATGCCCATGTCTTCGACGGTGAGCTGCATGAAGAGGGTGCCTAGATGTTGGTTGCTCAACTGGCTGGTTAACTGACCCAGCTGGAACTTTTCGGGAGCTTGGTTGGTTGTGAAGAGCATCTCCCTGTTGAGGTTCGCTCTTTTTTCGTTCCAATAGTCGTAGGCGTTCTTGTAGTTCAGCCATACCAGAATGGCCTTGTCGATGGCCGCCGGTTGGATGTACACCAGCGGTCTTTTCAAGGTTAGAAGGACCACCTCTTTGTCTTCACCTTCCACTATTTCATCCTGGTCATAAACGGTTTAAAGTGAATATTCAGTACTGGAAACATCGCAAGCCATGAAATACAAAGTGGCAACGTGTATTTACCTGAAAAGCGTTCCTCAGTCCAATTCTCGTGTTGAAGAAAGCTACTGGTTGAAATTCTATCTCAGCCTCCTCGAATATGGCGTTCCTAATGAGTTGCCCTAAGGATAATTTCAGATCTACCTGAGCTTTACCGAACAGCTTGGCTGCGGTACTATTCCTACTCGCTCTGGAGATGTTTTGAATCCTGTTCGACAGTTCGAACACCACCTCGCCTACCAAGAAGTCATCCGATCAGAAAACGATGATTCAACAAATAAACTCTGGTTTTAAATAAAATTCACGAAAAATACCACAATAATTCATGTAAGAAATACCTACCTGTATATCTCTTGTTCAATGGCTTTGCGCAAGTAATTAGGTCAATCATTTCAATGAATGTATGAATGTGGAAATCGACGGTGTCGACACAATTTATTCTTTATCCATTAATTGTACCTAAGACCTTCTGAAAACAGTGTCATCCAAATTTTAACATTGTGAATAATAACATGAATGTTGTTTTATAATGTTTTATTAGATTGATTTTGGATTCACCAAGTTCCTTTTGTAGGTCAGAATAATACAAGAATTGTTTCTCTGTAAATCAAAGAATTTATTGTTTTATACAAAAATACAATTACATACAAGAATGTTGATCTTACCTGTAAATCAAAGAAACAACATTCAACGTTATTATTCACAATGTTAAAATTTGGATGACACTGTTTTCAGAAGATCTTAGGTACAATTAATGGATAAAGAATAAATTGTGTCGACTCCGTCGATTTCCACATTCATACATTCATTAAACTGATTGACCTAATTACTCGCGCAATTGAACAAGAGATATACAGGTAGGTATTTCTTACGTTTATAAAAAAATAAATTTTGGATAAGGAAGAATCAAATCTTCATCACTAACCTGTCTCCAATCTCACGGCAGAACTTCCGGCCGTCGTCGCCGTAATCTCGATGCCCTGTATCCTGATGATGAGCGAGAACAAGATTCTGGTAAGGGAAGAGGGTTCTTCCGGTTCTTCCAGCCACAAAGGCACCGGTCTCTCCCCGCCGTAGACCTTCTGGATCACCTCGTTGATCTCCTTCATGAAAACTTTCTGAACGAACACCAGATGGTTCAAGAGGTCTGTGGTGAGGCTGTGCTTGAAGATGCCTATTTCGGCCTTTGCGTTCAGGTAGCCACCTGGCTTGAAGACGGCCCCTTCGTGTTCTCTCTGGTCGTTCCTCAATCCCAACACTGCGTTTTCTGGAATGTATTCTGCGGACACGTGGATAACAGGAAGGGATATGCTTGCTTCGGACGGTAGGTTGGCTTCTGCTTTCTCTCCCTGCATAATTTACAGTTTATAATGTTGCTTACCTACACTCAACTCGAAGATAATAACTGCCTTCCACACAAAATTGATAAAGATGTTTGATTTAATAAAAACTTTTCCTTTGCCATGATAAAGTTGAATATTCCAGTTACAGTTCAATATAAATTGTCATCAGAATAGAAATAATGTATAATGATGATTCAAGATAAGAAACAAACCTGCAATTTTGTGTTGAAACTCAGAGAATGATGTGGTAGATCGATAGTAAACTTGGCTTTACTACCGGTGAACCCAGTACTATTCACTTGGTCCATCTTATATTGGGCTTGCAAAGATGGCAAAAGGGCTGCTGTTATACTCAAACTCTGCAACAGAAAACGTTCATTGGCACAAATCAGCACCATTGGCCCAAAAACATCTCAAAAACGACGATGGCACAAGCATAAAACATAACCTAACCACCCATCAGTGTTACCACCTTAATATTTGACACTACTGATGACAGCTTGACGTAAATGACATTGTATTCTATGCTCACCTGTAATATGACTGAAAACTGCATCACGAGTGGTTGCAAAAGGCTCTTCTCTGCAATGTTACTCTTCGTATAGCTGGAAGAGAACATGTGGGGCGTATGAAGAGGATGATTGGGACTATTTGGTCCGTCATCATCCGCCTGCTGCCCCCTCGACATCCTACTAGCAGTTCTCGTGACCCTCAACTCTTGTATGGTCGAACTCAGCTGCTTGCTTCCTCTGGTGACCATTCCGTGCAGTGCCACTGGGTGTTGAGGGATGTCTATGTTCACCTGAAATCGAACTGTCAGATTTCCAAACGATAGGACGATTGGTTTCGCACTCACAGCTCCAATGGTGAGCAGACCGGCGTTTTTATCCTTGCTCTTCTTAGAAACGCTGGAATACAGCGTCTGCGACTTTCCTATAGTGACTCTAACGACCGTTTGCAAGTTCGGAGCGGTACCTTCGAGAAGAACGATCATAGTTCTTCCTACCTGTCCGGTTATCGAGTATTCCAGTATGTTCGGGGTGGTTTTGTTGCGACATGTCAAACTGGAATGAAGGCTGGTTATCTCCGCCTCCAGCTTTAGACCGGACAGGGTGGCCAACAGCTTAGTTCTGTGTATTCTGGCCACTCCGAATACGACCAGTTTAGAATGTTCCTGGCCGGTTGCTGAAAAATTAGATTTGTTTGAGGATCGGCCAGGATTTGATATGGATTCGATTCAATCAGTTATGCATGCAGTGATTAATTTCAATTTTATGTTTTTTTATGTTTTATAGTCAAGTTTACTTTTGTTGCAATAAATTCTATATATTGTGACATACATATTTTACACCCTCTATCCTTCACCACTAACTGATTAAAGTGCACTCTCTCTGTAAACAAATGAAATCAATAATACTGTATATTACGGTATAATACAAAAATAATTTTTCACATTAACATTCAACATATGAAAAACGAAAAACATCATTTTCCATAAAATATATAAATAACAGGAAAAATTAGTATTGTTCCAATCGAAGAGAGTAGATTTTCAAACCAAAAGACCAAAGGAAGAATGGAAACTTATTGATAGTTTTAGAAAAAGGCAACGATATAACTAGTCTTAAGATAATAAAATCAAATTTTATTCTATCATCAATATAAGAACAAATAATGTTAAACTTCAAGGATCGGATCAAAAGCAATACAAAACTGAAAAGAAAAAGAATACTCTCGACAAATCAAACGCAGTGGCGGACCTCAATATTGTTTTAATATTTCGATATTATGATCCTGAGAATAGAAAAAAATTTAAGTATATAGAATATGCAGCGTTTGAAGGCCTAATTCACTTCACGATGAAATGCACTAAATTGTAGTATGATGCAGCCATTTCGAATTAAAAATATTTGAGATCGAATGGTAGATTGAAGAAACTCGAAAAAATCTTTGCATCTAACAATAAAATTGAATATTTAAATTCCAGTGCTAGGTTTATATGAATAATTATGGGATCAAAAATGCAGAAGAATTTATTTTTTTTTTAATGTTGTAATTTTCACGAAAAGGAATATCCTGTAATGTTCAGAGAACATCGTGAGAACCAAGGGCAAGCAGGTAGGAATTGGTGTTCTTCTTGAACTTATGGAGGTTATATGCCTCGGGGAACACCTCCCTAGGCAATGTGTTCCAAAGCCTCGCTGTTCGTTGGATGAACGAGTCTTTGAAGAGAGATGTTCTGCAGGTCTCCAAAGTTACCACGAAGGGGTGTGAAGACTTAACTTGACGGGTTAGTTTGGGAGAGACTGCCAGAGGGGGAACGATTGCTGATAATTCAGAAGAGCATCGCCCATGGAAATATCTATAAAATAGAGACAGATCGCCTACTTTTCTACGGTGTTCCAGAGAAGTGAGTGAGCTTGTAAGCGATGCATCACCCACGAGACGAATTGCCCTTTTTTGTACGGAATCCAAGAGCTTTAGGGTGTGTTTAGGTGCAGCACTCCAAACATGGGAACAGTATTCCAGGACAGGTCGAATCTGTGCCTTATAGATCATAAGCAGCTGACCTGGGGTGAAATAGCTCCTGGCACGAAACAGAAAACCAAGTTTTTGGGATGCACTTTTAGCAATGGATCTCACGTGATTCTCCCAGGAAAGGTTACTGCCGACAGTAATGCCAAGCATCGAAATGGATGACTTCAATGGTATGGTCACTCCCGACAATTTTATGCTGGGCACAGTAAGATCGGCTTTTCTAGAGAAAAGACATGCTTGTGTTTTGTTTGCGTTGAATTCTACCAAGTTATTAGATCCCCATTCAAGAATTGTTGCCAAGTCCATATTTATGTTGTTAACATTTCTTCCTCGTTCGTTTTTGATTTGCCGGGCTGGTATTGGAGCCCTAGAAGAAAAGGCGGTATGGAGGGTACTATCATCCGCGAAGCTGTGCACTGGACACGAAGTTGCTTCCAGCAAATCGTTGATGTAAAGCAGAAACAGCGTTGGAGCCAGAACTGATCCCTGCGGAACGCCAGCATTTATGGGTAGAGAGTCAGACGAAACTCCATCGACCACTACATGGAGAGATCTGTTTGAGAGAAAACTAGCTAGCAGAGAACATAGCTTTGGGGGCACGCCATAAGATGGAAGCTTGGCGAGGAGTCCCTGATGCCAGACTCGATCGAATGCCTTGGAGATATCCAGTGCTACGGCTAGGGTTTCACCATATTTCTCGGTAGATAGCTGCCATATATGTGAGACGTAAGCGAGCAAGTCACCAGTGGATCTCTGATGACGGAAACCATATTGTCTATCGTTGATAATTCCTGAGTGTTCCAGATGTTTCATGAGCTCGAAGTTGATGGCTTTTTCCATGACCTTTGAAATAATAGATAACAGAGCGATAGGTCTGTAGTTGCTAGGTAGGGTCTTTTTGCCTTTTTTAGGTACTGGTTGTACTCTTGCAGTTTTCCAGTTGGATGGAAAAACACCCAATTTGTAAGAGTGGTTGAACAATTTGCAGAGGACAGGTGTTAGTTCGGGGGCACATTTTTTGAGAACAATCGGTGGGATTCCGTCGGATCCACTGGCTTTGTTGGTGTTGAGACCCAACAGAATCTTTCTGATAGTACGTGGGCGTGGGCGAAAGGTTATCTCGGGCATATGGCTGTCAATAGATGTAATATTCGGGGGTTGTTTTCCCGATGAATCTAGAGTGGAATTTTCAGCGCACAAATGCGCGAAGATGTTGGCTTTTTCCAGGGCAGTCGTTGCTAGTGTTCCATCTTCCTTGGTTAGAGGGGGAAACGAGCTGGAAGTGAAGTTTCTTCCTACAGCTTTGGCGAAGGACCAAAATGAACGGGATCCGTTAGGGCACTCAACAAGTCTAGATCTTATTTTGGCATTGTGAGCATCTTTTGAAGATTTGATTGTCTCATTGCATATGCCTCTAGAATGTTGAAACGGCCCAATATTTTTTGAAAAATTCAGTGTGTACTCACAATGTTCGTATAAATATAAATAAAGGATAATTCAGGGATATTATCATTTTGCATGTTAGTTGAGTTCGAATATTTTATTGAATATTGCGAAATAATTTAGAAAATAGGAAAATTAACCATTTTAAGTTGGATTTGATATTCACTTGTTTTCCATCACATTGCAAATCGTTTCACTATAATAAGGGAGAATAATAACCTCTTTTTTAGTATTTACGAGAAAATAAAATAACTACAGTTTCTTCTCCACGATTGACTTGAAACAAAATAATTTTCATCTCGAAATAAGCTTTTTTATAGACTGCTGAAGTTCAGCTTGTACAAAGTGAACCAACCTGTATGATTTTTCCATTCTCTCCTAATTTAGATAAAGTCGAAATGAAAACAATTACGAACAATGGGACTGTTTTTAATTTTCAATAATAGCCGTAAAATGAAATATAGAAATTTGTTGTTTTTATTGTTTTTAATTTTCAATGATATCGGAAAGCGGAATAGAAAATTGATCCACCCTGTAGCTATGACTCGGTTTCAATTTTTCGCCTAGTCTGTTATATCACTTTGATTTGTCATACTGAATCACCGGTTTTCTGAAAGAACATACGATTCATCTCTGAACAAAGGACAGTCAGTTGCTCTCGACGCGCGGTCGAATAAACATCGTAGAAACAGTGCGCACTTTACTGCCGTGTGTGCCGGGCTTTAGTGTAGTGCGTGTTGTGCTTTGATGAATATAAGTGCCCTTTGTGTTTCGTGTTTGCCTAAAACGGATTAATTTATTCGAAAAACTGTAAGTTTATCCTTAGTTCAAAATAATTCTTAGGAAATATATTCGAATTCCTTTTCTATTAATTCCGGATCACTTTTGAATTACATTTAAAATCAAAGAATTAGTTGGCTATTGTTTTCCAAATTATTTCGAATATCGCCAATTCATATCACGAGAATTTTTAATAGTTCAAAAATAGGATTTTCGAATTCAGAAATGCTTTGTGAACATAAAAAACGCGAATAATTTCAAGGAGATATTAAAATTTTTCAAGTAAAACAAATTGAAATACGTTTATTGAGTTCCTGCATTCCCTTGAATATTTCAAAACATTTTGGAAAATAGAAAAATCCATCATTTCTTGTCAGATTTAATTTGCAATAATACGTTTCCATTTCGGCATTTACCAACAAATTTTCTTTAAGAATTGAGTCTTTCTATTGAATGCTAAAGTTTTGCTAGTTGAAAATGAACCAACCTGTATAAATTCATATTTCAGGACATTTGTTAATTTCATTTTCGCGGTGAATATTGAAGAATTAGATTTTTCCATTGTTTCCTTATACAGATAGAGTGTTTCAGTGTTTTCAATTTTCAATAATATCGGAAAGCGAAATAGGAATTTGATCCACCCTGTAGCAATGACTCGGTTTCAATTTTTCGCCTAGTCTGTTATATCATTTTGGTTTGTCATACTGAATCACCGGTTTTCTGAAAGAATATACGATTAATCTTTGAACAAAGGAACGGTTAGTTGCTCTCTAGCCGCGGTCGAATCAACATCAGAAACAGTGCGCGCTTTATTGTCGTGTGTATCGGGCTTTAGTGTAGTGCGTGCCGGGCTTTAATGAATATAAGTGACCTTTGTGATTCGTGTTTGCCAAAAACGGATTAATTTATTCGAAAAACTGTAAGTTTATCCTTAGTTGAAAATAATTCTTAGGAAATATAATCCAATTCCATTTCTATTAATTCTATTAATTCCGGATCACTTTTGAATTACAGTTAAAATCGAAGAAGTAGTTGGCTATTGTTTTCCAAATTATTTCAAATATCGTCAATTCATATCACGAGAATTTTTAATAGTTCAAAAATAAGATTTTCGAATTCAGAAATGCTTTGTGAACATAAAAATCGCGAATAATTTCAAGGAGATATTAAAATTTTTCAAGTAAAACAAATTGAAATACGTTTATTGAGTTCCCGCATTCCCTTGAATATCGCAAAACATTTTGGAAAATAGAAAAATCCATCATTTATTGTCAGATTTAATTTGCAATAATGCGTTTCTATTTCGGCATTTACGAACAAATTTTCTTTCGGAATTGAGTCTTTCTATTGACTCCTAAAGTTTTGCTAGTTGAAAGTGAACCAACCTGTATACATTCATATTTCAGGAAATTTCTTAATTTTATTTTCGTGGCGAATATTGAAGAATTAAATTTTTCGAATAATTTAAGTTTATCCTTAATTTTAACGTGAAAATAATTCTTAGGAAATATATACCAAGTTCTTTTCTATCAATTCTGGATCACTTTTGAATAACATTCAAAATGAAAGAATTAGTTGGCTATTGTTTTCCAAATTATTTCAAATATCGTTAATTCATATCACGAGAATTTTAATAGTTCAAAAATAGGATTTTCGAATTCAGAAATGCTTTGTGAACATAAAAATCGCGAATAATTTCAAGGAGATATTAAAATTTTTCAAGTAAAACAAATTGAAATACGTTTATTGAGTTCCCGCATTCCCTTGAATATCGCAAAACATTTTGGAAAATAGAAAAATCCATCATTTATTGTCAGATTTAATTTGCAATAATGCGTTTCTATTTCGGCATTTACGAACAAATTTTCTTTCGGAATTGAGTCTTTCTATTGACTCCTAAAGTTTTGCTAGTTGAAAGTGAACCAACCTGTATACATTCATATTTCAGGAAATTTCTTAATTTTATTTTCGTGGCGAATATTGAAGAATTAAATTTTTCGAATAATTTAAGTTTATCCTTAATTTTAACGTGAAAATAATTCTTAGGAAATATATACCAAGTTCTTTTCTATTAATTCTGGATCACTTTTGAATAACATTCAAAATGAAAGAATTAGTTGGCTATTGTTTTCCAAATTATTTCAAATATCGTCAATTCATATCACGAGAATTTTTAATAGTTCAAAAATAGGATTTTCGAATTCAGAAATGCTTTGTGAACATAAAAATCGCGATTAATTTTAAGGAGATATTAAAATTTTTCAAGTAAAACAAATTGAAATACGTTTATTGAGTTCCCGCATTCCCTTGAATATAGCAAAACATTTTAGGAAATAGAAAAATCAATCATTTCTTGTCAGATTTTGCATTAATGCGCTTCTATTTCGGCATTCAGGAAAAAAATTTTTTTAAGTCTTTCACTTCTTTTCAGCTTTTCATAGGACGAGGAAAACACTATGGCTCTTCAAGGGACGGGGTGCTAAGGGATCTCCTAGATATCATTCCCAACTCAATCCATCGATGGACCAACAGCAAGTAGTCAATGTGAATAACTTTTAGGGTCTTAGGTGTTAATTTCACTAATTTCAGGTATATTGCGGAAAAGAGAATGCGCCAATAAAAGCGGAAAAAGTATGCGGCAAATAAATAGCGTTAGCGGTAGCGTTTCTCCTTTTCAGGTTTTTCAGGTGGAAGAGAAGGTAGGTTCCAGAGAACCCTCGGCCTTTCCGGGCTGAGTTGGGATTTCATGGATGCCAACTTCAGCCATCGATGGACCAAGAGAGGAAAATCAATGTGAGTGACTTTTAGGGTTTTTGGTGGTGGTTAATTTCAGGTATATTGACAATTATGTAGCAAAGGTTCTGACCAAGGAGAAATGCCTCAGAGAACACATGCGGCAATAAATGCGGAAAAAGTATGCGCCAATAAATGCGGAAACAAAATTGCGCCAAAAAACAGTGCATTAACTATCGCGTCCATATTCCCTTGGTGGAATTCGATCAAGTGGCCGGGCACTCTACCTAGGGGGTGGTGTCAAAACGAGTGCATAATCTATCGCGTTCATATTCCCTTGGTGGAATTCGTTCAATTGGATAGTGCGGAAAAAAGAATGCGCCCAAAAAACGGAAACAAGATTGCGCCAAAAAACAGTGCATTAAGTATCGCGTTCATATTCCCTTGGTGGAATCGTTCAAGTAGCCGAGCACTCTACCTACAGGGTGGTGTCAAAACGAGTGCATAAACTATCGCGTTCATATTCCCTTGGTGGAATTCGTTCAACTGGATAGTGCGGAAAAAAGAATGCGCCCAAAAAACGGAAACAAGATTGCGCCAAAAAACAGTGCATTAAGTATCGCGTTCATATTCCCTTGGTGGAATCGTTCAAGTAGCCGAGCACTCTACCTACAGGGTGGTGTCAAAACGAGTGCATAAACTATCGCGTTCATATTCCCTTGGTGGAATTCGTTCAACTGGATAGTGCGGAAAAAAGAATGCGCCCAAAAAACGGAAACAAGATTGCGCCAAAAAACAGTGCATTAACTATCGCGTTCATATTCCCTTGGTGGAATCTTTAAAGTAGCCGAGCACTCTACCTACAGGGTGGTGTCAAAACGAGTGCATAAACTATCGCGTTCATATTCCCTTGGTGGAATTCGTTCAACTGGATAGTGCGGAAAAAAGAATGCGCCCAAAAAACGGAAACAAGATTGCGCCAAAAAACAGTGCATTAAGTATCGCGTTCATATTCCCTTGGTGGAATCGTTCAAGTAGCCGAGCACTCTACCTACAGGGTGGTGTCAAAACGAGTGCATAAACTATCGCGTTCATATTCCCTTGGTGGAATTCGTTCAACTGGATAGTGCGGAAAAAAGAATGCGCCCAAAAAACGGAAACAAGATTGCGCCAAAAAACAGTGCATTAAGTATCGCGTTCATATTCCCTTGGTGGAATCGTTCAAGTAGCCGAGCACTCTACCTACAGGGTGGTGTCAAAACGAGTGCATAAACTATCGCGTTCATATTCCCTTGGTGGAATTCGTTCAACTGGATAGTGCGGAAAAAAGAATGCGCCCAAAAAACGGAAACAAGATTGCGCCAAAAAACAGTGCATTAACTATCGCGTTCATATTCCCTTGGTGGAATCTTTAAAGTAGCCGAGCACTCTACCTACAGGGTGGTGTCAAAACGAGTGCATAAACTATCGCGTTCATATTCCCTTGGTGGAATTCGTTCAACTGGATAGTGCGGAAAAAAGAATGCGCCCAAAAAACGGAAACAAGATTGCGCCAAAAAACAGTGCATTAAGTATCGCGTTCATATTCCCTTGGTGGAATCGTTCAAGTAGCCGAGCACTCTACCTACAGGGTGGTGTCAAAACGAGTGCATAAACTATCGCGTTCATATTCCCTTGGTGGAATTCGTTCAACTGGATAGTGCGGAAAAAAGAATGCGCCCAAAAAGCGGAAACAAGATTGCGCCAAAAAACAGTGCATTAAGTATCGCGTTCATATTCCCTTGGTGGAATCGTTCAAGTAGCCGAGCACTCTACCTACAGGGTGGTGTCAAAACGAGTGCATAAACTATCGCGTTCATATTCCCTTGGTGGAATTCGTTCAACTGGATAGTGCGGAAAAAAGAATGCGCCCAAAAAACGGAAACAAGATTGCGCCAAAAAACAGTGCATTAACTATCGCGTTCATATTCCCTTGGTGGAATCTTTAAAGTAGCCGGGCACTCTACCTACAGGGTGGTGTCAAAACGAGTGCATAAACTATCGCGTTCATATTCCCTTGGTGGAATTCGTTCAACTGGATAGTGCGGAAAAAAGAATGCGCCCAAAAAACGGAAACAAGATTGCGCCAAAAAACAGTGCATTAAGTATCGCGTTCATATTCCCTTGGTGGAATCGTTCAAGTAGCCGAGCACTCTACCTACAGGGTGGTGTCAAAACGAGTGCATAAACTATCGCGTTCATATATTCCCTTGGTGGAATTCGTTCAACTGGATAGTGCGGAAAAAAGAATGCGCCCAAAAAGCGGAAACAAAATTGCGCCAAAAAACAGTGCATTAACTATCGCGTTCATATTCCCTTGGTGGAATCGTTCAAGTAGCCGAGCACTCTACCTACAGGGTGGTGTCAAAACGAGTGCATAAACTATCGCGTTCATATATTCCCTTGGTGGAATCGTTAAAGTAGCCGAGCACTCTACCTACAGGGTGGTGTCAAAACGAGTGCATAAACTATCGCGTTCATATATTCCCTTGGTGGAATCGTTCAAGTAGCTGGGCACTCTACCTACAGGGTGGTGTCAAAACGAGTGCATAAACTATCGCGTTCATATTCCCTTGGTGGAATTCGTTCAACTGGATAGTGCGGAAAAAAGAATGCGCCCAAAAAACGGAAACAAGATTGCGCCAAAAAACAGTGCATTAACTATCGCGTTCATATTCCCTTGGTGGAATCTTTAAAGTAGCCGAGCACTCTACCTACAGGGTGGTGTCAAAACGAGTGCATAAACTATCGCGTTCATATTCCCTTGGTGGAATTCGTTCAACTGGATAGTGCGGAAAAAAGAATGCGCCCAAAAAACGGAAACAAGATTGCGCCAAAAAACAGTGCATTAAGTATCGCGTTCATATTCCCTTGGTGGAATCGTTCAAGTAGCCGAGCACTCTACCTACAGGGTGGTGTCAAAACGAGTGCATAAACTATCGCGTTCATATTCCCTTGGTGGAATTCGTTCAACTGGATAGTGCGGAAAAAAGAATGCGCCCAAAAAACGGAAACAAGATTGCGCCAAAAAACAGTGCATTAAGTATCGCGTTCATATTCCCTTGGTGGAATCGTTCAAGTAGCCGAGCACTCTACCTACAGGGTGGTGTCAAAACGAGTGCATAAACTATCGCGTTCATATTCCCTTGGTGGAATTCGTTCAACTGGATAGTGCGGAAAAAAGAATGCGCCCAAAAAACGGAAACAAGATTGCGCCAAAAAACAGTGCATTAACTATCGCGTTCATATTCCCTTGGTGGAATCTTTAAAGTAGCCGAGCACTCTACCTACAGGGTGGTGTCAAAACGAGTGCATAAACTATCGCGTTCATATTCCCTTGGTGGAATTCGTTCAACTGGATAGTGCGGAAAAAAGAATGCGCCCAAAAAACGGAAACAAGATTGCGCCAAAAAACAGTGCATTAAGTATCGCGTTCATATTCCCTTGGTGGAATCGTTCAAGTAGCCGAGCACTCTACCTACAGGGTGGTGTCAAAACGAGTGCATAAACTATCGCGTTCATATTCCCTTGGTGGAATTCGTTCAACTGGATAGTGCGGAAAAAAGAATGCGCCCAAAAAACGGAAACAAGATTGCGCCAAAAAACAGTGCATTAAGTATCGCGTTCATATTCCCTTGGTGGAATCGTTCAAGTAGCCGAGCACTCTACCTACAGGGTGGTGTCAAAACGAGTGCATAAACTATCGCGTTCATATTCCCTTGGTGGAATTCGTTCAACTGGATAGTGCGGAAAAAAGAATGCGCCCAAAAAACGGAAACAAGATTGCGCCAAAAAACAGTGCATTAACTATCGCGTTCATATTCCCTTGGTGGAATCTTTAAAGTAGCCGGGCACTCTACCTACAGGGTGGTGTCAAAACGAGTGCATAAACTATCGCGTTCATATTCCCTTGGTGGAATTCGTTCAACTGGATAGTGCGGAAAAAAGAATGCGCCCAAAAAACGGAAACAAGATTGCGCCAAAAAACAGTGCATTAAGTATCGCGTTCATATTCCCTTGGTGGAATCGTTCAAGTAGCCGAGCACTCTACCTACAGGGTGGTGTCAAAACGAGTGCATAAACTATCGCGTTCATATATTCCCTTGGTGGAATTCGTTCAACTGGATAGTGCGGAAAAAAGAATGCGCCCAAAAAGCGGAAACAAAATTGCGCCAAAAAACAGTGCATTAACTATCGCGTTCATATTCCCTTGGTGGAATCGTTCAAGTAGCCGAGCACTCTACCTACAGGGTGGTGTCAAAACGAGTGCATAAACTATCGCGTTCATATATTCCCTTGGTGGAATCGTTAAAGTAGCCGAGCACTCTACCTACAGGGTGGTGTCAAAACGAGTGCATAAACTATCGCGTTCATATATTCCCTTGGTGGAATCGTTCAAGTAGCTGGGCACTCTACCTACAGGGTGGTGTCAAAACGAGTGCATAAACTATCGCGTTCATATATTCCCTTGGTGGAATCGTTAAAGTAGCCGAGCACTCTACCTACAGGGTGGTGTCAAAACGAGTGCATAAACTATCGCGTTCATATATTCCCTTGGTGGAATCGTTCAAGTAGCTGGGCACTCTACCTACAGGGTGGTGTCAAAACGAGTGCATAAACTATCGCGTTCATATTCCCTTGGTGGAATTCGTTCAACTGGATAGTGCGGAAAAAAGAATGCGCCCAAAAAGCGGAAACAAAATTGCGCCAATGAATGCGGAAACAAGAGTGCGCCAATAAAAACTATTCTCGTCGTAGTTCGCCAAATCGAAAAAATAAAAGGAAAATTGATATTTCTTTCTGGATCTCCGGTTTTCTTTCGGCCACAAGGGGCTTTAATGGCATGGTTCCCCTAACCCCACATATGCTGTACGTATCCATTTGACCTTGAGAAGAATCGTAGGCTGGAACTAAATTGAAACTTTTCCTTTCCGCGATCCTCTAATATCTGGTTAATTTGTTAAATTAACAGATTATTAGAAATAAATTTGGCGCATTTCGACATAAAGTGGAGTAGGCCTTCTGGGGATACCACTCAAAAACAAAACGCGCCGAGCACTCTACCTACAGGGTGGTGTGGAAACGAGTGCATTGACTATCGCGTTCATATTCCCTTGGTGGAATTCGATCAAGTAGCCGGGCACTCTACCTACAGGGTGGTGTCAAAACGAGTGCATAAACTATCGCGTTCATATTCCCTTGGTGGAATTCGTTCAACTGGAAAGTGCGGAAAAAAGAATGCGCCCAAAAAGCGGAAACAAGATTGCGTCAAAAAACAGTGCATAAACTATCGCGTTCATATTCCCTTGGTGGAATCGTTCAAGTAGCCGAGCACTCTACCTACAGGGTGGTGTCAAAACGAGTGCATAAACTATCGCGTTCATATATTCCCTTGGTGGAATCGTTAAAGTAGCCGGGCACTCTACCTACAGGGTGGTGTCAAAACGAGTGCATAAACTATCGCGTTCATATTCCCTTGGTGGAATTCGTTCAACTGGAAAGTGCGGAAAAAAGAATGCGCCCAAAAAGCGGAAACAAGATTGCGCCAAAAAACAGTGCATTAACTATCGCGTTCATATTCCCTTGGTGGAATCGTTCAAGTAGCCGAGCACTCTACCTACAGGGTGGTGTCAAAACGAGTGCATAAACTATCGCGTTCATATATTCCCTTGGTGGAATCGTTAAAGTAGCCGGGCACTCTACCTACAGGGTGGTGTCAAAACGAGTGCATAAACTATCGCGTTCATATTCCCTTGGTGGAATTCGTTCAACTGGAAAGTGCGGAAAAAAGAATGCGCCCAAAAAGCGGAAACAAGATTGCGTCAAAAAACAGTGCATTAACTATCGCGTTCATATATTCCCTTGGTGGAATCGTTAAAGTAGCCGAGCACTCTACCTACAGGGTGGTGTCAAAACGAGTGCATAAACTATCGCGTTCATATTCCCTTGGTGGAATCGTTCAAGTAGCCGAGCACTCTACCTACAGGGTGGTGTCAAAACGAGTGCATAAACTATCGCGTTCATATTCCCTTGGTGGAATTCGTTCAACTGGATAGTGCGGAAAAAAGAATGCGCCCAAAAAGCGGAAACAAAATTGCGCCAAAAAACAGTGCATTAACTATCGCGTTCATATATTCCCTTGGTGGAATCGTTAAAGTAGCCGAGCACTCTACCTACAGGGTGGTGTCAAAACGAGTGCATAAACTATCGCGTTCATATATTCCCTTGGTGGAATCGTTAAAGTAGCCGGGCACTCTACCTACAGGGTGGTGTCAAAACGAGTGCATAAACTATCGCGTTCATATTCCCTTGGTGGAATTCGTTCAACTGGATAGTGCGGAAAAAAGAATGCGCCCAAAAAGCGGAAACAAAATTGCGCCAAAAAACAGTGCATTAACTATCGCGTTCATATATTCCCTTGGTGGAATCGTTAAAGTAGCCGAGCACTCTACCTACAGGGTGGTGTCAAAACGAGTGCATAAACTATCGCGTTCATATATTCCCTTGGTGGAATCGTTAAAGTAGCCGGGCACTCTACCTACAGGGTGGTGTCAAAACGAGTGCATAAACTATCGCGTTCATATTCCCTTGGTGGAATTCGTTCAACTGGAAAGTGCGGAAAAAAGAATGCGCCCAAAAAGCGGAAACAAGATTGCGTCAAAAAACAGTGCATAAACTATCGCGTTCATATTCCCTTGGTGGAATCGTTCAAGTAGCCGAGCACTCTACCTACAGGGTGGTGTCAAAACGAGTGCATAAACTATCGCGTTCATATTCCCTTGGTGGAATTCGTTCAACTGGAAAGTGCGGAAAAAAGAATGCGCCCAAAAAGCGGAAACAAGATTGCGCCAAAAAACAGTGCATTAACTATCGCGTTCATATTCCCTTGGTGGAATCGTTAAAGTAGCCGGGCACTCTACCTACAGGGTGGTGTCAAAACGAGTGCATAAACTATCGCGTTCATATTCCCTTGGTGGAATTCGTTCAACTGGATAGTGCGGAAAAAAGAATGCGCCCAAAAAGCGGAAACAAAATTGCGCCAATGAATGCGGAAACAAGAGTGCGCCAATAAAAACTATTCTCGTCGTAGTTCGCCAAATCGAAAAAATAAAAGGAAAATTGATATTTCTTTCTGGATCTCCGGTTTTCTTTCGGCCACAAGGGGCTTTAATGGCATGGTTCCCCTAACCCCACATATGCTGTACGTATCCATTTGACTTTGAGAAGAATCGTAGGCTAGAACTAAATTGAAACTTTTCCTTTCCGCGATCCTCTAATATCTGGTTAATTTGTTAAATTAACAGATTATTAGAAATAAATTTGGCGCATTTCGACATAAAGTGGAGTAGGCCTTCTGGGGATACCACTCAAAAACAAAACGCGCCGAGCACTCTACCTACAGGGTGGTGTGGAAACGAGTGCATTGACTATCGCGTTCATATTCCCTTGGTGGAATTCGATCAAGTAGCCGGGCACTCTACCTACAGGGTGGTGTCAAAACGAGTGCATAAACTATCGCGTTCATATTCCCTTGGTGGAATTCGTTCAACTAGATAGTGCGGAAAAAAAGAATGCGCCCAAAAAGCGGAAACAAGATTGCGCCAAAAAACAGTGCATAAACTATCGCGTTCATATATTCCCTTGGTGGAATCGTTCAAGTAGCCGAGCACTCTACCTACAGGGTGGTGTCAAAACGAGTGCATAAACTATCGCGTTCATATTCCCTTGGTGGAATTCGTTCAACTGGAAAGTGCGGAAAAAAGAATGCGCCCAAAAAGCGGAAACAAGATTGCGTCAAAAAACAGTGCATAAACAATCGCGTTCATATTCCCTTGGTGGAATCGGAATCGTTCAAGTAGCCGAGCACTCTACCTACAGGGTGGTGTCAAAACGAGTGCATAAACTATCGCGTTCATATTCCCTTGGTGGAATTCGTTCAACTGGAAAGTGCGGAAAAAAGAATGCGCCCAAAAAGCGGAAACAAGATTGCGCCAAAAAACAGTGCATTAACTATCGCGTTCATATTCCCTTGGTGGAATCGTTCAAGTAGCCGAGCACTCTACCTACAGGGTGGTGTCAAAACGAGTGCATAAACTATCGCGTTCATATTCCCTTGGTGGAATTCGTTCAACTGGATAGTGCGGAAAAAAGAATGCGCCCAAAAAGCGGAAACAAGATTGCGCCAAAAAACAGTGCATAAACTATCGCGTTCATATTCCCTTGGTGGAATTCGTTCAACTGGATAGTGCGGAAAAAAGAATGCGCCCAAAAAACGGAAACAAGATTGCGCCAAAAAACAGTGCATTAAGTATCGCGTTCATATTCCCTTGGTGGAATCGTTCAAGTAGCCGAGCACTCTACCTACAGGGTGGTGTCAAAACGAGTGCATAAACTATCGCGTTCATATATTCCCTTGGTGGAATTCGTTCAACTGGATAGTGCGGAAAAAAGAATGCGCCCAAAAAGCGGAAACAAAATTGCGCCAAAAAACAGTGCATTAACTATCGCGTTCATATTCCCTTGGTGGAATCGTTCAAGTAGCCGAGCACTCTACCTACAGGGTGGTGTCAAAACGAGTGCATAAACTATCGCGTTCATATATTCCCTTGGTGGAATCGTTAAAGTAGCCGGGCACTCTACCTACAGGGTGGTGTCAAAACGAGTGCATAAACTATCGCGTTCATATTCCCTTGGTGGAATTCGTTCAACTGGATAGTGCGGAAAAAAGAATGCGCCCAAAAAGCGGAAACAAGATTGCGCCAAAAAACAGTGCATTAACTATCGCGTTCATATTCCCTTGGTGGAATCGTTCAAGTAGCCGAGCACTCTACCTACAGGGTGGTGTCAAAACGAGTGCATAAACTATCGCGTTCATATATTCCCTTGGTGGAATCGTTAAAGTAGCCGGGCACTCTACCTACAGGGTGGTGTCAAAACGAGTGCATAAACTATCGCGTTCATATTCCCTTGGTGGAATTCGTTCAACTGGATAGTGCGGAAAAAAGAATGCGCCCAAAAAGCGGAAACAAGATTGCGCCCAAAGAATGCGGAAACAAGAGTGCGCCAATAAAAACTATTTTCGTCGTAGTTCGCCAAATCGAAAAAATAGAAGGAAAAGTGATATTTCTTTCTGGATCTCCGATTTTCTTTCGGCCACAAGGGGCTTTAATGGCATGGTTCCCCTAACCCCACATATGCTGTACGTATCCATTTGACCTTGAGAAGAATCGTAGGCTGGAACTAAATTGAAACTTTTCCTTTCCGCGATCCTCTAATATCTGGTTAATTTGTTAAATTAACAGATTATTAGAAATAAATTTGGCGCATTTCGACATAAAGTGGAGTAGGCCTTCTGGGGATACCACTTAAAAACAAAACGCTCCGAGCACTCTACCTACAGGGTGGTGTGGAAACGAGTGCTTTAAATATCGCGTTCATATTTCCTTGGCAAGGTTCGACAAGAGTATCGAAATGCCATCGACCTCACGATGGACGTGCGAATGAATTTTCAACGCTAAATATACACTGCTTATAAAAATTCTGGCCCCACGCATTGCATACACATCAGGATCTCCGGTTCCTTGCCCCATTTTACGGGGCCTTAAGGGCTTGTTCGGACTGGCCAGTAGATTAGTCGAGTAGCGAGTGAATTAGTAACTTGCCGTGTGCGAACGCCAGCAAGCGAGTCGAGTGGAGTTGTCAGTGGGCGAGTCGACTCTCCACCCGACTAAACTACTGGCCTAGTCCGAACAAGCCTCAAGTGATCCGCCACTGATCGAACCGAGAGCAGTGTAAAAACGAAGAATGGGGAAATTCTTGAACCTCTACCTATAGTTAGAAACACTACAACTTCCATGCGTTTCCATGCAGAATAAGTCGATCATAATCATCACATAAGCATGCATAACTCACTTGAATCTTTATTCATATTGAGAGGGGGGGTCATCTCTTTATCGATTTCTTCCGTGGATTTCATTTCCGTCAGTAAATCGTATTTTCTATTACCTTTATAATGCTCGGAGATGTCTCCACAGTTACCCATCGAAAACCTACAAAAAAGCTCAATTACCTGAACGACAAAGGCAAAACCTGGGGACCCTACCTGTGGTTGATCGTCTTCGTCTCCGGCATATTGCTGTACAGGTCTATAAGGTGATAAATGGTCTTCCAACATCTTCCAGTGTTGGTCATACTCTTATCAGACGACACTGTGACCCTGTCCAGAGCAGAACCCGAAGGACTGCTCATGGTTATAGGAGTCCCAACTCCTTCGTTAAGGTTGATGTAACCTTTAACGCTCTTGCTAGTCGAAATGAGCTTTTGGGCGAAGCTTTGCGGCCTCGAACGTAGACTGGGGGATGGAGAAATTGCAGCTTTCTGCATCTGGGAAGACGTATAAGAACCAGCGTCTGATACCTTGATACTCAGTTGCTTGGACAGGTCGACGTGGTGTTCGTGAATGGCTGAAGCTGAAAACAAACTTTCAACAACCGAAATATGGGTAATAAGCATAAAATAACCCCACGAATCGCACCCTGAGGAACACCAAACTCGACCAAATGGTGATACTTACTGGACGAGTGTAGTTTCATGTCCAAATGATCGCTGGCGCTCGTTTTAGGCCTGCGAATTTCCGTAGGCTGCTGTTCTTGCATCTCGTTCCTCGCGTCTTTGACATTCTGATACATGTTCGAGATTTGATGGAGCAACCTGAGTAGGGGCATGTTCACCCGCTGGGAGATGTAATGAACGCCTGTATGAAAAAATTTAAATTATTCTCGAGGAAGATGATAAATTTCTCGATCTTACCGACTGTGAAGTTTATAACGGTACTCGTATGATTCTTCAATTGGCTTCGAGAAATATAGAAGATATTTTCGGATTTCATCATCTCGTTCACGTTCATATCAGCGATTCTCTCGATTTCTATCTCGACCGCTATCTTCTCGCAAACGAACGACGGCGATTCGTCTAAAAAATCAACGTGTAAACGATTTCACGAAAATTCAAACATTTAATACATACCAACTTGAGTATCAATGAACAACTTCTGCTTGTTCTTATTCCTTCCCTTCTTCTTCTCGGATTTACCGTAATCAGCTTCGGACACCGCTATATCGATCCTCATGGTGTCCATGCTGCCGACCAAACAAAAGTTGGAGCCCAAAGCGTCCAACGTCGTTACTTCGTTACCTGCTGCTTCAAATTCAATTTAGTCATTCATTCTTAGCATCTCGATAAAATCAAATTCACTCAAACTCAAATTCTTAGCCGTGGAGTCCACAGAAAACATGAATATCTTCCTAGAGCGCCATAGAAACACATCACCTATACTTACAAGATTCGGAAACTGTTGTGAACCTCAGCTGTTGAGGTATAACCCCCAGAACCGACAGGATGGGCTGGAAAATCTGATTCGCGTCCAAAAGTCTCCCCGAATCCTGAATGGGAGCCAGGGATACTTCGGGAGCCGTCAGATTCTCCCTAGGCAGAGTATCGGGTTCTCCCGACGACTCGGTCTGAAGAGTGTTAATTTTCGACTCCAGGCAACCTTCCAAGGCGGCTTTGCCAGTGTTGGTGGTCGTATCTTGTTTTGCCATCCAACTGTACATGTCTTCCGAGAAGTTGGTGTTCCCCAGGGTTCTGTGAAGCGGACTCGAAGGCATCTCCGGGCTGGATCCCGAATTCACTTCGCTAGGGTCCGAACCCATGTTGATGATGGTCCTATCTTCTTTGAGAGCGCCGTAACCTGTTGGAATGTGGTAAGTAGTGGTGCAATTTGGGTTGATCGTGTCGGTAGTGTTAGTAAAAATGATATACCTATACTATCGTCGGGGTGACTTCTTTTCTGGACAAAGGGATATCCGTTGTTTAGTAAGGGCAAAACTACGCTCGCCCGACTACTGTTAGGGGGTGGTACTTGAGGCAAGCTCTTCTTTCGTTTCTTATGAGGGACTAAAAATCGTACAGACCAGTTAGTAACAACGTTTCGAATGAGAAGAGATGCGAATTATTTCGAACAATATTCAACCTAAATTTTTCCACCAAGTAGTTCAAATGTACCAGTATGAGTCGACCTCAGGCAAGATCACATGGTGATTCATAGACCTTAACTGGGGTTCACTCTATACATTTTTCAGACAATAACCTGGAGAAACCTTCGTTTGGGACTTTAATGTTCTTACCAGGTGGAGAAGGTGATGTCAGCATACTCTCCACACCCCTGGGTACGACTGCAATTTGTGGATTATGCCCGTTACCGTCTAGATATCCGGAAGATCTTGGCGAAGTGGTGAGTCCCGCATGATCTTTTTGTGTGGTTATATCTATCGGAAAAACATCGCGGTCAATGTGCTATAACTAAAAGTCTACCTTTCAGATTGAAACGGAACCTCACCGCGGTAAAAAATTAATTCAACGTTAATTAATTAACTGACAATTTTCATATTTTGCCATCACAATCTCTATAGCCTGTAAACTACATAAACTTCATGAAGAATCTATCCATGTGTGTTAAATGAAGATTTTCAAACTCAAAAAGCTTCACTAATATATTATAGCAATATTCCTTCACCTAATCGCCTCGTATTGATGTTGATGAGGTTCTTTCTCTATCCGAAAGGTACAATTGAACACATCCACAATCTACCAGTTAGTCGAAAAGAAGCATTTAAAATGAATGTGGTTCAGTTAGTTCGAATGATACCAACGTAGCCAGTTAAGTAACAATCTAACCTAAGTAGCGACCTAAAGTAGTTCAAGTGTAACACGTCAAATAACCTACCCGTCCCATTATTGTAATTGCGTAACAAGCGTGCATTTTCGTCGGTAATATCGTGTTCTTCGTTAGCACTCGCCTCCACATCAGTCTGTGTCACCTCCTGCGTTTGTTTTTGAGTGAAAAATGACCAGAACCGAAAAAAAAGCGAAAACACAATATAATAGGCGAAAAAACAAGGAAAAAAACGATACGACCAAGCGAGTACGAAAGGTTTAAAACACTCTCGTAGCTTCGGAAGGTCGTATCCGTACACACATCGCAACATAAAAAGAGGCCACAAAAAGGTAGACAAAGCATGTTAGTCAGCGTGGAAAAAAATAACAGGGGTGTAAAGTAGATGGAACGATAATGATCCACCAGTGTAACAGAGTGTTTTTGCTTCACATTTAACTACTGAAGATGAATGAACAATATAAGAGTACTCCTTACTGGTCTCTGATATCATGTCCATTTGGAATTCTGGCTTCACCTGAACAAGAAAAATATCTAAGGATGTAGAATTCGCTACTCAATAAGAATAACACAACAGTATATCCTCGAAAAATTATTTACCTTTGTCGTTTCTAAAAGAATTCGAAGAGACGACTTTAACAATAAAATAATAACTCTATAATCAATTGAAAACAAAAAATTCCTCCACTGTTATCATATTTTCAAACTAATAACTGGAAATTGGAACAAATTATTCCGTATTTTTTTATTTCTATCGATTCTTGTAGTAGCTGCAATGCTTCAATACTTAACCTTTATGAAGAACTATATTCCACATGATACCAACATTGATTTTAATTTTTTTAAGACTGCAAACTATAATGATTTGCTTAGATCAAAATTCAAACCAAATGGACTTCTCGTTACAAATAAAAGACAAATATCACACTTAACAGCAACTTAGCTAAATAACCTTCAAACAAACGTACCTCTGTAACTTCAGGCACGGTGACTGTGATATTCAACGGTTTCACCCTAGATTTCGTGGTATGTTGCCCCAGAAGCGGCGTATACAGTATATTCTTCCACTGCCTACTCAAAACGACTATACCCTGCCGCAAAGCGAACAATTGCGGCATCTCACTCTCCTTAAGATTGTTTTCGATCACGTTCGCGCCTATTTCCAAGTAGTACCTCTCCAAAATCGAACAAAGTTGCAAGTTCGGATCGTTCTGTAACGTCTGAGAGAGAGGCGTTAACTTCCCGTATCGACTCTGCGAAAAAATGAGGTTATTCGTTAACTGTCACTCGGAGCCACGCCTCTTGGGGCGTGGTTTCAGGTAGGCGTACGCGATTATCGGTTCTGTACCTTTGGGAGAGTGTGAACCCTTTGAATGTCCAAGGCTTCGGCCATGATGCAAGCGACCGTGGCGGTTGACCTCCTGTACATCGTTCTGGCCAGATGGACCACACGGATGGCCAGTCTGTTGCTCGGGTTCATCCAGGCGTTGATGGCCGGGGACGCTGTGCTCAACAGGTTCCAGTCCAATCTGAAAAAGTACACTCATGCCATATAGAAACGAATTGTGGAAAAATATTTGTCATTTACCTGGTATAATCTATTTTTCTAGTGATTGGAGCCCTGGGAGGAGCGGCAAAGTTGAACCAGACAACCTTGAGTTCGATAACACAAGAAGATACGTTTCCCATATCTTTATCAGCGTCTTTACAGCTTTCTGGTTCTGACTGGATTGTCCCTGTTTTTTTATCCTTGTCTTTACTTCTTTTGTCGCCTTTCTCAGAAGACACCTTCGGTGTTGTGGGCCTTTGAAGACTGCTCATTCGATCTCCGTTCTTGGGGGTCGCAGAGCAAGACTTCGAACCTTTGTCTTCTCCCGATGTATCTACCTCATCGTTTCCTTTTTCGGATTCTGCACTCGAACTCGCTGTTTTCGGTTTCTTCGAGTTTTTATCTCCTTCCGTTTCTTCTTCGAACTGGGACTTTTTGACAATCTGGAAAACAATGAAGAAATTGAATGTTTCTTCATCAAACATTCAAAATATCTCACCTTCAGATTGATACCTTCTAGGCCGCATTCGAACATAATGAAACCTAACTTATCTTCTGTGCTTGTTTCTTCCTGTTGGACTCCCTGAAAAATACGAAAAGAAATCATAGAACTCGACGGTTAATCCAAATGTCAAAACTAACCCCGCCCTCGCAGCTCGAAGGTTGCAAATAATACTCGATCCCTCTATACAACGGCCTCATCTTAGCCGGAGTGAACAAAACCTTCGATTTATAGCTGGGAATGGCAGTTATAACCGCATCGTCCAGTATGCTACTCTCGTTTTTCAACCTTCTCAGTTGGCCGTGAACTTTCCCAATGTTCAAACAGATCACCAACTGTTTCTGAAGCTTCTTGCAGCTTTCGATGAAAACGGGTTCGCCCTTTATTATATCGGCGTTGGTGTAGGTTTGGAGCCCGAGGAGTATCATGGCGCGATTCGCCCCTTTCTTGCTCCCCGTCTGTACGACTGCCGGTCGATGGAATTTTTGCAGAACTTCTTTGGCCTGTAACAAATCGGATTAAACGATCCAGATACGGGAACAAGGGACCTACTCACTTGCTTATCACAGTGTAACTTCATGACTATGTTATCAAAACAGACCGACAGAAGAGAAACGCAGGTCAGATCTTTGACGTTATCCAACGCCGAAAACGATATGATCTCTTCGACAATTGACACTTGAAGGAAAGTGACGTTGACCTGAAACAATCGAATGGTGAAAAATTATGACAGATAAAACCATTCAATTCACCTTTGGAAGAAAAATTGCGGCTTGCAACTGTGTTTTAATGGTTTCTTCATAGCTTCCAAGGTTACTTGAATCGTTTTCGTTCAGACCATTCTCAAACTGACATATTTTTCTCACGTTGGCTGTGGTTTGTAAAACGTTCGAGGAAGCTACTTGATTCACACAGGAAGTATGCAAATGGTTTATAACGGTCAACGGATGTAAACCGGAGACTGTGGAAGTGAGGGAATCCACAAACCTGAAAATAACCGAATTAGAAACGATTTAACACTCCAATATTCATTTCTTACCGTTGCAAAGATTCAAGAAGTAAGGGACTGACCATCACGTCTAAATCTCCCTTTATTTTAACGATAATGGTGGTTCTACAACCGCCCTGGGTTTGAGAACCTATAATCTCTTCTTCCTGAATTTCCTCCAGTTCTTTATCAAGTTCTTCCTGTTCCCAAGAATAAACGAAGGGACTCGTTGGTGTTTTGTTTCCAGTGCTCGAATCACACCTCGTCACCATCTTCATCGAAGTCATACCGTCCATAAAAGTTTCCATGCGAGGCACAAAACGACCGCCTACAAAACCCAACATCATTTTCCTGTAAAACTCTCACAATATCCATCTCTAGAGAGCCGACTTCGGTCTACTTACACTCAGTGATTCAATTTCCATTTAACACAATAAAAAAACTGGCGAAATCAAGTTGAAAGAAGCTTATTATAACAGTAAGTATAAGTACACCTATAGTTCGCGTCATAGAGGAGGCCGTAACCGTGGCCACGCCTCGAAATGGGCGTGGTCTCCGACTTACCGGAATATATCAACTTATTGTCGATTCTCTCGAACAGAGACAGCGAAAACTGATCGATGGGTCCCTCGTGAGCGCTATCGTTCCAATTGGGACACTTCAACTGACTCAGGTGAGTCACGTAACTGGACATGAGCATCGAGGAATCGACAATCGGCCGATTGACTTGTCTGTGTAAATCAATTAGCGTGAAATCTTCCTGGCTGCCTTGCGCTGAGACAAAAGAATTATTACTCAAGCTATCTGACGAACGAACACCTAGAAGCGAGCTCTGGTAAGTTTCCCGAAGAAACTTGCTAAATGACGATTTTTACCTGAACTCGAGGACCTCGTGTCCAAATCCGGAACGGTAAAATCGGAGTCCGGCTGAGAAGCTGTGCTGGTTTGGGGCCATAAGCGGGGACTTACGGACCTGTTGCTCGGGTTTCTGTAAGGGGTGGCCAAACCTTGAACTGCTGAAGATCTGTGGATGCTGTCGCTCTAAAAATACACGTCAAAAGTCAGAGAAGGTTATGATTCTGTCATAATTCAGTATACGGGGTGTTTTCAAAGGCGAGTCTGTATTCCAGCGAATTGTTCGAGCCATGTCTCACCTGTCTGTTGAGTGTGAAGCTTCTGTGTTCCGGAGTGTGAATCTCATGATCGCTTCTATGCGAGGACAATCTAGTCCTCGTCGTCTCGGGCGCAGATCCAGGCGCTTGCAAAACGACGCCGTTCCTCTGCATCGCAGATCTATCGGTCACTATGCTCAGTTCGCTAGAAAACTTTTTCTTTCCGCTAAAAAAGAAAACGTCCCAATTTCTCCAATAATCTTTAGCCGAATCCAACTTACCCTTGCGTCGTAGCCAAAATGGGCTGTTTCTCCTGTCTCACCAAGATACCCCCAGTGCTCAACAAAGAATTCCTCAAACTGGAACTCCTAGAATTGATATGAAGATCTTCGTCGGCAGAAAAGAAAGCTTCAGAATGAT